>OX346221.1:8296806-10696806 GCA_947049295.1 Ligdia adustata
GATTTTAATATGTATTTTGGATTTTTTATTGGGAAATCTCCAAAATGTAATTTATACCAACATCACACCACATACTGTAGATAAATGGAAAATAATATTTTTATGCCAATTTCTAATACACATAGGTTTAACAAATTTTTTTATCAATAAAAGCACCATACGTATTTCATAGACAAGTACGTTGAATGTTATCTGCTATCAATTCCGGTGCACCTTCAATTTGTGCCAAGAGATATAGACACAATCTGTCTAAAATTTCATCTCAGTTTGTGAAGAAATATGCACCTACTTTGTTCAAGACAATTTAAGGGAAATGGAGACGACGTCGGGAAATATCTCCATTGCCTGTTATTTCATGTAGGCAGGAAATACTTTATGCGTAGGTGTTATGTCTTCTGTAATTAGTCGACACTAATACAGATTTCCTATATAACCTGGGGAAGTTAGTATGACACACAGAGCCACTGTTAAAAATCAATTATGATTCTTTAGGTTTTACCATTTACGAAAACGTTATGAAACGGTAAATATCTAATACGCAAAAAACAAACTTAAACTAGCACTTTTATCTACTCTGGTCTTGACGTCATACATTTTATATGTATTTCATCGTTTAAAGATACGTCTAGAATTGTAAATCTATGCTTTCAACATTTTAATTTATGTGACACGTGTAAAAGTAGCCCTGTAGTAAAATGAGAGGCAAAGGGAAAAAAAATCAAAGAACAATATTCCCTCTACATTATCTAGCTCCCAATTTTTTCCTTATCCGAAAAGCGATTTTATATTCTAAATTATTCAGTCAGGGACTATATCAGCGTAGATAGAACGTTCTCGACCGTTGTAAGCGTCTGTGAGCTGTTAAACCCGATGAGGGCTCAAAGGATACATTTTATTGCGTATACTTATTCGGCATTTGAAACTGGACCTAGATTGTGATAGAAAGAGAGCTAAATCCGTAACTAAATTTGAAATATGTTAACAAAATATAGATAGATAGATCAATTCTTTTTTATTTTAATACAAGTGAACAATTCTTACTAAATATAGTGCTATGCCTTAAAATCGCTTATCGCTAAAAGCGATCTCTTTCAGGCAACCTTAGAAAGATAAAGACAATTTTGAAAAGTAAAATGAAATAGGAAAGGTAATACAATAAAGAAATACTTAATACACAGAATGTTATAATCAATACAAATACTTTTAATCTTTTTTACAGTTTAGGATCTTTTTAGGTTACTTTGTATATAGTTTACCACGCGTTCTATTTCCACTCGCAAATACATAAACTTACTAAATAATATTTCATAGAGACGTAAGATGGCACTTATTACATAGCTGGAGACTGAGCTTCAATAATATTTGTGAAAATGTTAAGTGAGCTATACGTAGTAAATTTTGTGAGTCATGCGTGCTGGAGTGTTTGTAGTAGTGACGACCAACCCCCCAACTCCGCAGCCGACGATGGCATAACGCGCGCGGAGCGCAGTGCAAGACGTGTCATCGTTGAAGATGACGACTTCATCACGAATGACTCACTTCATCCGTGATGAAGTTCACCGAACGTGAACGAATGTATAGTTAGAGCTCTCTAACAATCAGGTACCTACGTATGAAAACCCGTTTTCCTTAACAAAATGAATCAAACACGTGTTACTTTTCTTAATAAATAGCAAATATTGTTATGACTACAGACTCCTGTTTCATTTGTTTATGGCCTACCCAAGCGGACTCATTAAGTAAACAATGAAAAAGCTTTTGGAGCAATAAATATGCAGTGCCTAATTAACGCTATGTCAAATTTTTATGATGGCCAGTTACTTTGTTTACAAGTATCTAAATGACATAGTTGATTTAGAATCAACAACCCTCAAAGCCTAATCGTAAAAAAAAAACGCTGGAAAAAAAATGGAATGTATCGCTGGTGAATGAAACTACCAGACAACTATTTTTACATAAAGCATTTGGGATTAGGTTTAATTTTTGCAATATTTTTCTAGATTTCCAAAAAAGTCAAGGTACTCAATTTGACTGCATATTTTTTTATATTTGTCACCTGATTTCTCGTAGACGAGTGGATCGATATGAAAAAATTTTTTTTTTTGTTCATAAAGATATAATACATCTCGAGTAGTACCATTTAAATTTCATCGAAATCGGTCCAGAGGTTTGCTTTTTAAACAGAAATAACAGGAAAAGTTCTATCGGCGCTTGCCGTAGTTGAAGTTGGTAAACACATTTTTTGAAAAAATATATCTTGGTAATTGTAATCTCATTCATCGTCTTTGACTCTGTAGACTGCTCGGTCTGTCTTCCTAACTTATAGTATAAGAAACGCGTCGTATATTAATTAAATAACTTTCCAAGATGTGTGCCAGCTCTTGTTCTATAACGTGTGATTCCACATTAGGCGGCCACTTAGTTAATTGAATAGCTAAACTGGCCCGTGCGCTGAAGCTTCAGCATTATAGGGATTACCCACCGGTATCGCTGTTATAACGTCTGTTGAGTCTTATTTAGTTGTTGAAAATTACACTCACATCTACATGAATGCACGGCTTGACGTTTTATTGAACCTAAGGTAATACAAAATCACTCGTGCTTTGCAATAGTACAAGTACAGTAGTAGTACTACGATAAAAAAATATCTCATGGTACCAGATGTACTCGTACCACTAACAAACTACCAAGAGTGATACTAGAGTAAGTTAGAAGCCTTTATGCTGCCTAGAAACTTCGATGCATCAGCCGGCCATTCCGTCTACACAAAGACGACAGCGGCATTATGTCCACTAACTTATATTCTAAATCAAAAAACACTCACTAAAATAAAAAAAAATTATAAACAGTTAGTAACATAGTCTATTCATCTCAACCAATACAATAAGCCAGTAATGTAATATAAGAATAAAATAAACACCAAACCCAATCATATTTGTAGTCTATAACTGTTCACCACAATAATGAAGTAGATTGTAACTGTAAAATAAAATGAAAGAAATATAAGCAATGACTTTTCACCGACTTACGAAAATAAAATATAAATGTTTCTTGTTCTCCAGAATTCGAACCTACGACCTCATCAGGTACGCTGTCTCGATAGCCGCTTTTAAAAACGGTATAAAAAGTAATTTATTTAAACAATCAAAGACAAGAAACTACGCTCCGCGGTTTTACTCGCGGCATATATTCGATCATCTCATGCGAACACTTCAATTTTCTGGGATAAAAAGTAGCCTTTGTGTTATTCCAAGGTAAAAGCTATCTTCGTGCAAATTTTCATCCAAATCTGTTAAGCCATTTGAGCGTGAACGAAGAACAAACAAACACACTTACACAGATACAAACGTTTGCCTTTACAATGTTAGTGGGATTCTCACAAAATATTAACTAAGAATAACTATCTGACTTAACTTTAAAATGAAAAACAAATTTTTAAAAGATCCTATACATTAGGAGATTATACTTCTTTACTAAAGATTTTTAGGGGTCCATCGAGCAAATTGAGCCCCGCCAATATTAAAATTCCAAATTATTATCAACTATATTACGAGTTTTACGAGTATACTAGGTTTAACTTTTTGGTCGAACGTACAATTAACATTTCTTAAAAAAAAACTTGCATAAAGAGGCCAACGCAGAAAATTGAAAACAACATAAATTCTTGCATAGTAAAAAGAAATATTCACAATACTCCATAACGAGGGCTCATAGTAAAAGTGTAGGTAGGTACTTACATTAAGTGATGAGTTGAATAAACGCTATTTCGGCTTGTACAAAGCAGTCTTACGGTCTACTTTATTATTTTAATACATTCTCTACTTTACATTCTATACTTACATATTACACCAATAACGCCACATGAAACTTCCGAAGCTATTTCAGACGCTTTTCCCCCTTCTTTTATAAATGGTCCGACAACGGAAGCGAATATCGCAATAAAAATACATATAGACTCAGCGTACAGCCACGGTAGCATCAAATCTCCATTGTCCTAAAATTTAAATATCATTAAATCAAAACAATTTCAGTTGAATGAGTAATAAGACCTTGGACCAAACGATCATTAAATTCACCGAGTTTAATCACGATCCGGTAGAATTTTCAATGATTATAATTTCAGTCTTGGTTAGTGCGTTTCGTTCGAATTTATATTACGTTTGTTTAGTACTGATCGGCTGGTACTTTAGTAAGTTAGTAAGTTTTTATGTTTGACTAGCTGCGCCCTGCGGCGCTACCCACAGAAATTTGATTATCTCATAGGCACATTATTAATCCAGGACATAAGCTATCCTGGTGCTAAAATTCATAAAACTCCATTTAGCCATCTGAGCGTGAAGAAGTAACAAACAAACACACACAACACTATCGCCTTTATAATATCGGACTGATAGCTTAAAAAGTTGCCCTCAGGGTGACAACCACAACTTGCCTTTAGTCTAAAGCAGTACGATATTTAGACTGTAGATGATGGTGATACAATATTACCTGTATTAGCGCCCAGATAAGCAATATGCTACTTATCAAGATAACCACACAAGCTATCAAAAGGAAAATTAATATAATGCCTGCGATTGAGAAATCTAGTTTGCTGTCATTGAGCTTATACATTGGATACGGCGTGCTCTGAAATAATAATAATGAATGGTAAGTCGACAATCGCTGTCCCGAAAGTAGTAAGCAAACGGTCTGATAAAGAAAGAGTCTCAGCTGAAAAAACATTCAGATAGGTACTCTCTTTTGAGGATATTACTGCCTGAATTTGTGCAAACTAGGTAAAAAATAAAAAAGTATTTTTCAAGTAAAAAAATAATAGAAAAATACTTTCTATTATTTCTTTCTATTTCTTTCCTGGCTTGCTATTCTAGAGCAGTTGTTTTCCATGAAACTGATATTGACCATCACCATATCAGATTGTTTTGTTTATTGTATTTAGAACTTTTTCTAAATGTTACAAGAAACGTAAAATAGTAAGGCATGCATAACGTTAGTTGATAATGAGAATATTTGCGTCATATTTAAATAATAAGAAAAAAAAATTGTAGAGTCCGTAGAACCTCTACCATGTACCATTGGTGTCTTGCCCTATCTATCTTATATGTCCGTATCTGTTCTGGTCCAATTTTACAATGGGGATAAGGGATATAATTATGTCATTCCAAGCTACACTCCTCGACAGGTATCGATACATAGCATAGCCATATTTCGACGATGCTCAAGGCTTTGGAGTTTACTTTTGCTCTATACCAAAGACAACATGGCAACCGTTGTTGATTTGTATATACTCGTACAAGGTGAGCAAGCAATTGTTCCGACAGAAATACCGCCATCCCCTCCAGAGACTACCAAGGTATTTGATAGCTAGTTGAGCTTTACACTCAATATGCGCGCCTAAATTGAAAGCGTTACACTAAAATGCTCAAGGTGGTCCGGACCTGTATGTAACATATGGAAAAGTAAGAGCTTGAATGGCTTCCCTTTCCGCGAAAGACAGAAACGCCTGCATCTTAGCTGTATTGAGCTTAACCGAATTGGATCATAGTGATTAAACCTCAGCCGCACTAGCACATTCATTTTTAATAGGAAATTTTACTATATGATGCACAAACACACAACAGGCTCTCGTTGAATAAATAACTTACCAAGCAGCGAATCACCTCCAGTATAGCTATTATATAGCAACCAATCTTCAGTGGTACACAACAACAACACCGATCGACAGTTTGACAGTTGTCGAAAATCATGACAATTGTTTCAGGGGAATTTCAATAAGAGATTTTAATAAGAGATTTTAGTATCAGCAACTGCAAATAATATTATCAGTACTTAAGACCGAGTACAGGAGTAATTGAGAAAAGAAACTCAAGTTTGTTCAATAAGTGTAAGTAGATCAAAGAAATAGCTGATATTCTTTGTCATAGACAAATCGCCGAGAATAATTTTGACGCAAAAGAAAATAATAATTAACTCTTGTCATGATAGAGTAATGTTTTCAAAGAGTTTCCATTGAAATGAACTATTTTAGACGTGTCAGCGATTAATCGTCAAAGGTTATATTGTAGTAGCTCAGCGATTCCTGATTTTATGAGGGTAAGTAGCGTCTCTGTTTTCAATTCAGGAAATATTTACTTTTACCTATCAGTTTGTATGTTATAATGTTTGTCTGGATGTTGGTACTGTCATGTTATCGTAACGAATCTTGGTAGAATAGAGAAATGTTAGATAAAAAGAGTATCATCCGCACAAATCAGAAAGATTGCTACATAGCCATTTGTCGATTGGTTTAAATAGTATTGAAATAATTTGTCACAATCTCAAATAAGAATCTTGAAATTATTTACTGAACATATGATTGAAAATGTTATAAAGTCACAACAATAATCGTAGTCACGAGCGTATATAAGTATACAGCTAGGAATACTACTATTTGAACATAAATGCTTATCATTCAGTATTAGTAACTACTGGTATCAACGGTGCCGCGAACCGGGCTCGCAAGCCCTGGATAACTCACATGGACCTACCTAAAAAAGATCGAAAACTAAGGCAATTATTTGACATAATTTTTCTTATGATTTCAGCATACTTATTTTATAAGTGTAGTAAATAAGTCATAACTTTTAGATAGTAACTAAAAGATATCGCATAGAGAGCAAATAAACCAGGATCATTATTATCTCTAAATAAATATTTTTAATTCAAATAAAATAATATTACTACATTGAATTTCATCCCTTTTTACACGAAAACAGTGCTAAAAATAAGGGATATTTTTTACTGAAATGTCAGAACATGATACAAACTCATTTGAATCCATCAAGGAATTCAGCGTATAATTATGACTGGCCCGGTTGGCGCGGTTGGTATTAACCCTGCCTTCTGCGCCGCTGGTCCCGGGTTCGATCCCCGGATAAGTCAAACATTTGTGTGCATGAGCATGTCTGTTTGACCTGCGTCTGGGTGTTTATTATATATATAAGTATGTATATAAGTAGGTATGTATATCAGTCATCAGGTTACCATAGCACAGGCTATGCCTAGTTTGGGACCTGAAGATCATTGTGTGGATGTTGTTCCATATTACTATATTACTATAAGTACAAAAAGATGGATTTTAGTGGACCTAGCGTATGCAAATATCGTTATTTTGAAAATAATTGCGATACAATTTTTTATTTCCTCTCATTCGAATGCAAACCAAGTTTCAGAGAAAAAGTTTCATACAAACTTTGAACCCCTATTCGACCCCCCCCCCCCCCCTTAGGAGCAGAATTGCTTACCACGCTAATATTAGTGTGGTAAGAAATTCTGAAAATATTGAATATGAAGAGACATGAAATTTAGAGAATATATTAATCTGAATATATTCTCTAAATTTCATGTACCTAGCTAGGTCTTTGCGTTGATTCCTATGTAATATCATCCAGTAAATTAAAATTTACTTGCAATAAGAGGAGGTACTGAAGCCAACTGTATTTATTTCCTGATGTATCGGAGACGGGAAACCGATTTTAAAAATTTTGTTAGTGTGGTCTTATTTTAATTTATTTTTTCATAATCGATCAAGAGGTTTGATTTTAAATGGAAATAAGTGAAAAAGTTTTATCGGCGCCTGCCGTAATTGGAAATCGGTAGTAATTTTATTGTCAAAATAATTACATATATACGTAGATTAGTCAAGTCAATGGAGGTTTGGCCCTGACAGCAATACAGATCATGGCTGACACAGAATACAACTCATTTTACTATTATTTTGTGTCTGTATCTATTGAAATTACCAAATAATAATTGTTGAAATCTTTGTCAACTACGATAATATTATTAACGTTATTTTATCAAACAGAAAAGTTTCATCGACGTAGAAATTACTTTCAGGGATGAACTATTTTTAGAGTGTCCATACAGAGAATATGCTCATTAACTCAAGTTAAGTAGTGAACTACTTACTTATCGCTCATTATTCACTCGTGGCAGCCGCATACCTAATATAAGGTTCAACATGTTACTGAAGCTAATAAAAGTCTAAGAAAACTGTATTCTTAGTCTTTATTTTGTAAAAGAAAATATACCCAAAGAATAGTTAGACAATTATGAAACCACAACTATAATTATGTAGTGTGTTTTAATTAATGCCTTATTTCAGTGATTCAATTTTTGCAGATCACGTCTAGTAATTCGATTAGCTTTTGTCTTAAAATTTTCCTTCTCGGATTTCTGGGTATTTTTTCGATAAACTTCACGCCACCTCTTAACTTCATGTATGAGGGAACCTAAAATTCACAAAAATACAATTATTATTGTTATATTTGCCGAAATTTATAAAGATAGTAATGGATTCGGAATCCATCGTAAAATATACGATAAATAAATACGTAGTACGCATCAGTATTTTAAGTTCTGCTCCGTTGCTGGCAACACTCTAGAATTAAGTATTATGTAGTATTTGTATATTTTTTTCTGTAACCTGTATAAAACTTAAATTTATAAAATTAATTCGATCTGCAAATCGCATAAGCAATAGTCTATACATTTTTGTTTTTTTGTTTGTACTACCTAAAGAAAAATGTATAGACCGTTGCTTTCATGTAATATATACATAAGAATGTATTTAACTGTATAGAGTAAACAATATAAGTAAGGAACAACTATGCAAAATGAAATACAGGGCGTTGTACCTCTTGTGCAACGTAATCGATTAATTCTTGCTCAGTGACATCAGATCCTGGTTGTTTCACTACGAAAGCAGTAGGTTCCTCCCCATAATCAGGCACTGGTTTTCCCACAACACCAGCTTCACGTACTCCAGGGTGCAGTTGGAGGATTGTCTCCAACTCAAGAGGTGAAACCTAAAAAGTGATATCAGACTTATAAATGAGCTGCACTGGTTTCGATGAACCTTCGAATAGACATAGCTTATGCATTGGATTATTTTTTTCATATAATCAGGCTAACATCGCTAATAAATAATAATAACAAATAATACAGCATTTGTTTGGGTTGATATTCTTTGTTTTTTATCTTAATAAAATTATAATATTTCAGTTTTACTGACCGGTCAATAGTCCAGTTAATAGTGAAATTCTCTGTAATCTGTATGAGCATCAATAAAATAAAATAACAATGTAAATTACGCAAATACACAAATTAAATATACTTTTACAAAAACATATTTATACTTGATGTAAACATTCGTCAACATATACTCACACATTTTTTAAGTAGAATAAGATAAGGTGATATATAAAGGTATGGTGTAAACCTACGCATTTTAATCTATAATGAATCGAGTTCCATTTGCATAATTTAAACTATGTACTTCAATAAACGTAAGTTAACTTAATTAAACAGGTCAACAATTATTAAACACTTACATTATTGCCGTTATGAACAATGATTTCCTTGAGTCTTCCGACAATGTAAAAGTATCTATCTTCGTCGTAATATCCGAGATCACCGGTTCTGAAGAAACCTTCTTCATCCATGTAATTTGAGAGATCCATTCCAATGTATCCCTTCATAAGGACCGGACCCTTCAGGCAAATTTCACCTCGTTCATTCGGGCCAAGAGCTTTATGGGTTTCTAGGTCTGCAACCTGAGGAACAACAAAAAGAGAATTGGTACACAGAAATTAATGTTATTTAAGTTTGAAGTTGGGCAAAGGCGAATATACAGTAGAAAAACAGTGAACAATACACATATAACATAAATTAAATAAAAGCTTTTTGTTGAAATGGCTAGATAATGCATAATTTATACATATTTAATAATTTTCAACCAAGTAAACGTAAATTAAGAGCGAAGCATCTTCATTTTAGTTCAGAAAAATGCTTTCGTGCATCTGTATGGCGGTGGTTCGTGTGTTTTCCTCTACTTACAACCATTTCTCAAAATGTTGAGAGCAAGTCCAATAATTCTACCTAAAGTTTTTTTATATGATTTCAAATTTTAGACTCGTGAAATGTACAGTTCACGAACCCACAAATTTTTCAGTTTGGTTCCAAAGTGACATTTCTTTATTTTGTTGCGTATGGTAACACCATCACAATTGAAATAAAATCTTAAAATACTAAGGTGTATGAAAACAAAACAACTGTATAAAAACACCACATTTTTACATTTTTATTGAGCAATTTCGTATGTTAAACTATGAAAAGAGCGTGTTTAAATCCGAATTTTACCTTTAAAGTGATGCCAGGGGACGCTTTTCCAACGCTTCCCGTTTTCGGACCTTTATGGCCCCAACTTTCAGAAGTTAGTTCGCCCGCTTCCGTCATTCCATATCCTTGTAATACGTATCGCAGTTTTGGAAATCTATAAAAAACCAGTAGCTAAACTGAATGATTAATCATAGGGGCCTAAAAATCTTTTTTTAATTTTGATATTATTATTATTGACAAACCTTGGTGGGTATGATACCAAAACAACCAAAAATTACTTCCTAAGCCAAAATCAGCTTATGTTCATTTTATAATCAGACAACATCTATAGTTTTACATTCAGCTTAACATAACTGAGTACAAATAAATAAAACTAATTAAAATAACGTATTTTATTATAGATAAGGTTAGAATGCTTAGCTACATATCTAAAATAAATGCCTCCGCCAGTTTTACTTATGCGCAATCGTAAACAAAATACTGACTCAATTTGGTATGAAGGTAAGTACAAACAAAGAATGAGAGCCATGAATCCTAAACTAGCCAAAACAAGAAAATAAAACCGTGAACAACACACATTTTACTGCTTACGCATTATTACGTCCGTTTACCTTTGTTTCACTTTGTCTATAGTCTTTTCATGGAGTGGAGATGATCTTGAGTATATAATTCTAAGGGAATCGAGGTTGTATTTGCTCAAGTCACCTTCTTTTGTTAGAAAACTTACGTAAGAAGGCACGAGGAACAGGATGTTTGCCTGTAAAAAAATACTTAAACATTATATTACGAAAATAAGCAGATGACGCATGTAGGAAAAATTACAGTTCCTCAATAAGATAATAAATACAACTTATGCACCACACGCAAACATGCGTCAAGTTAGTAGGTAGGTACAGGTACCACGCCTGCACGCTTAGGATCAAACATTTTTAGAAACATAGAAAAGACAAAAGTGTCCTGGTACGATTCCGCTTAAAGATTACTGCTTAACAATACTTTAACTAATATATTTTCTGTTCAAAAATCAATTAGATATGGAGAAGATAGATTTTGAATATCTTTCAGCTTCATTGGAATATTATTATTATGTTACAACACATAGAGGCTAATTTTAGAATTACTTATGGTTTGCTTACTTGATATTGGTGTACACTGCGTAAAATATGTTCTGTCTCTATATATTCGGTGAATAGGACTTTCTTTCCAGAGACAAGAAACTTGTAAGTCATAAAGGTATCGTAGTTGTGATACCAATCACCAAACAAAAATGCCACTTTTAGAGAATCTTCACTGAAACTAAAATAAGAAGAAAAGATTTAAGTAAAAGTACGGCCGCTACTTGTGGAAACTTTTTGTATATTAAGCTTTGATTATCAACAGTAAAACGTTTATCTATCGATTAGCGGATTTGGCTACCGAATATATTTTAGTGAAAATTTCAATTTATAAAGAATACTACCTACGTTAAATGAAAGAGGAGGACAAAAATAAATTATAAAAATAATTGAAGTACAACTAAAATTGCAACGGCAATTATGTATCCTACTTACTCATCAGGCATGCTATTAAGGATACAATTCAAATGTGTCAGCTGTACTCCCTTAGACATGCCAGTAGTTCCAGATGAATACAAAATGCACGCCAGATCCGTTTGACCAGAAACCGAAGTCGGCTCAAACAGTTCTATGTCAACATCATCTTCAATAAAGTCTTTTACAGATTTAATATTTTCAAATGTTTCATCTATGGTCATGATATTTTTTACACAATTGAAGCTGTTAACTATTTCATGATACTGAGCAAAGAATTTTTTGGAACAAAGAAAATATGTAGGTTGGGTTATGTTGATATTATGCTTGAGTGCGGCTGTAACAAAAATGAGCATACAAATAAATTATGTCCTTAGATGAAAAGAAGAAGAAATGCGATTTTGTTCCAGAAGGGAGGTACTAGGAGGGTTTTCAACTCACCTCTACCACCTCCTAAATCATGGGATGTGTAAGTCGCTCCAGTGAATACAATTGCGAGAACTATTGGGATGAATTCTATGCGTTTTTCTGTACCTACTACGACAATATCATCTTTTTTTATTCCCAAATTCGTCAGCGTTGCGGCGAGATTGACTGCATACTGTGCGAGTTCTTTATACGTTAACTTTTCTTTCGTATCTATATTTTCCTGAAACAAATTAATCATATTTTTTTCTATATATAAGGCTGATCCCAACAGCCACCAGTAGCGGAAGATCTTGAAATGATATGTCGCTTCCGTTATCAAGTTATTAATAGGCGAATTTGATATAAAATCTAGTTTTACTTACAAGAGCTATTTCGTCACTTCTTTTCCGCAGCTGATCCAGCACGTATTTTCCAAAATTTAAATGAAGCGGTACTTGAACATCTTGACCACCAAGCACATAATTCTTGTTTCGAATCATTTCTGCAAATTTCAATTTGCAAGGTAGGTAATATAAGAAAGTTTACAGTTGTGACGAAGAAATCATTCGTTTGATTGGTTTTATAACCTCGCTCCATCAAGCAAAAACAAAGTTAAACGATAAATGGAATATTAATTGTTTTCGATATCTTAATGTTCCTATTTGTAGACACTTTTATCTTTTATTTAATAGAACTGGCTAATTACTCATAATTAAGATAAACAGGAGTGCATCGGGTTGGACTACCCAATGAAATGCTTATGCTTGTTCAATGACTTTTGTAACACGTAGAGGAGAACTGATGCTGCGAAGCGTGACTAAATTACTCGCACATAAAATTATATAACAGTTTTTAGTAGGTATGCATCTATCTAGTTACGTTAAATCAAATCATTTATTACTCGTTATACCTACTGGCTCAGTAACAAATAAATAAATGCACCCGGGTTGAATTTTCCGATTTTTTTTCTTTGTAGTACGTTAGATTTGTGTGTATGCACACAAAAGAAAAGAAAGATATTAAGTACCTAACTAGGTTCTGCATTGGATATGACTCTGTAAGTCAGTCAGAAAATTCATAACATTTGATTTGCATTGATTTTAATGAGCAATATCGATGAATATCGATAGAGGAATATCGATGTCGAATCGAATATTATGAGCGAAGAAAAATCTAAAAATAGATTTTCTTGATCCGTAAATTACTTATAATTGGCTAGCTCATAATTTTAATCTGCTTGAGTGTGTTTTTTTTTGTTTGAATCCAGTAATAATGCTATGTTTCATATTAATCAATTGAGAATTTTATAAAATTGCATACCTATACATAAATTTTTAATCGTTGGAATGGTAATAATGAATTTATTTCATTATCAAGTAATTGATATGAAAAACTTAATCTTGTGGTCAATAACATTTGTTCCATTAAATATAAAACATTCTCAAATTCGAGATTGGTCTCATTGTGAAACTTGTTCGTAAAAATCAGTTTAGTGACTTACTATGCTTATCCTTAACCACTATTATTTATTGCTATATAATGCTATGACTGAATTATGCGTGTTTCGATACACACTAGCCAAATTATTATTATTACATAAAATCAATCACATAACATCTAGTGACTATAACGTAGACAGCGTCGTTTATTATAACAATTAACTTTGTGGGGTATTAGATAAGGTAATTGTTGAGGACTGATTACACAAACATAATTTATTACGAGTATCTTTTACTTTTATTGAAATATACGATAACACTCGTAAACGAGGGCATTAACTGTTATTATCAAATCTTTTTTAATGGGACGAGACTATTTGATCGTCTTAAAACAACGAGCAATTGATCAATCGTACATAAGCACTTTAAAAATAAACGATTTATATTATATGTTTAATCTTTAAATTCAATATTGCGTCTGTATCAGTTGATCTATGAATAAATAAATAAATAAATAAAGGAACTGCATTTCATGTTACGTAATAAGTATGGTTAAATCATACTCGTTTGACATTTGGTTTTTAAAAATAAAGGTTAATTATTGGTATTTTATTATGTTAGGTAATTTGATAATTATAAGTTTAGTATTATTATTATTTCACAGTTCCTTCAATATTGGTATCAAATAAAAGATAGAAGATACTCGTAAATTTCACATCCAAGATGGCCGCCTCCACAATACGGCTAATCAAATACTTTAATGTTCATTTCTGATTTATTTATTGTGTGTACTATTCATCAAAGCCGACTTCAAATTCATATGTTCAAGTATCTTATTGTTCGCTAAAACAAAACTCAGGGGTGTAAACTCCAGAGCAGTAAATTACTTAGTAAGATATCGATTGCACTGTCAGTAAAATAGATCGCCGGTGCATCACATTTTTCCGCTACAAAACTTTTAGTACTTATTGAAAAAATAATTGAATTGGTTTCAAAATACAGAAAACAAAAAAAAATATGAAGCCATCTAAGCTGCCTGATACTGTAAACAAGTGTGTTTATAAACAAGCATCTTGAAAAAAAACTTTATTAACATGCAGTCAATCTTGCTGCATTGTTGACAAAGTTGGGAATAAAACAGGGCGTTATCGTTGTATGTGGCTCAGTGCAAAGAATTCAACTCGATAGTTCTATGAGGAGCAACAATTTGTATGTTGTTGTAGATCCTGTGACCTATAATTTACAAAGCGGTCAAACTATAAATTCGACACACATTTCCTTACTTTGTGATCTCATAGTGCAAATTGTGTACTGTACATTTTAATTTTTTAATCAACCCAAAATTGATAAAAAAATCGGTTCCGTAGTTTTTGAATATGTAAAACTAATTGAAGAAATGGTATACGCCCCTGACAAATCGAATCTGTTGTAGCTTTATAAAAATGTTTTTTATTGCCGAAACACGGACAAGAAAAAAATATGTAAGTTAATAAAATACCAGTCCTTATGATAATGCGAAATTTTATTCTAGGTACTTCCATGTTTTCTTTAATTACGAAAAATATCTGTCTAATTCTAGCCTGAAGATATTTTATGTCTTTATTATATTTATGTCTTTATGAACCGATATACTTGTTTAAAATACGTTTGAGAAGGCTTTATATCTTTAATAGCTTCTTCCCGAGGCTTCACCCGGGTTATATTTGTTCTCTCGGGAAAATGGTAGCCTGTTTGCTCTAGACCTCGAATTATCTCTGTACAAAATATCTAGTCAATCTGTCAGTCAGTTGTAGAGGAGAAGAAAGACAAACAAACTTACTTTCGGTTTTATAATATGTCTGGGGTTGGTTATTATAATGCGTATTATATGTTAACTTCCAAAATATATTTTAACAATAAGTTCGTCAATTCTAGTTATATTATTTTATTCTAGTCATAAAATTCTATTCAAAATATCGCAGGAAAATATATCTTAACAATAAGTTGTCAGTTCTAGTTCCCAGTTGATGATGCTTGTATTTAACATAAATAATATTAGAGAAACTTACTTGGACTTCTTCTTTATTATTATAATGAGCAATTTCTTATTCTAATTATTTGTGTTAGTTTCAGTAGTAATATTCCATTATATAAAAACAAACATACTAATAAAAGTTAATAAAAGCGTGTTCACAAGGTTCTTGCTAGACTGACAGACAGATATAAAGATTGACGAACAACAAAATGATCCAATAAGCAGAACCACAAAAATCTGCATATATTTATCTTTTTAAAATATTTTTCTTATATAACATTGTACATTACATTTAGTTTTGTACATGTACTACAAAACTCGGTGGGATTCTCCCAACAAACAAGCATTTATATTTTTGGGAACACAATTTTCTAGAAGTTTATGACATTACATACACGACAAATAAAATTAAAAAATTGAGAATACTCAATATCGTTATTTAGTGGTGGCAGCCGTCTTTGATTTCAAGTTTACCATAGTTTTCTACTAGTCAAACTCTATCATTTGAAACCCATATTAAGGAAGTTGTGAAAAATATCCTATCGACCATATTGTTGCGGTTGCCATCTTGGACCGTATTTCATAAAACATAGCCAAGAACACTCCCGACTAATCCACAGTTCAACAAAACAACAACAACTTTGCAAAATACTTATAATGAATTCAAGGCAGTATTGTCTGTAAATGAACTCAAATACCTACGAGTATAGCACCAACATTATGTATTTGTAGGTATCTCATATATGCAAATGTATTAAAAATAAAGAATATATATATTTTGTAAACAAATTAGACATTTACTTACCAGTAGATTGTGAGGTGCCTAACAAAGTGGTAAATTCTAAAATTACAACAATTACTTACGAGTACCTAAGTTATGCTAGAAACCTTCTAAGCATTTCATTTTCCCTGAAGCGAGACTAAGTCAACTGTTTTGCATGACAAATGTTTTACGTATTTAAAGGTTGATAGACAACTCTTTATTCAAAAACCAGCTTAACAATAAATAAATTACATAGACAAAATTGTAAACATATTCTAGTTTTTAAATGGCGGCCTTATCGCTTAAAGCGATCTCTTCCAGGCAACCAAGGTACGTACAATACAAAGAAACAAACTCCCAGCGTAACTAATGATACATATCTATTAATTGAGAATAATCCCTATCATGTTCTGCGAATTAGATTCTGAGATTTTATCACCGTTGATAAACAATTATTGTCCTTGTGTTGCTTATGGTCCTCAGAAGCCACTCTTAAGAGAGTGATAATTAATTACCAGTTATGCTGTATATAAGTTACCGGCAATATCAACCAACCGTCCGTCCCGTCGCCATTTCAACGAGATCTGACCATGACATTGTATTTGATAATTTAAGCATTTATGAGCTCATCGTTTATATTCGGTTGTCTATTGTTTGCCCGAAAGATATAAGCAATAATACTCTTATCTCCGAATTTTACTTGCCCAAATTGTTTGTTTACCATAAAATTCATGTGAAATTCTCTTGTTTGTTTGTATATTAGAATCCATAATGATACGAGTGCCATTCGTATTGTTATCCATTTTAATTAATAGCAATCATATTATTTAATAGAATATTTCAACGCCATAAAAAAATAATTTTACGTATTTGAAGCCTTTTTAGAGTAGTTTTTCATGTTCTAACTTAACCCAAACCTATTGATAGTTTAGTTAAAACCGATTTTAGGTTTTTTTTTTCTAGAAGATATTTAGACGGTAAATGATATTTTGGCATATGATACGGCTTACAATGATGATAACAAATGATGTTATTGAAATTTACTTTATGGGAAACAAAGTTTCTAGCACGTGATTAATTTAGTAAACAATGAGTATGACATGATAAAATTATGATAAACAATATTATACCTGTTGAATAGTTTAGCAGTAGAAATTATGGCAAATGAAATTGTGGCAAGTGGGTGTACCCCTTAAAATTCTAAATGTTAAGACAAGGAGTCAACAGTAATATCGTAATATCAAACGTAACTAGTTTAAATTATTATTCTGACGACTTTAGTTGTTTTATTAAATTTGTGTGCCTTATATCTATTGTATTACGAAGAAAGTGATTAGACTTTATATAATGTAATATTATTTTAATCTATTGCTTTCAAAAATCTAAATTTCTTTATTTCAGACAACTGAAAATACATAATGTTAGTACGATAACTTTAAAACTAGTCTTAGTACCTACTAATTAACCCAGATAATCGTATATTTGCGAGGCATGTTGTAAAAACCATGGTTTTTACAACATGCCTCGCATGGCATGCATGGCATGGCATGCATGCTTGCTTAAAGATCCGACAGTCTCGTGTTCGATTCCCGGTCGGAGCAGGTGTTCGAATGATGAATTTGAACATTTGTCTTCGGGTCTTTGTTCAGGTTTAATAATAATAAATCATTTATTTGACACAAAAATATGGGTGAAAATTGTTACAATGATATCAGTATTAATAGCTAAATTAATTAATTAACATAAAACTATTGTGCTATTATTACATTGCTATTGCGTTATTGTTCCTAATGATGTTATGTTCACTAGCTACCGTGGTATGATCCCCTGTGTTGCGGTAGCTAGTGCTCTTCTAGGGTGTAAGTTACTTAATACATACATTTCAATTTAAAATCGAGGCTTAGTTACAGATTTATGGAGTTAGTTTAACTAGTGCTAACGTAAGCATCAATAGTCAAATTATTTGATTAATAACTTAATATACAAAATATATGGATTATAGTTAAAAAATTGCATCTAATTGCCATTATTATTTTGTTGTTTATATACAGTTTATAATAATTTTAGTAGTGTTAGTACTCTGCTGGTGTATAATATATGTATTTGATATAGATTCGGATGTGTGTATGTGTCTTTGTATGTAAGGCTTATGTGTGTTTGTGAATGTTGCATGGCATCCCCGACACTTGAGAAATCTTAGTGGGGAGCTATAAGTATGAAACGTACGTAACGTATATACATTTTATCAACAGATTAAGCTTATTTTTGAAAATATGTTATTTTGGTCTCATAGCTATAAATATATTGTTCATGACGAGTATAGGACGCGGCAAACAACTAAACCTTGCGAGAGTCGTGTTGTACTGTTCGCACTTACCAAACTACCGTGAGAGTGAAAGGGACGACACCGTCATCTTGGTTCTAGTTATTTGCCGCGTACTATACAGTTCTTCTCTGGCTTGTAGTTTATTAGGCATTTAGAAGACCGTTAAAAACAAGTTTTCCTAACCAACCACCTAGGTGATCGGCGGGTGGACAGATAAGAGCAAAATTCCTTCTTGGTGGGTCCCTCTGGAATAAACCTCTCGTTCAACCTAGTACATCCCAACCAGTCTCTATATTGGCTCGCCGCAAAAACATAATATTTTGTATAAGCTTGTAAGAGAAAAAGAGACAAGAAAGTAACCCAGTAATACTAATACATAATAAATTTTCTACCTTTTGTCGCCATAATAAATTCAGGCGCGTAAAACGAGTGCATTAAATTACTAAGGAAAGTATCGATTCCCGGGACGGCGAAGGGCGTCGGTGCACCGAGATTGTACCGCATTATTTATTAACGGATAATAGTGCACGTTTCGAAGTGAACGTGGCAGTGACGCCTTTAGGCACCAACCTATTCAATAATAGAAGGGGAATAATGGCTAAAAATAGGACTACAAGGACTGACTGCAGGAAAGCTTTTTGAAAAGACGTCCTTTTACAGGTTGCTAGTACGAGTAAGTAATAGTTGACAGCGCGCTGGTTTTTGAGAAAAATTTTAGCTTCCGAAAAAAATATTGAAGATTTGTCAAGCTTTAGTTTGTTCTTTTTATTTTATCCAGGCCTACAATTAATAAGGCAAATTAAGTTAATAAATATACATAATTTATATAAACAATTATATCTTAATTAGATTTAAACATGTAATTTATGTGTGTGTGTCTAGATTTCAGTTTTTCTAGACAAAAATAAACATGCAAATAACTAGCTTTCTGGGCACGCTGCCCAGAAAACTTATCTTAAATGGTCTATAGGTAATGTTTTTGATATTTTTTGTTCGTTGTAGTTAGTCATTTCGTTTTAGTATATATAGGCGTATTAACTACTTTTGTGAACTGTAGACGTAGCGAACAAAATGTTCGGCCACGTTATAAAACAAATCGATAATTTCACCAATTCTCATTCATTTTCTGTTTTTCTTTAATTTGTGTTCCGCAGGTTCCAGTCAAATAATATAAACGCGACGTAGCAAACTTTTTTCCTTATTATTATTTTTTGAAGTATATTAAAGACATCAAGTTTGAAAAATCTCAATATTCGCAGCACCTGTATACAAAGTTTATTTAATATTGGCTGCACACTACGACCAGTAAGACTATCATCAAGAGTTAGGCATGAAAAAGGTGAAATTAAAAGCAAGCAACCTTGGTTTCATTTTGAGTTGAAGTGGTGAACTTTCGAAACGAAACAAAGTTAGCTCGCTCTTGTTTTTACATCTTCCAACCCTAACTCTAGCCCTGAGATTGCCCTGCTGTACCTACAGACAGACAAAGTATAATAAATAATTGTCCAGCTGGGTTGCCATTGTAAAAATAGTAGGTTCCTTGAAATTAAAATACAATGATAAAGCTTAATTTTATTCATAATATACACATTTATTTGGCAGTTGTATCTCAGTAGCGATTGTATTACAAGCTATTGTAAAAAAATTGATGCTTAATAAATTATGTAAAATTTAGTTTCAACCAAAATATTCTGACATCTTGACCCCCCCCCCCCAAAAAAAACGAAAGTCAAAGATGTAAAAAAAGGGTTTATAGCAAATTTTACTATTTTGTATTATTAAAAAAAACATGCATATCTGTATTCAAAAACTACGAACTAATTGGTATCTTCATTACTCGTATTTCAATCAATTTTAAATTATAAATCAGTAAATCCTAATTATATATTGAAGAATCTATTGAAACAGCTGTTGTATTAAAATTTATCATACAAACAACCTACTTACAAGAATAAGGTTGGACAGTTAGAAGTACGTTCTAAAGTAACTAGCTATACGTTAAAGGCGTTTTTTACAAAATTTACTCTTTAAAGACATATTTTACTTAAATCTACACGTATCAAAATCATAGGCTACGAGCAACTACGAGTATTTTCTAAAGCGCTAGTACAGGTTCCGCATCAGTTATATCATGAAAACTAAAATTTTACAAAATTATTACTCAAACCTCATTTTTTTATGAGTTATAAATTTAGAAAATCGAAATCATGTAATTACTTGCTTTATAGAGAATCGTTCGCGTCGTGACCTAATTGTTAGCAATACGTACGAATACAACAATACTTACTTAGGAAACGAGCACTCTCTGGTATGCTACCCGACAGAAGTACGTAGTTCTTTAAAAAATCTGTTATGGAGATGTTTGTGTCGCAAATGTTGTACGGCAAAGTTCTAGTGAAATGAGAAAAGTTATCTTTCTTGCTTGATCTGACTTCGAACTGTTATAATAATTAGTATAATGCATTAAATACTCAGGTATTTGTCGATAAACGAAATCTAAAGTCCATGTTCATATAATTTCTTCCTTATTGAGTCTTAGTAGTATCAAATTACTACTCAAACGAAATTTGTCTTGATCCTGTATAACATTTTGTTAGAACTTTTACTTAACGTGTTTTTCTGGAGGGAATTGTAAATTAAAGGGTAAAATAATTTTATTTTCAAATTACGTATTTGTAAAACCTGCTAACTACTGGAATGCGTTTCATAATAAAATATAAATTTATTAATATTTTAAGGAAACCTGATTCCTATGAATAAACTACAAAATAATTGACAAATACATTATGCATTACCATTTTAATCTACATGCCACTAAACCAAAACCAATGTTAAAGTATGTCTGTCTACAAGTCAGTATAAAATATGCGTATAAAAATTATAACAATAATAGATTCTTATACTCGTAGTAACACCGATCGTTGATATCTAGATTCTAAAATCAAGAAACAGTGTCCTATCACTTCTGAATCTTAATGGTTTAGGCGCACCCCAAAACATTCTAAAACAATTTACGCTCGTTTGATAGGGCTACTAAAATTTTTACGCTTTGATGCCTACTCAAGTTATATAGCGTGTAAATTTATTGTCTGGTCAGCCGACAAAATTATAAACAATACAAATTACATTGTAAAATAGGAACAGCAGCCTATAAAAGTATACATCGACTAATGACATACTAATTTCTATTATGAGTAACACTTAAGTTATTTATCAGGAAAGTGAATTGTGCCTACATAATAATATCACGAAACTAAATATTAAATAGCTTATCTCTGATCGATATGCAGCGTCGTTTGCGTCATCAAAATCTGTAAGAAATAAAAAAAGATTGAGAATATGATTATTTATTCAAATCTTTTACATACACAATAAATAATTCTTGAATAAAAAACAGTGGTTGCCGACTTCAATTCGGCAGGCTCCGATGTAAAATTTTCTCTTAATTTGATTTAAAAACTACTCGACCGACTTCGGCAAAGTTTATGTATATAGGATCTTAACAAGTAGCCCTTTATACAAAAATATATTATATAACCTTTTTGGAAGCCGATAAAATTATATAAATTACAGAATAGGAAACTGTTTAATTATAAGCCACAAAGTATGGAGTAGCTAATTTGCAACGAAAAGGGGACGGATTCTAACGAACTGTAACCTGTAACTATTGTGAGTGTAATCTAGGGCTATATTTATAACAAACCAATTTTTTTGAGATCCCAATAAGGATCGTGTACTCGTACGGATCGGATCAGTTTCTCACATATTAGCTCTAGCATGTTGTAACAGTATTACATTGATATTGTTACAAGATGCTTATTAATTTGGGTTACTGTATATAATTTCATAGAAATATACTAATAATACCATACTGCTTGAGTTAAAATTATTTCGATGCTGTGAAAATTTATATCTATATATATATTATGTTTTTTTTATTTATGTATGCTGCAATCCCTATTGTTATATTTTTCTACGAAAATGCACGTGAAACTTACCCTGAAAATCTCTGATCTGCTCGCCGTAAACCTCTCCCTGGAAATTTGAGCTGATGGCATCACTATTTTGAACTTGTGATTGACCTGCACAAAGAAATTAAAAGATTTGAAAGTCTGAAAATCCCTTATTTCAAACAGATAAAGCCCCTGTGACTTTTGTGGAGTCGTGATTATACGCTTAGTTGCCTTGTTCTTTTCCCGACTGAGGCAGTTAATTTCAATGATGTATTTGATTAACTGTTGCGCTTCGGTTGTTATTGTGCTAAGTGTCAGCGTGTATTCAAAATTCAAGGAAAATTTTATTGGGAAGCTCTGAGAGTGAAAACATTAACATTTTGTCATCAACAGTAAACAATATAACTTAACTCACTTAAATCAGTTCATTTATTCAAAGTGACATTAATTTTAAAATTTATTTTTGATTAATCTTTAGAATTAGATATTTATAACTTTTTGATTCAGGTTTTAACTAATCAATAGTTGTATTTGATATTCATTTGAATAATTAGGTATTTTAGCGTATTGATAATCTAATGTTATGAATTGTTTCAAAAAGTCTAACTGACAAGAACCTTTTGTGTCCGTATTTGGTAAAAGAGTAGTCGATGGTGCTGAAAGTAAGTAAATAGAGTATTAAAATACTACAATATGTCTTAAAAAACCTTACCAACCTTTTTTCCTTATAGTTTGATTATCCAATATAGATTTTTGTGTTGTTGTGAAAGCTGAAGGAGGTGCAGGAATTTCTGAAACGAAAATAATTGTTATCCCAAGATGACAATTCCATAAGAAAGGCAGAAGTAATTCATTAGGCCACGATTCTAAGAGGAAGTATTATATTATATGACGATAGTTTTTATAATCTTAATATCATCGCATTGATTCCTTATGTTAAGGAAATAACTTGGACATAAATAACACTACTAAAGGACGTCTTAGAAAGCCTTTGCTTTCAAATTAAATTGGACACTTTTAGCTCATGCAGTTGAGAAAAACTTATAGCCAAACCTGAAAATAAATCAGTCAGCTAGGATTTTATAGCTAAATAATTTTAAGAGGCGTTTTGATTTCTAAACAAACGCTCAGCTAATATTAAAATTTACAAAAACAAAGACGTCAAAGTTACTTGTTTGCATATATAAAAAACCGTTCTATAGAAGAAATAACAATTTAAAAGATATTTACCGTCCAGTTTTATTATCCCGTCGGTCTCGCCGAGGGAGTTCTTGGCGATGCACTTGTATAAGCCAAAGTCTTCTTTGGTAATGTTCTTTATCTTCAACATCATGTACTTGTTGTAACCGTTGTCTGTAGGGAACGCCTCGTACTTGCCACCTACAATTTCCATTTCTACTTAAATAAAAATACCTGTATTCGGTCAGTATACTTTATGTGCTAATGCAAAATGGAAATTTGCCTAAGCGATTGTTTATTAGGTAGGTATATGTATTTTCTATTTTGCGGCAGAATGTTAGTACCAAGTATTTTGCCTTTCTTGTTACCGTTACACCACCGACGTGACTCTTATCCTATTCTTACAAAGGTTGCCTAGAATAAATTGCTTTATGCGATAAGCGTTCCCTTGCTAACAATGTTTTGTTTTATGGTTAATGTCGTGCTTGGTTTGCAAAAAATACATATGTACTGTATAATGGTTTTGTTCAATAATTAATAGTCTGTGTTTGTTGAAGTTCAATCAGTCACTTTCAGGCTTTCAGCCTCATTTGGTAAAGGAAACACTGTACAAACAATCGAAGCAGTGTAGAGTTATTGAGAATTTGTAAAATCCAGGTGATACAGGTATCACAAGGGAATCAATACCGAAACTATAATAAAACGATTCTAAAAGTTGGTATAGCGCTCTACAACTTTAGAATTTTTCGATGTACATCGACGAGTACAATACAAAGTATTTTCATTACTGTCTGTTTCCTATTCAGTGTACTAGGTAGAAAATATATTCCGAATGAAGATACTTTTTGAATCCGAATACGCTGCCCCAGATAGAAGACAAACTATTTTCATTATGAAGTCATAAATCAATGATACAATCGAACGATGCCATAGTAGACGGGAACACATGTTATTTATGCGAAAATGATAAATGTGTTTGTGTTCAATATTCCATATTTGAAGCGAATTGCGACAGTTTAGTATTAGTTAGTTGATTACGATCATTGATAAACATGGCTACGATTCGCCCGTTACATGTTCCCGACAGGTTGACATGTCTAGTTCACTAATTGGCATTCTGTTACAATAAATTTGAGCCAGTAGCAACGCGAGATATCAATTTGACATGTTTCCTTTATCTCTACTACTTTTAGGTATTATTTCCGTTAAATGACAATTTAATTGTAACTCAGTGTTCTTTTACCCGAATAGCACAGACTACAATTTCTTTCACAACTAAGTTAAATTTATGTATAAGCAAAGCTTCAATTTAAATCGTTATCACCACACTTAAATAGACGTTATCTACCCCTGTCTTTTCTTTAGCCAACCGCAAACTTTCCTCAGCCATTTTATAATCCTCATAAAAAGTCAGAGATAATTGATTTATCATCCGTTCTATCCTCTAAAACGCGCTCTTTGCCAGCCTCAACGACCGCCACAAAAAGACAACCCAACCCATAAGGCTTGTAACTCCGTGAATCATAGCGCGTCGTAAAAACATGAATTTGTAAAGTTTCCCCTTCTTTGCGTGCTCAGTCGAGTAGAAGTAACGACTGCTACCCCAAATGTTGCTAAATCTCACCGGAAATGATCATGTCTCCACGCTCTGTGGTCCAGTAGTTTATGGAGGAGGGGTAGGCTTCGGTGTGACACTCGAGAGAGACGTCTTGTCCGATGTACGCACCTTCTAGTTGGTTTGGAATTGACAACATCGGTGGAACTGTGAATAAATAATATCTATTGATCGCGCCATCGAGCATAAAACTCAACTTAAATAAAATGTAAAAGTTTTTTTTTTAAATATGATCAAAATATTAATGTTTATAGAGTCGTGTATAGACTTTTAAATGCAATAACAATTAATAGACGCACTCAACTTTATAACACATAAAAAGTATAAATTTCCAACGTAACATTTGTTTTTTCCTTATTCAATTTGTCAAAAAATTAAAAGAACATGCAAAGTTTTTCGCTTTCTTTACTCAAAACAAAAGAAAGTCATGGAAGTTGTACGACACGATCCTTACAAAACTTTTAATTACATCACAACATCTAAAGCGCATATTTACAATCGAGAAGTCTAGACGGTTTCCATTAGAGTGAACTGATCCCTATGCAAACAGATTGATAATGCTAATTCTAAGGTGCCTATTCTGCCTATGAACAATTGACTAAAGTCCTTTACTGTTAGGCTAATTGATTGACCGTAACGGATCTTGACAGGTAGGTTTGACGCCAAGAGTAAAAAGAAACCGGCGTTATATACGACGTATAATAATAATAATTGTGAAGTGGATATCTGATGGAATTGTTCAATATATACATCACAATACAATAATTCTTTATTGTCACCACAAAAATACAACACAAAAAGAATACAATAAACAAATAACATGGCAGAAAAGGCGGTCTTATCGCTAAAAAGCGATCTCTTCCAGACAACCTTTATGGGAATAGAATAAAATAATAAAATTTAGCGTAGACGGTGCTGCAAAACAGATATGAGTAATTTAAATAAAAAATAGTAATGAACACAACATACAAGAGTACATATAATAATATCATACATAAAAATAACAACTAACTACTCATATATATAAGTATATTCAATTAAGGAATAACAGGACACCAATAAAAATAGATTGACAATATAAAAATTTGTGAAAAATACTTGAAAGATAATATTTTTTAACCTGAGCTTTAAATGAATCAAGGCTTTGCGCACGCCTGATAGCCAATGGAAGAGCATTCCAGAGGCAAACAGCACGCATGGAATAGGAGGAGCCATAAAAGGTATTATTGTGTTGTGGAATTTGAAGACGAAGATTAGAGAAAGACCTAAGGTTACAAGAATGGGATTCGTGCACGTAAGTGAAACGAGATTTCAGGTAAGAAGGAGAACAAGGATCAAACAAAATATTGTAGAGAAGAGATAAAATGTGAGTATCCCGGCGAAGACGAATGGGTAACCACTTGAGCTTGTTACGAAAATGGGAATGTCTCCCATATTTACGAAGACCAAAAATAAACCTTATACAGTAATTCTGGAGGCGCTCAAGTTTATCTAGTTGATCCTGGTTGAAATCAAGATAACATGCATCAGCATAATCAAGAATAGAAAAAGAAGGGACTGTGCAAGCTCAACTTTGGTAGCAATAGGTAAAAAATTTCGTGGCAGGGGGTCATCCCCAGCTATTATTACGTACCAGCTAAAAACACCTGTTAGCGTATAATTACTTTAATTCAATTATTTTTTTGGAATACAAAATTATTTTGTCATATGTAAGTAGCTACACTTACCTTGATTTATTTGGACTTCAAAAATTAAGCAATAAAATAAATTTATCAAAAGAAATCTATACACAATATACGCATTTAGTTTTTTTTATATCTACAATGAAAGTAACATCTTAATTTTTTTTTTAAATAACTACACATGTAAGATTATCTACAACCATAATCCTTGAAATGATGAATAACGATGCTAGACAAGTTGAAGCTTCAAGAACTAAGAAGCCATATTTATAAAACTTAAGCCTCTAAAACAAAGCTCCTTTAAGACAAAAGAAAAACAAAAGCATCCACAAATCGCTACGTTTGTTTGCCTCCTAAACCCCGTGTTCTGAGGAGAAAAGAGGCATTGTTTACTTGAGTGAGTGCTCTCTATCTACTAATCTTATAAAGGAGCCAACTTTGTCCGTATGAGTGATACGGGCGTCCTAAAGTGTTCTTGACTTTACCGAATTAAGCTGCGTATACTTAAACTTGTAAGAAAAACTTTACCCCTGTAAGTCATAAGGTGCAGATATCCTACGCGAGTTTTGGCAAATGTATATACTAGGACTGATTTTCCTTACTCGATCTTTGAAAATGCAAAGTATTCGAAGAAATTTTCGACATACCCAGTTTAGTCTTTGCACCGTGATTTAACAAAGATATGATGAAATATTTTGATTTTGATGGTGAACTTTTAGTATGGAACAGCTAGTTTTATTTTCAATTCTGGTATTGATTGAACTTGACCGTCTCATTTTATCCTCGAGAACGTCATGCGCCAAAAAAAGACAAAAGACCCTTAAAATTAAGACGTGGTTATTAGTAAGGCCGTTGATATTATTTTTTTACCTTGATATTAATTGCACTTAATTAGGCTGCTCATTTCAGTGAGATTCTTTTATTTGGAGATGAAAAAACATTGCTCTGCATAGTTTAACATTGAAGCAAAGAAAAATAATTTCATAAGGATCATACGACCACCTGTATTTTATTTAGAACCTAAATGTTACGTAGACTGCATTAAAACTAATCCCCTAGTCGATGTACTGTGGACGTAGCTGCATCGAAAGAAGCCGGGTAAGATTAAAAACTTACACATGACCGACTTTGATGAATAGATAGCTTCAGTATAAACTAGAACGTGGACTCGCAACTATAAATCGATACTAGAAGACATGAGTATGGCATTAAGGCCACACATTGATATAGACAGTATGTGAACTTATATCAGAACAAGCGTAAGATACAAACATAATATTTATGAAGTTTTCTAATATTTTCACGATTGTGATATATTCAAATCAATGTTAAGGGTGTAGTTTGATATAAATAATCTCGGTCTCTTCAAATCGCGAGTGAATCGGTCTCTTCTAGGCAAGCGCGTTACATCCTAGACCGCATCGTTACTTTACATCAGGTGAGTTGCGGTCAAGCGCAAGGCTATCGAAAATAAAAAAATAAAAAAATCGTAAAGTAACGCACCTATAAATAAAATTATCTGAAAAAATGTATCAAAATTAAAGTTGTGATCACTTTTTTGTGTCAGTAGACTTGTTTTATTTTATTAGTTCAGAAAATAACATTTGACTTTAACAAAACGTATTTTTGCGTAAAATCAGCATTACTCTTAAATAAACTTTAATTGTCAGATATTTTAAACAGAAACCATTTCCAGCTATATTACCGTAAAACAGGGTACTAGAGCTCATTCACTATGATAGTCGCTAGAATTACCACTAATAAAACACACGATGTATTACCGCACTCGTGCCCGCCCGTTGCGTTGTCAATTTATTGCGGGCAGACTAGCGCGACCAAAAAAGATTTTCTTTATGCATAGAGCTTTGCGGGAAATTTGCTCGACGATTTTTCGGTGAGCACTTCTTGTTTTTTCGGCGACTCCGATGATTGGGTAGGAATGATCCAAAGTTTCGGTAATTAAACTATTGCTGGAACATGTTTTTAAGTTGGTGCTGAGATAGGTATGAATTTTATTGCTACGAGTATAATAAAAGTCTCGTTTACGGTTTGCCATTTATTTATAGTAAATTAAATCGTTGAAATGAAGTTATTGTTATGATTTTATTGATTACACTAAATCTAAGCAATATTTTTTTTTCATAACAGCATCTTAGAATATTGTTCTTTAATTTCTTTATTAAAAACTCACCAGATGTAAGCATCAATCTTCATAAAGGCTAATCATTCTATTTCAGACCGTGCTAGTTGTTAATCTTCTTTACGCTTTCCGCAAACGAGTTACCGTAACAAGCAAAAATAGTTTACAAAACGAATCGAAATTGAGTTTTGTCGTGAGAAAGGTGAAATGAGGAATGATTAAAAATGTAAATTGCATTTTTTTGCATTGTTGATCTTTTGAAGAGTATAAATTTTATTTTGCGTACTATGTACGACGAATATGCCTATTAAATCCATATAGAAAATTTATTTTTCATTTTTATCGTCTTTTACGAAACTGTCATCTTTAATTATCCTTATTTAACCTGATGACTTGGCTTTTTAACAAAAATGTAAAATATACCTTTGCTTTTTTAATAAATCAACTATACGAACTCCTTTTCTTACCTGCAAGCTGCAACCGTGTTACCTTGAAAAGCTCCAAAGAATATGTTCCCATTTGTTTTGCGTACATCATGGACTGGGTTAACGACAGAAGAACTGTCGCAGGTCCAGCCTGGACACGATTGGCACAAGACAGGCAGTTAGCATTATATGAGGGAGGCTTATACACAGTAATGGGATAAAGCTTGTAGTGCATGATGGTGATGTGGTTGAGTAGGTAATAATCTTGTTATATACTTACATTGCACCATAAGCATAATCCGCTTGCTTATTGATGGTGGCACGCCGTTCGACGCTATACACAAATATGCGCCCATGTGAAGTCTTGAAACCTTCGATATCGTCAATGTCTCGCCATCCACCACGTTCACTGACAACGAAAAACGTTAATCAGATTTTGTAAATCCTACTTGGCATAAGATTGCAACACTTAACGTCGTCTTCCTTAGTAAGATTACAAATAATATTTCATGTGTATGATGTCTAGCTCTCGATTGAATCGTTTGAATATGTGTTTGCCTAATAATTAGAGGGTGCACATGATTATATATAGGCTGGAATTTATATGACGTAATTTTAACTTACGCTTAACCAGTAGTTCTGCGAACTGTTGACCTCGTGACCACACTAATTTTGCTATTGCAAAAATATGTCTAACTTCCAAATCTCAGATCAACGAAAACTCTTTGTCTTAAGAAATAAAGTTATTATAGCCCCAAATTTTTTAGAAGCCCCAAATGGCTTCTAAAAAATTACAAAACTAGCATCTGTTATATTAACGGGAATTAAATAGTAGCTTTGGTAACCATGGATATTAATTTATTCCAAAACGAAACAAAGTTTGCTACACCGCCATTTACACAACATAAATAAAATTTCAGGACATAAAATTTCGGTCACTAACATTCATTATAGTTTTTTTGTAAAGACACATAAAAATAATCGTGGTCGAGAAGTCAAAACTATCTACTAGTTAAATTTAGTTCTAGAAATGCTACTTCAACAACAACAAACAACGGCGCTAGGCGTTGTATATTTTATTTAAAATACTAAATCTCACTATCACTACTAATCTACTAAAGGTACTCTACATCCTTACACGTAGATATAAATGAGAGTATGCCTGACAGATTCTTAGTTCTTCATCCGATGCAGCATAACGAAGGGCTCACTAGATGTAGAAAGACTGACAAAGACTAGTACCAGCGTTGGAATTCATTTTTGTAGGGGCCCCATGACCCCCCTCTGGATCCACGAATACAAAGTACAACTTATATGAGGATATTTTATCCCGGTAAAATAAACAGTAAGATAGAGCCTACTTTAACGCCTCAAAACCTCAAAGTGTAATTATTTTATATTTATCTTACAACTGTATTTCTAAAAAAAATACAGAAACGCATTATATCAATGTCTATGAGTTCTTATTCAGCTAAGTAGGGCAACTAAAAAGTATAACAATGAAGTAACTAATGATTTAAGTTGCAACACATTAATTTCAGGACGCTATTTCTGAGCTATTCTAGAGAAATCTGTGCGTCATCAGCAAGATGGCGTGATATTTCGAACTACAACTAAGTTTTACTATGAATAAGTTTTGAGATTTCACACTTCGCTCTACTATAAATGCGAAAATGTATGTTTCTAATAGTTAGTTACTCCTTAACAACAGAATCCTAAACGTATATATCCTCATGAAACTACATAAATAGTTTCTGTGTATCGAGCGACCATGGTCAGGGTATGACTAGCAATTAATGTGGTCAAACTTGTTCAATACTATTGTACTGACGTACCTGATTCACCATTATAATTAAAGTCCTGTCCATCTTCCCTTCGCCACATGACGTAGGGCTCTGGATAGCCGGCCGCGCGACACACCAAAGTCACATCGGAGCCCTCCCGGACCACCATGTCGGTCGACGTCATGTTGTCTATGATGGATGGTGGCACTGTGACAACAGTTTAATGTACACATCAAACAGTCTCAGGGACGGTGTCACTATTATTGTTTTACTTGGTGAGTTTGGAACTAGAGCAAGGTGTCTTGTGACCTGACAACTCTGTAGAGAAACACACGTGTAGATATGTTTATACTCGTATTGATAACCATTTCGCTTTTAGACCTAGTATATGTACCAGTCGTGGTTCACGGCTCGTTGTAGAACAAGCAAGCTTACATACAAACTGCAAATATGCCTTTCTAGAGCGCATGGGGCCCATGTTGACCTGGCACAGCCAGCCACGGTCTACATCCTGCACTGTTATGAGCCGGTAACAGGAGCGTTGGTCGTTATACGACAACTAAGCGAGCAGTCTTACCTACAACCTGCAGATATCCCTTCCTGGAGCGCATGGGGTCCGTGTTGACTTGGCACATGTACCAGCCGCGGTCTACCTCCTGCACACTCTTAATGTGCAGGTACCAGGAACGGTGGTCGTTGTATGACAAGCTGATGCGCGGGTTCTGTGTTATGATGTTGTGGTGGATACTCAGGATAGTCTGCGTGTCCATGCGAACCCACGCCACCTGTGAGGGTAATTGCTAGAGCTATTGTTCTCGACAAGTAAATTAAAACTAGTTATAATGGAAAATCAAAGTCAAATTGTAAGACGAGGTTATGTTTTTTGACCATGTCTATTAAGTCTAGTCTATTCATATTAAAACTATTGTAATAAATAATACGTTATAGTCTAAGATCCCGATATACAACGACCTTCACCGAGATGTTTTTTTAATAAAACGTATTTTATATTAATAATAATCAAACGGTGAAGTTAATTCCGTTGCTGAAATTTTATAGGCAACCCTTATCCAACATGTTTATTAATATAAAATACGTTTTATTAAAAAAACATCTCGGTGAAGGTCGTTGTTTAGCAGGATCCTATACTATTAGCAAGAGTCTGTGCGTAAAGAGAATTGTCGTGGTGTAAAGAGAATTGTCTAGATGTAAAATAGAACTAACATTACCGATATTGTTTGGCAGCCCCAACTTAGCAGGTACATAAAATATATTTTTTTAATTGTTCACATTTTCATGACGTAACAATGTGGCGCCCTCAAATCTTATGACGGTTCTCTTTCGACGATAAATAAAAATTGGTGGTTTTTGTACCGGCTATCTACATCCAATTACAAAAATATTTTTTTAAGTAAATTGCAATATATATAAACATTATATGCTTAAAGCAGACTGTCAATAGTAATTGACCTATTGATTGATTGGTATTACTATGCCAATAGGATTCCACCGATTTAAGCGTGTTTTCTGGACTTAACGACTGCATTTGACTTGGTTTCTTACGACATCTTGAGGCAAAGGTTAAATGACATTTATAGAAATATAGTCGGGCATAGGCCCGATTAGTTCGTAGGGCTTAGAAATGTCATTTAACTTTCCATCCATCCATATCTTCAAGAACTGGTATCGAAACCAAGTTATATAATGTCGTTCGATGGTCTGATGAGCTATCCGAACCGTACAGGCTGCATTACGGGGTAAGGCAGGAGGGGTTGACCTCACCAAAGCTCTTCAATCTGTACGTGCTCAGCAGGACACGACCGACGTGTCGGCTGCCATATTGACGGAATCAGTATCATTGACATAAGCTATGCTGATGATATGGTGCATCGGAGCGCCTCTGTGTGTGGTATATACTGTGATGAGGATATGAGAATGTTACGTGTTCTGTCAGACGGTCATGCATGACTGAATGCATGGTCTTTAAGACCGGCGGTCGCAAGGTCCTCAGATACTAAATGTAATAGAATTGAACACGGTACAAGAGTTTAATATTTGAGGCACTTTGTGACCTCTGACTTGAGATATGATGCAGACATAGAGAGGGAGTGGAAAGCGTTAACTGTGAGGAATAATATGATTTCCCGCAAGTTTGTTCGCTATTCAGAGGGTATCAAGGTAAATCTTTTTAGAGCAATTTGTACTTCACTCTATGCGAGCGGCATGTGAGTGTCATATCCACAGAAACGGGATAGCGCCCTTAGTATGTAGTACAATAATGCATTTAGGGTGTTGATGGGGCTATTCCGGCACTGCAGCAAGTTGGGGTTGTTCGCCGTTTCAGGCGTTGATTGTTTCTATACAACAATGCGGAATTGGTGCACATCTCTGTATCACAGGGTCCAGGACAGTTCTAACATTAGCTAGACAAATAAGCAATTAAATAAGAATGTGAAACCATAGTTTAAATCAAAGGGCTCGTTTTATTTTCGGCTAAGACGGTGTATGTCTACCAAAAAATGCCTACAGGTAGTTAACATTATGTATAAATGAAGCCTGCATCAGTTAGTTGCCTACTTCATCGTGCACAAAAATATCTAATTTCTGTTTAATTTTTATAAACCCTAGGGTGATTTCAATGGTCACATTGGTCCAACTGTACCACTCAAAACAAATGTCGAAATGGACACTTTTTTTATTTGAAATTAATTTTGTACACTGCTATAAGGTACGTTTGTTGAATTTTGTTGATAGATTAAAGATTAATAATCCCTGATGTATGTATGGCATCATGTACACTGTCCTGGCCAGTGCTCCATATATTATTGAAACAACTCTTTTTTCTAATGATGTTTTATGCCTGGCTGACTATCTATATTATTTAAGCAACTACAATGATAATATATAAATAAATGACATCGAATTTAATTAAAAATGTCTTAACAAGTGTCTTAATTAGGAAATAATAAATGATAAAATAATATAATATCTTAAACGGTCTATAGGTAATCTTTCTGCTATATTTTTTTGTTGTTGTTGTATTTAGTCATTTTGTTTTTGATAAAAAAGGCACTTGCCTATAAAAAAAAATTTAAAAACATTAAAACACGTAAATGAGCAAAAAATTTGCAGTACAGTAAATATCTGCCCACAGAAAAAAATAGGTATTATTATAGTAATTTCGCCAAGTTGTATGTCTGCATAATAATGAAGAAGACAAACGTTTTAGATTTTGAGTAAATTTATCTCATAAACGGACGATTTCATTGTTCTAAATTACAATATAAGTACACATAGTAATACTAATCGAACCTTAACACTACTCGAAAATGATCGTTTCAACGTGGCACAATTACGTAACTCCAACGGGAAACTGTCTGTACTAATTGATGTCAGTCGAAGATAACTAAATTGGATGGAGTGCGAATTGGGCCAATAAAGTTTGCTATTGACTACCACCCAACTAAAATTGTTGAATATTGACAACGGTGTAAATGAAAGTAGATCAAGTAGTTTGCACTACTAGGGATATTTTAACAGAAGTCTGTAAAGTAAGCTTTTATACAAAGCTTATATCAAATCATCTTTAGTCAACAATTAGAAGTATACAGGTTTTACAACATTTAAATATCTTTTCTTACCGACAAAATAAGTACATGAATAGACTTGCAAATCCAATGATTGTTATCTTTATATCTCCTACTTTCTACTAGCCGAACCAATAGAGTAAGTTTATTTTTTTTTGTTTTACTAGGAAAACCTTTATGCGAGGTTAACGTTATCATGAGATTACTTTTTACAAAATAACCAGGCAGTACGTAACATTCACATTTATCACTTGAACTATAATATTTATTCTAGGCACTAGGAGGTTTTTTACCTTGAACCCTCTCAAGTTGTCCACGACACACGCCAGTAAAGCGTCCCTGCCCACGGTCACGGTGACATTTGGGATGCTCTCGGCAAATCTCGGATACATGGACTCTGAAACAAAATGTTTCAACATAATACCGAATTTAATAAAGACACAGGAAAATTTTCGGTTTGTAATACTGGCGATTTATGCTATCAGAGCGGAAGATACGGTGCTAGCAAAGGTCATGTACTTACACAATATATGAGGGTAAAGTTATCGGCATTTGTCATGTGCGTGAAAAATACGAGAATCATTACTCCTATTATAAAGATTGATTTGTTACCAAACAAGACTTAGTAACTAAGTATATCAATTCAGCTAGCTTAATTAATAATTTAGCTCTGTGGGGTTCCTCTTTCAAAAATAGTCCAATAGTGTTACACCCAAACATTTTCATTTGTAACTCATTTGCAACTACAAAATAAATGCATAGTTGTTCAGGAGAAGGAATTAGGCGATAATCTAATTAAAACACAAATGCAAGTGCGGGCCTCCAGGGACAGATACGAAAGATTTTAAGCGTCCCCTGGTTTGTAATAGGCATTAGGCAGCGTGCCATCAGAATACCAATCCGTGTCGTTTACTCAGTTAAGATAGTCTTATCACGTTTCTAGAGATTTCCTTTTATTACTTGAATCTAGACTAAAACCGGCTTCTTTGTAAAAATACATTTATTTGTGCGCAATTTATTAAGCAAATTTTAACTTGACGTAGACCATAATAATAACAAGCATCAATTGCCTTATTATAGTGAAAGTTCTGAAAAGAGGGTGTACCGGTGTATGTCTCATAAACGCGGTGAACTAACTGCCAAGAATGGCCAATGGCGTTTTTAAGAGGCCTACGTTCAGCCTATCTAACTTGAATATGAATTCTTATCAGAATAGTGTAAAAAATTCAAATATGCGATCCTGGGATAAATTCATAGATTAGAAAAAATCCTACGTCAGTGCCTAAATCCACGCCCGAGGTACAGGCATGCATGCAACTATGAGTTTTTTCACGGATAGTAAATCTACATCATTATATGCTTTCTTTCTAACTAGAAAAAAAGCATATAATGTTTCCTTTTCAGCACATTATCTATACGATACCAACACACAGAAATATTAATTTTGTTTAACTTACTTTAGCTAAAGACTGATAACTAGTCGTTTACACAACTATGCATAATATAGCTTATAAACATGTTTACTACATAGAATATAGAACTTCCATCGTGAAGTAGAAAAGTCGCAAACACAGCGACGCCGTCTTGTCTGCCTCTGCCGTCGAACTCAGGGCTGCCAAATGCTAAGATAATACAAAAGTAATTAACACTTAAAAACTCCAATCGTCCTCCGTTGGCGCCGAAGCATGCAGTAACAGTATAATTAAATCGACTGTTTAGAGCGAGTTCCGAGCAAAGCTAATATTGAATGAGTTGTAAAGGTCAGCAGTTTTATGAGCTTGCTCATCATAGGCGCTTCCTTTTGGTTCCTTGAGTTGTTAAGGTTCTGCAGGACAATAGGGAATAGTTATAGTTTGCTCTATTCATCCGTTTTTCTTTCTGCTAGCCTTAGCGATGAATTTGATAAAAAAATATATCTTCAAGAATATTTTTTTTTGGCTGCACCAATATCACCATCGTTGGTGATATTATTTCTACCTTGTCTGGCAATGTAATATCTAAAATTATTTTGATTTTGTTAATAATTATGTAACTAAAATCTACATATCTAAAAATGTATAAAACAAACATTGCAATTTTAAAAAAGAAGGCTAAACAAGCACCGGATTGGTAAATCTGGTAAATGGGATTGCTTTAGAAACCTTTTTAAATTCTTTGCGGAAGTGATACATATTGAACTGTCCGCACAAACACGGGTACTTGGCAACCCTAACGGTAGGGTTGTGTGATTTATACACGGCTCACCAACGACAAATAGCGGTTTGTCGCGGTATCGTTCCTTCACCGGCAAAATAATGTATAAAGGCACAATTCTAAAAAACTCTCCATCTTCGAAAAAGTCGACGCTACAAACAGATTCACGGAATTTTTTTCTTCCTGGAATTAAAGAAAGCGCTCGATTTCAAGGTTCAGCCTTTTCAGAGGGAGAGTTTTATTTTGTGACGGGATTTCTGATTTCAAATATTTAATGTGAAAAATTAAATAGTTAGTAAAAGATTGGGATTTCCAGATTAACCTTTTTGCAGTATTTCTAGTAAGTACTAGTTTTACATTAAGTGTTTTTTATTATTAATCAGAAAGACATCATTATGTGTATAGCTCGTACATACCTAATCATCATCATCATCCTCCCGTAGCCGTCCTCATCCCATTGTTGGGAATAAGCCTCTCTCATTTCATGCCATATACCTAATACTCCACTTTAATTTCTTTCCATGCATTTGTTTGGTGGCAGATGAACATTAAATTGTAATCAACTCGAGCTTTTATTATTTTAAAATTAAAAGCTTCAGTCCAGACGAATAAATTAAAGTTTATTTGGCAATAAAGCAGCCGCTACAAGTCAAAACAAAGCTTTCACAATGAGCTTAGTATATTTATGATTTTCGTTTGAATTATTTCATAATGTTTATTGCAGATATAACTGATCCAAAAAGACAATTGATTGTGCGATTTTCTATAAAAGCCAGATGTGATTCCATAAACTAATCGGGGACACTGATAGATGTGCGTGGTTTTGTATTTTATGTCTTATAGAACAGCTGCAGTACGCAATTTTGTTGTTAAGCTATAGACCGCGATCATAGTTGATACAAGTGGTAGTTTTCTACGAGTATCAATCTTAAAGAAATTTGGTATAAAGAAACATGGTAAACATGGCTATTCCGCTACGGTTTCCGAGACCATGCTTATCGATTATATTTAAAAAAAAAACCTTATCGCTACCGATCGATCTTAGCATTTAGGTCTCCCATAAGAGTTATAATATCCTGTTTTTTGATATCACTGATGAGTTTCTATGGTTACTGTATTTTATTTTCTTCTACACCACTCATGACACTAGGACATTTTGTTAGCCATTTGGAAGCTTGACATTTTTTAAACCGCAAAATAATAGTGGACGCGAAGTCACGTTTGTAAAGAAAAACTCTGCCAAATTACTGCTAGAAGGTATATAGCCTACATAGCCTAGCGGCATTACTACGCTGATATGTGTTTGTAAACATATTTCTGTTACATTATTATCAAGGTAGATCAAAATTTGAGGTTAAAATATGAATATTTAAAACTAATTAAAACATGCTGCAAGTTTTCACATTAGGTGAGAAAAAAGTTTGAAAAAAATACCATATTTTATCAGTAAATCGGTTATCATTATAAGCCTACTGAGATTTCTTTGTGAATACACAATTCTTATTATATCGTTCCCTATAAATTTATTTGTAGCGATGATCCGGAAGCGATATTGTCTCGCTATAAATAGCAATAGCGGTCCATAGAGCTTTCATGAAATGCTTAAAGAGATACGTGTTGACTGAAATATTACTTCAATATTAATAGAGTTTTGTTTTATGTTGGCTTTGTTATGATGGTGCTTATTTCTGATATTTTTAACTTGTAGTTAATACCAAAAATGGTCTAGAATGTTTAATTTGTTAGTAGTTTCGTCATTATTATAAAAATAGTTTTTTTGCAAGTGTGCATTTATTTTGTTGATCTTATCAATTACTACATAGTCTACAACTAGTTGAGGATACGAAAAAAACAAATTGTGCTTTAAAAATAAATGTGTTTTTGGCAACAAAGATTACCGTAACAGGGTTAAGAATGGAGGTAATTAGAAATAGTAGTGTAGGTATCAAAATTATTTTGAAAATTAAAAAGATTTTTTTTGAGTTTTTAAGGTTTATATCACAATAAAGAGCACACTTACCATCAGGTACGTCTATAGGTGCTACAGACACTACATTTTGCCCGGTGGGTAGTTCCCGACCTGTAATTAAAACGGCAAGTTAATATGAAGCTTTTAATTTTCATAGAGGCAAAGGAGAGTTGGAAAGAACCAGCTTGTAATTATTTTATATAGTTCATTGGCGGCAGGTTCTCCTACAACTAAAGTTGTTTTAGAAGGATATTTTAGGCTCTAATTAGTTGGTGTACCTACATATTTCATTAATATTATTTTGTTACCTATGATAAGAAAATATGTTATTATATATTTAATGGCATTATGCGGTTTTTGTAGGCCAAGTACGTAAGTACGAGTAAATAAGTACCTAGTGTGTATATCCTTGCCTGCAAGATTAGGAATCTACCACATTTAATATTGTTTTCTTTATAACAGACTTAAAAAAGTTCTGAATATTTTTGCTAACTCTGCTACTTGCAGTTCTTTAAAGTTTCTTCTTTAAAGTTTTAGTTTTTTTTTAATATTTTCCTGTCTAGACCTAGACATAACTTTTTCATTTTAAGATTGTAATAATTTCCCGCTTGTCAGAGATTCTAGATAAAAGTATCTTTCTGCTACATACAACGTTCATAGAAAGTCAGCGAAGAAATTTCTCCTGCGTGAGTATACAGAGATAATTATATTATTTGCCAAAGCGAAGAATTTCAAATTATCTTCTTACAAATTGAAGCTTTGTGTTGCACAAAGCATATAAGCCCCAAAGCAAGAAATAATAAATGACTTAATGTGAATAGGGTTCGTTTTAAAAAGTTTATGAGGTTAAATCCATTTTTAAAAATCACCTATTTTTAACAATCAAATTATAACTATGGCTGCTTAATTTTACTGATATTACATAAGTTGTTAGTTAAAGTGGTATAGGTCTTATTATATAAAAGTTTATTTGAACGAATCGATCTATTTTTGAGTTAGAGACTTAATAATTGTTACCTAAATTGGAATAGTTTATTAATCATGCGTTGGATTCAACATGCACGGACTATAAATAAAAATATATTATAGCAATAAGTACACTAATTTGATCATTTGGAAATTTAGCAGCTACTTATTAGCTTTAGGACCAAGTAGTAAGCATTGTTATTCAGCTTAGCACGAGTATGCCGCTAACGCAGGATTAAAACAGAACATTAGGACTATCTGTAGACGTTCAGTGCACGATGGTTGATTACATTTCCAATTTCAACTAATAACTTTTATACGCTTAACTGTTAGATTTATTTTCTTTATTACATATGTCACGTTTTCCATAAAAATGACGGTAAAGAGTTCGTAGACCTTCTTCATACGAGTATGCCTTATTCTTATTCGCATTTTCTGCCCATAATGCGCTAGGAGATTTAAACTAGAGTTTGGTTGGTTTTTGTCAGCTGATCGTATATGCCATTACGCGTACCGTTGACAGGCACACTTGGCAGCGTCGACAGGATTGTTCCATTATCGGCACGCGGATGAATAATTGACACTTTGACTACGATCCGTGGATGCGCCACGACGTTGGGGAGACGTGTTGACGAGCTGGCGGCGTCGTCGCGCTTAAAAGCATGGCTGTCATAAAACAGATCGATGCCGCAAAACGATGTTTTGTTACACGGTTATTATTGAATATTAAATCCCAACTTCAATTCAACTGGCACATTATTCAATTATTTTGATTTTTAAAAGATTTAATCTGATTTTCATAAAATTTATATGGAACTGTTTCTGAAGTTCATCATAAAAATGAAACACTTTTTCAAATTAGTTGAAGCGTTAATAAGAAATCCGGAAACATATGCAAAAAAATATTTGACCAATTCAGGACCCACGTCTTTCTATGTCGGTAATTTTTATTTTTAATGTGGGTTGTTGTAATCTAAGTTTTATACGTAGACGTAGCTATACAATAAGTACTAATTTACTAGAATTATAGTATCGCAAAATATATCGTGACTTCGAGAAAATTCATCCGTGAATTGTCTCGGAGTCGAGATATATTTTGCGATACTATAAAATAACGACAACAACTTGACCGGTTTATTCTTTTGCAAAATCTTAGCTAATGATGGCTGTACCTACCAAACACCCGGATAATAGAAATCGTCTAGTAAATGGCACGGTAGCCAACTTTCATTCCTCTTGTGAGAAATACACTGCCACACCAGAAGCAGAGTCTTTCGCTCGATAGGTCAATTAGACAACTTGAGTCTATGTGTTTACGTATGTAATAGTAAAAAGTACGGTAAGTGTTCCAAGTAGAACTAGTTTCTATAAACATGCGTAAATATTGTGTTTTCGACGTCAACAGTTTATAGAACTATACGTATGTTATATATTATATAGTTCATATTTTTAAAGTTTCTTGACTGTACTTTACTTTCTTTTTAGCACTAACCACTCATTATTGATTCGTAACACGTGAAACAAATCTAGCACTGTTTAATAATCTTCGTACTTAGAATAATCAATTTTGTGGGTAGAAGCCAGATAAGAGACTATACGGTGAAGATAATTAATTAATTCACTGAAACTGATCGGGATTATTGCTCGTACCATCTGACTAAAACGTTTCGAAGGTCTTGTCTGTTAGTATGTGTATCTGTTTGTTACTATTTAATGATTTAGATAAATACATACTTTCTATAAATTTAGTACTCGTATGTATATAGGGTTATCGGTTAAGAATGTAAACAAATCGAAAAGGAGTAATTGTATTTATCATTCGTCATGATAAATACAATTACTCCTTTTCGATTTGTTTTCAATTTTCGCTATGGAAAGAGCATAAAATTAGAGGAAAAAATGGTGTTTCCTACATTTTATTACCGGCTAATAAACTTATTATTCTACTATAAAAGAACTGTTACCTCGAAGTCCGTGTTGCCATAGTAAAATTTAATTCGATTTCGAACGACCCTAACTGATAACAATATCTAAAAAAACGATCTCCAAACAAATATAATTTTTGACGATAGAGTAAAAAATTCTAAAAGATTATCCAATAAGTTCTAATTATAATTATTTTAAATTTGCCGTCCGTACACTTATTGGCTCGTTGGTCAGTCAGGTCCTAGTTCTCAAACCGGGCCGGCAAGGGTTCACAAGTCAAGGATAAACACATACGCCGCTTCCAGCCCAATTGCCGACTTCCGACTAAGTGGATTGAATTCTGGGCGAATTCACGAACCGTCGCGTCACCTACCCATTACTATATACTACTTACCGTTACATAACTTGATATAAATTCACTTCCATTAATTAAAACTTAATGCTATTAAGTTATTACTATCGTTAACTACGTTTCAGTCCAGTAACTTTTTTGCGAGTTAAGTTAATTTGTTGCAGAATCAAAATGTAGAGTAAACCGTTGTGGATGTCAGCAGTTTGAAGTCAATTAATTATATAATATAATATAATATTAAATATGGGACAACATTCACACAGAGGTCTTCAAGTCCCAAACTAGGCAAAGCCTGTGCTATGGTAACCTGAAGACTGATATATATACTTGTATACGTAAATACATACGGTGTCTGGGTGTTTATTATATATTTATATAATAAACACCCAGACATAGGTCAAACAGACATTATTATTGACTTAGAACTGATTTTACATTGTTAAAAATAGTCGTTCACAGCTCATAAGGCAATCAATTTATCGATTTATTTAAGTGAGGCTAACTTCAGAACAGCTAAACAAATCCTACTATAACAACATAATATTAATATAAAAATGTATGGATCTTTCACACAAAAACTGCTGAATCGATTTGGATGAAATTTAACACGGAGATAACTTATACCCTGGATTAATATAAAAGTTACTTCTTTTCCTGTATCAAAGCGGGTAACACCGCAAGGCGCCGCTAGTAAAATATAATTTGACTGCATCCAATCATACAAATTTGAGGTGTCATGTCAAAGACCGAAGACCTCTAACGTCACAGAGTATCTAATTCTCTTCATATAAATTTGTATGATGTTATTTGATAGTTGTTTACCGACAAAAGTATTTAATACGACTGCATTTTTTATGTTTGTTAGCTCATCTGATTTTATGGAGACTGTTTAACGTATTTGAATAAAATATCTTGTATTTATAAATTTTTGTCAAAATCAGTTTAGATACATGGTTTTCAAATTGAAATAACTGAAGAAAAATATGTTCTGTTCATTGATGTAGGTGATTTCGTTAGTTCTCTTTGACAATTTGATATTTCCAACTTCCAGCTGTCAAAATGTAAACAGTTAATAATACAATTTACAACTCCCCGATGATAAAAATAAAATATTTACACCTTCAAATAACCAAGGAATAAATCTGGCCACTTCGTGCAAGCTTTACTTCTTTAAGTGCAAGGAAAATGTAACATTTGATGTAACAACGCACTACACTATAAACCAATAATACCATTTTTTATATTTATTAAACTAAAGTTTCCCCTTACCCAAAACGGTCAAAATTTTTAAAGGAAAAACGAAACCAATTAAACAATCTACAATTACTTTTCTAAATTGCCTCTTCAAGTAAAGCGCCCTTAAGCGGATTTAGGATTTATTTGATATTATTTCAACATCATTTAAATTACTTGCATTTGTTTATATTTTTAGACATTCGACCAAATATTTGGTTTCTACAACCGAAAACAATGTTTGCACATCTACGTCGGAAAAGTCTATTTAACTTCGTAAAACACGTTTTTATTTTGTGCAATTGTAAGCTTACTCAGATAATGGCTTAATTAATTAGTTGTTATCTGTTTAAACCATAAAATTGAGGATTTATGAACAAAGTTTTTGAATCAATTTAGGAAAACTTTGATTGAAAGAATTACTGGCCGCTTATAAAAAGGTTCACATTTTATTAAATTGGCGAACAAAGTTAATGAAGTTTCGTCAAAGTGCTTTAAAAACCAATTGTGTACGGTAACATAAAATTTGATTATTTCTACCTAATTTCTGAGATAATCAACGATTATTATAGCAATATATATTATAACATTTTTAAACGACTTTAAGTACATGTAGGTACGAGTATAATGTACCGATCAATAAATCGATTTCTTCAATTTCAATGGGCAAAAAAATGTTTAAAGTGTAGTTTTATAAAAATGCCAATAAATGGAGTGGTCATAATAATAATATGATTTCTTATAATTCATCTCAACTTTGAAGTCGCTCTACTATGTCCATCCAACTAGAAATAAGTATGTTCATCTCCGCCATCTATACGAAAAAAAAATAGAATGCCTTATTTAAAAAAGATCACGGACCTGTTGGTGCCTAAACTACAAACTATATTTATCTATAACTTGTAAGAAAGTTAAGTGCATTACTCATCGCCCTTGTATATTTACACACATCGATAACTGTCAAGGCGGGACAGGAAGATGCCGCGGACATCCGGGATAAAACCGTGATGCGTCACCCTACCACTATAAAACAGGGTGTTTTCGCCGAAGCGAAGGAAAGTTTCGCTACAACGAGAGTGGTTCTTCGCGGCTTAGAGCTTTAACGGACTGACCGTATCGCTTACGTCAGATAACTTTGAAGGTATGTTGTATACTTACATTTTGTATATTACGTGTATATTTATGCATGATGGTATTTTATAAATTATGTAATATGTATATGTATTAATATAAAGATTCCAATTTTTTTATATTATATTCCTTGCGAATTATGTAGAACAATATTTAACAGATGACAGTATCCAGTAGTTAGAAATAACCAGCCCATAACTCTATATTCGTAGGCAATTTCACTCGTATCAAACGCTCGTCATAGACAGAAGCTGACCTCACAGTCCACGCTACAGTGTTTACTCTCAGACATGACATGAACTGTGATACGATACGCTCTCCGATAGTCATTATATAGGTCATCCTGTACAAACGACCACACTGCCCCCGCATTTGTGATTCTTCCCCCTTGTTAACTGAATTATGTTATAGAAACACGAGTCCTTCAGACCCTCTGAATAAATCTCGAAGTAGAAGTAGCTTACGACCCCGGCGGCGACGTCAAGGCTTCAGTTAGTGTATTTTTAAGATTTTCATAAAATCTGAAATCCTATTAACAAAAGACGCTTCCAATATAACAGGAATCATTTCAAGTTTGAGAAGAACAATATTTTGTGTAGGAACGAGTACGAAAGAGAACTTTCTAGGTATTTGCATTAATTAATCTGAAGTGTAGGCGTCATTTTGTTTACATTGTTTTAATTACTGTTCCAAACAAAAGATTTTATGGTGATTTTACGTAGGTATTCTACATTATAACTAAACTATACTTGCTAAATATAGACTATGATTTTAAACGCATACTACCGTCATGTGGGATACATAATATAAATTATAACTGATATGCCGGAATTATTATTTGTTGTTTTGTTTACAGTTGCGTGATATACTATATATAATATTACATGAAATATGTAAAAAAATGAATGATTATCAAATGACCTGCCGCTGACATTTAAAAGAAAAGTCAGTATCAGGTAGAGAGACGTATTTCTTAGTAACTATTATCGCTAAACGTAGATTATTTCAATATTCTGGTTACAATCATTTGGTTTCGTACGCAGCCGAAGCGTTCCCGGTGCATGCCTATTGCACCGCGTCTAATGGCAATAGCCAACTTATAAAACCAAGAACAAGCCGGAGTGGGAGTATTCACTTAGTTTGCGTAATAATATTTTACTAATTACATTGTTTCTGCACCCTAACACTCTACAACCACAGGAACAAAAATTTAAGCTGCATAGAATCATAGTATATATTGACTTTATAATGTTGTGTTACAATAGGCAAGACAAATTACAAAATTCAATATAGATACTTAAGAAAATATATGTTACAAACTACAATTGTTAATCTTAATTAAGCTCTATAAGGCTGCGTGCTTAACACTCTCCCTAATACCGATGTCTTCCGCAGTTGGCTGATGGTGTTCATCGTTCTTAATTCTTCGTCACTGCTGTTGCGACAGTGCGAACGCAAAAATCGCTCCGTAAGCACTTGCCGTTATTCCCATGCACGAGAATCAGGCCTCTTAGCTTCTGATCTGACCTGGAAACTTAAGGTACGGATGCCGTTTTAACGGTTCTACAAATTATCTCCTGTGCCATACCGACCAACTAGTGTGTAATGTTCGTCGTCAGCCTCAACGATGGAACGGCAGATGCATCTATAAGGTTCACTCGCCTAAATATCCCAATAATCTTTATAATATCCAAAATAAAGTGTTTTACTACATACTATTTATTCTTTATCTTCTATTCTTCATTAGCTTATTATTACAGACGCATTAAACATGAAACACAATAAGGAAAATTAAACATCTTGGGCCACAAGTAAAATACAAGTACAAAAGTATGAACTCAAAAAAGATGTAATCAATGAAATTTGTATACCTATTTACTTATAAATCATGAACGTTTACTTGCGTCTGTCCTGAAGTCAAACCTCTGTTAATTATAGTTGCCAGGAATTATTTCCTTTGTAATTATTGTTCTTTTACATTGGAAAAAAATTACATGATGAATAAGTTTTCTTTTCTACTAGCACGTGAATCAGTTTCATTTTATTAATAATGCTTAGTACCTACATACAATGACTGAGTACATGTCAAGGTTCTTTGAATAGAAATTACTGTTGTAAATTATAAATTGAGTTCTGTCTATCTATTCTGGGATACCTAGTGTTTAATTACTGATTATTAATACTGGCATTTACGGCCTTAAAACTATTTCAATCGAAATTTGTGTGTATAATCTACCTTTATTTACCATCTTTCACTACGCTTGGACAGATTGTATTGTAGATAACCAGAGTATTAAAGGCTGCTTTTAATCGTTAGTAATGCCGTTTAGTACTACTATTTCTTTTTAATCAAATAAACTCAAAATAGAAGAGGCTCATACTCAGCTGTGGGCCGGTATATGCTGAAAATGATGATGATGATAAAAAAACTAAATATTTTTTATGAACAAGTTGGTGGACGTTATATTATGTCCAAATCGATAGTAAACATTTACCGTTTTATCACAAAATATTTGGAAATACCGTTAAACAGATGTTTTTTTTAATACATTATTCGCGGCTATCACTTGTTTAGAGATAACCCGTTTTAAATATGTGCAACCAAATAACCTTGATTAACCTGTGTCTAACAAAAAAATTTGACATTCAATGTCTAGAATTTTTACTAGTATATTTTATTAATAGAGTATTTTTTTGTCATTTCCTAGCTAACTAATAGTTTGAACTATATTTAAAAAATATTTTTTGTTATGAAAGTGATAATATTTTGTTGCAGAAGATATTTTTTTTGAGTTTTATTGTCAATACCTGCAAGTGCCTAAAACACCTAATAATATACCGTGACAACTATCAAAACTGAACCCTAACACTAATGTCACAAAATTTCTGGTATATTTAATAAGTATTTTTTGTAAACTTAAACATAAACACGGCTGAGTGTCGCGCACATATTAAAATACGAGTATGTATTTAAAGAAACAGGTTTAAATAGAAATTATCAAAAAAACGCAATTAAATATTGATGTTGGACAAAAACTATCTATTATTTTATAAAACCAATTACTAACATTTTTATTTATTACTTCAATCAATAGGTATTTATAATATTTCTCTTTTCTTAAATAGGTACATATAATCACTACTTTGCGTCTGACATTACTGTAAACGATATTGTAAAATCATATTTAATTTAGTTATGAATCGGATTAATCCAAATCCGTAAAATAATTGAATAACTCTACAAAGTTAAAAGTCGACCAAATTTCCATTTTCGTTAAAAAAAATAACTTTTTTTACAACTTGTGACAAACTCAATAAAAATGCTAATAGCACTATCGAAGCGACTCACCTGTGGTCGTACAGCAGGTCAGCAGCGAAATGACACAGTATAAATGTATAAAAAGAGTCATTTTGTCGCGATCACATTAGCTGATGTAATTTTTTCTGGCGTCTTGATTCACCTGTTTTGCGTAAGGTGATGCGAGCGTGGTGAAGCGGCGCGTAGGGCGGGCGTCGCGGGCCGTCCCATCGCTCGGGCGGTCGGCAGAGGCACTGCCGCGGGGCGCCACTCCGCCTCGCTAACTACCCCAGCCAGATAAACAAGGGCGAGAGACCGGGAACAGGCAGACAAGCCGTCTCGCTAGCCTCTATCGCCCGGACTGAGGAACGGGTAAGTAATAAAATAAGACAAAAGACGGATCGCCTAACAACTAGCGTGGCTTGATCGGATAACTGAGAAATAAATATAACGGTGGTTTGGGTAAAATATATCGTTAGGTATTAGAGCACGGGTATTATAGTGATCGACGTTTTAGAGAATTTGAAATCTATAACCAATTTTTACTATTCTGTTATAGCAATCTTAACTAACCTATAACAGAAAGGTTGAAACTGGTTTACTTAATTGAAGAATAAAGAAAACATTTTGTAACACGTGTAAGTATATAATTAAAATGCTCACTGACAATTGCAAGTTATCAGAATAGCTTAGTCTAAATATAATGCTAGATAATACTTATTTAAAATAGTAAAATAAGATTCGCATTCGCGTAATAGTGTACTAGACATACTCGTCAGAAGCGGCACCAAAATTAACAGTTTATTTTACGGAACATTATCATGTATAGTATTTTTAAGCTATTTTAAAAACACAAAACTGTCATAGTGAATAAAATGTTGATAAAAACCATTTACGAAATATTGAAAAGCTTTATTTCGTTTTGGGCCTCACCAGTCGATTCCGTTATCTGTTAGCTTCAGTGGCAATTGAGGTAAAATAATTCAGAATTGTCCTTCCAGGAAAAATATTATTGAACCCGTTTATTCCAGGTAAACTTGCTGACTTTTTTCACTTCAATAATTTAACCCTCACAAAAAATAATCCGAGGAAATTGTGTAGCATGGCTGAGTGCTCTCAAGAGCAATTTTTATGCTTAGCATATTTTGTTATGATAAATAAAATTAGAAACGAGATATTTTGATACGAATCTGAACTAGAATAAAATAATGTTTAGAACTGAGTATGCTTGTCTCTAGCGTTTAAACATACCCTTTTATCTAACTGATCTTTTCCCAAGCGTAATACAATGCGGTATCGTCACGAACCAACCACATTTATCTAAGCATTAGACTACTCGTATAACCTAATATCGTTTGCTTTAAAACTATTACCATTCGTGAATTAATCCTCGATATAATTATATGATATAAAACATCTGAATCAGCGTATTCTCGTATAATATCGCTATAACGCGAGTCTGAAAGTGTAATGTGTAGTGTTATTGCCGTATCATGCACAGTGATAGTGTCCTTACACCCCAGACACTAGTCTGGCCGAGCTCGACCAGTGTAAGGCAATAATGTCGACCATAAGCGTAACTGGTCTTGCACTGCACTATATGCTAGAGAACTGGCTGTCAGCGAGGACCTAAGTGCCTTCAGAGTACTAGTAAATAAAACAATACATACGCTGTGACGTTAGAAAAGTCCGAAGTAAAGAAAAGCAGAAATAATTACGTAATCCGACTGCTTATTTTTGTTGTAAAGCTTCGTTTTATTATTCTTAATAAAAGCAGTTGGTCGGTAGTTAGATGAATTACGTAATATGTTCACGTCTGAAGGTTCTATTACGTTAAGCTAAATGTACATTTAGCATTCAATGCTTTAATGTATAATTTGTAACGCTAATAACCTATGTATGTACTTATATTAAAAATGGTCTAGTCTTAGTTCCAATTATACTCATGACATAATTTTAAACAAAATTAATATAATTTTACTTTTTATTTTACAGACATGATATGTACCTACTTTGGATATTATACATGGTTTCATCAAATACATGGAACAACTTTTACTATGGGATCATACCTGAAAACGAGAAAAAAAAACAGTTGCGTCATGCATTTTGTCGACGACCGATAAATAAACCTTTTGTATAGAACAGTTCAGAAATGGTCCCATAATGAAATTTGTTTGCAATGGTGATTATAGTGACCTCCTTTCGGCTTATTACACTCCTAGCCAATAACCCTGCACAAAAAAGAGCTAACTCTTTTACATCTTCAACTAGTGTCCACTGCCTTTGAATCAGAAGACGCGTAAACAGCACTTTATGCACTGTATGTTTAATGACTACAAAACCGAAGTTGATAAGCATTTTACATAACACTTTAGACTGTTTCTATATGTAATCATTATTTACATATTTATTATTTAAATAAATTATATACAAAAATTGTCGGATCATTTAGGTATAACCGATTTGTACAGTTTTTATTTATTCTTAGCGCTAATAATGTAAGTAAAAGAGTTGGCTTAATAGTATTTGATAAAATAACTATTTCGCAAGATATAACGAGCCCAGCCACCTTAATCAGTGAAAAGAAAACTTTTCACTATAGTGGGAATGAAACCGCCATTTTACTATTAGGTTCGCCGGCATTTGGCATTTCGAGATGTGAAATTTCCTCTACCTTTCACGATATCGGGATACAGGTGGTAAAATATATTTCCATGCAATTGGACATTTTCTCAGTCGGTTTAGTGTGGTCGTGGGTGGAAACCGACGGAATAAATTCTTGAAATCATCTTCATATTAGGGTGCAATTCAAGTATCATCATACGCTTTGTAGAATAAGTTCTAGAATTATGTTTTACCATCTGCTTGTATGTGTAAAAAAATTCTTAGTTGAAGTAATCGTATTAAACAAACATCGAAAAATATTTATTCTCACATTAGTACATACAAATTACAAATATTATGTACAAAAAAACGTTAACTACATATATTAAACACGCCGCCCAACCCACTGCCTTGCGCCAATGTTCCTGGTATACTGGCAGCATTATCTCGCTGAATACTTCCAAAATATATGAAACGTTTTATTATCTAGGGAGGACTAATGACGGATCCCGAACTAAGTTAATCGTTATCAATACGTTTGCGTTATCCATCTCTCTATCAATAGAATAATCGTCATAGATTTATGGAATCTATTACATATTAACGCATAATCCATTTAGTAGTACATAATGGGTACGTTTAGGCTGTGTTTTGTCTTTGATCAATAGTCATCACAATCATTAGTAAATTACTATAACTACTATAATTTCACGAGCGTGCTGAATGTTGCATAATATAATAATATAAAAACCCGTATTTAGCAATAGAACACGATGGATTGGGACGATTGACTGCTTAACTGTTGTTGCAGTACGTAGCTCGAGTGATAAATCTTATTTTTAGCCCCCGAAACAACGTGGTGTTTTATGTTTAACGTGTCTACTTCTGTGTGTGTGCGTGTGCGTGCGTCTGTCTGTGCCATCGCTCCCAAACTGATAAACCTATTTTGATATAGTTTGTTTTTTGTTTGAAAAAAGAATTAGTCGGAGGTGTTCTTAATTATGAAATCGGTGCAAGATGGCCGACGCCACAAAATAGCGGATTTCATATTTTTCAACAATCCCTCAGTATGGTATCAAATAAAAGGGCTTGATAAACTGAATAATACACACCATAGTACATTTCAATTCTAAGATGGCCGCCACAACAAAATGGTGACGTCGGGGGTTTTTTAAATGCTGCTCTACAAAAACATTTATGCGTTGACTACCAGCTACAAATATCTACGTCGTAGCCTAACAAAATGACTATCTACAGATTCTTAAGTCTACGAGGAACCTTACAATTCTACATGACAATCTCTCATGATGAAAATGTTAAAGTGGCTTATGGCAGTAACTGAGTCAGTCAGGACTTTCTCTTGTATATGTATATAAATAAATATAAATAGACAAGAGTTCCGACTAGGTGACCATTGTTTTAAAAACTATGAATGACCTTATACGCACATTCAGAATGACTATGCGTATTTTTTACCTTTGTTCCATGACAGTTGAGGTCAACTCTGCCGGTGACAATACCATCACTAAGACATTGAATTCAAAACTCTCGGTAGAGCAGTTTTCGTAGGAAAAAATAAATGTATGAGCACGTCGAAGTGTTTCTAATTGAAATAATTGATAGTTTAGTGTAGAAACTGTAAACCACGGGATGCAACCAATATAGCCTGTGACGATTTGCAAATAAAAACAAATCCAATGACACCTCATACATCAGAATCAGTTAATCGGCTTAGGCTGTAAAACGTGTGACCCTCACATTCATAATTACATACTAATATACAAACATACACTCAAAAACCATCCTCCATCATGATTTATCAGTTTTACTTAATAATTTAAAACATATTTGTAAAAAATATTAATTTTAATGATTTCGAAGGGCTTTGATAACCTTCAGTAAAATACCCAACTCCCTGGGATCTCTTGAGGATCACGCCAGTTGTAGGTAAGTAACATGGCAAGAGTGTATAACGAGTACGTTGCAGTCTAGGCACTGATCTATATTCACAGAATCTAGGGGCACCATAGACCCTGGCTTGCCGCCGAGTAGTCGCGCCGTCGGCCCCGCGATCGTCTCACAGTTTATCGACCCCGAAATATAGGATAACGACTTTTGTTACGACTGCGACAACGTCATCCGATAGCTGTTTCGCAACGCTGCCAATGCTGCAATTGATGCGCTTAAATAACTGCTCGTTAGAGATTTAACTGTCTCTTAAAGTTAGTCATGGGTCTGGATTCGATAAATTGAAGAGATGATATTTATAGATTAACTCTATATTTCTAAAAAATTATAAAGCACCAGAAGAGAGACGATGCAAAGTGATAGAGCTCATTTGAACAAAGTATATCAAGGTTGAATAAGCACGGTTTTTGTTAAAATATAAAAAAAACTCAAACCCTTGGACAAGAAACATAAATCAATACACGTATGCCTTTTTTTTCTATTGTTGCTATTGATGCACCACCGACGTGACTGTTCTCACTTAGTCTGATCCATTCCAAGATTGCCTGGAAGAAATAGCTTTAGGCGATAAGGACTCCCAATGTCCTATCGATCTTTTGTTCTTGTTTATATTTTATTGTATATTTTGTTTTTAGTGTGCAACAAAGAAATATATATTTATTATCAATATATACTTATATAAAAACATATTTTAAAATACACTTTCTTATTCTTCAGTAAGACTAAGAAAATACAATTAGCGGTGTATTAATTAGCTTTACGGCCAAAAATTATTATATTTTAAGCATCTTTGCTAATGCTAAAGTTTGCGAACCCAAGAAATTAGGTTCACATTATGTAGTCATCACCACCTGCACTTTGCCCGATGAATGAACATTTCATAGGACGGGGCGTAGACGGCAAATGCATTGAAAGCCATTACCAAGTTGCCTACCAGTGATTCCAATTTAGTTACCTATATTGCGCCTAGCGTTTCAACCATAGACTAAGAATTGTATAGTTGTAATACATATAGTAAAATAAAATCGGCAGGGCCAACATAGCATAATAACATTGTGTACAGGTCTAGTCATGTTACGTCATTTATGTAATATTTCTTAAGCAACGACAAAATCCGAAAGTTGACAAAACTCTGTTAGGGTATGTGTGTGTTTATTGTAGGGTACATTTGTTAAAATTAAAGAACAGTTAAAATCAAAGCCACGAATAGTATGCCATTTTCAACAACCATTGTGAAAGGTCCCGTTGTATCCCATATCGTCTCGCGTAACATAATGTCGCGGTATACATCTTAGCTTTGCTGATTACGAGTATATCTACATACAGCGCAAGAAATAATACGAATTGCGCATAGCGTATAAATTTTAACTTCATATCATTTTTTGTTTTAACACAACGCTAGTTTAACATAGTTGATATATCAATATCTTTAGAATATTTTAGTTAATGACTGTCTACGTGATTTTAATCGAGATATGGACTAGGCTAGGGAGTATGCTCTACATAGATAATATTTTTATGGAGATATTATTGTGTGTTTGTGTTACGGATCCCGGCTACCGGTTCAAAACTTTCGGTTACAAAACATTGCGTACTTTGAAACTACTAAACTTGAAACTTTTAAATGCAATTATAATTTTTTTAGTACTCGACTCAATGTTGATAATTTAGGATTTTATCTCTAGTAGGTAATTCGAGTTACGGAGTTTCCGAGTTTTCTAGTACCTGGATCAATGATACTGGTGATCTTATGCTCATAGTCTAGTTCATATATTTTTGTTTTAGGTGAGCAATAAAGTGAGTTTGATTGTCTGTGGTTCACACTACCTATGCCAGGGGAGAGCGCACAATACCTAGAAATCAGGATTGCATAGATACGAGTAGCTAATACCCGTTAAGTTATCTGAGTACAGTTAATTAATCGAAGTATGTGAATAATTGACGAAGACTATTGATTGGAAAATATATTAAAGCGGTTATGAGAAATAGTCATAATTTGTTGTACCTCGAAATACAAGTACCCAATAACAGTAGAGAAGCGGAAAATTGATATTCTGAGAAACCAATGAGTATGAGTAGCCGTCAGGTTGAAGAAGAAGAGGCGATATTGAAGAAATACTTCAGTTCTGCCAACTCATTAAGTATTAGAACAAAAAATAACACGATTTGAATGATATAATTTTCACATTTATGTATATGTTTTCTTGTTTAGGGTTGTATTCCGCATGTATTTGGCAGATATGATTGAATTCAGTTCGTGAATGGCATCGTAGCAAAAGTTCCTAGTTTATAAATAATCCACTAATTAAATATTCAATACGACTTAAACCTTCTTTAAATTCAATGAACTTAACCAGGCTTCGTTATGTTTGGATAATAACTTCGATCTGTATGAATGTTTGGCAAACTCATGTCAAATGGACGCATCGCTCGCCGGGCTTAGTCCACCAGTCACAAATCATTAAACTTATATATAATTATACCTGAATAGTTTTCCAAGATTCGTTGAAGATAACGCGAGCACCAACTTATTTTTTCTAGATTTAAAAAGGTAACAACTTTGCTTGCTCTGTCAATGTTTAATGTCAATTTTGTCTGAATTTACAAAATTGTAATCTTAATGCACTTACACTTACACCTGTGACTGCGAGTTATTTTTTGAATGTAAAAAAAATATTAGTAAGCGAGTGACATGTGCTTTTTACCTGACTGTTATATTTTTCGAGTGTATGTATATTTTTTGTCACGCCTTAGAAACTAAACGGCTCGTCGTATTTTAATGACAGTGGTGTCAGTAGATTCGTCTTCACCTGCAGATGATCATAGGCTGTCGGGTTTTTGAATTCACTTTTAACCACTTGTTTGACGTTATAGCAAAACTTTTTGAAACAAAACAAAGCATAACAATTATTTTTAGGCATACCTAATCAGTCGCTTAGAAGTCATGGCTATAAAGACCCCGTGCTTGCCCCGCTATTTGTAACTAACAAAAAACAATGACGACTAATCTTAGTAGGTATGCTGATTGAGCTATTAGTTCAATTTTGAATGCAATTTTCTTGCCGTCGATGTAGTTTTAATCGACATAGGTAATTGCTTTTCACAGAGCGACTTTAGCTATTTCTCTTTTGAGAAATAAAGTTCAATTGAAGGGTTGTTAACCTACCTATTATCACCACAAAGCGTGTTTTTATACTAAATTAATATTTAGCTGGATTCAATAAACCTAAACTAGGTAGTTCTGCAAATTGATGACATCGCGATCACAATATTATAGTTAAATACGGTTTTAACGAACATATTAGCCGGTAAATATAGACACCAATAAATTCGTGTCATCACCGGTAATCTACTTTATTTTAGACCTAGTTTATTAAGGAGTTATAAAAACTATTATTTAAATAGATATGTCATGATTTTAGCATTTTTTACGATCAAAAATCGCCGACGCTTCAAAAATTCGCTGTACCTCTATACTAAATTTCGTCAAAATTAAAATTTACTGAAGACAAAGACTTGTACGCGGGTACAAAATTATTGTACAAACACCCATACATACAAACTGACAGGCGAAAGTACATTTTGCCAACCTCAATCCTCGCTTTGCTTGTTTGGTCAATTACTTGTCAGTAAAATACCTATTATATAATAACATATTTTACAAAAACTTACAGAGAAAGAGCTTAAATTGAGTTGATCGTAACCTATACTCAAATCGAGAAAGAAATTGCGTTTTTTATACTATACATTCAGATTTTTTTCCGGTGGGCGTTTGTTAAAAGGTGTAATAGGTACGAACTCTCATCACGTTCACTCCATTAGCTGATTTGCCATGGGAAGTGGTCGGAGAATAAGTGTCGTGATTAAAAAGCAAAATTTCCTCGTGTTTCGAGAAATTGGTTCGTGTTATTTATGACGCTTGCTGCTATCGACGGAATTCTTCGTTTCATGGCATCGTTGATCGGAATAAAATTCTCTAACGTCTAATATTTATTACACTTTCAGAAAATTTCTTGCTTGAAAGAGTACAGGTGCTTTCATTTTATAAAATTAACTATATTTTATTGCGATGCGAAATTACCTACAAGCTAAGGATGACAAAGTATTTATGCGGAATCCGTACAAACGAACACACGAATACACTTTATATTGTTCCTCCGCATCAAAAAAATTATATTCATTATCCCTTTTCTGTCCCAGATAGGTGGCTAAAATATATTTTGAAAATATTCTGGTCACGCGGTCCGGGGTCCGTTGGTAGTTAATTCACTGCTTCACTGTTAGTACAGTTTGTAACAGTTAACTAGTTTTGATAGAATACCTACAAGTCTTTTAAAAACATTGATTACCGGCTTCGATTCCCGACGCATCAATATATTTTATTCTAGTTATTTTGATTTAAAAACTACTACTTACGATATTATTAAAACTAAAATGGCAATACATGTGAAGTCTATTGAACAAAAAAAACAACAGCTAAGTGCGAGTAGGAATTACGCACAAAGAGTTCCGTACCATTATTATCTTTACAACATTAGTTTAAGTATCTCCATGTTGAGCAAAGCATTTTCAAGCGATATGTTCGTTTAAAAATTGATCACCGACTTCAAATTAGCAGGCATTCTCAAATTTTTGAACCATTTTCATTTGAAAACCAAGCTATTATACCGATTTTTTTATCTCCAAATCGTTAACATACATAAAAAATTGGATACTCCTCCTTTTTGAAATCAGTTAATAATAATGTTTTTTGAAAGTGGATTCTATAGTGCAATTATACTATATTGACATATTGACAAGCGTTAAGATTTTCTGCGATCAAAAATCTAATCTCAGCTCTATCTGTCCCTCTATAATTGTAATTATAATAATACATAATTATTAAATCTAAATATATATGACTCAAAAGTGACTGACTGACATAGTGATCTATTAACGCACAGCCCAGAAATTAAAAAAAAACAAACCTAATTTTTTCCACACGCTAAACAAAAGTAAAGCCGCAAAACTATACCTAATTAATAAAAATACTTCTTAACGCGAGCGAAGCTGCGGACAAAAACAAAATAATAATAAATTATGCCTCAGATAAAATGCCAATGCTATGACATTGGAATTTTATCAATACGTATACAAATTATAACAAAGCCTGCGCAAATATATGCTGTTGTACTAGACTGTAAAAAATTGCATTAATACATCTTTGGTCATAAATTTTCTTTCTATAATGACATACTTAGAAATAATCATTGGTACTGATTTGTATACATCAAAAATACCTACAGACAAATTGGCAAAACACATTTTAGGGAAGTTGATTAAAAAACGGTTAAATTGACTTACTGACTTTATGTATAGTGCAAGCCCGGCGGGGTGTGTAATCGAACTCTGGACTTTACGAGTGTAGTGCTCGACTCAATACGTGTCACTGCCATTTATTATGACGCGGGTTATTTAGGAGGTGGTCTAATTTTTCCGGTCTGGGCCTTTCTTCCGATCTTATAAATGAGCAGACAGCTATTAGGCTGAAATTTCGCTGAATACGATAAAATTATATCCATCCGGAAAAAACTTGCTAGACACGAGTAGATTTCGGGAAATTTATGTTAATTATCCTTATCTTCAAAAACACCACTTCATTAATTTTCTTCTAAATCTAATTCTTCTTCTTAATTCTAATGTGATCCGAACATAAGATACAAATACCTAAACAAATAAATCAGCGAGTTTAATGTGCGGTATTCTGTAAACAAATGATATAAAATATGCAAATATATATTCGCATCAAAACTATGTTCTTTCCAAATGATAATATCATAGACGACAATAAAGTGCATCATAATACGATACGGAACGGACAATGTGCCAAAAGCATACAAAATTAGTACTCGCACAAAGTTATTTCGCGTAGACAGTCTAGTTTAATAATAATTTAATGTGTCGTTGAAGTTGCGCGGGTATCCAGCGGAAAGTTCCGTTCCGGCTCTGTATGAAAGTTGGTAAATCAGCAAGAAAATGCAGATTGAAGGAAAGCTATTTCCAACAAAACGCTGCCATCGGCTCAGAAATTGGTTCCCTTCCCGCTCCGCTGCCCGTGGAAACTTGCTATGCTAAAACCTATTTTTATTATTTGGTTCCGAAACTTCTTGTTTTATAGTTTTGTTTTAATCTCCATTCATGCCTTGGCAGGGTTTCAGGTCTGTCTTTCTTGTTGTTATGGAAATATTGCGATGATTATTTTGTGGTATATACGAGTCAACGAGGGTGTATAAATCTTCCAATCTTAATCAAAATTAAAGTAAAATCTTAATCAAAATTAAAGTAAAATTATACAAACTTACATCGGTCCTACAAAGTTCAAGTTTATTTGCTTTAAAGCGTCACAAAATAAAAGCTGGCTATATTTTATTTATTTTTCCTTGTTACTTCGTTCCCCACAATCTAATCCAGGCATAAATCTTACCGAATTAGCTTAACATTACTCAAACACTAATAATTCATCCATATTTGGCTCAAGGAAAATGAAAAATAAAATTGTTCTGACTCAATTCAGTCGTTCCTCGCGGAACAGACGAAAACCTTATCTCTTCGCCTTTATTATTTTCCAAGTCCGTCTGCAATATTATGCTAGACGGCGCGGTGGATGGATCAGAATGCATAAATCTTATGTCTGAACATGTTTGTGTTTTTCAGCTATACAAATTCTAGCTCACTATTACAAAAATATCAAATTTTACAGAATCTTTTATCTCATAATAGCATCGCCATAAACCTACTCGGCAACTCGATCTTCCAACGGATTTAAACCCTAAAAAGAGACCTCGCAAAGCTGTGAAAATAAACGTGGCATTTTCGCGAATAAAACGCAGACTAATACGAAATAATAGGCTTTTTGTTTTGTCACCTCCCCCGCGTACGAATTTATTAGCTTTCACGGTTATCACGGCGTACCTCTCACTTGGTGGGCTTTTGTGAAATTGTCCGCATTCCGTCCCCGCGCCGCGCATAGTTCGGCCCACTTCCGCCCGACGCGCCACCGCCGCCGCCGGCGACGGAGCAATCCCGCCTGCCGCCATAGATGGTGGAAACACAGCTATGCGTCCATTTCTAAAGTTTTTTTTTCTTTTATTGGCTGCCTCCACAATTGGCTTTATTCCTTTCTCGTCTTGTTCTGAAAACTTTAGTTGTACGTACGTTAATATCGCTGCGTTTACTTCCAGTTTCAAATTTCTTTTTTCTAGAGCTGCATTTTTGAATTGTTCTTTTAACTGGCTTTCATCTGAAATTTTTACTAAACCTTCCGTAGATTACTTAAATTTTTTTCGTATATTTCTTATATTTTGTGTGATGAATAGTTAGAATAAAATTGTTTTGTAAATCTAGACCACGAATACATTGAATAAGTAAAAGCGGGAAATTCTGTACACGACATAAAAGCAATATAACATTCTGCTATAAATCGACACTTGAAGAGGCCGTATCTTCCAAATTTGGAAAGAATCACCGCCCCATCCACGCAATGGGTACTGAGTAGTAACATTCAGAATTCATGAATGTTTTATATCGTAGCGACGCAAGGAGAAATATGTGCCTTCATTCGTTCCGAGGCGTTCGTCATGGACACTAAGTACGTGTATACGGATTTACCGAGAAATGCGTACTCCCCCTATACGACGGACGTATTTTAATGCAATCTACTTAAAAAGAACACGTGTGACTGAGAATGCTAAGTTATAAAAGTTAACGGGAAGTATTTTTTTTTAATTAATTTATCTAAATTTGTAAAATCTAATAAACTTGTAAGATATTATCATAATCTATGCCTTATAAAAATTCAACAACAATCCTCTACAAAGTTAATAAAATGTTAGCACAGTACTTTTTTGTTAACACTAAACAAGAACATTTAAGTTATCTCGAACTAATATCTGTCATGCGCGCCGTTGGCCGCGACTAAATGGAATATAAAAAAGTATCAAAATTTGAATCCCTTTGGAACTTCCAAAAATCCTTTCTTAATAAACGTCTAGACCCTATAATGAACACAATCTCCGAATTTCATGTCTCTAGGTTCAGTGGTTTAGGCTCTTCGTTTATTCCTAGCTAATATCAGTCAGTCACTCAGGATATATTTGCTGAAAAGGTTTTTATTTTTAGAGTATCCTACGAAAGAAATATGAGTATAAAAAGCAAAGAATAAAATAAAAATATTAAAATTAAACGAAGAATAGAAAAATACAAACAAAAACTACAACAAAAAATTACTTTTACAAAGAAAAAATACTTTTTAATGGATTACAGAAACACATACAAATTGTTTATCATCAGCTCATATTCATCCAATATTGGACATGATCTCAGTCTAAATCCTAAGTAAACACTTAGATACTTAAGTTGGACACTGGTTTGTACGTAGAATTATACAAAGAAATATCTATTGTTTAATTTCGCAATTTGATACTAAGTTATCTCTAGCTAAACTGTGAACCGTTTTGCTCTTGACTGTTTATTTCATTTTTTATGTGGTTGTTGAGGCCGATATAGACGACGGATGGCAGACAGAGCGGCACCGAATTATGTAAGTTATTTATACGATATAGAGCTCAGAGAAAATCCTGAAGTAGAACAACAAACCCATAACTAGTGTTATTGAGATCACTGTTAGGCTCAAGATGTTGCCAACTTTGTCTCGAGCCAATCTTAAGAGCAATAACATGTTACTGCCCATTTGCTCATGTAATACATACATACGACATAATCATTAGGTACTATGATGATTAAAATACAAAAGCTGAATGTGATTGTGTTCGTACAATTAAATATACATACTTGTTTCTTAGTTATTCCGGGAAATGCTTTGACAAAATATTTTACTGGATATATTTTGCTTGATAAAACAAAATAATATTTTTTATAAAAAAAATAATATTTAAATTACTATTATATAAAGCTTGCCAGTTATACATAAATACCAATTAACCAGTATGTAACTGCCAGGTTTGCAATAAAAGCCCCAAAATTAAAATAGATTAAATATGTGGTTAGAATCTAATTAAAATCAATAGATTGCTAATAGAAGAACAAACGATAATACACATTAAAGAAAATAAACACTGAAGGAGGCATATTAGATATCCCTTGCTTGAAAAACGGTCGACCTCATTACATCAAAAGTTAAAGCCAAAAAAATGTTTATGCTTCAGTTAACAAGTTCAGATACAAAAAACTACTTATATTATTTCTGAAATGAATTCATAGCAGGTAAATTAAAATGAATGATAGATTGTAGGTACGCGTTAGTCCAGACTTTTGATAAATATTCGATGACAAAGTACAGAAAATTGTTGCCACTAAGACCAATTTATCACGTACTTAAGTTGCCTGCTTAGAGAAAAGAAATAGTCGAACTTTTAAAAGCAATTTGTTGTAATTTCGTAGTAACTAGGACCTAGAGCGTTTAATAAAAGTGGCATGCTTCTAATTCTTATACAAATTATTCAACTTAACGATACTCGTAATTACGTAAACCGATCACTTAATACTAGTTATTTAACTGATGATATGAGGGCGATTATCTTTAACTGAAAATCATTACTAAAAAATATATCATATTACATTTGTAAAAGGGAGGTTATGTTAATTCGACTTTATATTTTAAAGATAAGAGGAAAGTCTGTTTATTTGCGAATCGGCTCAAACGCCGAAGTAGTGACACGATAAAAAAACTGATCATATTTGGTCATTATGCATCAGAACGTGAATCTTAAATTGTATCTGTAGATGTCAAAAATGTTTATAAAGTTAAATTAAATAAACCGTGTTGACTACGTAGTCCCAAACGCATAGTACGCGTAGTACTTAAGGACAACGCAAACATAGAAGAAATTATTTTCTAGTAGTTGTTTTGTTAAAGTTAATTATCATTAAAACATTTTTTCGTGCATTTTGATGCACACATGATTATTAAAACATTGGCATTCCCGTCATCAAATGAGCTTGTTTGTTCCCGAAAGCGAGTAAAGTGGACAAATACAAGCTGGACGTAACGAAGGAAGCCAAGCGTGAGCACCGGGGGTGAACCCAAATGTTCGCTTGGCCCGCCTCCAGAGCCTTGATTTAAATGCGCCATTTATCCGGACTTAAACAATTTTATTTTCAAGCCGCTTTGGTTGCTACAAAGCTATGAATAGCAAACATATTTATTTGTGTAATTGTGAAAAAAAAAACCAACAACACTATAATCATGGCCAAGCAGCATCATAAAAGTAGCCTTTGTCACCCGGACCTTAATAATCATATAATTATAATAATATAATATGGGACAACATTCACACAAAGGTGTTCAGGTCCCAAACTAGGCAAAGCCTGTACTATGGTAACCTAATGACTGATACTTATATACATATATACATAAGTACTTTTATATATATATATTGCGAATCGGCCTAAAGGCCGATGAGTCATTTTGCAATTAAGTAGTGGCACGATAAAAAAACTGTTCATATTTGGTAATTATGCGACAGAACGTGAATCTTAAATTGTATCTGTAGATGTCAAAAATGTTTATAAAGTTAATTTAAATAAACCGTGTTGACTAGTAGTCCCAAACGCATAGTACGCGTAGTACTTAAGGACAACGCATATATAGAAGAAATTATTTTCTAGTAGTTGTTTTGTTAAAGTTAATTATCATTAAAACATTTTTTCGTGCATTTTGATGTACACATGATTAAAAATATATGTATATTTATATATCGTATATATATATACATATACACACACATATATATATATATATATATATATATATTTGTGTGGATGTTGTTCATTGATTTATATTATTATTATATATTAAGTACGATGAAACATTCTTGTTTGATAAAATACAATAATGGTGATGATGATTATTAAACATGTGAAGGAAATAAATTATGTAAGACATAGTCATAATTTCCATACAAGATAGAAATAACTAAACAGCACATAACCATTCCGCCAAAATTAACGATAACTTTAGCAACTCCGCACCCTAAAATAATAAACCGATAGATATCGTTTAAAGCGTTAAGAGCTAAGGGTCGTAGATACCTACTCAATATTGAAAAGTGTGGTTATTTACGACCATCCATTAAAAATAGCCATACTCGTAGACAAAGTCGATGAGGTTATTACGACACTGGCACCGATCGACGCCAAGAACGCTATAACTTCGAAAATGCGGTAGCGTCCGCCCTTAAACTTTATCGACTTCTTAAATTATTTTTACATCGCTATGTTAACAAACTAACAAATTGTCTTTCACAAGGAAACTGTTCGTTGAACGCGGCCTACCAACTTCGCTCATAACAAGCAATGTTACAATATTTTACAAGCTCGAACGAACTGTTTTTTAAGGTTCTGAACTTTAAAAGGGAAAATCGAAACACTTAGAGGATTCTTTTCGCTAACATTCACATTAACAGGTTTAGAGGACATCACTTTATATCACTTTTTTGCTAATTTCTGTTTATTTACTATTGTTGCATTAGTATATAGCAATATTTATTACCCGACTGCCCAAATGCAGGGGAATGTTTTTCAGGTGTATGTTTGTATCTATGTCCAACTATACACTTAAAATCGATCGACTGGTTGATCGATTGTAAATACGGAGTGGCATTGGATTTATCTGCAAATGCTCATGAATTAGTTGCATTCTGTTGTTTTACTCGATAAGATACATTGGTCTGAAGTTTTTGTAGTCGGATTATTTAAATATATTATTTAACCACTTTTTAATTTGTTAACCATCTGGATTCACTCTATATAAAATCATGTATACCAACTTACAGTAAGCAAACACGTTTTTTTAAGATTTTTTATTTTTACGATGTTTTTTTTTTAATGGAATATTTCATATGAGCTCTGCCTAAGTTTCTTTTCTATTTTTATAGTGTATAATTGATTGATCATGAAAAGTAAGCAAGTAATACTTAGTGACAACGAATTTAAATTCTGCAGAGGCGTGTGCGTTTATTAAGTTATTTTATGAATAAAAATTATTAAAATCTTCCTCCTTCTCTAGAGTCGGATCATAATGTTGTACACTTAATTAAATAGAGTACAAAACAACCAATCAATTTTAATCCGCACGAGTGTAAGTTTCGCTAATCCGTCAATAGTATTTCGGTTTGTGAATCAGCGAAATGGAAATGCATATTGATTCACAGAATTTAATCCGGTCGCTTTTCAAGTCTAGTCTTATTATTTTTTCGTTGACAAAGAGGACACCGGTGGCAATTGCAGCGCAGCGGTCGAGTCTGCTACCACTTCAATTAATGAAATAATAAAGCTCGATGACAATGCCCTACACAAGAGACTAGGGGTGAGAGAAGTTTTCATTTTCAGATTACATTTTTGCATTGAGCTCGTATTGTTGACGAAGTTATTACGAAAGTTTATTAGCTTCCAGCAGAGATATCATACATATGTTTACTGAAAAAATACTGAGGTAAGTCAACTAGCAAAATACAAATTGTGTCAAAGGAAAAGAGGTTTGTACATTTAATTTGTAGGGACAAATCAAATCGCGACCGAAAGTGGGTGAATCGATCGTCAACCTATTTGAGACGTAACAAAACGAAACAAGAGAAGTAAGCAAAAATGTTTCCGCATTTTGATAGACCCAGAACAGGATTACACGCAGCCCACCGTCATAAAAAGTCAATGAACCGGGAGCGGCAGAGCATCCAATCATAGCAGTCAACTGCATTGAAATACAATCGAAAAATTCGTCGCTTTTTGCAAATGCAACTTGACGTCAAGTATAGATTGATAGAATCCGCACAAATAGTCAGTTGAGCTCGCATTGTTAATCGGATTTCGCTAGGATCGTTTTATTAATGCAACGCACTGCGACTATAAGCTGGCACTAGTTTGCTATCGATACTGACGCTGGCTTGTTTTCGTGTTACGTAAGTATAAAGATTTGCAAAACTAAATTCGAATTCACTTAAGCAGCCTCTTTGCCGACCGTATAACTGCAAGATGCTTTTGAAACAACATGTTTGTGATTCATAAACAATGTCGTTTTTTTGTTTGTACTGCAAATATTTAGTGAAAACGATAATCGTTGAAGGAAAACTGCTGAGAAATAAAAGCTTCTTCCAAAGACAAGTCCCGAGTACGGCCCAAATTTGCAATTTGAAACATCACCGTGGACTGATGTTGATACGCATACCGAAATTAAATTAAAGCTCTACGTAAAAATAAATTTAGCTATAGTTTGAGTATACTAAATTAAAAACGAACCAACAGAATGAAAATAAAAATGTAGCAGTGTGTTATAAATGTGTTTACAAAAGCGTATCTCAAAGTTATTCTACAAAAACTGAACTGTTATTCAGGTGCATTTTGCATGTTATTCAACGTTTGCTTATCCTTTGTGAATTATTCTATTCTTGAATGCTGTGAAATCTGTTTCGAAGATGTGCTACGTGCTTTACGTGGAACTATCGCGTACACTGGAGAATGCCAAAGTTTAAGAGTAACAGACAAAAGTGTTGATTTAATATAACTTTGTATTTCTTGAAAAGAGATTTCGATAATAGGGATATTAACAATTTTTCGGAATGGCTTTTTTTAAGATTGACTCTTGTTTACGTTATAATAAAATATTTTATTTCAAAATATTAGTATTTTCAATGGGAAAACTATACAAAATTAGAGTAATTATGAATTTTAAAAAACCGCTAATATCTGTCACTCGACTGAATTGGCGTCACTAACTGCAGAACATTGGTCGCGATTTATAACTGTAGTATCCAGTTTATGTCTTTTTTTATTTTTACTCGAATACAAACAATCTAAATGAACTTAAAGTTTTACAAAACCTATGCAGTGCCCCTGTATATTAGTACAACAATTACTACACCGGAAAATATTTTATAAAAAATGATTAAATTCGCAAATTTATTTTTAAAATACATATAAAAAGCAGAAAACGATCTATTACATATTATGTACTTGACAGTTATTTAAGTATTCGTAGATTGATAAACAGTTTTAAACGTAAAACTGTATTTACAGAGATATTTTCAAGTTACTGAATTCTAAATCACAAAAGTCTTTGTTTCTTGCGAAAAAGTTTGCCATCAACAAAGAATCTATCGTTTGTAAGTCAGAACAGCCCTTTAGTGAATCCAGATTCCATTGTGGTATAAATTTAAGTATTTCACAGATTGATTTGTCGCTTATATTGCAAACTATATTAGAAAATGCAGAGAAGTAAAGTCTTTCACAGATTGTTTTGCGGTTAGTGACGTAATAAGCTCTAATTGGTGTTTGCAGTCACGTGACAACAGATTATAAATATAGCATTCAAAATATTTTTTTGTAAATTTAAATTATAAAAATGTTATTTTCGATATTTCATAACACTATCATACAATTAACACTAAACTTTAATTGGTGATTAGTATTAACAACTCTATTACGTAAAGCTATTTGTAGAAACATATTTTTATGACATTAAAAATTCATTAAACATATTTAAATGTTTACAACTTACAGCTCATACTAGTCGTCGATTACAACAAATTTTGATGAAAGAATCCCAATGCTAAAAAACGCTAGGTATTTTAAATTATTGTGTTTCGCTCAAAAAAGAAAAGAAGTTTGATGCAGAAAATAAGTAAATATTTTACAGACGTGCGGAATGTAAAAAATCTAGAGTAAAAAAAAGTTATTATTTAAAAGATATGGTTTCGCGGTGCACATTCCGTAGATACTAGTAATTTATTTATCAGTAAGCAAATTATTATTACATTATTAATAGCCGCAATGGTTTTCGTAAAAATATTCAACAATCGACCGCATCCAAGTAGTTTCCACAATTATAAGCCGATGCAGGGAGTATAACAGAATCCTGTACATCGTCTTTATAGATTTTACTAAGGCGTTCGATTCGTTGGAACATAACGCAATCTGGCAGGCATCAGAGCAACAAGGTATCGAAAATGGGTACATTTATATTTTACAAAGCATTCGAGAAGTACTGCAAAAATTAGATTGGAAAGAGACGGCCAGGACTTCCCTATTAAAAGAGGAGTACGCCAAGGAGGCGACATCTGCATAAATAAATTTGCATTGTGCAAATTAAACAATTTGACATACTAAAATGTGTAATTGACTAATTTAATTAAACAATAATAATTATTAATACTTAGAAGAATGTAGGTTTAAGTCATTTAACATATAATTCAGTTTAATATATAATATAATGAAATGCTAGATTTGATTATAAATAACATTACTTTCGTTTGATGCATGCAGATGAATAAATGGCTTTTTTGTTTATTTATTTTATTTTTATTTAATAGCCACAATAGGTTTTGAATGTATCCACATAAATGAGGCTTTTAAACAAAAAACTTTTTCGTAAAAGCGGTAAAACACAATTTCAGTAAAAAAGCTTTATGTAAGTTACATGGTGAAAAATATTTTGAAAACAAACCCGTGCCAGGAGTAAGTAATTCCGGAACCGGCCAACACAACGTCAATAACATAGACTCGGACTCACCGCCGACCAACACTAAAGTCTCTTTGAATAACGAAGGGGCTCTTTTATACGAACGGGCGTATGAAAGGAAAACCATCTTTTTTTAAATGATGGGGACCTTCTATCTTGAATATGCAAACCCCGTCGCATCATTCAACATCATTAGACCAGAAAATAACTCCGCAGTCTGAATACTTTTTTAATCAATAGCCCTGAAAACTTTTGCGGGCTCTTTCACCAAAAGACGATTTACTTTTAGTGCTTACTTATCCTCATTAAGAGTAAATTGGACCGTTTTAAATAAAGTACGCAGTAATAAAATGGCTGGGGCCGAAGTGGGCCCGTGGTCGGATATCTGACACGGAACTAATTCCCACTATATTTTAATCCTGCAAAGTACAAAGGAGCCCAATTTGCATAAACCTCGGCTGTTTGTTTCATGCGAGGACTGTATCCGCTTTGCTCTGACTATTTTGTAGTCAATTTATCTGTTTGCATAGAGCCGAGCGTTGCAATTGTGAACACATACCTATATGAGAATTTGTCATCATGATTACACGGTTTGCTGTCACCGATGCCGCGATGGAAGTACAGTGCAACTGCATGGTGTGATATACTACCCACCCCGCCGAAATATCAACATGTTACTCGTCCTAGAGAAGTGTCTACATTTGTTATTTGATAGCTTCAGGTCGCTAAAGCCGTCCCGAATTACTGTTACTTATTTAAATTTTACGTGTTACAAACATTTTTTGTCTCCTCATGGTATTGTTTTACTCGACTTTATTAGTTACCAACTCAATTACTCATAGTTTAGGAATTGCTGTTTGAACCGATGGATAATAGATTATAGATTATCAAATAGCTCAATTTAATGAAGTTAAACAATATATATGTAGTGACAGAGAATCCCGGTTGTTTCTGTTAAGATAACCGAGTAAGCCACGTCCAGGGTCTTCGGGTGGCTTAATGTTCTAAAACTTGTCGATCCACACCGCCTTTACGTACAAGAAAATAATATAAATCTTCAATATAGATTAGTGGGACAAGCGAAGTTGTTAAAAACTAGGATACATTTCCCACTTGTCGCTACTAAATGCGCTATTTAAGGAGTATGCCCCGCGTGAGGAGACCCGAGGTGTTCGTGAATATTCATAACTCAGTTTGCGAAACTTGTCAAAACTTGCGGTACAAAAGTTTCACACTACAGATATATCACTCACGCATGACTAGAATAACTGTTTCTAGACACAGACGCATTAAAGTTTGCTCATGTTCTGTGGATATTTAACTTTTACCCAAACTCAAGAGGAGAAGATCTTATATGTACCTATAGCCTCTCTTAAGCGTGCAAATGCAGGGTTGGGATGAATTAAGATAAAAGAGAATATTTTTACTGATCCTTGTGAACAATTTAATTTAGGAATCAACCTGAAAAACCCGCTGATCAGCATGATTTTTCCCCCTCATTGTACAGTTATTAAATAAAAATAAAATATTGTTCATAACAAAATTCTATAAAAACTTGTTTTATACTTTTTTCGGAAGTTTGCTATGACGCCATTTACTGCGGAACACAACATTAATTAAGAATATTGAATAAAACAATCTGTCAAGTGGTTGTCGTAATTTTTGTACAGTCGCAAAAATATCGTGGTTGCGAGGTCGACAATTTGCAAAACTACTAGTATCAAATCTACCTAGCTGCAACACTATTTTTTGTATATGGCATCATACGATTTGTATATTTGCCAGTGTCAAGTTCATCAATTTTCAAGTTATTAATCAATCAAGCAAAGTCATTGTGGTCAAGTTAAAGTCACACCATACTCTCGTAGAGTGGTGGAGACTTGACCAGGGTTTCTAAGGAGATTTACCGAGAACACGAAAATCACGTTATTCTGTCTTTATATTACTTGCCAACACTTGTGCACAAAAACAAGACATTCATTTTTAATAATCAACTAATAATACTAATTAAAACATGCAGAATCGTTAGTATTGCAATAAATACGCAGACAGAGACGCCATTATTCCAGCGAACGAGGAAAAACTCCAGCAAAACTTTCTTTGAATGTTACTTTTTAATTTTATTTATTTTACACATTAAATATTTAGTTATTAAGCTTCATATTTGCCACCTAATCTTATAAAATTGTATTAATAATTTAAATTACATTATTTTTATATACACTTGTAACTACGAGTACAACAAATACTATTATAACCTATATTTGTTTCTTAACAACCGAAAAGTATTACTTAAGTTTTGTTAATATCAGTTGAAATGGAAGTTACTTTGCCTAATACGCCCTGTTGTAATTAATCTCCCAGACATGCGAAAAATGCAAGTTTAAAAAAATGTTCCGCCGTTGTATCAAACTAGGTAAACCCCGTCTCGACAAATTCGTTCGAGACTTTCGGGAGATTCGTTCAAATTTCGACGGACGATTGTACCTACGTTACGGAAGCGGAATATTCTCGTCATACGGATGGCAATACCGTCGAAACAGAGCACGAATAATTGGAAATCGCATACGCCTAGCAGCTGACGGTGATATTATTTCACTACAATATTCCAATACTTTTAAATCAAAAACTCGCGTATTTCAAGAAAATATTCAAAGGATTCATTTCAATAAAAAAAATCATAATCATGAAACTAATTTTACTTTTGCTGTGATTACAATAACATGATATGTTACGAAGATAGCCATCAAATCAAATGGAAATGAGAACAAAAAAAATATTTCTTATATTAAAAACACATATATGAATTGTGGCGGTACAGTATTTGTACCATGCTTTTTTTCTCTATTTTTGCTATTGATGCACCACCGACGTGACTGTTCTCACTTAGTCCGTTCCATCCCAAGGCTACCTGGAAGAAATTGCTTTAGGCAATATGGCCGCTCAATGTAATACTGATGTTTTGTTATTATTTATTTTGCTTTTGGTGTGCAATAAAGAAATATATAAGTGACTTAAAATTACTTAAGTTAATCATCTAAGAAATGTAGTATGATGACGTACATTTTGTTTTGTTGAGGTATTATAATAAGGATTTAATTTTCCTCAAATTACCTATCCCTTAAATGATATCATCCTCACCTCTTCGTCTGTTCATCCTCTACTAAGACAGTACGTACAAGTAAAGTGAACTTAAAGCACACTTTAAACAATCTACTACTTAAAAAGCCATAAAGAAAACGTGTAAAGTTAACCAAGAACAGAGAGAGTCCGTTTAGAGTAGCGTTAGCACAATCATCCCTACGTACGTAGGTCGTAAATCCTTATAAATTGTCTAGATGTGGCCACCGGCTGCAGTCTCGGCGGATACGTGTTTTATTACATGCCCAAATGTTCCTCAGGTGCCGGACTAAATGGTTATTTATGACAATTGTGCTTAACTACACGGTGGGCGAGCCAATTAGTAGCACAGCATCGCTTACTTCTATCTGTTGTGTACTCGTAATTAAACAGTATGCTTGATTTTACACTACATGCTTTGGTAATTTGGATGTTAGACAAAAACAAAATGTAGGTAGCGCTTGTACTCGTAGCTTAGATGACCGGTCATAAAACAACGTTCAGTCCGGTCATGCCTTGGATGCTTGACCGCGATGTGGTATTTTGGATTGAGCGCTACCATAGCTTAGAGGGCATGTTAAATTATAAGTCTAGTGATTATACATTTGCCTTTTGCAATATAGCACGTCAGAGTAGAGCATTTGGCAGCTAATATTAAAGTAAAGAGAAAGAAGAAAGATGGGCAATAATTATCTGTTAAACAATTAATTTCATATAATTTGTCTATAATGAAAGTTTGTGGAATAAACTTATATCACTTTGAGCGAATTTTAATTTCGGTTTTGGTTTACATACATTATCTAAAATAAAAATTATATTACAAATGCTTACAACAGAATGAATAATGTTCAATACTGGCCATAAATTTTTGCTAAACTAATTCCACTATGTAAGACCACACACAATATTATTAATAAACCAAACATATATGGGTCGACATCCATCCAATACACGCCAAACTTAGTCAAACACAGATCCATGCGATATGGCATGAACATTACGTAATAGGATTCTGTCATCCCGTATTAGTTACGTATCTAATTGGATTACAGACATATTCTTAATCGTTTTATACATAAATCATCAGTTTTCTCTATATTTACACTGACGAGAAAACTATAAAATAAAGGATTAGTTTCGGCAATTAGTAAGGAATCTTCATATAAAATAGTCCAATTTTGTAAAAGTAACATCCGACTACGATTCGCTAGGCGTCGCGTCCATAGAAATGAAGTTATTTTAATTTTAAACTTAACTAGTCTCATTTGATAAAATGTTCCAAAACAAAAGACGAGTGATTGAGAAAGAAAGAGACCTGATTGTTGGAAAGGTCCAACTATACTTTCGTTCATTATCGGTAAACATCATCAGGGATGATATGGACGTTTCCAACAATCGAGAAAGTGTCAAATCCCATATTGTTAAATAAAATGAATTGAACTCGTACCTATTATTTTTCTAATTAAAAATGTAAACTCTTATCCTCGTAAACAGATTTTGGTTTTATTTAAAGAAAATTTTTCGGACTCGGTTCAGGCATCTATGAGTTACATAATTTGGCAACATAATTAATGAATTAAGTAGCTCTTTTATTATGAAGTCAGTTTAAAAAGAAGTGTTCTCAGCTTCTGTTTGAGGTCATCCAACTATCTGTCGTACCAAAACAACTAAATTAGCAAAATTTTAAAACCATAACTATGCAGAAATCAAGGAGCGTTGGACTCTGTAAATTAAGGTCCTTTAACTCTGCTTAAACATATGTAATAGGCCCGATTGAGAGGTTTTAAGTGAAAGTTCTAATAATCTTTTACTGAGACAAAAGAAGGAATGAAACTTAGGGAATTCTATTTTGTTGAGACATGCCAGTGAAAACCTTCAGGAAGGCGCAATGTAGCTTGTTTCTAAAGACAGCTTCTCGTGTTCTAGTTGTGATTTTCCCAATTTAAACTACAGCCCACCTGGTAAGACCGTATGTTAGTCAGTCGCCATCAAGTGATTGCTGCAATTATTCAAGTGTAATGCCTTGCCGCAGTCCTGTTTACTGGCAACATTCAACATTCGCCGGGAAATCCTCACGTAATGTTGCTATTGCTGGCGAGTGTCTGTATCTGATCGGTACATTAATTCTAATTAACTTAATGATTGGAGCTAAAGCTTTACGCTAGATTGGTTTTGTGATAATCACAATTAGGACAAGTTTTATCAGATATCGTTGGAAAGAAAACGTTTGTGCATTTTACATTTATTGTAATATTGACAAGTAACTATTTTTTTTGTTGCTGTCTTACCTACCTACTAGGAGTCCACCAGTTTTTTGTTCTAGAAGCTTTTTTTAATCCAATGATTGAATTATCATTCAATAATTGGATTAAAATTCGGCTAGAGCTGATTGGTTGAGCTTGGGGATTTTATTCTTTCCGTAGCGTACATAATGTAGTTCTTATATTTGTGGATGAAGATTAATACACATTAATACACTTTTATTCACATTCACATACACCGCCTGATAAAGAACCCGACTATTATCATTATTTGCCATGTACCACCCCGTACAAAAGCATACAATGAAATAAAAGCCAAAAGCAGTGTGTGCATAAATTAAGAGCAACCTTCATTGTTCGGGCAGCGCTAAATTTAAGCAAGTGCATTTATCAGAATTGCACCTCCGACCGCTAACAAGATTTAGAGCGGCCGTGGCCGTGCCAGAGCAACGCGTCTACCTATACCTGGCATAATTAGTATCGCTACCTCGCGGCATCTCATTTATCGTTCTCTGGGGAGGTAGGTCAGCCAGCAGTAAATCTACCAACCTGAGCGCTCTTGTCTTTGTAAACTTGAAAATCTAATTACATTTACAGCTCCGCTTAAGCTCGCCTTTCCCGTTGAATTTGCATTTCTTGATTTTTGTACTTACCTTCACTCCGATAAAATTCTGTCTCATCGGAGTTCTTTTTAAGTTTGTATTTTCATTATTCGAGCGGTGTGGGCGTGTTTCGTGGCGGGAGTGTTTGAACCGCGCCAGTTTATATGCCCGAACAGGCCCAATAAAGAGCATCTCGATGTTGTAAAGGCGTTCCTAATGCTTATTTGCATTCAAGAAGACTCCCTGAACGGGCAAGCAAGTGTACGGGAACGGTTCCTCGCGCCGTGCTCGGTTCCGAGCTCTAGACGGAGGGCTCCCCTGGTAGTGATTAGACGATGCTAATACCATTTACTTTCCAACTTTCCTGACTCACCGACCGTTACGTGAACATTCGCTATTTACTTTACAGCGCTTTAAAATCATCCCGTGCAGACGATTTGAAAATTGCCGCCGTGTGTGCCACGCAAGAGAAAATAAAACGTAACTGCGGCGAAAACAATTTCAAAAATAGCGTAATAGAAATTGAGTTTGACAACCGCAAGGTTGTCTACATTCGCAAACTAATTTCCGAGAAGTGGTTACGTAGCTTCCACGGAGTGGAGCGAAAAAATGTGTAATTTGATCTGCGAGCGAGCGTCGTGAGTCCTGACAGAGTCACCGAGGCCGGGGAGTCGCCCACATTAAAACTGCAACTATAAAACTTTAGTTGGTCTCAGTTCGAGGCTGCGGCCGAGTGCGGTGAAACTTGCACTGCATTACGACAAGCAAACCTGCAGTTAAGTGTTTACTTCGCACATTCCAAGGCATTGTGTCGGTAACTTCGGACCATAAAAACGGCCTGACTCTCTCATCCTTGTAGTTTACAACACGACAAATGTATAGAAATACAAGTTCGTTAGTATCTAGCTTTAACTTTATTAGTTATTTGGAATTACAAATTATAAAGAATTGTTTTGTTTATTTATATATTCAGATTAATATTAAAAGAAAGTAAACATAAGCAGCGTCTTTGTAAATAATAAAAAAAAAATTATACATAAATATCCTGCAAAATGTATCTCATATCGCGATTTTCACTCAGATATCTAAGGTTTATAATACTTCATAACAGAAATAGAACCTTAATAATGATAATAGATTTTGCAGTTTATATATTAAAGAAGCTGTAGCCTAGACCCGGCACAGGTCTTGCTCAAGCTGTGATTACGGCAATTATTCACCTCGCCGCTTTTCCTCATTCACTACTGTAACGGCGCCACTTAATCCCGACGCCGCTATCTTTGCCTTAGCTGTTGGGGAATAGTTTAAAGCTGGATATAAAGATGGTTTTAGCCGAGGACCAATAAGATTTTGTAAACATTTTAGAACAGATCGTGCTATCGTCTCTAAAATTCAGTGATTAATTTAAAGTATGTCCATACTTGACGGGCGAATTTGTTTATTGGTGTCAACAGCTACACTTTATAATAGGTTTTAAGATATATAGTTAATTAATTTCACAAAAACTTCCACATATTTGAATTTAAAACAAGGATGTTTTTCTTATATTTAGTACCATTTATTTATTAAGCTTAATCAAGCATTTATTAATGTAGTAAATACAAAATCTAAACAATTTGTAAATTATATAACAAGTCAAATAAAAAAAAAACATATTATTCGAAATAATGTTCGAAAGAAATATTGATAAAAAATATCTTATCGAACTTCTTTGTCTTAGTTAAATATCTAAATGTATAACTCACAAAACGACACCATATAATTTTACAGAAAATTTACGCATAATCTGAACAATATTTTATGAGTACCTTAACACAAAGATGTTCACGAATGGAACATTGTAACTTGTAACGTCAAAGTTAGCGGAAGAAACAAAGCAGCCCAACACCTATGAATGTGCTTCTGTTTATAATAACTTTCCTTTACGCGACCCATTACAAAATTATCTTAATTCTCGCAAGTTATTAAATTTAGAAAATACTCAAAGTTAAGTAATAATATGATGGCAAATGAAGTGCTTACGTAGAACAAGCTGGAACTGTTCCGATAATTGACTTTGACGCTCAATTTCGATTAATTAGGTAAATAACATTTTTGTAGTTTAACCTGAATTATATCTTAGACTTAAATGTGTTTAATATATTCTGAGTGCAAAAACTTAATCATCATTCGATACAAAATTTGTGCATCGAAACAATTTTAATCATAAAACACTTCTTATACATTACACAGAGAAAAAACGCTAATTAAAAGTAACATCCCAACATGCCTATGAAGAGCGCAGTTAAAATTTAATCACGACCATCATCAAAAAACTGTTGCAAAGCCCAGCGCAAAATGTAACAGCAAATGGGCGTACAAATCCAAAATGGAAAACAAACAAGAGATGCGGTGCAGTATTGATTGAGCTCCGATGGCCGCAATATGGAAGATTTGTTGAGAATAACGGTTGAGCAGATAGCTCGAGTGGCCATTACAGATATCTTGAGCTAGCGCGATCGAAAGAGAACACCCCCTTACCAAAGGCTCCAGTTAGCCTTGCCCGTACTAAGGCAGTATATTCTATCGAGGCATAATATTCTAGATCCCTAGGAAATTCTGAGCTCCTCTACTCGATATAGAAGAAAGATGTGCGGCCGGCGAGGCAACATTTCGCTGAACGGGTTTATTGAATTTATTATTATTAAACTTTCAAATGTTCGCATTTTTACCTAGTTTGTAATGTAATTTTGCCATTGTTGAAAGTAATTTAATTCTATTCTCTTCTCTTTATGTTTTTATAGATTACCATTCCTTTCTACAACGACAATTGCTAAACAAATATTATTTGTTGAGACGGTTATTATTTTACATTTTTCTGTCATACTATAGGTACAAATTATTTTGTGCGGGAAATAGTTCAAGCCTATATCTCATAACTGTATCTTTATAACGAGAATGGATGTGAGGCAATACAGCGGATATCGAGAAGTCAATACTTATTTATTTCTTCTTTCCTGATACATTATATAGTTCCATTGCATCTTGAAAATATAAAAAGTCAAGTAATGTTACCGTTTCTGCTATGACAGTAAATGGTTAGTGCAAAAACTACTAAAATTGTAAATTATAGTGTAATTGTCATAACAAAAATAACATCACAGTTTTAAAAAAAACTCGCATTAAAAGGGCCTTAAAGGTAAAAAGCAATATTTAATGTACAGTAGAAGAGTAAGTAACACTAATTGTTTTGTTTAATCAATCGGCGTAATACGATGAAGAACACTTATTTGTTTCTTTGGAATATGGATTCAAACTCAAACTACCCACGACTATCTATAAAATTATTGTTACTTGCTATATCGATGAATGAAAACTTAGTTCTAATAAAGTAGTATGCGTGGAATAAGAAGTGATCTTGTATATCTGTAGATATATAAACTACGAATGGTTGTATTAATTAGAGTAATTTCAATTAAAACTAAAGACTACGAATGGCCTATTTCAATTCAATTGCTTCCTCTTACCTTATAAGGAGATTATAATACCATTATATATACGCCTAATGTTCGACATTATGTGAGAAAATGACACGATATTGATAGTTAAGCTTGTGTTTTGGTGAGGGAAGCTGAAAGCTGTCCTAGATATAGAGATAAAAGAAATGGTAATGCGCTTCTACTCGCGGCTTTATGAACGTCTGGAAGTAGAATAAAAAGTAAAGAAGGTAATTTAAGAAAACGAAAACTAATATGCGCTTGTTGATTGTAGATACTTCCTCAATAGGATTTTCACGTAAAATTGGAAATACTGGAGATACAACATTGTATACCAATACATTTCTGAAAATACCCGGGCAATGAAGTGGGACGCAAAGCTTTCAACCAATATTTGTATTGTCAATGAGCTTTTATGTGTGTACTTTATTATATATAGAGTAAGTTCCTTTTGGCAGTTTTAACAACAAGGCAACCACACAATTAATTATGAATACATCATAAGATGCTTAGCTACATATTAGTAATTAGCTAACCGAGGACACAATCATAATAATTAGGAAGCCACAATGGAGTACCGCTCGGGTCCACCACAGCTACATGACTGTCTTATGTAGATAGTTTCTGAAATTACTTGTACGAGTATGAGCCGAGGTCTAGATTAATACTTTTTTATAAGTATGTTGTTATTAATATGTAGGTATTATTTATCTGTTTAGAACAAGGTGACTAGAATACTGGAATATACATTAAGATCACAATATTTTTCAACAACATAACTTCTTAATCGATTTTTGTTTGTATGCATTTTTCAAATATTTTGGCTATCGGCACAGATAACAAATAACTAAATAACTCTAAAAATACGTAGAATGTTGATGCTGAGCTTTGTCAAGGCAGAAGCAGGGCTTTTGGCTAGCTAGAGATAGATAGGCATAATACTGATGAAATTGTTATATAATGTTATATAACTGACATAGCAAAAAACATAAAATTATTATCGAGAATTCACTTCAACGAATTCAATAATGCGATGTTCAGTAATGTCTAATTTTACGATGACGCAATCAGAAAAGGCAGTGGTCCATCCATGAATTGTATAATTAATTATGCTACGGCAATCAGCTCTATTGAGGTTGGTTCAAGATAGCGATCGTCACAAAACTAAATTAGGCGTTCTTCTCATCCGACCGGGTAATTTGTGTAATAGCAATATCCTGAAGTAATAAATTGCTTATGCTTTAGTCTCTCGTTTTCCGAAAGATCTTACATAATAAATTCTGATGTTCGTAATTGCTGACTGATCTGAAATATAGACGTCATAAATAGTTTTAATTGAAAGCAAATATGAAGTAGTCTACTACGAGTTATCTGTTTTGTAGACTGAACTAACGGAATTAGTTCATAGTCAGATCGTCTACGGATCGTTGGTTAAGAATTTGTTAATCATGTGTACTTAATTATCAATTAAGTTAACAATGTCTTTAAATTTTGTCGACACATAAGCATCAAAACGAATAGGAGCTGATTAAATGATATGAGAATGACAAATGAGAATGATAGACTTCCAGAAACATTTTTTGTGATATTATAAATTTCTACAAGTTAATGACCGATTTCAGAACATGAAACAAAATATGTTTAACGTTTACACCAAGTTTCGTCAACATAAGTTGATAAATAAGACCATCAATTCTAATAAATTGAAAAAAAAAAACACTTTAACAACAATGCTTAACGCAAAATATTGCATGTTATTAAATCAAAGTTTTATATTTATATGTAAACAGTTCTACTTTTCAAACACACGAATTCAATTGTGGGTGTGCAAATCTCAAGTATTCAGTATAAACAAACAGATTTAGATAAAAAACAGTTCAATATACGAGTCCATATAAATATTGTTTATTAATTATAACTGGCTATCCTGCATCACATTACAACACATTTTTGCATTTCAGCACATGGCATTGTTAAATCTTACTACTTAAACACAAAATGCAGAAATGATTATACAGATTTTAAAATGGTCTAGATTTAATATTTAATAAAATGTATATCATACTCTCGTGCAAAGGCTCATCCAGCAGCAGTGTTTATTGACGTGCACAGGTGAACTCGCGGGAATCGCCATTTCTCTCACGTTCGGCATCCGATAAAAGTTTCCGCCACAATCACCTAAGAGCTCAGCTGTCAGGGTATAACCGTATATCGGTTTTGTTTTCTTAGATTCCCGCCGTGGGACGTGCGACTCCCTCTACGCCGCGCGCGTATCGCGTGCTACGAAATCATTATCATGCCATTACGGCTAAACGAGTGGCCACATTACCATACTAATAACCTAACTAACAGTTGTAGTTAAAACAATTTATATTTTATGTTCTAGCGTTAAGTTTTGACATTTGCAACACATCAAAATATATCAAAAGCGTGTACGGTTAGGTTTCAAGTGAATGGTTAAAATTCTGCTGTAACATTAGCTTGTGATTTACCTTATAATTTTTTTGTTAGCCATATTCTAATAGAAGATGGAAGTGATGCAATATATTTATATGGGATATAAAATTAAATCTAGTGCTGTTAAAATTTAATCTCATGTTAAAATTTACACAGCGTGTGATGTAGGATCCCTTAGTTAGGACTTCATAACTTTCAAAGTTTACTCCCAAAATCACTTCGTAATCGTAATATTACCCACATTATCCGTTGCTCCGGAATATGTTTTGTAAACTCTCCAAAGTGTTATATTAATTAAGGTATAGCAGTTCGTGTTTCTAACAGGCAACAGAAAGTTTTTATGATGCGCAAAGTATTCTGTACAGCACTTTTACATTTATGGGGATACGACACCCGTGTCGCTTTCACTTTATTTGCTTATTAATTTTAATTGAAATACTTATTCGTAATACGACATTTTGCTACATTATGAGTCTGTAATGGATATTCTGTTAGATCATCGAGTACGTGTTTGGTTCGGGACCATTTTCCACACCTCATTACAAGAAAATCATTATGCTTCAGTTTTTTTTTATTGTCTAAGTCCAAGGAATTACTTAGTAAAAAATAAAATATGCATAGTAAATTATTTAAGTTATTTATTGCTATACATTTTAGTTGTATTTGCACACTTAAGTACCTTTATTGAATTTTCTTGTTTGTATTACGACCTTCCTATAAATCATATGCTCCAAATATGAAGTATCTATATTAAGCAATTTAGGCAGTCCTAGTTCTCTTAAAATAATCTATTAGCTCTCTACAAAACCCTGATGAATATACTCATAGATTGATTGAAAGTTATTTCTGTGTACTTCATGTTGCAAGCTAGAGTATTTTAGATGTTAGATCTTGGGCACTACCTTGCTTTCAAAGGAATGCATCCAAGTTCTTTACCGTGCACTTTTGATTACCCTTTCAATAAAGCACGGTCATTTAGCTAATGAGCTCGCTTTAGAGTAAATAGCTCGAACAAAGTCTACGTCAGTGATTCAAGCAACCTTTGATACTCGTCTGAGTCCGACCGACTTGTTACGTAAGAAAATAGAAAATACTTCTTATTTCAACATCTGGCATCTGGAGAGTTCGCCGCTGCAGGTTCGTGGCCCGACGGCATAATTAAGTGAATTCTCGTAGTAGACTTTCGATATTTTTAGAATTATGTGAAAATCAGCGGTGAGATATAAACAACCAAATTAAATTAACTAATGTGAATTATGAAAATGAAACATTTCGAGGGCTATAAGAATAATTAAAAAGCAAAAAAGCACCATTAAGTAACCGTTTGATTGACACTAATATGCGATCTTAGTGAACGAAGCCCAAATTAATTGTGTTACTACCAGCTTTATAATTAAAATAACTGTCTATGTAGTATTGTTATTCAGTAGAGGTTTTGAAACATAACAAACTCTATTGAACACCTAATAAACCACCTAGAAGGTTGAATGCAGGAGAAACATGGAGAACAGCGTTCACAATTTGCACGAGAGCTGCGAAAGTTTTGGTATTCTGCTCACGCGCGCCCCTTGAGATAAGTTTCAGCCACAATTACCTGACCGTTCAACCGTCAGGAAATATATTGGCACCTCCTGCAACCTCGACGCTTCTGCCGTGCCACCACCGCCGCCATCGGGAAACGCGACTGCGCCCAATCTTGTATCTACAATCTGATTTCCATAGCAGACGTCTAGAGCCACAAAAAATAAACAAGCACTCCACTAAGCCAATTTATGATTGTTCAAACTGCAAGTCACGCCACAACCGAGACTCTGTCTTAAACAATCAACTTTAACTCCGACAAATAAAATAGGACCAGAAAAAAAAAATTGCGTGATTGATGCTTTTCTTCTGAAGTTTGTTTAAGAAAACCGCCTGATTATTGTGGCAGCATACAATGAAAACGTGCGACAAGTTTTAAAAAGTCTCTAATGGACAAGAAGCCATCGATCAAATCACAAAGAAAGTTTTGTTCAATACAAAACAACCGATGAAATTGAACATTTCGATGGCTCTTTTTATGAGTAAAATGTGTCATTTTCCATTGTGTAGTTTTGAATGCATCGAGGTAACGGGCACTTTATCATTCGACAGGCTAATAATTCAAAGCCGCCGAATTGATGAAAATAAAAACGCCGGTGCTCACCTGCCTTTATGTAAATTTGAGAAATGTGGAGGCATTTTAAAGCGTAAAGAAAATCAAAGGGCGGCTTAGTGCCGTAGTGAAATGTCGGTGAAGTCAAAAAGGGCTGTATCGGGAGGCCGCAATATTCGAGCCCCTCGATTTTGGGATGGAATACTTGGGGCGGCTTTCATTCGATCGCAATCTCTATGCTAACAGCTTGCGATTCTGATCTTCGTTTAGCGGAATGACCGCAGTCACCCCGACTCTTGTGACGCTTATTCCTTACACGTTCACCCCACAGAAGTTTTTATGGACACGAGCACCACTCGCCCTTCTATTGAGGTTTCCTTTCTGAATGACAAAAAAACCATTCCAGAGCAAAAATATGAAACGTAAACATTTCAAAACATTTTAATATAATATAAAGAGCCACATTTTATGCTGAACTTTATCACGGAAAACATTCTCGCTAGTCGGAACGTTACTCGATTGATGTTCAAACAGATACATTGAAATTCAATTTAGCAGTGAAATACTAAAAATGCAAATATTTACAATGAATTTACTCTCTCATTCAAGCAATGAAAACGTTCCGAATTAAAATGATTCGAAAATAACGCTTGAACGGTCCAGCGGCTAACTCAATAGCAGCGCCGCCGGAGTGACTGTCGGACAAGGTAGATAGGTATGCAGATTGTGGGCACGTCCTCTGGAGAGGAGTAAAGAGAGGTCAGTTAACATACAAGATACCAGTATGTACATTTTCTATTTAAGCTAGGGATCCAGAAATTTTACCCTCTGCGGAAATATTCTTGAGTTTTGGCTAACTCGTGTGGAAAAAAAGCACTTAAATGTCTTGTTGTTGTTCTATGTTATATATGTAAGTTTAAATAATAGTCTTTTGAAATTTTACTAAAAATACTATTTCAATGCTAAAGTTCTATTCATGTAAGTTACTTATATTCGTCGAAAAGTTAAAATATTGTTCTCGAATGAAGATTATACTGTACTTAAATGAATCAATTGTAGTTTATTTTATCGAGGCATGTTTATACAAATGATATAATTGTAAATATCTGTACATATTACTTATTACGTCCTGTTGATTGTGAAAACCATTATGTAGATACAAATCGAAGCGGAACGTGCATCGAGAAACTTATATCCACTGATATCTAATATTTTACTTATACAGAAATAATTCGTGAAACAAAAAGAATGAGGGGTCAAAAGCAGATGGTTCGCTTTTATAAAAATGTTGGGAGGGTTGTGAAATATGACACTGTGTTATTTCTTCGCACACCCGGTCAAGAGTTATTGCATTCCATTATACGCTTTCTCTATCTAAAGGAAGCCATTTTCACCAGGGAAGCACCCATGCTGTCTAATTTTTATCCCACCCATCATTTTTGTTGCTTACTTTACTCAATTTTGAATAATGTACTTATAGCGAAGTGGGCTTGTCGATATTTTAATTTTATATATATAAAAATATGTGAAGCATTGAATGCTACAAAATTAGTTAAGTGTTAACTAATTTTCATTACTACTGTTGACCAAACATGCGAGACGAACGAAGCGTTTCTTCTTCATGTCTGGCAAAAAATAATTATAAGCAAAATTTTGTTTACACTGTCAATATGCATATTTGCCTGAATTTTAGTTTCAGGTACATGTGTTTCGAATCTTGACAAAATTTGATTAGGTGTGTCAAAAAAGGCAATGTTTGCAGAGATATGCGTAACACAACCTATGAGGTGGTTACCGTTGTTTTTACATAGTCCCAAAAATATTTATTTAATTTAGCCCAAAAGTAATTTATTTATTTATTTACAACGAAACACAAATGTATATATATATATATATATATATATATATATAGTATATATATTACAAAATTTGAAAATACATGATAACCAATATTGATTCTGGTATATTAGGTCCTTACATATGAAATTGGCGTTTTGTCGTACTGGCCACTTTGATCTCAAATATAAGAGATATTGCGTGACGCAAAGACAAAACCAAACGAGGACAAAACAAATGAATTACGGTTTTCGAAATACAAATGTATGAATAAATAGCTGTATAAATTTGAAATTGGAATCCCTAACCAAAGAAGAGATATTTGAGATCAAAGTGGCCAGTACGACAAAACGCCAATTTCATATGTAAGGACCTAATATATACCCTTTATGGGTGTTTACAACATTCTTAGAATTAGTAGAACATTATTTTCGTTGAAAAATACAATTAGTCAACTTGAACATATTTTTAGAGAAATTTTAAATAATATTTAAGCAAAGAAAATAATAACGCTATAGTTTAATAAAATATAAGTGTTTTAAAATATTCTTATAATACTTATATGACAGAAAATGACAGAACATCATCCATCTAAATACCTTACTAGTTTGTTCTTAAAAATGTTTAAAGAGTCGTGAAAGATTTCAAGATCTTTCACGGAGGCATTAATTTCATTATAAGTACGGCACACTCTAGGTATTGGGGAGTTTCGAGCTAAGTTCGTTTTGGCATGAGGAATATGAAAGATTTTAGAAATTCTACCGCGTGGGTAATTGCCAGATTTAAAGAAGAATAAAATATATATTATTTTATGACGTCACTACAAGTTAGGCACTTATAGACGGAATGCGCCATAACCCCAGAAGTTACTTATAATAGTAAATACAACAAAATCCGTTTGTTGGTCTTTAGAGGAACTCTTCATCCTGGTAAAATAAATAGTATATCATACTAATAGGTCTTGTAGAAGAAACAAGATGATAGTACTAGTATGTGAAAAATATTTAAGCTTTGTTTTAGATAATAATGTCAGAGACTAAGCTGACGATATCTCTAGGTTGAAATCGGCTGCTTTGAAACAGTTTAGCTATCACTATGTTCCTTTTAACATGGCGAGCTGCGTAAGAGATTGACAATAGACCCAGTGGCTTGGAAGGGGGCACCTTATCTTTACTGCATTGTGTCCCATGTCACATGAAACGCGAGTGCCCCGGGCTATGAACGGATTTCACATTCATAATGAAGATTAAGTATATCAAATTTTCGTATGTGGTTCACGTTTCACAATTATCTCGGTTAATGCATGTTTCGATACAGCACTGCGTAATTAAAGTCGGACGCTTTCAATACAAACGTAATTACAAAAATACAACGTTAATGAACTTAAAACTCGTCATACAAATGAATTATAAATGATTGTATGATTAAATTAAGGATAGTGACCTGACCACGCACTCAAAGGTTTTACATACATACCTTTTTATGTATTTACCTTATGTTATGTTATTAAAAGAATATCTAGTATTTTGCCGCTTGGCTTTGATGTCAGCGTGAGAAATGGGATTTAAATATTTTTTGTTTTTAAGTTGTGGTTCTTTCTCACTACCTCCATACCTCACCTTATCATTTTTCTTTTTCTCAGTATCTGACTTATTCGACACATGTTCCGCTTTAGCACAAGGCATATTTAGGAGATGTTGACTTTTCGCTGTGATGTTGAATGCGGGAAAATACTAGATATTCTTTAAACAACATCTTACTATAAATGGATTTCCGCAAAGTAACGCCTGACTCTATTAATTAATATTTATTTTAAGTCACAACAGAGTGAAAACTTTCCTCGTTCACAAGATGATTTTGTTTCACTATGCTTATGACATCAAAATATTTTACAAGAATTCAAGTGTTATCTACCCATAACATCACGTATTCTCAATCTTGTGCAAATCAGTTAAGCGACACGTGCGAACAAGATTACCTAATCTATAATAGCAACGTTGGTTAAAAACATTTATTTCTTAAGTTTTTACTGTTATCAATTATCAAAGAAAAATTAAGATGGTACCTAAATATTACTTAATAGTTCATGATCAGTCACACTCTCTTCACAGTACACATATTTTTTAATAAACATAGAGCCTAAACCGCTGAACCTAGAGTTTTTATCTAATTTTAAAATTAAAAGTCATGGGTGACATCTACGAGTACTAGTACTACAATATTATAGACAAATATAGTACAAAATAACTGAGTAACTATATTATATATAATAATACAAAAAGTAATACAATTAGCACACAGTTAAAACAATACTAATATTTAGAAGTCAAATCCATACCTAGTAAAAAGTGACCTAAAAATGACCATAATAAGTAGGTAAACTTTTCAAGATACTAGCACTTTTATAGTAATTCTTATGGCTACTTACTTTTCAAAAATTAGAAATTTTAAGACTCGTTTCCCAATTCCACGGCAAGCTGTCAATAGCGTTAGCCTGTATTTTGAGTACATTGTTGCAAATATACATCCAAATACAGAATCTACGTTTTCCAAGACCGAGGAATACCCAAAAACTTGCAAGGATATAACTCATAAAAGAATTTAAAACGGAACACCTACAATATTTCAGTGTTCAAATCTCAATAAATCGTCTAGGCGTGGTAACGAGCTCAGTGCGGCCAAGTCTCTGCGGATACGTATTTTATTGGATTCACTGAAACGTTTTTCAGGTCCAAAGGATTATTTACGAGCGTCTGCACCGCGGCTGCAGAAATGCAGATGGACACAAAGGGAAGACGTAGCTTAGCTACTCGTACCTCGTACCTGCGAAGAATTTCTGTTAGCCGTGCGGCGAAAAGTCCGCACAGATGAAAGTTTATTCGCGAATTTGCTTTCATGTTTTCAAAACTTGAAAAGTGCTGTATTTGTATAATTCTGATGTTAGCTCACAATAATTTTCGGCCAGACGGTTAAGTGATTGTGTTTCCTAAGGATTTCCCAATGATCTATACCTATTCGTAAAAGCGCAAAATCCACTAATCCATTCACTGATTAAACACGAAATGTCGAAAACTACTAAACCTATGCTGAAGTTTGGCAGATAGGTAGTTTATAGGCAGCACACGTCAGCTAAAAAGGGATTTTGCGACAGCGCCTTATTCAGGAGTCAAAAGTCTGAAATTTTTTTAATGAAAGTTTTAATCTACTCAAACTAAAAAAAAAATATATGCAGTTAGATAGTTTATAAGTAAAATACGTCGGCTCAGAACGGATTTTGAGACAGAGCCCCATTAAAACAGCTACATTAAGTTTGCGTAAAAGTGCCAAACTACTCAACATACATAAATAAAAATTAGCACTTGGATAGTTTATAGAAAATAAATGTCAAAAAAGAATGTATTTTGCAACAGACCCGCGATTAAAGGGGTCAAACAGCTACTTTAAGCTTATATTATGAAAGTCCTAAATGATTTAGCAGAAGCAATAAGTGATCAGGCTGATCGTGGATGAATGCGGAGACAATTTGTTTTTATTTTTACATCGTTTACGGTTATGTTGGCTACTATAACTTATACTTTTTAACTTCTTTTACATCATCGACATGGGACGATGCGAATATTGCTACTTTGATTACTGAAAATAATCGCCCATTATATAATCCCGCTATGTTGGACTCTAATAATATCTACAAACTTAAATATACAAATTTGAAATTACAAAATCATATTAGGTCCTTACATATGAAATTGGCGTTTTGTCGTACTGGCCACTTTGATCTCAAATATCTCTTCTTTGGTTAGGGATTCCAATTTCAAATTTATACAGCTATTTATTCATACATTTGTATTTCGAAAACCGTAATTCATTTGTTTTGTCCTCGTTTAGTTTTTTCTTTGCGTCACGCAGTTTACAATATAAACTAATAACTAGATATTTGAGATCAAAGTGGCCAGTACGACACAACGCCAATTTTATATGTAAGGACCTAATATTATTAAGAATTATAAAATTAGAATACTCCTTTATTTGTTTCACTAGAAATTCAGTAGAACTATACAACTAATTCGGTTGATCAACCATATAATAATTACTAAATGATGTGTGTTCTCTTCGTCATAGTTACCAAATCTTCAACTTCAAATTCAGTGTGCTTTTTACTGACTTCCCAAAAAATGTTGCCTGTTTTTTTATGTTACTTGATATATACGCGATAACTAGAATGATAAAATATAAAGAAAAAATCTCTTCTTTGATAGGGTTATGCATGTTATGTGGACCTATTTTAATTTTTCCAAACTCGGTACAGTCGTTTAGTTTTTAAAATCTAAATAACTGGACAAAGTTATCATGCGCTTGCCAAATTAAAGTAGATTATCACTTTTTAATAAGTCGGTATTAAGTAACAAACATAAACATTTGACTTGAGTATCTCCTCCTTTTTTTCGAAAGGAGGTTTTTAGCTATAACCGTACATATCATACGGTTAAAAATCAGATATAATTGACATTATTCATTTTAATTAAAGTAAAAAGATTATATTTAACTTGAGCAATTTATAGCGATTTCTACGTAATTGGTATCGCGTTGCTTTCCTCGGTACTAGGAATGCAGCAGTCACAGGTGGTCCGCTTGATTAATCGCCCCCATGAGGCGTTCCAAGTCCCCTACCTATTTATTTGGACCTCGCGTTAAACTAAACCTTCGGAAACTGCCAGATTCTAGTTGTTTTTTTTTTATGGTAGATATATTCTTAAATAACAATAATAAAGTATTTTTAAAGTATAGGAAAAAAATAAAGTTGATGTTTAATATTTTCAAAACCAATTCAATAGTAACCTCACGTGGACAATATAATCAAAGGAAATATCCTACTCTTACTATATTTTCGTACCCACTTATGAGTTGATAGGAAGTTAATCAAAAGGCTCTTAAATGCATCTTAATTATGATTGACTTTATCCGAGATCGTCAATGAGATACAAGACGCTCAATATTAGAACCGTTATTTTTAGTCCAAGTTTTTGATTTTCTACTAGTTACCTCCGTGAACTAAAACAGACACATAACTTTAAATATCAGATGAGATGAGAAATAATGTACCGTCAAACAAGACAATCTAAATAACCGTCACAAAGAAGGCAATAAACTGGTCTGTAACTGTATCTGTTTAGAACGTCTGAGCTGAGAGTTCTCCATTAGATAATTAATCCGTCCCCAGAGAAGATAAACCTGCGGTTACTATTAGATATAATACGGTTCTATTAGAATTCATTAACACGTATGTATTCCACTATTTCAAGACCGCAATAGTGCTTAATTGAAACCCTAAAATAATACTCCAAATTTGAGAGTTAGCTCCTTTGGGTAAATATTTGTGGAATCTGTGAGAGCAGGTTAACTACCAGTTTAGGTTGTGGTATTAGCTGAAAATGAGGCCTACACCGCAAGGGTTTATTATGATTAATGAATTGTCTAAATGTTTACATCGCTAAGCATATATTTGACAAAATTTATTGTATATTTACATATATTATATATCTTGAACATTAAATTATGTTGAGTATAATATAATAGATAAGGTTTATTGTTATTAAATCGAAAATACTGCAGAGCTAAAACTAAACACGATTAGTTTCGTTTTCTTTTTCTAAACAAACCACGTTATTCCATATTATAACATCATTTTGTTTTGATCGTTTGATAGCCAATATTAATAAAACAAAAGTAAAGGCATTAAATAGAAAAGTATAAACTAAACAACAGTAGTCTGAAACATGACACTCACACTATCGCTTCAGGCTATAAGGTCGCTCAATGTACTAAGTTTTGTTTGTATAGTATTTTGCGGTATTCTTTTTGTTATTGGTGTGCAATAAAAAAATATATTATGACCAGTTTTATCAACAAGTCTTCTAAAAAAGTGATCGCCTACTACCATTGCACGTGCCAGTACATATTTTTTTTTTTTTTTTTACCATTTAAAACCAAACTATTGAATTATTTCTGTGAAGAAAAAGTTTTTTTTCACATTGTTCTAGCAGTCGCTGAGATATCAGGTAGCTTAAGCGGTGGCTTAAGTAAATCCCTTCTATTTTGGGAAGTTATTAAAAAACCGACAAGTAATTGTAATTCTCAAAACATAACTCTCAAGCTACGAGTAGAACCAAAGATATCGATTTCACACAATGCGCATATCAAACTAAATACAAACAGACTGTCTGAGCGCTTAAGTGTGCCACTTATCAGCAGCTTTTAAGACCAGCCACAATTCACTGCTGTCTTGTTTCACACGGACACAAACCAGATTTTTTATGTTACTAAATTTAACCGGTAAAAAACGTACCAAATTAGTAATGGTGGTGTCGTCGGAGTAATCTCGCGTTATGTTTTTGCTTGGAGCGGTGCGACTTACTCGTGGCTTTCAGATGGTAGGTGGCAGGTGGTGGTTACCTTGATTAATCGGGGCCGGCTGAAGCGCCGCCGTCCTATTTATACCGCACCGGAAACGGCCAGTGCCCGAAGCGTACGTCTAGTGAACCACAGGGATCTAACATACGGCTGCCCACAATACTAAAATACCTGAACAGCTTTAAATTCAGACTTGTCTAAGTGCGAGTAGGTTGAGGATTTGCATTTCAATTGGTTACATTAACTAATTTTATTTCTGAAATCACTTGCGCCATGCTACTACCCTGTCAACATTAACAAATTTTAACTTGAAATTATTATTAGACTACGAACAAAAAAATCCGGCTTAAAAAATATTTGTGTTATTCTTCACCTGATAGTAAATCCTTACTTCTAATTATTATATTTCATAATCATCTTCATCAGACAAAAAATTCATCAGAAAAAATATTCAAAAACCACTGTTACTTAGCACAGATAAATTCTGTATTTTTTTAAACGGTTTTCATGTGTGCATCTATTTACGGGGGTGCAAAAGTAAAAAAACAGTTATTTCCTTCAATTTATACTAAATCCTAAACTAGAAACTAATATCACTATACGAGTAAGTTACGAGTTTAATCGTAGCGGATCTACGACAATCGTAGAGCGTCTACGATGTACCGCTCTACGATAATTATCGTCATTCACGGTATCAATTCCTCATCAGTAGTTAAAGTAGCCAGAAAGATCTCACTAGATCGATGTGGAACCACTCAAGCCGAATGACTTCACATTCACATTCCAAACCAAAATCATTTTAGTTAAGCTTATTAGTTAACACATGGAAATCATTTTGCGACTAGCTTGGTCACATACTCGTACATGACTAGAACTCTTACTATAAATACTTTAATGGGTAAGTATTTATGCCTCCATCGTGTGTCATTTTAGAAATAAAAATTTACTTAGAACTATAATTAACTTTTTAGCATTTATCGAATTTATGTGTAAACTATTATTCGTTAGTAATAATTAGGTTCAAAGGGCCTATGTTCCAAGGGTTTTCAGTCGACAAAGATTTGAATCGGAGCGAATTAAATCAGGTGCAGGCAAACAGCGGGAGAGACTTTAATGGTAACCTCATTTTATTTCGGTGGATTAAGTGGTAGCAATTAGTTCTTACTTGGCCACTTGGCTACAAACCCGACCACACAGTAAGGATGCCTTTACAACATTTTAAAAGAAACATTTTTTTTTTAATTTGATGTTTATGATTTATTCCACTACTTTTATAATATCTTTTACATGCACGGTTGCCTGGAATAGAACGCTTTAAGCGCATATTTTTTAATTTTTTTCATATAATAGTTGTTAGAAGCAGATTTCTAATAAAGAGCTGCCATATCTTATTCTTGTATTTGCAAAAAAATAAACTATTATAATACCTAATATGATGCGGGGTCGGTAAACATTTCTGAATACGACTTGCAAGCAATTAGGAAAGTATACAAACTCTTAAATTAGGTTTATAGGGTGTGATATTGTCAGTTATAGTAATAAATTTTTGGGCAGTGTATGAATTACATTTTAGATAGTTTCGCATTAACTTGTTCTACTTATTTTCTGTTTGACATTCACAAATATATGACATAAATGATATTTTTGTGTTAGGGTAAGACACAAAACACAAAAATATCATTTAATAAAGTACATAGTATTATTTTACTAAGCAGTGTCAAAACTTCAATTTTTTTTAAAATATACTAGAACGATGTATTAGATCGAACGGAATGTGAAAAGTAAGACACCCATTAGCCAGGTATTTAAGTTTATAGAACGACATAACATATTTTAACCCCTCGACTCGGAATCCGTATGAATGTATACGCGTGACAGTTGGTAACGGTAGACTCGGAACGCGTATTAATGTATACGGACACCCTACCAATTCAAAAAGGTCTTCGAAACGTATCTTTTTTAATCTGTAGGCGAATAGTTTGTATAGAAACAAAAGAGTAGAATACACCCTCTTTATTTTGGTGTATAATAACAATGGTCTTTTGTTATTGTTTCTTAGCATAGCCATTTTGAAAGTCGGCAGTTTTGTGGAAGTGAAGCCAAGTGTTTGTGCGTGTTTAAAAATTGTTTTCTCGTAAAAGGTGAGTAAAAGCTATCATAATTCTGATCATGCCATATGTGGTGACCTTTACACTACAATAATGAAGCACTGAATACAATATTTAGTTAGTTTTTCGTCTAAAAATAAAGACGCGTCGAAATTGTTTCGTGCTTTGAGTATTTTGACGGGTGATTTTGAAGTCAAAATGTATTAGTGCATGATTTATGTACAGGAAAAATTGGAAATAACAATCACATAATTGTATTATTGACTATATTTCTGTTCAAGAAGTTCTAAAAAAGCTAAAAATACCATTTATTTTTGTCAATGTTCAAAATATCGGTTTTCTCTCCGCCATTTTGATTTGTTTGGTCTTAGAGCTGGTTATCGATCAATATGGCCTATATCGATAAAAATGTCGATAAATTTTGAAAGAAAAAAGTTTTTTATTATTTTTGTCTTGTTAACCCACTTCAAAGAAAGGAAGATGTTTTCAATTCGTTAGGGTCTTATTCTAATTTTTTTATTTTTCGTGGTTTAGATGTGGAATCCCGATAACGAGGCCCCCCAGCAATTTCTCGACTTTCTCAATGAAGAATATTTAGACTCGGATGACGACGTCATTGAAGAAGTCGATAATGAGGGCAACGATTTGACGACGGAGCTGGAAAGTTTGAATGTTAGTTAAATTTTAAGATTTTTTATATAATTTTATTCAAGATATTTTAAGATCACTTTAATCAACTTTAAAAAGTACCTTTTATTCTATAAGTTTATTTTATTTAGACTAAATGACACTTGTTCCCATTCAAATTGGTTCAGTTGATTACATTTTGTCATCAGTTGTGTCTGTGGTGTGGTTTCTGTTGTTTTTTTTCCGTAATATTTTCACCTAAAAACTTCACTTAAAATTCCATTTTATCGATATTTTGCTGTCGCACTTTTCTACGCATAATAATAACAATATTATATCGACATTGGTATGCGGTACTATTTTTTCATTACACTTGCGAAATTTATCGATAGCATGGTACATCACTATTGGGCTTTGGTTTTTTCATAGAAATTTACTGTGGTTTTGGTTACAATTATCTTTTATTTTTTGTTAGGAACCAGCCATAAAAGAATAAAATTGAAATAAATATACATATTTAGCTATAATTTCCTTGTTTTATTTTATCCAAATATCCTTCCCATCATGAATAAATGGCAAATAGGATATCGAATACGAAGTTGATAGAAATTCCGGTAAATACCTATTACATCATGAATGTTGTATATTTTTGCAAAACAATGCATGTTATCACAAAATAAATAGATATCTTTTTGAAATAATTAATCATTTGTAAATTTCGGCCAAAGATTATTGACCAATTGAGTATATAAATCTACATTCAATACGGCGGCAGCCGCAGCAGAGCTGACATATTGTAACGATATTATACCAGTTTTATCGTTTGATAAACAAAAACCTATTTTTGTAGGAGTATAACAATATATTAAATAATACATAAAACATCCAATCGCTTGTAAAAGTTACCTGCAATTTTGATAAAAAAATAAAATTTCCACCAAGATACCTTTTTTTACCATATCTCCATTTCTTCCTAGAAATTAAGACTGTTTAAGATGTTATACGATGTTGAGTTTGAAAGAAAAATGTAATAGCGTTATCATATAATCGACTGTTTTTTACATCAATTAATAAAATTTGATAGTTTCTGAATAATCGTAATTTTTCTAAACGTCTGCTATGACAGCGCGCAAGCCGCCATTATGCGTGCGAGCTTACGGGTGTAGAGTTTGACAGGCGTCAATCGAGTCGAAGGGTTAACCAGTGTCTAACTATTATTTCGACATTCGATCTTTAGTATATTTTTCTAGTATATTTTTGAAAGATGTTTAAATGTTTCAACCCGTTAAAAAATTGCTTGAACAGAGCTATAAAACATTCTTGAGGTAAAACTGAATATTTCTTATTATAGTTAGTTCTGCTGAAGCGTTGGTGGAGGAATAGTATGGAGTTGTGGAGACAATCTGCAAATCAACGTGTATTCAAATCTCGTGTGATATGATATATTTTTCGCATCTTTTACTACCAAGAATATTTTTAGCAATAAGTTGTTTTAATTTACCCATTGAAAATGTGTAGACAATATTATTGTGAAAAAAGCAAGTATTACTTCAAAACACATATTACTATAACCCATACTACTCATAAGTTAGACATGATATGTAGCTTTGTTTATAGCCAGTAGTAAAGCTTAAACTAGGCACTGGTAAGCTTCTTGTATAGAGGTGCCCAACTAAATTTCGTAATTGTTTGTACTTTAATAGACCGAGCGATACCTAAGCAGCAAATAGATATAAGTAGGCTTATTTTAACTTTTAATACATATTTAACTTATGAAAATTGTTTTGTTTTTAAACTTTCATTTATTTTAAAACTGAAAATACACCAACCTTGAAAAGCTTGTTTTTTATTAATTAAGAGGTAATGAGATCGATGAGATCACACATTTCGACAAGACTTACTCTACCTAGAGTAAGACAAAGACTTACTCTAGGTATCTGTACCTAGAGTAAGTCTTTGAAACAAGATTAAAGCGGTTCGTAATTAAATGTAAGGTATTTCCTTTAATCTATTACTAGTAATTTTTTGCAGCTACAGACACACCTAATTCAATTTCTATTACAATATGTAATCACAAGTTGCAAGAGTGACTAACTAATTTTTTTCGTATACATTGTTAAAGCCAAAAGTTTCCACAAATCGTTTTTCTTCAAACACCGACGGAAAGAAAAACAAAAGGGAGGATGTAAATCAGTTGAAAGTTTTCATCTGTGTACAAACTACGCACACATGCGAAAATCCAATATTATTAGGGGAGCGCAGAGGGTGCGCCGAGGGCTGTATTTTCCCCAAAGTATTAGAAGTCGACACTAAAGTCAAGAAATATAAAATTCATCGATATTGCCGCTCTCCAAACATTTCGACGAGGGATGTCTTCGTCTGCCAATACACCTAATTTCCATAAGATTGACTAAAGGTGCCTTAAGTCAATATTACCCTTCGCTGAGACTGCTAGAGCTGTAAGCTAACGTACACGTGAGGAATAACTTTTACAAAACGCCTGGAAATTGTCAGTATTGCGAATTATAAATAGGAAAACATACAATAAGCGTGAAATAAATCCCGCAAAACCATATATATTAATAACTTGTAGCTGTTACCCACGGCGTTGTCCGCGACAAAATGAAATATAAAATATTTTGAACTTTGAAACCCTATTGCATTTTTCTACGTTCAGCGGTTAAGGCTGTACGTTGATTCCTAGAAAATATCAGTAATATAGTAAGTAAATATTATAATACAATATTATTATTATTGCATACCAAAAAAATTTATTCAGCATAATATAATACTAACAATATATTGGTAGTACATTGGGTGGCCTTGTCGCCTTAAGCGATTTCTTCCAGACTAAAAACAGAATAAAAAAAGTGATGGCACTGTACCACTGTGCCACAAAATTAATTACTTAATTTATTAGACTTTTATTTTAAAAAGATAACTAGATAGTGGAACCCAATCTTTGTTTTTCATAACTCGATGATGATTGTCAATTAATTCTTAAACAAATTGCTTTCAGCCGCAAACATGCATAATTATAATTCGCTGTATAATGTAATTTCAACACAATATTTTTTATGGTATTCAGACAGGTTGTTGCGTTCATTCATTTTAAATATTTTCCACGGTCTCTACGATAAACATATTTTCACGTTATTTTTTTTGCTATTTAGTACGCAATGTTTATTCATGCATTCCTCAATTTATAACTATTTTTATGTTTTTTATTCTGAAACGTCTTTATTGGTACTTTTTCTGATTAGTTGTGAAAGTGGTAATTTTGAATATTTTTTAGATTAAAGTGAATGCAAACAACGTTAATTCTACTTACAAAACATAATTTTATTGATCATTTAACCAAACTTCATATAAAATAACTGCCCATAATTGTCAATTTCAAGTATCAAATCCATGTGACTGTTCTGCTCTAGATAAAACGGACTGTATCAAATATCTTGGTATCTTAATAGAAAGCACTCTGTGTTGGATTCCACAAATTGATAGTCTAACTTGCCGAGCTAGACACTTGATGAATATCTTTAAAAACCTCAGGACATCTTTGGATAGAAAAACTTTAATTCTAGTATACTATTCACTAGCTCAATCTATACTAACATATTGTGATGCAGTCTGGGGTGGAGCATGTCGCACAACTCTAAAACCTGTAGAAAGAGCTCAGCGAGCTATTTTGAAAGTTATGTTTAAGAAACCTATTAGATTTCATAAAACAACACTATATAAAAAGACTAAAGTGCTCACAATTAGACAACTGGTCATTCTCCATATAATACTACGCAAACACTCCAAACTACCATACGACCCTCTCAAAGAAGACAAGCAACGAAGAAGAGATAGAGTCTGTCCTGTCATACCACATAGAATCAAATCTGCTGGAAGATTTTATGAATATTTATCTGTCATTTATATAATAAAATGAATAAAGAAATTCATATTTATCCTCTGGTATTTAAAAAAGTGAAACCAGTTGTCAGTGACTGGCTCCAGCGACTATCCTATGATGAGATAGATGATTTACTTACAATTAACAGCCAGTATTGTTATTTGTCCCTCAGTAACGCATAAATAATATTTATGTAACATCATTTGCATTATGAATATTACAAGACAAATTAATATTAGACAAATTATAAATTATAGACAAATTATAAATTAATATATTCCAAAACTACCTAACAAAAAAAAAACATTTTCCTTCACTAACTCAACATACATAAATTAACACGCACACATTTCCACAAACACACTTTAGATTTATCCTTCATATTTGTTGATACTTGAACTTGTTTCCGATGTAATTCTGGACTACATAAAATCAATCGTCCATACCATATGTGAAATATAAAAGTAAGAGTTATACTAAATATTTGATTTTTAGATGTATCGTGTATTGTTAAATGTGTCTATTCTAGTAATTATTTTTGTAACTTTATATTGTATCCTCTGAAACGGGAGGCTCTGGCAGCCGTAACACAGTGTCATTACTAGTATGGCTGCCAGCCGGATATACTTTAAACATTATGTTAGTTCCAAAGTGTAAGTCTTGAGATAAGTACCTAAAGCGTTTATTGTAGTGTATAACGTGTATTGTTTTAATGTCAATAAATGTTTTTTTATTATTATTTATTATTATTTTATGAAAAATAATGCTGTCGAGACATTTTTTCAAAGGGATATGTGCAGTGCTCACATACTCAGGTATTCGATTCTAGTTGTGAACGACTCAAGTTGCGGAAGATATGATTACCAGTGTTAGGTTTGGCAAGTTAGAGTTTGCTCATCATTACCCTCGTATTGATATAAGTACTTTTGGTTACCAATTATGATGAATTTATAAGACTTTTCAATTCCTTATTAGTAAATTTTATTGGTATTACTTTAAACTCAGCAAAATTTGTCGTTTTTATGTAATTAAATGAATGACATGTAACTATATAAAATGTTTCTAATATTACCAGTAGTTTCTAACATTTCTGTATTCCATTAAATCCGATGTGATCTATTACATAAAACTAATAACAACTGTAATTACCAACAAAACGGAAATGATAAAATGATTTGTTAGTAGTAATCACAAACGCAAATTCAAAAGCTAACAATTAAATAAACCACCTGTTTAACATTTAACGCTACGTTTCAATTTGTTTCGCTTTCCCGGTTTTGGCATAAAACGCAGGTAGATGTAAATAAACTATCCGAGGAAGCGAAGCCTCAATTTTAACTTAAATATTGTTTACTGATTTTTTAAACCGTTAAGTTTTATCTTTAACTTGTAAAATTGATATCACAGAAATAGCGATGTATCTAGTCACCACATATGTATCTAGGCACGTAAGAATCAATTACTTGGCAATATAATATATATTTATTATCTGAGTCATTTTCATTGCTGGAAAAGCGGAGAAACTCGCGTTTATAAGCCACTCGAAGGACTCTGACATGGCCTACGGCTGTTATCTTAGACCGAGCGAACTATTGAAATAAATATTGAATTTACATAAAATAGTAGTGGTTCGTCACGAGCTGACGTGTCACTTTACACAAAAACACATTCGTTTTAAGTAACAGAAAATATACTATTTTTAATTGTATGTATTGTCATTTAATCTCTAGTAATAATAATAATAGCAATTTCGATGTTTTATTATATTTAATCTCTTGTACTAATTTTATAATAATACTAATTATGATGTGTTGTTTAAGATTCCTACGCGTAATTTTATATACAGTGTTAATTTCGGTATGGAGACAGAGTTGCGCAAATTAATTGGCAAACAAAAATGATGAGTTTCCTTCGTAGGTACAAAATTTAAATAATGTACCGAGCACGGAATACTGATGGTGGCATTCAAATTGTGCGGAATTGTCAAAACAAGAAAATTGCTTCAGGAGAAGGCGCGTGGGTACTTGTACCTCGTCGGGCATTACCTACAGCTCCCGTGGTGTCGATTAGAGCAATGCTAATGTCATTTTGTTTGCTAACTCGGCAACCACGCGCCGATCCATGCATCCGTGCCCTCGGTAAATATTGCCGTCCTAATGAAAACAAATAATACCCCGTCTTATCTCCCGCTACCATTCACGTTGCAATTATATTGAGTGCCTTGTTAAGCTTCATGCAAGCTAGTATACCGCTATACATATATAAACTGAAACGTGGGCAATTTCTATTCTAAATTCATTTTCGCTTTGTTGATTCATCTTTAGAATGAGTCGACTGTTTTAAAAGAAGATCATTATCATACCATCTTCTGATTGCGATACGGAAACGGCTTTTAGCTTTTACGGTACCCTTTAAAAACTTGAAAAGCACCGATATCTATGAACTTTATTCATGTCAGTTTGTTCCGTAGACAGCAATAAATAAAAATATTATTTTTTATTTCGTTACATTAGGGAGGCGATGGGATCACCGCAGCTGACGGCATAAAACGCCGCGAGTTAGCTAAGTCACTTCATTCAAACTTTTGCCAATTTTAAGGCAAACTTTTGTGTAGATACAAAAGTTGACGTTAAGACCTTTTTGTTTGTAAAATGTACAATGTAATTGTGGATAGTGATGGACAATCTTTTTTATGCGGATACTTAGCATTGTTGAAACAATTCTTGGCGAAGTCGTTTAAAAACAAGGGAAGAAAAATCCGGATACCTTTACTTTTGAGGGCGAGCGAGATTAGTCTGGCACTTCGGACATTAATATTAGAAAAAAGCTCCTCGCAGGCGGGTTAAATAAATGAAGTGACTAATAATTAATTAGACTTTCGCCCTATTTTCCGTTCGGTGACAATTAATTTCCGCCACCGGAGAGAAAAGAAACCCTTATCACAACCGTTCGCACTCCCCGGGTGGAACGAGAACTGACAATTAAAGAGCTCTTGCTACAAAAAAAGATCTGGTTATCAGCTTTATATAAATACTTACATACTGTGGAAAACTAAAACTATGGTTAGTAGAACAGTAACAGTAAGGATTACCTTTCCCACCAAAACACATTTTTAATTATCGCCACTACGAGTATGTAATTGTGAATTATATAAGTTTAAGTTTTCTACTGACGTAGAAATGGCACTAAACTAAACAATGACTGTCAAAGTAGTCACGACAACATCGATCGCGTAAAAAAATTGTATCGCGACAAAATAAATATACTAGAAAAAGATTACATAATATAAAGAAATGTAAGAAAATCCTTACTGATTTTACTAGTAAATGTGACAATTCAGCAGAACCATTTATCAAATCTGGAGGCGAGTTCGGGCCAGCAAGTCTGGACTCGCTGTGTCGCACTGGGAGTGTCACAGACCACCTTTCATTCCACAATCTCGCAAAAAGAACATAACATTTCGGACAAAACAACAAGTTCATAGTGCGAGTCATTTTGCGCTTAAACAAAGCGTCAAGTGCAGAGTCGGCGGTAGCAATAACCGGGATCATTTTTCATGCGGTTCATTCTGGCGGTCGAGGAAAGCTATATAATAAATCATCGTTGCCAGCATCACGACGTTATTATTTAGTCCGGTCGCTTATATCCGCGCATGTTATAAAATCATAATCGAGATTTGTTTCGGGCAGTTTAGATGAGAACGCCTGAAAGTAATTCGAACAAAATCGTAAAATAAGCTTCGTGTTATGCTGCATGGTATATTATGTATATTGCAATATTTAAGCCTATAAATAGTTGTAAATGAGGCGTGCAAACAACGATAATATACCTTTGCACTTGGCGGCAAGCTTATTTAAAAACGCTTGACTTATTAACGCTAAATGACACTGCAGCAAACTTTTCCCCTTTTTTGGGAGAACTTACATCCTCTACAGCGAACGAAAACAATAGCTCAGTTGGCAAGCATCTGGGAGTGTTAGTGGTTCGAATCTACCCGTTGTTTAATTTACGTTCTCTCTCTCTTATATGTATTAAATAGATAAATAATTACAAAATTGTACGTTCTGCACCGACTGTAGTATTTAAGGAGATTGTTAATTGAATTACTTAATTGGGTTCGCAAAGAAAATAGTCATCAAAGTGTCAGCTGACTCACGAAAAACAAAGACGACAATTTAATAATGGCTGCCGCAGATTTCCACGTCCTCTTTTCTTATTGAAAGCTATTCGAAAAGGAAAATGGGGATCCATTAACTAATTGACATTTGAAATCAAAATAAGAAAATCCGAATAAAAAACCTATAGAAACAACCTTACCGCCTCTTGATTTTTACCAAACAATTACATTTCTGTGAATTCAAATTCATTATAATTTACTTCCTGAAATAATGGGCTTCAGGTCAAACGACGTGAACCTCATAATATAGAATAATGGTTTCCTTGCGTTGGCATGTTTTTCCTGATATTTGTTTTATATTTGCTTAGGAAAAGTGACGTAATGAACTTTCATGGGAAGCCAAGTCGGTTACGAAGACTATTTGCCTTCGGATGTTTAATTTAACTTTAGCACTTAGTTTATAATGAATTGTACTTTCTTAGACTTTCATAATAATTAGACTTTATGAAGCTATAACGTTTTATAGGCATGTCTACACGAGCAAAGATTCGCCGTGATAAAGTTGGTTCATTTTAATTAAATTGGATCATAGTGTGAACCAAACAACAACTTGAACTGTCGAGTTCAAATAACTCTCCGTTGGGTCATTGAAATGTTTCCCGATCCCTCGCCTTTTCGGAAATGTGACTCTAACCTTGCGTTAAAAACAGAGTGAGTAATTTAATTTGTAGCCATAATATCAGTGTTGGTCTCGAGCGAGCACATTCTAAGCACGTGACGACAGGGGCCAACCTCAATCTCACCACGTTACTTTATTTCACCATTTCAGAGTCACAGTGGAGCCCATTTGTCTTTGTTCTCGGTTTCCTATATTTTTGCACGCAAACTCCATTATCTAATTTAGCTTTGGCGGAATGCCAGGTCGGCATTGTTACTTTCTTACCAGAAAAAAAACAGTTTTTTACTTCTTAACAATACAAACAAACACCAAAACACATTTATTTCAATTACGCACGTTGGTATAAGAAAATGTAATAAAAGGAAACATTGTATTACATCAAATCCAGAAGATTACTTTAAGCGGTGTGAAATAGCTAGATTTTTATAAAGTAACGTGATTTCTATTAAAGAATTACTTATTATAAAAATCCTTCAGAAAGCACCTTCCCCCACGATAAACATGGCTACTCAGACAAGCATAGGAAAAAAGATTTTGCTTTATAAATTTTAAGCTCATATTGAATAAGCCTACTCAGAATGTATGTTACTCTAATTAAACTCATGTGAATCTTAAAGACTACATACACCTTATACACCTTATACAATATATACATACCTATTACATGTTCGTCTAGAATTGTTTGTTGCATGGAGTTTTCCTCAAAAACTCTTGTATTCTGATAAACATGTAACATCTTGCTGTGTTTCTTATAAACAGAACGTCTATAATTTCTCTCGATAAGCGGAAAATGTAATAATATATAATAAATAAATATATACTACTACCTTTCACTAGAGTTATAAATACGTAAGTAACAATAAGACGTAATTGCCTACTTTTATTTAAATATAGAATCATAAGTGAAGAAAGTGGCGTTACAAATCGGAATTCTAATTAAATTCAACACCGGTATTTTTCATACCACAAAATATATGTCATTTTAACTGAGTAAGATAAGCGTCTCTTCATCCGATTTGGATTTTTTTCTTTCGTCTGTCAGTTAGTATCTGTCTGTTTGTACGTCTCCTAAAATTTCGTAATCGATAAAGATCATAGTTTCTAACTAATTTTGACGAAATTTTATGTATGTATGTTCTACGGATTTTCTGAATTTTTAGTCATTGGGATTTACTGGCTGATTTAATATAAAAAATATAGTTCACGTATTTGTTCTTTTTTTTAGACAGTCGCAAAAAGCATCATTGTCATGAGGTAGACATTTCGCAGAACTACTTTATTTGGTGAGATGTATTTATTTGTATGCAAATAATTAAAACAAAAATTTAGTCGTGTACAGCATGAAAAAAATATGGAAATATGACTAAGTCTTTAGAATCGGCCGACTGCTTAAATTCAAACCTCCCGCGTATTGATTTAGATATTGTTACTAATTGACTGTAATGTCGAGCGATGGATAATTAATTTTGATTCTCACTTGTTTTAAAATAATTTAATACAGGTTGGGATTCTAACTAAGGTTTTCCGCTTAGGACCCGAGCATTCTGCAGACTAGCTCTTTGAATGTCTCGTAAATCAATCTTATAATAAACTGTCGTACTGTTAAAAAAGTTCATAAATGTGTTTTAATAATAAAACAGTGACTTAGGAGCTTTTATATGTAAATTTTATCAGAGAAGAAGCGAATTTTGGTCTTGCTCAATAAACACAAAATGATTGCTTAATAACTTCAAGCACAAATTTGAAAACGCATACCATACAAGTGTAGGTATTGCAGTCACGTGCAACCTACTCCGCGTTACTGGCACAATTAACAAATTTGGACTTGCATACCGGCGACCGCGGGGGACACGACGGAATAACAAGCAGCCGTGGCCGTAACACGTATATTATAACGCGTTGTTACGGTTATTACTATGTTATTGGAAGAAAATCGCTGGAAATTGCGATCAACGGAAGTGCCATAGATTTAGGTAATTGTTTTTGTAGTCTAAAGTTAGAAAATGTGAAAAAAACCTGAAAAAAACTTTTTTAAATGTTTATCTTATTTTGTATTAATAACTCTTCTCCATGTTATTTGTGTGCGAGAGAGACAAATGATATTGATAACAGCCGAATTTTATAGCTGTTTTCAAGGTTTACTGAACCTTGGGCTGCATTGTTTACATTGTTGTCCCAAATAATAACTTTGGATACACAATGTAATAGATATACAGAATCAGTCCTATTATTTATCTGAAAGAAAATCAATACGTAGCGAATATAGAAACGCCAACGGTGTTAATATAATTCATCTAAAAAAATTAAATGAGTTATACTTATCAAAATACAACATTAGTAAAATAAAGACCATGTGAAAATGAATTATATTTAACCGGTTTCACATACTAGTTGTTGATATTTCTTTCAAGTCAAAATAATATTTTTTAAGTAATTTCTACGTAATTGTTTGACATAAGTCTAAAAAAATATTTGAAATAGAGGCAAGAGTCACATGTATTGACGCTAGTTTAAGTTTCAATATAAACTAGTTGCTCAGTTCGAGGCTAGCGTTGATTTACAAGATCAGCTAGCTGTTTACATAGCTGAGATATTGATTACTGACCTAGGAATAAACGTTTGAACTGCAAGTTAATGGCCCATAACTCATGGACCGTCGTGCCTATGAATAGTGGTATTCCAACAACAGATAAATTATACCACAACTCGCTCGCATGTTTCTAATTTTATTTCAGTTTATAAAAATATATGTTTAAAAAGTGGCTGGTGTCACCTTTTTGCTTCCTAGCAAAAAGCAGCAGCTGTAGCAGCTAAGAATATTGTTTACAGTTCTATGTAAAGTATATATTCTCAGTTGCTCCAGGATCTGCTTCATCAACATGGCAAATTTTTATTATATATAGTGTTTTTAGTCTATTTCATTTTTAACTTATAGTAGCCGCATCATTGGGCTAGACGAGAATAAAAAAAATAGTGGCCGCATCAAGGGGAATCAAATATAAAATTAGCCCTGTTGACCTACGATCTCAGAAACCCGACTGCCGAAATAGTTTTGATATGTATTAAGTTTTAAATGCCTTAAAACAAAATAATATTTTGATCAAAATAAAAAAATTGCTCACAAATTTTCACGCGTATTAATTAAGAAATGCAATATAAAGAAGAACAGTCGGAATCTTCCACACATATATAAAACTCTTCGTCAAATAAATGTTTGCAAATAAAATAACTTGATACCGAAAAAGATTTTATACACAAAACATAAGTGTAACACGGTGTAGCTTATTTGTTTATTAACATCTTAGTGTATGTTTTTTGGATAGAATTAATAAGCAATGGTTACGTATCTTTTCAAAATTACAAAAAAAAATATTTTGTGTTTATTTGAAATAGTAAAAGCAAAAATAAGTACATATGACTATTGTAACTGTTATACTCTTGCAATAACTGAAATAAATATTATAACACTCCACTGGGTTTCCGCGAAATAACTGTAAAGTACGCTTTACAGTTATTTCGCGGAAAGACATTTCTTACAAAAACCTTCTATAACATGTCAGCACTATGGATATAAGTAAATTCTATTTAAAACCGGGTGCGGATTCATCTTATTCCAAGTTTCGCTTTATTCACTACGCAAAGAGATCCAATTATAGAGCCACTCTATAATAACACGCAGTAGTAAGATTTGCGGAAATAATTCAAGCATAGGCTCACCCTTCTTCCCATTTAACAGACAACTATCTCATCGAGCTGAAAATTAGTTTAATTAATACGTTTTAGAATGAAAATGTACTCGTATGCTTCACGAAAGCCGTAATTTTGCTGCTTGGATATCATGTTATCTATAATTATTATTATTCCATCAGTCTCCTATGAAGCATATGCGTGAAATCAGTGTGGTGCTTTCAGCCGAAAAACATTGCGTCTTTTTCGTCTCTTCTAACTTGTTCTATAAGGTGTGACAATTTATAGGTTGTTAGTCTACCCATCAAAGTGAACTCATTGTAGAACATTATTTTGCAAAATTGGAGAAAAAATTATTGCGTCCTCCATACAACTTTACTAATCACGTGACCAATTTTTATCTTGAATATTGCAAAATTTTCTTTCAAATTTTATGTCCAGCAGTTCAGATAAGATTTTGAATTTCTTATCAGCGGGTATGTAAACTTTAATGTTTGTGAACTAATGTTAATATCGTTTGCCTAAAACTTGTTCCATAGTTTTAAATTAACTAAAGCAAAAGGAAACCGAAGCTGAATTCTCAGTAACAGACAGTTTATACGATGCAGAGTTGATCTAATTAAATTTACTGCGCCTTCAAAGGATACGTATGTACCCATAGTTCTGGCCAACTCAAAGTAAGATGTTTTAATTAAGTCTAAGACCTTGCGATAAATAACTAGCCAGTAGCTCAAGCGAGGGTGGCTGGGTCCTACTAATTGCTAGTATATTTAATCCGGTAAAATACTACCGACCCTGATTTCCATAAGCTTCAATTGTTTGTGTCCGTACCTGGATCGGATTTAGTTGAGACTATTTTCATTTGTGTTTATATTTCGTCGACGAGTGTTGAATGACTAAGCGGTGGCTGGCTTTGGCCTTAGGCTGATTTTTATTCTACTTAAAGTAAATTCAAAATATGTTATGTTATTTTTCTTAGGACTGCTATTAATGTTAGTTTGTAAGCGCAAACGGCACGGTGGCACAACTTTTCTTGATTAGGTTTGTAATTAAAACGTCACAGGTCAAAATGATTAGTTGATAGATTTAACAATTTAACAAAAACAAAAGCTTATAGTATACGGGGTTATCAAATACGAGTATATCCATCAATCTACGAAAATAATAATTACAGTTACAATAACCAATAAATGTGTATATTAATTGAATTCATTCACCACAAATGTCAATGTGAATGTTGATAGCTTTTGTGAAAACGCACTGCATTCAATATTTCACACCTCAAGGACTTCATGTTTTTTAAACAAGCGAATGAGCCAGGGAAGTCAAAGCAAAATGTAATTTCGTCTGTCAGTTTGTATGTTTGTAAAAATGGATATTTATCCGCAAAAAATTACTTACTCGCGTACAGGTCGTAGGTTTCCGACAAATATTGACCAAAATTGGTGTATGTTTTTTACAATTTTTTAGAGTTTTAGACGTCGGCGATTTATAATTGTAAATAATATATATATAATAAATATTTCCTTTAAAGTAGGTAGATTCCTTAAAAGTAGGTAGATTTGATTTCTCATGTAACAAGCTCTAATATGTACATGAATGGAAGAAATGTTAATCAAAGCTGTTATTTTATTCCCGTCAATATTAAAAATGCAAAACGTGGCATTTGCAATATAGCATTGGTTCATAGGCTCCGAGATTTAGTAGCTAGAAATATATTCGCAAAATTAGTGTGGTCGCAAGGTCAACAGTTCGCAGAAGTACTAGTGTGTTGACTGCCGAGATGTTTTAAGAATCATTTGATAATCTCTATATATAAAAGAGTATTCTGACTCACTGATATTCACTAGATATCAAGGCGGAGACTATAAACTGCTGAAACTAGAGAGTGTCAATATTGTCTGAAGTATGAGTGTACTAGGTTTTTTTCTCTTTTTAATACATCCCCTAAGGAGAAAGGTCCATTTCATGTCTCGTGCACTAGTTTTATATGTTTGTATACGTAGCAAATATTCATTACTTACAGAACCCACAAAGTTCTAGGTTCTGTATTGATCATCAACTATTAGTCAGCCAGGATTGACTTATACGTACAAAAATACTAGTATAAATTTTATTGTAGTACCTAAGTAAGTAAATATAATAAACATAGGTCTTAAAAGATATAAATTAATCAATATCATAAGAATTATTAACAGCCACTGTCTCTCATAATCTAATCGCAGTTAATTACACAAATTAAACTTTGATCCGATCGCAAAGTGCTTGAAGCAATTCGATGCGCAAAATTACTTTGTTTCCGACATCGTGTGATAACTACGAGAAGTCTCAATACTATCAATTCAGCTATCAAACTGTTGATACATGTTAGAGTAAGAAAATACAAATACATACAAATAAATAAATAATAATACATATACATACATCTGTAAATAATATTATATACAGAAGACTTCGTTAATGTTGTGTTCCGCACGTCTGTGCCAAGTTGCCAAATATTATTGAAATTAGCTTGTAAATGGATCCATAGCAAAACGTTCCCCTTCTTTGGGAGAAATAATATCCCTCAAAATTAAAATACTCGGCAAATAAAAAATACTGAAAGAAAAAAATTTGCTTAACCCAAAGAAGCTTATAGTTGTTTGTGCGTCTAGCACAAACAACTATAATTGTACTCGTAGTTTGCTTAAAAAATCGTATTTATAAACCTTCAATCCGCTATCTGATGAAGTCTTTCAGTCACAATTGTATGTAACTTATGAAACTCATAAATTACTCTGGAGACTACGGATAGTACTTTGTGCAGTTTTCATAACATCTACTCGACCGTTACTGTAAAACAAAGCAAAAGCGATTTAAAAAAAAAAAAGCGGTGAAACATTTTCAGTTAATACCATCAATCTGTGTACTAGCTGTTATCGGTGCAAGTGCCACTGTACGGAAACGCTGCACCACTTGAATTAGGGCTGTCAGAGAGAAACCAACATAGATGAAAAAAAAACAGTAACGCAAACGTACTTAATCATAGCGCTCAAACTAATCTAACACGGACAACGTTTAGTTCGATAATGTCTTGGATGGATGCTCATTAAAGGTCATATGAAACTAATAATGAAGAAAAGACGTTAGAAGCCTTCGAGGGATCCAAAATAATTGTATTAATAAAATATATATATATAATAAATACAATAAAAATCTACATGTATTCTAAATTCATTCGCCACAGGCAAAAGCAACAGCTGTGTATAACAAGATAGTTCGTTTGTCGCTGCGTACTCTCTCTGTACTTATTATTTTGGAAATGCTTACAATGTAGTCATTGCCTCGAGCACATTATCAAGTAGTAGTTCTGAAAACTGGGAACATTGAAAAATCAATAATTTTACAACAACAAAAAAAAATCTTAACAATTTACCTTATTCCTAAAATAAAAGAATTTGATATTCCAAACTCACAAAAATGTCATCATTCAGTGTTGTCGGACATATTATTATAATACAGACAGCCCGTGGAAATCAACGCGTGCGCAAACATCTTCACTTCGAAAAGTAGCTAAGTCTGTAGCTAATTTAATAAATTTATTACTATAGATTCGTCGTAGTTTTTACATATTCAAACTAACTTCCCCTTTTTGGGAGAAATCCTCCTCAAATTAAATATACCTACTCCTATATTCTAGTTTGTATAACCTGTACACCAAGTTTCGTGAAGATTGGATGAAAACTAACAACTTGTACGCGAGTATGAAATTTTCTACGGACAAACATCCATACATACAAATATTTAAAGTGACAGACAAAAAACAATTTCGAGACTAGAAACAGAGACACTTGCTCGCTCTCGTAATTCCTAAGTGTACATTTTTTGATCTTTAAAGCTAAAAGATCTACTTATCTACGACACTAAAAAAACTGTTCTTATGTACTAAAAACTTCTTGTAACATTATGTTGCAAGTAAAAGGTCACTTGAACCAAACGATTGCATTGGAAACGTCGAAATGATATTGTGCATTATCAGAAATTCCAACGAAAGAAATCAATCTTTTAACATTGTGATCAATAAAAAGACTATTGTCGTACCATCACGTAATTTCCTTACCGGGTGGGCAGCTCAATCCGGCAACCCTAGCAGGTTTCTGTAGTGTCGAGTGAGGGCAGCAGCCTTTTAACTCTTTTCCCACTCAACAATGTTACTTTCACAAACGAGCAGGACGCGTGAGTCGCCTACTAAAATCTGTTTTTCCTCTCTCAGATAAAAAATACTCGAGCACACGTTTCACTACATTTAACAAGTTTTAGCATTCAGCGCTGTTTCAGCTAATTTTGTCTCTTCATTAGCTAAACTGCTTTGTTTGGTCGTTTGATGTTTGGTGTAAAATAAAAGGAAGTTCCTTGTTATTTGATGTTATAATGTTCGGCATAAATTAACTATTTAATGGTATTTCACTAGCACACAAATAATATTCCTTGAAATAAAATCTTATAAATGACAGCTTTATTGTTAGTAAAAAACAATCTTTTCAAGGCATCTTGGATATTGAAATACCTTCAGAAATCGGCTTGATTTTTTCAATCATTTAAGGCTCATGTTTTCAAAAATTTAATTGTTTCTATGTTTAAACCGGTTAGTATTTTACAGCTACTCTATTTTATAATATTTAAACCAAAATTTCAAAATTTATTTTGAGAAACACTCTAGACAACAACTTCTCGCGTTCATATTTTAGCTTATATTTCGTAGCGCACCAGCATGAACCGCTAAAGTTAGCTAAGTTTATTTCTGTTCAGTGCATTTCTTGTTTACTATCCATCATATTGTTGAGACGTAGCCGTCGTATTTGCCGTGTTCAATTTCAGTTCTTCTGAAATAAAGCTTTAGCAGGAAGAACGTGTTTAGTTCTATAGACCACTTTTTTAAAGATATGTTGAACTTTTGTCCAGAAGCACTATATCTCATTAATTTCTCGGTTGAAACCTTGCGTTACGCCAAGTATATCTTGAACGTATTTTCTTGACTTAATAGAGTCATTATTGGCTTTGTACCGCGTAAACCCCCATTACCTAATAAAAATTCAGTCGTATGCTTGTGGCATTAAGTAACAATATTTATAAAAAAAAACAGAGCTCAATTTGGCAGGCTCAATTTGAATAAAATATCATTGACCGAGCGACCAAAGCGTGACAGCTTCGAGTCTGGTAAAATATTATTTCATCTATCAGTTTGTATGTACTTCGGAGATATTTGATTGGGCCCATGGCGGGGAGGGTAGTAGTCTCATCAAGGGGAAAGTTTGCTTGAAAATGAAATAACCGTGACAAACCTGTTTAACTAGATTTTATGACTCGTGAAATAAGGTCTACAGTACTGTGGCTGTGACACGAATCGACATCAAAATCGAAAATGGCTAAGAAAGCTGTTAGTTAATTTGTTTCAACACAACAAATACTACTTTTGATATTTTCGGAAGCCACTTGGCAGCTTGAAATATTTGAACACCGTAGAATTGTGATAATTTCGAGGTCAACAGTTCACAGAACTACTAGTATGAAACTAGAAACCATCTTTTTTCTATCAAACTTTTTTTTATCAGGCCACATGTCTCTGGAAGTCTGGAGAAAAAATAAGGTTGTAAATCGGGGGAAACAGACACGTACAAAAAAAAGGTTTCGACAAATTGTGATCCCTTTATTCTTCGAACATTTAACTGATTAAATGTATGCACATATGTAAAAAAATATACACACAATATAACTATATCTCTCTTGTTGCCGATTCTCGTTGATGCTGACGTTTGTTACCCTGATCTAACTCAGGAGCAGTTCGATAAACTTGAGCGCCTCATACAGTTTATATTTGGTTTACGTAAATATGACCATGTCTCTAAATATCGCACTAAGCTCAAGTGGCTCCCTATCCGGCGTCGCCGGGATGTTCATATACTATCTCTGTTTATAATATATTGTTTAACCCTTCTTCTCCGCGGTACCTTCAGAAATGTTTCAAATATTGTCACACTACGTATTCCTATCAATCCGATGCTATCAATCCCATCACATGGAACCGTTTCCTATAAGTCCTCTTTCACTATGAACGCTGTTTTGCTGTAGAACAGTCTACTGCTGGACATTAGGCGTGCTCCATCAATTAATATCTTTAAGCATCAAGTCATACAGCATTAAAATTTGTGTCTTCTTCTTTTAATATGTAATTTATATATTATGTATTTCCATGCTCCTAACTTGTATCGTATGTATAATTTGTTCATTTATCTAATATGTTTGTTGAATGTAATATGTTAAGGCCTCTCTAATTTTATATTATTCATTTACGTGCATGGTTGCCTGGAAGAGATCGTGGCGGCCTTATCGCTTAAAGCGATCTTAAGCGATAAAGAAGCCATTATAAAATCTAGTATATATTTGTAAGTTTTTATTTGTTTTTTTTTTTTTTAAGCTACATATTTACTTATCTTATTACTAGAACTGATAGAATACAAAAGATGTTATAATCATAACCAAAACCATTTAGGCAACATAAAAATCTTAAATTAATTCCTGCATTTAAATCTCTGACTATTTTAAAACCGTCATACAGCCCCATATATTTAAATTGGTATGCTGTATAAACGTACTGAAACATAACAAAAGAGTTTTCGCGGTAGTTTTTGCAGCGACAATATAGTGGCTGATGTATGTTTATGAAATACTTAAACCGGATTAATTTCGTCGGCAACACCGCAAATTATTCGAGTCGAATTTCATTTTAATTAGCGCGTGTATTTAATTACTTGTAACTGAGTTTATTTCGGTAATCAACTTGGAATTCGATTTAGAGAGTGTAATTATTTCAATTTGTTACAAGTTGTGATCTTTCTGTTTAGTTTATCCGTAGAATTTGTTGGGTGGAAAATCTTTCGCAGTGTTTAGGTAAGGAATAGTTTATTATTCTTGAACGGAATTCTTTAATTGTAAGCTAACTTGTGTAAAACAACATTTTTATGTTTTATCAGTATATAAGGCATTTTTATATTTATTTAATAGTGTTCTTCAAATAGGTAGGAAACTATAGATTTACCCTGTCTCTTTATAACATACCATTATAACATAAATAAATAAAATTACCGCAAACATGACATGATATGATAAAACATGATATTATATGATGTAGATACAATGTGTATATCGCATCAATTACTAGTGTTTTGTGTACTAGTAAGCTCGTAAGCTTATGTAGTAATAACATATACACTTTTTTATTTGTCGTACGATTATCTTCCTGCATAAGTTTTTAATATAAAAAAGGTTATCATATTAAAGCTCCACCTAAGAGAAACACAAGCTCGAGGAATGTTTATACAAATAATAAGTATTATTAGTTCCTTTAAGGGGTACACGTTTAATATACGCCTTCAATATACACGTAAAACTTGAAGCTATAGAATCACTGACGCGTGCAGATTTATATCCCAAAATAGCGGTATCAAAGACCTTCAATGCCGCACAAAATTCCAGCTATCCAACCGTTGAACCCTAGGCACGGCACCGATGGGCATTCGTACACTGTAATGGAACATTGTAAATCTTGCAGTGGACAGCGCGGCGCGTTTTCGACACAACATTTTTTCCATTGAGCCCGTTGGGAACACGGATTCGATTTTGTACATTCAATAGAGGCCGTTTGTTCCTACTTTAACCGTCGATTGCTGCTACGAAAACAATGGCTTGTAGAAGATTCTGAATAGTTTTTTATCGATAAGTTATGAAGAAACCTAATTGTTAGTATACACATTTAATTATTTGCTTTTAAATTTTAACCTGCAACATTGGAGTGAGGTTTCAAAACGAGGCACGCAGGTAAGAGTTATTATGACTAATTTCGAGCCTAAAATCAGACACACGGTTGGATATATAACCATGGTTGGTTTATGAAGTACCAAAGTGTCGTAAATTTTGAGTATTGCCAGATTTTATTTGGAATTATTATAGTAATTTTTATGCTTGCAACATTAAAATACATGTTTCTGATTGGTCTATATTAAGACCAATCAGAAACAAGAGCCAATAGTGACGGTTCCTGGGGTTTTATTAAAAATGAGGGGGTAGTTAGAGTTTACAAGACAAGAAAATGTGTTGTCTGGTTTTCATTCATCTCTCATTCCGTCTCTGACCATCGTACCGAAACATTCTTCCCTGACTATATCAACTTATGTATAGTTGAAGGTAATTCAATGTGAATAAAAGTGATTAAATTCGTAATCACTTTTATTCACATTTTCAGTTACGAAAAGAGTTTCTTGATGAAAAATCACTTTTTCTTTAAAAAAAGTAAATAAAATACTGTAGCAAAGTAATTTACTCCTGATGTTAAAGAATGATAAAATCTTACAAAAATATTCACCATATTTATTTCACAAAGAAAGCAATTATTCAAAATAGTTAAAATGCTAGAGGCAAAGCAAACAAAGAATGTAATAAAAAAATATTAACATAATGCAACGTTAAAATAACACGACGAAATACTAAAAATTCTTGAAGGAGGTTTTGAAATAATTCAAAGTAGGTTTTTCTTTTTGTTAGAAATTATAATATCATCATTATAAAATGACTAACTACAACAACAAAATAATATAGCAGAAAGATTACCTATAGACCATTTAAGATCTACAGATAATCCAAATCCTCCAACCCACCACCAGAGGGCAGCGTGCCCAGCTTGTTTTTTGTTTTTAGTAATAAAGGCAATTATTATAATATTGTTCTTTATTTCATACTTAAAGTGGTATTGCGACACTGAGCCAAATAACCTGACGCGTCGTTCGCAGGAATAAGGCGCTTCTAATTTACATTCCGTATACAAATTGCGCAAATGTGAGCATGAAAATAAAATTCTCGTCGTTTGTGTTTTCTTGTGGGTGGTCTTTCTCGCATTATGTAAATTTTTATTACAAATTCTGTCAAATTAGTTTATACACGCACATTTTCATCAAGATTTGCATGGATTCTTGCGAGATATTGCAATATCTACTTATGAAAACTATTAAATTCGATACAACAATTTGATTAATTTAAAAGCAAGTTTTTCTACATATGCTTTTGAAACAGAAATTATTGCGTTGTACATATTTCACCTTTGATAAAACTAACAAATTGTTTGATATAAAATATAGTTATAAGTATGTACCTAATAACTTTTTATACCATTTTTAAAACGTTTAATCCATTGTGCACAGGCGGTTAGCTGTGGTTTTCAGTCTCGTAACGTTAACTTTGATAAAACAATACTGTACCGGTGCACGTAAAAGACACGTCACTTATTTATGGATCAGATCAGAGATGGATAATACACGTGTCATCGACCTCTTTCAACTTATTAAAATGATACTACTTATGTTATTAAGACACGCGATTCATGTTTGAACATATTGTATCTCGTTTTATCCGCTCAACATTGAGATGTGGTTATTAATAAGTCCGTAGAATATTTAGCAGGAATTTGACACATCCAGTATTTCTCCCGAAAAGAGGAGAAGTTTTCTACGGCGCCAACATCAATTATGATTCCTGAATATAATTACTGCTAAATTTACTCACGATAGTAAAGTGTAAACTTTACTATCTATCATCATGATAGTAAAATCTATCGTGACCGCGAGTTTTACAGTTCGCAGAACTGCTAGTTTATCTTAATGTTAAATATTATATTACTAGTAGTTCCGCCAACTGTCGACCTTCCGAACAGAGTTTTGTATTTTTTATTTTTGTACAGCTTTATAGAATGAAACAAAGTTAAATTTGACGTGCTATTTGTCCGCGCGAACAATATACCACTGTTTAACTTCCTAGGTTAAACTTTATTCTTCACTATTTCACTCGATATCGCATTATATCGAATGTAGTGCTGCAGATAACTCGGAAACTTCCAGTTAACTTTTCATAAGTGAAGTGGAACTAGATCAAGTGCTCTTATTATGTTAGTACCAATTGCGGCGGATGGTTTTTCTATAACTCTTGCTACTGAAAACTCTTATTAATACTAATTGAAAGTCAGTTCCAACCAGTAATTGTATTACCCCAACTTTACTGTTGATTATTATTATATCGCAAAGAACTAGCTTTTAAGCTACTTCAGAACAAAATATGTTAGATTTAAGACCATATTCTTCTCATTTGTCACTAAGTACGTTTATCTAGACGTTAGTACTTGCGTAAAGGTCATAAAAACAAACCAATATTGATAGCTTTTATTATTTATTTGTTTCTTTTGAGACAAAAGTAAAAGTCTTAATTAGCTATTATAAACTTTTTTTTTTTGGCGTTATGCACCTGTCACTGAGCCTAGCAAAAGTGATATTACACTAGACTAATAACAACGCGCACCGAATAAATTCTTGAACGACTTCACGACCGGCTATTATCATTTAGCGGTTAATAAATGTGGGGGCGAGAGTCTAAGGTGACTCGAAGACGAGAGAGGATCAAAAACCGTTGTAATAATCGTAAAAAGTTCGCGAGTAACGCACGCGCCGAGAATTCGGAAGGCAGTCAAACGATCCAGTCATTACAGGGGGCTGGGGGTTACTGAACCCAAGCCTTGATCTTTGAAATCAGCTTCGCATTGAAATGCCTTACTCGAAGCTTTTCGACGTCTGTTGGATAGTTTTCATTACGATTTTACTGCAAAATGGCACAAAGAAAAGCAAAAGGGCTGCTAAGGTAGGTAGTAAGGACTTTATCTGAAATTTTCTTGTTTTTTGTGTATAAGATGACGATATGAATCAGGTTTTTTAAGTAACAGGGATTAGGTACGTCAACGAGCAAATATTGTCAAAGGCAGTAAAATAAATATGTTACCGGATACATTAGACATTTTCAGGACTTGCTTATATTGATAGTAATTGAGTGAACGAATAGAGTGTCTTTTTCTCGAGTCTGGTAAAATTTTCTTTCTATATGTAAGTTCTATATTACGCTTTCAAGGATAAGTGAAATCCCGACACGCAATTTGGCCAGCGTGTTGGACTATGGCCTATGGCTCCTTTATAGGGCAGACCCGTGTAGCAGTAGGACGTTATTTATTGAAACGTAAATCTATTCTGTACTAGTAGGTTGATGTTAGTACACGTGTACAGACATTTTGATGAATACTAAACTAGTTTTCTGCAAACCATTGTCGAAGTTTAATGCAAAAAATATCTATTGTTTTTTAATCTCAGAGTCAGGGTTGGCTGACTGAGAAAAAAAAACAATAGAATCTCCGTTAGGTCCCGTAGTGACAGATAACGTGATAAATACAATAAGTTTTTTATAAGCCCTCATTCGATTTAGTACGCCTTCATCAATTACTCTGTATATAAAACAAATGTAACATATAGATTAGAAAGTTGTCCAAAGTCGCACAATGGACATTCTGAATAATTTTTTCGCGTTCGTGGTGTGACACTCTGAAAGTTTTACACTAATGGTTGTCCACTCAATTCTGTGACACTTTGAACTTTACATTCATTGTTCAAAATTATAAATCTAGGTTAACAAAGTTTATAATTTAAAAGTGTAGTAAAAATGATTTAATTTCAGGCGACTACTATTTTTGGACTAGGTAATTTTACGATATTTTTGTTTATGAAACACTGTCAATATCATACATAAGTTTGTTGTCGACATACAGTTACGAAGCAAACTATAATGGTTAAGGTTTTATTGAGATGCTTAAGAAAATACCATGAGAGAATGTGCTTGTCTGAGAAAAGAATTTGTCGTTGACCAATCGTTCTGTAAGCGTTTTATAAGATGTTGATAATGATCTCCCGGGACGGATAAAAGTATTTACCATCGAATTAACATATACGAACTTTGCTACAAATGCTACGATGTGGCGTAGACATCGCTACGATGTAGGTTCAGGTTGGTTAACTAAAGCTGGCACGTTCAACACATTTGCACGGTGCGCTTGTGTAGTGACTGTGTATAAGAGCGCAGCGTGACGTCGCATCAAGAAAAGTCTGAAGAAAATCAAGAAAATGACTTTTTCTCGCGCGGTCTAGCTTATGAGTGTAAAAAGGAGTGTTTTGTCGTATAACTCCAGATACAGCTTTTCGCCTTAATAACGCTCGAGCACTTTAATTTTAACTCTTATATACACCTGTAGTACAAACTTTTTTCCACATTGGATACACGGGCAGTTTAACTTAAAAATAAGACTATCTCAATAATTTTAAACTTTAAAATGGTATATCACTGCAATTGAATTTATAATTTTTTGGTTTAATAATAATTGCGAGTATTATATCTCGCTGAGATATAGTGTTTTACAAAACCAAAGCATTTAGACCTGCACTCTCTGTACTTGGATTTCGAGCGAAAAGCTTAACTAGTGTTTGACAGACCGATGCACTCGGCGTGGGTTGTAGGTGGGCGGGAGGTGGAATTGTTTTAAATTTTAATTCCTGTAATTTGGACTTAGAAAGCACCTATGTATATTTTCTTCGAAATATTGCAGGGATCAGAGGAGCATTTATTTTGACAACTGTCACGCAAAATACTCTTAGATTATCGGCTCTCGTAAGAATAGTTAATTATACAAATTTTCTAGTGCTTTTAGCCAGGGTACACTTTTATGGCAACAGATGCCGTAAATGTAGAATTACGAAAAAACTTAAACAGCTTGGCGAAATATATGACATGAACGATTATGTGCAGACTATAAAAGCTCAAGAAAAAATATAGAAGTAGATGTGTTAAACCACAAAGACATGGTTATCTCTGCTAATGATTTAAAAGTAGCCACAAGGCTATAATATTCAAAGTAATTGAGTTTCAGCGTGGCAACTTGTCAATGTTTTGTAAAATTTATTACAAAGAAGATTTGACAGTTTTAGAAGAAAAAGATGAGACACAGTCGACAATTTATATGAAAGATAAAATACACGACCCATATTATTATCCGCGTGGTATTTTGTATTCCTTCTCTTTAATTAACCGTGATAAAAAGTATCATTGTAGACCAGGGATAAACGTTACCACCATAAAAAAAATTACATTTAAATCGGTCCTGTAGTTTCGGAGATTTGCCCGTACAAACAGACAAACAAGCAAAGAAGCAAAATATTTAAAAAAAATAACTAAAGTAGTTCTATTTCACTTCTTACATTCCCCTGACTCGGTTGTTTTTCTTTCATCGTACAGAAATTCGACCTCTACAGTATAATTATACGAGTATGTATGTATAGGTAACAAAAATTATATATGTGTGAGTACTGTGAACGTGCCAGCTTTAGTTAAGCGACCTGTCGATAGCGACACTTTTTACTGTTCTAAGCTGATTGTGTTTTGGCCTTATTTTTCTCCCCAAATTAATATTAGTTCAATTACTAATAGAAACATTTAAAGAAAAAAACACAGATCCTTGCAATGAGGCGATATCTAGTATGTTTAGGAGACATCATAACTATGGATGACTGTTATAAAATTTTGTTGCAAGATTTAACCGTCACCTACAAACTACGAGTAAATATATATGCTGAAAATCTCTTTGAAGATTTTGGATATGAGATATTTGGTTAAACATATTCTATAAAAAAACGTATCTACAAAAATCAAGTAAATGGGTCGAATCACCATCTTAGTAAAACATTAAGTTCGAAAATAGTAGTCCAATTATAATGTGAATTCCAAACAAAAGTACTAATTAGGTTTAGAGCTTAGTGCACCCTTGTATTAGTTAGTAAATCAGCAAAATTCAATGTTCTATTTGACATAAAAAAATTATGAATTATTACCATTACTAAGTCTAAGTGAGTTTAAAAGTGAATAGGTACAACGCGATAAGCGGTATATACCTATCTATTTGATTCTGTTTTCGAAAGGTCATATGTTAGCGCACATTGCCCCGGATTCCGCCCACTAGCAATTTTTTAGACGCCTACATTTTCTGGACAATAAATATTTTTATTTCACTTTATTCATCATAGCGAAATGTATAAGATATTTAATGTACTTAATAGTCATTGTAATATTGATCTTTTTATAGTTGTATAGACTCTAAGCTACAAAAAAACTATGATTTAAGTATAAAATTTTGAAAATGTAATATTATATTTCTCTATCGTCGCTCTGTAGCAAAATGTATTTGAATTTAATTTATGCTGGCGAAAATACCAGCTTGAATTAAAGCATTTTTCTGTATATAGTTTTGTAGACAAGTTAGTAGGTATTCTACGTTTATGGTATTGTGCGTCGAAGAGTATTTTTTTTAAATCACATGTGACACAAAATGCTAGTGATCTACCTAAATGTTTAACTAAACAGCAAAAAATATAGATAGGTTCTCCCACATTGATAACATCTACCCATCCATTAGTTTGAAGTTGGAAACGTGAAACTGAAGTTATTTGCATGTTGTTATTTTACCGCTGATTTGTTTCCATTTCAGAGAGACGGCATAACGAACTTCACAACTTATACTACATTTCGGCCACGATTTCCAGTTGCGTGGTTATTTTTAAAGAACGTAGCGTAAAAAATTGCAGTCCGCGATGACTCCGCTCTTTAGTTTTTGTTCAAATTGCAATTAGTGAAGAGTTTGCGAATCCTCGCAGTCGTGTCAGAGATTGATGACAATGGAAATTTTATACATCGTTAGTCGCGACCGTGTTAGGTGAACGCGCTGTTTTTTTTTCAGTAATCCTATCTGCCGGGCTTCAAACAACCACGTATTATTTGTCATGGAACAGGCAAGGTTAAGCCGTTTCAACCGCGGCCATCATCGCCTGTTATGTTTTCGATTACGAAACCCGTTGTTGCGCTTGAAAATAACCAAGCTCGCGTTAATGACCATCTAAAAACCGATAAATTATGTCACTGAAATAATTAATATCATCGAAGTTGTATTAATCAGAAAATAATCGAAGTAGGTAGTAACGGAACGGGGCAGTTACAATCAATTTTTATATACCGCTTTATTGAGCCGGATTGCGGGTCGGGTTCATTCGTTTGTGTTTATCAGCTGGGAAACCGATAATTCTCATTCCGCTCGGCGTGACGCAATGCAGAGATTAAAGGATTACAGTAGTAGTACCGCGGCTGGATATGGAACCGGCTAGATCCAATATGAGCCGTTCTGACGTGCGCCGGCCGCCTGCCGACCGCTCGCTGCTCGCACGTCGATATCGGAAGGTTTGTTTTGACGTACCGATACTTATTGGATGTTTTAATGCCACATGACAGCAATTTTCTGAGCTCGTTCCAGTTCCGTTCTCTGTAGAGACATGCTTTGTTCTAAAATAGAATACCGCATATCGACATTATACATACTCCTATGATTATTTTAATCTATATGATACTAGCCACCCATCGGTATTACCCCCAAAGATTTAAGTATCCCACGAGAACACTGCAATTTATTAGGATCAATGTAATATTTCAATATATAAGCTATCTTGCGGTCACATTCAATTCAATCCCGCTTAACCGCAGTAGTAAGTAACAAACACAAATAAAAGCAGAAACAAACATTCGCCATTATATTATAAGTGTGAAGTGTGATGTGATTGATGTAAAGTGTGATTAAACAAGGACGTCTACTATTTCATTACCAAAAATTAATCTAAAAGTGTATCCGTCAAGGCGAAAAAGGCAGAGCACAACAGTAGCCCCAAACTATCTAACCGAGTCTAGAGAGACTTTAGACCCCAAAACTTTGTCAGGGCTATTTGCTATTACACATTCAACTGTAATTAAAAAATTGGCGAAGAATTGATGTTGGATATACGAACTAAAACTGTAAAAAGTTATTAAGTTTCTTGTTGAAATGTTTGTATGTGTTGATAAAAGAGGAGGATTTACTCAATTTGACCTCTCTAACATCAATGAATTCGATAAAAATCATTTTGGTACTAAGTTATTCTTGAAAATAATGTCTTCAAAAGCTTGACTTACAGACAAACAATAAAGTTTTATTTTTATTCATATAATTCACAACCCCAAAAATCGTAGTAGGTTTTAATTGTTTTATGTACCTGTATAAAACTACTTAACTGTAGTCATTTGCCCGGTGGTTTTAGACAAGGGATATATCATAAATTTTAATGTACGCATGCATCCTTAAACCAGGTGACTCGCTAACAAAGGTACATGTAATAAGCTAATTACTCGCACTTTGATGGCATAATGCTTTAGGTAAATAACGTTTCCGGTGTAAATCTTATCTGAAGGGAAGATGACACGGTTACAGGCAGTTAATCCGTTGATCCGGGTACCCTTAGGACAGTTGACGTAGGAAACGCCGTCCTTAGAGGCGTAAATGTGACTTCAAATGTTACATTATAAGTCAAGAGATGACAATAGCACCGACAGCTCAAACAAACGTGTCTTAAATATAATCTTAAAGCATAGAAGTATTTTATTACTCTATAAATACGGGTTGTACGCTCTTTTAAAACAATAAATAACTTTCGTTGGCACCTTCGTAAAACTGACAATTACTTGAGCTCAGTGTGCGCTCCATCTCTAATACAATTTTGTGATTCCCTAATTAAATTTACTTGTTTGAATATTAACTTTTTGATTTTTTATTATCAGATCATCATATCATTGAAACTGTTGACCTAATGATTTCGCACCGTTAGTTGAATGATGCTTTTGGTAAGGAACGAAAAAACTTCGTTCTGTTGTTTTTTACACAAAGCGATATAAATTGCCAACATATTAGAATCGGTGTACGTAAGCCGATCCTATATTAATCGATATCCGCAACTCATATCGCCTGCTGCATTCAAAGACATGTTGGTACCTAATCAACCCCTAAGCAGTACCTCTTGCTCGCACTGCAGCAATATCGTAATAAAAATATATGATCTACGAGTAAAAACAATGGAAAATACGTTTGTGTGAAATCTCAGTGCTAATTATAGCTAGGTTGGGTGATAGTAATAGATAAATTCATACTTCAATACAAAACTCGTAACACATCGTAGCCATACGTATATAGGTAGCATTGGTGTTTAGACGATCGAGGAAGTTAAATAACGTTTAGGCCTGTCAGGCATTATAATATTTAATTTTCACGAAATTTCAATATGTTGTTGGTATTTCAATTTGATAATATGTAACTTCTGCTATGTATGTGTACTGCTAACTAAGGTGTTCATATAAAAAAACACCCCACGTTATGTATATTATACAGATCTTGGGGTGGCTATAACTGACAGCTACTATAGGTTGGATGGCAGATTACACTTTAAGTCTTACATATTTATCATGGATACCAGTTCCAGTTCCAGTATAAGTAATTTATCTTACTGAAAGCTGAATAAAGAACCTTGGAAAATACTTGTCCATTAGTAGACTGACATGTGATAGAAGAATAATAATAGAATAGCCGATGATAATGATGAGTTTATCTTAACCTTATTTTAATTTAAAGACATGTCAGAAGTATTTTTTGTAAATTATACTTTCTGTATTACATATATCTATTTTATTTGTATCAAAGTAACAGAAATGTACAAGAAAACAAGAAACATACCAGTAATTATATCATATCTTAAATCTTCAGATAAACACGAATTGGGATAAAACAACAGCTCGTAACATTCTCTTCAGATATAATATTATTAGCGTTATTTAATTCCGATATCTTTACTGTACAGGACATTTTTATGTTTACTTTGTATGTATACCTACTTTTTCATGTAGGGTAAAACACGGGTAAATTTATATGTGTACGATATTGTCACATTTCAGTACTTGTATTCATATAATGAACAGATTCTGGTGTCAACTGATAGTGTGATTAAATGTACCCAGGTGATCTCTCGGCACAGTATTAAATTTGCGGTTTTGATATTTTATTGTCATGTGACAATGCTATGTATGTACATAGCATAGCCAAGAATGCTTATTTTATTACGTCAATAGGCACAGTCACAATATAATCTAATAGCTGTATTGTTATTGCTAAAATAAAACTATCTTAAGCTGATGTTGTTGGCCTTACATACTGCACAGAAAAAAAAGATTTCTTTAACAAAGAATATCAATATTCTCAGACATTATGTTTCAATCCTAGTATGAATTTATTTTTTTTCAAATCAAGAATAGTTTTTCTTCAAGAAACAATAATTTACTTAAATCAAAAGTATATTGTTTTCCCCATATATTTACATATTCCCCATTATCTTGACCAAGTAGATATTGCTTTGATTGGAGACATCATTTTTCGTGTGGTTGACTTGTTCCAAATCCTACCGATAAGACAAATTATTTGTTTCATGATTTTCCTTACTATTATTTAAGAAAGTTTTTATAATCTACGTTCTACGAGTAATTAAATTGGGACAATAACTAAATTAAAAAATGATCAAATAATGAAATTTTACGAATCGTTGCCACTTCGTATTAACGTCCATTAACAGAAAGGACATCACGAGACCCAAAACAAGAATTAACGAAGAAATCACACTGAAAAAGAAGCCAGGCCAAGTGTTTGAGACATTTCGACGAGTGCACAAGCAATCTTTTAATTTAGTTAATTGCAGTAAAGAGGCCCGAGTTGTTCTTGAGAGATCACGAACGTCTTTATCCAATTTATTTAACGATGAAGTCTCTCTCATTAGAGACGGTGGACTTGAGTGAGGCGCGCTACGTCTTGCTGGCGACGTCGGCTACCGTTCGTTAGTCTCGAATAGTCGGACGTTGAGAGGTACAGAACCTCGGAATCCACTCTGTGAATGTCTTCCAACCATAAACATGTCCGGGGGACGTTTTGTTTCTTGACGTTGAACTTGTGCGCTGGACTATTTGTTCGTTCAGCGTACGTTGTTGTAGGTAGCTTGTTGTCTCGGTTGAGTTCTGGAGCTGCATATATGTTTCTTTATCTGCTTTATGGAAGGTTTACTAGTTGGTTTTGATTATATGTTTGTTTTATAATAGTTTTTAGCAAAGCGCCCTTAAGACCATTTTACTACACATTCTAATTAAGAAGTTTTACGAAAAAATACACATACTTATATGATTTATAACGAAGAATAGATGATTGATACGGAATAAAAAACATAATCACCTACACAATTTCATCTACGAGTAAATGTCACATAACTCGAATATCGCCAAAATCTCCTTGGAAAATAAGAACAAAATACAGTTGCAATAATGTCATAAATTCTTGAAACTGCTTGCAGTCGTTTAAACAACACGAGTCATACAGAAATATTACAAGAATAAAGTTATATCTCAAAGAATATCTCGTGTCGCCGCGTGCTCGTGACAATGTGATATAGACAATGCTTTAGAAAAGGGTGATGCCTCGTTTACGTTGTCTCAAATACCAATAAGGCGAGCAACTCGCACATTTACCTCCTGACCTAGTGACCGACGACTTACAAACTCACTTGAATACCAACCTTACCCGAACAAACGAGCCTTTACAGACAAAGCGTTCGAAAAGGGTAAGCTACATCGTCCTCCTCACGTCTCTGAAATATGATTTCGATAAGTCCGGAGCTATTGGACAGGGCTCTTTTTATAAAATAGTTTATTTAACACATGCTTTAGTCATGTTATTTATGTCACCCGATTCTCTTTTACTCGATCTCACGATGTGGCTATTCATTTTAACTACGATGAAGCCGTATTTTGGTAACGGCGTGAAGTGTTTTTATAACGGCTGGCCTTTTTTCAGATTATGTTTCTACTAATAAAAGTTGAAGGAATTATATTCCGTGAAGTTTTGATTAACTGGACTGAAGTGGAAGGAGAAGTGACGTTATTGAACCAAGTCTGCATTAGACGTCTAATCCCGCGGGTTACGGCCTGGATACCCGAAGTTGAGTAACAGTTTCCTCCGTCATAATAAATGGCCGTCTTACCGAGCTGCGATTAACTCATTATCACAGACCGAATACTTCATATAAAAGAAGGAAAAGGAGATATCGAGCGGCTGTCATTACGGAAGAAGGAATAACGTTATTAATCACTCGATATGATGCCGGGAAAAATAATACCGTCATATGGTCCTGACACTGTGAGATTAACACGTCTATACCGATTTCGATCTAGCGCACTATTTCCTAGCGAAATGTAGCAAACTTGCGGAACGTAGTTAAATTGCGTAACGAAATGAAATACGTGGCCACTTTGCTACGTGTATACCTAATGTTTCAATAGCTTAAAAACGTTTATTCCAAGTTTGAAGAAAAAAATAAAGTATATTTAAGTTATGTATTTTGTTTTTGCTAATAAAAATGATTTATCTTCCACAAACAAAAAGATTTAGTTTCACTAATAGAACTTTGCAATGTAAATCCATTAACCGCTTACCTATAAACGGTTTCATTACAGAGTAGGTTTAAGATTACCAATTAGCCGATATTACAGTTACCCTGCTGCTACAAAGAAGCAGTGAACAAATTTGAATTAAAATAGCAATCGCCTCGCCCTCTGGTGTTCACTAAAGTAGTTAAAACGTCGAGAGTAGACTTTACACTGCTGTGAATATTTATGAATGTTCGGATATTGCAACTATGAAAGTTCAGTAGATCCTTCTTATGTGGCTCTGGCCCATTGTATAGGTATCCGTGGAACGAGTAGAAGTGGTGAAATACGAAGAGTTGCCTCAACAACTCCGGACTTGCATATTTATGAGTGTACTTCGAAAGACTTGAGTGATGAGGAAATAAAAGTAAATAGCCGCTGCACTGTTGTTTGTAAGTTTAAAAGAGAGGGGAACAAAATGAATTGTATTTTAAATCAGGGTAATGTTGAACGGTCATTATGATTCTCAAGTTTGCTGGGTCGAAAAAAATGTCTTTAGACATACCAACTGCTAAGATGAAATCTAAATCAAAGATAAACAACATGCATGCATAACGCATAAGTTAAAATAAAATAGATTTTTTTAAATTCAGGTACTAAGCAAACCAAACCATGTCACAATTCAGTCACCTAGTTTGGTTTGCTAGCTAGTTTGATTTGTAAATGATTAAGGTATAATATAGTTTATAATATTTTAGATCATTTAGTAGTAAAGATAATATACCTATATAACATAAAAGATAAGATTATAAAAGATAATCTTAAATATTTATAGATACTCAAATTAATTCGAATTGTTACCTTTTTATCCCAGATAGATAGGCAATTACCAATTGTAAAACTGAATTTATATTGCAATAAATGTGCTGTTCGCATTTTAATGGGCTAACATATTATTGTGTCGATCAATATTAAAGGTATATAGACCTTCGAAAATATATACACGAATGTATGTATGAAATAAATATAAAATATTTTAAATAAATAAGTTATATTAAACCTTTAAGTCTAAAACGACTATCAACCATTACAAGAATCTATGACTCGAAACATTGCAATCGTCTAGCCCCAACGCAAGACAGCGTTACAAGAAACATTATCTTGGCGAGAATTCCCAAAAGCTTACTGTACAAATAAGATTGTTTTTTCAGCGTGATAAAACAGTGATAACTTCGTAGAGAGGCAGATTCTCTTTAGTCAAATGAGTAGAGATATGTTCTCATAGTATCCAGCTACGTATTTCATGGCTCACTTAGCTAAGATCACAATTTTATGAAGTGCTTGTACTTAGATGGCACTGGCTTTATGACTTTACAAGGTTTGTATTTTTAGAACGTCCTGTCGAGTCTACCGGGTGATTCGTTACAGCGTTCATAAAACTAGGTGCTGAAAGTGGATTGAAGTAAGTACATTAGGATTGATGTGAACGTGTGAATACATGGTTTTCTCAGATTTTTAACTTGAAGGTATAGTAAAAAGTTCAAATGCAACTAACGATTAAATATTATAGCTAAATTACCAAAGCAAGCCATCTAATAGGTTTGTAATAAACCAACTTCGTATAGATACCATAATTAAGTAGTGAAATTAATGGAACTAAATTTAGCTATGTTTTCATTTATAATTTTAAAATGTTAATTATATTATTTTAAAAACATACAGTTTCAGATATATTTCACTAATAAATTAAATAATTAACACAAATACTTTTGGTTTCAACTACCACAGAGTTAAACAACTTGCGCTTAATGGTTATCATTATAATCATTATACGAGTGAGTTTCACACACACCACATTCCTTCAACACGTGTACAATCAACAACAACAAATTACCGACACATCGCTTCATTATATAAGGAAGTAAGTATACCTAATTGCAAATTAGCACATACTCATGTTTCCCAAATTTTCTTGCCGCCTGAACCAACAAGAGCCATCATGTGAGCCGAGCCGCGTAAATTAGCCAGGTGCCAGAGTGCCAGAATGTCGGGATATATTTAATCCGGAGATAAAACGCTTAAGCTTCTGCCATAACATCTCGCGTAGCTTTATTTGCTGTATGTATAAATTTTATTTCTGCGCTCACTACAAATTAGGCTTCTAAATGTTACATGTTATATTTTTTTAAATGCAAGTGTCTCTTAAAATTTTTCAATATATTAGCTGATATTTTAATCACTTAGCGATCCCAAAATGTTTTTACTAAATATTGGATTGGAAGATAAAGACGTCGGTTTGTTAAAAAAAAAAAAAAAAAACTAAAAAAACTACTCGTATAGGTTTTGAATTGAAACAGCTTCTTCATATGAATTGATATCGATTTACGTTTTGCACATATCAAAAAGTACATTAAAAAAGAACTAGTAAAAGCTAGCTGACTAATTATTTTTAAACACTAAAGTGTAAGTATAACGTCATTTAAAAACAACAGCAGTCGCGTGCCTGACCCCGTTGCGAGCGCACGTCGTGCGTGAGCGCATATAACTCGTACTTACGAAATACCTACCATAGTTGTTTACGTTACGTAGCGCGTCTGGCACGGCGCCGCTCAGGCGGCCGCAATGCCTAACCAATTTTCATTGTTACCAACTGAAAACGACCTGCCCAACTTGCCTTCAAATGAAAGTAGTGATTCTGATGACCTTAATCAGGGGGGTGAAATAAATCAGCATACTAACTGGGTCGAGGAGATGGAGATGGGCTCGGAACGAAACTTGGATAAGAAAAGACCGAGGCCTATACAAAAAAGTGACGAAAGCAGCGAGGACGGCTTCATACCTATTAAACACAAGAAGAGGCCACTAAAACCAGCGCTGATTCGAGGAAGTAGCCCGGGAATTTTGAACAGCGAGCACGGATCTGATGAATACTTTGAGGTATGTCTTACTTCAGTAAAACCTTTACCAAAACAAATGGCTTTTGCAAAACAATTACATGAAGATAATATAACAAATATTACCAAAATTAAATACAAAAGCCCTTATAGGGTTTTGCTTCAATTCTCGAATAAAAGCTATGCCGAGAAATTAATTAATTGTCCGAAACTGCAGAAACGTGATATAAGAGCCCAGTTCTCAGACGAAGGTAATCTATCCTACGGTCTTATTAGAGGTGTAGACTTAGACATGACTGATGAGGATTTTTTAGCAGCTCTTAAATGTGACATAGAAATTGTTTCTATAAGGCGCCTTAAAAGAATGAACGGTGATGGTAAGTGGGTAGATAGTGAGACCATGCGGCTCTGTTTCAAAGATGCAATCTGTCCAGAATTCTTGTATGCATATGGGTGCAGGTTTAAGGTGGAAAGATATGTATTCCCGGTGACCCAATGCTCGAACTGCTGGAAATTTGGCCACCCTAGGAAGTTTTGTCCCAAAAATAGATCACCTTATTGCCCCAAATGTGGTGATGAACATGAAAATTGCGAGAAACTGTCATTTAAATGCCTCAACTGCAAAGGGCCTCACATGTCACTTGACAAAAATTGCCCAGTCTTTTTAAAAGAAAAGAAAATAAGAATCTTGATGAGCGAACGAAATTTGACATACAAAAAAGCTCTGGAAGTGTATATTAAGGTTATTAAAGTGCCTGATAGGGAACTATTAGATGACGACTATCCAGTAATCCGCAGGGCTAGTTTAAACGAGGAAATCAACGTTGTTACTGATACACCTATTGCTTCTTGCTCCGCGACTGTATGGCCAAGTATGAACCCAAGAAGAGAAAAAGAAATTAAATCACCTATACTTAAGAGTGGAAAGATATCTAGCTTGAAAAATATTAAAAATACAAATATTCAGAAGGATTATTCAGCTGTCGAAGAAAACTTTACAACATCAAAAGAAAGAGAACATAATGATGGCATGAGAAAAACCGAATGGAAAATAGAGTGGAAGAAAATTTTTGGTACAATAAAAGAAATAGTGTTTTCAGGACATAACATGGAAGAAAAAATTGTTTTGATTGTGAAATTCATTGTAGCTGAGATTAAGTCATTTGTGGTGAACTTGTTTGTGGGAAGCGAGATGATGAAAAAGTTTTTCAGTGCACATGATGGATAACACACCAGACAAGGATTTCCAGATCAACATAATTCAGTGGAATGCACAAAGTTTCCAGCCTAAACTAACTGATTTTGAGCCTTTACTCTCACAAGAAAAAGTGCACATAGCGATTCTATCAGAAACATGGTTAGATAAAAACGATTCTATAAACATAAATAATTATAACATCTACAGGAAAGACAGGTTAGACTCATGGGGAGGTGTTGCGGTGATTGTACATAGATCTATTAATAGCTACGTGTATCCTATTGATATAAATAGTAAAGGAATAGAAGTCTTAAACATTAAAATTCTGAACTGTAATAATCTGGACAATATTGTAGCTATTTATAGTACCAAACCGGTTAGTTCGGTTGGGTGGAATAAGTTGTTTTCTGCTTACAATCAAAAAACCATTATAGCAGGCGATTTTAACGGGCACCACACTAACTGGTCTCGTTGGACTAATCGTAGAGGTTCTGATTTGCTGGATGCTTCGTTGGAGAATGGTTTTATCGCACTCAATAACGGCCAGGTAACCCGGTCTAAATTAGTAAATGGTAGATTGCAACAATCAAGCCCAGATATTACCTTTGCTTCGTCTGATATAGCGTTGAGGTTTACTTGGAAAGTTCTAAACGAGAACCTAGGTAGTGACCATTTAATAATTAAGACATCATTAACGTACAAGGATAAAATGACGTTCATAAAAAAAAGAAATTTAAAAAGAGCCAACTGGTCCGCTTATAGTGACGAGTTGATAGAACCATTCTCTAGTGTAGATTATACAGACTATAACAATGTACAACAAATGTATGATTACTTGCAAGAACGAATTTCTACGTCTGCAGATAAATGTATTCCTTTTATAAAAACGTGTACCAACCCTACAACAAAATTCAAACCTAAGGAATATTGGAATCCTACACTATCCGAGGCAGTAGCACATAGAAGACTAGCTCTTAAGGCATTTAGAAAGAATCCTATTCCTGATAACTTAAGAGTACTCAATGAGAGAACTTTAATCGCACAAAATCTTATTAAAAAAGCCAAGAATACTAGTTGGAGGAATTTTTGTAGTAGTATTAATGAAACAACTACAGTGTCCGATATGTGGAATAAAATGCGTCGTTTTAAAGGTTATTGCCAAGCTAAGCAATACGCCTCTGAATCCACTCAAACAAAGCTACTACATGATCTAGCACCTGATTCAGTTTTACCTAAAAAACCTCATGTAACATCTAAAAATTCTTTGTTGGAACTGTCTTTCACATTACACGAACTCGAGGCGTGTCTAAGGAAAAAAGATACTGCTCCGGGTAGTGATGGAATTACATATTCCATGTTGTTTCACTTGCCACGAGTTTGTAAAGAATATCTTATACATCTGTACAATGCTATATACACGTCCAGCCAGGTACCCAATCAATGGCGCACAATAACCATAGTTGCTGTACCTAAATTAAACAGTAGTCATAACAGTAACGAGGATCTAAAGACCCGACCTATATCACTTATCTCGTGCTTATGCAAAACATTTCATAATATGATAGGTAAGAGACTTGAGTGGTACGTAGAAAAAAATAAAATGCTACCGATATATGCCACCGGTTTCAGAAGGGGTCAGTCCTGCTTAGATTCTTTAAACAGATTAGTAGCTAACATACAAATAGGTTTTTCACTTGGCTCACCAACTGGTGCGTGTTTTCTTGACATTGAAAATGCTTATAATAACGTGTTAGTAGAAAAAATGGTAAGTATACTCGATGAATTGCAAGTTGGTACTAAGATTTGTAACTACCTATGGGAATTTTTAAGTTCAAGATGTCTTCAAATGAAATCAGATAATGATAATCTTTCACCTATGAATAGATGGACAAACAAAGGACTTGCGCAAGGTGATCCCTTATCTCCCCTTCTTTTCAATATAACTACTTATAAACTTTGCAGTGAAGTTTCAGACTTAGTATCAATAGCTCAATACGCTGACGACTTTGTGTTATATATTTCTAGTAACAATTTTAACTACTGTGAAATTCTTCTACAAAATGCACTTGATTCGATTGTTAGTAAGTTAGGCGAGATAGGTTTAGAACTTTCAGATAGCAAATCCAAATTATGTTTGTTTAGTAGGGGTCGTAGATGGAATAGCATGAATTTAAAAATAAATAAAAAAGCGATTAAAAGAGTTAATACTGTCAAATATTTAGGATTATGGCTTGATCAATCATTACGTTGGAACAAGCATATTAACGAAATAGCACAAAAAACAACAAAATATTTAAATTTACTAAAGGTATTAGCTGGATCTTCATGGGGAATCCACCCTAAGTACCTTCGCATACTGTATATTTCACTAGTAAGAAGCAGATTAGATTTTGGATGTTTCCTATATGATAATAGCGCAAAAGTTCATGTAGATAAGTTGGATAAAGTACAAAATCAGGCTCTTCGGATAATTGGCGGATTTATAAAAACTACACCCATTCATGTAATGGAAAGCGAATTACACCTGACACCATTACATCTTAGACGCTTGTTTCTGGCTCATAAATTTTGCTTAAAAAGTATATCGGTTTCCAATAACTTGTCTATACAACTTATTAAAGAACTTAAGAATCGAATTAGTTTACCATATTGGCAAAGGAAAAAGAAACCGCTAATAGTCTCAGCATACCAAGATTGTAAAGATCTTAGTGTTCATTCTTCTGATGTTCTTGACATGTTTTCATTACCTGTTTGGGTCACTTATATTAGTCTTAGTGGGGTTATTCAGTGTAGACTAGATTGTGTTACTGGATCTAAAAAAAGTCATGAGATGACAACACTTAAATTTGACATTATGAATGAGTTGAATGACAAATATTTGGGATTTGCAAAATTTTATACAGATGGGTCAAAAAGTAAAAAAGGCCTTGGAGCCGCCTATTGCAATCTTAAAGATGGTATTTCAGCTATGTTTAATACCGTGGCTGATGTATCTATTATGACGATGGAGCTCATCGCGATCTCAAAAGCCCTTGACTTTATTGATACTACAAGCCACAAATATATCGTAATATTATCTGATAGTAAAAGTGCGCTTCAACATTTGGCTCGATGCGTTTCTGGATTTAGAGGTGTTTCGGTAGCCTACCCAATCCTCGACAAGATTAGAAAGCTTGTAGAGGAAGACGTAGTATTGAGGTTGCAGTGGATTCCATCACATATAGGTTTAAAAGGAAACGAAGAGGCTGATCGTTTGGCAAACATAGCATCAGAAGATGGAACTGAAGTTGTTATTAATTCGAATTATACAGAAGTTATGTATAGAAGTAAAAAAATAGTTTCGTTTAAATTCAAAGAATATTTTGACTTGAGAAGCAAAGAAAAAGGTATTTGGTACAAAGTCATTCAGTGTCAACCACCTCCAGTTCCATGGTTCGACACATCTAGAATTAGTAGATCATTGATTGTATTAGCTAATAGAATAAGATCCGGGCACTTTCCAACAAAAAGCTTTGGATATTTGATGAAAAAGGAATCTTCTCCGAATTGCGAGATATGTGGGACTAAAGAAGATTTATATCACTTGTTGTTGGAATGTACACGGAATACAAAACAGCGAGAACTATTGTTAACTACTTATAAGCTGAATCGTTACGATTTGGGTGTATTCACCCATATATTAGCGGAACCATTGGCTGAGGCTGCGCTCATGTTGTATGATATGTTTAGTATATAAGTGTGCTTCAAATATAGTTTAAGACATGATGGGACTGACATGCCATTGTTGGCAAAAGTCCCAAATTAAAAGGAGAATAAAAAAAAAAAAAAAAAAAAAAAAAAAAAAACAACAGAAAACTCTATTCATACTTAGCACATGACCCGCCAGAATTGCAAAAAACACGGCACGTATGTAAAAAGATTTCCCTCTGGCTGCTTCGCGGTGATGAATCATCACTTCGGTATAGATATTGGCAATAAATAAACTGATAAAATATCGCCGTTTGAGGCCTATCGGCAATTTGTTCAGCTTATCTTGGTGTATCGGCAATGCAAGATCGTCCGTGCGAAATTATCCACAACAGGTTTTTGCTGAATGATTTGTGGAGCCTTTGGGCAACATTTGATCCGACACGGCTCCCCTTGTCGAAACAACTTGCATTTAGGCAAAATTATTCAAACTACGTGAGTACAAATGCTTACAACGCCGATGTTATTTTGAATCTATTTCGTATCTCTTACTATATCTCTCAGCTTTTGTAATGGGTACCTAGTTATTTTTTATACAAAACACTTTAGAAGCACATGCTTTGAAATATGCAAAACACTTTTAAATATATATTGGGAATTTTTCTCTAAGTAAATATAGCTATTAGATAAATATATAAAACGATTTGTTTTCCAAAATAAATAAGATTAAATGGCGTACATATTATCAATAAATCTATACCAATGAAAAATGAAATAGATTGATTGAAAGTAATTTTATTACTACAAAATTCAAATTGGGAATTGCAATTTTGCACTTTACGCGAAACCTTAGCCGTTGCCGTTTGGATAATTTGTGTTAGGAAAATGGAATTGTATGCAGAATAATAAAAACCTTCGACCCTTCGAATCGTACCTATAATAAATTCTACCGTTTCGGATTCCACCTTTATCATTTGATCTCTACTACCAAAACACGCTTTGTGCGCGATAGAATTTCATTTTATTAAAATTATTTAATTTAGATAACTATCTTGGGCTAATGGAAATTACTTTTCCTTATCAAATTACAAGCAATAAAGCTTTTACGTGCTTTTAAAAGAAGATTATCATGTGTGTAACGTTTATAATTCTGAATAGATCGTGGCATCCACAATGTTTTATATCGGTATTCAACCAGATAACTTCATTTCGAAGAAAAAATATATATTGCACTTAATTTAATTGTAAAAACTCTACATAATTTGACTCGATTACTTTAAATGATTAAAAATAGCATATAGTTGTGATATTTACGCTTCGCATATTTCTCACAGTGTTTCAATTCCGAAACTAAAAAAAATATCAACAAAGTTTTCTAAGATTGTTACTAAAAAATTGTGTGTGTACGTTTGCAGCCATACCTGATTTTAGTTTCTCCTAGGTAAAATCAGTTCTCGCGAAAGATTCACCGGATTGGCGTGAAAAATATATCCCAAACCTACTGACTTGACCTTTACGGCGAAAGAGTCTCCGGATGGACTTCAAAAATTAAAAGGCTGTTTACTGATTTGTGCTATCGCCTGATTAACTGATTTGGCCCAGGAGAAACTAGTTAATTCTAAAACCGGGTTTGGCCGGTAACATACGAATATGTAATGCTTCAAATTGTGTTTTCTTCATCGTCTACATAGGTTTACCGTTTTAGTAAGCTTAAACCATTTTACAATGCTTTATTAACTTGAGCCTTTGAAATAGATTTAATTTAATTGTCAATGGTTATAAAAATATACAATATATTTCACTGTCATATGTTTTTCGGCTAATAATATAGAGAACTTTCTCAGTCAGAGCTATTGCACAAATTTTTGCGAAATAATTATCAACTGTTAAGGGAATCTAAAGGTTTATTCACATCACGATCTATTTAAAAGTTAAATTCAAGTATAATAATAAGTAATAAACACTGAATCTGAATAAGTATTCAACGTGGTGTGTAAGATAGAGCGAGCAAACGGTAGCTTCCTCATCAATATTGCGCGCGCGTTCGAAAACTTTCTGCCACAATTACCTGGGAGCTCAAGTGTCGGAAAATATATTGGTTTTGTTCCTCTTGCTCTTTGGCATCTAGGTAGGGAATCGTTTTCCTGACGCATAATCCGATTCACCTACTGAAAATGAAATCTTTAGCTCGTTTCTATTTTGGTGATAAATTATTTACTCGAAATCAAATACTGAAAAAAATATTGGCAAAAATAAACCATCTAATTTGAAGCACATAATTATGTGCCAGGGAAATCATGGAAGGTTTTAACTTTTTATGATTATGAATTACAGATGAATAAAAAAAAAACCTAAATTTTCACATTAATTTTGCGATTATAAAAGACAAACTCTGGAGTGATTTATTAATATTTGGGTTTTTTATTTAATGTTTCGCTTGTATCTACCGAATATTGCCTACTGAAATCGGTTGGTCAAAGGTGCTGTAAAAAACTTTCCCTCTTTGGAGGAAATATTTCATCATCATCATCATCTACAGCTTTACTTATCTTACTGCTGGGTATAGGCCTCTCTCATATGATGCCATATTCCTCGGTCCTAATATAGTTAGTTACCTTACCTTAGTTTACCAGTGTTAGAATAGAGACAATTTTTTGTTACAATGGAGAATACAAAAGAGTTAAAATGTAACACTAAAATATACCTAACATTAAAGTATAGACTATGCACATTATACGAGTTTTTGTTTCACGTAAATACATGCAGTATTATCAAAGTTATCACTATGAGAAGTTTAAGCCACTTTTTTTAAACTGCCGAGCTTCCCGCCAACCTGTGATGACGTCGTAGGTCGAGTAACATTCGCCAGCACTAAATCTCATACAAATAAAGGCACTCTCGCTCTCTTTGTTTGGATTCTGTTGCCTAAATAATACTTGTATGCGTCAGATAGTTTGTTGTTATTGTTGTTGTTTGTGTATTAATTCGTATGATTGTTTTTTTATTTTTACCGTTCATACAGTTGTAACTAAAAAAATGTTTCAATAATGTATGGAGCCCCGGCCAGGACAGTGTACATGAATCCATACGTTAGGGATTTTTATTCTTTAAACTATCAACCAAATTTAAAATAACGTAACTTAGCGCAGTGTACAAAATTACTTTGGGTTCATAACATTTCCATCTTATTACGTAAAAAGGAGATTTACGCGTTTTTGTTGTGTCCATTTGGACATTCGTGAGAAGTGGCACAATTGATAGACCAATATGACCACTGGAGTCCATCTAGAGAATAAACATCTTCCAGATATGCCAGAGTTGCACTACAATTCACAGAAATATGATATTTTTGTACACAATGAAGTAGGCAACTAATGTAAGTATTATCAGGAGTAGTGCCATAATATTAACCACATATTAAGGCATTTCTTGGTAGGCGTACACCGTCTTAGTCGAAAATGAAACAAGTCCTTTATTTCTATTTATTTTTGTACATGAATCCCATAGAAGAGGTAATACATATGTTTTATTGTATATTACCTTCGTCTGTGTTTCCAACGCACAAAAAATTATAAGACCTTAATTCAGCGATGTCGTAGAATTTACTTTTTAGCTAATGTTCTCTAAATGTCAAAATAACTATTTGCGAAGTTTCAGTTTAGTATGTCCAGTAGTTTTGAAGATTAGTGTTTAATCAGTGAGTAAATGAGTGGCCTTTCTCAATTATACTCGTACATTTGTAATATCCAAAAAGCACTTAATTGACGGTACGATAAAACTTCATTCAATTATGATGTATATGTTAAAGTTATGGTTCATTAAATACTTTTTATATATCTAGGGTCAGAAATTTTATACTCAATCACCTGTTGCTAAACTTACTCATTTATATTTTAAAATAATATTAAATTATCGATTTAAATTCCATCCAAATCCTTATAAATATCCATACCTACCAATTTAATTTGACTAGATAAAAATAGTATGATTTTATAAGCCTTATAATTTGAACCCAGCCATGAGTCAGCCGGTCACAGTATTGCTTTCCACTCGGCAACATGTCACCAACGCCATATATCCATGCCATGAAGCATTAATAAATAACCACATAATGCTGACCCCTTTTACACTCGCAACCGAAGAAAAAACATTCAGCTGAGCGTTGGTTACGTAGTTAGCAGAATGACCGTCGCCCGCTGTTTGGACCCAAATAATAAGCCGCAAGCCGCACCAGTGATTTATTGTTTTGGCTTTGCTAAACCTCACTCGGAAGAGTCGGAAGTCGGTAAAAAATGATCGCACTTATTAACACCACTGGCTGAGCCCGCCGCCCGCTTGACTTCATTACATATGGTGACAACCAAACATTTTTATTCTGGGTTAGGTAACGGGTGTATGAATCTATTGTTATAAGAGGTTCATACACCCGTTATTATTATTATATTAACCTCCGACAAGAAAAACAATTGTATTTGTATTTGTTAATGTTAATGGTATCACAAAACGGGACTTCTAGACACCAAAGTCCTGGGATCATAATGAAACTTGTGCGTTAGACTCGACCCGATATACGTGTGTAGGTGATTATTAAAAAATTAGCAATATTTTAAGACTAACTACTGATAACTATATTCATCCAAAACTAAGAACTGTTTTTTTATTTCTAAGATATATAGAGATATATCTTAGTGTGTAATTATTTACTTAAATATTGTAAGATTTTACTAACTAACCAGTCACCATGTATACAGAAAGAGTTATTGATAATCAAAAGCCACCATAAATGGGATGCTAGTTGATTTACAGCAACCCTGTATAGCTTTTGTGTAATCAATCTATTATAGTGATACTTCTAAACATTACCCAAAAAAATGCGAATTAAAAATATTTTTTACCTACAATCTATTTCAAACTGGCTGCTACTTTACGATAATAATATTTTTTTACTAAAATAAGGTTTTGGTAAAATATATCTCCAAGGTTTTACACTGAAATATTTGATATGATGCTTAAAATTTCGCAATGCGTAATTTTAAGCGTCATGCAATGTTTATTAATATCAGTAAGTATTTTATGTAAATTAAGAGATAAAGTGCTCAATTTCTATTGAGCGAAGTAAAGTGATTTAAGAAGTTTGAACTCTTTGTGGCTATAACTGTAAGCAAAATTCTTTACGGTATTAGAATGGGCCCACCTCGGGAAAGTTTTCAAATATTACCACCATTATTTCACGAGATGACAGAGGTTGGGCACATATTAGCAAAGTTGGAGGGCGGTGCGGTTTCATGTCACTCGATTTATTTTTTTAAGGACATAAACTCGTGATCCCCTAATGACGGAGTATCAAAATTATGAATTGCTCGTAATAACGGAGGATACCGTGCGTATACGAAAATATCAGATTTTATTTTTTGTTTTACTTTAGCCGTACCATATCAATTTTACACAAGTTTGATTGATATATAATAGTATATTTGAACTACTTAGATTGTATAAAAACTACACTCATTTATATTTTTCTGCAAGTATAATAATCTATGGCAATACGGTATTTAATTATTGAAACCTTATTATGTTAATTAAAAAAGTTACATGAAATAAAACATAGATATGTTCTAATAAAATTAAGAAAATCACATTAATTTTAATCTGTGAGGTATGTTCCGCATTATATATTTGTAGTTGGCAATTTAATTTATAGCAGGTATTTCAATTTCAAGCTATTTGAACGGGTGCTCTAAGAAACACCTGTCCAAATAGCAACCGGCCTATTTCCCTAAGAGCTTCTATCAATTTGGAAGCTCTTTATGAAATCAATTACAGTTATAATATTGGCCTCGAAAAGCACATATGACTCAGCAGCCTAGAGCTGGCCGTCGTCTACTGGTTTTTCACACAGTAAGCCCTTAACAGTTTTTTTTACATTGTAAATATTTAATTGAATCATGCGCAGTTCATATTCACTCTCAAACGGTGTGTTTCTTCTCATTTACATAGCAAAAACATATCACATATTTCAAGCTCGTGAGTCAAATCATCACGGTGCACCGTACGCGACTACCGTAAAGTAATTTGCGCGGCGACGCCAAAAAGTCTCATATCATAAACGGCGAAATTAATTTACATATCCACGTTTACATAAATAACATGGCAAAATACGGCCCATTGCCGTGCGTTTGTGGGCGCCCTCGCCGGCTCCGGTGTCGTTGGAAATTCTAATGCAAATGTGAGAGAGCAAAAACTGCTGGCTTGTTCACTTTCTAGGTGCTAATAATTTCAATTTATACCGGTGAGCTCCGGCGTTCTTATAATATTGCCTACCTTTTTATACTTATGCCTAAGCAAAGGTAATGTCTTTATTTTCATATAAGTAAGAGAGTTTAATAAAAGCAGCGTGAAAATTAAGCATAAATATGTTTCATCTACCTTAGCACAACACTTATTTCTTTAATTTAACATAAGATACACGTTAAATTAGTTAACGATTAACTTGTGTGATTGTTCTTACCGTAACCCTTATTCATTCATTCTTTGGCAAAAACTGAAGAAATAATCGTGAAACAAGCAGCACCTGTTGTGCATATTGTACGAGTAATAAGTCAGTTGGTTTATTACTCGTACAATATGCTTAATAAAATAATATAATTATGTACAATATTTTATAAATTAATATTGTATAATCAAGTTAGTCAGAAAATATAAATATTGTATTAGTTTTTTATGTCTTGAGTCTTTATTGAAAATAAATAATTATGATTATGAATTACAGATGAATAAAAAAAAAACCTAAATTTTCACATTAATTTTGCAATTATAAAAGACAAACTCTGGAGTGATTTATTAATATTTGGGTTTTTTATTTAATGTTTCGCTTGTATCTACCGAATATTGCTTACTGAAATCGGTTGGTCAAAGGTGCTGTAAAAATCTTTTCCCTCTTTGGAGGAAATATTTCATCATCATCATCATCATCCACAGCTTTACTTATCATACTGCTGGGTATAGGCCTCTCTCATATGATGTCATATTCCTCGGTCCTAATATAGTTAGTTACCTTACCTTAGTTTGTCAGTGTTAGAATAGAGACAATTTTTTGTTACAATGGAGAATACAAAAGGGTTAAAATGTAACACTAAAATATACCTAACATTAAAGTATAGACTATGCACATTATACGAGTTTTTGTTTCACTTAAATACATGCAGTATTAGCAAAGTTATCACTATGAGAAGTTTAAACCACTTTTTTTAAACTGCCGAGCTTCCCGCCAACCTGTGATGACGTCGTAGGTCGAGTAACACTCACCAGTACTCAATCTCATACAAATAAAGGCACTCTCGCGCTCTTTGTTTGGATTCTGTTGCCTAAATAATACTTGTATGCATCAGATAGTTTGTTGTTATTGTTGTTGTTTGTGTATTAATTCGTATGATTGTTTTTTTATTTTTACCGTTAATAGAAGGATACCAGAAAGGCCAGTCATAGCGATAGCACAATATTTTTAATAAAAAATAAGTATTTTACGGCTACTGATATACGTAGAATTAAAATGAAAAAGTAAGCATGTCTTATCTCAATATTTGTTACAAATACGATCAATAAAATATACTCATAAATAAATAATAAAATCTCTTCGCTTTATATTGTTAATCTATGAATTGGTAAAGTTTTGTTATTTAGGTACCTACTTACGAGTATGTATCCATTTTCTTAGGTTGGCGGGTTAGTGCCTTACCTAAAATACCTACTTATTAAATATGCAACCTATTCTGTTAATTTTATCATATACATTAAATTAAGTAAAATACCGACGTGTCGTTGTATTGTATAGGTACCGCGATATTTTTACAACTGTAAACGTGTAAAAGTGATTACTAGCCACTTCAAAAAAAAACCAACTACTAAATTTTTAATCCTGTGTATCATCCTTACTTTTGTTGTTTTTTTTTTAATTTTGATGTACCCAGAATCACTTTCACGACTGAGACAAATCTATTGACACTATTCACATAAAAATACAACAAGCCGTTTAGGCTCTAGGGCATGCCAAAGAAATATACATACCTACATACAAAGTTACATGTTGTAAGTTGTTTTAGGTCTAATTGCATCCATTTATTTCGGCGTTATGGATCCCTTGACATGTTAAAAAATGGCTTTTCCGGTGTTTGTAATTAGAATTAAAACACTGAGGCACGACATAGTATTTTTATCACAATTAGACAATTATTAGCCACTAACAAGATGCGCTTTATTATAATATAATGCTTTCAACCGTAGCGCCCGCAGCCAGCGAACAAATTGTCCATACCCACCCGGCTAGCACACGATCTGTGACGTCATCACGCTTTAGAATGCCGAGTACGTTTTGAAATTATGTCGAACGAAAATGCGCACTTTGACTTTAACTTTCTCAGCCATTTTTAATGGTAGAAAAAAAGTAAAAACACTGTTATTCTCGTAATTAAATACATTTAATTTCTGTGGTTGTGTCAATTGTTTAAAACTCATTATTATAGGTGAATTGCCTATTGAATTTACTTCAGACAAGGTTTATGTAAGGTATTGTTAATTAAATCGCTAACTACTTCAAACAAGAAGTAATTGGTAAGGGTTTAGTAATCAAAAGGCAAGGTGTATACTAACCATACACCTAGCAATACTTAATATTTATCAATTTTCGTATGTTAAATTTATTAAACGAAGTTTTGTTAGACGAACGAATGATTTCCATGCTTTAATTTTTCCAAAGTCTCGGTAACTTGAAACCTCATCTATAAACCTGAAAGTAAATTGAGAACCTCCGCTCGTTTTCTCGTTAGTTAAAGACTATAATTTAAACTTAACAATAAACAACCGACAAGCGGCTTTGTTTGTTTTTGAAAGGTAAAATTTCTTGCAACAAAATGCTGATCCTAATTAAGAAACAGAATTTAAATTGAAGGCCGCGACAAATTCAAAGATATAATTAGGAAAAATTAAAGGAAATATCTCCTTTCACGTTGTAACTTTATGTCTTGACAGTGTAGCATCTCGTAATGAGAGGGCAAAGAGTTCACTTTCGATTGAAGTTTGCCGTCTTGACAGTTTTGCAAAGGTATTTTATTATAAAAGCAAGGAAATGACAGCCTACATCATTATAGCTCCTTTGTTTAAGTTTCTTTTGTATTTTATTTAGAAAATTATGTTCTATGTATTTTCTAAATACTACCTATCAATTCCTAGCTACTAACTGTGAACCCAAGAATATATAATTGTTATTTTTGGGTAATAGTTATAACTAAGTTTTACATTTAACATTGTCGATATAAAAAGTATATAACTGCAAAACTTTATAAATTGACCCACGGGATTAATTTTTGCATTTGGAAAAGCGCTAACCTAAATACGAAAAATAAGTTTTGAAAGAGACTGACATATAAATAGTAGGTATATAGTTTAGATACGTAAAAATAAGTGACTCTTACAACATCTTAGATGATATAATTAACAAAGCGTTATCACTCCAAACAAATGCTATCAAATGCAAGGATAAGCTTATCGTCCTGTAATATGTTAAAGCAATCACAATGAAAACCACAAATTGTAAGCTGTAAGCTTATCTTCAATTTCATATCAAAAATGACAAAATAAATTGAAAGCAAGTTCCATCCGGTTTACTTACTCGTAATACGAGTACGAAGGTATATCCGCGATATATCCATACCTCTTGTATAATCTAGGAACATTACAAGTCTTGCAGCGATTCTTCTTCCGCATCGTTGAGATATTGTAATGAAATCTTGCCATCTGTTTTCTCTCGCCAACGTTGTAACTTAAGAGCTAGATATATGTAAACTTTATTCGTTTTGTGAGAACTGAATGAACATAAACGCTTATTGTAGCGTGATTTAGCGCGAGATACTATTTCAAGTAAAGTTATTAGTCTTATAAATAAACTATCGTGTCTTAACTAGGGATGTAAAATGTAAATTTTATATTTATTACAATTTTCGCACAGTACGAGTATTTTTTTTACTAATTTAAAATATTAAGATATAAATATAGAGCACATAAATAGTATTCCTGCAACAAAAAACGGCCCAAGATAACCTTTGTCGTATATATATACACATCTTTACTTTACAAGTAATTAACGTTAATCTTCTATGGCAAATAAATAGGCCATGTATAAGTTAGACAACGTGAATATTAAATTTTGTTTGATTAATAACTATGTAGCAACTCTATTTTATGAAAAACGGCTAAAGATTTTGGTAGTCTACAATTCGTATGTCAAAATAATAAGAAGCCTTTGGTTTGATAAAATTGCTGAAACTAATTAGCAGATAATATATCGTAGAGCCTAAACGTACGAGCTGAAAAGCATCCAATACTTCTAAAGTGCAAGCTTTCTTCCACATACAAATTACATATCTTTAAAGCTATTTTGATTTTTTACGTGGGTTTATTTCAAATAAACCTTGATATCTTCATATACTCGTAATCAAGAAAAGAGGGCACAGAACATTTTCCTAGATATTTCTATTAAGATATAATGACTTATTTTCATTTTTATTAAATTTATATTATATTTTAATATCTAAATACATTATTTCCTATTGCACAAAGAAACCCCGCAAAAGGCTTTTCATAATAATATTACAATCTAGCTTATAAGTAGTTTTAGATTCACTTAATCGCCTACAAATAAAGTATCTAACTTTTTGCTTGATTTTCTTATAATAAATATTGAGGTGAAGACACTTTGTTTTAATGTTCCTTAGTCTTAGCACTTTCATTATAATATTTCACAATTTTACATTTATAAGCACTATCTTACTCGAACGGTTTAAGTCTTCTAATACGTCTGTGTGGTCGAAAAGCCTCAACATTTTACATGTAGGTGAAGTTTATATTGGTGAGCTTCGGTATATTGTATCACTTTCTCAACTACTTGTTGTTCCTGCTTAAGACATTCTTTTTTATGCTCCAAGGTGTATTGGTTGATGGTACTTAATTTTGTAATCGTTGCACATTAGCCAATTACTTAGAGCGATGTAGCCCCACAGCTGTATACCATAACCTAACACAGTAAATACCTAAAATGATTTCTACATAAATGCAACAACAAGCCGGGTTGTAGTTTGCGAAAATATGTAATCTCTACCTGATTCCAATAGAACAAGCATGACAATAAAATGTGTTACATAAAAATCCGTGTCTTTTAATGTCTTAGTTGGAGTATACTAAGATAGATAACACCTTATTGTATACACACAATATTACCTTTTTTAATAAAAATAAAAAGTATTTTAATATCTGTGCAAAAAGGCAGCCAGCCTTATCGCTAATGACTATTCCAGTTTTTTACTTACAGACTTGTTACACGATTTTTAGTCATCTTTGCACAAGAGAAGTCAAATACGAGTATAACCATCACGTAGTGTATAAGTGCATAAGTGCGTGCTAATCGGATGGGTTATAGATATATCAAACCTTACTCACTACATCCGACGTAACGAAATGTTGCTGACGTAGAGACGAGTAAAGATGTTCGATCGCTACATAACTATCTCTTTAAAAAAATGTTTGATGACCGACTTCAATTCGGCAGACGCCGATACAATTCGATTATATAACTAAAATAAAAGGCCAATTCCTATAAAAATTAAAACATAGCATCAAACTTAAAATAATAATTTAAAAAACTAGTTGACCTTTACTAAGAAATCAGGTAACAAACATTTTAAAATCGATTTGAGTACATCCTTTTTTTAGGAATTCGTAAAAATATCCACGAACTTTATAACATTGGATCGTCAACCGTGTTTTTTATTTTAATATTTGCTAATAAATATTTCAAACTCAGTAAAGTTAAGAATATTTTTTTGTAACGGGATAAATTATCTGCTGGGGAAAACATAGGATAACCGGCAGCATTGGTTATGTTGCGATTTTACTCACTAAAACTCCCACAGCGGTCAGTCCCTGCGATCCCAGGAAGCTCGCCAGAGGATTCCGGGACGCTCGGTAAAGCTAAGAGACTTTGGATATAGCTAGTCGAAAAATGGTTTTGGTATGTATTGCAATGTCAGAAACTGTAACGGCTCTTCGATAACAAGACTTATACGAGTATAGTTGATGGTAATTATTTTTACGAATATACGTTTTACACATTTTAAAACTTAATTTGCTTATGCAGTGTTGACCCGCCACGAATTATTCAAATTGTTTAAAAACCGTGCAGTCTCATCGCTGTCGGCGTCGTGCAACGTAGGTTCACTCTGGACCCATACGCCAACATGATAATGTTGCGCACGCTCTAATATTCGATTTGTATTCACGGTTGCGTTGTTTATAGCCTATTGAGATGCGAGCGGCCATCCGCCCGCCAATTTACATTGTGCCGATAGTTTTCCGTTCAGCCCTGGACGTGGTAATGTCCTAATTATAGGTCGTGACTGATGCCTCGTTGAATAAACAGTTATTTGAGTGCCTGAAATTGCTGCTGGACGAGTTTTGGATGGTTTGTTTGAAGCTACGTTGCACGAGTCTACGGATGTACTGTAGCACTTAATATGTATGCAAAGCTTTTTCATTTATTGGTGGTTTTATTTAAAACCTTGCAGTACTGAATTTTGGTACTTGAAAAATGTCAAGTATTTAGGAACAGGTTGCTAAGATAATAATACTATAACAATGAATTTATTATAGCAGTCATACTTTATGAAAAAAATAGTAGGTAATGTAGTAGTAGATTACCTTGCTTCATGAAACACAAATTTTAAAAGTTATATCAGTTCAACTACAAACATACAACCTAATCGCTTCAAAGTTTCATTGCAGTAAAAAAATCGAAAACTTTATTTTACTGCATACCATGCGATTTACGGTCTCATTTTGACGTTTTATTTTTATTACATTTCGAGGTTTATCCCGAACATTTAACTTTTATCACAGATCGATATGTGGTTGTGTTTATATTCGCATCATTAAAAGTTATCTGCACCTAATCCCTATATATGCACTCGGTAGTTGTTTATTTTGTTGAAGATTCATAAGATTCTATTAAAGTGACGACGTCGCATAAGTCGTTCAAAAAAATTGTGACTTTTGCTTTTCAAAAATTTACATCTTCTGGCTTTCCTATCTTTATAATTTTTTTACAAAAATTTAATCTGTTATTGGCTCAAATAGACAAATTTTCGTCCAAAATGAATTCCCTAGCTACGAGTACCGACGGTCATGACGTCGACTTGAGTTGGCGTTGTTGATCGGACGGATCGATGGAGCCTTAAGTAATTATTATTGACCTATCGAATTGGTAAACTTCCTTGGTAAACATCAACATTTTTTTTATATCAGTGAGACATTTCACGTTTTTATTAAGTACATGAACCACTCTGAGATATTAAGCAGGTAACACACAAGGCTATTATTACATTACATAATATATCAAAGATACTGTCAAATATGTGAACTGTAATTTCTTATATTTTACTATTAAATGTAAAACCTAGATGACGTACTACGTTACTGAAATTTATCGGAAACAATCTTTTCTACTAATATTATAAACGCAAAAGTTTGCAAGAATGTGTGGATGTATGTATGTTTATTACTCTTTCGCGAAAAAACTACAGATTCGATTTGGATGAAATTTGGTACGGAGATAGCTTAGACCCTGAATTAACACATATGCTATTTATCCTGTATCAACGCGGGTAACACCGCTGGGATCAGCAATTTAATATATTTCTTAATTAAAATTGAAAAATCATCAAAATCTGTTGAATAATGGCGTCATAAAGACGACTTTCAGTGTTGTTAGTAAAACTTTTAATATATTAACAAATTTTAATAAAATCAAAAATATTTAAAAAATAAATGTTACAATACCAAAGTATATATAATAAACAATAATAAAATAATGTGTCATAATTTAGTAGTAGGTACGAGCATTCGAGAGAGTAGCTGCTCTAAAGGTAACTTGTTATCATTCATTTCACGAAAGTTCAGTGATAAATGAGAAGAGTTTTGTGTGCACAACAAAATATATGAATGTATTTCGCATTTCACGCAACTATGCACTTCTATTATCAGATTTCGTGTCTGAAATATTGCTTCTTTGGCTTTCTCATTGTGTATTTTGAATCAAATGTTTATTTTATGAGATAATTTACTGAAACTTTGTCCAAGCTGTTAATTCAAACTTTTGTTTTTTATTTACTCGTACTATTTCAGATATTTTACCGCACTGTCTTACTTTTCATTTAAAACTTACTTACTTAACAAGATTTTAAACTAACACTTGTAGGTACTAAATAACAACACTATAAGAATATATTGTACTTTAAGTTGTAATCTGGGTATTTCTGTTTTATTTCAGTACATTAAGCGTTTTTAAATTGTGTAATTAATAAAATTTTACAGGAAAATACATTTTGAAACTCTTCTAGGTACTTGTAGTGTTAAGATTTCTAGTGTGGGTTACAAAACTGACATTTATTTAAGCCTTAGTTTTTTACTGATTTTGGAAACCTTTACAAAATAAAACTCACTGCTGGAAAAGCTAGCCTTATGTGTTAAGATAGCGATGCCAACGAATTCTAGGCTTCTCTGCTATATCTCAATGAAGAATATTAAATTATATTGTCGAATACTTTGTTTTCGTAGCACGTCTACAAAGATTCGTAGCGCCGTAGTCGGTGCGTAGTACTCGTAGGTACGTAGCGGCGTTGATGTAGACAAAAGTAAACGATCCATCCAAATAGTTTGAATATTTCAACACATCGGCATCGTAGCACTGAGCTTTGGTGATGAATAAATCGTTTTGTTACGCTAAGAAGCTCAGACCTTCCGTAGGTTAATGGGCGTTTTCAGATATTAAATTAGTTTTACACTTTGTGTGTGTGTTTTTACACTTCTCACTCATGCCTTCTTATCTCTAGTTTTGATAGCTTAAAAAATTTTAAACTTAGCTAATGTTAAAAACATTTTCTTTTTAACTTATTAAGACTTTAATTTAGTATTAAGTAAGGTTTTGCCCTAAATAAGATGTTTTATTGACTTACCAACAACATGCAACTTTAGGTTGTTAAGTTATGCTATACGTACTATTAACCAAAAATTTTGCAAATTTCCACGATCTTTGTATTGAGTAAAATGTTCTTAATTAATGTTACTTATTTCTAATAGCAAAGATATATCAAAAGCTCTACAAACATTCAATATCGTAATATTATACCGATTCCTACGAAACCGAAATAAATGTTTGTTATAGCAAGTAAATAGACTCATTGAAATTAATATCCTGTAACAACGGACGACAAAATACGACCGATATAACAATATAACTGTAAAACAGTAATAACACTTTAAATAACGGTTGCAAAGCTAATACACGCAATAATAGAGTAGTATTTTGCTGATGTTTGTGAATATGTGACAAATGAGTATGGATTATAGATAACATTTAAAAAAACTGTTACATAACTACGGTATATGATAGCTACGAGTAATAAAAACTTTGACATAAATTTTTGCTCATGTGTAGTTTATTAACTATACATTCAATAGTGAAGGAAAATCCTGCATTCTCACAATACTTTATATAGATAAATATTTTACACTTACTCGTATCTAAGTGCGGAGAGAACGACTTTAGACTGTACGCATATATTAAAACACTTCATCTTCAAAGATTTTTAGCTATTTTTGTATCCGACTGGTGATAGATATGTATTTAGATTCTGGCAGGGTTTTTCGTAAAGTTTATCTTCTGGCAGCTTATTATGTGGCTACAATATTGTTTATTAGCCGGCGGTTTACACGACCTCGCCATATTGTATTTCATGTACGTCGTATAACGGAGCGTTAAACTTGATAATATTCAAAATTAATAATCTGAATAGTGGCTGTAAATTGGTACTAAAGTTTAACTTAATACTGTCCTCCTTGGTTAATGCATTAAGTTCGAGATTTTACTTGCGCATCGTAATCTTCATTATCAAAATTGTTGTGAAGGTTTTCCCATTATATTATCATGTCAAAACTATAATGTGCATGTAAAAATTTTTGTAATGGCAGCGAAATTCAAACTGAAAAATCAAGAGAAGTTATTATTCCTAAGCTTTTCCCACGTACTCGACGAACTTATTTTTCTAAAAAATAAGGAGCCCATGGCACTCCCTGGAAACTTGAATTATCTCTGTGCAACAAATCAAGTCGATATGTCACTCAGTTGCTGATGAGAAGTAAAAGAAACAAACCAAGAAATATAATTTCGCATTTATAATAATATGTGTGTTTCTAACATCCATTTTCGTAAAAATGTTCTTTGTAATATAATACAATATTGTGTGTTGATAATATATAAAAATTCAATAGCAAATTGATAGCTCTCAATCCACTCTCCACATATCCAACCTTTCTTTAGCACAAAGCGTAGTAAAATAGACAATTGTAATAGTAGATAAATTATAATACCCACATAAAATTCGATAATAATCGACAAACATCGGGCTGTTGACTTGTTGCCTTCCGCCTATCACCAATTACCCCTGTTCAAACCTCCATAAACTACCCTCAATGTTAAATAATGTCACAAATCCAATTATAGCGTCGATAGCGACCTAATTCAATCTCAGTGGACACTACAAACAAGTGTCGTCGCCGATAAAACAGAGCCCGAGCATGTAGACACGAGCAGCCATGGTACGTACGAGCAAGTACACAGGGTCGGCTACAGACCTACCATAGTATTGAAATGTCAAACTTATTTTAAACAAGTGAATATTTAAAAATACAAGGACCAACATAATAAATTTGGCTATAATTTTTCCATTCATTTGTTTTACAAATAAAACTGTTCAATTGATTTAGATAACATTTATATAACACCAAAATTTAAAGTGTATACTTATTGTAACATAATATACCAGTAGTTCTTATTATATTTTTTAAGAAATTTTATATCTGCACGTACTGTTGAGCAGTATAATATTTTTCTTTTAGCGCATTATTTTCGCTGCTAACGAATTAAAATATATCCTAGAGGTGAACAATTTTCAAAGAACCCATGACCCAGTAAACCACGTCAATAGACGCATCGCCGCATAAAAGCATTCCAAATCACCTATGGCACCGGGAATTCTCGGAATATTCACGTCAGCCTGAAATTCTTTATCACCAGCGCACAATATAAATCATTGCCCAGATTTAAATCTAAAAAAGTATATAAGTAAAAAAGTGTCCACTCAAAAACTTTTACAGTTTGACAAATTCTAACTTTTATCTCAGCTAATCTTTCTTTCCACTTTTAAATCAAAGTGATGGATTTAGCACTAAAGTTAAGAAGTATAGAATACCAAGTGTTTAAAAGCGTATACAAAAAATACTCGACTGCTAAATCTTAAAACATGTGTATCATCCCTAGTTTTTTTTTTTTTCTCACGACAAAGACAAATTTATTGACACCACTTACATAAAAATACGACAAGGCGTTTAGGCTCTAGGGTGTACCAAAGAAATATACATACATACATACGCTCGAAAAACATAACCCTCCTTCTTTCGGCAGTCACAAACAAAGTCGGGTAACAAAGCCTTAAAATTATGTCATAATAATGTTATAAATCAACGTTTTTTTCATCGATTGCACCGATACTCGTATGTACGTTCAAATATATTTCTTTAGTAACATAAGTTAACCTACAAGAAGAGCCAAATTTTTTGAGACTGACCAGAAAACAAGTTATCATAATTTATTATCACAATATAGCGATGGACATTTAGTTAAAATAACTGTTGTATTTAGTAATAAGTAGTGTTTCGTTTCAAAACAGTCCTAACTGACAGCCCTGTACCTAATAAATGATTTATTACTGAGTTACAATAGTTACCTGAAGAGTTAGAATATGAAACGAGAATCAAAAGAGAAGTAAGATCTCAGCGAAGTCCAATTATAGTTTACACTTCGGTATAAATCCTGAAGATTCCGTTAAGATTATTCATAGCACATAAAGGCCGTGGAACCCCAGTAACGAAGTGACCTGGAGCACCTCTGAGGATCCGACAAGAGGCCATTAAGGCACCCTCCACTGCGCCAATCTTCTTGAGTATCACATCCAATTCTTACAACAGACACCGTCAAAAATCATTTTTATTTTAAAAAATAAGTATAACGACATTTTTTAACTTTAACATCAAGTTGAAAAGTATGCGCGATGCTTTGTCTTGTACCTGTTGGAATTTATGTAATTCGAAATACGACGCTGCGTGTTTAACTATACTCATGTTTTTAGATGCTTTTTAGTAGTCTTAATTTAGATCTTACGCTAGAATTAAATAAGCTAAATAAAAAATCTTAATTTTAAACATCCAGGTAGGTGTTTTCTTTCTTTCAGACCTTGACCTTATCACACCTCTCCTGCCATCAAACGCACATAGAAACCACCTACATTGCTGGCAATAGCGGCCATCAATATGACCCACTGTATAATTGGACATAATATTTATTTAAGTACCTAACTCATATCAAATGTAATAACTAGAAAATAGCTTCCAACTACAATAAAAGGAATCATCTCTAACCTTTCTCGAGAAAAATTAGTTTCATTTAGTTATTCTATATGATAAATATTACGAACAAAATACACAAAACGAGTTGGTTTCTGAAATAATAATAGTGTTCAAGCTGTTTAGATAAGTTGACGTTGATCACGTTAAAATACTGAGCACAGAATAAATTCGTAGGCAATAATGTAAAGCTAAAAGACAAGCTGCCTACGCGCTATATTTTTATATAATCAAATACGGTCTTGGATTAGGCGGGCAATGTGCAGATGGCGCCTAGCAAGTAAGTAAAGAGCGCAGTGATAGGGTCCCGATATACGTGTCTGGGTTACTGACGACCATTTCACATTTTTGATATTCAGATCGAGCAACCACTGGGAACAAAAACCGAGTTAACTCCGCGATATTGAAAGCTTATGGATTTTCTATGCCACCGGTGGATATGACTCCGGTAATCAGTCGGTTAAGGATATCGAAATCATTTCGGAAATCCGCTCAAACACTTATGATTCTAAAGCTATTTTCAATAAGAGCTCAAGGAGTATTATGGTTCTTAAGTGTATAAAATACGTCCAAGTTGGTCCGTTGTATTACTATGTTATTGTGCTTACTTAGGATAGAGCGACGAAAATGCAAACTGAAAATATAATTTGTACAATATAGTCCGTAGGTATATATAGGAGAAAGAATTAATGAAATTTATTCTGTGTTTACTACAATCAACAGTTTTAATTTATCTAATAGGTTTTTTTGTTATATATTGACAAGGTATATCCATTAAGTGCATTATTTCAGACGGAAAGTAAACAAAGGGCGAATGCATTGACAAAACACTATGCTAATCTCGTATAACAAAAATTGAATATTGCATTATTCAACGCGGGCGCATTAACCGTGAGATCGGAACAACATATAAAATGAGGAAATCGACGCTTACCAAATGGTGAAAATGTCGATCCGTTTTGGTTGGTGGCCAATTTTAATTGAATGAAAAAATGATCGTCTATGCATTTTTTCGTTTTGGATGATGGGCTAATGGAAATTGGCAGTGGTCTCGGCTGCCACCCGTGCCAACTTTTGCGGAGCCAGCTATCGCTACGCTCCAGTTCTGGCCCACCGGCCAGATATATCGTTTCGATTGAATAATGGTCTCATGGCGATTGCCTTTCTCTGTCCCCGAAAACGAATTGATTATTCAAATTCGGTTTTTCTTTATCCGCTCCTTGGTATCCGTATTAATCATATATGGAATACTAATGTGTCAGGCTTCGGCCGCAGGTAAACATGCGGTAGATATGCGAATGAACGAATCTCGCATTTGAATGATTTCATTCATCTTTCAAATGGGAAGTCGATCGCATGTGCACCAAATGGACGTATTGGCATGCAAAGCCTTGTGCAGTTTCTATTGAATTGTAAATTTGAGTTCTGAGACTCGAGCATTGGTTCACGATAAAAATAGGTATTATAAATTCGTTTTCGCTATATCGCCTCCCCGCGCGTAAAATTTAAGAAAGATTTCTTATGATTTATTCGTACAGGATTTCGCATAAAGAATTTAAACTTTTATATTTGAGACAATAAATTCTGATACTGAGTTACGATAACCTTTTTGAGAAGAAAGACCTTTTGATCTGAATGGCTTTTGATTGTCTCGGCAATATATTACGATATATATTATTATATATTTACGAGTACGAACAAAACATTTGTTGTTTTAATATAGAATTAATTTGGAGTATTTCGCATCATATATTTATCGAGCCGTGATTGGAGGGTCCTCGCGAGCTCTCAACTCTCACGGCGCGAGATTTAATGAGTGCGAATATTTCATGTATCGTTAGGGCCACCGTCGAAATCAATCACGATATTAACCATGTGTGAAATGAATTGAACGAGCAAATAACTGCTACCTTCATCGCGATGTCGACCGGCAGGAATACTTCGCTGAAATATTTATGTTACTGATTTACATAATAATTACTAAAAATATAAGTATTTACTACTATAAAATCGGGACACAGCTACTGAACAACTTTTACCCTTGCTTGCATTAGTATAGTCATAACAGACTCTGAAATTATTGTTTTAGTAAGTACGTAGTCGATTAATACACTTTTTAACACAATTCACGGTCTTGTTCTAACATCTAAATATTTTGTTACTAATGTCTTGTTTTATCATTTTCTGAAAACAGAATAGTAATCGGGTTTTATATTTTTAATTTACAAGTATTTTATTTCTTAATTAAGACCTAAGCGAACATTGTACATTCAGACATCCATATATATATATATATATATATATATATATAATTATATTTTTTATATATATTTTTTTATTTTTTTTTTATAGGAAATCTTCAAACTCCGAGACCGATTTTAGGTTTTTCAATTTAAAGTGCTGTTTTCATTATAAAGTTCTAAAAGTTTTGGTTAAAATAAAAAAATCTGTCGATAATACACGCTGGTTTCCTTTATATTATTTACTTTGCACTTTACTACGTAATTCAATATGTTGTTAAATAATTTAATTTATTTCGTCACTCTTATCATATTTTATTTAATTCTTTTCCCACAAGATACCTACATCACCTTCCCATAGATGCTTCTTTATTTTTAACTTATTTTTCTTACTATCCTATACTTTGCGATTATTGATATAATATATACTTAAATATATTATTCAATTTTGCTTATTTAACTGATTTGTTTCGATTTGACAAAAATATTGACGTGTAGGTAGGAAGGGATAAAATTACCTACCCGTATTTTAGGTTTGATAAGAAAAAACATGGGTTTTAATGCGTTCAGTATTTATCAAGTATAGTAAGTACATTTATAAGAGTACTTATAAAATTATTTTTGCCTTCTCCCACAAAACAGCCTCAACTAAATATGAAGCAGTAGCGGTAACACTATTTTTTATAAAAATTCCTTTTTAAGTAATTAATAGAGAAAATCAATAGTAATTAATCTATTTACTAACTATAACTCTGCGAACATAGTTAGCAAGACTTTCTTATGCTTACGAATAGAAAATCGGTATTTCTATCAACTGTAATATTACAATGGTATCGATTGATTCGTACTCATAGATTTTATTCGTTCGTATTGTTTTTGTTTCGTTTCAAAATAATGCTTTCAACGCAAGTTCCTCCTGGGAACAAAATGTTGTAGCAAAGAATGATTGATGTCTCAACATCGACATTAGCAAAGTGTGTGAGACATTTCAAATCAACTGTTATAACATTTTCTTTGTTGTGTCAATAATAAAGTAATAAATAGCTTTGAAAGGTCGAGATCACATTTTTTGTAAATACCAAGCCTACGACATTTGTGTAGTTATATTACATGTAACTCCCAAATGTATATAAAACAACGAGACTGTTATTTTAGCATGCATGACACATTAGAACGTATGAAGTAAAATAACTATAAAAATAGCAAAGAGGTAAAATCTCTACTCTAAACTATTCTATTGTCGTCAATTTACTTACAAACGTATTTTCAAACTATCTGCAAGATTCAAATCACCAGCGTGCAGCCATGTTCCATCCATTCTTATTCGAAATTACTTCGACATGTCAAAAGCTTTCGAAAGTCCTATTTTAAAGGCGCACGCACATGATACCTATTATTTTATCACGTATAAAAGTAATATATCTCATCCACATTCTTTTTTTATTACGTGAATTTTACGACTTCGTCAATTTGTCTACTGGTTTTATGCGTAAGACGAATTGCGTGAGACGTGCTTGATAATTCAATGGTTACTTTCGTAAATTGATATTTTGAGATTGATGCTACTATACTATAGGGTTTTACTTTATTATCAGCGTAATATAAACATGTTTTTTTTAATCCAACACAGCTAGGCCACAAGCAGAAGCTCGCACTACCATGGAAGTCAGCGGCACTGTGGCCCTAGATGTGGCATACCTAGTCTGAAATACACTGCCTTTCAAAGAAAGCTGCCGGAACACATCGTTAGGCATTGTCATCAATGTATATTTTAAAAGAGGAATAACGGAAAGATTCGGTGACGCTAAAAGTTACTAAAACTTATTATTGAAAGTCGAGAAGACTGAAATAATTAAGTATTATTGATAAACATGATTTACAGGCATCTTAGTAATGTAGGTACAATATGGACAAAGCAAATCATTAAACTGTACTACAAAAAATCAGATAACGCGTACAACATAGTCGTTATTGTTTCTATCTTCAAAGCTTTCGTAGATACGTGGATATTTTTCGCATTGAAACAAAGGATCCATTCAAAAGTCTATCGTGAGCTGGCATCCACAACGATCGTGGGTCTGTCAGGCTCCAACCGCAAACTACAACGGATTGGACACGAGAGCTCCCATTCCAAACGTCACTTTTTATTCAAAATATTCCTCTGCCAACACATATTTCGCGGAAACAGAACGGAAGTAAACGAATATGCTGAAAACAAAAACGACGAATGGTAAACCATACATAGAAACTAAAAACACCACTAAAACCACTCGCCAACGGCAAAATTTCAACAAACATCTCAGAACAATTTATAAAAACGTAACAATAACCCAATGCTCTTTATATGTTTTTCCATTCAAATTAGATGAAACACACTCTTTTAAAACGACCGAGACATTTTAAGAAAAGACGTTTTTCTTACAACAACAATTCCATTTTATTTCAAAAGAAAAACGATCCAATAAAACGCATATTACCTCGTCGCATTGTTGAAGAAAATTTGAAAAGTAAGGGTGTACGGAGGTATTAAGATTCGGTGCCGTTTGCTCGCGCGTTAGCCTCGCTCTCGGCTACGTGCTTGTGTGAGAGCACTTTTAGGAGACTGTAAAGAAATTTCTTTTAGTTGAATTTACGATTTCCCTATCGCGCTTAAGCGGCGAATCATGGCGCAAGGATGAAATATTATCGCCGAAGTATCCGCGCAGAGCTCAACCGCCGCTTGATGTTAAGTGTTGGCAGATTTTCACGTGTGCCTCTGCTTTTTCTCGGTATATCATGCCAAAGCCGCAGTCAAATCAAAACCGCTTTTGTTAGATTAACTATAAACCTCTTGTTGTGCTTGGGTTATTTATTGAAATTCTTATTCTCATGTATTTTTCTGTTAAATAAAGACTAGAGAAATTTTGTATTTTTTAAGTCGGTCAATAGACCTTGAATTCAAGTAAGAAAAAATATAATAGTGACAAGGTAATATTCACTATCCCACCCTACACCTATTAATAGTATAGCGACGTAAATAGTAGTCAAATTATGCGAGATCGAATCAATTTTAATTAGGATAATGTAAATGCGAATATAAATTTTATTTAGAAGATACGAAAACATTTTTTAAAATTGCTTTTAAATAAATTCAAGCAGTCTTTTGGTAACAGTTCGCCGTAGCATTTATGTTATCTCTGGGTACGTACTCGTATTTTGTAACTATATCCTATAACAGGCACAGAATAAATAAAGTACTATGTTACAGGCATGTACTAGCCAATGGCTATGTATTGGCAATATATAGACAGCGATACCTGGGGAATAGCCAACTCAAGTTGCAGATAGACATATAGCTACGTACATACTGTACGTATAGGTAACTTAAGTGCATTGCACTGCAAAAGTTATAAGCTGGCGGTAAATATTTGAAATGGCATTATTTTTATGGCAAAATTGTTAAGTCGTCTCCTAGAATTTTGTTTTGTAGTGGAGCATGTGATATCTTAAAAATACTCGGCAAAAACATTTGTAATAGGTAAGTAGAATATAAAACATTTTAAGAACCCCGTCACAAAATAATTAATAAATATAATACACCATTTTGTGTTGACGGCTATCTTGGATTAAACATTTATATTTTACTAGGCAAGGCCTTTCATTTAGTTTTGATACCCACACTGAGAGAGTTGTGAAAAATTATAAATAACTTATATAATAATTAATAAATTTATAACATTTCATTGGTGGCGACCATCTTCGACCAATTTTCACTAAACTTAAGGACACTTACGATAAATTATACAATATTCTACCTTTCGAACAAATCAAATAAAATTCATCCGTTTGGGAGCTACGATGCCACAGACAAAACACACAAACACATAGATATGTCTAACTTATAAAACTCCGTCTTTTTTGCATCTAGGGTTGAAAAGAGCTAAGTTTTTTGACTTATAATCTAAAGATTATGTCAGCCTCATAGGGTTGCAGCTCGCTTATGCTATTAATAAAGTTTAATCATTGAACTTAATGAATGCAGACATAAATCTAAATAAACAGAGAACTCAGTTTAAGACCCCTAAATAATTAAGGGATCGTTATTTATCCGTCAAATTATTCATCAATATCCGACGCCTCAGTCTCAACAAAGACCGAGGGAGAACACGAAAATTCATCAAAACTTTATTGAGGCTGAAACAATACATCAAGGCGCTAAAACATCGTAATAGCCACGAGATTGATCGTTTGGGGTTGCAGCTATCGGATGTATTGTCCGATCTCGCCGTTCGCTGCTTTCTTACAAATTCATAAGGTTTGAATCGAGCCGAAACTTCAACAATCGGTGATGCTACGACTTGCTGGACAAGCTCAAGACATTCACAATATAGCAAAAACATTTTTACACTGTAATAAACTTACCCTGAAAATAATTTGATTATTGTACGAGTTTATTCATATTTTTCTCACAACTTAAGGTGTGTATAAATATGCATGTTTTGGTACATCACTAAATCCTAAAAAAAAAATTCGTTATTTATTTTTATAATTAAATTTTATCTCCGTAATGGTTCTTTGACTGATAAAAATGGAGCGCCATTATAAGAATTACTATGCCTTGGTACTTGAGCAAAACTTCAAACAGAGCGAAACCAAATGTCTGCAAGAAATATTCTGGTTACTTACAACTTTCCTTCTTAAAATTGATTTTCTCACTTGGCAGGGAATGATTCGCATTTTTTCAAACTTAAATGTACAAGTTTTGGATCTCCATCACAAAATAAAAGTTTAGCGGAGCACTTTTGTTGATTTCTTTTAAATGCTGTAAATCTAAGTTCTTGTGCGATTAATTTTGTGCTTTATCATTCGACTTTGTTTATAGTACAAGGGAGTTATAATTTAACTTGGGTTTTCAGCTTTGTTGAATGTATTTTACAAAATACTTGGCTACATTGCTCATTGTTGTCGTCTTGATTTTTTTTTATCAAACTAATAATTTAAATAATAATTTTAAATAAAAATTTTGATAACTAAAGTATACCTACAATTACAAGTTACATTCAGAGTGCCCGAGAACAGAACTATTTTTTTAGGTTTGCTCCCACATCACGCGCAATAGCGTTGTTAAATATTATCGCGGAAGATATTGACATTGACTTCACAGAGGGTGCCAATAGGATTTGTGAATTTTTGTATGTAAAAAGTTCATGTTTTATAAAATAGTTTAGTGTAGTCTCGCCTTGGTTTTTACTGTCATGATACTGTGTTTGTCCAAATAAATGAAAAAGGGCTATTTTAGTTACTAAAATAGTTCTTTAACCAGTCAATTTTGAAATTTGTATTCTGAAGTTTTAAATGACTCCAATACAAATAACCGGTTTCGTTCGTGTTAACAAAGTTATTAATGACAAGAATTACCGGGCGATAAAATATTTTTAGCATCCAAGCGGTTCCTGCAATATATATATTGCCTCTATTATTTTCAGTTTATTTATTTCTTGCAAAATAGGTTACAACATAAATGTGATCTTAAATATGAACATAAAACAGTACTCTGTTTTCGCTCCTATTAGGATGCAAGATAAAGAAATATAAGTAATAAAATAAAGTATTAACAATCACAGGTGGCTAACAAGTCAAGATTTTAAATACGAGTACAAATGTCAGGTCATCAAAATAAAGTCAAGTTGATAAAAGGTACGGTACACATCCATCAATGTTTACGGAATTTATTTATACATTTTGATACAATGCTGATACGTTTACTTCTATTTGGGATTGTTATATCTATTTCATGTAGGTCTTTGTCGTTAAGATGCTCACTGACGCTGTAGTAAGCTTTACGAAGAAGCAGTTCAGTGAGAGTTTTTTCTATATTGGTGGATGTCGTTCTCAGTCCTAACTTTAGTGGGTAAATGATTAAATATGGGAGCGTGTCGATAACACTAGTCTTTAGCAACTTGGTTTTCGCCCCAATCCTACTAAGCTTACATGATCGCAACCTACCATCTTTTCTGTGTTTGAATTTGTCAGGATGGGTTTTAGCAAAGTATGCCACCTCTTGTATATACATTGAGGGAAGCCTTAAAATTTTAATTTTTGAAAATTTCGTTTTCATGAAACTCTACTTCTCAAACCTAGCATAGCTCGTATGCAACGCTTCTGAGATTTGAAAGCTTTGTTTTTATCTGTCGAATTTTCCCAAAATTTGATTCCATAGCGTATGATAGAAGCTGCACGTGCATGATAGGCTTTCAGCAGAGCTTGTTTATTAACTATGTGCCTTAATTGGATAAAAGATATGATGCAGCCTTTTGCAAACATTGTTAATGTGAATTTTCCAGTTTAATTTATTGTCAATACTTAAGCCTAAAATTTTTATTGCGACAACTTCTTAATAGTGTTACCCGCGTAATTTATATTCAACCTATCTAAATTTGTATGTCTTTGCTTAAAAATCTTTGCATTTGTTTTTTTCATATTAATTTTTAAATTATTATCATTTAACTATTTATTTAAAGAAACAAGCGTAGCAGTAACATCGTTTTGATTGGTTTTTTCAGTAAACAAAATAGTACTGTCGTCTGCAAATAACGTCATGGGAATAGATGTTACGTTTGGGAAGTCATTAATATAACATATAAATAAGAGTGAACCTAACACACTCCCCTGGTGGTACTCCAAACAAACCTTAACTTCTGTCGACTTATAATGAACAATAGTTTTTATTTATGAGCAAATATTGTCAATGTAGGTTATCTGGGTCCTACGAGTATTACTTAAGTAAGATTTTATAAATTTATTGGAATTGCCTCTTATACCACAGCAGTCTAATTTGTTCAACAATATCTTATGGTCCACGTGGTCAAACGCTTTAGTCATGTCTAAATAAAGTGCAATAGCTTTTTGACTTATGTCCAGTCTTGTTGACAACTTGTTTAGAAAATTGTATATCGCTAGATTTATCGTTTTATTCTTTCGAAAACCATATTGGTTAGGCGCGAAGATTTTATTTGATTCAAAACAGTTATAAAATTTGAGATAAATAACCTTCTAAATTTTTTTTGAGAATACAGATATTAGTGCTATCGATCGATAGTTTCCTAGATTGTTTTTCGTCCCTTCTTGTGAAGGGGATTTATTGTGGACAACTTTAACTTCTCAGGAAATACATCTTGTTCTAGACAGTTATTAATAATATGACATAGTACTGGTGGTTTTAAGGCACGGGTCTTGCCCATGAAGAGGTGTAGCCCATAGAACACCAAGTTGGCTAAATTGTGGATTGGAGATTTCATTTATCTTCGAAATCACTTGACCTTTTCTGGGAAGCAGGTTTCTTCACGGTGTTTACCTTCATTTTAAGCTTGTGGTAATTTATTCTAATGAGCATATGACTTAAAATTTCAGACGAGCATGCCTGAACCTGAAATTGATTGCCTTTATAAAGTAGGAAAAAAAATGATATCGCGAAGTTGACAATTCGAAAAAATCTAGTATCAATAATGCGTTTTTGAAACTAGATATTACCAAGCTCTGCGTGAATAGCAACATCTAGAAAATATATTCATGATAAACTAAAAAAAAAGCATTTTTCGCTTAGGTCACGCTGTACAACCCAATAAAAACTAATTCAATACCCTATTATTGTTAAGCTGTGTTAATAGTCAGCTTTATTAACTTAAACTACTCGTTTTAATGAGCTTACTTTTCAAACGCACGCGTGCACTGCTCTGGCTTTACAACTTTGGATACGTCTACCGCAGGAGTTCTGCACGTAAACCGCGCGGATTTAGCATTAACCTCGGCACATCAACAAAGTCTTCACACTCGTCACGTCCCGTCCCCATCGCGGACCTCAATCGGTGACATCTGCACATTTTCGACGTTATCGACTGTTTTCACGGAGCAAATTTAATCTAAGCAGAAGGGATCAGTCTCAAAAGTGCCTCGCACGTGTCCCAGGGACGTGAGCACAGACTAACGATTTCTCAGTGTTATTATGTGTCCGATAGACGTAAGACTTTATCACAAAACTGCGCCGTACCCGAAAGAAATTTTTTTGTACGACATCTTTATTTGACGCTTTCTATAAGAAATTCCCAACAGTAACGTTACGCGAGTCCGTAAGATTTATAAGGTATCTACAAAATACGGAGGTTATTACGAAAGTGTTATGTAATTGCGTAGGATGTGATAGATCTTAGTTTGGTTACCTTTAAATGCCCATATTTTAACTAGATTATTTAAAGCTCTAGCTTTTAGACAAATCACACGTAAATCTCGAGTGTAAGCTACTACTCAAAAGGTCATTAAGTTTTTGCAACTCTTCCCAGGGGCTCCACGAGGATGTAGGGGCGCGAAGAAAATTTTCTTAGAAAAACAATAAATTTTCTGTGAGCTACGCTCGAGTGAGTTTCGGTGTCGGCTGAGCGAGAGCACGCTCGCCATAATATATTGAATTTGAAACGAACAAACTTTTACGTTCGCCTCTCGCCCGCGTGTAAAAAGATTTTCTCAAAATGTTTACAATGCAATAATTTTTATTCGACATCAAAGAACAACAGCTTACGGCACTGAATTTAATTCAGTGCCGTAATTCGTTGCAGTAACGTAGAAACTATGAAGAATGTTTGTATATCAGGCTGCACTTGCTTTTAGTAGCTCATTTTCTGCTGCATAGTAAAAAGTAATTACCTGACGATGTACGAAGTAAAACCCGACGGAAGTACTGAAATATATACTCATGAAAGTAATAACGTAAATAGCAAAGAACCCATTAACACAAACTCAAATTAATCACCTTAAAATAAAATAAACATTCTTCCGATTGGCCAAACACGGAAATCTCATTTGCACCCGAATCCCTTTTCCGTCCTCAGATCCGTTCTTAATCTATTGCCGACGAGTTGAGACGAAATGTTATATCTGTTATATCTTTCGAGAGGCCTATTGATCGTCGGGAAAACACTTTGTATCATAGCGGTTTACCGGCGGTTAAACCACAAAAAATATTGGCGAAAAGGTGTGAGCTCTTCTGGCTTAATCCTCGACGATTTGCGGAGAAGGAAAAAAGGGTTCGCGAGCTCGAATCCCCCCAATATCCCGCCGATTCACGCCCTCTGTCGGCGCTTATCGTCCTCACGCCTATTTTATTTCGTAGAAAAATATTATTAATGGCAAGGTTAATAACGCTCCTCTTTAGAGAGCGTTATTAAGTTGATGCAGTCCGTATTTTGAGGTTTATTTAAATACAAATTGATGAAAAATTGTGTTATTGGTGATCTACCAATTGCAAGTGAGTATATAATTGCTTCAATTGCTATCCAATAACTGTTTTGATATTTTGCTACACGATTTCCTTTAGCGTGAAACAACCCAAAATTAAATAAAAGTCGTACCTGTGCAATATCCTATAATATTTAGAGAGCATCACGAAGTAATAATGATTTTAGTTCGTAATATTTCTTGCATGAAATCTTCGCTGTTCTTGCAGCCTTTACAAAGGCGCTCGCGTAACAATATCCGTAAGGCCTAATTAATAATAATGAACGTACGGTCCGTAATGCTAGTCATGCAACATAGTTGCTTCAAGGTAGGTATGCTCTCTGAATTATAGCTACAGAAACCTTTGCTTGATGAAAAATTTAAAAATTACCAAAAACTTTAATATAGTTATTATTATTTTTTTGAATTTAATAAGACTGTTACAGGTAATAAAATTAATAAACTGGTCTTTTACAGATCTAGATAATATAACAACAGCGAAATGAACGACGGCTCATGCGCATAGCAAGTTTTGAAAAACATAGTACGAGTATGTACGTATTCTGTATGTATCTAATACATTTATTCTATTGTGATTGTAACGCTGTTGGGTGTCCTATCAATAAATAAATAAATTAATAAAACCATACGTTGCGCATCTTAAAACTACCTGCTATTTGATCTGATGCTGATTAATTCACACATTTTAACGCTACGCAACACTAAAAGCACATCGATCGCTAAATCAAAAGATACAATTGCATAATACGAGTATTAATAAGATACAATTGCATAATACGAGTATTAATAAGATACAATTGCATAATACGAGTGTTAATAAGATACAATTGCATAATACGAGTATTAATAAGATACAATTGCATAATACGAGTGTTAATAAGATACAATTGCATAATACGAGTGTTAATAAGATACAATTGCATAATACGAGTATTAATAAGATACAATTGCATAATACGAGTGTTAATAAGATACAATTGCATAATAGGAGTATTAATAAGATACAATTGCATAATACGAGTATTAATAAGATACAATTGCATAATACGAGTATTAATAAGATACAATTGCATAATACGAGTATTAATAAGATACCATTGCATAATACGAGTGTTAATAAGATACAATTGCATAATACGAGTGTTAATAAGATACAATTGCATAATACGAGTATTAATAAGATACAATTGCATAATACGAGTGTTAATAAGATACAATTGCATAATACGAGTATTAATAAGATACAATTGGTTACACGCTTTTAATACGGTACCAAAAGAAAATCCTATCTTTTTATTTTTGTACCGTATTAAAAGCAAGTAACCAATAGCATAAAATTTGCTTAACTTGGCTGCAGCGAAACCATCGACGAGAAAATTTTGTTTTCGTATGAGAACCGGTGGAGCTGAAATAAGGGGGGGGGGGGGTTACGGCTTGTGCTTGGAGAGGCGAAGTAAATAACACGAATTATTTGAATATTATATTATATTCGTATCTGGAAACCATTATTTTTGATCGTTTACTATACTGACGTCAGATATCAGGAGGTATTGAGTGATGGGAAAGAAAGTTACTTTTCGATTAAAGTTGTAACTCCACAACATATCAACCTACAATATAACAGATTCTAAAAGTAAAATTTCTTAAAAAAAAACTTCTTCGTCATACTTCCAACTTGCTCCACCATTAGTACGTGAAGGAATTCTCATTCATAGAATGCAGATCATGCAGTGAAGGTAGTTCTACTGAATTTCCCTTTAAATATGACTCATTAGCTAAGTAGTTAATTGTAATATTGTCTTTGGCACAATTTCCCCGAAACTTCAACTTTAGAACAACCTATATACTTACTTCGTACTTTATGTTTTTCAAACTCAAGGGCGCCATAAATATTTTTTTATATTAAAATTAATTAAACTACACAATTGTTTAAAACGACAGAAATAAACGCAGAAGAAACGTCTGCGCATCCTTTGCTAACGTTCCTCCTAGCCGCTTCCAACAAGAACGTGGAATGGCAAGCGAAAGTAATTTGTAGTATTATTATATATTCGTTGCATGTCTCAGCCTTCCTATCCCCAAATATAATAATATATATTTATTATAATACTCCTTACTGATATTTTTGATTTGTATAAATTAATTTTCAAAAAGCATAAACATCGATTTTCAGTACACTAGTGCAGCTTATATGACTCCGGGGTATGATGGGGAACATAAAGCATACTGCTTGTAGATAAGTGATTGTACCAAATATATTTTTTATTTTTTTTCTTGGATATTAAATGCAAAATATTTATAAGTCTTAACTATTTCTAAGTCATTTAATCTGATAGAAACTGGCTAATTCAACTAATTGTAAAAAAAAAACTTTGCAACAATAATTATTTTGGTCAAAATGATTATTTGGAAATAGCGCATCATTCTAAACTGTTAATAAGCAGCTTTTAAATTTATAAGTATAAATTGTTATATACTTACAACTTAGCAAATTAATAAAAGAAATTTGCTTCATATCAAATTTATGCTTCAATGAGGCTTGAGTAGAAAGGATTTTTTTGTATTTGTACCCCAAAACATGCAAAGCATGTGGCTCAAATATAAAAAAAAACTATGATATCTAACATTGTATTTAAGAATCAAAAGTTTTTCTGTATCACATAATAAATAAAATCTAGGTTACATTTAATTCATTGTGTAAATTGTAGAGTTATAGATATACATGATGAGTTAGAACCTATCTATGGGTAATTCATAATTCGAATTATTGAACTAGCCAGTTGCTTTCTCGATTTTGGTAACATGACACTTAAGTGTAACATTTTAAAATCAGATGCGCGTAATTTAACAAAAATTTAAAATAAATAGGAAAATATAAACTTATCCTTGAAATACAATATTCCTACGTGTTTTTTTGCATATTTTGTCGCCGTATATATTTGCAAGTTTTCACCGCACATTTCGTAATTTTATGCAAATGTATTTTTTATTTCATTTTCTGACACCAAATGTCATGATACAATGTTGCCAAGGCTAAACATGAAATGACTTAAATTTATGACGTCATCGCCTACTGGCTACCAAAGGGAATTAGTTATGGTTCCCCTGTGTTATAATTTAGACCCGATCTAATGCTATCTTATATCGATAAGCGAGACCTAGCACTCTCTGACTTTTGACTCGGGCATTAAATGTGTGTCTTGATATTAGTACTAATTCTGTCAATATTGGTCTGAAACTAAGACCTGTAGTCTATGTTCCAGACCAATATTAAGGAAACTTCGTAGATAAACAATTTATTTAGTCATCGGCGATTTTTGATTGTCAATGTATTCGTCTCAAAAATAATATAATTTGCTTCTTTCCTTTTAAAAAGTCGCAGAAATATTGTGTTCGCAATTTCAATAATTCTCAGAACAACATCAAGCATTCATACTTAAGCATTAATCCAACTGTATTACTAACTTGTTATTCACAATATTGAATGTTGTAACTACACAATTTATACGACAACATCTGTAAATTATAAATAAAACCCGTAATATCGAACCGTGAGTCTATGAAATCGCGGTGATGTTGACGTATCAACATATGACATTTAATTATTCAGCTTATAGTCTGATGCCGACTGAAATATTTCGATAATGTCGTGCCAAATCTGGATAATCTAAAGCTATCGTTAATTAAAGGCAAGCGTCTCTTTGCCTATGCGGCATGCCCGTCTATCAATTATTTTGATAACGATGATCACTCGAGGAATTTCCTCGTATTAAGAAGCCTTTCAGGTATTTGCTCATAATCTTCCACTAGAGTTTCTCCACATTAATTAATTATTAGGAAGGTATCCTTACCGGTGGGTCAAACAATTTCACGCGGTCATTAGGGATGGTATTTCTACGTCTGCTTCGTTAGGTTTGTCCTGATAACAGCTTTCTCACAACTCATAGTTTCATTTATCGTCAGTAATAATGAGTGAGAAATCATAAAAGATAATGAATACCTTTATCAACCTGCCGTTAATTTAAAGTTTGAAGTTATTAGGAAGCAACTTGGCAATTCAACTCGTTTTTGCTCCTCAGACATTTCTAATCGATTGATTTAGATATAATTAAATACCTAATATGAAATACGTACGCACACTGAACAAGTTACTCGTGCCGACAACGAAAGTTAATTCGAAATTTATTTACGATGAGCGGAACTTATTTAATTTAGAATTACTTGCATAATCCTAATTAGAATTTCTATTTCTAGGCTTATAAATTAATACCGGAAATATCAGAGCCAACTTAAAAACTCATCATAATTAACATTCATTTAAATTCCAGATTATTCATGACAGAAGGCGAAGTTACCGGAGGTATTTAGCGACGCACCTGCCCGGGGCGTCTCGGCGTGGTCGAAATTAATGCGACGCAAAGTCGGCAAAAGTCAATTACACTTTATTAAAACCATCTCCATTTATATCAATTTGACGCAAACTGTTACAAATACTGGTAATGTTTGGTCCTTTCATCCGCGCGAGGCGGGGCTACGCAAGCGCCTGGAACCCGCTCTCGGTCGGCGTTAGACAAAGCCGCGCGGGTAGCGAGCGACTCCGCGGCCCGTGGCCAGTACGCAGCCGGCATTCGCGGGACGCAGCGTCACTGCCGATCGCGCGCACCGCCGCCGCCGTCCTCGTCGCTCGCAATTCTTCTGATGAATAATTTAATCGAGTCGATATCGATGGCCAATGAATGAGCGAACTTTCTTAACCCGCCGACAGTGATGACGACTCTCCGACCGGATCACCTGTAATTCTTACAAAAAGTTCCGCAGGTTATACGATGTCGTTGGGGTGAAGTAATTTGACATGATGAGCGGCCGAAGATTGGTTCCGTGCGCGGCGGCAGTGACACCTGTTCTGTTTCTTCTCGTAATTAGCGGCTCGGCGGCTTCCACTGACGGTGAGTTACCGCCTCAATAAGGCCTTAATTAACTAAATAAACAACATTGTTGTTAATACGTTAACTTGACTTACATTGCATGTTTTTATTTGCTTACGTACGAACAAATATTTGAGCCGCTCGGATTATGTCAAATTATTGATGTTTGTGTTGGCTGTGATAATATAATTTTGCAATATTTGTTAGTAGAGTTTATGATGAAGCATACAATAAGCTTTTGAATTAAATGTAATATGTGGATACTTTAAACATGCCGAGCAAAAAGTTTCCTACGTAGCGCTACGAAACTGAATTGGCTTTTTCACAATGCATTGAAACTTCAACTCTACGAGTGCGGGTCAGGTAGCAGTATTATTTTCTTTTCAATTTTCACCTGAAATTGGAAACACCGAAGATATTACGGGCGGATATTGACAATTTAACTCTGCTGGTGGTTAAAATCAAAATGAAATTGGGTAATAAATACCTACGTTTTATCTTATACCTATTCGTAGTATTATTAAAACATGAATAGTCATTACAATGTTTTAATAATCTCAAGGTATCCATTCTGCTTGATAAATTGTTTCAAGATTGTAATTCGTAAAAAATGCGCATAAATGTTCATACCAAATCTCTAAAAAAATACCATAATGGCACAAATCACACCATACGGTGCGTATTTAGCGTACGATAGCACTAAATGCAGGTCTACTAAACATTAACTGTGCACAAGGAGGTATACGATAATTAAGAATTTTCATAGTTTTTTTGTAACTACAAGTTATTCCTGCGCTTGCGCACAAAGAATGCAATATTTATAATATTTGTCTGTACGACGATACATAAGCAATTTGTTGCTACCTCCTACTTGCTTTGTACTTAGAAATCTGAGAGCATCATGATTAACTGCTATTAATAATCATCTTAATGCATAAATGCGCAAAAGGGTGCGCAAATCGGAAAATTTAATTGTGTCAAAATGTTGAATGGTATTGTTGTTTAAGCTGTCATAAATTTTATAAAGCAATCAAAACATCCACATGCGCATGTGTCAGTCGCTGGTCACTAAATCACTTCGGCAAAACAATACAATTCTAATAGCAGTCTCGGTTCTTAGAAACCTACTCCAGAATTAAGGTTGCATTGATTGAGAAAATTGAGAGTGAAGAATATTTTCAGATGTTTGTTCTAATGTAATATCATAATTATGCATCAATAGTTGAAATAAATAATATAATATCAGATACAGGGATACACTCACAACCATTATTAACACTCACAACCATTATTAACACTCTGCTCGATCGTAGTTGGAGCCAAGCTTCTTTACCCATAAGATTTCGCATCAGAAAAATTCCTACCACACAAGAATTGATAAAATCATTGTTTTCTCCCTGTTTGAGAGACATAGTTCTGCTTTTTTTAAAACGTCTAGCACACTCACAGAGCGTACACGTTTTATTGCTTAGACACGCTGGGAATCAAGTCTTTGGTTGCAGGAACTGCCATTAGATAATTATACCATGGTAATTATACAATTGTACCAAGTGGGGCAACCTGTGTAGCAGAATGCCTTAATATTCAACTCTTGATAGAGAGTATCCATGTGTGCCGTATGTGTTAGATACTTTAGGGACCAGTAAGTACCTCATAACTTTTTAACAATTGCCGTTGCGACGAAAGAACTCCGCGTAACCAAAATGCTGGCTTGTATTTATCCCTAAAAATAAATTCTTTCGCCGCTAGAGAACTATATTATAACTCAGTAACATATGCTATAAAAAGTTATAGATTCGTAGGTAACACGGCGAAACTCAGCTTGTATAACTATAAGTAAATAAATTTTGTTTGTTTAATCTTATATTATATGATAACAGTATTGAATAAAAATATTATTTGAATACGTTTTAATGTTTTGACTCTTTGAATTCTAAATAAACATTGTTGATGGTTTTTAAGGCATCAACAAAATATATTTTGACTAAGACCTCTTAGAATCTATGTTATTCTTTACTGTATTTCGCAGTATCTGAGCTTATTATTATTCATTTGAGTTGGAAACGAGGTGAATCCAAGATTTGCGAAAATTAGTGGGCTATGACTATATATAATTATATAATTAGAGGAGACAATAAGACACATTAAGGCAGACAAAAGTATGTACCTACGCTACCTTTGATATAAATTAACTTTAGCACTGATATCCAAATAAAAGTACATACTATTAGGTGCAAGTGTACGAATTATTTCTAAAAAACAGTTTCGTAGCATAACCATGGTCAATATAACAAACATTACTCAGTAACAGAAATACTGAAACAAAGAAAAACAATGATGAATTTAATTTAATAATAATGTGGTTATTATTTTTTCTTCATCATTTCAGTAGTACCTAAACTGTTTGAGCCGTTTGAAGTTATTTATAAAAATAATCTTATCTATATTTATGTACCTAGAAAAACGTTGTAGTTACTTTAAGCTCCTTTGATCCTAATATTTCAGTTGAAACCAACTAAGTAACGTTTATTTGTTTATTATATTTCAATATAGCCAGTATTAAAATGGAGATGCTAAATACATTGTATGATTTGGTTTCTAGATTTCGACCCTTTGAAGTCTAAATAAACTAGTTGGTAGTTTTAGATAGACTGATAAAATAAACTTTGACTGAATCATCTTAAAACCTATGTTTTATCGAGTCTGGCAAAATATTTTTCTGTCTGTCAGTTTTAATGTATAGATATGTTAGTCCTCACGAAATTTCGTACCCGCGTACAGGTCGTAGTTTCAATCATATCTTGATGAAATTGGTGTAAAAGACCTAGAACATTTTAGAATTTTGGGGGGTACTTCTCCCAAAAAAGTGGGGAAGGTTGTTACAGCGCCATTTTCTAGCTGATTTTGATACTATTTGGTACACACATTTGAGACACAAAGTTAATTACGATTTCTGAATATGAAAAAACCGGTCAAATGGTTGTCGTGATTTTTATAAAGTCACAAAAATTATCGTTTTCGCGAGATTGACTCGTTTGCGGAACTTTAGTATTTAGTCAATTTAACTTGGGAAAGGGATAAAGCGTGTTTATACTGGAGTAGTAGTTGTCTCTTTGGAAGTAATTCGTGGCGTCAACCAACAGAAAACGTAGAAAATAGGTGTTCTATTTATAAAGCTTTAAATTAAACTGACTATGGAGCTCTGAAATGTCTAGCGATTATTATCTTATCATAGTTTAAACAAATGAAACCTACAATTAACTTACCATGTTACCAGTGGTAGCGCTCAGTTGTAATGCCGTCATGTCATCTAAAAATCAAAATCATAATTAAAAATTCCCCAAGATCTTTTTCAGGTAACCAAAAGGATAAAAGCGAGAACATTCCTGTTTTTGGTCTGAAATTTTTTGTCAGTAAACAATAGGGATTATACATACTTAATCGCATTATTTTCTTCAGATTGAACTAACAAGCATGCTGATAGACGAAAATAAATATAGTAAACTTTAACCAGGGTATAATCTGCTTCACTTGAAATAAAACTGATATTAAAGTCAAGACTTCACTATCAAATTTTGCAAAAATATTGCTGACCGTCACCGTCATTGAATAGCTTCAAGGATAAGGTGATAAAGTTTTAAGTTAATTAAGTATATTCTTTATTGTATACCCCGTTCCATTTTAATTAATTTTTTCACAATTGTCTCCATCCTAAGGTTGCCTGGAAGAGATCGCTTTTTAGCGATTAGGCCGCCACGTGTAGCACTATATTTTGTAAGATTGTTTCTTTTGTATTTATGCTTTGCATATAAAATGCAGACATCTATCTATCTATTTTGGTCCATGTTTCAAATATAAGTCTCATCTCATGAAACCATATCGGTGAAAGTTCAGGCTTGAATACTCTAATTGATATAGGATAAAAAAAAATTTTCTTGTCGATGGCATTTTAAACTTTGCCATATTAATTATGTAGCATAAACACACAATTTAATAGGTAGATCAATAAAGATAACAAACTTTTATCATATTTCCACAAACAACCAGAGCCAGTAAACAAGAGCGTGCAATAAAACGGTCGTGAAACCAATTAAAATATGAATATACGTCGAGATTTATTACGCAAATGTCAATTTATCGAGAAATTGTACAGTGAAACAATTGACATACATTTTTGTATTAAATTTTCATCACGTGTCTGGCCCAATTGATATCTACAAAAGCTATTATTCGTCGGATTAGCTTTTTGCCGGATGAGCGGTTAAATATTGAATAGGCATTTCATTAAAATGTTGCCCAATTTGTAGGAACATTTTATTAACTAGCTCTACGAACACTTGACCTCTTGAATATAAACTTTATTGTATATTAATAGTGTAGTATTGCTAACACTGAAATTATTTGGTAGCGATGATGGCTGAGTATAGTGGAGTCAATTGCCGTATATAACGATACTTACAAGGTTTGATCCTACGTTTAGACACAACAAAAACCTGAGCTAGCAGTAAAGGAAAACCAAAGCATGGTGGTAGGGTGAGCATTATAAAACATGCTCGCCTGGCTAGCTCAAGTTGAAAAATCTGCTACCAAGCACCTAACGGTGTGTTCCGGCAGCCTTCTTCGAGAGCCAATGTATTCCAGACTAGGCATCTAGGGCCACAGTGTTGCTGCATTCCGTTGGCGTACAAGCTGGTGAACAAATACCTGGCTTACCACAGTACCTACATAAAATATTTCATCGAAAAGACTTACTGGGTCTGATATGAGCATTTACCGCAATTTACTCATGTATCAATTTGAACTTTAATTGTGTATCAAATAAACTATTTTTATTATAATTTACTTTTACTGCTCCGTCCCCTAAGAAGTCAATTGACACTCGATAACATTTCAATGCTATTTACAGAACATACTGACCCTTTTTTCGGCTTATCGTACTCTACGCTTATAAGCTGGATTCCGAAGCATACTGTGGGTAATTCCACAAAGCAAAATATAATAACGGAACGAGACAATATGCAGAGCGTTGTACACAAACGGGGACATTGCCTCTAAAGTCCCCTCGAATAGAGCAGTAATACCACGAGAATGCATTTCACTTGTTTGAGCCAACAAAATAGCGGAAATAAGAATTTTATGCTGCACCGCAACGCCAAGCTAATTAATAGAATTGAAGTGAATGTTTAATTAGTAGCTTTATTACCCTAAAGTTGCCGTAAAATATACAGAACTAAGTTATATTTGTCATTAACATGGCCAATAATTAGGTTGAATTGAAAATAAAGCCACTGAACTGACCTCAATGCGTTTATGCTTTATTTATTTTCTCTTATGAATGAATAAATATACGAGTAGCTTTATTGCGCACTAAACAGAAGATGCAGCAAAAAATATAGGCAATGGTACTTAGTAGGTACATACTTATGGATTGCGTCTAAACAACTAAAATATTTATTTATTTTTTGAATAATTTAGTGCTTGATGTCATATTTTATAGGAACAAAGACTATTTAGATTGCGTTCGAACACATCAATAAAGAAATAGATAACAAAGTAGTCGCTATTACGACAAATGTAGCAATAAAAGAAATCAAAAGGTTTTATCAGCATTGTTATTAATTAGAAATCGGGTTAAAATATACTAAATTGTAAATAGCATATAGGAGTACTAGTTATAGGTTTACTGAGCCTACAAACACCTTTTGTTTTAAGATCAACTCCTAATAGCAGAAAAAAATCTAAAGTTTCATAAAAAGTTAATTGCCGATAAAATGTATGAAAGTTGATCCCGTACTAAACGACGTTTGTTATAATAGCCCCTAACAGATAACCGTTATATTGCCAATGGCGCGCCCAATATAAGTATTAAAAAAAGTCTTATTTGATCTTAAAAGACGAGTAGGCAGTGATTTAAATCACAAAATCAGACACAATACCTACCCACATCTGGCGCGCTCGTAAAACACCAAAGGCTCGTTGCCAAGCTTAACATTTCAGTTACGTAATAAATTAAGCGCCACCCCGCATCGAAACACCCAATAGCCTGACCCTCTCGTCTTGACCGCAATCTGTACTGAATTACTATCACCGAAGTTGGATGAACTCTGGCGCTGACAACTAACCCACCTTGTGTATGATTATTTGTGAGTTGTCGGCACCACGCTTCAATTTGTTACTCAACTCGGGTGCGCCTTTGCTGGAAACTTGCTCCCGCCAGAATGCCGGTTCATTGCGACGCCAATTGCCACATAAACAAGCCGCGCTCGAAATATGCGGCCGCGATACCGAAACTTCCTTGTTTACTGTTTTGTGAACGTATCATAAAGACGCTTTTTATGCAGCTTTGAAACAAAGTTCTCGGATGATTTGTTTGATTGTTGAAAGACAAGAGAACTGGTGTCCGCGCACCTTTTAGATCTATTGTTATTCGTTTGTATGTAAAACGCGCAACAGAAGTTATTTTTAAACTGTGCACGAAATGTAAAAATTTCCGCAGTAGATTTAATATCATATCGTAATTTTTTAGTTGCGAATTACTAAAATAAAAACAAACTATTTTCCGTTACAGTTCTGCCGTTGGTAGAACTATTTTTGTAACAATTTTCTAATTTCTGCAAGAGGCGATATACGAATTGGTTTTTTAAATTTGGCAAAACACTTTGAATTTTTGGTGCATATTTTGTTTGACATTGTTTTATGATGAAATTGCATGCTAGAACTTGTTTTTAAATCGTATTTATTTTGTTTGTTATAGTCGCGTGCGAAATAAAGCTGCCAGCATTAATTAAAACAGAATATTATTCGTTTTTTTATAATCTGTTTTTGTATCTATAGTCAAAATCTCGCGTTTTGTACCCCACTTATTTTTTTATTTAAAGTATCTTTATTCATCATATCTAACTTATAAACCATGTACGAAGGTAGACACGGTCCACGCATATACAATAAATATGTTTAGATTACTATTCAGACTTAAATGTCTTTAGAAGTTTTTGAAAACTACATTAGTTTGTGAAGTAACAGTAATTAAAAACTTAAATTACAGTACCTTTATGTGATATCATGGAAGTAAATTTATGAACCACTTGTTCCAAATTCATTTTTAGCATTTAAGATCTAAATGTAAACAAACACCTTGGCAATGGGAGCACAGTAACAGAAATGTCGGTGAAAACTTGAACAAGCTACGAGTATACATAATAATCGCTTCAAAGTTAAATCTACTTAATTACATACATTAAATATAAATAAATAATGCAGACCGCACTCGCAAGGCTATGTTTTATTTTGTCTACCCTGACTTGTAAGTTAAATAAGTCAAGCGGTAGGCGATTGAGAGCGTCGTCGCTGTTGCGATACGTCATCGCGGTCGCCAAGCACGTAGTGATGGGGCAAGCGGTACCTTTTGTAAGTATCGACATAAGGATATTCGATAATCGTGTTTGGCCAATTGTTGATAGTAGTTTATTAGGGTGATTTAGGATTAAGTGTTTGTAAAATTTTATCGTTTGCTTAATAGTAAAATTATATACTGTAGGAAAATTAATTTTATGATGTAATTTGGAAATGTTCGAATTTTGAGAAAAAACATTTTGGGATGAACGCAATGAGCGCGTGCGCTCCCGGCGCGAGCCAGAGAGGGAATGGTGATACTGTGTGACTGTCTCACCCTCACCGATTGACCAACTTTGACGTACTAGGTGCTATTGGATTGGTCTTTATCTGTAGATTATCATAGTCTATACTGGTTACATCTCGTAGCTTCACTCGTTAAGGAACAGAGGTCTTAATTTAACGCAGTCGATTTTTTTAAGTTTCTTCTAACCAAAAATTCATAATGAATATCTTAACAATAAAATATTCCGAAAACAAATATAACATTGAAATAATCAGAAATGAATTCATTCCAAATCTAATCCCATGCATAAACCGTTGCATTACCTTTCCCTGGATTACTGGTGAAATTCGAAACAATCTGTATACATTATGAAATTTGAATAGCGTGCTGTGGCATTGTTGAACCGAGAACCATGCATGTGACACACGGTCGCAGACAATCACATCAAAGGAAATGTAAAACAGCTAGTGGTAGGGAAAACCAAGACGGAGTTTAATATATTTACAAACATAAATTTCTTATACAAATTTTTTCCTAGTTCTGCAACGGGAATAAATATTTTTGTATGGCACCATAATATTAAGATAAATAGCTTTATGGAAACTACAAACAGAGCCTTTATTCGTGTTTCGTTTTTTATTGAATGTTGTGTTGATCGTTATGTTCTGTCTCTGCCGAGTATTATTGAAATTGCTCGTTTAATATGACGCCGTAGCAATGTTTCATTTTTTGTGTGGGAATTCCCCAATCTCCAACATCTAAATAACTGAAAGTTCTTAAAACGTATTCGTTTCGCAAATTTTCATCAATATTGGGTGAAAATACAACCAGAACGCGAGTACCAACATCTGAATAAACATGCAGACTGACAAATAAAGAAAAAATGGCCAAGTGCGAGTCGAACTCGCGCACTTAAGGTTCTCTACCAGTAACTACTCGTATACCTGTTGCTGTTATATCGAGCAAAAAGCAACAAAGATCATGTCTGTTGTATGTATGTTAGGAGTCTCTCTTAAAATTTCATTTTATTCCATTTTTATTGTTTGTCGTTATAGCATCAAGAGAAATATAACATACATGAAAATTTTAACTGTTTATATTTTCACACATACAGCATGGTAACAGACAGACGGACGGACAGGGTAGTCTTTAAAATAGGGCCTCGTTTTTACCCTTTGAGTGCGAAACGCTACTTGCAGCAGAGACGCTTCGCTCGCTCGATGAATAACCACAGCCCCCGCCCATTCTCACTGTAATCCCTGGTCCTGCAGCGCCGTGTGTCCGCCAATAACGCTCCCCGAGCCTCTATCTAATGAAGCCAATTTTCCGCGCCCACTCCACCTTGCTTTCCTTTTGAATTTTCTCGCGTATTTTCCTTGTCATCCATCTCCTTCCACGTTTCCGCGCAAGCAGATTGCTTTTGATTTCAAATTCCAACAGCATTGATTTAATAAACAACGTAATTTTATTTGTTTAGCGTTTGAATTAGAGCAAAGGGATTCCAGATAAAAGGATAGGACTTAAAAGCATTTAATGAATGAATTTCTATGAAAATAATCGATTATCTGTTTGAAATTCTAATTAAACTCGCTTCGAAATGCAAAACGAATAAGAAAATGGTCTTGCTGCTGCTATTCCTAGATTAATCATCTTCATCATCACAGCCTTCTTTATCACATTATTCGGTGTAGGCCTCTCTTATTCCTAGGTTAGTATACATAATTGTGGGCGGAGTGGTTAACTCCAATTTTTATCAGTTAGGCCTCCCGAAAGCTTCTTACCAGGTTTACAATTGATTGCATATTAATATAACGTGTTCTAGGGAAGATATTAAATGTAAATGCTACTAAACAATCACCCCATCACAATACTGGACTAGTCGATCAGTTAGAAACACCTAACAGCTTGCTCAATTATGATTAACAATGAGCGCTACAGAAAAACATAACAAAATAAGTCTGGCTGGTGTGTAATATTTTTATACGAGTATTTACGCATAATGCTTAAAAACCTAAAGCCGTATTTTCACATCGATCGCACTTTTGAACCGATTTTAAATCTATAAAAGCTTTTACGCGTTCACTATCAAAAACTTTTGAACAAATTCAGCGAAATATTTAATGTTGTTAAAGAAGAACCGTTTCAGAACAACCATTTCAAAACTTTATGCTGTCTTATAAAGTTAATTTACAACCTAGAGAGAGTTTGACACTCATTCAATCATAGTTCCGGTCGGAGCGTTTAATATTTGATCGGCCAATGTGCAATAACGAAATATCTGGAAGCACTGAGAAAATAGACGCAATTCGAGTGAAACGAAGAGCCTTAAATAAATTCTCCAGTCAACGTAGCAAACACGTCTCCCTGGATAGACGAACCGACTTTTCCAACTAATTTTTATTAAACTTATGAGAAGAGTTCGCTTCGTGTCCTTTTTTTTAAGTCTCTAAGTAAGTACAACATATTTGCCGTGCTCGCTCTTTAAGTTCAAAGAAATTCGAAGCAAATTTTCTGTTGCTTTACTTGTAAATTTATGCTAGTTCCTTCAGATTCTGCTGCTTCGTAACTGACATATAACGAGAATATGAAATGCAGAATACAAGCTCCTCTTCCCGCACCATTCGAAATTATTCATGCGTATAACTTGCGCAGAAATATTACGACGAAAATGTCCTTTATTGTGTTATTGGTAATACCTATTTCAGGTTTGGTCGACTATAAGACACTCGTAGTTTCTGGAAAACGTTGTCGAGTTCTACTAGCGTCAAAACGCCAATGTTTGCGTCGTAGTCTTTTTATTTATGTTTTTATGTGAAGGCGACAAACGTTTATGGTCGTTTCAAACAGCCATATTTGCTGAAACTTATTATAATAGTCATCGCGAGCAATAATACGGGAGGCAATGCGACCAGGCACCGGCCGACACGGCTCGGTCCCATATTTTGTATGTGCTGAACGCTCGCTCATATTTCTTGGCGTCTATGCCGATACCGGCACCGGTAGCATTTCACGCGACATTCCCCGGTTTTTCGATGTGCGGTTTCCGCGCCACAATGCCGTTTTATTTACGGTTGAGCTGCAGTATAGAGTTCGGTCACGAAGTAAATGTACGTTAAGTGAATCTCATACAGCGTAGCGTCAATGCTCACGACGCGGCGCGCCGCCGCGCAGTGTCGCGTTGTCCGGTCAGACCAGCCCCATTTACTTGTAGCACGGAATAAATAATAGTACTTAGTTACTTGTAGTCAGAGTGACGCATGTGTCCTCTAAACTTCTAAGAACAAAAAGTTTTGAAGACATACAGAAATAGTTATCCCTATATATGTATTTTTATTGATCTAGCCTGGGAAGCGTCTGCGAATTGGGTATGGCAAATTGGTTGGTTTCATCTGTATACTATTTAGTACTCGCGTACGGGTCGTAGTTTCGTAAGAAAATAGTTATTACTCCCAAAAAGGAGAAATTTTTTTTCTCTTATATTATATTGAATAGTACTTATATGAATGTATTTTATCCGGTTCAAAAGTTTTATTAGTATGTATGTATTAGTATATATGTATATTATATTATGTATTGGTATATATTTAAATTTAGTTTATGTAATAGAATGTAAGTGTTTATATTTGTATGTGTTTTTAAGTATAGATTACTTTCTTTATTGTTAGTATACTCCCGTCCTATACATTTTTTTTTCTCAATGGTTTCCATCCTAAGGTTGCCTGGAAGAGATCGTTATTTAGCGATAAGGCCGCCACTTGTGGCACTATATGTAAATTAATATTTTTGTATTGTTATTTTTTGTGTGTCTACAATAAAGCATTGATCTATCTATCTACGAGTATCTATCTATCATTGGCCGATTTGGCTGTACAGACATGCGGAAGACAAAATTAATAAGGATTTCTTGATATAAAAAAAATTGCCATGTGATTGACGTTTTTATTTTATAAAGCCTCAAGAGATATTGTGGTTGTGGCGAAGTCGATCATTTGTTACTTTAATCTGATGTTTTCAACTTAATTTTCTGGTAAAAAATTCGTCACTTTTAATTCAAGGTTGGTTTTTAAATTTAGAATTTACTAACAGAATGATGAGTTACTTTTGCGTCAAAGATTCCCAATTTACGATATTATTGTATCATATCATTATCAGGTGGCGATATTTTTCTTATTTTTTTAATTTTTTTATGAATAACAAAATATATTCTGGCAACACTACCCTCCTGGCATCCAATCTGGATATATGATGTGGAAACCATTGCCAAGCACTCGCGTAGCCAGCGTGCGCAGCGCTTAAAATGTTTTTACAACTTTTTTTCCAGCTATATTATGTCTATGAGATAATACATTATTTTGTGTGTATACATATGCTGCATTTTTCAAGCGCAAAAAATAATCTGAGTTCTTGACCAATTCAAATGTTATGATTTTAATGTATTTGTTTTTACCCGGCTGACCAAAAAGAGGATAAAACTTTTCAAGTGTATGTTTCTAAATTTGTATTTTTGTATGTAATATTTCGTACTCTTAGTAACTCTCTTAACTCTTAACTAGTAGACCAATTTGGAATTGAAGTGCGAATTGCACTCATTGCACTCAAATAAATGAGTGTGCTTATTATACACATACGTCTGAACTGTCTACCATTGTTTGAAATAACATAGTTAAAAATCCCTTAAAAGCTGATTCATCTGCATATACATAACTTTGATTCACAAATGTATCTACATACAAGTTAATATATTTTATTACACATATCTACAACATTATATAGTAGGATATATTCTATCATATCCTATTATATAGTATTATAAACGGGAGTGTTTACTCTTTCGCCCTAAAAATGCTGAACCGATTTGGATAAAATTTGGTTCGAAGATAGCTTAGACCCTGGGTTAACACGAAGGCTACTGTATTAACTCGGGTAACACCGCAGGGTGCAGCTAGTATCACATAAACAGCAGATTGCGAAATAACTCATTATTATGGTTCGCGATTAAACATCTCTAAAGGTCACGCTGCGAATTTATTTATGAATCCACATAAATCGGTGTAAATTTATGATTTGCACAGTAAATTTTGGTGAACTGTCAATATTCAGTTTATGTTGTGAAATGCAGTCAATGATGTTGTTCAGCAGTTTGTTTGTACATGTGATGATATTACTATTTTACTTAGTTCATAATTTGATTGATATTTTAAGTCAGGCAAAATACGACACTATTTATGTGTAAGAAATTCTCGATTCCGTCAGCAAACGCTTATCAGTGTTTTCTTGCTGTAACAAAACGCTCTAACGTCAGATAAATTTAAACTTCAAAAACTCACTTTTCCTTAATGCGCATAATATCTAGCTAATAATTTGTAGATTTTTAGTAGCCTCTATAAGAGGAAATATTTTTAATGACAAAAGTAATGATCTAATTTCCTATTTCCTTTTTGCCTATTTGCGAACTTAAATATCATACAATTACATAGAAATCGCCTATGTGTAATTCAAAACATAAGCTATCCTCGTCCTTAATTTCATCAAATCCGTTCAGCCGTTTGGCGTGAAAGACTGACAAAGAAACTACAAACTTTCGCCTCTATAATATTAGTGCAATAGGGTGATGCGAGATTATTTACCACCATCATATTATAAAAAAATTCCTCGCCAACTTTTTCATATTATGGCTCCAAATTCAAATACGTTAAGTGTAAAACTTGCGATCGCTCAGTGGCACGAGTAGAGCTAGTTTATGTGAGTAATTTGTCCAGGTTACGGGTGTCGGGCGATACATAGGTGATGTTTATGCCGAGCGCGACGCGGGCGGTGCCGCCTCAGGTTGGCACGGCCGACACCGCACCAAGCGCTGCCGTGCCTGATTTATATCTCCAATATACCGCCAACCTGTCCTCCACATATTTTTATAACCTTCATACGGCTGATATTCTTTCCGAGCTATTCTTACGCGACATTTGCTCTTCTATTTGTACGATTCCAATGAAAATATGCGCCTCTGTGAATTTTGCTATCGACGACGTTTCTTTGATTTACTGAAGATATTGGCTGACGGAAAATTATTTGAAAGTAATTTCTCGTCCTACAGAAGTCTTCACATTTTAAAACTAGCCATGAAATACGTTGTGTGCTAATTATAAATATTTAAATCAAAATGGGCTCTACTTTACCATTAAATGGAAAGTTATTGCTATAACTTGACGAATCTACTTTATATGGAACTGCTCTAATAGTAAGTAGTTTAACTATGCCGTAGCACTGTCGTAGACATCTACAACAGTGCTACGGCGTAGCAAGCAATCACGCTACGAACGTTGACATAAAACTGACATTAATTCGTTGAACATTCGTTGTTATGTTGGTAATATGTAGCATTTGAGCGCCATCGCATTATCATATGTGTTAATTGGAACAATTCACGCCAAGTATTATGATGTAAATTGCCGCCAACATAATTATAAATAGCTTGTTACACAAAGAGCAATTGCGTACTAAATTATTCGTAATTCTATAAATAATTATGCAAAGACGCTTACTGAAGCCGAAGGCTGCAGAATAGCTGTTACCGCCTATCGCAATATTTTATAATTATTCTAATGGTCTCTTTTATTTTGTGACTTTAATTAAATATATTGATAAATAATTCACCTTAACGTCTAGTCGAGTAACAGTCGTCTTTTTGTGATAATGAAACCAATCAAACCGCAGAATTTATCATTGATCTGTTTTCACAGTCCGTATAGCTAAATAAACCCGAGCCACGTAAGTTGTTTGTTCATTTGGATTACACAATAGAACCGGCAAAATTAGGCAACTGATAATAAACAGACAGAATCGAATCCCTTTCTGAAATTGTGTTTATCAGAGCCTTATTACGCAAATTTCCAGTTACGGTATAATATAACGAAAGTTAGCTGTTTTCCAGCTGTAAAAAGAATATTTACTTGATGCAAATGAGTAAGAGAAAGGTATTTTGTATTTTGAAGCAGGAAAATGTTATTCGTAATTGATTTCTTTAAGAAATTTTGATGGACTCTAATTTTCAGATTTAACGTTCAGATTCTTCTGGCTATTATGATGTATTAATATATAATATTTTTGTATTAATAAACCCAATTTACAATAAGGTTTAAATAAATTAAATTAAGATAATAATAGGTAATATGCAATTATATTTAAAATGGTAAGCACGTATGTACATTGAGAAACAATTAGCGTACATCACCCATTAGCTAATTTTTTCTCCATTAACATACTTACTTTTTATAAATTAGATATGTCTATGTGCATTGCGCTTGCTAACTACTAACAGATAAGATCAGTCGAAACTACAAAATTAACGCACTGCGTCGTCGTCAATACAACGGGAGAGCGCTGGCAAGACTTAACCGCTAATTGTGTACCATGTTTATACACGGCTTCGATTCTCTCGATATTGCCAGATAGGCCATCCCATTTCCCCTGCGCTGTAGTCAGTTACAAGCCTCGTATGCTGATATAATTGTAGATAGAATGCCTGCACAATACGTATCCTATACTCGACATGTTCAAGTGAATCTTGTTGCATTTTGCATAAAATCGATACTCATGAATACCCACAGCGAAGCCACCACGAGACGGCCCAACTTGCATTTACTGTAAACAGGTTTTATTACGAGTAGATGCAATTTTCTCGTTTCGAAAGCGTTTTTGGTTATACGTATCTATTTTGTATTTTGAATAGCTCGATGGCGTTAATCCATTGAGATATGAACAACATATCTATCTGCTGTCTTCTTTTTCTTCTTAAAGACGGAGTGGCTCTCACTAATGTACGAGTTTTAATGCCTGAAGGCCTCTGACATGACTTTATATTTTTTTGTATATAAACATGTTTTTTACAACTTACGTCTAAGCCCGAACTAAATATAACCTACTTCCTACTAATATTTTGACGCGAAAAATTCTAAGAATGTATGAATGCGAGGATGTATGTACGAGTATGTTACTCTTTTAGGCAAAATCTGCTGAACCGATTTGGATGAAATTTAGTACAAAAGTAGCTTCGATCCTGGATACGTTTGCTACTTTTTCCTGTATTAACGCAAGCAACATCGTAGGGCGCAGCTAATTGTTTATATTGTACAAAATAATATTGATTTAAACTATTTGTCAATATTACTCCCCACGACAATAAAATATTATAATGCATTAGATATACTTTCAATCTTTAGTCACTTCCTCGAAATTCTACATGGTACGGGAAATTTATACAGTATCGATTGTTTAGGAATGCTTACCCAGTTTAGTAAACCGCGGGCATGGGGTCAACTAATTTCAAAACTAGTTTCTTAATAATAAACGCGTTTAAACATTAAGCTTATTTTGTCTCGTTTATCCGATAGAGAACGTTTTGAGCCAAAACAAGGCACAAATCGAAAAAAAAAACATTGATACGCCTTTATTAATAAGACTGTAAGCAATATTTACACAAATCTTCATTTAAAACAAAATTGTTGTGCCTTCAAATTTACATTAAGTTTAACTGTAATTAACAATGATTATGAATATCATCCATTGTTAATTTGCATAAAAACTAAATATTAGCATGTTCCAACGTAGAAATGAAATAAATATCGATCAGTGATATAGTTCACATACGAAACAAAGAGCACGAAAGATCCCTCTCGACTAATGAAAAGTACCAAAAAGACTAATCGCTCGGTGGGTCTTTTACGCTTTTCAATTAGTGAAAAGTAAATTTAGGGTGAAAGAGGTAAGTAAAGCGAACGACCAATAGCGAGTGGCCGATGTTTCAACATGGCAACATAGTATCCAATAAACCAGTATCCCAGTTCCTATGTTTTTGATTTGATCGATACTAAAAAGCTTTACCTTAGCACTGATTCATTAATCATCTTTATCTTTCTATCAGATATTAAATTGTTTATGATAAATTAACTCTATTCAAGTTTCTAATTCAGGTCTACTGGGCTATGTTTATCATCTTATGAAATAGATTAATTACTCAATTTTGAATAAGTTCATCCTGAGTCCTTTTCATGTTACTATTATAACAGATTGAATAACTTCCATCTACTCAGTATGATTAACTAGATTTTCCTTATCATGTTTTATTGATTAGTATTACGAGTAATTCTTTTGTGTCGGTAACGGCGGAGCACGTACGGCTCCTTTGTGTTTATTGCAAAGCGATCAGTAGATAAAAATGTAACTAAACGTGGTCGAAGTCCACGCGTTTGCGGAAGGATACTTTATTTAATTTGCCGGAGGCAGCGCGTACTTTTGTCACAACGCAGTGTGCCAATTAGGTAAATACGCGGGCCGTCCGGGCAGAGGTGGGCGGCCGGGCGAGGGCACGACCGTCACGTGCATCCGTAAGCACTTACACTCTGATGAGCGACCCGACCGTAATCATATTTCAAGTAGCGGGTAATCTAGTTGTCTCATCAATGCCTGCCTGCATTATTAACACGTCATACAATAAGCGCTTACTCAGCTAATTAAACCCGGAAGCCATGGTTCACGCCTAACTCTTTAACGGTTGTTTACTTGCAAATTGGATAACGCGCCGATAACGACCCTAATGACGCCTGAACTCTATTTTAACTTAAGTAAAGCAGTAACACCAATTTCGGAGTCCTTAAAAGCAGTAAACATTCGAGTAGCAGCACATAAATGAGAAATAATGATAATGGTTTCTGTACACGTAGAAACTTGGATTTACTTAAAGATCTCTGCGAGCATTAAGAGAAGTCACTTTTTGCTGTCACGTCGAGCGATTCTAAAACTTCGGTGGATCGTGTACATAAGAGACTGTTGTGAATAAAATAAAAAGAGTGTCAGCAATACGGCGGATCTCAGCTCGCGCGGAGAACACATTTCACGGACCATCTATCTTGTTGGGGATATTAGAAACAACATTTTCCGATTGTTTATATGTGCTCGGTAAGCTCTTCTTTCATTAGAGACGGAGGCGACGTCGCTCGCAGGGAGGCCCACACCGCGCCCAAGATTGATGGTCGCGATGGATTTGTTCTATTCGCGTTCCCACTCATCAATCATTTACGGATATTTTTCCGTGTCTCGGGTTGTTTAGCCTAAATAGATCGTTGCAGGTTTGAAGTATCGACATTATTCTACTTGTATCGCGTTAAAATTGAGGGTTCCGTAAACGGCGCGTGTGTTTTCTGAAGTGTTCTTATCTCTATGGAAATGTAGTCGTGTAGAGGCGGATCACAAAGGGCCTGTGGCTGACCTCAGCGTAGCCAAGATAACCTCGCCCGATATCTTGCGGTTTACATACCGCTATCTACATATACCTACTTCTATTTCCCTATGCACCACTATCAGAATTGTTTATCTAAATTTAAATAAGTACCTACCGTCTGTCTTGAAACTTTTATCATACTATTAAGTGAAATCGAATCACGGTACTTATTATGTCGATTATTTTTTAAGTTATGTATAAATAATCATTATGTACTTTATACTTAAAAGGATTTGCGGAAATTGTTAAAAATTGCAATTACTGGCTATATAACTAATACTACTGATATTACTAATAACGTATATCATTTGAAACAATTATATTATTTAAGAATATATAAAAAACATAGCTGTAGGCGTTTCAACACTCTTCACATTACTCTCATATTCACGACAGACACAAAACCGTGTCGGTAAATTGATACAAGTACGTAATAAAATCGATCAATTCACGTTATATCACACAAAGTAAGAGAAGTAATTCGATTGTCCGCCAGTATTGGCTTCATAACATGCTGGGCGGTGACTGAATAAATTACTAACCCTTTGATACAATAGGGAGAAGTGTGCTCAACCACTGACGAATCAATAAGGTGAGCAAGAAACCTAGGTTTCACTATGGTTGAGTGGACAGAAATTAATTAAGACATTTAACCGTAGATGGAATGTTAATGTACGCAGTAATAGGCAGGGACCCCTTGCCCATAGAGACTGGCTCTCAAATGAACTATAATAAAGCCAATGGTGCGATGGTACCAGCAGTTGGAATGGGGCGAACACTGCGTTCATTGCTGTTCAATTGCAAGAAATTAAACCGGTATTTCGTATTTGTTGACTTGAATGTGCGCTGGTTTATGTTAACTTTTCAATTAGATTAATGCATGTAGTATTACTAACTGCAGTACCCTACTAGTGGTGTTACTCATGCAATACCCATTCTAGAGGCTGAAAACTTAAGCATAAGTACAATGCGCATAAAATATTATCTTATGCTAGTCTACGGTATTTGCGTATATTGAAAGGTCTAAAAAATTATATAATTTAATGTTAGATGAAATCAAAAAAAATGTCAAAAAATGATACAATATTGTAACTCACGTAATTTGTTATTTCAGTGAGACATTTACGTTACTGAAATAAATATTGTGTACCATTATTTACATTCTGCAACTAATTATTTCAGTGGTGAAACAAAATACGTGCGTGCGTGAGGTCACTTGCCGGCTCCAGCGGAAGACCAGCGCTGGTTGTTACAACCAGCATTTTGCTGAGTTGGAGTCGGGTTGTGATAAATATTTCATTACTTTTAATTTATTTATTATTATATATAGTTTGGTTGTAATAATATGTGTAATGTTGTAATTATCGCAATTTAACTATTCATTCATTCATTCATTCATTCAAATATGTAACTCTACGTTACGTTATGAAGTAATCATAGATAGATAGAATAAATGTTTGCTGTAGAGACACATGATATATGAAGAAAAATGACATTTAGTGTCATATACAGGGTTATCGTACTATGGATGTACTAAGGCGAAAAGGGGTCACTATGATCATAATTACCTACGAACGAATTTCATGAAGTGGCCAACTCTGAATTCGAGAAAAATAAATTAGCTGTTCTATGCAAAAAGTTAATCGGTCGTCAACAAAATATATAAAACAGGTATTTTTTTCTCGTATTCAGAGTTGGTCTTGTTCTAAAAGTTGTTCATTAGTATGAGTGCAGTGATCCCCTTCAGCCTAATACACCACTTGCCGATAATCCTGTCATAATCATAATCATCATCATCAATCATAAATAGACATCTTCTGGTAATATGGAACGCAGTATATATTTTGGTTCCTTCAGACTAAAGACCTAACCCATATCGCTAAAAGTGATGTCTCCCAGAAAAACTATACTTTTCTTTTCTGTTTTTCATTCACATTTTAAATTAAAAAAATTGTTCTAGAATCCCTGTTCCCGCGATTTGTGGAGCCTGTACCTAACGTGACAGTGACTGTAGGCCGCGACGCTCTCCTCGCCTGTGTCGTCGAGGACTTACGCGGATACAAGGTACGATCCTATAAAACCCAGATAATTCCGCATCCACAAACCGAATATTCGAATCAGTCACCCGGAAAATTGCCTTTTCAATGGAAAACTCACTGCTTATGCGCTCCTACTGGTAATAAACAAAATAAAGCAAATATGTCAGATGACACAAATAGCTATAAAAATTAAATAACAAGGATCTTAGGCACTCATTTTGACGTATATGTTTTTTTACTGTTTGTCGAGTACGATTTCTTGGAGATGAGTGGATCGATTTGAGAAATTATTTTACTTTTATAACGCGCCGATATAACTTTTTTAGTTATTTTGATTTAAAAATTCAACCTATATACCTATTTTGATATAATTAAAATGGGACAACAATGATGACAAGTATACCATTTTATACCAACAAAAAAAACAACCCATCTCCGAGAAAACATTTAACAAACATTAAAAAAAAATACAGTCAAATTGAGTACCTCCTGTTTTTATAAGTCGGTAGAAAAGAACTTGTTTGCTCAAAGCATTAAAAATTGCAAGTAAAGAAAAGGTCGTGAACAAAAAACAATTCTTTTCGCGATTCAACATGCACAAAGATTTATCACGGTCGTAATTTTTCATTGTCCACCCGAAAAGGGGTAAGCGTTATCTTCAATTAAGACAACAAGCAACCCGTTTCCTACAAGGCATGGGAATGACGTGTCAAATCCCGTGATGAACGACCTACGTAATTCTATGAATACGTGGCACGAAACTAGGTAACACCTAAACGACTAGCTCACAACACAAAAATTGAGATTATTCGTGTATGTTTTTTTTTCAGTTTTCAAGTATATAGCCAGAAACATGTTCAGCAATCTTAAAATGGACGGAAAATAACAATACTTAGATAAAATCGCCTCAAAAAGAAAATAGACGTATTATAATACAAGTTCTAGTAAGATTAAATTAATTGTTACAAATACAGAAACTTAAAAAATAAATGTACTCGTAAATTATTATAAAATGAAAATTTAAAACGGTTTATTGAATTAAAAAGTTACGTTAATAAGCCAACTTGGATATCACGGTCACCAAACTATGCATAGTCGTTGGTATTTTGAACCCTTGTTATATGATAATACGAGTATTATGTCATTTTTCATTATCATAACAAATTGTGTCTTAAACATTCAAAATCGTTTTATGAACATGCTAGTTCATTTTCTGAGATGTATTTTAGTAAATATTCTACCTTGTTGGTGCAACGCTCGCGCATTGCAGTCTCCGTGGTCGCACAAGTTTAGTTTAGCTTCATGGAACTTCATTCATGCGGCGTACGGGGTAAAGTTTTAACAAGCCAACTTAATATCACTTTGCTCAGAATGCACGATTCGCCAGTTATTAATCATGCAGGACGGCTAGTTAGCAAAATTGGAGTGCTGTGTAGCTCAGATTTATACGAGATGAGGTGCAGCGGATTCTACTGCCATTATAGTCGTACTAAAGAATTTAAACTTGGCTTGCGAAATTTAAATGATTAGTTTATTTCAGGGACTTTTACAACGTCCGCATTTTATTCTAGCACAATTTTTGTCAGTGTATTTTTAACAAAGGCGTTTTGTCATAAAATAAATGCGTACCTATGTAAAAGCTTAGATTTTTTGTGTTTATATTTTCGTTGAAGTATTATATTCAATAAAAGGCATTATTAGTTCCAATTTATTATTTTTTGGTATAAGATTTATATTTGAAATATATATTATAAAGTATTTTTATTGCAGACATTTTTACTAAATCTACATTTAGATTACGCAAATGACACTACAACAAAACATTACACAACTTTTTAAAATTTTAGTTAGACATCAAAATATAACGCAAAATATAAAGATTCAATTTATACTCTTCATATCAGGTTGCATGGGTGCGCGTAGACACGCAGACAATCCTGAGCATCCACCATAACATCATAACGCAGAACCCGCGCATTAGCCTGTCATACAACGACCACCGTTCCTGGTACCTGCACATCAAGAGCGTGCAGGAAGTGGACCGCGGCTGGTACATGTGCCAGGTCAACACAGACCCCATGCGCTCCAGGAAGGGATATCTGCAGGTTGTAGGTAAGATTGCTTTCTTGCTTGTTATACAACGACCACCGTTCCTTGTACCTCCACATCAAGCGCGTGCAGGAAGTGGACCGCGACTGGTATATGTGCCAGGTCAACACAGACCCCAAGCGCTCCAGGAAGGGATATCTGCAGTTTGTAGGTAAGATTGCTTTCTTGCTTGTCATACAACGACCACCGTTCCTTGTACCTCCACATCAAGCGCGTGCAGGAAGTGGACCGCGACTTGTATATGTGCCAGGTCAACACAGACCCCAAGCGCTCCAGGAAGGGATAACTGCAGTTTGTAGGTAAGATTGCTTTCTTGCTTGTCATACAACGACCACCGTTCCTTGTACCTCCACATCAAGCGCGTGCAGGAAGTGGACCGCGACTTGTATATGTGCCAGGTCAACACAGACTCAAAGCGCTCCAGGAAGGGATAACTGCAGTTTGTAGGTAAGATTGCTTTCTTGCTTGTCATACAACGACCACCGTTCCTTGTACCTCCACATCAAGCGCGTGCAAGAAGTAGACCGCGACTGGTATATGTGCTAGGTCAACACCCCATGAGCTCCAGGAAGGGTTATCTGGATGTTGTAGGAAAAATTTTTTGCTTGCTGTGCACGTTTTTATAACTACCTAAAGAAACGATTCTAGTGGACGAAAAAAAATCTTTTTTCTTTAGAAAAGCTAAAGCACCTTAGTTTAGCACTAGCGAAGATTTTCTTACCATAAATATATGTTCTTATTCAGTGAATTATTATGAGTACAAAAGTTGAGATGCTCATAAGTTGTCAAAAATTCTAAGCTTGCAAAAATATACGACGGAAAATGAGACGAAATTCCGCACACGACATAATCTGGTTACCGGCATTTCAGCAGATTTGTTTGTTTATTTAGACTGTAGGAGCATGCCCTGGCAGCTTAGCTTTAGCTTATTGCTAGCCAAAACCCTGTCGTTATTTTGAAAAGACTTAGTCGTGCCAGGTATAAATGGTATGTCCAAAGCTAATCTTCTATTTCTTTATATATAGATTGCCATGACATCATTTAATTTAATTTCGTTTCAACAGTACCTCCAGTAATCATTGACAATATGACGTCAACGGATATGGTGGTTCGCGAGGGTACCAACGTCACAATGGTTTGCAGAGCTACGGGCTACCCAGAACCCTACGTGATGTGGAGGAGAGAAGACGGTCAAGAGTTCAACTGTAATGGTGAACAAGGTAATCTTTTTGTATTCATTGTAGATAATTCTTTTAAGGTATACTAGGACTTGTTTTTAATAAATTAAGTTTTGCAAATCCGGCACTGGTTTATTAAAAACCATCAGTATAAAAATTTAGGCTACTATAAAAAAATATTAATCTAAATTCGACTTAATTTAGACTATTTATCTAAATATAACGTATGTTGTTAGTTAGGTCGATTGTACACGTTAGTAAAATACCTTTAAGCTTATCGTTTATTTTCGTTTGAAATATATTAAGTGTTCTCTACTTTAAACAACTTAACAGCTTTTTGGTGACAGCAGCGGTAGTAGATTACTGAAAAATACACTTTATCATAGCTTCAAAGAATATTTTCAACATAATATTTTTCACCGGTAAAAATATTCTTCGCCACGAATATTTTGTGTCATTTTTGGCGTAAGAATAACAAAAGCGCTGTCGAAGATGCTTCAGTAACGTAGATTCGCTGTTATAAATATCCGGTCAAAACATTGTCCCGGATGCTCATTATGTTGACGCCTCAACAAAGAAGCAAAACACTTGAAAGAAATCTTTAGAGCGTGAAACGGACGGAATGGACTCTACTTCAACTGCAGACAAATCGATTGTGTACGGTTCTAAAATGTTGTGATTCGAGCATCGTTCAAAATACGCTGAGCGTTGTTAGTTTGAGTTCTCTGCTAGCGATTGTTTGCGCTACCAATTACAGTCTGTTCCCCGAGATATGCCAAATAGTTTCTAATTAGTTGAACCAATGTACACAAGGCCTCTCAGCAGTAGTTGCCATATATTATTTGCACAGGCAGAGTGTACCTATGGATTACAGTGTAGGCAAGCACTTCGGTGAAAAACAACTACCGAGTAAATCTGTATTGTACACAACGTTCAAATCAAATGACCCGCAAAAGGAATCTTCCGGCGAAATGACATCAAATTTAACGGGATTGTTTCGCACAATACGAGTAAATTGTAATGAAATATTCCGAACAATTGAATAAACAATAGAGAGTACGAGTGCTGGAATGAATTGTTCTCTTGTAATAATCCAACGCTTTTTTCTGTTTATTAATATATTGGTCGCGTTTCCGACAGATTAATAATACGAGCCAACCAGAGTATTTTTTTTTTCGATTACAGAATTAACCTTTTTGTCGTCGATGAGGATATTTATGTTGTGTTTGTGCATTAAAAATAATAAATATAATTATTTTACCGACATTCATAGACTTGACGGGTCACTTGCCTTTACCTATATCGCAAAACCATTGACGTTAAAGCGCAAATTGGATGAGTAATAGCGAGTTTCATCACCTCTAAAAATGGTTTTATCCAGAAGACCCAAGTTGTAGGACCTTGGGGTGAACTTTTATTTGTGGTAAAAAAAAAATTAAAACTGTCGATATATTTAATCGTTTTTTGACAGTCATTAAATACATACACCTCAAACTATCTGTCCCATCACATCACCCAGTTTCTCGCGATAAAAGCTGTGTTATTGTGGAACAATCTTCCCACTGACATCAGACGTGCTCCTCTCTTAAACGCTTTCAAGCATCGAGTCATTGCACATTACCTATCGATCGATAATTTCTCTAAATTACTATATCCATACCTTCATATATTATATTATATTATTGTATAATAATAATAATATGTCGTTGTGTATGTATTTGTTCTAAGTTTTGTTAACTACTTATAGTGATTGAATTATGTTTATTATATATTATTATGTTTACCTCGCTAAGTACCTCCAGTTTTATAATATCTTGTACGTGCATGGTTGCCTGGAAGAGGTCGCTTTAAGTGTTAAGGTCGCAATTAGAAATCTAGCATGTTTTCAAAAAAAAAATAGCGTTATAAGCTGGTTTTTAACAAAGAGTTATCTTATACTTATATAATTGCAAAATAAAAGACGCTATGACGCCTTACATACTATTAAGTAATGCAAAGGTTGCGTTATTTGTTTTGTCATAATATTATGTTTACAGTAAACGTGGTGGACGGAGAAAATCTGACGATATCTAAAGTTTCTCGGTTGCACATGGGTGCATACTTATGCATTGCATCGAACGGCGTGCCTCCGTCGATCAGCAAACGAGTAGTGTTGATGGTTCAATGTAAGTAAACCTGATTATATTATATATTTATAGTAGATCTGCAAACTGTTGACCTCACGATCGTACTTTTTGGGATATTATAAAGATAATGACAATCCTTTCATATTCAGTAAGGTAGTGTTACGCATGGCTCCGTCAATTATTATTGATATAACCGGTAAATGGCACTGTTGTAAATATGTCTGTTTATTGGGTGGAAATAGACTCTATAAAATAATTCCAACAGCAATAACCGCAAATCGTAGAACCTGTATTAATTTCGTCAAGACAATGGTGATAATAATATTCACTTTTCCATCTTTTACCCGCTGATCTATACATATGGCTTATACATTTAAGACATTATTTCACATAATATAAAGAAACAGACTTTAAACATTGACAGCTTGACAATAGTATGTCTATTAGGTATGTACAGGGATATTGTTTAGGGGCGTAGGATCAGAAAGAGAAAATGTTTATAGGGTCTTCGAAAAAAAGTATGTTACAGTTTGTTATTCAGTACAGTGACTCGATTTTGACTTAGTGCACTTATAACCGATAATTCTGAATACAAAAGAAGCTTTTTAATCTTACTCTGTGTTGACGGAGATAATGTCAAAGTAAATTTTTCTTATAACGTTAGGTGTCGTATTTTCTTTTTGAGTGGTATCAATAGATTCGTCTTAGTCGTAAGAGTTGAAGCGGTGCCGCTTGGTAAGGCCAAGCAGACCTACCTAACTACCTAGCTAGGGTTTTAGAAAAAAAGAGAATTTAAAATTATATTTTATATTTGTGTTCAAGTGAGTTTAATAGACTGAGTGAGGGTCGTGGAGAACAGTAGGTAGTATAGTATCAGAGTTGTCCTGGGTTTGGAGGACTTAACTGAAGGGGCTCGTCCTGCGTGGAGTGCGGTGTAGCGTAGATAGTGGCTGACGGGTAAGTTGGCGCGGCAAAGGCTTTATATGAGGCGCGCAGTTAGATGCGGCGCCGTCAGCTCGACTAGTAGGTGCACGTGGTATGGTGTAGTCGACTCGACCGAAGAATGCACGTGGCACGGTGACTGGTCTGGTCCGGGCGAAGAACATGCACGCAGTGCCTCTCAGGCGGAAGGGTAGTCAGCTGCGGCGGTAGGTTGTGCCCGAAGTCAAGTTGTGCACCCAGAAGACTCGTCGTCTGTACAGCGGGTAGATTTGAGCTAGGCGTCTGGACGTCTGTACCGCGGGTAGACTGGACCCTGAAACGCATTCAATGCCTCGTGTAAGCAGGTGCTCGTTGCCTGCCAGCTTCGTTCACCACGTGGACACGATCCGAGTTGCGAGAAGCGCGGAATTAAGAACCCCGTCAAGTCCTCGTGGTGTGATAGCTAGCTTCACAATAGAAATGACTAGAAAGGTCCTAGGATGTTAAGATAGATGACCTGAAGGGCATTATAAACAGCATAGAAACACACATAGCACAATATCGGATTATTATTTGAGTAATAGAAAATGGCGAACAATGTGCGTGGCAAGCATCCCACGTTTTTTACATGAAGACTCAAATTAAACACAATATCATTACAAATGGAGATTAAATATGAACGAGAGGTTATGAGAGGTTAAGGGTTGACTTACCCAATAATTGGGGTTTAGGATCACCTACCGCGCGCGACATAGCGGGAACGCGCGGTTGAGAGACTCGCGATGCCGGGACGCGCGGTTAAGAGACTCGCGATGCCGGGACGCGCGGTTGAGAGACTCGCGATGCCGGGACGCGCGGTTGAGGGAACGCGACGCTGAGGGAGTAATTCGTTTTTACACTAAATAAACTGTTTTTGTTATAGGTTAGGCCAAGATCATGGAAGTAATAAAAAAACACGTAGTTTTAGAATGTCACTGTAACTGTCGCTTTGAAATTTGACAGTTAGGTCAATGGTCTGTTATTTCGAACTCGTTATTAATTACTTGCTATTTTGGTACTTACATTATTGAGAGATTACTTACTTTCCAAAAATCGCCAATAAAACTTTAAAGCAAACCCGATAAAAAACTTAGACACTCTCCGAAGATGTGTTAAGTCATTGTACAAAACTATGAACATTGCGAGGGCCTAGTCACACCTATTGGCAATTTACCAAAAGTGTTAACTCTAGATTAAGTCAAGGAGGACGTCGATTGCCACTAAAAGTGTAATAAAATGTTGTAAAACAATTTCTTCCGGGCTTTATTCTACCATTTATGATCTATGAGCTCTAATAACAACTCGAACGCAAAAAGCAATTTGTTATTTTTGACCTCGAGGTTGGGAAACGTGAAAAATAAGCGGTACAATAACCGGTACTATATGAATAGAGTTAATAACTTTTTTAGGCTAAATCCATTCCAAACCTTTTGTTTCCTAATGGGCTCCATTCAGTGTATCTCTCTCTATCTTCAGTGTATTTCTCATCTGGGATTCTATTAGGTAAATTAGGATAGATGATAAAAATAGAATAAATCTGGATTGGTAAATAAGTATATTATTTTATTTCTTCTTCGTATTTTTTATTCTATTTCGTCTGACGTCTATAAAAAATTAAAATTTATAATTAGTAAGTATGCTAATAGAACTAAAAACATAATAAACTAGAATTCATAGCACACTCATACAACATTTTTCTACTTCATTAATTTATGCATAAAATCATAAATTATCATCTTGCATAAATTTGCTGATTTATTTTAAGCTTTTTTTGACATTGATTTATCTAAATACCAAGGTAAAAAAGATAGAAAATAAAATAAAAAAATATGTGGCATTAAGTAAATTTATTTCAATTTTGATAAATTACATTTTGCATATCTCGATTTTGAGGCTCTTATTATTTAACGATCCATTAATGTTGCGGTTCTACTTTGTCCCGAACTTGGACATGTGATGGCCTAACTTTATCTTGGTAATAAATGTATCAACCCTTCCCTTTGCCCCCATATAACAGTAACTTATATTCGAAAATATGAATTACAAACGTCATAAAACTTGGCGCACGCTCGCTCTGTAAACATTCACTTTATATTTATTCGCGAAGTCGTTTTTGTCGAATAAAAGTCTCCATCCGTGAAATTAAATGGCCGACTTAGAAACATCGGGTCGGTAAATAAAGAAACGGTAAAAACCACTAATCACAAGCAGTTTGTCGTTTAAGACACCCGCGCAAATTACACTCACACTCGATATCATTTCCTCATCAGTAAGAAAGAAAACGCTCGCACATTTTTCCTGGTCTGTTAACTCGGCCTCAAATTTCTAGCTAGTACGTGATCATTTTCACGTCGTTTTCTTTAGGCGAGAGTCAGCGTCGAAAAATATTATTTTTCTTCGGGTGGGTGTCGTTAACGAGTATTTACGGGGACACAGCGTCTCCACCTGACAGGCGCGCCATCCGCAGGAGCGACCGTAATTGCACCCAATTAGAGAATTATGCTGACGTGAATACGGCACGGACGCGGGAGGAGGTAATGGCGATACTATCTCTTCCTACCGCGCGCCGCTTCGAGCTCGGAGCGAGCCCAACACGACGCCAAATCCAATGAGACGCTTTTCTTCCGGACCTAATTCGCTCTCGGTATATCACTACGTTCACTCCTCGATTTTCTCAACTCGCACACCTTTCGCTCGATTAACCAACTTATGAATTCTCCGTTTTAACCGTAGTTATGTGCCTATATTATGGACGGAACTTTTAGTGTCATTGTTCTCAATCCGGGTCTTCGACTGGGGTTCCGTTCATTCTTAATCTTTTCACTTCCTCTTACGCATGGAGGAACATGAGCGTAGTTCCTTATTATATGAACTAGCTACATAATTTAATTTTCCTATCTCAAATTTCCCATCTACATGCGAACATCGCCCGGAGAGCTTAATGTGGTTCTTACGTAGAGTTCGCGTATAGAGTAACAACTCACGTCTAGGCGGTACTTAACGTTTAATGTGTGTAGTTATTTAAGGTAGATAATATAAAAATATGATTACTGTTCCGTAAGCGGCTTTCGTTATTTACGTGTCTAAAAAGGAGCCTCAGGACAAAGTTTTTGTAAATTGCCACATTTTTTATTCGTGCGTGAGTTAAACTACGTGCCCGGGTGTGCATGGCACGGATTTTTACTATTGTTTCTGTATATTTATTGGAACTATGAATATGAATGTTCGGTAATGTAAGTTTATGTATATGTTTGTTTAGTTCCGCCGATGCTGTCGATTCCAAATCAATTGGAAGCGGCGTATGTGGGTCAGGATGTGACGTTGGAGTGCCACACGGAAGCCTACCCTTCTTCTATAAACTACTGGACCACTGACAGAGGAGACATGATTATATCAGGTAAAATTCATTTCATATAATCATCATTTCGTTACAAGTATCGCAATCTGCGTCAGCGTGTGGACAAAATGTTAAAGCGACGGATTAATTAAAAGAAATTGTTATGCTTTTAAACAAATGTTACACGGAGTTATCCAAAAAATAAAATCGGCTATTCTGATTTACATCAAAATTAGTTACTAATACTAAAGTATTTTCACACAGGAAAGAAGTACATCACCTCACTAAGCGACGATAGTTACACTAGAAAAATGAAGCTAACCATAAGTAAGGTGTCACCCCGCGACTTTTCGTCGTACCGTTGTGTCGCCAAGAACTCCCTGGGCGAGACAGATGGACTCATCCGGCTTGATGGTACGACTACTAGATTATACCAGAGAACTTATATGATGTGAATTTAGCTTTTGTAGGCTTTAGTTCTACTTTATGAGTAATGGGAAATATGGCTCATTGAGTGTCACGCACGTTTGGGGCTGAGATAAACATCTTAACGAGGTAAAATAAATATATAAATTGAATTGTACTTCAATATAATTATATTTTCTATAGCTATTATATAATTTATGAAAAAGTGTTCATATGAACGACTGACTTTCTAAACTATATTGTATAAAAATTACTAAGCAACTGAGAAAATATCCAAAGGTATAAAGATAACAAATAAAGTTGTATTAATAATCCATAGGAAAAACTCTACTGGCAAATAAACTAGACGTTGTCTGCTTAGTCACTTTAGAATACGTTATTTGTAAGCATCATGCAATGATCAGATTATTTTTTACAGAGATTCCGGCACCTTCTACCATCAGCACTACAGTTAATTACGTCGCCACATTCCCTTTAAAGAAAAAAGGCAAGTGTTTCCACTTACTTCATCTTTTATTCACATACACATTGTTACTTTAATTCGTACTAAAGCTTTATATTTAAGTGGTACAGACAACAACATAATTAACGCCCAAACAATAGCCAAGTTTGTTTCAGAACTTTTGAAAGCATCCAATGGATAAATTAACTTTTGATGATCGATTCTCTAGCGCTTTGGAGCCCCGAATTTCAGAAGTTTTGGCACCTAAGCCTTGATTAGAAATTCAATAGGAAAGGTTGGATGCCACGTGCCTTTTATCCATTCGCCGTGCTCTCTGTCAGGCCCGGCCGTGGCGCGGAAAAGGTCGCTTGGTAGATTTTGTATTTATTGGTTTTGCCGGCACAACTCAATGCTTCCGTACAATTGGGTCGTTAGTAATATTATTGTGGCAAAAGCGATTTTGTTTGCGCTTTGACTCCCAGTGTACCGCCTCATTGTTATAGATTTGGGCTTTCTTTACGACGTCATATGTTTCGTTCACACTTGAAAGCGCGCATTCACGGCCCCTTAGCATCATGTAAGAAATTTTTATGACGCAATCATTTTCCGCACCGTTCTTTTGCTCGTGAGAAATTTTTATCATATTCTTGTTGTTTTCGTCAGGTAAACATAAAAATCGTTGGCGGGACACCTCTGCCGAGAACAGAGTTATCGGGGATTACGAAGTGGAAGAGTGGAAAGACGTCGGTGAGTATATTAATCTAGTTTATTCTGACGCTGATTCCTTTATACTCGAATTGATTATGACAATATTGCGCAGATTACGAGTCTACTCAATCTTCGGGTTCAACGATGCCGAGAGGAGTTCTGCTCATCATTTTGGGAGCAGCTTTAGTTGCCAGCTGACGATCAATCTTCGCGCTATCTTGTCAAAGTGCCAATAATAGACATTCGTGTTAAACAGTGAAAAGGAATTAGATAATTCGTTATTTAGCATTCGTTACTGATAACATCGAAGTAACTTTGCATTCGTGTATTAATAAATAAGTATTTGTATAGGTGTTTAGCGAATTGTAAATACGACTTCTTGTTCAAAGACTGATAGATACTTACGGTTTATGTGCCATATCTAAACGCATATCTAGGAACAGATAGATCTTGAAAATGTTCTAGTTATGGGAGATTTACATGCCATCTAGTACATATTTGTTTTTATTTTACGTCTAAAAAACTAACTTACTTATTTTTTTTAATATTTTTTAAATTACACATTTTTAATGGGCCATGAGGTTTCCGGGACGTTTCAATGTAAGCGTACCTATTGAATAATATTCGTCAAAAAAAAGGGTAGACAATTTAGTTCCCTGTAAATCACTTTTATAAATATAAGGACGCGTTCAAATGTAGCAAATCGAACATGCAAATCTTAAAAACAGCACGCATGATTAAAACGAACCAGCTGATATATCAATTTAGGTATTTATTTTTATCAAAAATTTTGAAAGCTCGAGGGATATTGCATGTTCAGTTCGCTATTATAAAGAAAGACAATATTAGAATGTGCTTTGTATATAAAATGAAGCTTTGCCCAAAGCAATTTGATACATATAATAAGTAAACAAAGATATAACATACCGTAGAGCAGGCATGGACAGTTGGTAAAATTTAGTTTTTTTATCCGGAAGACAAAATTTTAAATTCGAAGACTTAAACATACTTTGACTTTCAAAAGTTATACGATATTATATTTTGAGTTTCAAATTAGTCTTGTAACATTTTTCTTCTTTTCGACCAGCAATAATTAAAAAATATATAACACAAACCTACCCATGACATTCTAAAAATATGTAATATCTTTGCCTATGTAAATAGAACCATATCTGTTGTGAAATACTGTAAAACTCCTATTTTCTGTTTTCTTTATGAAATATTATAGAGAAATGCTTAAAGTTTAAATGAAATGTGTAAATTAAATACAGTAGCGTCGTTGCAAATAGTTGTTTATGTCAAATAAGAAATAAATTCTGTTTCACAAATAATATAGTTATTTGATTGGATTGGACTTATTTATTTTGTCACCTTATGAGCAGTAGAAACTGGTATACAAGAACAAGCTACAATTTGACTTGTCATAAGACACGTACAACTTTAAGCCTCGTATATATGGATTATAGACTAAATAACTTGACCTCAAACGTTACACTGGATATCATTTCTCTCGGTTCTTGCATTACTGCTTCCTAACTATCCTTTTCACGTTTTGCATTTACAGAAATAGTGCACAAAACTATCTCTCAGCTAAAGTTCTCAAGAATTGTCCTCTCAGATATAATAAACATTTTGTTCACGACAGCCCTTGCAGTTCCGAATAAAATTTACTTCTCTTTGACTCTCGCATTGTTATCGCTACGACACCGGTGTAAAACGGTAGCTGAGAACGAGCAACAAAGCTTCATTGTTTACAAAATTATTACACCACTCCTACTAGAGCTTATTTTGCATAAAATAATGTGCGCGGAAGTACCTGGCCGCGGACCGCAGACACTTTAATGCACTTACTGCCAAGAGTCATGACTGACGAGCTTGGATATAGCTCTGCCAGCATTTGCCAATTTTAAAATTCGTGCCAGTTTTGAGCATATATTCAAAAGTTGTCGGCTTGACGGACGCTCGGCCTCTGCATCGTTTGTACCTTCCGTCCGTTCCGATTTTACGGCCTTTTCTCTACAGCTTTAGACTCTTATGCCTTCTACGTTTACCTATGCTTGCATACAGAACGAGTAGAACACGGCTACGCATATACGTCTATATATAATTTGCTTTTCTCGGAATTATCAATGAAAAAAAAAATCCGTTTGCAATTTTGCAGTTAGTAAAGTAAAGTAAAGTAATATTTATTGACCTTTAAATAACGTTCGTTACAGGCAAGTCTTATTACATTTGAATGAATAATTACTTAAAAAATTTAACTTACAAATCTCATTTATATACGATTACTTAATATTAGTTCTTAGTTTAATAGTTCTCATGACAAATATTTACATTAAAATTGCTTTGTTTAGTTATTATTAATATTTTATAATGGTTGTTTGTTACACAAGAACGATGATTCTACAAGCTGCATTGACATATATTCGCTGAGTTTATAAAAAGGATTGCTTTCAAAAAAATACTTCAATTTTTGTTTGAATGTAATAAAATTGAGATCCATTACACTATTAGGTAATTTATTATACATCAGTATTTTAGTATAAAGCCCCTGCTTCTTACATTTAGCTAATCTATTTATTGGTAGGATTCGCCCTTTTTTATTATTGCGTGAAATTCTTTTTTCCGGTATTTCCCTATCCTCGTGTACTTCTAATAAACAACTATAAATATAAAGTGATATAACTGTCATTATTTTATCTTTTTTAAAGTGTTTTCTCGCAGGACTACGTTTTTTCAAACCGTTAATTGTTCTTATAGACTGTTTTTGACATTTTAAGACTTTTATGATATCTTTAGCATTTCCCCAAACAGTAATAGCGTATCTTATAATAGAATGCACGTAGGCATAATAGACAGAGATGAGCGACTTTTTATCTAGTAAGTTAGATTTTAATTTCATATTATATCTTCTTAAATTAGTACTAGTAATGTTTTGCTACATAATTCAGTAATATCTAAATGACTATAATACATACTATTAGTTTCGTAGCCGTCACCGTACTCTAGGTATATTGTTAGCAGCGTATCCTATGAGGTTTATTGATTTTATGCAAAATGCAACTAAGTTCCTCGCAGCTAGCAGTTTATGCCATATTAGCCATAAAGTGTGCTTATTTTCTCAGTTTAATAACTGAATAAGCCATCAACCCGTAACAACTAGATACGATACAATCGGGCAGTAAATTGGGATTGTAAAACTATCAAATTTACCAGCATATCATTAAGCGCGCACGTTCATTTAATCTCCCGAAATTCGTAATTGACTTTTTAAGCCGATAATTTTGAGGCTTTTAAATATATGGAACGCTTTAAGCAGGGAATTGTTTGGCTTTACATTTTATTTACAGTAAAGTTCTGTAGTATAATTATAATTGCAGCGAGTCTACGTATTAAGGTATTTTTAGAATTTGAAAAAAAAATTGATTTCTTGAACAGAGGTTAAAATAATAACATAATAAAATCATAAAATATGAGCACAGAGGCTGAATTATGTTCCAAACATTTCGATTTTATCGGTTATTTATACGTCTTCAAATAAATAAGAGGATAAAAATAATCCTAGAGTTGTAAGGAAATATAAAATATGATTGGGCGCAGCTTGAAAGTCATTGTTCATCAACTGGAATATACGGTCTGCTAGTGCTTAAGGTAACATATGAAGGTCAATGGTAAAAAGTCAAAACAAACCATCATAATTGTAGCTTTCTCACCTAGTCATACCCTATATTATACACATTCGCAATCCGATGCCTAAACATTTGTGTATACTAATGTCACATAGAAGAAAGATTTGATTGTTTGTTTGGATGCATTGAATAGGCTCCGAAACTACCGAACGTTAGAAAGCTACATTATCACTGAGTAACAAATTAGAGATTCGCGGGTAACACCGCGGAGCCCAGTTAATTATTTAGTAAAAATCTTTTGTTCTAATGTTTACTTTTATCTATTTTTAAACTTTACCATAACACCACTTACAGTACTTTAACTTTTCACGAGTAAAACTAAAATTTAATATCACACGTTTTCCTTAATCTCCAATAGCAATAAAAGCAGCAATGTATTTGAATACTAGCTTGTAGTACATTGTACTTATATTGGAGCGATAGAAAGAATACTCACTATTGCCAGCTAACTCTGTCGATACTTTAAGCCCTAACTTAATCATTTATAAAAGTGTACGCCTGAAAAGGGTATGCGGTCAATATTGTTCCGTTTCGATTTGGTTCCTACGAATTCCAATCATAAAGTACAATAACCAACGACAGATACAATTTTGTAAACTACGATTTATCTTTCACAGCCATACCAGTAGTGTAAAATCGGTATGAATTGGAGTTCAGATGACAGTTTTTTCAGTAGCTGTTCCTTCGTCTGGCTTATAAATAAACTTATACTAGTTTTGGTTTCTGTTTCGTATACTCCGTCAACACAAAAATCGTTACGAAAAGCTTTCATTCATGATTTATTAGTTTGTATACAGCACTTATCGGCAAGATTAATAGAAATAATAATTTCGTTGTAGAAATTACTAAGTAGTAGACATGTTACTTTTACTCAGTTGTTTTTAACTACATAAATCTTGCTGAGCATAAAAATCCCATGAATAATAAACTATTCGGATACATCACTGCCGCGGTCTATATTGACTGCATTGCTGGCGGCGATTATGATGACCATGGGCGCTGCGTAGCGCAGGTCCAGGCCATCACAGCGCGGTCAGCATTGCAGCTCTTAATGTACAAGCTGGACCAAGACCGAAGATCAAGGCCTTTACAGCGCGGTCTGCAAGAGCTGCAATGCTGACCTAGCTTGAAGGCCGAACGCGTTGCTAAGCTCTGCTCGATGCCATCATGGCATGGCCAGCAGTGCAGTTATTGCAAACCAAAGCTTGTATAGCTTTATTCAAACGATGCGAGATCCAAGACGTGACAAGAGATAAAAAATATCACTTAATAACTTACTTCAAAAAGTTATTGTTAATATTAGCATAAATTTTCGATGGACACTTTCTAATGCTTCTTCTTTAATGTCTGGTGGTGTTAAAAATTCCACTGGAGGAATCGTCGCTTATGAGCTAATTTTTCATTTTATTTTAAATATCATGAGAAATCATAAAAAGCAATACGAAAATCTTGGTTCATCTAGATAATTAAACCAATTAAAAAGTAGTAGTACGTAACTTCTTAAGAAGTTAGTAGAAATATTATGATAGTGACAAAGACCATTTTATAATTCTCTGTCACTATCAGGGATGTATTTGGTCCATCACGTTAATGACGGAGCATCATTTTTAAAACATCGCCACCATTAAAATAATAACTTCCTAGGAGTTGCGCATTTTGTTGCGAAGTACTCGTAAATTCAGTCCAACGTGCAACGTGGTTTCAGATTTGCCACTACCTTAGATTTTATAAAAAAAAAAACATAAAGTATTTGGTTTTTGTGTAAAATGTATTTTGTAAATTTAACATGTTGACGCTCATAATTTATCGATAAACAATTTGTCTAGGATTTTGTTTTGTTTGTTATACGAGTATAAACTATGTAGTATTCGTAACAAAATAATACTTAATAAGAGTAATACTTAATCTACTTAGACAAAATTTTCAAGTGGTAATAAAAGTACCTAGTAGTAAACTTAAGTACACGTGGTAAACCTATAACGAAATTGCTATGCACACAAAAAAGAGATGTTTAATGTGCCTGCATATAAGAGAACTTGTGATGCAAATGCCGTCACTTCTAGCACTGCATGTTATAGATAAGTACTTTATTGTCATATACGAGTAGGTAGGTTTTTTTGTCTTTATTGGTCTGTCCTACAACATGAAAAATATTAAGTTAAGCTATGTGCCTATGGAGTACAATGTTGATCTTGCGGGATTTCGATCTCGTAAAACATCGTGGTACATTTCGAGATTAATCCCGAAGCATAATATGACGAGATCTCGCTTGAGATAGACGAGACTATTTGGCAATAGGCAGCGGTCAACGTCAACGCTACATATGCCTAGTAAATATTTTTTATAGAATGATATTAAAAGCCTACCGGAGATGAATTACCCATTTCAATTATTGCAGAAGATTTTAATTTACGTGCTGCTGCTCATGCATAATATAATAACATAATTCATATTAATTAATGAATTTTGTATTTCTCTTAGCAAAAAAAAACTTAACCTAAGTGAGACTTTAGGAAGATAGATGTAATCATAATTATATTCTAAGTACGTAATAAATTAACAATGCTTGCAAAGTGAACATGATATGCGAAGTTGTTAAAGCGAGCCACTTAGCCTTAACGAATTGAACACAGTATGAGTGACAGCAGAACCTAAAATAAAACGCTTGTTAGCTTTCAGTCGTAAATGCCGCTCCAAGTTTACCCGTCTTTGGCCTGACTTGGGCTGGATATTGCTACAATCGGTAATTGCCTGAACTACAAGCGCTATACAAAAACTCATAGTAATTTTCAGAGAAACCAGATAAACATAATTTCAAACACTACATTTTTGCTTAGGCTTGTGTAGGTAAATAGACTATCACAAAGCAACCAACTCAGCGTTACCGTTAATAAGATGCTTTGGGAAGAGCGTTGCTTCCTTGCTTCTCTTCAAACTTCGGGCGTGGTTCTAGTGCTGGAGGATAAGCTAGAGTAAGTATTAAATTTTGTTTAATTATATTACGTCCAATACAATAAAGCCTTATTCTTATGTCAATGTTTTATATTACAACAATGTCAAAAACAAACAAAATTGGTATCAATTCGCGAACACAAAATGTTTGTGTTTTGCTACGCAACAATTTTGCGTTTGGCTACACAAAAAAAGTTTGTGCTCGCAAATTGTACCAAAGTTCTAGTTATCTATCGGAATCTATAAAGAAGAATTCGATTGTATGTTTTTTGTGCTTGTTAACTGATATCTCAGAAGGCAGAAAAGAGATGCTTTTATTTCATAGGATATACTTCCGATGTGGCCATGGGACAAATGAAATTTATGTGGATACATTTTATCTAATTCGATTCACTAGTTTGGTTTTTAGAGATAAATAATAAGAAATATTTATTACTCATAAAATAACTTCGTTACAGGAATGTCTCGTTACATTTTAATAAATAATAACTTTAAAAATTAACTTAAAATATTATTGCATAGTTTTGTAGTTCCCATAATTATTTATATTAATATTTATCAACATTATGATTACTTCGATTAGTTAGTAGTAATATTTAGGTATGGTGGCTCGGTACACAAGAACAAATATAATAATATATCATAAGCTGCATTGACATATTATTATATTTGCTGAATTTATAAAAACGATTGTTTTCAAAAACAAGTATTTAATTTTTGTTTGAATGTATTAAAATTAAGTTACATAATTATATATATATATAGTAATTTATGGGGCATTAATATTTTGGTCTAAAGTCCCTGTTTCTTACATTTAGGTAATCTGTTTGTAGGTAGGACCCGCCCTTTTTTATCAATACGTGAATTATTTTTTTCTTATTTGTCTATTTTTGTGTAACTCTAAAAAACTACTATAAATATAAATAATAATAATAATAATAATAATAATGCATTTATTCCATAGAATTACACATAATAATTACATAATAAATTAGGCTAATTTATTTTTAATATATACAGATAGGGCGTCTGTTGCCGAACTAGGCTATTCGCCTGTGTTACGGCGTACAGTGCTCTCCCATAATTATCTAAAGTATAACATTTTTGCCTATTAAATAATAAAAAAATAACAAAATAACATCTATTGAGAATCATACTATAAAATGGTCATAGATATCATACATTAAATATGTGTTCTAAATTTAAGTAAAATTAATTGTAGCAGTTTACAAACAATCCGCAAATTAAATTAAAAATATTAATTAGCTAATAACTATTTCATTACAGTGATTATTTTAAAACAAAGGGGTACATATAATATATTAATTCGGAATTTAAATTGTTTAATATATAAAAAACAAATTTGAATAATCTATCTAAAAGTGAGTGACACAAATTAAGCATTTTATAATACACCCGATTATAAAAGAATGCTTTGAATAGACAAGTCACTCATGCAGGCGCGCTGTGTCACCGAGCGCGGCCGCACGCCACTTCCACCCGTATTACTAGCGAATATCGGGTGCGAGTCGCACGCGGTCCGCGCTGCTGACTGCCGGCGGCGCGCTGGTGTGTGTGACCAATACCAGACGAGTTCCAGCCGCTTGTTGTTTACAACCAAACCAAGCGCTCGACTTACAGTTTTATAGAAGTCAACAATAACGTACTTGAGTTAAATAAACCGTACTGTATGCAATAAACTAAGTGTTCTTTATACATACTTAGTAACTATTAATAATATTGTTATTCTTACACCAGTTGCAATCAATTTTAATACTTATACTAAAAGTTTACATGTTATTTTTTTTTTTTTGTACTTCTAAATATATAAGATTAGTGTTTGTACTTTAGTTCATATTAGTCATTAACAAATAAAGTATAAAAAATAAAATAAAAAAATAGTTGAATTATTATAAATAAGGTATTTTAATTAATAATATATGCTATCAAAGAATAACAAGAAACAATTTATAACATTTAAATCATTATTCAAGTACTTTAATTAGGTCTTCCGTTAAGTTGTAATTTAGTAGCTTAAGCCAATTTGAAATTTTTATTTTTAGTTCGTATTTTGAGAGTTCAGAAATATTTATGCTCTCACTTATTTTATTGTATAAATAAGGACCTAGAAATTTTAAAAATCTATTTATATATTTGGTATGATTTCTTGTGGTTGGATTGAAAATTCTATCGGTACGTCTGTTAGATAGCACCTGAGTACTATGATTTAAAAGTGAATGCTGCCTCAGAATAATGCTCATGATAAATAATTGTCGCACTGTAAGTACGTCACACTCGTTATATAGTGTAGTGGTTTCAAAAAGAATCGGTCGGCCAGTGCCAACTTTAAGTACCGCGCGTTGAACTATTTCTAATGGTAGAAGAACAGTTTTTGGAGCCCCTCCCCAAGATGAAATGCAGTATGAAAGGACTGATTGACATAGTGCCAGGTAAATCTGTTTAACTAGTGTTGGACTTGCTACTGGTCGCAATTTTTTAAATAGAAATAAAAGTTTACGAATGCGTCCACACAAATGATGTATGTGAACTTTAAAGTTACAGTTATTATCCATGTACACACCCAAGTACTTGATATTTTCTGTTATATTTAGATTTTTGCAATTACAATTTTGACTATGTGATACATGGCAATTACTATCATGAGCAATAATTTTAAATTCATTTCCAACGCTGCCAATGGTATTTCGTAAAGAAAAGGTTATAAATTTAGTTTTATCTGTATTGAGGGACAAAACATTATTGTGTAGCCATTTTGTTACTGTATTGAATCCAATCTGAGCTGCGGCAAAAACTTCCGTCCAAGTTTTGGCTGCAAATGTCAAAGCTGTGTCATCCGCATACGAAATCAACATACCCTTGTCCAGGTGCAAAGAACAGAGGTCATTTAGATAAATTAAGAAAAGCGTTGGACCCAATATGCTGCCCTGTGGCACCCCATGTGTTACTGAAAGTTTATCACTAGTGTATTCATCTACCCTTACACTCTGGAATCTGTCCGTTAAATAACTCCTGAAAAGCGTAAGCTGATTTCCTCTGATGCCAATCTTCTCAAGTTTGATTATAAGAATAGGAACAGAGACTGTATCAAACGCTTTTGCAAGATCAAGGAAAATAGATACGCACTTCTTCCCACTATCCAAACTCTCGGAAACAAAGCTAGTTAGAAGGTGAACTGCGTCATCAGTGGATTTACCACGTCTAAAACCAAACTGTTGCTGCGACAGTATATTTTTATGTTCGATATAATTTATTAATCTGTTGTTCATTAAGCGTTCCAAGAGCTTTGATATAGCTGGAAGAATCGATATCGGTCTATAATTGTTGATACAATCTCTGCTCCCACTCTTATGTAGTGTATAAAGTGATATAACTGTCAGTATAATATATGCTATCAAAGAATAACAAGAAACAATTTATAACATTTAAATCATTATTCAAGTACTTTAATTAGGTCTTCCGTTAAGTTGTAATTTAGTAGCTTAAGCCAATTTGAAATTTTTATTTTTAGTTCGTATTTTGAGAGTTCAGAAATATTTATGCTCTCACTTATTTTATTGTATAAATAAGGACCTAGAAATTTTAAAAATCTATTTATATATTTGGTATGATTTCTTGTGGTTGGATTGAAAATTCTATCGGTACGTCTGTTAGATAGCACCTGAGTACTATGATTTAAAAGTGAATGCTGCCTCAGAATAATGCTCATGATAAATAATTGTCGCACTGTAAGTACGTCACACTCGTTATATAGTGTAGTGGTTTCAAAAAGAATCGGTCGGCCAGTGCCAACTTTAAGTACCGCGCGTTGAACTATTTCTAATGGTAGAAGAACAGTTTTTGGAGCCCCTCCCCAAGATGAAATGCAGTATGAAAGGACTGATTGACATAGTGCCAGGTAAATCTGTTTAACTAGTGTTGGACTTGCTACTGGTCGCAATTTTTTAAATAGAAATAAAAGTTTACGAATGCGTCCACACAAATGATGTATGTGAACTTTAAAGTTACAGTTATTATCCATGTACACACCCAAGTACTTGATATTTTCTGTTATATTTAGATTTTTGCAATTACAATTTTGACTATGTGATACATGGCAATTACTATCATGAGCAATAATTTTAAATTCATTTCCAACGCTGCCAATGGTATTTCGTAAAGAAAAGGTTATAAATTTAGTTTTATCTGTATTGAGGGACAAAACATTATTGTGTAGCCATTTTGTTACTGTATTGAATCCAATCTGAGCTGCGGCAAAAACTTCCGTCCAAGTTTTGGCTGCAAATGTCAAAGCTGTGTCATCCGCATACGAAATCAACATACCCTTGTCCAGGTGCAAAGAACAGAGGTCATTTAGATAAATTAAGAAAAGCGTTGGACCCAATATGCTGCCCTGTGGCACCCCATGTGTTACTGAAAGTTTATCACTAGTGTATTCATCTACCCTTACACTCTGGAATCTGTCCGTTAAATAACTCCTGAAAAGCGTAAGCTGATTTCCTCTGATGCCAATCTTCTCAAGTTTGATTATAAGAATAGGAACAGAGACTGTATCAAACGCTTTTGCAAGATCAAGGAAAATAGATACGCACTTCTTCCCACTATCCAAACTCTCGGAAACAAAGCTAGTTAGAAGGTGAACTGCGTCATCAGTGGATTTACCACGTCTAAAACCAAACTGTTGCTGCGACAGTATATTTTTATGTTCGATATAATTTATTAATCTGTTGTTCATTAAGCGTTCCAAGAGCTTTGATATAGCTGGAAGAATCGATATCGGTCTATAATTGTTGATACAATCTCTGCTCCCACTCTTATGTAGTGTATAAAGTGATATAACTGTCAGTATAATATATGCTATCAAAGAATAACAAGAAACAATTTATAACATTTAAATCATTATTCAAGTACTTTAATTAGGTCTTCCGTTAAGTTGTAATTTAGTAGCTTAAGCCAATTTGAAATTTTTATTTTTAGTTCGTATTTTGAGAGTTCAGAAATATTTATGCTCTCACTTATTTTATTGTATAAATAAGGACCTAGAAATTTTAAAAATCTATTTATATATTTGGTATGATTTCTTGTGGTTGGATTGAAAATTCTATCGGTACGTCTGTTAGATAGCACCTGAGTACTATGATTTAAAAGTGAATGCTGCCTCAGAATAATGCTCATGATAAATAATTGTCGCACTGTAAGTACGTCACACTCGTTATATAGTGTAGTGGTTTCAAAAAGAATCGGTCGGCCAGTGCCAACTTTAAGTACCGCGCGTTGAACTATTTCTAATGGTAGAAGAACAGTTTTTGGAGCCCCTCCCCAAGATGAAATGCAGTATGAAAGGACTGATTGACATAGTGCCAGGTAAATCTGTTTAACTAGTGTTGGACTTGCTACTGGTCGCAATTTTTTAAATAGAAATAAAAGTTTACGAATGCGTCCACACAAATGATGTATGTGAACTTTAAAGTTACAGTTATTATCCATGTACACACCCAAGTACTTGATATTTTCTGTTATATTTAGATTTTTGCAATTACAATTTTGACTATGTGATACATGGCAATTACTATCATGAGCAATAATTTTAAATTCATTTCCAACGCTGCCAATGGTATTTCGTAAAGAAAAGGTTATAAATTTAGTTTTATCTGTATTGAGGGACAAAACATTATTGTGTAGCCATTTTGTTACTGTATTGAATCCAATCTGAGCTGCGGCAAAAACTTCCGTCCAAGTTTTGGCTGCAAATGTCAAAGCTGTGTCATCCGCATACGAAATCAACATACCCTTGTCCAGGTGCAAAGAACAGAGGTCATTTAGATAAATTAAGAAAAGCGTTGGACCCAATATGCTGCCCTGTGGCACCCCATGTGTTACTGAAAGTTTATCACTAGTGTATTCATCTACCCTTACACTCTGGAATCTGTCCGTTAAATAACTCCTGAAAAGCGTAAGCTGATTTCCTCTGATGCCAATCTTCTCAAGTTTGATTATAAGAATAGGAACAGAGACTGTATCAAACGCTTTTGCAAGATCAAGGAAAATAGATACGCACTTCTTCCCACTATCCAAACTCTCGGAAACAAAGCTAGTTAGAAGGTGAACTGCGTCATCAGTGGATTTACCACGTCTAAAACCAAACTGTTGCTGCGACAGTATATTTTTATGTTCGATATAATTTATTAATCTGTTGTTCATTAAGCGTTCCAAGAGCTTTGATATAGCTGGAAGAATCGATATCGGTCTATAATTGTTGATACAATCTCTGCTCCCACTCTTATGTAGTGTATAAAGTGATATAACTGTCAGTATTTTAACATATTTCGACTGTTAGAGTAGGAGAGTAATGTTTTTCGAGTGTATTTATGTATCTACGTATGTATGTATATTTCTTTGCCACGCCCTAGAGCCTAAACCATATACCAAATGCCATAGGAGGGGATGGTATAAGCATGGACATGCTTCTAAGAACGTTTCCTTACACTTTGGATGTTATACAGGCTATGGTTAATACATCCATTAGTACCTAATATTTCCAGATATATGGAAAGTAGCAATGGTACGTCTAATGCCGAAAGATTCTAGTCCGGTAGAATTGAAAGATCTCAGGACCAATAAGTATTTTTCCTTGCCTGTCAAAAATACGGAAAAAACAGTTTGTATGCAGCTAACGGAATTCCTTGAAATAAATAATATTATACCAGAGTTGCAGTCTGGGTTTAGGAGAGGAAGAAGTACTACTACTGATTTACTTGACGTAACTTATAATACCCTTAGTGCTCAGGATAAAGGGATGTGTACTATTTTGGTATTACTTGATTTCTCTAGGGCATTTGACTGATTAAATATTAACCTCCTTTTGTCTTAACTTACATACTATGGTTTTGACTCTGCAGCTGTCTAGTAGTTTCATAGTTACCTTAGCGATCGGTTTCAGTATGTAAAAATCAATCAATCTGATGGAACTTCTATAGTATCGGACAAATTACGAGTGAGTACCTCAAAGGTCTATTTTGGGCCGATTCTCTTTATACTTTATTTAGCTGATATAGAAAAAAATATTTCCTATTGTAAGTTTCACATATATGCAGACGATATACAAATGTATATCTCATGCAAACCGAGTGATGTCGATGATGCCATCCATAACCAAACTTAACGATGACCTTGCAAGAGTGGGCGCATGGTCGACGAGTAACTGCCTGTTGGTAAGTCTTACCAAAACGAAATTTATCGTTTTCGGCAAATATCAGCTATCTCGTTTTAATCCATCAATCAATGTCTCACTGCTAGGTGAACCCATCGAGCGAATCTATGAAACGCGTAACTTAGGCCTGCTCATGGACGACGAGTTGCGGTATAAAAATCATATGGCTAACTGCATTAGAACATGCCTCTATAAATTTAAAGTTCTGTACAAGTTGAGACCGTTCCGAAAATTTGCGTATTCAGCTAGTGGAATCGCTGGTCTTGTCTAGGCTTAATTATATGGACACGGTTTACGGACCGAAACTTCTAGGTAAGACTAAAAAACTGATACAACGTGTTCAGGATGCTTGTGCTAGGTTTTGTTTCCAAATCCCGTGGAGATCATACGTGACCCCATTTCTTAACAAAAGCCTGTGGCTGAAAATGATGCACCGTCGCAAGCTCCATATGGCATGTCTTCTTTTCGGGGTGATAGCATATCAGACTCCGTCTTATCTTAGTAATAAGTTGAAGTGGTTGACAGGACGGAATCCTTTACTCTCCCGGAAACCTGCGATGCAGCTGGCAACGGAACGACACCATTTTGCTGTCTTCAGAGGCAGTTTCCGCTATGCTGCATCGAAGTGTTGGAACAATATTCCGCCACCGATAAGGGAGAGAACCAGCTAATACAAGACACAAGTGCAATTTAGATAAGTTTTTATTTGTTTTACCCACTATTGATAAATTTATGTAGGTACTTATATAATAAAGTTGTTTCTTTGTTTTATTTATCCATGTAAATACTTTCAGTAAATTTTGCATATTTTGCTTTTTTTACTAAAATTAGTATCTAATGTTTTATATTCCGGTCCCAGCGGAAGACCAGCGCTGGCTTATGCAGCCAGCATTTTGATGAGTTGGTGTCGGGTTGTGACAAACACACATTATTACTAAATATGTTTATTTTATTTTCATTTTTGAATGTGTTTGTCACAAATAAACTATTCATTAATTCATTCATAAACGGTTTGTCGTATTTTTATGTGAGTGGTCTCAATAGATTTTTCTTCACCTGCAGATGGTTATAGGATTGTATGGAGCTGCATTCCGCGTATTCACTTCTTAAGATACGTGGGTCTAATATCTATTACATGTAAAATAAAGCGATGACTAGCGCAGCCTAAGGTAACCTAACTGTTAGGTATAGATTACTTCAATAGAGATGGGATATTACACATGATGGGATACACCTACACGAAACGATTCAGTTGCAAGTTTCGTAGCCGCGTGATAGAAATTGCAATTATAGAAAACAGAAAATGTTTAAATTCTATTCTAAGAATCGGCTTACACCGCCGAATCATATTATCATATACAGATTAGCTTGGCAAAGAACGTGTCTTCTTGAGACTTATACTGTACGGCTACTATACGGCTATAGAAGAGACCAATGCTATAGGAACTGTATTTGTAGTTGCTGTAGTAATAGATTTTTTAACTTAAAAAGTGTAGTAAGCTTATTGCTTATGCTTTTATTTATGGCTATTAAGCCATAATCTTTGAACGATAGACAAGTAAAAATACGGGGTTACATGGACACCGCGTGACATGTTCATTATTGTTTAAGTTCAATCGAAACAGCGTCAGTTTTATTCAGTTTTGTTTCTCGTTGCGACAACTGTAGAAATTAAAAAAAATGGTACGTACATATCAAACGACCAGCGTCCAAGCCCTACATGCATTACATTACAAACAGGAAGACATTGAAAAAGCGATGGAAGCTGTTCCAGAAGGCATGTCAAGAAAAGCTGCTGAAATTTTATAAAGTGCCTTAACCAACACTAGTTCGGATGTTTGAAAAAAACAGATACTTTTCGGACATCTAACATTTTTCAATGAGAGTGAAGAGCAGTTGATTTCTGATACCCTAGCAGTTGTGGCGAATTATAAGTTCCCGACACATAAGGCTGACATTCGAAATGTGGTGAAGAAATACTTGGACGAACAAGGTAAACCAGTCAAAGTGTTCAAGAACAGCACACCGGACCAGATTTAATTCATACTTTCATTGTCAGGAACCACCCATCTGCATTGCTTCGATTGATTATTTGAGTAAACTATGTGAACAGCAGCTTTTTATTATTTTTTTCGGTAAATATTTCATGCTAGCAATTTCATCATCCTTAATGATTATGTATTTTTACATTTTCTTTTCATTTGAATACCTTCTATCTCCAAAAATGTGTCAAAAATATGACTAGAACCACTTTACGGTACCACAAGAAAGATATATAGATAAAGCTAATAAACTAAAGTATATCACATCAAAAGTCTATATAAATATATTTCTTTGCTTTGTTCTCTCCGCTATAAGTGCAGCCTCAACACACTAGTTCAAAAATAAGGCCGGGCCAGTGGTTTTATATTTCAGTTACCTTCTCAGGCGGCTTACCGCTCAGAGCTACAAGCTGGAGAGCTAGGTAAGCCGAAGCGCAAAGCTATTTGAGATCTTCCCCAATTGAACTGGGACCGCATTTATTTTATAGCTTTTGAAGTTATTGAGTTGCGAGAACTACATGGACATGATAACACCAGTATTATCATGTCCATGTAGGTATTAAAAATTATTTAGAGGTTGAACATTGGTTCTGAAAAATTTACCATTACAAAAACTTTGACAATACAATAGAATTTAGGTTTCACCATTAAAAATAATAAAACTTTATAATACGTAGAGCAGAATTCCTGTAACTTGAACGGAAATGCTTTCAAAAAGTTCCTTAATCACCTTGATTCAAAATTAATAGTTAGATAATAATAAATAATATAGTAGTCAATTATTTTGGTACCACGGTGGAACTCGTGGTACGTCGTAAATAACGCGATATTTCAAGTTTTCCATTTTGTAACTGCGTGACGCAAAGAAAAAACCAAACGAGGGCAAAACAAATGAATTACGGTTTTCGTATGAATAAATAGCTGTATAAATTTGAAATTGGAATCCCTAACCAAAGAAGAGATATTTGAGATCAAAGTGGCCAGTACGACAAAACGCCAATTTCATATGTAAGGACCTAATATTATAATAAAGTTTCAGGTAACTTTTGAGAAAATTACTCTACCGGTAAGTGTCTCAGCAGACCATAAATACTGCTTAAATAGAAACATAAAAGGAATCACTCCGCGCTTTCAGGAAAAATAATGTATTCCACTAATACCATAGTGTTCTGTACGAGGAGCAATTATAGGAAAACCACTTAATAGCCGGCCGGGCTTTGGTAAAACTATAAATTAGCATCAAGGGATACACTATGCACTAGCATTTGGAGACATCCAGCATAATATTTCGTGGGATATAATTATGAAGTTGCATTAAAAGCTCCATATTAACCTAATAAAATATTTGTATCTTATTTTTATTTTTCGTATTTTTATACAGTCAAGTTGTATTGGGAACATCAGAATAACACAAAAACTCACACACAATCAAAAAATATTGAAATTTTAAATGAGTCATAAAAAATAAACACTTTTACACAATATATAATTACTACATATATACAATTCTATCATAAAATAACTTTGAATCATATTTTGCTTATTATAATACAGACATTAAAAGTTTATTTTGATATTGAATTACTGATGAAAAATAGCGAGAAGCAATAACGTGTATAGTACTTGTCCTTTATAGAACAACGCTTTTCTAAAAATATTAAATAAAACACATCTGAATATAAATTCTAACAAAATGTACCTCTCATGTTTGTGGTGACACCCTCGCTCAATACAATAACATTATTACAAAAACACGTATTCCCTTTTTAACGAAATACGACCTGAAAAGGCGTCATTATTTTTCTTATGATAAATCGATACTCAGCCTGCGTTGAGGCCTGGCTGTTAACAGTGCTATAAACTAGAAATATTTTTTCTGCCATCTCTCATATCGGTGTTTTAATAAAACCGGATCACGGCTTTTGCTTGAATATTGTCGCAGATATTTCAATATTGGTGGGATTAGCAGCCTATTTAAACACCGCTCTGAATACTGCGCTGCGTCATATTGAAATACAATTTCAACCAAAGCAACCTTTCAAAATATTTACTGAACGTTTTTAATTTGGCGCTACGTGCCCCTAGATCCGATCGTTTGAGGCTTTGCTAGGTATCCGAACAAACATGTTTTCGAAGCGAGTCACTGAAACTTCGGTGTCTTTTTATTCAACTTGTCCGATTGTTGGAACTAAGATAACTTTGGAACTTTAAGGCATATTAGAAGTTTTATTCCTGCTGTATATGAACTTCGCAACATCTAAAACCACCACCCAAAAAGCTTTACCCCATTTATTTATTTTATTATTCCGTTTTGCATCACAATCATCGAGAAATTATAAAAATGATGGAACGAAATTAATATTTACGAAAAGTAAAATTGAAATGCCATTTCTCGAACAGTAAATCATTTATAGGTTTGCTATGATATATTTTGTAAGGTACAGTAATCCTGCTGATGACGGGTATGCATAAATTCTAGGCCGTCCGTCCGCTCCGGACCGACCAGTCATTTATCAAGGGAGTCGTTGTTTCATAAACAGTCTAATGCTGTCCATAGCATTGTTATTACGTCGCATGACATTTATTGCTACTGTATACAGCGCTGATTAAATAATCTATGTCCAAAAAGGGGTCGGACAGATTTCTATTCTATATTAAAAGATGAACGCTCAGGCTCCAAACGCAATTCAGTATTTATAAAATAAGATGAGCGTTTTGGCGAAGGATTAGATTCTATCTTGAAATTACTCAGTTCGGCTAATCCTCTGGTGGAAACATGAAAGTGTTGTAAAGCTTAATTTTCTATAGCCATCTTTGTTACTTTAGAAGTTATTTAGAATCCTTATTACACAAAACGGGCAAGATGCTGACTAATCAGTGCTATTGAGTTGATAAAAAAGATTTAGTAATTTTTAACAATTTATTTAATTCTATAATTTAGGTATTCAAAGTTTTATTTAGACATGTAATGTATTACTTTCTTAAGTGCGGACACAAGACACTACAAGCTTTCCCCCAGAATGAATAAACAAGTGATATTCAAGCCCCACTCCTTGCCCATTAATCACTGGCGAGGCCCATTTCATAAAGTGACATTTTCATTGTTCCCGCCTGAAGTTCCTATTTACTCATTTATGTTCATAACACGAGATGAACCGAAGCTAAGCCCGTGCGATTCCAATAACAGAACCGCAAATCAGCCAGTTTCTGCAACACGTTAATTATGCGTAACATTTAATCCCAACACACGACCGAAAGCCCACGTTTTTTGTTTAACATAAGCTTAAAACTGTACTCGTAAAACAATATTAAAACACGACGAAATGAAAAGGCGCTAACTTTGAAGTTTGCTCGGATATTTTCAATTTAAGTAACCAATCTCATCCAAGTGTTAAATCTAAATCATGTGTAGCGTGTCTCTATTTGAAATCACAAACTGGCTATAAAATGTAATTACGGCGCGAAATACCTAAACAATCTGGTCACAACTACGCGATATAGTGCGGCTATTGAGCCTCTCAATCAAGAAGCTATACAGCCCAAACTGTGTAAATGCATGCTCTAATAAAATTGAACTGAACTTTGTCGCTTTTAGGGTTGGTATTAGGCAATGTTTTATTTTTTATCTCCGCTCATACGAACTAAACAGCTGAATGGACTGTGCTAACAATGAATTATATGGCTAGATTTTAGTAATGTATTTCGGTGTGGTAATAGCGCCCGGTCCGGTTAGAGCGCGGTTGTAAAATCGATAAAATATAGAGGACAAAATTCAAAGCCGCTATTGACTTTTATTGCTCGTAACAAATTGGCTGTCAAAACTATAAAAACGGCCTAACAAAATTGCTAGCAGCTGCTGGGGTTTAGGGAATTAATTACTTAAAAATTTAACATCAGTTAGCGAGCAGTTCGACTTTGGAGTAGATATATATTTATGAGTAATATAAATAAATATATATCTACATCCTCACTATGTAATGGAGTTGAACGTTTATAACCCAACAACAGCCTTCACTAAATGTGATTTAGTAACAAAAAACTTCGGGATGAATTTAAATTTATATATTTGAATCAAATAAAAAAAACGGCATATATCATCTTTAAGAGTTAGGCCTAGCATCAAAAATGATCATCCATTTGTAAGTCCTCTTGAAACAGTGCCGCATAAATGTTTGATGTCTATTCAATACTCATGTAGCCAGTAGCTTGCATTTTCATAATATAATATAGATAACGGAATTCTGGATACGAAATACGACTAATTCCGTTCTGATATGTAGACATCCAGTTGAATGTGTTATCTGAAATAACATAGGTACCTACAAACAAATAAAAAAAAACTGTAATTGTATAAAAAGTTAATAAACTCGCTTTTGAAGAAACCCGAACCAAAAATTTGAAAAACTTTAAATTACTGTATTGTTATCGCTACTTGAAAAATTTTAAAGTAATCCGACTTTTTGAAAAATCTGAAATTCCGGTACATAGATTCATAAATACATACCAAGTTTATAAAAGCGTGCTAATTAAAAAATAAAAGGGTAAATAATTTGACATTTTATTTGAACCAGACAACAATTACTTTTAACAAGGAACCAGTCGATTTTTCTAGTTATGTTACCTTTGGGTATATGTATCTATATACTGCAAGAATAAGTAATTATCTCCATAGATTTAAAAAAGAAATTAATAATCAATTAATTTAATTCCCGAATCCCAACATGATTATTAAATACTCAACACTTAATGTGGTGGTATTACATGCTAAAATTTTTTGAGTATATTCTAAAAAAGTCGACCAAAAATAAAGAACCGGGGCGTCAATGCATAATATATCCTTGAAGGATGTTGAGACGGGGCTCCGACAATAAGTAAGAACAGCTCGCGCGGTGAATACATCAATATGGGCGATGTCGGAAGCCTTCAATGCCTTTATTTATGCCTCACAAGTGACGGCGACGAGAATGCGGCCCGTGATTGATGTTACACTGAAAACAAGGATACATCAAATCTTTTTGTATATCCGAAATTGCGTATTCCGTATTCAGCCATCCATCGTGTGAAGGATAAGCGTAGGTGAAAACTCGCCTTGTTTGCGAGCGGAGAATAAGTAAGGCGTAATCAAATTTTAGATGGGAGAAGATAACAATGCTTTGTTTTCCAATTTGAAAAGTATTTGGCGTAGTTTTTTATAATTAATGAATAAGTTTATTATATTTAATTAATATAATAAACTTATTTTGCAATAATGCAAAAGTGTTATTACTAAAAACTCTTGAAGACAGAATTCAAATGAAAAATATGATTGAATGAGCGCTATTCAAATGATAAAACTTGAAATTAATATATATCGGTCCACTCCACTTAATAAATTGCCAAATCCAAGTAGAATCTTCTTTATATATTCTTATAAGTACTTATTACCATTTAGGATCAGAAGTGCTTAATGTTAAGATCTGCATGTACCTAATATCTAGTGATGCAATAAATATTACAAGTATAAATGCGAAAATAAATTAATACACTCAATTACCTGCTAAGTATAAGCATGAAAAGTCATAATATTATTACGAAGCTGGCATGAATATACACGAATTTAGTTCAACTAGAAAACAATGTGAACATAAAAATCTCTACAAAACCGTTTCATTTGCAGCCCAAGGCTCAGGAAGCGAAATGCACCATTCCATTTTCTCGACGTAACTACGTTGCGCGTTTCGAACAATGAAATGCTTTTAAAACACGAAACAACCTGATTCGAATATATAAATATAATTTATACTTAGTGCAGTAAAATTAAAAGTGTTACAGCGAAAAACTTTCTCTTTTAAGAAGAATTAGTAGAAAGTCTTATTAATTTTGAAGAAGCTCTAAAAAGTGTCGAATGTATTGACAATTCTTACCTTATAATTAATAATGTGTTGTTGGAAATAGCTACAAATTATGCCTCAACAAAAATAATATCAATAGTGTTAATAAAATACTTTCTTCTCCCTCAGCTAACATTTTATTATATAAGCAAGAGGGACATATCGCCAAGAAACTAAATGCATACCAATGTTACATTATAAATACGAACTTACTTTGATGTATTTGAGTGGAATACCTGAGGGCCATTTCTCCATTTCCTACAATTTTTACTTAAAATGTGAACATTAAATAGTATGTGTTTGTATTAAAATTTTAATGTAGAAAAGAAAATAGCCAGAGGTTTATAAAACATATTATAACAACTTAATATAATATACGAGTAAAGCTACTACTTATCAATTTTATTAAAAGTACCTACTTACTTAATCTAATCCCATTCCAAACAAGAGGTGCATATTTCGACAGTATTTTTTCTTGGATTTGCTCTAAACACACTATCACACTAATATTATAAAGACGAAAGTTTGCTCAACGGATTTATATGAAATCTGGCAATATTCGTGCCAGATTTCATATAAATCCGTTGAGCAAAACTTATACCCTGGATTAACGCATAGACTACTACTTTTTATCCTGGAAAATTGAAGAGTTCCCATGGGATGATCCAATATCTACTCCGACTGATAACCAACTTCAAACAAAAAAATATTCTTATTATTGGTCCATCCGTCTCCGAGAAATCAGGTAACAGACATAAAAATAAAAAACAATACAGTCGGATTAAGTACCTCCCCTTTTTCGGAATTCAGTAAAAAATATCAGTGCGTACCGAACTGAAGTTGGTACTTAATAATTTTTATTTGAGAACTTGTATTCAAAATATAGGTAATATACATAGCCTTCTTGTATAAGCGCTTGGCAGTTTATTTCAATAAAACATCAATTTTAAACTACAGATAGAGATGTTCATAAAATTATGTATTTACATACGAAATAGAAAAACTTACTTAGATACTATGCAATGCTAGGCAATAGCCTACTAGTGTTAGTATTCTGCGTTCAGGCCATGCAAAGTTAGCGAAACAGAGCCGCAGTCTGGACAAAACAGAAAGACGATTTGATAAATATCTACAAACTTTGTTGCGTTCTTATTCGAGACGGAGCGAGGTTTTAGAAATGTACGAACACAATTTGGGCTCGATTTGTGAGCGCCTGTGGCTCTTTCTAGCAGCTTATTTATATTTTACATTATACAGTCATAGATTAAATTTACCAATCACACAAAAAACTACGCGAAAAAGTAATGTCATTGTAGAAAAGATCCAAACAATTTTTTATTATGTAGTTACTACTATGTGTAATGTGTAGCTACTATGTGTAACAATCGCAAAAACTCGAAGAATATCTACAATTACAAAAGAAAGAATACTACATATAACTACAAACAATAATTGTGAATACTTTTCAAAGTTTCGTAACAGAAATAGTCAGATGGTCCATTACATGTTTTGTATCAGCTCTTAAAATAAACTGTTTTGGTTTACATAACACAAATAGAGGCAATCGCTGCCACGAAGTTCAATGAACGTGTAATATACGTTCATGGACAACAATAAAACCTTATTATAATTCATAGATGCGAAAATAATTAAGTCGAAAGCGGCGAACTCCGACGAGGGATCCCGTCGGTAAATTAAATTTCACCCTTGTGACCACTTGACCCTCGTTGAACGTCCATTGTGCACTAACAGGTTATTGATGCAAAGCATAAAAACAAATTTCTCCTAAGGCTCTATCGAGAACGGGTTCAGAAGTGTTCTAAGAATATTTTAGATATTTTATGCTCTAATTTCTCGGAGTAGAGCACTTGCGCTAAGTAGAGGAAAGGATTTTACCGGAACTTGATAACGATACATGTTTTGGGTCAGCCACAAAATTATAATAATGAACAAAACATAAGTACCTAATTACATACATGTAGAACGGGTTTTTGTTAGTTTTGAATATATAATATATTAATTAAACTATTTCTGAATTCTCGGCCGGGGCAAGTAGGTACGTAGGATGAGTCTGAAGATTTGCGCAGATACGACTAAGTGAATAAGAAAATACGTGTTCGTGCCAACCTATACAGGTGGGCCTAAATAATTACTTGAAATAGACCATGAACTTTCGAATCCTTCTAAAATACTTAAGGCCAACTTCTAATTTAAAAAAATCTGTAAGTAAACGTAGGTTCTGACAAAGACAAGCATGTAAATTCATTAAATAGGTACTCCACAAAAACCATTCACAAAAAATGAGTAGCTTCTATAGGACCCTAAACGATAAAAAGTGAGTTAACGCTGCAACTCGCGCCGAAACGAGCAGTATAAATGATGATAAAAATATTTGCCAAAAAAATTATGAGGCCCAATTAACCCTGACTCTCGAAAGGGTTAGGGCTATACGGGAATCCGGGAATGACGAGTGAATATACGCAGAAATACCGAATGAAATCAGAAGCCGTCGGAATGAATTACCATGGGAAAGAAAAAAGAAATTGTACGCGAACTCATAATACGCGCTTTGTTTAGGATCTTGTAGCAAATATTTGTGTTCAAAAATTTGTGGGTATGAAAGGATACGTCACTCGTTGTGTGAAGCTTCTTTTATGATTTACCATATTTAAGAATAAAAATAAATTTCAGACAATGATTGAGATGATAATCAGATTAGTTGAGTGGCGCAAATTTTAATTATTAAAACATAGTAATAAATACGTTTTCTAATTGAGTACCTAGTAGTTCTGCGAACTGTTGACCTCACGACCACACGAATTTTGCAATATTAAATTATTTGTTGCTACCAAATCTCAGATCAATGATAACTCGTTAAAAGAAACACTTTATGGAATAAAGTTATTAGTACTAAGTTCCAAATGGCTTCCCAAAATCTCAAAAGTAGTGTGTGATATATTCACGCAAATTATATAACAGCTTTGGTTACCATTAATACTAACTTTTTAAATGAGTAAAAAAATACTACTTTTATAGAACCGTCATGTTTTTTTTGCAGTTTTGACAAACCCATTGTCACTCTGGCAAAGAATATCGTACTTAACAGAGTAAATCACTTAATATTTATTAAGATATGATCCTCTAGTACTCAGACTTGTATCAGTCTGCTATACACCCTGATACCCAATGGCGCATGGCTGAGGTTTAGCCGAATACAAATACCGCGTTCAATTTTATATACAGTTAATAATTAGACAACTCTTTATTCAAAAACCAGCTTAACAATAAATAAATAACATAGACAAAATCGTAAACATATTCTAGTTTTTACATGGCGGCTTTATCGCTTCAAGCGATAGTTTACGCATGTACGAGTACGAGTATGAATTATAATAGTATTGGTATAAATTGTATCGCTTATTAATATCAGCACTAACCTCGATATATCATGTTAAAACACAAAGAGGAGACGCTTCGCTTGGTCGGTCAAATATAACTTACTGAAGCTGTAAGTAAGAAAACATATATGTGCAAAAGCAAACGTTTTTTTCAGTTATCATTAAATGCACTTACACGAGAAATACATTACTTAGTACTAACATTTTGAAACGGAGTCTTCATCGTCTTACACTAACTTTTTGCTTCACATCTAAGACTTGGTTTGGATATCATCTAATCTAGACTTCTGACAGATACATAGGTAGCAAAGTAAAACTTTGTTGCAAGTAAAGTTGGAACACACATTGGATTAGTGGATTGTACCCACAAATGTGTTAGTAGATTATACGGATACCACTTGGCAAATTACTAGTAGTTTGCCTCGAACTGTGACTCGGGATATCTTGACAAGCTCCAGACAGATTTAACTCTTAACAGAACTCAAAATGATAAAGTTTTTGCCAGGTTTTATCAACAAAAATACTGAAAAAAAATTGCTCTTCCTACACGATAGAGTTGATTATGTTTTTTTTTATATTTATTGCTGTATTCTGTTTAGATATTTGAAGCACAAATTGATCTGTCATTGCAATATAAAACTACCGACACTAATGATGATGGACCTACTAACAGCCACACAAAAAACGACAACTCATAACATTAGATCGGTACTCATGCGCCAATATTCACAAATGGCGACCAATACAACAAATCTTACATAGCGATAGTGACAATATAAATCGATTTCTCCTAATCATATAGAGCCTTAAGCACATGAGAATTATCGTATAACTCCCGTATCAATAGCCGCCGCTCCCTAACTATCAGTTTGAGTAATGTCCAGTCGTGTAAGTACGGACAGGTAAATGCCCCGGCGATTAATGCGGACAAACTTAATAAATAATTGCCAATGCACTGTGGTTACATCGCACATTAATGTTTACTGTAATAACCTGAAGGATTACTAGTCTAGTCTTTGACAGTGACTGCTATGGTTACTCTATTATGTCAGATAGGTATTAGTCACATGATTATTTAACTAGAATTAATTATTTTTTTCTTATATTCTATCTAAAGCGTTTTGTGATGTATTGTCGCTTTGGATATTGACACAAAGCATAACTTATAAGCAATACACAAAACATTTAAACCTGTTTAGAGACAAAATTGTACTGCTTGGAAGTTAGCATTAGGTATTAGACCACCCGCTGGTCTAAGTATAAAGATATGAGTAAGAACAAAATTTGGATCGATATGTTTATAATAAAAAGTCTGAGATAATAAAACATCTTTAGCCTAATATTACTTGGACTGTGCCGTTACAGTGATATAACAGTTATTATTGGAATCAAGTCTGAACTTGAACTGATACATATTACACGAATACAAAGCAAATTCGGATATCGAGACCTCTAAAAAACCGCGTGTTCTAATAATATCGTTTACTAAATTACAAATCTTCCCTTCAACTCCTCAAACCTTGACCCGATTCACCTGCTTTTGAATTATCCGCAAGCTCGAATAATTTACGATCGTCTGTATCACAAGGACCCATTTTAAAAAAGAAATGCGCTACTTTATTATGATAATTGGTCGACCTGAAATTCGGTTTCCAATCGGACTCCGAGAATCATGCCAAGGAACCTTGAATATGGAGTGGTTCGCTAATGATCTCATAAATAACTACCGACCCCTGTCATTTGTCCACATAACGAGATTTATTTGATTTGAGAATAAGGAAACGTAAATAAAGAATGTTTTGACGTTCTCTCTCGAATAACGTAATAAAGACGTTGCCTAATAAATAGCTTTTAGACTAATTAAGTTGGTATGGTGCTTCGTAAAATCGTTTTAATTTTTGTAGTATCTATACCTATTACAATCTTAGTAGTAAATTAAAATTACATTATCAAGGAAGAGTACAAACTTAGGGGTTTTCATATTTAAACGTGCCTACATGGATATTTTTAGTTTATGGATAGGTATTAGGTAAGTATAATGTAATCAATGGAAAACTTTTGTTTAAGAAACTCAGATATAAATTATCAAATTCCGGATGTAAAAATTTATGATTTTTTGATTCGAATCTTACGATTTGCAAGACCTATAACCAGGGCAGAACATACTTGGTCTAGGTCATCTATACATAATAAAACTATTACAGGTCAAATTCTGTACATTGAATATATTTTCAAAATATATTTTGCAAGGTGTGTTATTAACGATACAGATCCCAAAACTATATATTTTTTTCATTTTTGTCTGCCTGTCTGTCTGTCTGTTTCCATAACTCCGAAACTGCTGGATAATCTAATGAAACTTAGTATGCTTAAGGTTTATTCCATAACTAAGGATTTTATCAACTTTTTATTCTGAAAATCAGTGGGGGTTCCCGTGGGAGGGGGGATGAAAGTCGTATTTAATTATAACTCGGTAACGCGTGCTTCAAGTTGAATGATTCTTTTTGTTTTAGAAAGGAAAAACTAAAATTAATAGCATTTCAAAAATTTTTGGGGGTTCCCGTGGGAAGGGGGATAAAAAATCTTTAGTTACAAACCAGTAGCGCGTGCTTTGAATAGGCTGATTCTGTTTTGTTTGAACGGTCTGACTGAAATGATGTTATCCCGAAAATTAGTAGGGCTTCCCGTGGTACATCTGAAAGTCGTATTTAACTATAACTCGGTAACGCGTTTTTCGATTTGGGTGGTATTTTTTGTTAGAAAGGTCTACCAGAAATAATGTTATCCCGAAATTCAATGGGGGTTCCCTTGGGAGAGGGCATAAAAGTCGTATATAACTCGGTAACGCATGTTTCGATTTGGATAATTATTTTGTTGTTAGAAAGCTCTAACTAAAATGATGCCATCCAAAAAATCTGCTGTGGTTCCCGTGAGAGAGGGGTTGAAAGTTGTATTTAACTCGGGAGTGCCGCGCCTACTTTGATCATTATTTTTAGTCAGAAAGTACTTACTGAAATGTACTGCAAAAAACGCCATTGGTTTTGTAATTTTTATAAAAATATTTTGGACGCCTACATAAAACGTTGTAACAAGGAAGTTCTTTACTATTTAATTTAATTGACCAAGTAGTTAAAGGGGGTAGATTGCCATGCGACAGGTACCAGTTTCGATCCCACGAAATATGCAAGATGTGCCTTAGCTGCCGGTGAAGGATAACATCGTATGGAAACCATAGCATGGTGGCAGAGCATTTTAACACTAGCCTAGCTAGCTACCGGGTGGTACTTGAGGGTTCAAGTTGAAAAATCAGTCGCTAACAGTGTGTTGCGGATGCTTTCTTTGAGAGCCAGTGTATTCCAGACAAGACTTGCTTTTTCTAGGGGCCACAGTGTCCTAGCTGTCTTGAATAAAAAATAATTAGGCAATCGGGATACATGCATTAGCAAAATCAGTCCTACGGTTAAAAATGAGTGCTGAATTCGCAAAATTTAAATAGGCGTTAATACTGTACAGAGTCTATTTTTGATGTAAGAATTTCACTCTCTTTTTCTATTTTTATGCTGACCAAACAGGACTTCGGTTCAAAAATCATCGACAAAGGTCTTTTACTGTTCATCCTAGCAAAAGAATTCGTGTAAAGGATATCCTTCGGCGAAGTTGGCCGTGTCACCGCATCACTTTGGCAAATAATGTTTACACGGCGGTGACGCGACGCAAATCTGAAACTCACGCGGTCATAGCGGATTTCATACGTGCAGTAAGATTTTTTGCTTTATCTTTATATAGGCGTACTAAGAAACTATTTCTGGAAATGCAACTAAGTCTGCTTTGCCTTACTTATTTCATCAAACAAATTACACCTCGCGCAAAAATATGACACAATACGCTAAGAGGCAACGGCAGCGTGCGATCAAGCTACTCACGAAAGAGAATGGCTACGCGACAAGATATAATAAAATTCCTTAAAGTTTGATAAAACTACAAAGCATATCCCCTGCTTAAGTCGTAGCAACTTTAAATCTCGGAGTCTCTTCATCTGTTAAGGGTTTACAAGTTCTCACGTCTTCCTTACTATCAAATTAAAATTTTAATAGAACTCCAGGTTCTATGATAATATTTTGCTAGAAGGAAGAACATCACTGTCACTAGGAATTTTCCTCTATGTATATATCTCTGTAATTAATTTGCCCTGAGATGTCCCACTGATGTGTCGCTAGTCTATAGCGTCAACTTCCCATAATCCATTTGGGCGAACAACTAGAGTCATGTCAGGTTGATTGATGTAGGTACAAGGTGACCCGTGTGGTGACTTTATCTACGCTTCTTCGACATCGCCCCCAAAACTTGAGCCGTTAATGCTCGCACAATATTAGAATAGACTCAGAATACACGAGTATTATGTAAATTAATTAATATTACCACGTAATGTACCTACTAAGTAAAACCCTTTAATTTACTTATATGTGATGCAACATTGGTATTTGCTCAGCCTTTTACTGAAATTAATGTCAGTTTTGAGATCTCTAGTTTCGCGATAGTATGGTTAAACATATATACCTATTTCTAGTTAGATACTTTTCACAATATTCAAAAAAATCACGATACTTGCATAAGATCGCTTTTAGCGATAATATGTAATGTTTTATTTGTATACTTGATGATTTATGTATCGTCTGAATAAAGTGAATATATGTATAACCATGTAAATATATAGATATTAAATTTATCTCTTTATTCAAATTAAGATATTCTTTTTCGTATATCTGGGAGCGAGTGTGTTTACCCAACTTCTTATCGTAGTGTCATATACTTATTACGCCGCCCGAAAGCATCTGGTAAGAATTCAATTGTTATCCTAAGAATAACAACTGGCATAGGATAGCACGTTTTCTTATAATTTTAGGATTTCAGGAATAGCATTCTGTGAATTTCTTAACAGTACTTGGAGTATATGACATCGCAGTAAAACATAATTATTCATTGATCAAACAAGAGAACATCAAAATATTTTGAAGAAAATATTCAGTAGAAGGTTCTCAAAATCGTCAGAAGATCTGCAAAATATTAAGCGACGCTGCGTGTAACGAACCTTTTGTCAAACACAGCGGAAGTGAAATTTTATTTAAACTAACAACATATTTTGGTAAAGGAAAGGCAAAAACCGACTCAACGTAACGAGTGTGCCACATTTTAAAAGTTTTTCAAAAATATTTGCTAGAAATACATAATCGAACCTTACTCACGGAATTATAACTATAAATGTATACCGACTACAAATGGTAGCGGAATACACTACTAGGGCTCGATTAATTATACTCCAAGTTAGTAAGTATTTGAAACTAATATTATAAGCTAGGTACGCAAAAGGAACATTTATATTAACATTCATCTATTTATATTCATAAAAAACATGTGTATGAGCAATATATACAGGTTAAAAATAATACTAAATCTTGCAACAAAATGTCAAATTTGATTTAGGATACAGATACAGTTTTATTTTCAATCAAATTAATTTAAATTTTCGTTGACTATATATATGTTACATAAAATTGTATTCTATATAATAAGCACCTAGATATTATAAGTTCAAGATTCACTTACATTATTTACAACAATAAACGTAATTATTATAATTCTTTATGTTTTTGAAATCTCTCGTTGCCGAGGTAAATAAATTATTTATTTTGATTTTCTGCAAGTCGTCCCAAATGGTCCGTAGGTATGTAGGACGAGTTGACGAATTATTCGTAAAAACAAAATATTATTATATAATTGACATTATGTTCTATAACGTAAGTTTTGCCCACAATTGAAATCGGTTTTAACTTTTTAAGTATTACTTGTCGCCAACATCACTTTATTAGTAATTCATTAACAATTAAATAAATGAGGGTACTTTTCTGCTTCCAAAAAATAGTACCACGTGTAATTACAAGATATTTTTCTTTTCATAATTAATTGCTAGATACTTAGTCTTACAATTATTTTAATTGTAATGCGAGTAGGTAATGTGGTTATGCAAGAAATACGGTATAATTTAGTCACGAATTTTTGTTAAAGTTACGTACTCGTAAATACTTAAATTACATATTACGTTCATGTCTAAGTAAGTGAATGCTATGAGAAATTAGCCATATGGTACATTTAAAATATTACAATTTATAAGCTCAAAAGTTATTTGAGTAGTAAGTAAGAGAAACGAAACATTAACTATCAAACACCCGCTTTTCCAGCTTGAAGTTGAAGATACACAAGCAGCCTAGTTGCAGCTGTAGTGTCGGGTACTTATATCTTGTTTGTTGAAGCGAGTAGCAAATTACACAAAGTAGCAGGTCACGGCTACTGCAAGTTACTCAGAGCTCGGCCCGTTGAAGCGAGAGGCGACATCTCAAGTGCCGCCTTCGCGCCTAAATCTCCTATCTAAGTGTTATTTACTTTTATATTTCCCTCTAAGGCTTACTGATTTTATGCTTCGCTTTATGGCGCATCCGGTACAGCCCATAAAAATAGTATCCCAACTGATTGCCATCGCTCGAATCGAACTCAGAATAAATAACCATTAAAACGTGTGATTTATGACAGAACTAGGGCATTCATTTCATACTTGCGCCCGTAGAATGTTCGTAAAATGTCTATCGTGAAATTATTGCCTGGCTTTAGTGCAACTAAGGTGGTACCTATTAAACTAATGGTGCCGTGAATTATGCTCTCCGCCATTAAACGTTGGCTTTAGATAAAATTACCCCGAGGAGTCTTTATCGTCATTATTTGGACGTTTTACTTAATTTTTCCCGCAAATACAACTAAATGAGCCCCTTGTTAGCTTATTCCTTTTAATACCTAACTTAAATCATATATATACTAAAATTGCGTGTTTTAAGTTGTTTATATTTGATCTAGGCTAAAATGTTTGCTTAGCATAGCTAAGTACGCTCTCATATTAAGTTCAACGATTGTAATTTATTAATCTTGAATGCTATACACATGCTTTTAACCTTTGAATATTAACTGATTTAAATACAATAAATGTATATTAAAGTATAAAATAATAGTTCGAAATAGTAATAAAACAGAGTAACATTTACCGAGCAGAAGTAATGCAGAATACGTAGTGTGTGCCAAATCCGCAGTCGCTGAAGATCTTTGTGAAATTAGAACAGAGTTTGGTTAAGAATGGGTACATGTAACCACTCTAGTGTTGTAATAGACGCTGTTTCGTCTCCACAACAGTGTAATAATTATGTGCCATGCAATTTATCTGAATTATAAATATGAATGTAAAATACTCTACTCTTGTACTGTCGGAGTTTCGTATTGTAATTACATGTTGTGCTTACCCCATGGGGATAAAGGCAGGTGGACCTACACTATTGTAAATAGAAATGTGTGCTAGCAATTTTAGAATCTGTATGTCTATAGCTTTACAAACCACTCTTAAATATTAGTTTTTTTATTTATCCTTAATTTGTTCTAGCGCAGATTTACTCGTGTACTACGTGTATATTTTGCATCTCTAGTGATAACTACTATACGTTGACGTTGACGTCGTCTATTTTATTACTTGTATTGTCAACAAGACTGATAAGTGCTTTTCTGGCGATGAAATATTTCATACGCTGGTAGCTTTTGAAATCACCAGAACTAATATTAAATTTCTAATTAAGTTTAATAAAATAAACAAAGCATGATTACCTTCCATCTGAATTTGAATACAATTCTGCGAGTTTAATTTCATATTCTAGGTTCGATAGACAATACCTACTTCATTGCTATGTTGATGACACGATCTCGGACAAAAATATTTCTTATGCATTATATTTATTTCTAATTTTAATTTTTTAAAATGTTGATTTATAATATATTATTTCAATTTTGATACATACACAATTGTGTCATTTCTAACTTTAATTTATTTGACGTTAAAGTTAGAAATGACGTGTATATCTAAATATAATTAAAATAATACGAGAAATATTAATACTGTTTTGTTGAAAAAATCACATATTGATTTTAAAAATGCAATATTAGGGATGAAGGTGTTGAATTAAAAATGATAATAACTTACTTACAGAACCGTCGTCAAATTGTCTTGGTTAATGAACAAATTTCTACAGAGGGTAGGATGTCAATTTGTGTACTACAAGGTTCCATTTTAGGCCTTGTCATATTTTCAATATGGGTACATTAATGATATAACCAATGTATTGCCGAGTTGGGCTCATACAAATAAAATAATATTCTACGGGAGCTTCCATAAAACTACCGTGATTTTTTCGCCGTTTTTTGCTAGATAATGAATGGTACCTACTGAAACCCTCGTGCGCGAGTCCAACTTGCAATTGGCCGATTATTTTTATTTATAGCTGTTGTGACTACTAAAGTATATATTTGTAGAGGCGTAGCACATAATACTCGTAAAGGCAAGATTCGTAACTAGCTATTATTGCTACGTCGCCGTCGAATATGTTTATCTCATTTCATGCTTTGTGTTGTTGGTGTATTTCCGTCTGCTCCATTTCTACAGCCAACTATGGAGAAGAATAAAAATTCTCATCTACCCCATTGATGGGGCCCTGCCTTAAAATATGTAATAATAAGCCCTAATAAATTGTCAGAGCGAGCGCAGCTCTTCGGGTTTGTAGAAATGTTCTTTCGTCTGTCGGTTTGTATGTTTGAATATTTGGTGTAGGTATGTATAGATATTTTTACAGTTTAGTCATCTGGGACAGTGACATCAGGGGTTTGTTCTCTCAAAAAAGGAAGTTTCGTTGAAAATGCAAGAACTATTCGATTCCATAAAAATAGATTTTATAACTTGTAAAATAATGTTATTGTAAGGAAACCTATATCAGAAGGAGAATTAATCAGAAAACAGGTTAAGTGGCATTATACACAATTTTTAATCGAATATTCTAAACCGCGCACACTTCTATATCACACCGAGCCCCTCCGCAGTGAAGTTGACGATAGTTGCCGATGATGATGACATTTAGACGGCAGTGAAGTGAGCAGAACGCGATCTAGTGCCACTCTCAGACTCTCTTCCAACAGTATCCAATACTTTCAAATATGAATATAAAATGCAGGCAACAGGCTGTTATTTATTATTCTGTTTAATGACACTTTTGTTATATTTAGAGCCCAGAGACATAGAGGAACTATCACTACGTTAACATCAGAGAAATGAAAACTGAAAAGAAAAGGAGTTTCTTTTACGAAGCGATGATGACCTAGTGGTTAGTAAGATCCATTGCCGTGGGATCCAAAAAGAGCTCGAACTGAGGCGATGGGAACATTGTGAGTAAACCACAGCATGGTGGTAGGGTAACTGGGTAGCTACCAGTCTTAAATAAAAAATCATCGTCACTTTATATCAAGCACTTGTGGACAAACGCAAGCCTTACTTCCACAAAAAAAAACAAGGACAATTTAGTATAGTTTTGCTACGAGTACCAAGGTATAGCAGTCTATGTGAACATGCAGACTATTTGAAAAAAACTTTGCATATATGGGCACTCTAAGGGATTTGTCGCAAAAGTTGAAGCCCACATTCGAGGTTACAAAAACACACGAGTTAAGCCTATACCTTTTTCAAATGTATTGGATAAGATCGATCGGTTGTCACATTGGGTCCCATAAGGGACTGCAACCAGTAACGGCTGATTTTGAATGTGGTTAAGTACTGTGAATGTATAAAAACCGACACGTACCTATCCTATATATCAGGCAGATTTGTTAAGCAATTTTATTTACCTTAGCCGGTTTGTTATTATTTTTTAAGTCGAATTTAATCATTGAAATTTAACCTTTATAATTAATATCGATTTAGGTCTTATATAGGCACAGAATACCTATAGATAGCCTGTTGAACTTCTTTTAACGTATAAGGCTTTTTGTATAGTTGCAGATATGAATTGTCACGCAGTTCTGTGACAACATTGCAGACTATATGGATACAGAGCACGTTCATCTGCTCTGCTCTCTTTTAGGCATCTGCCGAATGGAACGGCCATTTCGACTATGTGTCCATTTTTTATCCGTCTCGCGCACCGCTTAGCGAGTAAGCACTGGATCCTACGTCCGTAAGAGCGGCTTACGTATGTATAGAGGGACTGAAGGCTCAGGGTATCAGCGTGAATTCGGCCATATTGACGCCCGTGCTGTTTCCAATATAGCAACAATTTTTTTTATTTTTAACAGGCTTTAGTTAGCAGTATAATAGAAATTTTGGTTTAATCGATGGTTGGTTTAATATTCTGTTTTTTAACCTCCTAATAGACCCCAACTACTAGTAGGCTTACGCATAATTGACAGTTATATTTAGATTCTTTTAAAAAGGTACAAGTGATTAAAATAAATCACGGAACTGTTACAGATAAAGAGGCAGCGAACATTGACTTTTCAACCATATTTTTGTGACTAAATTTTTTTAAACAGTCACTAGACCGATATATATATTTTATAAGTATTCATTTATGTGGTTATGTTCTGCATGTCGCTTACAAATATTAAGGAAATTAGGTGGTAAACAAAGCTATAAAAACTTGTCTCTCATCAAAAATCGCCAACGACTGAACAATTCTTTAAATTGGAAGAAACAAGTTTATTTCTATCCAGACATACATACATGCTGACGAAAAAAAAACTTGAAGCAGAGACGCTTCGCTCGCTCTGTCATTAATTAGAAATTATTATCAATTGTTTTTTAAAATACCGGGTGTTTGTACAAATACTCGTACTATAAATTATGTATAGTTCTCGATATCAGGCCTTCGTACGAAAATCACGCAGCTCGTTATTTTCTACTTATCAGCTAAATTTTCATTCTAAAACCTTGGTAATCAGGTTATTTAGGATGATAAATGGTTAGAATAGCTTTCAACAAAAATAAAATAAAGGTAAAAGCTTTACTCGTAAGCAGTCGAATCAATCACGTGATAAAAACAAAGCTTTTAGATAGAGTGTTTTAGCATCGTAGGTATTTTACAAATAACATTTAACAATGATCAACTAGATTTTAAATCTGGAATTAGCGTATATGAACGTGCGTCCACGACTTCACTCGCGTGTTAAGTAATTAGCAATTACAAATCCTTTAGTAAATTAATTTTAAAAACATAATTATTTTAACATATCGGCTGTCTGACAGGTCATAATTAACCTGTCAGTAAGTCATTCGCGAATTAGGAACACTTACCAACTGTCACTTCTTTCGCAGCTAACATTACGTGATACCAATACTGTACATTTATATTTTTTATCATGAACGCAAGCAAAACTAACTTTATTTTAGGTAATTTATAATTTTTACGTTTATGCTACAATGAAGGTGTGTCAAATCGAATGTTAATTAAAAATCACTGAATTACAAATTCTACTAAAAGGCAAGATAAATTGTCCAGACTATAAATAATATAGTCACCACTGTTAAAATTTCAACCAATATATAAATTAAATTACCTTAAAAACTTTATATCGAAGTGCAGTATGCATAAACCTTAGCAGATCTATGTGTACAAAATTGCTTTCAGGCCATTTACCACGGTGTTGGCATGGACAACAATTATGGCCTTTTTGGCACAACAAACAATACGGTTTGCAGGAAATATGGGTAAAGTTTCACAGCGTGTAAAATTTTTAACACAGAATTTTGAGTATGCAAATAAAATTTGCTTGCGCTAATTACTAAAAATAAAGATTTTGTACAGAAACACTGGCATAAAAATAGCTAGCAATCTTAAGTTATTTATTGTTGCTTTGCTAGCTTTTGACCACAAATATTATCCTACACAGGGCTTAAGTGTGTCTGTTAAAAACGTCATCTAGCATTACTTTTACAAATTTAGTGTAACGTACACGCTTAAATTCTTATCAAACATAGCATACACCTGGCTCTCATACTTTTTTTCTATAGTGAGGAAATATATATACGTGTAAAACTGCTAACACGAGGTTGCCAGAGATAGCCAAACAAAAGTTTCAAGCAACCATTTCAAAAGTTTCCGCCCGAGTTGGCTGATCTCTTGAACTATTTTAGTTGGAAGCGTCGATTCCATTTGCATAAGTTACACGTTTCATTTCCGTAATTACCATTGGATGGTAACCATTAATCTTGCGACGCGATCCCGCGGGAACGTCAATCGCTTTACTCTAATCACGGGATTTGCTTTAAACGCCCGCGCTCGTGCCACCCTCTTAGCGAATCCTTTTGAGAGAGAAAGTTGTTAAAAAACGGCACAAAAACAAAAGAAAATAGTCGGGGCGGTCTCCGGAGAGTCGTTGTTAGCCCTGGGACGGTACTTAAATCAAATGTTCACCATTCAAGGAAATTATAAGAACAGGGCACGGATTCCCGTGCCCTTCGAGAGAATCCCCTTGGATAAAAAGGCTTACTCCGGGACAATGTTGTGAATAGTTTCATTGTTCTTCTTCAGTATTTTCCTATAAGTCCATACCGGTACTTTACTTTTAAGTGCTGTAATGTATGTGATTATTGACAGCTTAAATATTTTATATAATTAATATAATAAATAAAATTTAACCGTTTTCGGTTAAATTAAATTTTGTTTCTAACTGACCAACCACGTGGTTGCTTAGAAAAACTTGGTTTGAATGGTCCACCCGCGGATCGCATGGGTGGTCCGTTTAGAAAACTTGGTTTTAACAGGGAATCCAAAAGTGTTAATGTCAAAAAGTTGTTGTCTACAGTAATATTATTTTGCCTCCCAACAAACTTGAGGGCTCTAATCCGCTTTTCGACTCAAGCTTTTACTCGCCTTATGACAGCAATATCGAAGAAAGCGGCGATCTAGAGCGCCGTAGGACGTCATACTAACTTTTTAATCTCTCCACACACCAAACGTCCGTACTGATATATTGTCTCGGCTTATCATAAAATATTGAAGCGAGGTACCTATCGATATTTGTATTTCCGATTACAGAAAAAAGAAACAGGAAGAAATAAAATCGCTTATGTCTGCTCAGCGTTTGTCCATATGTCGCATTCTTTGAAGCGGTCCCCTCGCTCGAATATGAATAAAATTTTCTTATACAAATTGAGAGTTCGCGAAAACGTGTCGATTTCTTTATTTATTCAATACTTTCTCCTTTGAAACGTTTCTCCCTGGATTCGTCCGCGCTTATCTTATATTTATGAATTCTTTTTGATTTCACCGCATAAACCGCTTCCTTATTTTGACCTTATTGACAAGTTACTAATAAAAACTTTTTAGAGTTGTTGCACTTTAGAATCAGTTCCTATTAAATTACTCTCTTTTTAAACCCTCACTACTACCTTGCCGTAGTTAATTAAAATAAAAAAGCCTTAAATCAACTACATTAACTATACCTAGTACCTAACATTGAACTATAATAATTATTTTAACAAAACTTTACTTGGCTTGCCATTCATTCATTTAAAAACTATGTCAATTATTTATTATATCTAGTCAAGTTGTAATACGTTCATTTAATGTCATTCATTAATGTGTATTGTCCAAATAATTATTTTACGTCATGTTTTATGTACATGTCGCCTCATTGGCGTAGGCCCCCAATTTTGAACATAATTTTCTATCTCGAGCGATCCTCATTCATTCTTGTCCATGCTTTTTTGTAAATACATCCTCCCATCTCCTATATTGTGCACCTCTATTTATTTTGTCTTCTCTTGGTATCCATTCTATAATGCATCCTACATTTGTTCCCAGCCCAATTCCATTTTGATTTCCTTATTGCCTTTGTTATGTCTCGCACCTTAGTTTTATTTCTTATTGTATTGTTACTTATCCTGTCAGCTAATATAATGCTCAACATGCTCTGTTCCATTTTCCTTTGACACATTGCAAGCTTTTTCTCATCTTCTTTTCTCAATGCCCATGTCTGGCAGCCTCATATAAGACAAGATAGTTTTGCTTCGTCATAAACTTATCTTTTTATCGCGATGTCTAAGTTTTTGCTTTTCATTATCTCCTTTAGAATCCAATATTTCTTCCAGGCCATGCCTATTCTTTTGTCTTTTGTGTTTCTTTTTCTGTCAGGTTTTTAAAAGTTATAGATTGTCCCAGATATGTATATTTCTCTACATATTCAATACTTTCATGTTCTACTGTTACGCTTTCCTGTTCTCCGTTCGTCATAACTTTGGTTTTGGAAGCATTTAGCGACAGTCCTACCTTCATGCTATATCTCTGATCATATTTTCAAGTTTTTGAGCTGAATCAGCAAAGACTAAAATGTCGTTAGCAAATCTTAGGTGGCTGAGGTACTGGCCATTTATGTTGATGCCTTCATTTGTCCAATCTATATTTCTAAATATCATTTCTAACACTGCGCAATAGATTTTTGGTTAGTTTTGGTGATACTAGGTATCCTTGACGAACTTCTTTTCTAATAGGAAACTCATGTCCGTCTCGCTCCACCCTTATTTTTAATTTATAAGTTATGGAACGTGACGTTTATTCTAGAGAACTCTAACGTGATCTTCTTCAATTCCTTGTTGGCGGAGTGCCTCCCAAATCGCATTATGATCCAATGAGATAAAAGCCTTGGTAAAATCTATGAAGCCCATACATATAATTTTGTTGTATTCCCTGCTTCTGTTTATAATTGAAGCGACAACGTGAGTGTGGTCACTGTTGAATAGTTGTTTCTGAAACCTGCCTGTTCAGGGGGTTGATTTTCATCCAGCGCTGGTGTTATTCTCTTAATTAGTACCTACTTATGAATATATTTTATAAATGTTGGACATTAAGCTAATATGTAGGTCTGTAGTTTCCCAATTCACTTCGGTCACCTTTCTTATGCAAAAGTATTATTGTAGACATACTCCACTCTTCGGGAGTATTACCGTTACTTAGAATGTCATCAAAAAGATTTTTTTGTGGGTCGAGTAATGGATCTATTAGCGTCTTTAATAGTTCATTAGTGATGTGGTCATCATTAGCGTTGTCGTTTGTTTTGCGTCCTAATAGCATGCTCTATTTCGCTTTTTAATACTTTTGGTACGTTCATACCGTTTTTTTCGTTTCATTGTAAGTTTTGAAATAAGAAGTTTGACCAGTTTCTTTTTAGATATAGTTTTTCATAAAATTTTGTTGCTTGATCTTGATCCTTGCCGACTACAGCAAGGATCAAGATCAAGAAATTTAGATGAGACTACTAAGTATCATATAAATATTATCAAAATCGGTGTAGTAGATAGGTCAGTAAAAAATAACTACAAATTTGTTTAAGCGCCTGCCAAACTGAAGCCAATTTAATTGTCAGGATTTTGAAGTACCTTTTGTATCAAAACTACTGAAAAAAACTTCAACAATGCACATATAGTTAGGCAAAAAGTAGTAAAGTTAGATAAGACAACTCTTTATTAAAAAAACCAACTTAATTATAAAAAAATATAACAAATAAAAACTTACAAATATATACTAGGTTTCTTAATGGCGGCCTTATCGCTTAGAGCGATCTCTTCCAGGCAACCATGCACGTAAATGAATAATATAAAATTAGAGAGGCCTTAAAATAATACAATTGAACAAACATATTTGATAAATGAACAAATTATACATACAAATGGATACACAGATAAACAAATACATATAACATACGATACAAATTAGGAGCAATATTTAAGTAATTTCAATTTTTTTTGTAACCTAGACTAGCTTATAACTGTCATAGCCATTAAAAGCGGAACAAAAATACAGGCACCTTAAATTTTACTAACCAACTCCTATGGGTAATTAAGAGTTAAAATCCTCTAAATCGTCGTGTTATCGACAGAACACTGCTCACAAGTGTATCTCCGGGCGTCCATTGTTATTTATTAGTTAGAAAGATATCGGGTAGCCGGTTGAAAAATGCCGGCGGTACATCGTACTACGCCGATATCTCTTCGTAACAGCTTAAAAACGGTTTTACGACGTGTTGGGAATAACGGTGCCTGATGTTGTAACATTATTGTCTTATTTTTCCCAAAAGTGATTCACATTGGCTTGCACAAGGTGTCAAAGTTTTTAGGCCTTAGGTCACGGACACGATCATGTTAGACGCACGTTTTTATGACTATTATAACAGTTGTTATAATAGTCATAAAATGTCATATAATAGTCATATAATAGTCATCAAATAACCAAATGCTCCAACCCACCATAGTAGTATAGAATTAAAGTTAAAATTGACTATAAGTATAATTACGAATTGATTGTATGGGAGTATAGAAAGGTGTTGCTTTTAGACTTTTTCAGGCAATTTTTTAAATTTTTCTTCTTGTAAGACTTGTGCGTACCTGCTATTTAGATTTAACCGAAGAGCAGCTCAAGAAGCTTGAGCGTATACATTTTTCCATTAGGTTTGTATTCGGGTTACGCAAATATAACCACATCTCCTAATACCGTAAGAGGCTCAAATGGTTACCTATTTGTCTTTGCCGTAATTCTCATATTCTGTATTTTCTTTATAAAATAATATTTAATCCCAACACTCTTTCGTATTTAAAAGATAGTTTTGTCTTTGTGACTGCTTCTCATTCTATTTCTATAAAACCTTCATGAGATCTTCGCCTTATGCTGCCAGCTAGTTGCTGCCAAAAGAGTTGGTTGAGGTGGACCTCAACCAACTCTTTTTTTCAAGCATCAGTTACTGTGCAAGCTATCCTGCTATGGAACATGTTAGCCCTGTCAATCAGGCAGGCTAAATCTCTATATATATTTTAAAATTAGTTGAAAAATCATTACCGTAAATTAAACGGAACATTTATTTATGAATGATTATTGCGAGTATGACATGTATGTATACGTATGTATTAATTATGTATATTGATTAATTTTAAAATATATTTTTTTCTTGTTGTTTTTTTTTGCGGTACGATATTTGTACTTGTATTTTTTTTCTATTGTTGCTATTGATGCACCACCGACGTGACTGTTCTCACTTAGTCTGATCCGTCCCAAGGTTGCCTGGAAGACATTGCTTTAGGAGATAAGGCCGCCCAATGTACTACCGATCTTATTGTTTATTTTGTTATTGGTGTGCAATAAAGAAATATTGTATTGTATCCTCATACGTCAAGGATTATTCTAAAAAAGAATTAGCAAATTGGTTCAGCTGCTCTCGAGATTAGTTCTTAGCAACACATTCAGCGATTTGTTTTTTATATTATAGAAGAAGATTGGTACAACATTAGTCTAATTATTAAATAAATATATTTTAGTAAATTGAGATCTAACCAGTGCCTGAATTTATCAACCACCACTCAAGGCAAAAGCTCACGCTTACGCTTTTATGGTTCACTGTAGTTCACGAACAGTTATCTACATCCTCGAATTCAAACACAACGTTGAATAGTAATAAATCAATAATTACATCACAGATCATTTTACAGACTCCGAATACTGGTGATGATTAATATTTTTAGAAGAATGAAAGTTGATGCACTGTTTTCCACGATAGTCTTGGTAAGTTTGGCTTTTCAAACCTTCGTTTTTTACACCCAAAGGGATTTGTGTACGGGCACGTAACGTAAACCGTAAGGTTTTTGCGTAAATTCCTGCATGTTGACTAATGTTCCCTCAGCGTGAACTAATATCCCTTCAATTGGCGGCTTTACTGCAAACGAGCTTTGAAGTTTTTGTAAAATCTCCCTTCCCTTTAAATATTTTATAAAGACCTCTGCACCTTTGCATGTGGGTAAGGGTATATCGGAGGAATAAATAATATGTCTTCATCTTGGTTTTTATTTCACCTAGTTAAGCTACAACTCCATTCTTACTAGACTTTCCTAATTAACGCATGTTTGCCTAAATCAAACCATGCTATTTTTGAGTAGTTGTGGAAATTCAACCCATTGATATCATATTATTTTTTAAAATGCATTAACGAAGTCGTCTTGGTTTACGAAGGCATGTTTACGGATTTTTTCAGTTAATAGCACAGTTAATATACTATATGGTTGAGAATTATACAACATATTTAAGATATAAAGCTTGGTAAACAAATTATATTACGTACCTAAGTCTTCAAGTAGGTACTTAGGTATTGCAACATTAATTCCAAATTATTTATATTTAATTTTTAAATTATTGATCTACACAGCTTTTTAACTTTTGCTTCCTGAAAACCTTATAACTATTACACTTGAAGTTTATTATTTAAAGTGATTATCATAACTTTATGTATACTTACCATAAACTGTTTTCATTCTCAAGTCTCTACCAACGGCCTAAATACAGTTTCTTGAAGCACCTACTTCAATTGAAGATCTCCTTTAACGTAGGGCAGCGAGGAAACAAAGTTTGTTAAGGGGATTAAAGTAAGTACCCAGCCACAACTTCTTGAGACTTGAGATGAAATTATTGCAGGTTTTTAACATAGTACCTACTTACGGTAGTCGCTGTTCTTGGCATTTTAATTACTGTAAGCATACTATAGGAGTATATCTTGCTGTCATTGTTTCTTTATTTGTTACAAAACAAAGGACTAAATACATTATATTATTAACAAGTCGTGTTACCTAGTTCTATTAATCTCATTCGAAATCTGTAGATACAAAAAAACTGAGAAATCGTTTTGTACATTCTTCTGCATAGGTATTATTTTCCCAAAAACAGATCATTACAATTTGAATATTACTAAATTTCCCAACATGTTATCTACAGTAAAGTTTTGTAATCACATTTACTTACCAAACTTTTTACGACCCTACAGGCAACGCGAATCGTAAGTTGTGGCGGCGTCGTATCTCTGAATTAGGTACGCTCCTAATCTGAAGAAAAGTAAAACCGCTCCAACTTAATGAAACTCTATTTTGAACGGCACTTGGAGCAATAAAAATAAAGAAATCTAAAGTCACATCTGCGGTAACTTAATCAGGCACGTAGAATCAAAAAAGTCGTTCCCTTTTTGCAGAGCGTTCTCCTCTCAAATTGGCTCCAGATCCATTCCTGTTGACAACTTTATCGAGCGGTTTTCGATAACACGCGGCGAGGGAAAACTAAATAAATCCGAGAGGGACTTTAGATAAGGTAATGGCTCCAGTAATGTCTAGCGACTGCCGTCCGCGACGACATAATGCAATCGGAAACCCACCGAACCGCGCGTTTTACACACAATCCCTTTAAAACCTATCGAACTGTTGAATTTTATGCGGACCTTTAATTTTGGTAAGGAAATCAGGCAGTCGATTTACAGGTTTGGTTAAATATCAAACTAGAGATATTTTCGTCCTTTTCTTAAATTATCTCCTATTCATATCTAAGAATCGTTCATCTACTAATAAACAATACGATACGATACGATAATTGTAATTGGCTGTAACACGTGAACATATTTATGTTTTCTTTAATATGCTCTAACCGTCCTAAAATTTGATACAAAAAAGTTTCGTCAGCAAACGTTTAAAGTATACCCCACACAAATTATAAATGCAAAAAAGAAAGGTTTTGATTGGTTAGTTTGTTCGTCTTCGCCTTAGCAATTGAGAAACGGATAGACTTTATGGACAGATATACTTTAAGGTCATAGGCTGTTATTGCATAACAAACATATAGCGGGCGGAGCCGCGGGCAAAATCTAGTAATCGATAATTAAGAAATTATAATATCTCTAATTCTAGATTTAAATGGTTCGTCACAGCGGCATTTGAATATACGAGTACATGAGCGTCTAACTAACTAACTTAGTCTCACTTGTTCCGGTTCTTGTTTGGCCACTTCTAAAATATACCGAAAAATATAAAAAAGGTTTATAGTGCTTTCATATTTCTCCCGGTACGAGCATAAGCACATACTAAACTTTTGGACGTTAAATGAAAACTTGCCTATTTAGCAGAAATAAGTCTAAAAAGTGGGATAATTATACAAGTCGGCATACTGCAAGCTTTTGTCCGCAAGCTCCACTTTTTCTGTGAAATCGCCTGCAAAATGCAATTAGCGTGGTAGAATCTTTAAAAACAATCCCTAAAACAATTAAGTCTATTTAGCGCGAAGATTACCCTTTCTGTCTTTACTCTTTTATGGGTAGGTAGGTTAAGCTTTATTTTGCATTTAAAATGTCTTTGTTGAGAACTTTTTTCATTAAAATCTGGTCGGTTATGAAGGTGCCACGATGCATAAAAGATTTCTGAGCGGTTTCTTTACTTTTTTTAATGTGATACTTCAGTATATCTTTTAAAATAGATTTATGGGTTTAATTTTTATATATGTTTTTTTTATCGATTGGGTTGCTTTAATACTTAGCAGCAGCTGTAGTTCTACATGCTTCCATATTATTATTTTTATGTATGTATATTTTGTTTAAAAAAATAGTTTATTTTATTGTACATAGAAATTAGAATCTGTTTTCAATCGTGGAAACTATTATCATAGTTATGTTCCTATGTTACCTGCATAAAATCTACGTGGCTGATATAATAAGCTTAACAAAATACCTACGATAAGTGAGGTGCGAGGCCACAAAAGAGAACTACAAAGAAACACCAGCGTATCTGGTACAGTCAAATATTACATATGTATATATATAGACAGAGAATTCCGCCACGAGTTACGACTTAGGACAGGCTGGCGTGCTGAAGTGCACAAAGTACTCCAACCGGGATGTAATGCTAAACAAAATATAGCCCAGATATAGAATAACGAAAACATGATAAAAAAGATCAAACATTCCTATTAAAAACATCCTTAAAAATTAGGTGTTTTCCAAATCTATCGTTTTTTGGGTTCGAAATTCACACGATGTTGTCGCAAATGATAAGCCTTTTTTCGTATTAGTAACCCAAAACAACGACGGGCGTTATAAGTTACAAGTGTCTCTGTGTGCGTGTTTGTCTGTGGCATCGAAACTCCCGAACAAAAGAACATATCATGTTTGTTTTTGTTTAAAAGGTAAATTGGGCGGGAGTGTTCTAAGCTTTGTTTGATGAAAATCGGTCCAAAATGGCCGCCGCCACGAAATGGCTAATTATATTTTTTTCACAACTTCCTCAATATGGGCACAAATGAAAAGGCTTGACTAGAAGAATACATACATTAAGATAAATTTCAAATCCAAGATGACCGCCATCTAAAAACTGGCAATGTCGGGTATTTAAAAAAATATTTAGTCATAATAGTAAACCCACAGATCAAACAAATCTATTTGTATACATTAGAACAATAGTCATTTTTATCTGTAGGTATCCGAGACAAAAAGTCACTAGCAATTAAAAAAATCTAAAATTTTATTGAACTTTACCAAGTTTCGTCAAGATGGTTGGAGCTACGACCTGGGGCCTAATTTTTGTGATCACTCGTATGAATACAATATTTCATATGCGATAGAATTTGTATGGTTAGTGAAGGGCATGAATTTTCAAAAAACAATTCGACTTAATTGCATATCTTTCGTAAGTGACGTCATTAATGAATAATGAATTCATATAAAGATTTATAAAATAGAACTCTTTTACGCTAGCACTTACTGGATGTTATCTTACCCAAGTCAATTCAAATACGAGTAGTATGCAAAATATAATAGACTGCTTATCGATTATAAAGTAACTATCTTTATTAATCATTTAAATACTAAAATGATTCTATAGCTGATGTAGGAATATTCTAATACGAATTATTCTTCATACTTGTATGATGATCCCGTATATATCCCGTAAAAGTTTTAATTGGCAGTAATAAGAGGACGTTTGAAGCTTATTGTTAGGACCATCAAAGTTTTCTTTATGTAAAGGGATTTCATTAAAATACTCCAACGAAAATTATTAAACCAAAAAAAAAGCTAGCGAAGGATCTCTGCTTTAAGTCCGACAAAATATGCTTTCGTCTGTCAGTATGTACGAGTAGTATCCAAGTAATTTTGACGAATTTTTGTATACAGGTTCTACAAATTAAGATAGCAACTTCTATTCCTTGCATGGGTGGGTGACCTTAGATGAGTATTTGTAATTATTACTGAGCAGTATTAACAATTTTATAAAACATTTGTCAAAGTATAATAATTTCAGCCTGTACCAAACACTATCGATCAGCTCTCACGCGAAAAAATAACGTTAATTTTGTAAACAAATACTAGAAGATAAAATGACAACAGTTTATAAGCAGTAGTAAACGCATATCGAAGTCGCAAGACAAACTCATTGTCTCAGAGCAAACACCACCAATGCAACTTCCCACTGAAGAGGTAGCAAGATAAACTTCGCGATTCAGCTCATACTTACGAACAAACTTCCCGAGAACACTCAAGTGGGAAAATCACCTGTAACCCCACGCAACCGAGGCGTTGGCGTTGCAACCCTCAAAAACAACGCCCTGGTCGAAAACTTTGGACAACACTCCACTGAGTTTCGGGTGGTCGTCCCCTAACTTCGCCTCTTCTAAGAATACGAACCGCTGATTGAAGGAATAGTTGTACGAAATATAGGATAATTGTGTTGTTTGTTGGCGGAGTTTAATTGAATTTCATAGTTATAAATAACAAATTGTTATCAGTACATGAATGTATATGGGTATGCTAGCCACCAGTTTCTTCGAGGCAGTGGAGGCCATAGTACACCGCAGGGTAAAACCGTTGAAAACCTCATCGTGAAAGAGTTCTTAAACCTTTTTTATAGAAGTCTCTCTCATACATTTAAGAAAAGCTTTGTTGCAGGCAGTCTGAAAATAAATCTTCTTATATATTAAAATCAATTCCTGTTCTTTACTGATTTAGCTGATTTTGGTTTTGTAATGTTTATGAAGGTTAAGGGAAGGTATACATATAAAACTGTAAGGCGGTACGAAGTTCGCAGAGTCAGCTAGTAAAATTATAAAAATGTTCTAGTAAATTTTTTAGTTTGAGTTCTTAAACAATATTTACCCGTAATCTATGAAGCCAGCAAAGTATTCACATAAAAATACTGTCAATAACATTTTATCCTGATCTCAACAAACACACGCAACAATGACTGGAGTCTAGCAGAAGAGCGCAACGGATAAAGTAAACTAATTCAACGGCATTGCAGGCAGATTGCCGGGATGAAGGTAGAGTCCGTGGCAAGCCGGATTAAACTTGTTTTTAAGTTTATCGCGGCTTTAATATTGTTCGCGACTTAAAAGCTACGTATAAACCTTAGTCAACGAAAGTTGGGTAGCGGCACCGCGCACGTACAATGGTGCATTTGTGTCGGTAAGTCTTTCAATAGATGCACGGTAACATACTAAAAAACTCACCTGCCGATGCTATAATGTTTCCAACATTTCGATGGCTCTGTTAACTTTATATTTAAAATTTTCAACCATTTTACACGGCCAAAAGCTTAACGGTTCATGCTAACAAAGTTAGAGCACGGGCAGTGGTCCGCTCCCAAAGTCGGGTCGACATTTTTCCCTTCATACTGAACTTTTGAACTCGGACATTATAATTGAGTTCGGTTCACGACATTTTCCAAAATGAACATGTCTGCACAATTTTTAACCTTAGTAGTAATAATACATTATTTTCCTTTGTTTCTCTTACTTTCTGAAACGAATTAAAGCAAGTTTAAGCTACTCATCACTGCTATGTTTTCAAAACTTGCTTAGATAACATTCCTTTACTGAGTTTCTCCAATTTCGAGCGAATCGAATTTTCTGGGCAAAGTAGCCGATTTTATTCGGCGGAAATTCCCAAATTACATTTAAATCTACTTTCCACCCAGCTTACATTTCCGCGCATCAAGTCCTGGGAATGTTCAAAAACATGAACCGTAATTTGCTAAGACGAATAACGTTTGATTTAATCCGGCACGTAGAGCGCCGGCCCGGCGGCCCCGCCGTCGATTTACTTTTATTGCTATTTCGTTTTATTTCGCCGGGGCCGATGCTGTCTGATGTGGCCCTGTTTTCGGGATCGTTAACGGCAAATGTGCTAATCTTTTTTACACGTCCGTGGCGTAACAATAAGCGACTCAACGGTCCCGATCTACGGACGCCGTAGCTCACGCTAATGTTCCACGATTAAGGATTTTAATTTCCAGATGGCCAGATCTAATTTAAAAATCTCCGTACCCTTTTTGTTTAGACGATAGGCATCGACGTTAATGGACCCGTCCACCGTCCCTCGTGTGTAATAAGACGTAATCTCGCCGTTTTACCTATATTATTCTTTTTAAGTTCACGAATTAATCTCTTCCGTGTTTTAAAATCAAGAGAGTGGATCGAGCTAAGTTTATCTACGCGCAATAAAGAGGGCAGAGTTACTCAGTTTACCGTGCCTGACTTCGTCTCGGGGGAAGTCAATTACAACGACTTTAAAATACGACACCTCAAGACATTAAAAGACAAAGTTAAACAAGCCAATAAACGCTCCGAGAAAATGTTTAGACCTTCTATTTAGCACCGGAGAAAGTTTGAGGTTTAGATGATTTTCTAGGCTACTTTTTCTACATAATGAATTGGAACCTAAATTAAGTTGTTTAGATGTCCACAATCTCAGTTTATCTAATCAAAGTTTGAAGAAGGTTATTCCCTTGAGTTAAAATGTAACCCACCGCATCATATCTTATTACATCTCACGAAACAGCTACCTTATAAATGCCACGACCTAAACACGTACGAAACGAACGTACGCAACTGTCGTAAAAAGGATCACGAAGCACACACAGTACGTTTTCAATAAAGGTGTCGTTACAAGGAACCCCACAAAATCGACAAAGCGACTGTTTCATTTCGGAGGTGAAAGCAATTCCTCCTCTTTTGTGAGATCGAATTGCCTCTTAGTAGGAGGGGCTTCGATATATAATGCTCAGAATAAGAAAATATTCTTCAAGTAGGTACCACATGCAAAATAATAAAACATTTATTTCAGGCAAATACTCAATAAAGCTGCCAACTTTGTGCCCATAACTTTTAATTTCGTTTAGTAATCTTAAGTTAATGGTAAAATGGCGTATAGTCAACTGTTTTCTAACCAAACACGAAAACCATTCACAAAGTTGTTCCCCACTTGCTTTCGACAGCAGCTTAAATTACTATTCTGTGAGTAGTCAGTAGGTACTCGTAGAACGTTTTGTGTAAGTCTGACTGATTAAACACACACAATGGCTATATTAGGCAATCGTTAACACCGCATTCAGATTCAAACTAACGTGAATAAACAGAATAAACTGGAAGTGTGGTCCGATTGAATCACTTTCGGACAATATGCCTCATCACTGTCAGCGTGACGGCACACTACGCTGGTGTCCGGCTTCCAGTTTATGCGATACGAATTTATATTAATTTCCTGTGTCAGCCCGCTGGGGCCGAGTCGGGAGCCAGTTGGACGCAGTCAATGCGGCCAGAGCAAACTGCGGTCGGTCGGCCGCCTGTCCTGACCTGTTCCGAACGGTGCAATGGACATGCCCGCATAAACTCACGCTAATTTTACCCTCAACCTCCAAATTTCTATTCACGCCACAAGCTACGGTCGACCGGCTCTTTATTAAACAGAAATAGTTTATAAACTAACAACAGTTAATTGATGAAATTGATTGCAGTATAATTAGTACTTAATATCATAAACGCAACCAATTTCCGGGCTACTGTTTTGTTGCCGGTGCATTTAATGAAATAATTTTCACGAAATTAGAACGTGTTAAATTTTTATTACGGCTTGAACCACCTATTTGTTCGTGTCTTTTTTTCGGAAAAAAAGTCACAAACACGAATAAATAAATTTCGTGAAACACGTTCCTAAGGCAACTAGATAAGCAAATGGAATTTCTCGCAACACAAATGAAATAAACTTGCTTGTTTGCTTCAACCGATCTAATTTATTTCAACTTCTTCTGCTTCGTACCTCAATCCCGATTAAAGCTTTTTTTGGCAATCGTAAATCTTTAAGAGAAGAAAGAGGAAAGTAAAAAATTTAGCGTCTGTGCTTGATCACCGTCCTTTGGCGCACAGAACGACAATTGTTTTACAGTACATAAACTAGCCGGGGCGTTGTGCCGTGCTTAATTATTATGAATTCGATTTTACATAATTTTATTAACAATAGGCACATATGAATAAGAAAAATAAAGCATTCTGGTAATCAAAATTAAAAAAAATATATAATATACAAACAGAACGCAAACATTTCTAGTACAACGTATATACGTATACGTTGTACTAGAAATGATGGTCGTAGCATATACTGCAACTATCTACTCCTACACATGGTTCAAGTCTATGCATTTCTCAATAACATAGTATAGGTACAGAATTAGTCTTACGATCAATCTAAATCTGACTAAACTAAATTGTTTAATTGAGAAGTATATTGTGCAATTGAAAAGTTTGATATTTATGTGAGTTACTCACATCTTATATTATTATTGATTTTATGAGAACGTTATATATTGACCCCGATTTGGACAGGCCAAACTTACTAAACTAACCTAATTTGACAGTTCTAAAATTGATTCCTCTCTTTTTGGTTGCACAAGTGAGAAAAGGATGGGTATAATTTTAGGAACTTTTAGTTTAGTCAGAGTGACTGGCCGAATTGGGGTCAATATCTCATACTATTGTTAGCTTAAAGTTTTTAAAGGCGACTTTAACCTACCACATTATTAATATTAAGTTACGATGTTACTTAGATTATAACGCTAAAAAATAAAAGGTACTTGTTATTATACCTTTTATTTTTGTCAATAAAGAATTTATAAAATCCATCAAACTAAATTAATTTATTAAGTCAACTCTTTCTTATTTGAGATTAAATCAACCCAGAGTTGACCCACTGCCGCTCACTAAACTGTAAGTATTTCATGATCTGATAAGCTTACTGAAGCGGCGCGCGCGCTCCTAACTCCGTTTAATGCTGAGCATAAACTAACAAACAAGTTTTATCTCTGTAGAAGTTGGCGTCGCACCTTCATCCTTCACGTGCTGATCTCAAAACAACAATAAAGTAACGCTAAACCCGGATACAAAGGGATTACGCTTACAACGTCACTTATCGATACGTCCTCATAATATATACCTACCTGTATGCAGGTTTGAAACTTTTGCAAGCTTAATAGTAACAAAAAGCTTGGCGTTCCTTATCCACAGAATAAGTGGGAATAAACGAAAAATATTAAATCCTACTTACTACTATCCTACTATCATAATACAAACACGAACGTTTGTAAGAATGTTTGGATATGTGTTTGTTACTCTTTCACGCAAAAACTGCTGAACCGATTTGGATGAAATTTGGTCTAGAGAGACCTTAAACCCTGGATTAACACGTAGGCTACTTTTGATCCTGTATTAACGCGGGTAACACTGCAGGACGCAGCTAGTTATTAATATACTCGTATTTAGTTATGTGTTGTTAATATACAATATTATACAATACCTAGTTTAGTTTAATTTGGTGTGTTTTATATATTTTATGTGAGTATCCCTCTATGTTGATGATGATTTTTTTTTATATTTGTCACGTTACGAAATAGTTAATTATTGATAGAATGATTAATAATTAACTATTTATACCGATGTTTTCTATATGAATATATTACAAAACTGAAAACACATATTTCTATGCATGAATAAAATGGTGACATTTGTGATAAAACTTATTTTTGTAAGTTTTTCAAAGTAGTTTGTAGAGCTTAGTTCTCATAAATTCCGTCGATAAATACGATGTGAAAATTAAATGAAATTTATCTGCTCCTAATAAAAGCAGAACTATAATAATTAAATAACAGTTGAAGTAAACTGTCAAACCGTTATAATTGGAGCAATAACACATTTGGAAGCTACGTTCTAAATGTTAATGTTATCGCCAGAGAGTAGACATGGGCAAGATGAGTAAGCGAGCGTAAACGCCTCACAACACATAGCTACGAGTACGTAAGTAATTCAGTAATTACCTCGGTTCGCAGAGGCTCCGTTTTCATAGGTCGTAAAGCCCGATGACTACAACAGCAGACCCCCCATTGCACTATAAAGTGTCGGATAATAGGGATTACTACTCGCCTACGCTAGATTTAACTTTGATAACATTTTCGAACGCTTCGATACGATAATATTATCTGGTGTGAGTTTCGGACACGATAATCGCATGATAGTTTTGGTTACAGTACAGGTTGTTTGTCTTCACTATTTCGGACACAATTTTTAATACTTTTTTACAACTCTATGAACGATCCGAATGCATCGAAAGTCTTAACTATAGAATTATTTATTTCAATGGTTTAAACGTACGATCTTTTACTTGTTACATTATCCACCAAAATATTTGTGTTCATCGTGGTCCTATTACCAAGTAGTTCAAAGCAAAAAAACTACATATGAAAATGTTTTTGGAAAAATTATGCTACACTATGAGCTAAAAGGTATGGAATGATAAACTTTTAAGTATACATGATTATTACGAGAATAAAATGTAGGGATTTATGAAGTTGGTATGTGCATATTTTTAACTGACTTAACGAAGGAGAAGGAATCTTTTTTATTTAAAAAGTATTTGTATCATATGTATTCATCGGTTGCATCCAAAGTTTGCTTGGAAGAAAGGGCTTTAAATGAAATGGCTGCCCACCACATGTACTACCAATATTTTTGATGTAGGTACCTGAATTAAATTGTATAGTTATTATTCCGTGTGTTATAAACATGAATTACACTTAAGATTAAAGATCTTTTAAAAAAACGTATGCAAAAGTATGTCGATTAACTTACAAGATAACAAGAGTTAGAATTTGGAAATATATAGAAATTCTTACTTATGCATAAATAGCAGCGTAGCACGTCTCTCAGCGGTTTCTTAGAACTTCTTGAAACTTAATTTTGTATGCCTAAGATGTTTAAGAACTTTACATATTTTTAGTTAAATATCTCCGTTAAGTCATTATTCATAAATAAGAGCTATTTGTAGGTCTATGGGAATTTGACGCATAAACAGACAGTAATACAATACAAGCCGTTGCTTGTATTGTATTACTGTCTGTTTATCCGTTTTATTATAATGTCATCTCGTTAGATGACCTTATAACACGTGGTACTGCTAAAGAAGAGAAGTTTTTGTGAAGAAAGAAATGTTTTTCGAGTGTATGTATACTTCTTTGGCAGGCCCTAAGATACGTGAGTCTAAAGTTCTTGTTTTTGCAGTCAGGTTTTTTGAAGTCACTTTGACTGCAAAAACAAGAACGAAAAACATAACTTCTCTTCTTTAGCAGTCGAGTAAAAATCAGATCATTCATTTTAAACGTTGTAGCCCTAAAAATCTGCTGATACCCCTACGTAAAACGTCCTCTTAGAAGATCAGCGCGCATCTGTATAGTCTATTATTCAAAGCCATAAAACGTGTGTGAGTGGGACCGTTAAGCAAAGAAGGACAAACGAGATCCTAACGCTCTCCTATATCCGTACTTAAGTTTTATGAAACTCGAATCAAAAGCAAATAACACCTTTCCACAACCCTCGTTGCAATTTTCTTTTTGGCTCATTTCACACACATTCAATCGAATGACTTTCACATTTTCATCGCACTGTGTTTGAACCTTTTCCCTGGGGATACTGTTTTGTTTACAAATAAGTATGAAGTATTTATATGACCACTGCCCACCAAACAGTTAATCTTGTGATTACAATTTGTTTAGCAATCTTTAATCTAAAAAAGTTCTAGACCAATTACGGTCCCATTTTAAATTCTTAGTTTAAGAAGAGTACTGTATAATGTCTCTGGCAAATATTATTGAATGTGGCCGGTTAATGACATCTAGCAATTTTACCCCGTTTTGGATGGGGTTTGTATTCACTGATCTCGTGATCATACTGAGCTAGCCACGGATCACGGAGCGTTGTTTGCGCTGATTCGTTTCCGACAGAAAATAAATACATTTTTTATCCACCAATCGCGTTATAAGGCTAAGCGAAAAAAATTAAATCCGTTTTCAAAACTGATAACGCTGCATAAAGAACAGGAAACAATTCCGTGATCTGTGGTTAGCTCCGTCTGATCACGAGATCCGTGGATACAAACCCTTTGAATGAAATTCCCTCAAAGTTGTATATTCCAGACGACAAAAAAATGTATAGAAATTGTTGAAATGTTTTTGAACACCATTTTGTGTACCAATATTTGATGAATTTTAAATAACGGTGCGGGTTTTCACGAGTACCTACCTGATTATTAGAAAGGTCCAACTATACAATTTTGTCCATAATCACATTCGGTAAGGTTCTTCAGGGTTGAAATGAGTCGGTTGTGTCCACAACAATTGGAAAGTGTCGCATAATCCCATACAAACCCGCGTATGAGTGAAAACCTTGTTTTCTTTGCAAAATACGACCTGTATGCAAGTATATACATATCCAAATAAACATATTTGTATACTGACAGACCAAAGGAAATATTGTCAGACTTGGAGAAGAGACCCTTCGCTCGCTTGATCAATTATCAGTAGTCTTCAGAAAGTTAGTAAGGATACCAAATAAGAATCAAAATCCAAGACCACTCTGTACATACCGACACAGAATTAGTGATGATAAGTAAGTACCTACAGGCTTACAAGTAAAATTTAAAATTAAAAAGCCCCTGATATTAAATAAAATAAAAATGTTATTCCCCATTTTATAGTGGTGCACATCTCGAATTTGTAATTCATCATAGTAGTCAAGCCATTTCATTTGATATACTTATTGAAAGAGTTGTGCAAAAATATGAACTTATGTATCGGCCATCTTAGACCGATTTATCTATACTATCTTTACTTACTACGAGTAATAATACTAAACGAAGGGGCGGCTTTGTAGCGAGCCGTTCGGTGTGATGACACCGCATATCCCGATTGCGTGGGAGTTAAATGAGACCCCCTGCCCCCTGGCTAGTCTTAATTGGCTGTCCAGGGGTGGAAAACGCAAGAGCTAAGAACCTAAGCTCCAGGGTGGAAGTGTTAAAAGGCATAAAGCCGCTAGTAGCTCTTAGTGAACCTCTTCAAATAGCCTAATCCCAGGATCATCAAAAACTCATAACAATAGCCCAGGTATTCATAATACTTAGTTCACATTTTCCGCTCATACCTTTATATATTTCTATACTTTAACACTGCATATATATCTACTATAAAGGGCCTCCCAGCGTTGGTCACTGCCCCACCGACGAAAGAATAAAGGTTTAGGTCGCCTTTATAAATAAATTACTAATACTAATATACTATAACAATACACTAAATAAATATATTATATTGTATAATAATATTATACAATATACTGAATATACTAATAATATTCTAAGAAGGAAAGATTTGAATTTTTTGTATGTGTGTATTATTGTACGTAACAAATAAAGTCAAAAACTACTAAACCGATTAAAAATTCTATCGCCGTTAGAAAGTTACATTATCACTGAGTAACATGAGCTATAAAAAATTAGAGATCCGCGGGTAACACCACATAAAGTGGGTAACTCCCGACTAATTCAACCTTTCAGACATTAAAAAAATCAAAGTCGGTCCTTTCAAAGTCAAAAGACACAGACACGTCCAACTTATAGCATTCGTAGTTTTGTGTCGGGGACTAAGAATAAATATTCTCTAAATTTAACATCTCGGTGCTTATCTACTTTCACAAAATATCATCTGATAGCTCGGTTATATTTTGGGAAACTTTTTGTTTTATACGAATAACTCTCATTTCCAGCCACTGTAAGACTTAAAAAGAAATCTTTTCACTTTGAGCTTATCTGTAGGTAGGCTCTGATCTGATAATCCCCTTCAGGGTCTTTAGAATATCCAAGTACGTAGATAAAATATCTTTAGGAATTACAAGCGTTTGACATGAAATAATCGGAAGAAACATTTCTTAGTTACAAAAAGCGTCAATTCCTTCAGTAAACCACGCTTTATAAAAGCAATTTCTTTGATATCAGAGAAATAATTTTACTGTACATTATATATAATAAGTTGTCATACTATTTACATTTAAGTACTTAGGTTATATACTACGTATAAACCTAGCGCTTTTAACTCAAATATTATCTAAATCTCAGTGTGCTCATGAAATGCGAGATAAATACTTATGAAAAGGAAGCTAAAGAAATATTATATTTAGATTTATTTTAACTCATCCACTCGACATTCACATTTACTTATAATAAATAAATGTGGAAAAGTCAATACTATAATTACAACAGTTAAATTATTTACAATTATCACCCGTTTTCTTTATCTTTCTATCTTCAGACCTTAACAATAACATCGAAAGGAAATCCGCTTGTCGGGGAAGGCTACAGAGCGCGAACTTGTCCATACAATAAGATATAGCTCTTTTCTACCTTTTAATGTTGTCCGATTCCAGTTGCTTTCAACTTTTCTGACTAATATACGACCATAATGGATCATGGTCTCTTCCCTGTGTTTAGGTGACATGCCTAAAATAATTCAGCTCAGTAGTGGGACACTAGACAAAGCTCGAGAGTTTTTACGTTACTTTTTTGCATATTTCTCAACTCCTATATACTAGTACATAATACTTTAGTTCTCTTCATTCAAGAGCTGCCTATGGAACACACCGCTACACTAGTTGTGAGTATTTTATGTTCACTGTTATTTAACATATAGTACTTGTGTTCCTACAATAAAGTTAATTCTAATAAACAGTATATTTAAATAATACAATAGATAGCTAATCACGGAAAGTCATGTTTCGTGTAGCAATTAATAAACGTATGGTTGAATAAACCATCATTGGCGTCATAAATCAGTTTCAGTTGCTATGCAGAGACTGGTGTGGACTACTCGATAAGCTTGTCCTAACTAGACAGTGGAGACGAATTGCTACCGAGCTTGGTTACCCTAAGCCTACCAGTGTATCTGGACCTCTACTGTTTTGTATCGCTGAAACATTTGAATAGACAGTAACTCTAAAATACTATTAATATTCGAGTATCCTATCTAGCCAGATATAGCTGTTATACAATAACCGTATAGCGATATGCCAGGATGTACAAAAGATTTACGGCGTTAAATTATATTAATACATACATTTATTACAATTTTTATGTTGTATTATTAATTCTTCTATCAGAGAAAAACGAATACTTCTGTGGTCGTATAAATAAAATATAAGACCATTTTCTTATATATTTGGACGCGCAGCTTATATTGGAAAGGTAATATTCGAAACCTTCTCAAGCAAAATGGTATCTTAACGTTAATTTCCTTCGTGGTTTAACTAAGTGACAAAATTAGCTCTTTTGAGTTAAAAATGAGATGAGGCATGAATCGCGACTTGAACCCACGTCTCCTACTTGGAAGGTGATGATTCGCCCACTAGGCTATCACCTCATATTTATACGAGAATCACAATGTAGGTGATTCAAGCATAATAAAGTCTCAATAGAAGCATGTATAGGCATACCTAATAAGGCCACGTTAACGTCGGTTTAATGCATGTTTAATGCAGCGCTGCATACACGTAGAACTTGTGTATTTGCGTTTTGAATAGTCCATCATGGCTGAATAATAGGATATTCAACAAACGACAATTTTGATGGAAATTGGTCGTCTCCACATTATATTTACACGTTCGCCGATGTTGACGGCTAATTAGTATAGGTATCTTAATAACTTTCAAGCAAAAACAGAATATCATAATTAGATATCTACCTGATTACGTAAACTTCTAAAACATACAGGTCATCACTACCATCCTCAGCCCGTTATTACTAACGACTGCAAAGTTTTTGTTTCCATCCTATGGTGTCACATTGTTTGGCAATCTCTCTCATATCTCCCTACACATTACCTATCTCCTGAACTAAAATGGCGACTAAAACCTATTAGATATTTAGGTAATCTCTTAATTCTAAAACAGAATCATTAGAAAATACGTCAATTACACATTTTCAAACGTTGAACCAACAACTTTACTAGGTACCTATCGTAACAGAGAAAGAAAAGATGTTTCGATCAACTTGCCTTTGTTACCTAATCAAAGGCATTCCTTTGTTAGAATCAGGGCCTTTAGAGCGAGGCAGGTATGCATTATACCAGTTACGAAGTGCAGCAACGCGAGATGAAGTTTCTGTCTCATCAACGCATGGCGACAGTGACGTAGGTTGCACATAAATCTGCGCTGCGTCGAGCTCAGCTTCGATCAAACGCAGATTGCGCTAGTCATAGCTATAAAGCTAGTCACGATGATAAAAATATTTTTATGATGATAATTAGAAACGCCTTCTCTTAAAGTTCCAAATCAACTTTTAAAGTTATTTTAAATTACTACTATTAATATGGTAATAATTCGTAGATTAAGATGTTTTGCAAAGAAAGGTCATTCATCACAACAGATTCTCAATATTCTGCTTTCTACCTTCTCTGACACGTGAGCTGTTTTATTTTTACATTTATTTAAATTATTTCAGCTCATTGCTACTAAGCAAAGGCTTTTTCGACGATGAAGCAGATGTTTAATTGTTTCATTAAATCATTACTCGCAAAGTAACACTTTTGAAGTGCATTGCCTAAACCAGAAATCGAGAAGACCCCTTTTCGCTCGAAAAGCAAAATTTTCTCTAATAGACTGCCACTGTTTAATCAAAAATTAAATGAGTAAACTTGTCAATGCAACAGCGCCACCTTATTAGAGCAAATATGACGCTAAAATAATAAAAGCCCCAAAACAATATTGCGCAACATTGTGGCAAGCTAGCTTATCTATGTTGTGGTTGGCAGCTGGATTAAATGCACTAAACACACTCGCTACGTGGACAGACTTTACGTTGAAATGAGAGTTACAAGCGCGTTGCAATACTAACTTGCGGAATAGTATCTAAGTTTAATTTTGAACCAAGTTCCTATAGAATATTCATGTGAAATTCTTAGAAATCTAAGACTGTTCACAAATATCTGGTAAGGACGAGATTACCCTATATTAGTGAATTTACCCTCGTTTTAAGTAGTTTATTCGTTATTTTGAGAGTTTAAGACACAGCATTGGAGTTTGCCATTGTGGTAATAATATGGTTATATGTCTTTGGACGTCAGCATTCGCCAAAGATTAATAAATATTATAGAATTGGTATTGCTACGAGCGTTTTATCATCATACAATACACAACTCGTTTTCTAAAACCATATATAGCCAAATCGATCTCTTTCCGGCAACTAATATAAGAAAACAGTAAACGTACAGCCTAATTATGGTCTAACAAGTAAATCTGTTTTTTTTTTAAATCCTCCGACACATGTTGTGGTATTTAAATTATCTTGAAGTATAGTATTTTACTAGTCAAGCTTTTTCATTTAATACCTATATTGAGAGAGTTGGGAAAAAAACTACACTGCGCCATTTTGTGGCATCGGCCATCTTGGACCGATTATCATCAATTATTCGCCTTTCATACAAAACAATCAAAATCGGTTCATCCGTTTGGGAGCTACGATGATACAGATAGACACACAGACCCGTCAAACTTATAACACCCCAGCGTTTTTGCATTGGAACTTGCCTGCTTAATATAGAAAAAGATGGTTAACAGTCTGTCCTAACCTTGTATAAATAACACAAGTTCAGTTTTTGATCAAGTCAAAACAACTCGTAGCAGTGTCGTACTCACTTTACACTTTACTTAATAAATAAGTGATATCTCTCTGAATAGTGATAAAAAGCCTGTTTCTTATCGATGTCTCGTCTAGTCAGTGCTCGGCTGAACTCAAGCTTGACTAAACTCTGGCGTTCCGTATAAAAACATTTCTAATCATGCTGCTACGAAATATAAAAGCTGATAAATAAGCCTCCTCGCTCGTACGCTATAATATCAAAAACGGACTTGAATGATAATATCGTGTAAGCAAAAATCAAACAATTGAAAAAAAAAATTAATCCACTTACAAAAAAACCAACCCAAAAACTCTTGTAGCGTGATAATCTGTATTAAACTTTTTAGGTACAAATTCTCGGAGGAATGTCGTTGAAACGTATTTTTGCTTCCTTCGAATCTTATTGTGAGAAAAAGGCGCCTATTTAGGTAAGTGGGCATTACGAAGACTGTAAAATTATTTGGAGATATCAAAAGATTTTTGAAACAAAGACCCGGTCGAGGATTTTATTATGAAAGCGTAATTTTTATTACAAATTATGTAAGAACTGAGTTTGGCTGTCTTTTGTTAGAGGTTAAGTGTTATTGGACTGGTGATGATTCCAGCACCGCCTACGCCACTGCGTACTGCTTATACAAGAACATGCATGTTTTACTTACTACCCTACTAATTATGCGGGTCTCCATAATAGTTATGTTGTATTAAGTTACTCTAACGTAGATCATTCTTACATGGAGTAAATATCTAGAACACACCATCATTTATTTGCCACGTAATCAATCTATTTTAAAGCCAGTGAGAAAATTGGATATTCTCTAGCTTTACCAATTATTTTGTTTATTTTTCTGCAATGTGTTATTAGTTTTGTAATTACCACAAGTAGTTTATTCTAGTGCTGATGTGTGTTTTTTTTTTGTACTACTATTTCATCTCAAATTTGTTCCTTAGTACGGAAGGCACTGGCACCTGCAATACAATTTCATTACTAGTGCGGGTGTCAGCCAGCTGTAAAACTGATATTTCAAACACTATAGTCGTATAGTAGATATAAATCATAGTTATACCTACTCCTAGTATAGTATAATTTAAGATAAAAAGTCAATAAACGTTTTTGTATTTGTATTTGTATCTCTGTATGTGTATATTGTATGTATGATCCTTTAGAATAGTTGTGTCTAAAAATCTAGAATTTTGAAGAAAGTTTTCATGAACAATGTAATAACGCGAGCTAGTCCTGCCGGTGTGTACCTACCCGTACCTTTCATAATATACTATGTGATTAAAAATAGAATATTTTTGGTTGGTTTGATATCCTTGCTTGAAAAACTGTGGTTTTATAGAAACACATCATAATGATAATTGATTTGTAAGCAAAGCGTCTCCGTTCCGAGAATGTCATTTATTATTTCAGTTGACAGTTTGTATGTTTGTCTGGAAATTTTGTATTTGCGTTGATAGATAAATGTCGTACTTATAATTATTATTAATCTTGACAAAACTTGGTGTATCGTTTCTTGTTTTTAATTTAATTTATGAGAATTTTTCTCGCGGATTTTTGTTTGGAGGATTATTTCCCCAAAAAATATTGGCATGGACATCTAGATTCAGATTTAAATAATCTGCAGAGTATAAGTACAGCAGTTCTTAAATCTTGAGAGCAGCTAAACCGATTTTATTCATTATTATTTTAGAATATTCCTTGACGTATGAGGATGGTTCTAACATGTTAAAATTTTTAAAAAATGTAAAAATAAAGAATCGACTGTTAGGCGGTACGAAGTACGCCGGTTCAGCTAGTTTATTATACGAGTAGTTCTCTACTCTCTGCCCTGATTGGGCGTGCAATTTTAATTCAAATTAAAAACTATTAATAATGTCAAAATAATTACAAATATTAAACCAATCAACACACACATAGACAACACAAACAGATACAACATGTTACAAAGAATGCAGACATCATAATCAAAACTGTGTCTAATATTTACTTACAAAATCTCGGATAGAATAGTACAGCTTTCCTATTTTGATGATTATTTTGATTTTCAAAAATGATTATTATTTATTTTTAAATTAAATGATCGAGTCTGTTTCTTTGTTTGTTTCTTTTTCAATTTGTTACAAATTTGTATTGATGAAAATTAAAACTAGTCGCATTATTAATTGAACATGAGTTGTATATGAAATTTCAAATTTAGGTTTACACAGTTATTTTAATCACTTCACCTCGTTCAATAAACTTCTGTTAAAAAAAATATATATTCTTGTACTTTATTGATCATATTCGAGGAATTATTGTGCAGGATGGAAAGCAATGGACTCTTGTACAACGGCGAGCTATAAACCAACACCACCGGACATGCATCGGGGATAAATCACGCACATTTGTATCCGCGATACGAATGCACTGTGTTAGTCTGTGACACTACGACCTTTATAGTTACGAATAAATGTACAACATGAATCATAAATATAAAAATTGTAATGAAATTTCTAATATACTTACATTTCTGTACAAACTTCATATTTTGGTGATATTTATTTTGCGACCGAAGTACAAAGTCCCGTGTGTCATACCCAAATGCAAAAATATGTGTCTTGATTAGGTTGTTCTTTTTCTCCGCAACATAGTGAGAGACTGATCGACTTAATATTTTTTTCCACAGAGTTGTTCGAAATTTCGATCTTCTCTCCTGTAAAATAACCTAGTACAGATAGAAGATACTGAGGTTAAATGATACACTTCTTTATTTTCTCTATGTAACTTTTGTTTTGTGGAGTTAGTTCCCAAAGTTTATACATATTTGTACAGAAAACCGCGTGGTTCCATTTAACACGTTTTTAATTAAGGCTGAGATAAGTACCTAGATATTTGTAAGCGACATATGATTTTAAATTCTCCCTCTTTTACAATTTACTTACTATGTCATCGACAGGCTCCTCATTAATATGCTTTTAGAAAATCTAGGTTGATTTGTGCCATTACTTTGCATATTAGCGTTAGTAGCTCCTGTACTAACAATACGCGTGACAAGATACAGAGCTGGCAATCCGATGTTTTCATTATGCGTGCCGTAAGTATCATGCCATGATTTGTTGATTGTGCATACAAACACAAAGCGGGCTGAATAACTCTCTACCTATTTGTTGTCACAATATTTATATCACACTGGAAATATTTACAACATATATTTCCTTCTTTTGTTTTTATCTAATGTGTTCTCAGAGCTTCTAGCTAAGCTCTTACAATAGCATCAGTATTTATTTCTAATTAATATGTCGGCATAATCAAACACAATTAACACGGTAAAGTCATGATATGATGCGACAAATAATCAACATTTCTAATAACAGTTATAACACTTGATAGCCGAGACAAATTAATTTTAAGTTAAAAGGTTGCTCCTTATTCCTCATATGACGTCTCATCTTTCGTCTTATTTTTTTCTTGATTCAACCTACCGCTATTCTTATTTCATACTAGTACAGCTCTTTGCCTTTACGAGTAGATCAACAGTTTCTTCTTAGTCTTCTTATTAGTTTGGACGGTTAGCTCACCCTAGTGTCAGAGTTTTTAAGCTGACTGAATGCCTTTGATAGACGTATTGATAAGTTTAATTGTTATTTAAATTAACGCTTGATAATAAAAATTACTTCAAACGAAACATTTCAGTCGTTATAAAAAACCGCAGCGTAATAAATAACGAACCCAACCATTTAACACATAACGGAAACAAAGTTTGAATTCTCCACGTCCCAGACAGATATCTATGGCACATCGGTTGCATTTACGGGCGTCCCGAACACATTACAAAAGCCATTTTCTTATCTAATGTTCGCCGTGGATTTATTTAACTTTTCCACGCCTCCACATCTTGAAAATCGTTCGATAAACATGTCAACAAGAAAAGGTCGCGCGACCGCGGGGACACAAAACACAAACTCGTGTTTTTTATAGTCAAGTGGTGTTTGCTTTTCACACATGCGGTTTTGTTATCGATATGAACACGCGATGCCTGATCCGAGCATTGTATCTACTACTAAAATATGACTGTATATTTTTTGTATGGGACTAGTTTTATTTTGGTAGCCCTGGTTGAACTTTTTACCGTTTGCTATGTCATGATACAAAGCTATGTTATGAATAAGATTTTAAAAATATATTTTAAATTACTACTACGAGTATAAATTAATGTAGTGAAGACGATATTACACGTCATGCATACCGGTAAAAAAAGTATATATGTTTAATCCTAAGCTGGTTCAGTAGCTATTCCTCATGATGGTAAAATAAAGTATTGTGGAAAACATTTATAAAAGCAGAAATCAATGATAAGAAACTAATCGATTCCTCCAACATGGTTGAACCAATTGCATTGTCAATGTAGATCGGGCAGCGGACAATGAAATGGTCATTAAAAGCGATCCAGGCTTAGCTACAGCCGTCACTGGCAGCTACAAGCTATCGTAATAAGATTATGTTAAATTCTCCCCGCGCTATAGTCCACCATCGATTAACCCACTATTACTGCGGAATCCCAAATCAGAAACGAGTAATATCTCTAATCAATTTTATGCACATAAACATTTCACTTCATTGCTGATTTCACCGTTTTGGCCTGATCCGGGTCATCAGCACGATAGCAAGTAAGTAAAAGGTAGGTACGTTTTTCCCGGAAAAATTAAAGCACTTTGTACCCGAGAATTTTAATTAATCTTTATTTTTTAACCCTTTAAGAGCTTTGTTTGCTAAGCGACGAATTTAAGGAGTCGCCTTGATTAACTCGAGGAAAAACGGACAATTGAGCAGTTCAAGAAAGAATAGAAATTTGTTGAGCCATAAATTTCTCGAGCCTGAGGCCACTGAGAGGAGACTAAGTGGAAAATCCTTAATGCAGACGACGGAATCATCCAACGCACACTTACGTACGTTATAGTTGGCTGAATTTAGACAGCACATTTGAACAGCTCTAAATATCTTGATCATAAAAACATCACAACTCTGTGGAACTAGATTTATGCTGTATTGTTGATTTTGTATGGGTATATAAATGAACAATACTACAGAAATCAGCAGCAAGCAAATGAAAAATGGAGGGTGTATATGGTGTATTATGTAGAGGTGTACACCTCTATATATTATGACTACAGGAAAGAAATTTAACCTCCTAAGGAGGCCAAATGAGGGTTCAAAATAACTTCTTTGTATTAAATTTTTGTCGCGTGCAACACCGCGGGGGACTCCTGATAATCCCATAATAAATAGAAGTTCGTAAGAAAACTTTTCTTACAAATTTCTTGCTTCCATCATCTCCGAAAACGCTCTCAACTAGGTAGATAGGTGCTGGGAATAACCTAAAGCGTACTCATTCATCACAGTATGTCGAGCGCGCCACCTATCCAGAGAAGCGTGAGCTACCAGAACGCTCGACTTTCTTACTATTTACTAATGTGTGGGTGTACGTTTGTTACTCTTATATATAGCTTATACCCTGGATCAACACTTACGCAACTTTTTATCATGTATTAACGCGGGTAACACCGCAAGGCGCAGCTAGTATTACATTAAAGCAACCATCGAAGTAAACATCACAAGCGATACTCAGTGCTTCGGCGTACAAAAATGCAAGCTCCAACAACACACAAGCGGACAGCTGTCTCTGGGCACAACACCCGATTGGTAGGAGTAGGTACTCCTTTCATAGAAAAGAGGAACTACATTGTGGAAGTCAGTTTTTAACGCCACCTCATTACTCTTTTATTCTCGCGATGTCATAATTATATTAACACCACTTAGGTAGTGCTCGTCCATAATAATGCAAAATCAATTGTCAGAAAGCAAGAGTCTCTTATCCTCTATGTCCAAAAGTCCCTTGTACCAGGGTACTGTCATAATCACTATTGTGTAGGGGGTGAGCTTCGCAATCTGCATTAGCAGAGACGCACTTCTCTCCGGCGATTAAATGAAATTTCACGGTCGGTTGCCTACGGGAACTGACTGGACAAAGGTCCGGGATATTTAAATTGAATGCTTTTAATCCAACTAACCCTCCCACATTTTTCTTCTGATACGATTTTTCAGGCGAACGCGGCGTCTTTTAGTTAGATTGTCTTTTTGTAAAGATTAATTTTTTTATTTGCAAATGTTATGTGGAGAAAGTATAAATGGGTTATTTACGACATGATTACCTAGGTGATGACTGATTTATGGTTTTAAAAGTTAAGCACAATGGTCCTGGTCCCAATAATATAAAAAATTGCATTATTTAATATACTGTTGAGTTTAAGAAAACAGCAAAGATGTTAATATATCAAGGGTCTAATAAATATATGTCACCATTATTGCGCTACTTTATCCCATCTAATCAAATAGATAATTTTTTTAAGAAAAATTATGAATCTTAAAAAAAAGTTATTTGCTTTCCTTAAAAGATGAGAATGGGAATACTGTGTCACACTGATGGACTTTAATAATTAAGGACTTCTCCAATACTCGTATAGCACTTAGAAGTCTTCTCTTTTTTGAATATTTAATTCACTAACTGCGCTTCACGCTTGTGGAAATACTTTCTTGAAAACGTTAGGGTAAGTACTTACCCCAGAGTATGAACCACTCATTGGAAAGGTAACAAACTTAACTTACTTCGAGCCTTAGCACAAATATGACGCAGTTTTCATCTAGAGCACTTTTACTAAGGCCCGATTTTTCGTTGCTAAAAATATTCTATATATTTTCAGCCACCACCTTTTTCTCCTTTGGCTACTTGACCTACTAGCAAAACTGCAATTAAGCCGGCTAAAATTGGATCACTGTATTGGGTTTTCTATATCTATTCAAACACTATTGTTTGGTATCTCTACTAAGCTGATAATAGTGTAAGATATAGTAGGCAAGCTTAAGTTGCTGCGGTATATTTACAAAATATTTTGCAGCAATTTAAGCATTGAGACCTACATTTTAGTGCGTTTAAGTAAGTAAGTATTGTATAAAAATGTCCTATAGACAGATATTTGCGTAAATTGCGTAAAGGTAACATTTCCCCACGCAACCCGCAACTTGATCATCGTGGTGAAAACTGTGGCCTTCATGAGAGAAAGAGCCGTATTCAACAGATAAAAGTTTTTAGTTTTCAAGTTACAACGACTGCTGATTGTTGGGTAAGTATATTAATTGATAGAGCCTTTTCTGAATCTCGCATTGCAAGAAGAATGTTCGTCAACTGTCCCGCGGGTGCTTTAAGAAATGTTCCTACCCTACCTATTCTATAGGTAGGGAAAAAAATATTCTTATACTCAATTGAGGTATACTCTCGAATTTACAAATGAAATGGACAAAAATACAAAATGTTAATACTAAATACTACAAAATACTTGCATAATAAATTGCTCCTGTAAACTAAAGTAACGTCTCAATCGCATTCGAAGCTTCCAGAAGGTAAGGTACACGCGCAGGTAGCCCCTTCTGCACTAATCGAGCAATTTCTCTCATGTTATTAAAGGAAAATGGGAATGTTCGCAGGCCGTTGCGTTGGCAAAACGAGTTTCTTATAGACGGCATTGAATTTTTAAACAAATTTTTCGACCCACGAGCTCCCCGTCTGTAGAATCCACTTTATGCTATAGGATTAGAACGTTATTGCACCATTAAACCCTTCGTGAATTATTCCCGTTTTATAGTGTGATTATCTGCATTTTATTTTACGTTGTTGTTGTTGTTATTTTAATGTCTGTACCTAAAGCCTAATTTACAACAGCTGATCTCAGGTGCTATTGTGGTAAACAACACGGAAAACAGTTTAATTTTATAGATATTATGCTATTTATACAGCCCTTATAAGGTTTTCATTTCGAAAGAAGCAGACGTTTTACAAATATAGAATAGCTGATGATTAATAAAAAAAAGTGTCTTCATAATCATAAATCTGGGCTTATTTCAAAAACTAGCCATCCAAGCTCTTGTATTAGGCTAGCATCATTTAAGTTATTATTACCATAGTTATCCGATACAGTTATTTGTAAGTAACAGAGAATCTGCGAGGCGTGAGCTAATTAATAGTTTAATCAAGAGAGACAGATAAGACCCGCCACAAATACGAAGGATAAGCGACATAAGAGACATTTAAAAAATACTACAAAACACGAGAGATATTTCCCTTGGGCCGCGTTAATGTTACGGCGCTGGCGTGGGCCATTCGACCGAATCTCTGGAAATTAAGCCAGAGAAAAAAGTCAATAAATCCAAGAACCAAGCTGGAGCAGATAAAGAATGTCTCGGGGTAGCGGTGTATAAAGATCTTACTGCCCCGCGCGTTAATGTGACGCTGAGCCTTTTCGCAATTGGGATCGGGGAGGACGGAATAAAAAACTTCAACAATTTGTTTCCTCTACTTTCGATTTTAGGAGTTACAGCTACCTACTGACTTTCTAATATACACTCTGTGTATAATTCAGCTACTAGGGCGGTCCGAGGCGAAGTTGTTATTGGATTACGGTTGTAACTTTGCGGTTTGTTTGCGCGAGTTTTCGATCCGCTAATATTTTAATCACTCAGGAATTGCGGAAATGCTCCAGTCTACTCAAATTTTGCATGTTATGATGTTAGATACTTTAGCGCTTCAGTAGAATCTAAAAAGGGCTATAAAAAAGAGACGATATAAATTTTCCGAATTAAACGACAGAATATAAGTATACTCGTACTTTCCACCCTTATGCTATGAAAATGACATCATAGCGTGTAATTATTGTTCTTTAATATTATCAATAACATTTATTCTATGTAATTGTATCTCTTTTAAAAATAAATGCTTGTATTTGCGTATTATATAATTACCTGCTACGCTTTAACAACACCAAATACCACGCGAACAAAAACCCTTTAACAATTTTAGTGGCCGTAAAATTAATCTAGCTCTACCTGCACATTTTAATAGTATGTAAACTGTAGAAGCTCACCTACATAATCATATAATCTAATCACTTATCATATAAAAACTCCTATTTGCCTTGCTATGTCTACTTTAAGGTACGAGTATTTTATGTTTTAGTTATTCTGCTTCATGCTTTGGTTGTCTCCATCCAAAGGTTGCCTGAAAGAAATCGTTATCAGGGATAAGACCTATTGTTGTGGCTAATTACTTACCTTTTTTCTTTATTTCTTTTGTGTAGGTACACAATATAGTGTTTTCTATCTATCTGTACTTAGTTACTTTGTTTAGTGAAAAAGACAAAATAAGTACTGCAGAGAACACCTGCTATCTCTTAATTACAGCAAGTCCCGACAAAATAGTTCCTTATTCAAAAATGTCTGGCGTTTAGCTGCGGTAAATAGCGACGCTTTATATGGAATTAACTGCTGTTAATCACGTGTATAATTTAGAACTCCAAAAAGAACCTTTAAGACAAAAATAATGTTTATTTTTAATCGATCTAGCCATCTCTGAGATATCGTGGAACGTACCAACATCGAAAAAAAGATTCCGACAGGTTAGGAACTTCCCCTTTTTAGGATCGGTTAAATAATTAATATAATTCAAGCAAAGCAAAATTTCTAAGCGTTCACTATAATTATCAGCTCATGTTTAAGTACTTTGACACAAAGGTAGAGTTGTAGGTGTAGATTTGTGTTCGAGTCATTGCCTGCGGATATCGTATATTCCGACGAGGTGCGGTGGCCGCCTCCGGTAGATAAATGCTGCACTTAATATCCTTTTCATGGGTTAAACTGACGTTATTTCAGCCATTTTATCCGCTATTCGGAACACATTTTGCTAAAATTTATAATTTGGATAGGTTTTAGTTAGCAAGTGGTAATTTTCGCTTGTTAAAATGTGATCAGACTAAAATACGTAAACGTTGCTTAGAATAATTTGATGGTGGTAAATGGATGTAATGTGGTAAGTGATTGGTACCTAAGTGTATGTGTAAGTGCGGCTATATGCTTACCTTAATCAGGTCCCGTTTTAGAATTCCAGTGGACAAGTAACTTAAATGATAAAATTCATTAACTGCCACACGTCTGGGTGTATTTATAGAGTAGGATTGCGTTCAACTACAACTAGTCACAATGCGGGCTAAGTAGCTAACCGACTCACTAGAAAGACTAGATTCACCCATAAGTAACACGACTTGTCGTCGTGGAGTAAACAGTTTGTAGAACTCCTAATTTAAAATTTGGGTTCCATTTACTATCTTATATCATAAGTGTCGATGAAACTGTTCTTTGTTCGTGGATAATTTCACTCAAAATGGGAGGAAAGTTATTATGACCCCTTTATATCAACTTATACAAACCAGATAAGTTTTTTGTACAAGACCTTCTAAAGTAATTTTGAGCATACAAGGCCTAGATTGGCATGTAAAACATATGAATTGTACACCCGTTACCTATAATCCCGTATTATATAGGAATCTGTATATTTTTGATTATATAGGAATCTATATACATTGACAGTATTTTGATACTGTCATAGTAGCACAAATACTTCCACTCCTACGTAGGTAAAGCTCGCTTTGTGTTTAATATTTGTCTTTCGGCTAGGGTTCGTGTATCAAAAATACATACATGTAATTAGTTGTAGTTTCATGTTGTGCATACATTGGCAGTAGTATTACTATATCTTCCCTGAAATTGGATAAAAATCTCATAACAATCCAATCGACGACTCGGCTCTTTTTTATCATCTTGTTATTGGTAGGTATTGATATTGGCAAAGGTAAAGTTACGAGTACGTACATCCGGTATGAAATTCCAAACGCACCCGTTCATTTCACTGCGGAAAGTTGGTCAACTAATCCAAGTTTTCCTTTACAGGCTAATGAGACGAGTTTGATTCGAATTCCCGTCGCCTAGAGAAATAGTACCTACTTCTGCGCTTTACGTGTACCTATAAGATAATTCTTAGTATAAGAAATCAAACTACAACAGGCACGCGACGCTTTAATTTTTTAAGAGTTGCACATTAAATGTTGAATTTAGTTTAGTGCAAAAAAAATCCAACATAGGTTCAAAGTTAAATTGGCGATAGGTACGTGCGTATTATTGATCAAGCCCCATAATTAGTGTGGATATATAGAAAATTATGTTTTTCAGTGTAAATACCAATGCAAATTTCAGTTAGTAAAATTGCCTGTTAATTCTTGTTGCCTCATTAAAATTTAATTCACAATTTTCACCCAATCAGGAGCCCTAATAGTAAACTTTTAATTAATATTTGCTTAGAAAGATATTTTCGGGGCCTACGCTTACACCTGTTTTTGATGTTGTTTCCTTAGGCTAATTACAAAGCATCCTCATCGAATCTCAAGTTTATTCAAATTACAAAACGGCAATTTTTGTTTAACAAAAATTTCAGGGCAAAACATCATTAAAAATGTTCTCTGAAACTTGATGCAAAACAGAGGCAAATACGTAGCTACTTATTTAAGATTTTCTTAGATGAAACGCAGGATCCCGCCGGTCTTATTGCCCGGCTCGTGTATAAACAAAGAGTCTGAGCTTCGTAATGGAAATTACATACCCCCGAGGTCGGAAATCAAATTGACAGAAGAGGTTAAACAAACGATGCGGTCAGGGAGCCGAGACCGAGTCCGTCGAATATTAATCGCTCGGTAAATGCGCTTTTATTTGTTTTTCCTACGGCCCTGTTGGAGTTTCAGGAGAGACAACTTTTACTCAATGACCGGATCTGAAATTTCTTGATTGTTTGAAAGTCGTCGTAAGAAAATGAGTTTAGTTTCTGGCCTTATTAAATTCCCTGAATTGTATATTCACTTTTACTAGTATATGGTTTTAATTAATCATTTCTCTATATCTTGTGCTAGCGGAAACAAGTATGTATACCCTAAAATATAAAAAAACAAAACAGACCTCAATTATTATTATTCGATAAATGTTAGTATCATAAGCGGGTGCTTTGTGAATATTAAATTGAAATTGTACCTAAGTTATTAAGTTTTACTATTCTCAATCTAAGTGGGAAGGTACCTAACTTATACAATACTTATTACATAAAACCAAGTACATACTTTAAGGCCGTGAGGAGCTCATCTTAAGTTCCAAAACTTAGCGGATCCTTTGTTCGATGCAACGCGTTACCAGAATGCCTGTGTCAGTATAACGTATAAGTATTGGCACTTGGTAAATGATCGGCACGCTATCCTCAGGGGCCCAAGTGTGTTATTTGAATTGTCTCAGAATTACAATTGCATTGTGCCAATATGGCCGTGAGATAGAATAGAATAGGCCAGAGTTAGTATCACAAAATATAATGTTTAATACTAAGTAACTCTGACCTATTTACCTGACTATGTCATGAGCATATGCTTTTTTTTTAGTTACGAGTAGTCATTTCATTTTTCATAATAAATGCACTTGGCTGGTATATTTGGAACTCAACTTCTTTGCCAGTGCAACATTTTAGGATTCAACGTTTTGATGTTTTAAACCTTATAAGAATTCAATATTTTGGCAAATTCAACTTTCTGGGCCTGAAAGCAAATTATTATCAGTAAAAAAGTATTTACATACTTGATAGATACTGGTAGTAAAAAGCAATATTCTATGTACCTACACCAAAAATATTATTCACTGTGTTATTTTTTTCAATGATTTGTCATTACATTTTCATTGTTATAGCAGACTTACAGGATTCAGATTCAGGTACAAAGGATAGGTGTTTTACATTTTCCTCTAAGAATCTCTTGCAGTACGGTAATAACTGAAAGATTAATTATGTAAGTAAACCTGAATTTAATCATTTGTTTATAATTCATAGATTTTATTAATAAATGCGGATATCCACTTTATATATTTACCATTTACTTGTTTTATTCAAGTAAGTTTATTTTATTGGTGTATACTAAATTAAGTGTAACCTAAGCTAACCCTAAGAAAAAAAATAATGGGTTATAATACCTACGACGATGAGAGCAACCAGTGGATAAAATATATAATGAAAAATCTAGAATCATACTAAACCTTGGAAATAATTTGCGACCTGGCTCGTAAGTAGCTTTAAAGTTGGATCAAAACATAAACTAAATTTAAGGTCTTACCTTCTCCTTTAGATACTGCACATTTTTGTTTATTCTTATAATTTCTTGTTTCACGTGAAAACTATCGGCAAAACTATTATCAACGGTCCAAGTGTCTCCCGAAAATATTAAGGGTAGCACGTAGGCAAATCCTGAAACCACAGCTCATTACCATCTAGCAGATGTCCCAAAAAAGTGATAGATATGATATGATCTCTTCGTACCCTTTATAGTGTCCAAAGATCCGTCGCTAATAACGCCAACACTGCTATACACTTGCAAACCCTCGACGGCATCAAAGGCACGTGTCTGCCAGATAGTCTTTAAAGTCTTGGTAAAGTTTGCCGCTCGAAATGTACTTCCATATGGGTTTTTTGAGGATAATTTCAGCACCTGGAGAACAGACCAGTCATTGCTTTTGAAAATTCAACGACAATTATTTTATCTACGAGTACCTCCTACTCTGCCTTACACTAGCGATCTATGGGAGAGTTTGTGATTAAAACTCGCATTCGAAACCCTTTACGTGTATGAAATTTCAGACTTGAAAAGGCTAAAAGGAGTCAAAATTTACAAGGTATGCCTGTGGGGTCGTTATTCAATTGATTGGGAAACTTGGCAAGGCGCTATAATTATGAGTTTACTTCAGTGTAAATAGCAACTAATACAGCTAATATACAGCTATGTACACTAAAAACTTTCTGTCAGTTCCTATTACAACAACCATGGTGCAAAATTGAAAATTAAAAAATTAAAACGTAACGCAAACCTCAAATAATAAAATTATTTCTTAGGTCCCGTTCATCCCCTTTCCTGTCGTAAGAGGTGTCTGAAAGGGAACTTCTCTCGAGGGCTCAAGGGTGATTAGAGGTGGGGCTCACATCACCCGTTCGATTTGAGCCCTAACAGGCTATACCTACCCCCGGTAGAAGACGACAACGCATTTATCTTGTGAAAACTCGTAACCAAAATAAAAAAGTTCCGTTCAACATCGTCTTGTCGTTAGTTACACTAAGTCTAATTTTTAAATTCCAAGTCACAAAAGAACAACAACAGAAGGAATCGACGTTTTCACGTTATTATTTTCCATAGTCATTTAATATATCTTTTCAAACCTGTTGAATGAAATCTTTCTTGAGCCAAGACTCGTTAAATTGCGTATTGTCTAATCCAGCTTCCAGCAGAACACGTCGTTCAATCATATGCCAATCACAACGACTGCCAGTGAACACTTTATCGTCCATTATTATAGGCTTCGCTACTTCGATGTGAAAGACTGTGTCGTTTGCACCCCACACCAGCATGTTGTTGATGCTACCTGCGGGTAACTTCAAAAAAGTACAACCATTAATATTTTACGAGGCATTATGTAATTCTACTTAAGTACCTATAGGTATTTTTATCCCTTTCTAAATAGTATTCTTATGGATTCTTTTAGTGTTCAGCTCTAAAGGTTTTGAAACGGTTTAATCGACTATCAGTCACAGATTATTCCTTTCAATATACTTTCTTTAACTAGAAATCAGGTTTTGTATGGTACTAATTCTTATATCGATTTAGATATTTGACTAGTACATAATATACTCATCGTTCTTTTGAATATATTATACTAGTAATATATTACGAGTAATATTTTACCTTTAGCTTGTCTCCTAGTACTTTTTTACCAAGCGTTGGCAATGGTGTTGGACAAAACAATATGTCGTTTGGCAAACCCTTGGCCAAAAACTTCAAAATATTCATAGTCACAACTCCATCAGCCATAAGGATAGGTTTGAGAAGCTTCTTCCTTTCCACGTACGTTGTGTTTAAGATATCATCTTCCTTTTTTTCCTCTTCTTCCACGTCAGGTTTGGGTTTATAAAGGCAGTTAGCTATTTTTATGATCAAATACAGAACATCAAACTCTCGGTCGTCTATGTCGCTAAAATCAACTGAATTTGGATTTCGAAAGTTTGTAATAAAGCAGAATACCTCAGCATCTGAAATGCTGTTAAAATAAGAATAGGTTAGATTGCTACACGAACTATTGAGTCCAATTCCTAAGGGTTCCAGTATTATCGAAGAGCGAGGCTCGGTAATAACTGTGGCTTTGGCAACCACGGTAAAGCGAACTGCAACTCAGGACATGCTGCTTTCCTAAGCTTTGACCTTTAACCTACCCTGAAAGCCTAGGTACCCTGAAGCGGTATAGCGGATGCGTGGGTTCGTTCTCATAATATAATATTCTCAAAATATTACATTCGCAAAACATTACACTCGCAAAATATTATATTCTCGAAATATTATTACCTGTACAATTAAACCAAAAATATGAAAAAAAAAGGTCTGCATTTTATGGAAATAGACGAAAATATAAAAATTATAGCTCCGATAAATCTTGCAAGCATTCTCCAATCAATATTTCACTGTTCAAACATTTTGAAATTAATTTATAAGCTTGATCCGATTTTTCAATGTCTTGATGCTGCTTTTTATTTTGTTTGCAGTTTACTTTTTTTCATTATAATTGTTTGTAGTTCAGCTACTTTTTTAATTTTCTAAATATAAAGAAATAACTTCGGTTTTTTAATGACGATCGAGTTTCTTTTGTGCCGGCCTTCTAATGCATTATTTGTCGGAAATATAGCATTATGGCAACTAAATATTTCGACGGTTATTAAATTAATCTATTGTTTTGTGAAGTACTCTTGAAATTTTGGAGATAACTCAGTATTAGGAGCTTTTTTATAAATTAATAACCTAATATAAAATAAATTGACAGCCCTCTGGAATACAATTCGGTAGGCGTAATATTAGCACTGTACAAAGGCGAGTAATGTGTTGCCCACCTCTAGATCCAGAAAAGACAATTTTCTTTTATATAAAGTAAAAAAAATAGGTAAATTAATGATGTTTATCTACCTTTTTATGGATAATGCATTTTACAAAATATTATATTTTAAGAATATAATATTATATTGCGAATGTAACGTTTTGCGAATGTAATATTTTGTGTATATAATATTATGAGAACGAACCGATGCATGGCCTCAATGACTAAAAAAAATCAATATATTATAATAATGCAAGATGCCTTACCCTAGCTTATATTGACTTACTTAAATAAATATAATTTTTCAAATATATCTGTTTTCATTATTTACGACTTACAGTGGCAGATCAGTTGAGACTTTTATTGTATTCATGCAGCAGAATCCACAACTGTACAATTCTAGCTCTAGATCTTTAGCTGCCTCTAGTTCATTCGCGTAAACCAAAAGAATAAGATCAATTAGTTGTTCAGTTCCAAAAACTAAGCCAGACATTACTTTGGTGATAGTTAACCGAGCTGTGCAGCTGATTGGATTTACCACAAGAACTCGTATTGGTGTGGAAACTCGTTCACATTGAAAATTCATGCTTTTCAGCAGAACAACAGCGTTTATTTAAAGCCAAAACCAAAAACTTTTCTCTGCTCCGCGAACCACAAGTCACCCACAAGTCAAAATAATTTCAGTCAAAGAATGTGGTTCCTACTAGTAGGTATTTCAAGATTTTAAAAAATACCTCAGAACAGTAACCTATTTCGAGAAAGGAGTTTCTTTAACATAACAGAGGTTTCATTGTTCTGAGAAGCTCTCTATATATATAAAATCAATGTAAGTTAAGTTGTAAGATAGAGGCTTTATTTTTAAGGAATTTGTTTAAGTAGTTGTAAATACGAGTAAATTTTAGTTTTTTAAGTTTTGTACTATGTGAAAACTATAACTTTTGTGGCGTCTAGGTTTTTTATATCTTGTTAGCTACATACTTAAGTTGATATAAGTAACAAAAATTAAGAAACATTTCATCACAAACAACACAACATGAGGCGTTTTTTTATAGTTTTGAAGTCACTTTAAGCTAGCTTTTACTCTTTGGAATCCTAGATACCCATTTAACTCTATCTAAGCAGCGTTTTGAATTCACTTGTCCAGTATTCGATAATATTTAATATTTTAACTCTTTGCCTTATACTGGTATATATCCTGATTTGTATTATGCGTTAAATAACAAAAAACTCAGACTGTCAAAATTGTCATTTGACAAAAACAGCACTGACAGTGACATTGAGTGACACTGAGAAATGACAATCTTTTTCAGCCATCCATCGAAGCGTTGTCGTATTGTTTTGTGTTGTTTTTGCAAAAATGAAAAATTGTAAATAAATGTTTAAATATGGCTAACTCTAATGATAAAGATGGGGATGTACCTTCAGCCACGTCCAGTTCATCTGTAAAGTATCCGTTCCTAGAAAGATCTCCATCTGTCGCATCAAATAAAGAAGACAGATGGCCGGAACTCCTGTTATCAAGACCTTACAATTCTTACTATTACAGCTCAAAGAGTAAGTACCTTACATATGCATTATTATCCTACTTGCTGCAGTTTTGTTGATTTAGTTTTCTTGTTTTAAAGCAAATAGGCACATAACTATCAATTTTCATAAATAAAAACATCTTACATGATTAATTATCTATAATACCTACCTAATTAACCTATGTTATTATGCAAATTTTGGTGTCATTTCATGCAAATGATTATTGTTTTATCTTTTGTACAAAGACCCACTCACTAATAATATTTAAATAAGTTGGTATTTTCTCGAATATGTAAGTTTTAGATGAAAACCAACAGTCCAAATACAATTATATATATGTAATGAAAACGTTGGGGGTTCCTAAGAAGCAGCCATGTGCATGTGTACATTCTTTCGAAGGTGCGTTATTAATAAGCAATTTTTTAATTGCAAATTATATAAAAATCTTGCTAATGGTTTAATTAATAAAACATAATTATGATAAATATCTTAGAGATTTCTAATCTGCATAGCCAAAAAATTCTATTCATGGTAATTTCTATGGCCCACTCAGAGTCAGACTTCAGTTGGTTTAGTTAAAGCAATGTTTCAATCAAATTTTGTTTATTTCTAAACTGAACTGAAGTACAAAATTTAATATAAAAATATTGTGTCTGCAGCAGGGGGAACAAGTGGGAGTGACTACCCCTCACTTATTTACTGACACCATTAAAATTCTATTACATTGGTAGTATGTGAGCTTGCCATATTGGATATAGGCCACATAGTGAGCAATGTGTAAAGTTAGAGTTGTAGGTATTGGAACTTCAAGATACAATTTTCACAAACAGAAAATGCCAGAGTGAATCTTAATTCAGAATGTTAAACTCATGGCCGATGAGTATTAAAATCTACATTTTGGCATTTTCAAAGGAACTCCCCCCTATTCTTGAGAGAAATAATGGTCAACCAAAAACCCCAATAACAAAAAAATTGAAAATTCATAGTACCCTATACACCAAGTTTCGTCTAGATTGGTTTGAAACAACAAACAATATGAATACGACTTTTTGCACATCGTTCGTAAGTGACATCATTAGCGCGTAAGGATTCATTAGAATGTTTCAAAAAAAAGGCCCCTGTACGCAAGTACGAATTTTCATCCGTACAAACATACAAACTGACAGACAAAAGAACATATTGCCAGATTCTAAGCAGAGACGCGTGGCGCGCTGGCTTGGTCGGTCAATTAATGATACAATTACAAAACTGTTCCCTCTCTTGTTTCGCTAAAAACCTGTCGCTGTAAAAATAGATTGTTGCATAAAGTGGCCGGATCGCTAAAATTGATCTCATCCAGACAACCTTTGTAGGAAAGGAAAAAATAAATTTAGCGTAGACTGTGGTGCACAACTAAACTGATACATAAATAAAAAGGTTCTCTGAAAAAAAAGCGCACGCTAATTTGGTTTGCATGTTTTATAACTCTCCTCTGTGCAGCATACAAAGTCCATTGATAATTCGCAGCATTTGTGTTATGAGTAGGCAAACTATTATTTTTTCTTTAACACTTTCGTAAATATTTCAATGCGCCAAATTTCCAAATGCTGCTGCCATCTAAAGTACGTTCCTGTAATCGACTTGTTATTATGCATTCTTATTAGTACATTTTGTAATAAAATAAATTATCGTGAACATTATCACAGAACTAAATATTCAACAAGTTCTGTTATTTTACCGCAAGTAGGAAGGCCGTACTTCGCCACCGAGTTATACGAAAACTCTAATAGGTGGCAGCACTCTCTCCTTAAATATTGATTTTCCACCCCTCTGCACTGAAAGCATAGACACCAGGGAATCAATATTACCGACTTTGCTAGAAAAGCCATTGTATTCGCGTCATCGCGCATTCTAAACAGAAATCCGTGACTTGATACTAGACTAGCATTTTGCTTGTCAGTTCTTATCCAAAGTGATAAACACGTATTAAGCAGTCAAACGCGATTTCGTTTGACCTTTAAATTTTCGCGTATATCACGATGCACATACGGGGCTGAACACAATTCACGGAAGTGTACATCGTTTTTCGCTTGAAAGTTTATTTGCCGAATTATTATGCGTTCTCTCACCGCGGTGCATGGGGTAGATCCCTTGCCTGAGCTGGGCATCCCGTCGGCGATTCAACATCAGGGTGACAACCCAGACGTCGACATGGCCGGCGCACAGGACACCATATATCTGTGCAACTTCCGCGTTTCGGTCGATGGCGAATGGCTGTGTTTAAAGGAACTGCATGATATGGACATGCAGGATTCCTACATACGCCCTTCGGAGAACAACGGTGCGATCACCTCGCCTGACGATCCAATGCATTCCTTGATGGGTAACTGTTTGATTATTCGCCGCAACTTGTATGTTACCGACAAAACATGTATGTTACGTTTGTTTTAGCTCGCGACCCTGTCGTCATCGAGCGTAGCAATCTTGTGAACATCTCAAAGCTGATTGTAAAGGAGTTAATTGAACAATCGCTGCGTTTCGGCCGTATGCTTGATAGCGATCACTTGCCGTTACATCATTTCTTTATCGTTCTCGAGCATGTTATGCGTCATGGACTAAAACCCAAGAAGGTAAATATCTCTAATATGTTAATACACGTGTAGTATTGTGCAAGAAGTTACTAAACAACGAACACTAATGTCACTAATTGCATTTGCATGTTACAGCCATTAAGTTGCTTTTGTCGTAACTCGAAGCCTTTTTCAGGGTTTACTTGGTCCTAAAAAGGAGTTGTGGGACATTCTCCAAATGGTAGAGAAATATTCGCCCGAAGCCGCCGACATCACTGCCAGTGTCAGGGACCTTCCAACTGTCAAGTCAGTACCGTTATTTAGTCTTTTAATAGGTAATAGTCTTATACTTGTTGTATACTGGAGTCCACAATGCACTCAATGTCGCGTGACGGATGTCGCCATGACGCAATTTCCTGCGCCATTTGAAGACGTACTGAATTAGTTGTCCTAAATTAGATAGATTGTGCGTTCAGCTTGCTAAGTGGTACAAATGATATATCAGGTAGGATTTTTCACAATTTTTTAAATCGTTTTTCTATTAGTTTAGAAAAAGGTGATTTAATTTTTGTATAAGTTCATATTAAATGACACGGACCACTGAATCTGTGGAATGTAATTCTATAAAAAAACAGTTTGTACACTAGTAGTTTCGCGAACTGTTGAGTTCTCGGAAACAATATTTTGCTACTTTAAATTGGCGTACTAAGGAGAAGGCTTATTCAATACAGTGGGTAGACTGAACTGCCTGTGATGATGATGGTAAAAATAAAAAAATAATCTCCCTAAAAATGTCAACATAGACGTTGTTATTTTATGTGATTCGTGTTTTTGCCGGGAAGCCACAGAGTATTTTGAACCTTATTTCACGAGTCATATAGATATGATATGTGATTGCATGATTTTTGCATTTTTAACGGTATTTCCCCCTTTTTTTAGAGTAATACCTAAATTAAAAACCCTGGCGAATAAATAATTCGTTGGACCCATACACCAAGTTAAGTCAAGATTGGTTGAAAACTTCGACCTGTATGCGAGTACTGAATTTCATGGGTCATACAAACACAAAACATCCTAACTAACAGACGCTTCGCTCGGTCAATAAGCTATAGAGTATTTCGCGAATGTATAAATTATTTTTTTGTATTACTGTCATGGCTTTACATGAAAAAGACCTAAACAGCAACTCAAAGAAAACAATATAGTCTAAAACCGTCATCTATTTTAGGACAGCAATGGGTCGGGCGCGCGCCTGGCTAAGATTAGCCCTGATGCAGAAACGGCTTGCCGACTATATGAGGATCCTTTTGGAGCATCGCGAGGATACTTTAGAGGAGTACTTTGAGCCTCACGCACTCATGTTAAATGAGGAAGCTGTTATTATAACTGGACTGCTAGTCGGCCTGAATGTTGTCGACTGCAACTTGTGCGTAAAGGTAAGCATTATGGTATTTACGATAAGAAATACTACAGCGACTTACCACAAAAGGGAGTTAACTGTTGCGGTTTTACTCTGAATGGGAGTTGTTACTACGAGTACAATCATCAAAATATATAACTTTTACAATTATTTTATGGAAACGATAAAAGAGGAGTTTTATAGATTTTCTCAGGAACCGGTGGAATAGCTGTTTTGTTTTGTTGCTGTTTGTAATCATTATAAATACACAACCTTCTTCAGAATAGTTCAACTCAATGAAATAGTAGTGGGACCATATATTATACTTCTTAACTTTTCATCTCGAGTATAAAGAAAACGTAAGATGCTGATGTGGCAGGCGTTTTGAAATATTATCCCGTACCTACTGACATATATGTCTTTCTTTTTATATTTGTTTAAGATTTAACCTGCTTATTTTATTGCTTTCCTCTATTCGCACGTACCTATTCGTATTTACTAAAATAATAACTAACTGATCTATATTTCAGCATCTTGGAATAAACTTAAAATTCATTCATACACGAAACTTAAGAAAGAAACATATAACTATAATGTATTGTGTATGTTATTTAGGAAGAAGATCTGGACAGTCAGCAAGGTGTAATAGATTTCTCTTTGTACTTACGAGGCAGTAACTCTTCCAACGATCTCGCTGGAAACGGTAGCAATGTCAACACTGAGCCGAAACAACGGCACATCAACACTATGTTGGACCAGAAGAATTATATCGAAGAACTCAACAGGCATCTCAAGTGAGTCAACAATTTATATTTATACTTCTTACAGGCCAACATCATCATCATCCGCAGCCTTCGTTAATGGCTTTGTTGGGTAGGGGCCTCTTTCATGCTATAAGTGTCAATCTTGTCCAGGTTCCCTATTTTTGAGATCGCTTGATTTGCGATTTCAATTGCGAAAGAAATCACCGGTGAATTTAAATTCGAGTTGAATTGAAAATGGTGAATTTATTATGGAAGGGTATGAATTTTCAATATTGCGACTTCATTGCATATCGTTCGTAAGTGACTTGTCTTGTCTGACTTGTCATTAGCGAGTGATGAATGTATTCGAACATTTCAAAAATGAGGCCGCAGGTTGGACATGCGACAAATTTTATGGCGTTAACCCACCTTGCTGGTGGTCGACCGACATTTACCGTACAGGCCAAGATAATGTACAAAATTTTCATATATGTCAAAAGACTACTGATGTGGAGGCAAAACAACGTAGTGACTTAAAATGTAGAGTGCATGTTCACAAAATACACCAAAAAACTTCTTTATCTCGCTCTGCATCTAAAGAGTGTCAAAGTTCACGGTAGTTGAGTTGCCTCCCTTGTATGCGTCGCAATTACACTCATCAATCAGTATGCTTATTTTGTCTATACTAATTTCTTTATCCATAAAAATAATACTAGACATAATATAATAAATCATGTATCTAAAAAGTAAAAGCACGAGTACTTATTTCTAAATTGCCAACTTTAATACGTAAAATCATTTACGTAATATATCTAACAATTACTCTATACAAATCTGTAGAAAGAATTTGAAAGATTCATGAAAGTTTATTACTTCTACATAGATTATAAAAGATTTTATGCAGACAGTTTGCCAGATGCTATGACTTTATTGTTCGATTGGTCTCACGCAACAAGGTTAGGAGAAATTTCAATATCTGTGCTAATAGCTGCTAAGGAAAGTAGATTAACTGGCATATAGACTCTAGGCACTCGCACATTTCGGTAATCATATACAACCATAATCTGATACTTTAGTGTTATGGGTCGTTGTTTCTTAATGCGAAGATACGTTATTACGATAACTTTCACTAATGTAATGAAGTTGTTCGTGTTCAAAGTTTAAGGTGGTACTATTGTTTATTCTGTAGTTTAGCCAAGATGCAAGGTTAATGACATCCCACGTTATTTATTACACGTAATGACCGGAATATTTATTTATTTTATAAAGTTACGTTTTTAAACTACATTCATCTCTCTCATGTCTTTAAATTCTATCATTCTTTATTTTCATATATATCAGCTAGTTGTTTCAATGTAGACTCTAGACGCCAAGTGTGTTATCTGAATTTAATTATCATGTAGAATTAATTTAGTAACCAGCACTCAAAGAGATGGTGTTGTTTTAGTTTTTCTGGGCGCTGAGTTGACTGCCTCAACCACTCTGACACTGGCTACTCCATCGGTTTTACAAAGCCGTATCAATAAAGACAAAAATCAAATAGCAAACTGAATGGCCTAGTTTTGATACGTTGCTCAGCCCCTGAGGCAGAGGCTGATTCTCCAAAAGTCGCGTATCCACTTGCGCAGCCTCAAGTCGAGCTGCCTCATCCAGAGCATGCCGCGAGCTGCGGAAAGTTTGATTGTCTCCACTTGAGCCACAAAATAGAGCAACGAGGCAGCTGGCCTTTACCCGAGCCAACGTATACTTAGTAGAAGCTACTTAGTTCTCAAAGGTCGCGGACTCATTTTCACGTAGGAACTAGGTATCTGCCATACTAACGTATTGTAGCTAAGTAATTACACACATTATATTATAGTTACATTCTCTGCGTGTTTGAAACACCACTATGTAAATAAATAAGTACGTATGTAACTGATGAATTTAGGGTATATTACACTTTGAGCACATGTGATTACACAAAAATCATGAAAGAAGTCGTCCATATACTCGTACACCCAGGTGACTTAATTCCAATGTGAACAAATTACATATTTTGTTGTCTATATATAGACAGAACGGTTAGCAAAAAGTCTATTTCAAATTATATTTGATAAGTAGACTGATATTTTCGCGGTTATATAAGCGAAACCAAGATTAAGGTAGTGTGCGTTTTCTTAAATGAGGTATCTACATACGGCTTACCATTATCTACAAATCAGTCAAAAATAGCAGTGATGGCCTAGTGATCAGAAAGCTTGACTCCAGACCGTGAAATCCTAGTTCAAACACCGACCTTGGAATTTTCATTTCACAGTGCAACGGTGGCAAATTTGCAAGCCAAAGTAGAAGGTTTGACCACGACAAATGCTCTAATGAAGGAGGATCTTGCCATTGCTAAGAACACGATGATCAGTCTTGTTGAGGAGAATAATCAGTTGAAACACGCTCTTGGTAAGTTACTCCAATTTATAAATATCCAATGTCTTTATCCGGATCATCAATCGCTGAAAACGCAGTATTTGACAAACAAATTAAGCCTAGAAGAATAATAGCTTAGTCATTTGTTTGTCCTCTTATCATTGTCGTTTAGGTATTTATGTGATTCATTTTTAGGTAATCCCTATGATATTATGTGTAATCCAATTATTGCGTATAATGTTTGTGAGTATATATTCGTATTTTAATTAGTTATCTAATTAATCTTCTCTAAAATGCAGTTATCGCGGGAAATCCGGAACAATTATTTAGTGCAGGTATGAATGTCATCAGTGCATACGCATCACTTACACCCAAAATATTTAACCTATAAAAACTAACCATAGTCTAGGCATCAAACGCCATGCACCAAACGAATATAGAGTATCGATTTTTTTCATCTACAATATTATATCCCACTATATAACTGAGATAAAAAAATCGTCTGACCGGACTATTTTCGTACCGGGTACGTTGCCGGCCGGCGAATTATCTTCATAATCTATTCTACACCTAGGTAGGTAGAGATTATTTCTACGTTACTGATTACTTACAAAATCGACGTAAATAATAATTCAATTTATTCGAATAGATAAGAGACACCTTGCATTTGTGAGTCACTCACGACACAGGCAATAGCTTAGTTTGCATTGACATGCCGGCAGCAGCGCACGCGTCATTTTATTGTCCCACATCTAACGTTTGCAATCGTAAATAAAACTTCCTTTACCACCGTTATGCACTATAAATTAACACCCATGGGCAATACTTCGACTAAATCACATACGAGTAGGAGACAATCTATCTGGTTTAGATCTTGTGAGTTATTTTTCACCATCGCCGTGTATAAATTTAAATGTGTCTTGTGTTTATTTGAGTTTCGTTTGAAACACGTGTGTTTTTTACTGTGCGCAGGTCAGGACATAACCAAAGATACGAGGATGAAAGTAACTGAGTTACCATCAGATGAAGAGGTAATTTTTGGCTATTTAAGTTGTTTCAAATATTTCAAAAGAAATTAATTATTTCAACATCCAACTGTTTTTCTTTAGTTATCAATATAAAAGCTATTGTCTTTATTTTTACTTGCTTGACAGTTTTTAATATATCCAACAAGACTATCCTGCTGAGACGTAGCTTCGAAACCTATAGATATGAAAGATTTTTAAATATTTACTCCCTCTATGACTTTTAAGTTTAATTTGTTTTAATAAATTTGTAGTGTCCCTTAATTTATTATTTTTAATATATAAATATAATATTATTATTATTAATTGATGAAAAGTAATGGCAGTCATTACTAACCATTACTTTATTAAAATATTGAATAGTCATTAAGGAAATAATGACCCTATTATGTTTATGCTCGATTATTTCACAGTTCATCCTAATAACATGTGCAATAATGTAATTGATTTTCATTGTCAACTTCTAGGAAAAGCGAAGTGTTAAAAGTGCAACGTCCGATAAGTCTAAAGACAAAGACAGCGAATCGGGGAAATGGTTAGAAGAAGAGAGAAAGAAAAATTTGGAACTACAAAAGGAAATAGATATACAGGTAACTATATCTAGCAGATATTTTAGAACCTAAAGTTTATCAGACTGGAAAGTGTTGCACAATGTTAGAGCCTTGGACTTTATTTTGCTCATTGAATGTTTACAATATTGAAAGAACTAAAAATAATAGGATTTGAATGAAATTATTAATTATTTGAATGAATTTATTCTTGTAGATACGGAATGTTTCGATGAACCTCTGACAGTTTTTTTTCATAATTTATTATGAAGAACTTGATTAAATTTGTGTTATAGCTGTTATTAACTCTGTGTTTATGAATATAAAAAATTAAATAGAAATAATTTACAATAGTTTCACATTCATACACTAATAAATTTATAGTAAATAATGGATTAATAATAATTTCAGATCTCGCTGAAAGCAGAAATGGAAGTTGCGATGAAATTGCTCGAAAAAGACATACATGATAAACAAGACACTATTATATCTCTAAGAAGGCAGCTGGACGATATAAAGTTGATCAATTTAGAGATGTACAAGAAATTGCAGGTGAGTCGATAAGACGATATTACAACACTATTCATATCGTACGTTTGCCAAACAATCACTTAATGTAATCGCTAAAGAGTCTTTCGCTTTCATGGTCTGCCGAATAACACTATAATGCCACGTATTTAAATCAAATTCTAATATTATTGGTTTTAAAAAACCTTCTTACTAGTAAACCTAATGTTGACCTTTATTTTTGTTTTGTACCCCTAAATAAAAGTCACAAGCATGTGTTGCTAATATGGAAACATTGCTTTCTTCTTGAAACTCAACAATATCGCATCCTGCAAATTCACAAAATTTAAATACATGCTACACAAAGTAATCCTTGTAAGATTATTAAACTGTGCATGTAGTGTAGCAAGAGTAAAGCGAAGTTCACACGAGTTGCAGACTTTTTGTTGACTATTGTCAAGGAGAAACTACAAAGTCGATGCCCCGTGAAGGCCATACAATGCGCGTGGGTGATTCCGACGCCAGATTATAACGCCCATACTGATCTGGCTGGTTAATTAACAAAATACTTGTGCATCCTCGCCTTATATTGTATAGCCCTTTGTTTTGATAACATCGCTTTATAGATATTTATCTGGGCTGTGGCCGGCTATTCATAATATGCAGTTTATATGTATCTTATGGCTTTGTGTGTACTAATGGATTATTAATTAATGGGTATACTGAACCGAAAGTGAGTCATTTTATTAGTCACGCTTGATTTCACAAAGTTATTACTTAAATGTACTATAAAAACTTTAAGTTATAAAGTATGAATTACGTTTAAAATCACAGAATTCTTTTTATTTATAACGATAAGTACAATAACCCGCGTTCAGTTTGGCATACCCTTACTACTTTACTAAATATTCGTATGTATCGCTTAAAATTATATATTTATCAATTACTAACCCAATGCTGTATTCAACATTGCCGCGTATCTCGCACGGAAGGAATGCGAAATGGAGCTGACTCAGAAAGGCGAGATGGTGTCGAGGCTTCAGGGGAAAGCCGAACAAATCGGCAAAATACTACAGAACCTTGAGAAGTTTAACCATTTCCTAGGACCAGACCATGAGCTTGTCAAAGCGCTCAGATCCCCAACCACTAACGAGAATAATATAAGCGAGAAATTAGACAAGATCAGGGCACAGAGCAGCGCGTATAAGGGCGCAAAGTCGAGGGACGATGGGCCGCCCCATAAGAAGTTAAATCTTCAGGAAATACCACCGTTTCGTAAAAGTAGCGTTAATGACAAACCGTTAAGTCAGTTACGGGAGTGATTAATAAAGACATTTAAATAAAGTACTTAATTGAACTCTAAATAGTTGGGATAAGCCTAGCCGTGCGAGCTTTTTTATCATTTTACTAAAAAAATACTCATGTATTTAACATAAATGTATGTATTTGAGATATTTTAAAATCAAATTGAATGCAAAATCTTTATATTTTATTATTTTGTGAATTTATTATCTTCAAATATTAGTTTAACATATACTGCCTACTTAAATATATATAAAATGTTCGTAATTGTTCTTTGTTAATATTCAAAACTTATGCGCACAATTAGAAGTGAAAGTAAAACATATTTTCAGTCTTACAAACCTTTGTTGAAATTTTTGCCGTTGGGCTCATCCTGATACATCTTACTAGCAATCTTAATAGTTCAAAAATAAATTACTGCATCATGAGAGGTGGTATTTTCTCATATTAAATTGTATGGTATTACTAACATAAAATTTATTGTTAGGCAAATTCTAATATTGTATTCTATGCTAATATCGAGGATAATATTCTGGTAACGGAGATTCCTTTATAATAAGTAGTAGTTGTTATTTGCAATACCACTGTATATACTTCTTCGTTCTGTGACAGAGGATCTTCCGAGCTTTTTATATAAACTGCATTTACTCGCTTAGCTCTAACAATAACCATAACCTAGTGTCTACTAAGAGTTGTTATTTTATTCAGCTAAAATGTATTGGCCTTGTTTTAGGAATGTGAAAGTTCCTTGAAACATAAAACAGAGCTAATAGCCAAATTGGAAGCAAAGACTGAATCGATGGGCAGCACCATACATCAGCTCGATGAGAAGTAGGTTTAATTTTTTACTATGACGTCACTACCGGCGGGCAGGAGGCCCTTTATTTTGAATAGAGTGCCTAGAAATAAACGCTCTAAGAGTCGGCACATGCAAGTAGCGATTAATGTCTTTCAACGCTTCGTTTGTGCCGGCCCTTGTGACACAAAGTGATAGCGCAGCGAATTTCTCATACAATACAACAATCGAACGTGCAAAAATGCAGCACGTGATTTCGAACAATTTGGAAATCATGACAGCAACATCTCTTTAAAACATTTATATAAATCTACCAAGTGTTGATAAATTCGTTGAGTGACCACTAACTATAGGGTGCTCCGACCCGAAAGCTGTTAATAGTGACTATGCGCTTGACATATCAGTATACGTCGCACTATTAGATGTGTGCATCGCACAGCTTGCGACATCTATCCATACGCTCGATATTGGCAAACCGTCACAATGATACTATCATTGTAACGTAAAAAACTATTTTGATATTCATTAAAAAGTAACTGCGATGAATGCAAGTAATGTTAGATTAACGCCAATGTTGCTTCCGCTTTCCCGTTGCTGACGAATTTTATGGCTAAAGTGAAGATGTTGTTTATTTATCGGAACCGTTAAGTTTTTATTAGTTTGCTTAGGTTGTCTATTGTTGACCACAAATTAAGGTATTAAATTAAGTATAGCTGTTATGGCACAGTGCATAAGCAGTGGAGAGTAAAAAGTCTTCGAAAAAAATCACACGCGTAGCATATCGATGTTTTTTCATAGAAGTAAGTTTAACATTTCTTCCTAATGTTGCTGGCCAAAAAAAAATGTCGCTATGTCAGATATTCTCATCGATATGATATTGAATTAAATATATATTACGATTGATATAAGAAGTAAAATCCCTGTTATCGGATTCCAAGGATTCCACTTGTAACCAAAATTATCTTTACCTGCTTGTCACACTGTGATCATAACAACATCTATTTAGTTTTTACAGAGTTACTTTCCCATAAGACAGAGTAATACGTTTTTGTAATTTATTTTACTTCCCTAGTGATAGTAAAATTATTGAAGACTGTAACAAATGTATTACTTCTAAACAATATTGATCTCGTTCGAGTGATTTGCTATTTTATAATGATAATTATTTATTGTATCCCAAGTTGATAAATGATAACTGCTGATTTAGTAGCATCGAATGTATTTGAATCTTATATTTTCATTGAATAGTTTTGTAATTCGAGGCGGTAGCTATGTAAAGCCTTATTTACAATAAAGTATATTCAGTCGCATAATGTATTTCATTGAAAATCCAAAAGTTATGTTTTTGAGTTGTGCAGGTTTGCCATTATCAGTCCCATACCATTGTGTTTGCATGCTTCTTACATACTTATTATACACTGCACCTACACACGGATCAATTACATTGTAATCTGCGGTTATTATCTTTGTATCTTTAGTGTAGTTGATGTATAATTTGGTATAGAATACGTGATATAGTGTGAATGTTTATAATAATCGAACGTTTTCCGGTAGGTTAGAGTATTTGCCGTTTACTTTATGGATTAAAAATTACTTGTACCAAAATACAGTCCATTTGATCCCATAATATAAGCTTATCCATATATAGTTTATTTATCATTAAATGCCCTAATTATGAATATAGGATAACCTATAACTAATTATTTAATGCAACGAAACATTCGTTTCTAAATAGGTACCTAATTATTATATTCGCTAGTACTTCTTTGCTACCCGCACTTTAAAGGTAAATCCTATATGATACAATGACCGCCAACAATAAACAATACATCTAAGCATGAGTTTATCACATAAACAAAGTAAGGAAGAACTAAATTTATAAATATAAATAGGTACGTAGATGAGTGAGAATTTATAATTTCTTAATAAAAATCTGTGAAACTAATTGCCTATACTCGTAGATTTGATAGATTTATTATTTGAGAAACACTGCAATGAATCCTACATTATTTCACAAACATCTTGTACACATTGGTAGAAAAAATTCTTCTTTTGATTCCCATTACATCAACATTATATTTATAGAATTATATTATATAATATGAAATTTTAATTTTCGTACTAAAATTCTAATCCGTACTAAAGAAAAAAGGTTGATTAAGATTATAATCTTAATCAACCTTTTTTCTACCTAAAGCTGAGATATGTGTACTCGTAAGATAAATATTTTGAATATACTTCTGCTGAAATGGGATATAGGTTACTATCTCTATTTCAGCATTAGCTAGGAAAGTATACATTAGCTAGACACGTAATATACTACTGCTATACCTACTGGTATATTCATACTCATACACATACTTCATGGGTTCGTGATTCTGCAAGTAATACCAACATACCTACTATGAGAAAGGAACTATTAGCATTACCTCTTAGTTTTTAGGTGTTTGTCGCAATTTTTAAGTCACTAAAGCGACAATTATAAAAAATAATATCTAAACATTTCTGTTGGTCTGTTTTAAAGCTGAACCTACATTGTTCGTAAAGTTTACAAACATATTTCCTTTTCTCATTGTAATGTACATAATTATGTCCAGAATAGTGAAAGAATGTCTCCTATGATTGATCGTCACGCTATGTTTACGAGTACTCAGATAGAACTAGTGCGAAACGTACGTTAAGCGTAAGAATGCGCCATTTTCTCTCACAGCGGCTAATTTTGATGTTCGTATGGGTAAAACATTCCGGGGTGAGAATAATGAAGTCATCAGCCTTACCAAACTCACCGAATTCTGAATCATTCGAAAGAATTTTCGTGTAGATTCGAAAACTATGACACTATGAATAACATAGACACATGTTTAAGTGTTAAGAAACTAAGTATATCGCATTTTCGTCATCTTATAGAATACGTTTTTGATGAGATTCAAAATTTTTGAATCTGATAAAAACGTTTTGCAATTGGTTTGAATGAGAAAATTAAGGGGTCTATTTAGTGCTGGCATGAGTTTTTTAATGCATTAAGTACCTACCTACCTCCCTTCCTGCTTCTTATATTACATTAATGCTATTGTAGAATAATCGTTACACATAATATAAAGGACTCAGGTCCGTGGATATAATACGCAAAACCTCAATGGTTGAGAATGTAGGTAGGTACTTCGACGCGGGAGAGATGTGGGCCTTTCATTTATCTCGTAAGGCTAGATAGGAGGGTTTTGCAAAAATCACGAAATATCACAATTGAAGAACGTAAAAGCGGGGGGGGGTTAATATATCCAAAACTTCATTCCGTTGTTGGGAAGTATTCTTATCATATAATAGGCTGAGCTTAATAATCAAGTTTGTTCTGCGACATGATAATGAAAATGTTTATTGTAATATTCATTAAATACTATTTTGAACACATAAAATTACGTTATATTTAGGTAGGTACGTAGTTCTGAAATGACACTCTTTTATCTGAGTTGCTACATCTCTTAGCTTAGTCCACATTCTAGTCATTAGTCTAAGAGCATAAATTATGGAAGGCGAAAGCACTCCTTAATCTATGCTAATAGTGAAAGTAGACCGATGGTCGGACTAAACGTTTCGGAGGATATCATAGGTACGTTATAATATAGGTTACAGGAAGATAAGTTGGCTAGACAGAGCCTGGAAGAAAGCGCTCGCTCGTTAGGCCAGAAAGCGGCCACGGCGGAGACGAGGGCAGTCGCAGCTGAAGGAGACCTTAGGATAGAACGCGAATGGCGGATATCATTACAGGTGATTTTACTACAACACTACGATTGTACTTTTAAAATAAAGTCATTGAAGCTCCAAGAACAGTACCTAACGCTTTGAGGTGACTGGTAGAGACACGCAATATTCAAGGAGATAATATTTCAAGGTCACGTTATATGTAGGTAGGTATAGATCTTACTCTCTATGTATTAAAAGAATAGCTTTTGCTAGCGGCTCCGCCTTTGTTATGTTTTTTTCCGAGAAAAAGTAGCCAAGTAGCAGGTGCCCTCCGGAGCTCAAGCTATCTCTGTGCAATACAATCAAGTCGATTCGTCACTAAGTTTCTGAGAAGCAGAAAGTCAAATAAATACACTTTAGCATTTACAATTTGTGTGGGGATAGGTGTAGCAACGAATCATTTCCCAGGAACCATTAGTTTTCTATACTTTGACTATTAAGATGTTGTGATTATTCATTGCAGGAATCAATGATGCGGGATCGAGATAAGATATCGATGCTGACTCAAGAGGTGGAATCACTCAAATCAATAGGACAGGTAAATAACAATCGATTTATAATACTCGCTGATGTCACTATTGTTTGTGTGATATAAGAGCCTAGTACTATTAATAATACCCTACAGCCGGATCTATTATAAGAACGTTATCCTGAAGGGATTAAAACATTATTATTCAAACTCTTCCCTGAACAAAATTACCTATATCCGAGCAACAGTTCTGGCTGTTTTGACTTAGAGTATGCCACAGTTAGCAAAACATAATTTTTAATACTAACTCTGATCTATTCTGTGACTTGACGACCTGAAATGATGACTAGCCCTTTTCGCACTTATAAAACGAGGAGAACGTTGCAACATTTTAGAACTAGCTATTTTGTCAGGGTAGCCTGGATTGTCCAACTTGGAGTGTAGTCTTATTATGCCAGTGCTAGGGACCTACTTAAAATTTTTAAACGATTTAGGCTTAGCTTACTTAGTTTATTAAAGTACAGAAGTTTGTTGAAATTAGATGAGTGTTTTGCTTGTTTGATCTAACTTATATTAAAGATCAAATTACTCGAGCTGACTCGCTCCGCATAAAGCCTACGGTTTTATTGATCCATAGTGCTAACAATACACCGTAAAACATTGTAAATGGATGTATGGCACTTTTCCCCATGACCCTGTTTGGACAGGCCGTGGTCACGGTCATTGGCTTTGACCTTCTGTCGCGACTTTATATTTGTCGAACTGATTGGTACTGAAATTTTGGATTAATGACGGAAACGCTTGAAGGTTCTTTGCAATCATTATTAAGAACTACTTTATTGAAAGTATATTTTTCTAATTTCGTGAATCACGCATATTTATATGTTTTAGGGTTTTAGTCTCCTGGTAAAAGGTGCTCAGCTCATATTGATAAGTACAATGAGTTCCAAATGTAGGAAAGGTAGGTACATCAATTGTTATTCCGAACTGTGTAACTAACATAACTACCAAACTAATATATCAGCTAGAACAGTTGAATCATAACAAATTTTGTCTACAGAAATACCTATCCCTTCAAGAAGAACAACACATCCTACGGACACAGTACAGCGAGGCGCAGAAAACCCTTGAAGAGGTCGGTGCTACGCTGAGCGAAAACAAATTACAACTAGCAGAGTTATTAGAGAAGGAAGCGCAAGCCGCCAGTGTTACCACCACGGAAGAAACACCAAACTGGACGAGTGATAAGGACGCTACAGCTTGCACGGCATGCACTAAGGAGTTTACGATAGCTAGGCGAAAAGTAAGTAACAACAAATAAATAAATGCAAACGCAATTTTTATCTTGTATCAGCCACAACAGACTGGAGCAAACTGTCCACATGTTAATCAGGTAATATGTACAACTTGGGGCCCTATTTTTGAGATCGTTTGTGTGAATTCAATATTCAGATGTGCGAAAAAATTGCCCGTGCATAAGTTGGATTAGCAGTTTTTCCAGAAATATTTAAAATGCCTACTCTATTTCACGCAGAAATTGTATGTCGTCATCCATAATAAAAGTACATTTTGACATTACTAAATACATTACATTATTAAACTAAGAGCGTCGAAAAGAATGTACCTAAATTAAAAAGAAAGCAAGATTTTTTATTTTCTACTAGGTAATGGTAATCTGTCAAACTTTCTATCAGTGAATTCAAATACGCGACTGATTAAGTGTATCCCATCTGGCCCGGTGACTTGGCCCGGTGCCGGGCCATATGGGAAAAAATCGGTTTAACTGGCCCGGTGATACAATTTATCGGGCCAGATTACACAAATCAAGTGCCATCGTCCCCGGTAAGGGGAGATAAGAGGATACGGAACTACATGCATCTATGAAATGGATTGAACTTATAGATCATTCGTATTGTGTATAATCAAGAATGCTACTTTTGTATATCGTTCGTAAGTGATGTCATTAGCGAGTGATAAATTTATTCCAACGGTTCAAAAATAGAACCCCTGGTTGTTTATTTGGTATCGTATTAAGAAACGCTATTCTTAAATCTCACCCCTGGCAAGGCAGCGGTTTTTTCCCCAAATACGAGTACTTTTGCTCTAGTGCTAATAACTCGTAACATTGATTAATTAATAAGTATGTCGTTCCAAATATTTTTTAAGTATACGCAAGTAAATAATAACCAAATGACGTGATTTTTCTGCATTACTTTTAATGACGTTATTATAATTCCATTTGACGATCTATTCTTGAGTAATATGTTTGTTACGTAGACAATAGAATTTGTTGCCAGGATTTGTAAAGCGATTACTTGGAGGTGGCAAAATAAACTTTTTTTTTTTCTTTTTGTGTTTTCTCCTTTTATCCGCAATCAGTTTCTACTATAAGCGGATGTAGTGAGTGTATCATCATGTGTCCAGTGTGCCCTCCAGTGAGAGCATCTCCTGATCTTCATCTCTGAACCCCGCGATCACTCGCTGGGTGTCACGTGTTTTCGCTTCAGCCGTGGAGTGTAGGCTCGTGTTTTTAATTCGCCGGCCAATTGATTCGGGTGTTTTGATAAGCGATGACTGTATGATTTAGAAGCGTTTGTAACTTCTTCATTAACTGTGCTTATATTCAGATTTTTGTGAATTTCAGTGTTAGTTGTGTACCAAGATACGCCGCTTATAGTCCTTAGAATCGTGTTCTGCATTCTTTGAATTATTGTTATGTTGGATTTTGCAGCTGTTCCTCATAATTGGACACCGTACATCCATATTGGTTTCAGCACGCTTTTGTATATCGGGAGTTTATTGTCTGTCGACAATTTGCTATTTCGGCCAAGGAGCCAGGAGTATGCATGATACCTTATTTTAAGAGCTCTTCTTTTCATTAGAATGTGGTGCTTCCAGGTCATGCGTCGGTCCAAATGAACGCCTAAGTACTTAACTTGTTCTTGGTGCGGTAATGTCACACTTTCTAGTTGTACAGGTGGACAATTTCCGTTTCGAAGAGTAAAAGTCACTTGGACAGATTTTGTCGCACTTGCTTTTACTCTCCATTTTCTCAACCAGGATGTTATTTCATCAAGACTTTTTTGCAGTGTTGTAGATGCATCTTTAGGATCGACGTTGCTTGCGAAAATAGCAGTGTCGTCCGCAAATGTTGCTGTGGTAACTTTCTCTACTTGAGGAAGGTCGGCTGTGTATATAGTGTATAAGACCGGTCCCAACTCTGACCCCTGCGGAACTCCGGCTTTAATTTCATAAAATGGTGATGAGGCACTCATCTCTCGTACCTGAAATAGTCTATCCAGCAGGTAAGACTGAAGAAGAAGAAAGTAGCTGTGTGGTAAATAAGATTTTATTTTGTAGAGTAGTCCCTTGTGCCAGACTTTGTCGAACGCCTGTTGGATATCCAGAAATGCTGAAGAACAATACTGTTTTTCCTCCAGGGCTTGTCTTATATGCTCATACACTCTGTGTACTTGCTCTATAGTGGAATGCTGCTGTCTGAAGCCAAACTGGTGATCAGGAATTATTTTGCTCTCTTCTAGTATCAGAGTTAGTCTTTGAAGCAATATTTTCTCGAATACTTTAGACATGGTTGGTAGAAGACTGATTGGTCTATATGAACTGACTTCATATGGTGGTTTACCCGGTCTGTGTATCATTAATATAGATGAAACTTTCCATAGTTGCGGAAAATACTGGACTCTCAGCATACCGTTAAAAACCATTGTAAGAAACACTATTGCTTTCCTTGGTAGGTTTTTCAGTATCTCTTTGGTTATTAAGTCAAATCCTGGAGCTTTTTTGTATTTTAGTTCCCGGATTGTTTTCCAGACTTCCCTAACAGTTACCGGCTTTGGAGGTGGGGATAGTTGTAGATCTTGGCCCAGTACCGTAGTAAATAAACTTGCCGTACGAATCATACTTAAGAAGAAAGATATAAAAACTTCGTTCTCAAAGTCAATGTCACATAATGCTTGCCTGACAATGACAACTGACATCGCAGCGCCGCACCGACACGAGTTTGTTTTTGTTGTGATGGTTATGGAATTTATAAACTAAACAATTAGGTATTTATTTCCGTGCTAAACTTATTAGTGTTACTATTTTCTGTATTTGGAATTATTCCTAATCAAGGCTCGAACGCAGTTCAAGATATTACCACTGAGAAAGGACTGAAACGAACCAAGTATGACTACGAGTTATAGCAATGGACTCGTTGTAATTATTTTCATCGGCGTCGCTTCTACCGCTTACCATTACTTGATTAAAAGAAAGATAAATCCGACCCGCACCACTAGCAAGAAGCAAATCACCGACGTGGTCATGTTTTCAGCTATCCCACAATCGGAGATGATACCAAGCAAATATTCTCGATCTATGGTTCATCCGAGCATGGACCGGCTTCTGGCCTACTTAAATCTAGCTCGTTATTCTTTAGACATATGCATGTACATGATAACTAACTGCGACATCGCTCACATGATGCAAAAACTTCGAAACAGAGGTGTGAAAATACGTTTCATTGTTGATGCTGACATGGCATATGCAACTGGATCAGCTACAAAGCGAATAGAAAACCAAGGAATCGAAATGCGTTGGATGAAATCTACTCACCTTATGCACAACAAGTTCTGTGTCATTGATGCTTCTCCTGATATTGTAGATGATACTGTCATACCATTTACTATGATTGGTTCAATGAATTGGACAACACAAGCCTTCAAAGGTAATTGGGAGAATGTGCTTGTGATGTCAAAACAGACTATTGTTAAACAGCTAAAAGATGAGTTTGAGAAACTTTGGATTGAATTTATGCCTATTGATAAGTAATTTTACTATGTACATTTATTAGACCTCAGGTTCAGAATCAAAACAAAACCTGAAACTGAAGTGAATAATCTATTTGATGATGGTAATGTCATCCATGTTGCATCCAACTGGTGACTAGGCTCATCTACTGACATGTGCCCTTAAGAGGCTGGAATATCTAAACTTATTCTATAACACTTGGTTACAAGTTGTGCAGTATAGCTGAACAAAGTTGGAGGTGCAATAATATCATAACACATTTTAGGTCCATTCTTCTCTTTGATAAGAAGTAATCAAGTCTGAATGAAAGTATTTACTATTATTAATAAAATATATATATGCATTCATACAACTTTGTTTTATTATATTTTACTATAACTACAAAATGTTCAAATATATATTCCATAAAATTAAGTAATTATTAGGGCTGAACACATTCTGGCATGTATCAGTTGAGGTTGTAGTACTAGGGTGCATTTTTAAGTTCACAAGACCCCATTCTGCAAACTTAAAAATGCCGTTTTGTATTCACTTTTTATTGGCATAAGTGATTACTCTGTGTTTTTGCTTATAATTTTTTGTAGTAACATATAGCAGGGTAATTAGTTGAAACTGCATCTGAGCCAAATAGTAGTAGTAGTATGCAGGTGTACTTAACCTTTTACCCATAGCCAAGGCTAACAGTAATAATGATGTCATGTATATCAGCAGTATGATGCATTTAGCTTGATTTATAGTCATACTTACAATCTATTTCAAGGTCTAGGCAATATTGATGTGGAATATATGGCATCACACAATAACTTCTTTACAACATATTTTAATTTTAACAGCATTTCTCAGATGTTATATATAACCTAACCTAAGTTTTTTGTAATTACAGCATCACTGCCGTAGGTGTGGGCATATATTCTGCAGCGCTTGCAGTGAAAAGACAGTCGCGTTAGCTGGCAACACCAAGCCTGTGAGAGTATGTGACGCCTGTTATGCTGAAATCAGACTTACATAGTGACAGTAATACTGTAGTATTTTTAAATTACAATAACACACACATATTAAGTTACGTTTTCGTCTAAGGGTAAATAATATATGTGCATGCCATCTCGCACACTTTCAAAGAGTATCAACTAGGCTGCCATTTTTTGAACATATAGTTCTGAAACAGAGACTTGAGAATGTTACTATCCAATAGAGCCTTATCAGGGCAGTGTATGCTACTGACGCAAGCCGGCCCAGGTTGGGGCCTTAGTACCTAGTTACTGTATAGATGAAAATGTATTGATGAACATAATATAGTGTTCACACTGGTTATATAGCAGCTGATACTTTCAAAAATTAGTTTGTTTATGAGAGAACAAAATATGAGATCAAATTTAATAAAACATATAGGTAGGTGCCTAGATCGAGGATTGTTTCTTTTTGTATAAATGACTCAGATTATTTAGAGTATATTATGGTAATAAATAATATTAATTGAAATAGTATAGCAAAATTTGGTAAACTATTTATTATTATATTATTATTCTTAAAATCGAATCTTATTTTAACCACAATAATTGTACATTATCAGATTTGTCCAGCATCACAATAAAAAATAAAATACAATATCATAAGTAAGTTAGCCAATCTGACTAGGACTCAATGTCTCGCATAGACACAGCAATATTGTTCCAAGTAATCTATACAACCTAAGACTGAACCATATTATTATTCATAACAGAATGTATGTGTTGTGTTATGTACCAACAAAACAGTTAAACTTCTTTCACAAAATTGTACCTAAATGTAAAAATACTATGCCTATGACAACCTCTAAGAGTTTTTATACAGGTGCCCAGAAATCAATAAGCTGGAGTTTACACTTTCATAATGACTTAAGTAAGAATAAATACAACAGAGAAATAATTATTATTATTATTAAACTTAAGTCATATTTTTTCAAAGAGAGCATAATAAAATATAGACTTTTTAAGCACGGTATTAAGTTTTTTTGTAAATAAAAAACCACATTTTTTTGTAATTCATTGGCCCAGTATTTTTACAATTACTTTAGTATGAAAACATTAATAGTACGTACAGATTTGTCAGTCTCATTGTCATAGACCATTACCATTGTAATAACGACATCAATAATATCCTATCTATTCTTTTAATTATAATGTGTTAAGATATTGTAATTTGGCAGATGTATGTGCTAAATGGTTTGCAAACTTTTAGTTCATTTGAAGTTTTTAATATAAAAAATGATGCGTGGTGCTTCGACATAGTGTGCATATTGTACGAAATAATATAATTGTTATCGAATTTTAATGTAAATATGTTATTATTTGTGTAATGATCAGATAAGACGTAAATAAAATATAATGGTATTCCAAATAATGTAAAGATGTTGTTTTATTTCATATTATGTATGTTAGGCTTAGGCCGCGTCCTCTATTTCCATCAGGGTAGTCAAACGCACGCAAAATTCATTTAAAAAAATCACAACTTTTGAATCAATTCTTTAGTACCCGAACTAATCTACAAACGAGGATTGCGACAAGAATTGTACAGAACTCCTACATGTGTCAATATTGAATTACCTGCTAAGTATAAAGAAAAACTCAAACCCATCGGAATAGCTTCGATTGGTTTACAATCAGCATGAAGGACCGGAATTATAGGATTTCCGAAATCTGACACTGGAATTTTATTACTAATGCAAAGAACCTCATCCAATGCTGGGTGTAATAATATTTTAGGAACTAGTTTCACGAAAGCAAGTATCGCAGAATATGGTCCATCGCTTCAGGGTTGTCTTCTGGTACCTGCAAAACAATTAAGCTTATTACTATACGAAACAGCATAATTATACGGTTATACTTACTAGGTATGTGTAATGAAACTAGTAAAGAACGACTCAAAAATGCGCTTGTCGCGCAGGAATCAAACCTGCATTTTTTTAATCGGTGACCGTGCCTCAAAATCCTGGTATAAAAGATAGGTAAAGGATTTGGTGATATACAGGATAATCGGCTAGGGGTGTATTAAGTTGAAAGGTTACTATATTCATCATTTTATGGAACTTTCACTATGAGACCAAACATAAATTTAAAAAAAAAAGCAAATCAGCTATTCCACAGAGAAACTTTAACAATTGTGAACAAAATGTATAAAATAGAAGATTCGTTTTTTCTTAAATAGTGTTGGTCCCATAGTCAAATTCACTTCGGCTAAGAACGCCTCTATCCGATAAGATGACCCTGTATAAAGTTAATGCTAGTATGTTCTTACCCAGTGTCCAGCTCCAAAGACCCACCAAAAACTCAGCTTATCCCAGATTTTGTAATATCCATTTCTAACGCCGTTTATCTCGAACCTTTCCGCTTTTGAGAAATTCGCCGCTCCGTGCCAGTTTAATTTATGAACCCAATTTGATGCGCCTAAACGAAACAAAATAATAATTGCAATTTCGTGAAGGCTGGGACATTAGGCGGTATAAAACAAAGAACATTTTTATTCTAGGTTTAACAGATCTCGGTAGGTAAACCCAAATATCGAAATTGTTAGCTAATCTTTAATATTTTTCCTTAACCTTGTATCCCATTGTTGGACAAAGGTCACCCTCATATCTCTCTATGCATCTCTATATTTCATTAGGGATGAAATGAGTCGCTTGTGACTTCAACCATTATACGTTCATCCCCGATGAAGTTCACCGAATATTAACGAAACTGTAGTTGGACCTAACCAACAATCAGGTACGCGTGAAAACCCGTCTACTTAAACAATATGAATCAAACAAGCGTTAGTATTATAAATAAAATTATTGTGATCGTGAGGTCAACAACTCGTAGAACAACTAATTTATTCATGCCTACCTGCAATTGGCGTTACGACGTCCATATTTCCGTTATATATTACAACCTTAAGATCCGTATTGTTCAGGATATTTTCCACTGAAATATAAAATAATATCACTTTAAGTAAACGAGATAGTTTTGAGCAGGTTTAACGAGTAATGCCTAGTTTAGAAGTGAAGATAACATATTTTGTACCCAATCTTATACCTAACTACTCTTTTAGAAATACCAATTATATGAATTCCCCGGAGTTCGGTTGAAAGACGGTCATACCCCAGATGGGTCGTTCTGGTGGTTCGTTAGGAATAAACCCTGTTAATAACCGAGATCGAGAAATGAAATCAGCTCTTCCATATAGACTATCTAAGGCAACAAAGTGTTTGTATGAAGGTAATAGTTTTTTTCCACCATTGCATCTTTTAATATTTATTTTTTAGAGTTGTATGGAGTGATAAAAACGGACAAGATCATAAATGGCTATGTTAGGGGAAGTTTAAAAGTAGCTCGGGTAACTTAAAAGATAAGAAGTGGTAGACTAGGATGGTTATGGACATGTAATGCGCAAAAATAGCTATGTGACGAAGAGGTTAATGAGAATGATGGTTATCTGTAGTGTCGGGAGGGGGCGACCTAAGACGTGGATGAGTTGTGTAAAGAGGAGTTAATGAAGTGACAGCTGATATAGTAGAATGAAAGAGGAAGAAATACTGTGTAGTATTTGTATTATACTACTGTATTATATTATAAAGCCCTTTTTACTAACGTTTTGCGTTGTCTTTCATACTTTATAATTTTCTCATTTATCTTTGTAAAAACCTGGTCAATATCCAATACTACAACTAGTATAATACAGATACTACAACTGTGCCGACCCCACGTAATGGGATTAGTACAAGAAGTTGATAATGATTGCAGGTTTTGTCCCAAAGCCAAAGTTATTCGTTTTGAGGAGTAGGTACAATGATCTCTAAATTTAAGTAGGTACCATGTGAAGATGTACCTTGTAAATGTAGGTTCGTATTAAAAAAACAAACCTAGCAATAACTTACGAAACGAATAAGAAGGCATGGTAAAAGTTTTCTTCAAGCTGTGATAAGCCTTTTCTGATATGTATTTCCATTTAATAGTCTGATTCACATTTCGAAGAGTCGGTTTCACAAAATGGTTAATTCTCATGTTTAAGCCTTCCAAGTCCCGGAACGGCATTTCTTTGTTATAATTGTTAAAGTTAATTAACTGATGTTCGTTGATTTTTCTAAATAAAATGTCGTCAATATTAGCCGCAGCGGTGTAAGCTCGGTTGTCTATAGCGTTTACCATTTTCAATGACATTTTTTTCGCTTCAAAATACAAGTTGCGGTCAATGGCTCCCTGAAACACGAATTTATTTGTCATTAAAACAATAAGAGTAGCTTTTACAAACGTCCATTAGCATGATAGCCACTCATATCATTTTTATGTCACGTAGATTTTGGTAAATAGTTAAATCGTTGTAAACATCCGCAACAAAAAAATACGAGTAAATTAAACAAAAATTCGTTAAAGCTGCGGCCATATTCATAATTTTAGAAAAAACTGTCCTCTAAATTCTTATTCCGTCTGAATATTTGAATCGATATTTTGACAAAAATTACTTACCTGACAAGTAATTGCGGTAACAACGTGTAACAGAAAGGTGTGACAATACTTAAGGGTGTTAGTTTACCCATCAAAGTGAAACCATTATAGCACAAAATTATTCAAAATATGAGCAAAAATTATTGCATCCTCCATACAACTTGACCGATTTTTGTATGGTAAACCGAATATTCGTTTTAGAATTTTGCTAATTTTTTTCTAAAGGGTTCACCTTGATCGGTAGAGTATTGTCACACCTTTCACACGTTGTATAAGTTCACATAAAATATTAACTTACAATATGGAACAGGAAATCAATTTGCGCGAGTGTACTTTCCCGAGGGTTCACCCAGCCTCCGCCAATACCGATCCCTTTTAAGTTCATCTCGAGATCTTTATTTTTTATTGCCTGGAATAAGATATATACATATTAGATAATATAAATATGAGTTATAGTATACAACGTATCTATTTGTGTATTGTTATAAAAGTTTGGCCGATGAAACTGTATAGATACACTACACAGCTAATACGTCTACCCATCAAAATGAATCCATTGTGATACAAAATTTTACAAAAAACAGGAAAAAATCATAGCCATAACTTGACCGATCACATAACTTAACCGATCACATCTATTTTTTTTTCAATTTTGCCAAATTTTCTTCTACAATGGGAATGCCTTGATTGGAGGATTAACACTCGTATTGTCACACCTTTCTGTTACACGTTGTATATTATACAAGGTTATCGGCTAGGGGTGTACTAAGCCGAAAGGGGGTCACTGTACCCATCCTAAGGAACAACTTTCAATACCAACTCTGAATTCGAGAAAAAATAATCAGCTCTTTCATACATTTTGCCGACGACCGATAATTTTTTTGATTTGATAACCAAAACATGTTAATGTTATCCAAAATATTACATTCTAAAGCACACTAAGGGATGGTTAGTAAGAAAATATTATTATTATTATTACCGTGTGCAAATAAAACGCCAGTCGCGGACATATTTTCCCACCGTAACTCTGTCCGATGATGTAGGCGGGTGTTTTGCGAAACTCCTTGCGCCTTCTCAAGAATATCCTTATAGCTCTCGATAGATCCGTGGCTGCGAAACAAGAGTAACCTTCATGTTACCTAAACTACATGTAGATCACACAAGCTGTTGACACATCGCGTGTTCTTGCTTCGTTAAAGTATTGCGTTGTAATTTGTGCAGGTGCGGCTTTGGGCCGAACTCAAGTCATGTCACTGCTTAAATAGGTAGTTTTGTAGTCTAGGCAAAACTTCAAATACCGAACTTATTTGCCGTGAGAGCCAAAAATAGGATAATCAGAATAAAGACATACCCATCTCGCGGTCTGTTTTCACCAATAAAGAGTCATTAGTGGCGTAGCTAAATCCGGCGCCCACGGGGTGGTCTATGAGTAATAGATTGCCTTTATTCACCTATAAGTATAAGAAAGTATATGTTATAAAATTTGTCAATCGTTTATGAATTGACATTAGTTGAATCAAGCAAAACGCATCTTTTTAGTAGGTACATGATAAGGTGGTGGGTAAAGGATGTGGTATGGTAAAATGAGAGTTGTAGGTCATCAATGAATTGCTAGTATCACAAGTTGAAGACAGGATATGTGAGATACACGGATCGCCCGCATGAAAAACGGATACAACTAAACCGAAGCATTTCACTTAATTCGTGAAATAAATCTTTCGACCCGAACATTATTAAACAATAAGTACCTAGATGTATTGTTACGCGATGAACGTTACGTTATTACTATGATAATGCCGAAAAGCCTTACCCATGTATGATTCCGAGGTTCAAAATCCATATTCAAAGGGCCTATTTCTGCAAAATTTCCGATTCCACTGGCTGCGAACCCTGGGCCTCCTTGTATCCATATCAAAAGAGGTTTATCAGCTGCACCTGCTTTTGTCCCATTGGCAAAGTACAATTGATAAAAGAGGTGTACGCCTGGCCGAATATTCAAGTAACCGTGGGCTCTTTGGCGCATCAATGGCGATTTTCTAACGGCTTCCAAGTAAGGGTTGTAGGATGATAATAATAAGCTATCTGAAAAGATTAGTTCCAACTAGAATAGTTGTGGTTTAATTGAGCTTGGGCAAATTTAATCTAAGCCAGTACCTAAATACTGGAATAAATGGATTTCCATTTAATACCTACCTAACTAAAGATTCATGAATCAAGGGTTCGTGGATCTACATAGATAGAGAAGGAAAATTAAATAGAAGCATACAGTCTTGGACAAAAGAAACTAACTTTAAAGCTAAGAATTAATTCTAATATTCAATAGGTAATTAATCAAAATAGATACATGAATTCCGAGACTTTGAGATACTATTATCTCAAACCACTATACGGGTAGCATGTTCAAGTCAAATCGTACTAGTCTTGAAAAAAGTTTTCTTCTGTACAAGCACATACCTATATTTAAAGATATTCTTAAAGTGAGCCATTATCAGTTTTTAATTAAATGTTAGAAAGTACTTACCCTTCGGCAATAGCAGTTCAAAACAATTGACACTAAAAACAGTCGTCATCCATAATATTGGAAACCTCATTTTTAAACGTAATTTTCACAAATTCCAACAAAAGCACTAGCGCTATTCAGGACTACTTGAAACCGTTTAACATTGAGCTAACCCGATGATATCATATAGCAAGTACACACAAAAATTCCTAATTAACGAATTGGATTAATTAAGGAAAAAATTAACACAATAATACGTATCTCGGTAACTAATGCTGTCACGAGGTTTTCATTACTTCTGAAATTTCAACTGAATTACATGCTTTGAACAGTTCGTTTAATAGAATCACTTCCATTTAAAATTATCTACCATTTTTTCAGTTACTAGACGAAGTTTCAGTATATTTTTAAATCTCTGTAGAACTGAATGATACAATGATAGTTGTGTTACAAGAGGCTATCACAACATACTGACTATTCACGCTTTGTTCTCACTTTACCTCCTAAGTTACGCAAGGATCTAGCTAAATGGCATAGATAAAAGGTTGCATATTGGTATTTTAAATCATGACGACATGAACAATGGAAGGTAATATCTACGTTTCTTCTTGCAAAGGGTAGGCGTGCATCATCTGTGTCCAGAATTCGCACATTAAATAACGAAAATAACAAGAGGTCGGCGGTCGAACAAAGCCCAACATTTGGGTTGTATGCTTTTAAACGTCTGACTGTTAAGGGCGCTTTTCTTGTTTTATTATAGTAAATAATGACAATGATTTTTGTTACTTAAAAACTAAGGAAATAATGGAATTTTCATAGTCTAACATTAATAAGACGATCCCTCCGTCTTGTTCATATCACACGGAGTAAAAATTAAATAGTATATTTCTGTTTGTAACTTTTTTATTTGAACAGCAAATCAACGAAAGATCCAAGTATAGAACTATTGTTGGTCATGTTTCGTGCTCTGGGGCGTCTGGTCGGATGGGCATCGCTATAACGCGAAGTGGTCGTCCTAATTCGGTCGAAGAATGTCCTTGCAGTGGTCGTGTCTTCTTGGACTGTTGGTATGATGGGCGAGAACCCTACCACGTGGCCGAGAGACCCGCCTACAAGATTAGGCCGATACGTCATTTGATCGTTTTCAGAATACTCATGTATGGGCTTCAGGTTATCTGTAAAATTTACATTTAGATAAAAGTGTGTGCTTTATGTCTTAACTAATCAAATCACATTATCTGACTGCATAATGCTGTAAAGATACGAAACATTATATCTATTTTGTACAATGTTTTAATTTGTTTTAGAAAAGTCTTTTCTTTTTCTAGTGTGAACAGAAGTTCTATCAATGTTATCTTCAATTATTAAGGCAAATAGTAATATTATGCCAGTACTTATTACGATTTCGCTTATTCCTTTCGGGTTATACGTATAAATAGTAAATGATTAGGTAAAATAATTCACACAATAAAATACAAAAATCTCAAAGCGAACCGAAAGACTTCTTAAGTTTTCGCATACTTTATCTTTGTGTGTCACAATAGTTAGTAAAATAATATAGTCTTTTAGTTATATATAATCTAGCTATTTTTGTTTAGTACCTGAAGGATTTTGCTGCAGCGGAGGTCGGTAATCATTTGACCCAAAGAACCCACCCGACCAATATGGCGGTCTAGTGGCGGGATACGAAGGTCCCTGAGGCCTATCCGGTGCTGGTGGTCTGGGAGGTCTTTGTGGGTAACTTGGAGGCCTCTGGGGATAGTAGGGAGGTCTTTCAGAAAAGTTTGGTGGCCTTTGAGGATAGCCATTAGGCCGTTCAGGATAATTTGGTGGCCGTTCAGGGTAATTTGGTGGTCTTTGAGGGTAATTCGGAGGCCTCTGAGGATGATTTGAGGCTTGTTGAGTTCCAAACAGTGATCCGAAACCAAACTTTCTGCTGTCTCGGTGATCTTTTCTTCTATTCCTTTGAGGTGTAACTGTGGTGGAAAAAAATACTTATAACGAATGGCTTTTTGCCATGCATCAAAAGTTAATATATTTGCTAGTTATTTTACAATATGTTATATTCGCTGTGAAAACGTACTGTAGGTATAGATCTCACACGGTGAAATAAAGATGGGAAAAAAAAAATATATAATTGAAATTGTGCTTTTGTGCTGAAATGTCTGTGCGTTATTTATATCGAGTTAAAAACAAGCAAAATATCACGTTTGTTGTATGGGGGCTCCCCTTTAATATTCATTTTATTATTTATTTTTGAAGAGAATTGACAACTAAATATTCAGTAAATATTAGGTCCTTACATATGAAATTGGCGTTTTGTCGTACAGGCCACTTTGATCTCAAATATCTCTTCTTTGGTTAGGGATTCCAATTTCAAATTTATACAGCTATTTATTTATACATTTGTATTTTGAAAACCGTAATTCATTTGTTTTGTCCTCGTTTGGTTTTTTCTTTGCGTCACGCAGTTTACAAAATGGAAAACTTGAAATATTTGAGATCGAAGTGGCCAGTACGACAAAACGCCAATTTCATATGTAAGGACCTAATATTTCTAGCGTCGTTTTGTTGCCGTTATTGAAATAGAGCATAAAAATCAGGTTTGTGGTACGGAAGCTCTCCTTAAATATATATATATATATATATATTTAAATAATTTATTTCTTAAGAGAATATACAACCAGTTGCTGTCATTATTATCGAGCAAAAACCGGCGAAAAAATCGCGTTTGTTTTATGGGCTTAAATATTTTTATTATTTGTTGTTATAGCGGCAACAGACATATATCATCTGTAAATATTTCAACCATCTAGTTATCACGCTTCGTGCAATAGGTACAGCCGTGGCAGACGAACGGACGGACAGCGAAGTCACAGTAATAGGACCTTATTTTTACTATTTGGGTACGGTAACCTAAATATGAACACCCGTGCGAAGCCAGGACGGGCCGCTAGTTTTATATACACAATACACACTTAGGTAAGTGTCTTTGTATCTTGTTATCTGCCAAATATTTGCGCTTGAAAATACTAAAATAGGTATCTTCTCTTCCCTTACGCAAACTTGAAGTTATTGAACATTTTTCTCTCTAATAACACGCAGTAGCAATAACAATGCAAGGACGATTACAATGGTACAAAATGAAACAATAGAATAATATTGAGCAAACAAATATAGATATGGAATGAAATTTTCTATTCAATGGAAAACATAGGTACATAGATTAAAGAATTATAGGATCCTTATTTTATTATACCTCGCAAAGGTATATAGTTAAATTTAGGGAGCACTGAAATATCTTTTGAAAAACTAAATTAAAAATACATGTAGCCGATACTGAGGCTTTAATATTAATCTAAAATACGTTTAGCCGATATAGAGGCTCTAGTACTATTCTAAACTACGTGTAGCCGATTTAGAGGCTCTCAAACTAATGATTATTAAAAGGATTATATTCTTAACATTGGCTTACATACTACTCGGTGGTCCGATAAGAGACACCTTAATCAGCTTTCTACAGAAGTACAATTACTGCTGAGTAAGCCGTCTACATCAGAGCAGAAGGGCGAGGAGGATGCATAACTATATCGCATGTCCAACGTTAAAAAAATTGGAAAAACAAAGGTCTAAAACAATCCCCTAAGCTGGATAATCTGCAGGTTGGAATAGTGACTCCAACTTTCACAAATTAATTAGCTCAGATGTGTTAAGATGTTAAGCGTCATTACTATAAGCGCTACCTTGGATGACACGTTAACTTGTATGTAGATCCCGTTTGTTACATTAACAATCGAAGGTCATGTCAGATGCCGAGCGGCCAGTAAACTCTAATACTAAGGCGAGCCACCTCTTAAAACACGTTAATGACGAAGACTTGTTGAATAAGTACCTAATTAATATTTACTAAAAATTTAATAAACAAAATCACTTACTTGAACTCAAGTCATTCTCATCGTAATCCTCTATCTCACCACAGTCAGTGGGGTCATCCTCTTGTGGTTGTTCTTGCAAATCATTCTGATAGTTCGGACCGTCATACGGACTGTTACCAGGTGTAAGTAAATCGTAGAAAGCCCCGAAAGTACGGCCCCTACTGTATTCCCAGCTAGCAATGCGCTTGTGAGGTGCTATCTTGTTTGTCGGACATAGCGAAGGGTTTACAGTAACGGCTTCTAACGTTACAAGACATGTCAAAAGCACCTGTGAAAAACTGTGGACTCAAACCGTGATCTAGTCAAGCACGTGAAATTTAATTGTCCTGCTATATTTTTTTTGTTTTTGCATTTCGTTTTTGGTAATAAAGGCACTTGCCGGAAGTTTTTAGCACATGTTTTAGCAAATTACTTAGCCTTAAGATATACCTAAATAATGTAGGTACAATAAGTAATTAAACCCAACACATCCCAACGTCATACTATTTCTTTAAATCAATTGAACGAAAAATTTACTTGAAATGAGTCTTGAGCCTTAACCAAATAATATCTATACTTACTAATATTATGAAGGGGAAAGATTTGTATTTTTGTATGTAACGAATAAACTCAAAAACTACTGGACCGATTTCAAAAATTCTTTTACCGTTAGAAAGCTACTTTATCACTGAGAAAGATAGGCTATAAAAATTAGAGATCCATGGGTAACACCGCGGAGCCCAGCTACTTATAAATAACTAAGACGGCAGAAAATTCCACTCCACGCAAGGCGTACTTTTATACTGCCATAAAGAATAATTAATAATAATAATAATAAAAATAATAATTTTATCTGAATTGGAGAAACACATAAAGGTATATTAAAGAGTATTTACCACAAAAAATCTGATCCCATGAACTTTCTCCATCCGTCCCATTTTTAGCAAAAAAACCAGTCACTCAAATAAGAACAGCAAAAAGAAACTGTTCAAAATGAAGCTCGATTGTTGTCTGCCGAAAAAAACGTAACGTAATATTACCATTCTCAAACACCCACGCACTCATTATGCGTCAAAACTGACCATTTCTTGGGCAATGGCAGATCCTTATTCGACAATCATATATAACGACCAAATCCTTCCAAAATTAGCGAAATTGCAAAAACATAAAAAGGTTACTAGGTCACCAAAATACCACTGGCTACCGATGGTATATTAGTGTTATCTAAATATAGTCAAGTAAACTAAAATTATGCTTTAAATGCTTTATCAAATTGATTACTTTTTCAGTATTTTGGTATGTGTATACATAAACATTATACATAAATTAATCGACATACTTGCTGCCAAGGTTTATACTCATAAAAGTGATCCTATGTAACAACCTCCCGACTAGATAGAAACAACTAGAGAAGTTTGATATAACCTATATTGGTTATAACTACCCTTGGGGGTGGGTACTAGTTAAACTTTCCCGTTGAAACGTGATCCATTGTTTTGCAAGGTTTCTGGAACAGTAATAGGATTCATTCTAGGTACCGTTGAAATAATCACTGAAGCGCGATTATTCTGTCTCTATAAAATAACATAATAAATTATGAATTTATCATTGTGTTTAAGATTTTAAATGGCGTTTAGTTATTTAATTATTTGCTAATCCGTTATTCATTATGATTAAACATAATTACAAACTTTTAGAATTAGTAGGTACTTATGCTAGCGTATTATACTAAATAAATAAAACGTTACTAAAGATATTGACATGACATTTATTTCCCATTATAATTTATTAAACAAGTGTATGGACCGGAAACAGGTAGATGATACTTAGAATCTAATTATAACAGTAAACCCTAATAATAGTTAAATCACAGTAGGACTAATTTTAAATATTGCAATTCGACAACACGCATGATTGAAACAATAATCATGGAATACTTATTTGAAATATCTGAGAATATACTCGCAACTAGCGAAGATATCGAAAGGTATATACATATACAACACACCTTGTCTTCACGTATTTTGCACAATCCGTAAATTATTAATCAATAAGTTAAGTTCATGGTACATAAATACTTATATATATTATAAATAAATTCTATCCAAAAGGAAAAATGCTTATAACTGCTCCAACTAACTCGATATAACTTAGTTTACCAAATACTCCGGTAAAATATTAAATCAACGACTGATTTATGATAGAAGAAAAAGCTAAAAGCTTATTGTTAAATAAATCTATTGTCATTTTAAAAAAGAGTGAAGAAAAATCAAGTGCTTTAAACAGTCCTAGAATCTGAATATTCTAAAATGTTTTTCTTCTTCAATAAATTTCTAATGCACATTTTGTTTGTTATCTAATAAAAGGTTAAGTAGGGGACGGCAGAGAAGTACTAGACGAGATAATAAAATCAAACAATAACAATTATCGTTGTAGTCCAGGATCCTTAGAACATTTTTGCACTTTGATTACTATAAAGCTAATTTTCCGTTAGTAGCTTGATTTTGATGAGACGCCCAACTATATCATGTATATGACTCTCGGTTGTGGTAGCTAACAGAGATAGCAAGCATGAAATATGTCGATTTGATGATTCTTAAATATGTATTACTGTTTCTTTTTTTACTTAATCTCAAGATAATTATAAATATAAAAAATATTTGTCCTACAAAATGTATGGTTTGTTCAAAAAGTCCTCCTTTTCCGACATGTATCGATAACGATAAAAATGTGTTCTCATCGAAGAGAAGAGACTTACAAATCTCCGATTTGCAAACGATATTGTTCTTTTCTCCTCTTCAACAAAAGAATTGGGTCACATGCTTCAAGATCTGAGCAAAGCAAGCCTCGAGGTCGGACTAAAGATGTATATGTCAAAGACCAAAATAATGACCAGCAGCACAAAGCGCAGAGTCAAGAATAAGGAGGTTGAATATGTCCATGAGTATGTGTACTTGGGCCAATTAGTATCTTTGGCAGCAGTAGCGAGACAAGAGTTAGAAGTTGCACGACGCACCGATAACTCCTGGAAAGGCTATTAGTCCATGAAAGATCTTATAGAAGGGAATATGCCACTATCCCTCAAGCGCAGACTCATGGACATGTGCATTCTCCCCATTTTAACGTACGGAACGCAGACTTGGTCGTTAACAAAATAACAGAAGTTTGCCCTTAGAGTATGTCAACGGGCTATGGAACGCAGTATGCAGGGCGTGAAGTTAAGAGTTCGCATTCAAAACACCATATTGCGATCCAAGACGCAAATAGTCAATGTGTTTCAAAAACCGGGTTATTTGAAGTAGGATTGGGCTGGCCACATTTGCCGCATGCCAGATGATCTTTGGGCCAAAATTCCCACCCAGTATACGCCAGATCCCAAACGACACCGCGGCAGACCAAGGAAGGATGGAGGGCCGACCTCGACAATTACGAGAAGGACTGGGCCATAGCTCTAGACAGAAATAAATGGAAAGAGGGTAGGCAGGCAACGGGCTCGTAATAATAATAATCGATAATGAGTTCATCATAAATGATTACTAACCAGCAGAATTTTTTATTACTACTTAGTTAAAATGTATATAAATAAACAGTCATATTGTCCCACAATTTTTTTTTAAAGTTATCCATTTAGTAATACATATTTGATAATCATCAAATCAACATATATCATACTTGCTATCTCTGTTAGCTACCACAACCGAGTCATATACAGGATATAGTTGGGCTTCTCATCAAAATCAAGCTACTAACGGAAAATAAGCTCTATAGTAATCAAAGTGCATTTAAAATGTTTTAGGGATCCTGGACTATTGTGAGTGAAAACCGCACGGGGGACAATTTACTCTTCGTTAAAAACTACTTTTATCATGAGATTAACGCAACAATACGAGATAAACAACGGGTGTTTTAAAATAAAAGATTCAACCATGTTTGCCTCGATTTCAGGATCTAACCCATACCAGAAGTTGTTCGCAATGTTGTGTAAAAAATATCCCGTTTCGGTTTATTACTCCCCTTACTGATAACATTATATAATAATAGAAAAAATTTGCGACAAGGTCATAATTTGAGTACCTACGGAGAATCTAAAAATATTTCATAGTGTCTCAGTAATGTTGTTTCAAAGCTGCCTCATCTAAACTTATCGAGGTTTCTCTATTAAATACCGCAAATAATAATCTGTAAGTTTACTACAAAGAGTAGATTTTAGAAGACAATTGTAAGCTATAAGTTATTGAATTGCAAACACTACCAAAACACTAAACATGACTACTTTATATTAGTACTTAGGTAAATCAATTACCATTATCATTTTACCTACTTATACATTTATTTATTCCCTACGTGGCAGTAAACTTTACTATTGGACTTCTATAATCAATTATTTTTCTTTATAATAACTTCAATATCCTTGTCAAAATCCCTAATTGATACTTTCAGTTCTTTACAGATTTTCCTTACATGAACATTTTACTAAAGTATACTAAGATTATTGCTGAAAAATGTCGAGCAAGGCGTTACTACTGAGACTGTATGTAAGGCTTGGTTTAGACTAAATAAGATGAAAGGTTATGCGACAACCGAAAACTAATAAAATATTAGACAGTTAGTCTTTATGACACTCAAAAAAGAGTTTCCAAAGTTACCTAATTAGGACTTTCTATTCCCGATATAACAACCACGCCGCGCCGGCACCTTTATGATTATTCCGAAAAATTCAAAACCGTTTCCGATCGACATAAATTGTTCTTTGCCTCAATTTTTTTTAAATTTATATTTTCTATGTAATTGTAATGGTTTTTGTAAAGAGTTTTGCACAATTACAGCGAATTAAAACGGAAATACTTTCGAATTCAGTTAAGAATTTAGAAGCCTGTACCTAACCATAATATCAAGGATACCAAGCTTTAAACATTAAGTTACTTTCAAAACGATGGGAAAATGACAAGTTTTTCATTACCTTACACATACATTTATAATAGACACGTAAGACACTTTTACTTTTAATACATTTTGGATCATGTTACATAGGTACTTAGTTAAAGTTAAAAGTGCTTTCATCAACCAGATATAGCTAGATTATATTGCTTTATAGATTAGAAAAAACATTTCTTCCTAAAATATTAAAAAATATTCAACAATTCAATGGAAGTGTCAGACATTATCACTTGAATTACGCAACTAAAACAATTATTGTATTATACACGCGAGTGTAAAAGTGCAATAAGGTTTCATTTCAAATATTCAGGTTTACTACTTCGACTACGAATTTTGAAATTACGTTAGTAAAGAAACGAATGATGTTATAAAACATTACCTGCAATTAATGTATAAAGTTGAGAACTACATTACCTACAAGACGTTATATCCCAAAGGAGAATATTAAGATCATGAATTCCCAAACCAGATATTAAACTTCACAGTTGAAATGACTAAAAAGATAAATGATCTAGTATAGAATATCTTTGATTTTATGAGACTGTTTATTAATGATTTTTATTACATAACCTCAGGCTGAAAAACAACAGTTTCTTTAACAAGAGTATCAGTCGACTGCCAGCAACTTTGCGCACAAGTGAACACTAGTACAGACAAGAAATGCAAGTGAGATAAAGTTATGTTTTGAGGCATTACCCGCAGTGATTGTGCAAACTCAGGGACTAGTTGCAGCTCGCAGATGAGATGGGACCCGCAGCGGGTGCAGATGGGAGGCACTATGGGCTTGTCTGGAGTACTGGCCGAGCTGGGCAGTGGAGCGCCCAGGATAGGGGGCTCTTCGCGAGAATACCTACAAATATTACTTGGTTAGTCACTGCTAAGTCAGTAGGTCACTTAAGGGCTATAAGTGGATGCATGCGCCCTCTCACCAGACAGTGATCTTTAACATTCGCTTTCTTGTTAGTTCCACCACTTCGCTTGTTTATTCGACCTAATCGGACAAACAAGTTTAATCATAATTTTTTCTTACACCTTTAATGTAAGTGGTAATTTACTCACATATGCATATAGCAAAAAAGTTATAGTTACCTTACAAACCTGAATTAGGGATTGATCACACCCTAACATTATTACGTGACGTAAGGTTAAGACGTATGTAAGGATACCATAAACTAACTCATACAGCGTGATCGGTTACCTGAGTATCTGTCCGGGGTTGCACCGCAGGCGCGTTAGGAAGGCGTGGAACAAGCGGTCTCCGTGCGCCGGCGCCGGTTCCTCCCACACCTCGTCCTCGCCACCGCACGCACGGTCCCCTCCGCCGCCCTCCATGTCTGGATATCATTATTAAAAATTACTACAATAGAACTACTGACATTGACAAAAAATAAAAATATTTCTGTTATTCAAAATGAAGCAATTCACAATCTGGATATCATTTACTGCCAGAGCCTTTATTAATAACAATCAGGGTATTGTTATTTGATGCAATATTTATCCAAATGATTTAATTACACATTACTTACATCATATTATCATAGAGTTCTGGTTTATAAGATCAACTTAAGATAATGATAATATTAAATTAAAATCTGATTTATACTACATAATATACATTTAAATCCACTTATGTCACCAAATATGTGACAGTGTGAAAGCTTGACATTACCAAAAACAATTTTTTTGTTCGGTTCTAGTACAATTACAACCTTGGTACAAACACAGATTATGTCAAAAAAGGTTAGCTGTTACGAAATTTAAAATCTAATGCTTGGTAACCAATTGGTGTTTTTTTAGTAATAAGATATCATCATCATGGGATGATGATGGTAAATATGTGATATTGTTTTAGGATAAATGGCTGGCCTCTAAATGTACAAGCATTGTTTTGGTTTGTCTGAATTTTATTGTTTATATTCTTTTTGGTGTGCAATCAAAAATGTATTGTATGTCTTACCGTTTTCTCTCTTATATTTATTAAGCAATTCCACAACTTTCTCATCATTATTAACTATATTCTTCCACTCCTCTTCGACGTAGATGAATTTGGGCGAGAATTGCAGCGGTGCTAGCATTAGACTTCTCCGCATGTCCACTGGCAGCTCAGCCGTCTGGAAATAAGAGTATGGCAAGTGTAACTGAATGGTACGAGGAGAAAGATCATCTTATAGTAGTATGCTGCATTGGCTAAGACCTAAGATATCTGGGATGATGATTATAGGCAGATAGATTAGGCTGATTGTATGTTGTAGGGCAGGGATTTTGTTGAGAAGCAACCAGTTATTTGCCAAACAGAAGAATAATTTATATTTACTCATACTTAAATAAAAGAACAATTTTTATAAACATATAAACACTCTATAGCCCCTAATCAGTTTGAAATGTAACCAACCTGATTCAGTAGTTCCTCAAGTGCCTTGGAAGGTGCATCGGGAGTGTCCACAGAGACAAGGCCTGGTTCATCTCCACCTTCAAGCTCAGCCGCTGCCATGGGTGCTCGGACTGCGCCTACTGCACCTATAAGTATTTCTTATATATAGTACTCACTAGGTATGCCCTGTGCACTGTGTATATTTGATCATACTATACAAACACTGCACTTTTTCTTGATAAATCTAGGCATACAAAGAGTGATTGGATTTAAATTGCTTCATCTTTTCCATCTAATATATTTTCTTCTTTGAATGTCCCATGTATTTTTTTATTCTAATAAAAGGCTTATTCACTTAGCGAATACATACCTTGTACAGGAGACATGTTGGCATTATGGGCATCAAACACTTGTAAATTTCCCAAGGCCTGTTCCACAGACTCTATCTCATATGAATTGCTTTCTTCATCTTCATCAGAATTCCTAAAAAATCAATTTACATATTATTTTATTTTAAAATATATATATGTATTTCAATGTTACCTACAGTTTTTGCTGTAATTTTTAAGGTGAATTCCAATTAATGATAGAACTTATAATGTTGGCACTAAATATTTAGGCAATTCTAAGATTTTAATACTCCAGGTAGTTACAGCAACTTCCCAGTAACCTAAATTTTCAGGTACAACTAGAAAAACCTTTGCATAGCATTAAGCGGGCTCGGTGCATTATCTACATTCATAACATTTCCATTGGCAGTATCATTATTATCATTTTCATCCCACTCATCAGCTCCTGTACACCATGCCAAGTTTGTATCTGGACTAGGCACAGCTACAATAGAAGCAACTTCGCCTGCTGAAGTATCTTGGTATTGACTTCTTATGCACAGCCAGCTGTAATTAAATTTAAATCATTAACTAAATAGATATACAATGATTAGTAGTTATAAATTAAATTACAAAAGATCAGGACATTCCACTGATACAAATACAAGTATGTAGGTACATAATAGCACAAGGAACATACTTATTCCATATTGTTCGGAAAACCATAGTGGTCTGTAATTTATAGAAAGTTACCTTTCGGATTGGGTCCAGCAGTTAGGATTTATGCACGCGAAGACATATAGTGTTCGATGAAACACTGAATTTTCGAGAGGTGCATAACATTGAACTATCAGTAACCTGTGCAGGCCACAAAGTGGACACTTTGAAGACAGTTGTATGTTATCTAGCGGCGGCCAGCTCTGCACAGAAATAAATCTAGTTAGTAATTAAATTAAGAACAATAGTCTAAATAAAAATTGTATTTTACCCACCGGTAAGCCACCGATTTTATTCACAGTATGGTTCACAAGTGTTAAATTCTTATCAGTAATAGATTCATCTTCAAATCCCAAATACACTTTGCCGTCTTTTTTAGCCATGTTAATTTATTTTCATCGAAATATCGCAAATTCTCCAAGCTATACTCACTCACTTGATCCAAGTTTCCATTTCACAGAACCACAGAACACATATGTCTACTGTACTTTACAGTTGACACTGACAGTTGAAGTTTAAAATAACTTTGACAAATTCATTTCCACAGACTGCACGCATACAATTATCAAATCGATTTTCGAGGGCATAATTTTGTCTATGATTATTCTAACGACAACCGGAAATTAATATGTTATCTGTAGTCGTTCTCGTTCGTTCGTTTCCATAAATGAGTTTTTGCGGCGAGACAGCAGAAAGGAAATTTCGTGAGTTTTCGTGAACATAACATCGCCCTAGTCTAGAAAAGTCGCGTCCAAATAGGTTTCCCATTGGCAGAAATTTGCCCAGACCAGAAGTGTTAACTGCAATATAATAATAACCACCATGTCCAACGAAACCGCAGTACCTCCTCCCGTTCTATGGGCTCAGCGCAAGGAAGACATATTCCTCACATTCAGCATCGAATCTAAAGACCCAACTATCAAAATAGAAAAGGACTCGGTATATTTCAAAGGTGTCAACGCCCAAGACAACAAAGTGCACGAAGTAACCATACCTTTATACGAGGCCGTAGTCCCCGAAAACAGCGGCTTCGTAAATAAAGGTAGATGTATAGAAATGTTGCTTCGGAAGGAAAAGAAAGACGCTTCGTACTGGCCTTCTCTAACCAAGGATAAGAAAAAGCCACATTATCTTAAAATCGACTTTAATAAATGGAGAGATGAGGATGATGATGAAGAGAATGGTGGTGGTGCGAACGGCAACCAAGACTTCGAAGAGATGCTCCGTTCGATGGGCAGCGGTCTCAGTCCAGCTAGCGGTCGGGCTGAGAAACCTTCATTTGACGACTTGGAAAGTGACTCAGATGATGAAAACTTACCAGATCTTGAGTAGTTTGCTTGAAGTTATAATTATATATAAATTTGGCAGTACATTATGTATAAGGTTTTTACAGTTACAATAAAACTATTGATGAAATGAGAGTAACTGTGAGTTTTTATTTACATTATATTTATATCTTATATAAGACATTTACACTTACATCAAATAAATGCATGTGGTATGCTGTCAGATAAATAATCGGGCAAGAATGTTTCAGGTATCATTGTCAACAATAGTTGAAGTTTCTCTGTCTTCATTGTTAATATCGAGCAAGATAAATACTTATTTATCTTATTCTTAAGATAAATACAAAATTAACATAAATACAATACAATAAACTTTTATTGTATTGTATTTATGTTTTTGGTATTTGTTGTTATGGCCACAACAAAGAAACATCAACTGTCTAGCTATCGCGGTACATGTGGTACAGTCTGGCGACAGACAGACGGACCGACAGCAGTCTTAGTAATAGAGACCCATTTTCACCCTTTGGGTATGGAACCCTCAAAAGACAGTCGTTGTATAGAGCAAGAACAAATAAAGCATAATATTGCCTCTCCCAGTCTAGTATTTAGCCATTCAGTGATTGTAATTACAAAATGTTGATTCCACACTAACCAAAGAGAACAAAGTTTATTAATATTATTGCATATACCTTCTGGATATTAGACCAGTAAGTCTAAGTTCCAGTAAAGAAATATATACCCTCATCTGTAACTTGTAAGTGATGAGAAATAAATAGTCATTACAACATGTGTGGTTTAAATTTGCAAAGACGAAATAATTATAGACACACTGAACATAGGTTACCTAAATTGCCCTGGAATAATAATAAATATATTTATTTCTTAATTAAATTTATTTAATCTGGTTCCCTCATTGGTTATTTAAAAACACTGTACCCTTGTACCCTAAGCCCTATAATAATGTACCGTACAGAATCGAAAATGTAAAGGTTGCCTGCTTTCAGTACCTGTGAGGTGGTCAGGTATAAAAAGGTGATTAATAGTTTTTTGTTTATAAAAGTGCAAAGTTGCTTTTTACCCGCATGCTTACTTTTGATGACCGAGCAAGCGAAGAAATTAAAAGAGCACAAGGTGAAAAATCTTTGCACTCAAGTGCAACATGTAACTTTTCATCCCACCTCAGCGAGGAAAATAACTACATACGAAAAATAAAAATACAGCAAAAAGGATCCGAATCTAAGTTTATAACAAAATAAAAAACGTTGTATGATGAATTCGGCACCATAGAGGTAGAAGTAAATAGGTAGAATGAGGTTTTTAATTCACAAACTTCGTGCACACGATATTCTAAATTCAAATTTACTTTATCCTCAAGAGGATAATAACTGCTTGTGCACTCAGATATTGAATAGCAAAAATACTCTTTCTGAGATGGTGGGATGAAAATATTATTTACCTTATTTTATTCATAATTTATGAATTTAATTTGTTACTCTAACTTCCTATCATACTATTGTAAGAAAAGGGTTTATAAAGAGTGTATTGTATTGTATTAGGTAGGTATTTTTTTTGTGTGTGTCACTCTCTATCTGTGGTATCGTAGGTAGCTCACGAACGGATAAACCGATTTTGATTTAGTTTTTTTTTTTTGTTTAAAAGATAAATGAGTCGTTTCTTAGCTATGTTTGATGAAAATCGGTCCAAAATGGCCTACAAAATTACCGATTACGTACCTATTTTTTGCAACTCACTCAAAATGTATGGTATCAAATAAAAGTGCTTGACTAATAGAATACTATAGGTACACTATGATAATTATAAATCAAAGATGGCGCATGACCACAAATGTCGGTAATATTTATTTAGTATTTGATATATGTAGGTACCTAGGTACTTGTATGACGAATATCAAGACATGACATGCGAACACATAGTCCTGCTAGTAGTAAAGCTAGTTCCGGGTCAATCTATTTAGAATTCGCGTTATATTTATTTGTTCAGGATAAATATATCAAATCAAATCGTTTATTTCACAAAAAATATTAATATCGTCCTATAACAACAGTTTTTATATGTTGTAATAATACAAAATGTTTATGACGCGCAGCACCTACACTAAGATTATAAATCTTGTATCGTGGGTGACTGCGTCCCTTCAGGGTGTTAATTTAATGTGACTTAGTGAACTACATTAACATGGGTAAGTACATTTTATAATATTTAACACTACTCCTATCTAACAATATCCTGTACAAATAAATATAACGTGAATTCTTCTACTACCAGTGGGGATTATAATAAAATTACAATGAACCATTAAGTGCTGACAATATTATGTACAAATAGAAACGGCTTATTAAACAGGAATAAAAATGTTTGAGATTTTATTTAGATTTCTCTGTTACCGTAACGTCTACTCTGTACAAATGAAACTGCTGTCTGTGTCTCCTGACATTGAGAGTCAAGGTTATACAGTAGATGAGTCTGTTCAAACTCTCACATTTCAACAAGTACGAAGCCCCTTGGCCAGGACAGAAAATTGGCGCTCCGTAACTTTGACAGTCATATAGAAAGTAAGAAGGACCAATCTTCCCAAACGCCAAATTTTTCGTAGGACTGAGCAGTAATCCCAAAGTGTTCTTTTCGAAAAAGTAAGTTAACGCCTTGCTTAAGTTGAAACGATCCGGATATATGTTGTAGACGAAACCGAATATTATGTTTTCGAACTTGACCTGGAATGCGTAAGGAAACATCTCATCGAAGCTGGAATCTAAATCCTCGACGCCAATTTCGTGATTGCGTTTGCCGCCGAGCTTCGCGAGACATTTCTGATGATATTTATCGCCGGCGATCACTATTCCGTCGAGGAAGCTTCCGGTCCAAGCGCTGAGGCTGCAAGTTTGTGTCATCACGATAGCGACAACGCACGTTGCTAAGTATTGCTTCCCTCTATGCTCCGCAGGAAATTTAGAGTCTAAAGGATGTAGACTGCCCCAAAGGGAATATAAATCGCCTGGAAATTCTATATCCCAATCTTTCCACATCGTTTTAGGTGTCTTCCTCTCGAAACCCAAATCGTTGAAAGGGTTCATTCTCGACCACGGTATCATTTCAATATTCAGCCAGTACATTTTTTCATCAACTATAGGCCTTATTTTCCTACGCTTCAGATACGGTACATTTGGATTTTCGTCAGCTCTGAAGAGAGGGCTCAGTCTGTAGTTTATGGCGGAATAGCGCGGAGCACGTTTGACCGATGTCAATTCGAACGTGTAAAATTCAGGAGTAATGTTACTCGAACCTACACTTTTTGTTATTCTACGTATAAGAGAGTCTAACGAGCGATATAGAGTCCACGAGGCAACTGCGCTCGCTTTTCTAGGAGACTCTTGCCCTTGCTTCGTTTTCGATTCATTTTTGGTTTGCGAGCTATCTTCGCTGGGTGGTGAGTAAGGGTCGAACAGATGATAATACCCTTCAGATTGGCATATCACTATACTACAAGGCGGAAACTGAATTATTACATATCTCAGCCTCCTCAACACTGCTCTCAAATACTGTTCCAATGTTTTATCAGTGTTTTCGTTGACGACCATAATTTTCTTTATGTTGATATTGATGAACTTTCCGTCTAGCAACACGTTTTTGATGACTCTTTTTTCACAAACGCTGAGGTTTGTTGCCTTTTCGTGTATTTCAAGTCCTTTTTCAATACATGTGTCAACCATTATGTGATCCCAAATGCGTATAGGGTGCATTGTAGCCATTAGCATCGCAATAAGGCTAACAAAGTGGCAAGCTTTCACGTCGGAGCTTGGTTTTCTATCTTTAAGTGCGGTCGTTCCCTCTATTCTGTAAATTCCATCGACTTGTTGGTATCCGATGACGCTTTCACTCTTAGTTTCTTGGCCTTCAATAGAGCTCCTTTTATCTCCTTTATCTGACACCACGGATAACTTAGATTTCTTATCCTTGGGCGCCTTTTCGACGTAATCGTAATCTTCGGGTAGTTTTAGACGAGGTTCTTTGAGTAGTCTACGGACTACTATTCTGCTCAAAATGAACTGCTGGTCTTCGGTTCTTCCATCTTTGTTGTAGACGACTCTGTTGACAAATATCAAAAATACTTTTTTAAAGCTACAACATCCATATTTTAAACTGTACAACGAAATTTTTTTTACGATAGCCAAAATACCCGCAAAGTCTCTTGGAAAATAATAAAAGATACTTTTAATAAGCTTAATCAAACAACAAACATTCATTCGTTGGTTGTAAATGATATAACATATAATACACCTAAAACATAGCAAATTTATTTAACAATTTACCAAAAAATGAAAATGACAATGAATTACTTGTAATAAATCTGTATATTATTTATATGAATTTCCAAGTAATCTTAATTCTATTTTTCTGACTCCTGTTGATGATTATGATATTTGTAAAATTATTATGTCTTGAAATACGACAAATACAACTGGATTTGACGGCATCAATACAAGAACTATGAAAATTTGTTCAATAATTATTTAAGCTACATAATAAATTTGTCTTTTGCACAAGGTACTTTTCCAACACGCTTGAAATTGTCAGTTGTGAAACCTTTATACAAGAAAGGTGCAAAGATAACATGAACAATTACCGGCCTATAACACTTATCCCTGTCATTTCGAAGGTGTTTGAAAAGGCTATGTATATCAAAATATACAGCTTTTTATCGATTTACGATATTCTTAAGGCAGAGCAATTTGGTTTTAGGCAGAATATGTCAACTAGTCTCGCCTGTTTTTATTTAGTCAAATTAATAACTTCTTCTTTTAACAAGAAAACACCAATAGTGTTTACATTTCTTGATATGTCGAAGGCATTTGATTTTGTTTCTCATGACTATTACTGTATAAAATGGAAAAATATGGTCTTAGAGGCAACGCATTGGAATGGATAGGCAGTTAAGTGGAAGAACACAGTGAGTGTACCTAAATTCTGAGGACGGGATAAAATAATGTGTAAATCACAGTACGTATCCAATAAACGTGGATTCTACAAGGAAGCATTTTGGGTCACCTACTTTTCCTGCTTTATATTAACGACCTTCCTGATGTGGCTAAGCAGAAATATGTTTTATATGCAGACGATACAACTCGTTTTGTAGAAGGATATAGAACAGATAAGAATAAACTGGACCACGAAATAAATGATGCTTTAAATTCTATTATATCCTGGCTTACACATAATGACTTGAGTGTAAATATTAATAAAACTAAATATTGCAATTCCTGACATACAATAGTAAACCACAAAAAGTATAGTTTTTGATGGCAATTATTTAGAAGAAGTAAATTCCACGTCATTTTTAGGTCTCACTATTGACAAGAATTTAAATTGGAAGGATCACATTGACAAACTCTGCTCTAAGTTAGATCGATATGTATATGTACTAAGTCGATTTCAGCGTGTATCTACATCACAAGCAACACTTAGTGCTTATCATGGCTATGTATCGTCTTTGTTTCGTTATGGTTTGATCATATGGGGTAATTCAGTTGACTGGGAAAAGGCTTTTAAAATACAGAAAAAATGCATTAGGGCTCTAAGCGGTGCCCATTTTCTAGACAGTTGTGCGCCACTGTTTAACAACTATAAGATCTTGCCATTGCCTTCCCCTTAATATATTTGAAACATGTTTATTTGTGAGACAAAATAGTTCCCTCTTTGAATTTAATACTGACATAATCGGAATAGATCGAGGTAAGCGCCGCAAAAATAGGTTACTTGTGCCAAAGAGGAGAGTTAAAGTATGCAGTAATAATGTATCGTGCATGACAGTTAAAATTTATAATAAATTACCAGACCGTTTCATGGAATTGAATTTCTCTAGTTTAAGCATAATTTATTTGAGTGTCTTATATAAAAATGTTATTACAATGTTGAAGATTATAAGATAAATGTAATACAATCTGACAATATACCTAATTATAGTAATTTAGTAATATTTGCATACCTTAATTGATAGAATATTTGACACCAGACCTATTTTTGTATTTTAGATTAAGACAATAATCTAGCAAATCAATTGATTTTGATTGGATTTGATTTTGATTTAAGAATTTGTTGAAATTGCCAAAGTTGAATTTTACAATTCTAATGTGATGCCAATTTCCTACTAAATCATCAATTATTTTTATTATTTAAGTTTTTTATCAATTAAACAACGAGCAAACCTGCGGGAAATCATGTTCCTTCTTGCAGCTAGCGCCCTCCGTTCCCTTTCTATATCGTTGTCATCTTTAAAATCATAAGTGACAATGTGGCCCAAATATTTAAACTCTTTTACGATGTTCAAGGGAATTTCATATATTTGTATTAAAGGGACATGAGTTGGTGCCTTATTACTACCAGTGAACACTAACACTTCGCTTTTCTTAGAATTATATAAGAGACCGTGCTGCACTGCATAATTCTCACACACCTTTACAAGCTTTTGAAGGACTCAACAGCACCATATCATCAGCATAACTTATATCTCGACTTTAAGTCCGTCTATTTAACATCCTGCGTGCATGCTGCTGAAACCCTCAATCAGCTCATTCATATAAAGATTAAGTAATTTCAGTGATGTAATTCCTCCTTGCCTGACACCACATTCTAATTTGTAGTATTCAGACATCCCATTCGCCCATTTCTCATAGTTTAATTGATTCAGGTACCAGAATTTAAATATGTCTAATTACTCCTTGGGAAGAATTCTTTCAAGCTTGTTCCATAGGAGTTCATAAGACACACGATCAAGAGCTTGAGACAAGTATAAAAAACAGGCATATACGGCAGTTTTTTATACCTGTATAATACCTGACCGTGTGTTTTAAGCTCAAGATTGCACTCTCTGTTGAGACTCTGTTGTTACACTAAACCCAAATTGGGCATCATGTAAATTAAAAAACCCTAGCGAGGCGTGTTCATCCCCATCAAGCTGTCAAGTGCTTTCGCTGTTATAGTTGCTAAAGAAACCGGTCTATAATTATTCTTATCTGATACATTTGTTTTATTCTTGAGTATAGGTACTATTACTGTCTTCATGAGCTCCTGATGAAGATGGGAATAACTAATGCAAAATGTATAAAACATTGCTAAAATGCGTGGTAAATGAACTCCGGCATACGTGAAGTGTTCGATGCTGAGTCCATCATACCCTGGGGATTTGCCATTTTTCATACCCTTGATCGCCTTGGCTACCGCCTTGGTGGTAAAACTCACGAGTTTATCATCTGTACTTGACTCAGCAACCAACACTAAATTAGCAAAACTTAGTTTCTCCACATGAACGTTTCCTTTCATATTTACATTAATTTGCACTGGTAGACAAGAAATGTTAAAATGAGTTCTAATTAATTGTGCAATTTTATCATCCTCTGATACACCTCCCACGTTCTCCGGCACGCCAGGCTGAACATTTAGACTAGCAGTTTTCTTCCAGAAAATTTTATAATCGTGTTCCTTATGAAGTAAGGCTAACTTAATTTGGTCATTATTATTATTATTATTATAATTTACTTTTATCCATTTTAATTTGGTCTTCGTTCATTAAGCACCAACGCAGTCGACTTTTCAAAATGTTCCTACGCTGAAACATACGAGTAGCATCAAAAATGTCACCATTTGATGGTTTTCCACTCATTATCCATGCCTGAAAATAGTGTTTGGCCGTTGTATGCGATTCTTTTACGTGCTCATTCCAACTCGCTTCTTTCTCTCTTCTATTATTATTATTTTTTCGGTTGTTTGTACGACATGCCGTTTTGGTTAAAATATGTACAATTTCACCGTACATGTTGTCAATTATATGCTTATGCTCTAACTAATTACATCGATGTTTACCTACAGCATTTTCTAAATTCTATTGGAAAATCCACCTTCTATGTAGGTTATTACATTGGTCAAAGTAGTTATCAATTTGTTCTAGATTTCTGTCTCCCCAAATAACTTTGGTTGTTATTTTATTACTTGTAACTGTTTAAGCTCTGATAACTTATAAATCGCATGTGATTTCAAAAATGATCAGATGGGATCACCTCGTAAAAAATTCTAACAAACTATAGTGTTAAAGGCTGACTCAGTTAACCACACAGTGATCCAGCCAGCTTTTTTTGTGAGCATCACTGATGTATGTAAATGATTCTGACTTTAAGCCTAACTTACCAATATCTGCACAATACCAGTTATTATCAGAACAAAAATGATAAAGTTCGTCATTAAAGTTCCCCTGGATTTGCGTTATAGTCCCCTAACATATATACAACTTCTGTATTTAAGTAAGTCACACAAACAATCTGTAAACTCAGTCAGATTTTCAAACGGCATAGATAGAACAAACGGTATCCGTCCGGTATATAAGTCCGATTACAATCACTCACTTTGATTGCAAAAATTCTTTTATTCTCACACTCACTACTTCGACTTTTGTAAACACACTTTTTCGCCATAATATTGCCACTCCTCCGAACGGTCTTCCTTTCAAAATACCAGCACCTGTATCAACCGCCGATACACCAGTATACGCGAAATCTGAGTATTTCACCCAGCAGTGGAATGTCGTGCGGTAACAACCATGTTTCTTATAGAGCTATGACATCCGCCGATCTGCTTAAGGCTCTTACACATTCCATCGAGTTCTTTATGGATTTACACTCTGTGTATTTTGCACACAGTGTTTTCTGTCTCATCTTTCCTCATTTCATCCCTCTGGTAGAAATTTACGAATTTGCGAAATGATATTCCTTCCGGCCAAAGTCTACTGTCTAAAAACAAATTTAAATTTTTACTCGATACCCATAGTTTAAACGAGTTATGTCCTTTGTCCCACTTGCTGTTCATTCGTATTAATGACACTTTTTCCTGTGTCTTTTTATATACATACTCCCTTATATTTTGTTTCGTGGTATCTATATGTACATTTGAAAAATTTACAAAATACATTTGAAATTATGGATAATATTGTATTGTTATGAGTATAATGTCTTTTTCGGGCTATAAAATAGTAAAATATGTAAAAATACCTGCTACATAGGTCGTGCAAAGTCCGAAACCGCAGCAAGCAAGCTTTTCCTTTATCTTTATCGTCTCTCAGTCCCATAGGGTTGCAAGGGCTCGCGTCGCACAAATAATACAAGTTGTTTCTCTTGAAGAATGCACAACTGTAATGCGATGTCGTAAGCATGCCCCTGTCATATCTAAAGAGATACTTCTTTAATAGTATATCTTCTAGCTGCCACGTTGGACCTTCCGCCACTACGTCTATGCTCGCCTGGTACGCCTATAAAAAAATAACAAAGCTAATTTAAAAGTCTGTACTTTTTAAACCCTTTTTATGTAGCAGAGCAGACACCAATGGCGGGCGGAATAAGTGCTTGTTGGATTAAGTGTCGACAGGTCTCGGGAACAACTTAGGCTTAGGATAGAAGATTAACAAGTCGCTCATTAGACCTGTTATATTGAATGGACCTAAATGAAAATAATGAAATAAATTCGTGAATAAAAAGAAAGCATGCATCAGAGAATATTGAAATCGATGTCTGGAGTGCCAAGATTAGAAATGTGTATGTTAGGGGAAGCTTAAAAGTAGCTGTAGTGACTAAGAAGAAGTGATATGCCAGGATGGCATGGAAGTGTCATGCGCGTAGAAGATAATCATATGACAAAGAGGTCAATGAGAACTATGGTTAGCGGTAGTGTCGGGAGAGCGCAACCTAAGATGACGTAGGTGAGTTGTATGAAGAGGGATACCTATGTGTGAAGTAGGAGTAAATGAAGAGATGACGACTGACAGAGTAAAATGAAAGATTAATTTGCTGTGCCAACCACATGTCGTGGGATAACAGAAAAACTGTGTACTGATAACCGAAAGATGACGATGATACATGCACCGTTACTCATTAAGTACAATCTGGGTCTTGATGTGGTCGAATATTTTTCTTATGGCAAACGCGTTTCATCTTCACCAACGGTTTATATCACGCAAGTCGAAATCAAACGTTAGCTTACCTAATTATTATTTAAAAATGTTACCTGGTGTCCTATAGCAATCTTCGGGATGATATGGATGGGTGCCAACTGGAACCTCTCCTGTTTATTATCGTACAGTTTCTTCGCGGCTTCTAAGATAAAATTCACAATTCCGGGCGTCCAAGTGCTCACAGTGTACTTATACGACGTTATAACCGCCATTATAGCAGCAAAAGGTAATATATCCGTAGCGTTAGCATCACTAACTGCGGATGAACCTCGTATAATCTCACTTCTGTCTGGTAACTCCTTGAAATTGCTAGGTTTAGCTAGTTCTTCAGACGCGGTAGTTTCTAATTGTGCTTCGTTTAATGGTGGAGTTACTTTATTACGTAACTGGCGTAGTTTAAACCTCGCTTTGGCGTCCTCTGTGAGTAGAATTTGTCGGTTTACGTTAATTGGTGGTAGAGTTGGGAGTTCTTCTTCAGTTGGTTGGGGTGGTGCCAGCTGGAAATAAACACATTAGTTTTCATTTCGTTTTTTCTTGCCTTCCCAAAAATGGGGAGATAGGTGCTTAATTTGATTTGATTCTTTTGTTACCTACCTCATATCGCGGAGACGACTGATCCGATTTTTGTAAAAGGGTTATATATATATATATATATATATATCTTATAAATAGCCCCATTTAAATTTTATTAAAATCGGAATAGTAGTTTAGTTCTTAAGTCGAAATAACTGAAAACTTTGTATTAAAGCTTGCCGTATTGAATCACATTTTTAAAGAACTTGTTTTTATAGGAACTTGTATAGTAATAAACATTTTTACACGTGCCTGCTCATACTTATTAAGGTCCAACTAGAGTTTGATTCACATTTACAAACAATAAATCGTCATATGGACATTTTTAGAATTAAATTTTAAAATGACCCTTTTATTATTGATTTGTAAAAACCTTTTCATCCTTCCATCCTGGAAAGAGTATTTTTGCTCTTCGATATCTTAATTGCAAAAGTTGTTTTATCTGCTAGAAGATGATGTAAATTGAATTTAGAACATCGTGTGCACTATGTGAATTCAAATACTTGGAATCTTTTAAGTGTACTTGTTTTTTCTTTTGCATGTAGTCATTTCCTCACTGAGGTGGGAGGAAAAATAACATATTGGACTCGAGTGCAAAGATTTTTCACCTCGTGCTTTTTTGGTTCCCTCGCTAACGCTATTGAATAAACCACAAAGAATATTTTTTTATTCAGAGATAATTTTTTAGATAAGATAATAATTTCATGAAAATTTATTTATTAATATCTTTTATACAAGACCTTCTTCAACTCTTTTATCTAAAGTTAAAAATAAAAATGTTCTTACTGGTACTTCTGGTTCTGATGGCGACGGCGAAGGTGGCGGAGGAGGCATGGGTGGAGGTAGCTCCTCAGCCTTTCTGCGAGCCTCTTCCTCTTCAGCCTTCTGCCTGTCCGCTTCTTCCTTCTTCAACTTGGCAGTCTCTTCGTCTTCTTCCTCTTCGGCCTCTTCTTCCTGTTGGTATACAAATATCAAATATTTATGAATATATATTATGATAACATATCAAAATCATGAACATTAAATATTGAATATAAAATCATCATTATAGGTAAGAGCAAACAAATGTGGCTTGTAAGCGGTGAAAATGATGTCTTGAAAAGTTATTGTAAGTAAATATTAAATAAAACAAAAATTACTTACCTCTTCTTCGCCTCCCTCTGGTGGCTGAAAACAAAACATGCATATTTAAATAATGGATTATAACATTTTGGCAGACTACTGCCAAAAAATTCATACTTAAGTATGTATGTAAGTTTCTGTGATTGTCTGTAGCGTAAAAGGCTCAACGAATTTTTGGCCGTGGATGGAAGGTCGGAATCCACCATGCTATACAAGAAAAATAATGAAAATTTATCAGTGGCTGTTTGAGAGTTAAGGAAGCTTTTAGCCGCTCTAGAATTGCACTAGTTCGATGCACTTTTTATGCAGCTGTAATAATCATATGCATTTGATTCATATTTCAGGGGATGAAAGGTCGGAATCCACCATGCAATAGAAACCAAGTTAAGAAAAATAATGAAAGTCTTTCAGTGGCTGTTTGAGGGTTAAGGAAGCTTTTAGCCGCTCTAGAATTGCACTAGTTCGATAGGTTATGCAGCTGTAATAATCATATGCATTTGATTCATATTTCAGGGGATGAAAGGTCGGAATCCACCATGCAATAGAAACCAAGTTAAGAAAAATAATGAAAGTCTTTCAGTGGCTGTTTGAGGGTTAAGGAAGCTTTTAGCCGCTCTAGAATTGCACTAGTTCGATAGGTTATGCAGCTGTAATAATCATATGCATTTGATTCAAGTTTCGGGTGATATAGGGTCCTAATCTTCCAGCAGCCAAAGTCGTATTTCTATAAACTTAATAATTCACACATCACATTCAATGTTTTTTACAAAATAATCATGCGCGGTGTCTTTAGGCTTATATTTATTATTTTTATACGTTGCTGTAAATTTTCCGGCCTTTTTACCGCTGAAGACATAAAACAGATCTTTATTTGATCGGATAATATTATCTGCTAAGTTTGGCTGCCAACTTCACATCGCTAAGGGAACGTACCCAAACCACGTGACCTATTTCGATGAACTTTTTACCCCCACTCCCCTTCGGTGACCGACACATTTTCAATATCTCTTCTACAAAGATTTAAAAAACTGAATTTGGAACTCCTGACAGTCAGTGTTGCCATCTGTGACTAAAAAGTTTTAAAACGCTGTGAGCCACATTTGAGTTCAGGACAAAAAGCGCGAATTTACTTATAAGATATCCTTGTGACCAAGCGTGTTATTTTGAAATCCCCCAAAAATTAAGATTACCTATGTTGATATTTGGTTATTAATCGGTAATTAATTTATATAAATCTATAATATAAAAATGAATCGCTGAATGTGTTGCTTATTCTTTTTATAGAATATTTCTTGAAGTACGAGGATGGTTCTTACGGAGAGAAAAATATAAATAATTGCCTTTAAAAGTCTAAAAACAACACTTTTCTATACTCCCGTACAATCGATTCGTAATAACACTTAAATGTCAATTTGAACTTTAATACCATACCATAAAGTTTAAGTGTTAGTTGAGAGGTTCCGGGAAAGAAAAACAATTGAATGACGTCAGTATCGTATAATTATTAATGTCAGTATTTATACAATGGTAACATTAGTCTTAAAGAATCTGCTGTTAGGCGGTACTAAGTTCGCCGGGCCAGCTAGTTATTTTTATGATTAACCAATCAGTACTACCACATAATAAAATTATAAGTACGAAAATCCAGAATAGTCCAAAGGTATACATACTGGCGGTGGAGGTGGCGTCGGAGGCGGCGTGGGCTCCACGTCGGGGTCGGGCTCCGGCGGCTCGTGAGTCTTGTCGCGCGGCGCCGGCCAAGGAGGGACCACCTGCGTCACCGACACCGTTGGCGAGTCCAAGTTCACTGACCAGTGATAAAACTAATGAGCAAGGAAACTGGCTTTTGCCAACATATTGTTACATCGCCCTACATTGTTTATGTTCAACAGGACAACGGATAGGATAGATGCATAGTTATTTTACACTGGCTTGACTCACAATAATTGATAGCCACTTCGAGCGTGTCTATGGCTCAGCGCAGTGTCCTCTGTGAAGTCTCTTTTTGCAACGCTAGATCTAAGTAATAGTTCTGGAGATAATAATTGACAAGGTACCGCGCGCAGAGTTTTGTATTAAATTTTAGTTTATTTTTGTATCTCATATTATTCATATACTTACTCGTATAGTATACGATGACGATGTAGGTAAGTCAAACAACTTGAAATCAATGGAAGTATTTTTAGTATTTTAGAGTTATCAACATTACAACCGCCGTGGTCTATCTAGCTATAGCTAGCGTAGCCAAGCTTGCTTGCGTCGACTTCCGATATTCCCGGGTTCGGTTTCCGGTCGGGGTAGGCGTTCGGACGATGTGTTTGAATATCTATCTTCAGGTCCGAGGGTGTCGTACAAGTGTTTGTGAATGATGCATGGCATGACCGACACAGGAAAAATCGCAATAAGGATCTATATAATCTTTGCATGATCAAAATTGCAATGTTGGCTTTCGGTCTTATAGAATATAATGCTAAAAGTCAAAACGCGTTAATAAATAAAGCGCTAACATACAAGGTTTTGGTTCCACTTCCTCTGGTGCCATATTTTTGTACCGCAACGGTATAGGTGGGAGATAGTCCTCTTGAATACTGTCCACTAATGATACTATATCGCCCATTTGTTCTTCGTCGGGTTGGTTCTTATCAAAACGAAGTAATAATATATATCATGAGTAAGTTATAATTGCATCGAGCCATAATCTTCACAATCAAACAAACATACGTCGAATTGAGACTTCTCATTTTTTCAAGTCAATTTAAGAGGGATATCATAACGTCAATTTAGCTATTATACACTTACTGCAGGCGGTCTAGATTCCAGGGTGTTGTCAGGCATTACTTCATATAACATCTCTTTGGCATCCCCTTGGGCGTGGCTTAATGTTGTTTTCAATGCCTTCTTGCTACCGAACTTGCTTTTATTCCCTGGCAACTTATCATCACTGAGAGTGCAAACTAATTGCGTCTGAAAAGTGTACACAGATTTCACTGCGAATTTAAAGTTGCCAAACATATTTAACAAATAGAAGATCCAATCAAAAGAATAGTGGACAAATCAGGCATGACGATGTGTGTGAAGTATTAAATGGAAATAATAGTCATACCATTAAAAGTTTTGCCGTACTTAGATAAAATGTTAGTCGATGACGTCAAAATACCCAAGCCTATAATAAGCAGATATAATGGGGCCCTTGCCAAAAATATGTATTTTTCGGCAATAAAGCGTGTATTTGCAATGTCAACTAAGATTTTAAAGTTTAATTTTTGTAATTAAATCATACTAAAAAAATAACATGCTTTTTCTTTTTTTTTATCAAAAATTGCTTGTTTTTGTCACAAATAAACCATATTCTAATTTATATTCTATAATTCAAATGTGACAAGACTTGCCTGTAACGAAAGGAAAATAAATATTTCTTATTCTTAAATCATCCTGTAACATCACTTACTTTCCTCTCATTTTTCTTCAACTTTAACACTTTGAAGGCGTGAATACAAAACTGGGTCGTCGTCGGCAAATAATCCCAGTTCTTAGTAAACACATCTGCTATCGTATCAGTGTTCAAAAACATCCAGCAACAAGCTCTACCTGTCTTCACCGTTCTCATCCCGTCGTTGGTACGCGGGTAAGGGTCAAACATATAGTACATATCTTTCTGCCTCCAAACAGCTAACTGATAATTGTTAAAGTCTAAAATACCACTATTGTATTCATGGCTGAAAAAATCTGCCAACCCAGTTTTTATATTGAAAAGACATTCTTTAGTTGTGAACAACTGTCCTTTAATTCTTTCCCTGTATATTATGACCTCGCAAGCGTACGGCCCGATGATAATTTCATTTGGGATGTTGTCAATAGAAATGTCTATCATAACTTTCGGATGTATGCAGTCTACATACAGCTTGTTCCCGAGACGCAAAATCTTATCCAAAGTTTTGGTAAACCAAGTGTTGGGGGGCGATATTTTTGCATATGTCATAGCTGCGACTGCAACCGTTAAAGCTTGGCGGAATCTTGCATCTTCGAAGCATCGATCTCCTAAGTGCATGTTGCCATTAACAATCGCACAGTTCTCGTTTAGTATCCTATAACCCATCATAGCCTTTTCAGCTTGTGTTAGTTCTTTGTCTGATTCGAAATCTTCGTCAGCCTTTTCGTCTACCATTCTGAGGACTTTGACTGGAGCCAGAACATATTTTTGATCCTCTAGAACTGTTCTCGCCAAAATAACTTCCGCAATTGATTCAATGTCTTTCACGTTGATGAGTGCAGATGCGCCATTGTTGAAATTGGAGTAAGCGCGGGCGTCACGACCGGCGGGATCAAATATGTAATAGCAAACCTTGTCGCGCCATATAACTACTTTCAATACTCTGAAAGTCATCAACAATAAAACAAATAAAGCAGAACAATTTGAAAAGGTCTAAGAACTGCATCTGCTCTATCCAAGAAAATAAACACTATTTAAATTCATTCCACCACCACTACATTAACTGCTACTATTTTAATTTACGTACATATATCTGTTAGGATTACGGATATTAAAAAGAAAAGCAAAATAATGATGTTTACTGATCTTTTGTCTTATTTATATTTTTCTCACCTCGACAGCAGAATACCAGCTCTATTGCAGGGATCCTTGAAGAAAGCCTTTAACCCTCTACAGAGATTGTATACTGTCGGATCCTGAGACATAGTGTATCCTACAATATCTGGCTCTCCTAGTAACACTTGCATTTTCTTCTGGTTTAGAACTAACGTTTGTTTCTTGCCAAACGGAAGCACTTCGCACATACCCTGCCATGCAACGTGGTCGTGAACTTTTTCAAGACATTGAAGGTACCTGAAAAAAGAAGTTCGGCCAGTTACAAGATATATGGCTGAGAGTTCAGTTTTTAACTTTGAATGGTGGAACTATTATTGTAAATGATTAACACTAAACTGGTAAAAATAAACAACTAAACCTTCGACTAGGGTTTCGGATTTGTGGGTTTGTCATCAAACGGGAATCATGAATTTAGTTTACAAACTAAAAGTATAAGTTATTTAAGTAGTAGGTATAAGCCTCCTCTTTATTTAAATCGAAGCGAGTGACGGTGAAATGCAAACTGTGCACGAGGTACTAGGCATTAGGGTAGATTAAAAAAAATTAGCAGTACCAAAGTGACCAACATAGCTCAAAGCATTCTCTAGTAACAATGGGCTGGTCACTTATTTCGAAAAACTGATAACCGCTTAGCTAAACAAGTTCTGAAGTAAAGGCAGCATTTAGGCAAACGTAATGTAGGACGTCAGCCGGCCAAAAGGGAGAATGACTTACTGGATAAAAAGAGCTGGAGGCCGACCTCGTTGGCGTTTATTAGGAGAGGCCTATGTCCAGCAGTGAACGAATACGGAAAAATTATGATAATTATTTAAATGATGTCTAGGTATACAGGCGTTTTAAGGCCACCATAGGGTGCAAGTATTCAAATATTGGAGAAAGCGTAAATATTCACCACTGGTCCCCAGCGTCCACCAAATTATCAACTAGCTTCATAGTCCACTGTTTGGGATGGTAGTGGAAGGCCAGACAATACGCCATAACGCTCATCGGCAGCGCTTGACGACCTCTCGATTTAGGACCTAGATGCGGAAAAAAATATTGAACGTAATAATACACGGAACATACTAATTAAAAAATTAGTTTCGTAATAAACAGTTGATATCACGAGCCTAAATTTTTCGCGATCTTATATCTAGACTACGTCTGGACCAATTTTTTCCATAATAAAAATTCATTTTATGATTGTATACTGCATGTAATTGCCATCATTGAAATCTGCCGGTAAATGGCACTCACAAACTTCCCAACAACACGCCCTAACACAGAAAAAGGAAACACCCCCCAATTAAAAATACACAACGACAAAAAATTATAGAACCTTAATATCATAACAAGTTTTGTCAAGATTTATTGAAATATACAAAGTTAATATATTACTAAAAAAGAAATATACCATTATACTCATCCTGAGGATCAACTTTCAACTCGAAAAATCAGAATCAGAAAAATCGACGACCGATCAGCTTTTTGTATAAGACATAATAACATAGTGAAAGTTGTTCCTTAGGATGAGTATAGGAACCCCTTTTGGCTTAGTACACATAGTGGTGTACCTAACCGATAACCCTGTATTGCCTGGACGCGAATATCAACATGCAGAAAAACATAAATAATGACAGACGAAAGAACATTTCGCCAGACTTAAGCAGACACGTTTGTTCGTAATTAGTGTGCTTAGTGCCCAGCGACTGGTGGCTTTTATATGGATACGTGCATCATATACAAGGTTATCGGCTAGGGGTGTACTAAGCCGAGATTCGGCTTAGTACACCCCTTAACTTTAACGGATGTTCTTAATGGAAGATAATAAATGAACAGGTGAGGTGTAATAAAAAACAAAATCCAATAAAACTATAAATAATATCAAAGCTGAAGATGGCAAAGATCTTACTGATCCTATACAGATAGCCGATACATTTCATATTTTTTTCACACACATAGCTCACAAAGTACCGTGTAATACTAATACAGACACTGCCAAATGTATATCATATTTAGATGCTACGAAAAAAGCGACTCCGAAAATCAAATTTGACCCAATCGATCTCAAAGAGCTATTAACAATTGTTAAAAATATGAAAGAAAAGTACACACCAGACATATACGATATGACTTCCAAGACATTGAAGAAACTTATTCTACAGAACGAATGCTTGGTAGAACTTTTATATTTCTTAATTAACGATTGCTTAGAAAAAGGAATATTTCCTGATTGTCTTAAGCTAGGTAGAGATGTTCCGCTTTTTAAAAAGGGCGATTGTTCAAAACTAGGCAACTACAGACCAGTTTGCATACTGCCAACCATATCCAAAATTCTCGAAACGGTTATTAAATCTAGAATATTAAAATATTTTGAAGAAAATCATCTTTTTACAACTTCTCAGTATGGCTTTCGTAAAGGTCGATCGACGGAAATGGCAATTAGGAAAGTTCTTTACTATGTTTTGGATGCCTTGGTTAGATCACAAAAGTGCGCTAGCATATATTGTGATCTATCTAAAGCATTTGATTGTTTAAGGCATGACATATTATTAATAAAACTACACCACTATGGTTTTCATGACTCTGAACTGAATATGATGCATACGTACTTGTGTAATCGTAGTCAGATTCTTTCTTTACATAGAGTAAATTCTAAAGTTGCTACTATAGATATAGGGGTACCACAAGGATCAGTATTAGGACCTGTTTTTTTCCTCATATATATTAATGACCTCGTCCATGCCATGCCTGATTGGACTTATATTAGTTTATTTGCCGATGATACCCATGTAGGAATAAAGGATAAGCACAACGAGAAACTAGAAATAAAAATTTTGGAGGCAAAAAATATTCTCAAACAGTGGTTCAATGCTAATGGAATTACATATATTAAATGCGGATAAAAGCGTCGTTATGCAATATCAATCTCGCAAAGGTGTGATCAAGAATCCTGCAGTAAAAGAAAATGTCTTCTTAAACTGTGTAAGAAGTTAGCAAGTGCTAACTATGCGCTCATTAAACTAAGATCTGTATTAGAGGTGAAAGATATGTTGTCAGTGTATTATGCATACGTACATTCCATGATAAGACAAAGTAAAGATAAAGTCCAAAGAGCCCAGAAGAAGGCCATAAAAATCGTATTAGGATTAAAAAAACGCACGTTAGCACGAAAATACTTTAAAAACACAAAATAATGACAGCGGTATCCATGTATATTTATAATAGTCTCTTAGAAATTTTTGACGAGAAAGAAAATCTAATGATAAAACCGAATCACATACCATACAATCTTAGAGAACGCAATAGACCGGACGTACTTCTAACAAAACTAAAGTTCAATTAGCCAAAGTAAAGAAAGAAGGCATCTGGATTAAGATATGTATGCTTAATAAATTACCTCGTCCTGTAGCTAATTTGCATGGCAATGATTTTAGAAGTAAATTAAAAAAATTCTTCGAATCCACTACTTTTACTCAGTAAAAGAATTCTTACAAACTGATCTGACTGAATATTCATTCTCGAATTAATTAAAAATGGATATTGACATTAAACAATACTTCACTTGTAATGTTACCGGACTGATACATAACTAAGTATTATGTTTAGTAATCTGACATCAATGTTAAATTTTACATTTTTATCTAGACACAAATTTATTTTTTCTAATTATTCTTTAAATTTTAACGCTTGTTTCGTCATAATATTATAATTCATTATTGTACGTATTGACTTGCCTAGTGTAACAAACGCAGTTATAAGGCCAATAAATGATTTGACTTTGACTTTGATTTTCGGATGGGTACAGTGACCCCCTTTACTTTCACTATGGGGCCAAATCTGAATTCGAAAAAAAACGACGTCGATTTGGCGACGACCGATCAACTTTTTGTATGGAACAGCTGACTTTTGTTTATAGAATTCAGAGTAGGTCCCAAGGTGAAGGTAGTTCCTTAGGATGGGTACAGTGAACCTCTTCCAGCGTAGTTACACCCCTAACCGATAACCCTGTGTACATACAAACTCACCGAATTTATTATCATACATATTGAAAGATCCGGTCAGAATTCCGTAATGTACATCCGGCCTTTTCTCTTTCGTACAAGGCATGACGCTTAGCGAATGAGTCTGTAGCATGCCTCTTGTCAAATTCGCTGGAGTCGTAACCTGAAAACAAAATAAGATAACCATAGTTTATTAACGTAGCATAGTCCATACAAAGGAAATAACCAAAAATCCTTTCGTAGTATAAAATGATAGAGAATGACTATGACAATACTAAACACTATGATAAATTTCAAATCCAAAATAAAAATGGCAATGACCCCGATACGTGCAGACCAAACTTACTAAACTAAGCTAATTTGACAGTTCTAAAATTGTCTCGCTCTTTTTATTTCCACAAGTGAAAAAAAAAGGATGGATATAATTTGAGGAACTTATAGTTTAGTCAGTGGGACTGGCCGAATTAGGGTCAATGTCGAGGATAATTTTAATTTTTAATTGTACTTGTTTATTCGTAGTACATAGTTGTTCAATTACGCAAATGTGAACTCACGTGTTCCGGTCTCGGTATTTCATCGAGTCCGCATGTAGAACCATCGTCAGGTACATATCGTCCTCTACCCTTCGCTCTAGGCTTGCCATCAGTAACCCCCCTGTTCATGTACCCATCTGCGGACCGGGACTGCGATCTACGGCATAATTACATAAATTTTTAAAGTTATTCGGTTATCAAAAAAAACGGAGTATTCTTTTAAATTTAATAAATTATACTAGAAATACCTATATAACTGAACGGTAAAATTAGTGTCATCAAAAGCAAAAAAAAAGATATATCACCCCGTTATATACATATAGTGCTATCGGTTCGGAGGTTTACTGAGGGGAATACCAAATAGTACCCATAATTACTATTCTACCTACAGAAATCTAAATTTGATTATCCATTTAAATCGCATAACACTAGTGCTATTCACCTACACATACACAACCTGTGCGGCACACACTTACACACACTTACAAGTTCGCGCGAAGCGCCTGCCCCCGCCACTGATAACTACTATGACAATCTGCGATACTTACTTGTAGAAACAATAGTGATGTTCAATAGTAAATGCGATGCAGTAATTGTAGCCGCAATTGACAACATTTCAAATTTTTGACCTCATTTTTATTACGATAATGGAAACATAAATGAAAAATAACGTACTTACTCCTATTTTTTTTTGAATGGAATAATTACATTTTAGGAGATTTTTGAAAATATAAGAAAAGTTCAGCATAATGTTGTTCTCGTCAAAAGCTCATAAAATATGATGTCATTAACTATCTGTAATTTTGTTATGGTTCAAAGATGACAGATACAATAATAATTTAGTGGCAACTGACGTTCTTAACAGAAATAATTTTTAACATCAGTTTTTGTAAATAACTCGGAAGAAAGTGGATATATGAACTCTTCATTACCTCATCTCGAAATGGTTTTCGAATTGCTAAAACTATGCAGTATGTCAGTTGTCAATTATTCGATATATCTATCTACTGTTTATCCTAATTATTTATTTTGAGGGTCAACGGGGAATGGTAAGCTGTATTTCGCGTGGTCCTAATACTGAAAGGGATCGCAGAAAACTGGATCGTTTCCTGAGATGCCATTAAAAAAAACTTTACTAATTATGTAGTGTTACCTAGATCTATGCATTCGTATCGCTTTTTCTCTTCTTTCCCTTCTTCTCCCTTTAATACCAGCGAGTCTTTTTTGTTTTCTGAAATCAAAAATTCCTGGTAACTGCTTTTTTACTTTAGACGTACTTACCTATAACGTATAAAAACAACTGTCAAATATAATGTATAATAATTATTTTCGGTAATTCCAAAAATAACAAGGTGCTACGTTATTTTCTCATAATCAAATAGTAGGATTGGCAACCTGTTACTCTACTCATATTTTCCTGCGGTTTTGTCTGGATTATAAGATATATATATATATATGCCGATTTATCGCTTCAAGTGTTTTCTTCCAGGCAAACGTGCACATAGATGAAAATTAAAATGTGAGAGAGGCCAATGATATTAAGAAGCAAGATCGTATTGCTCCTCTTAAATACATATAAGGTGTTTATGGGCACAAACCCTGAAGGGCACAGCAAAGCTCAATTCTATTTCACAGCTATGACTAATTGGAACATTTTATACTTACTTTGTCATACCACGCGCCATACATTTCTTCCTTTTACACGGTCTGAAACATCATAGAGAATCTTTACAACACTGTATGTGAAGGAGATTAAAATTTACGATATGTGTTTTGATGTGTATATTACCCTCCTTTGTAACACGGCAAACCTGGTTCACTGGAAATATGAAAAAACTCATTATTTCACCTTACTTTGCAATAGCTTTTTATTTTATTCCTTTATTTCCTAAGTTTTGGACATTCAACGCCTAGTGGAGGTCAAAAAACGATTCAAAGTTTTGGCTCGTGAAAAACCGTGGATGACAGCTATGTAGGTACAATAACCAAATCACATCACACTAATATTATAAAGGCAAAAGTTTGTATGTATGTGTGTGTGTCTGCTTGGTCCTCCTTCACTCTCAAACGTCTTATCGGATTTAGATGAAATTTGGCACGAAGATAGTTTATAACTTGGATTAACATATAAGCTATTTTTATCCTGGAAAATTGAAGAGTTGCCATGGGATGATCAAATATCTACCGCGGGAAAACCGAGGCGCCGCCAGTATTAAATAAATCTACAATCACTTAATTTACCCTGGTATTTTCTTTGGTCCCGGTATATTTACAACATCTGGCACAAAATCTTTATCTCTATTGATTACCAGCCCACTGTGTGGTTTGAATAGACTGAAAAAAATAATTATAAAATATAGTAAACAAAACAAACACAAAAAAGTGGTGAAAGAAATAGTCCTCATGCTAGACACGATGTAACTCTCATCAAATCTTTTAATTTTTATTAGTAACGAAATACCTAAGGAAGTAGTTGGTTTAGATACATTTTGACCATGTTGAATATCTTTATTTACCATGTTGATCATTCTATTACTGTTGCGATAAATATAACGGATTATCTTACTCTATCCCAGACTTGGCCGGCAGAGGCGGTCGTAGCTCTGTAGGTTTTAACGAAGCTCTTCGGGCTTGAATCACTTCGCCACTAGTTTTAGGGCTTCCCATCTGGATATAGGTTAAAAAAAAGATTTTTAGTGAATTCTAGTTTTTAAGGCCTCTATCCATTTGTATATTATCTTCATCAGTTCATTAGATGTTCGCCTGACCGTCAGTCTAGACGTGGCTTGTGAACGAACAGCGGCGGATCCAGGATTTTATTTTATTTTACTACTAGAAACTAGAGTTAAAATCACAAATTAACTAGAATCTAGGTATTAGAAATTGTCTCCTGAAACTTTGATTGGTTTACTCGTGTATGTGTACTTTGTGTGCTGTCTAAAATTGCACCTAAATGAACTAAAAAAAGTTTAGTCGAAAGAATGAAATACTCATTCTTTGGGGTATTGGGGGGTTCTAATGTGATTGAACCAGTATTCGTATCTTTTTCATCTACCTGAAGAGCAAATTCAAATTCAAATCATTTATTCACCAAAATAGGGTAGTACAGACAGATCTTACATAATTTAACAGTTCTGCCTATTTTGCCTGAGCCTAGGCATGTGAATATGTTTAAAGCTAAGCTTAAAAGTTATTTCGATTGTCAATTTAAAAAAATATATTATTGTATATATGTCAATAAGAAATAATCACTCGTTATTTTAATTTAATCTGTTCACGATTTACATTTTAAAATTGATACTTTCTAATGTAGGAGTATACATAAAATCGACACAATGACTTGTGAAGGAAGTCTTTCACCGTGTAAAAACTTTCTTTAGCCAGCCACTTTTTCAATTCTGCATAAAATTTGTTATCGGGCAATTCGATTAGGTGCCCTGGAATATAATTATAAATTAGAGACGCCATGTATATGCAGTTTTTTCTAACCAGTTCCAGCGAGGCATGAGGCGTTTTTTGTGACCGGAAGTTCTGCCACCAAAGTTCACATAAGTTTTACAAGATTGCGACCATTTCATAGTATACATGGCGCCAACACACTTTTTTTGTGCTTTAAATACTTTTAAAAAGTCAGTAGAGTTACGCCAACCCAAGATACCATAACGAATTATAGAACACACATAAGCATGGTACACCATCGAAACGGTATTAGTTGGAGTAAAACGTCGCAATCTACGAAGAGCAAATGCGAAACTATAAATTTTAGAACAAACCGAGGCAATGTGTTCTTTCCATAACAAATTTGCGTCAATATTTATACCTAGAAATTTAGTAGTATTAACTTGTTCAACAGCATCATTACGGTATTTTAAATTAATGTTAATTTTTTGCTTTGTATTGTGTTCTATTAGCTTAGTTTTATTTAAATTAATTGTGAGTTTATTAGAGTTTAACCAATCAATAACTTTACAAATGCATACAATTAATTCGTTCTGCAAATCCTTTTTGTTTTTCGGATTTATTAGAATGGGTATCATCGGCAAAAAGAATGATTTTCTGATTTACGGTACCAGGAAAATCATTAATATAGCAGAAAAAGCAATGGTCCTTGGGAAACTCCACTTTTTTCTTCATCAGAATCAAAATCAACAATACAGTTTGAACTTTTTTCATGACGTGATACTCTTGTAATTTGCTTCCGGTTTTTAGGTACGAAGCAAACCAATTATATGCTGGACCTCTGAAGCCGTATCTTTCCAGTTTTTTTCAACAGGATTTTGTGATTGACAAAATCGAAAGGCCTGCTCAGATTGAGAAATATGGCGCAGGGCGATACTCTACGATTTATATTGTTTAAAATCAAATTAAGTAGATTATAAGTTGCCAGAACTGTAGATTTACCCTACCTAAATCCGAACTGTTCCTTGGCTAAGATGTTGAAGCAATTCAGGTATAAGACAACTCTTGAGTACATAACCTTTCCAGAGATCTCTGAAATTATTGGATTTAACGAATTGGGTCTATAATGGTCTTTTTCGAGCTTAGAGCCTTTAAAGTAAACCCGCATAGCTATACCATCAACTTACATTTAATATAGACTTATCAGAAGCAGTGTGTTTGATAATGGGGGCTGGGGATGGCATCATAATATCACCGGGCATCAGGTCGTAGTATCGGACTCTCCGTCTGAATCGTTTGCTGCTCTTTGACGAAGACAAAACGTCCGTCTCTTCCGATGAAGACGACTCAAATGTCATAGGAAATCTGAGAAACAATGGATATAATAATAAATTTATTCATGTTCGAAATAATAGGATAAAAATGGCTGATATGAATTTGATGCAAGTACCCTCTCCCTCGCAAATTTACGAAGATATAGAATTAGGGATCGAAGTTAAGTTACCAACACACATAATGACCATCAAGGCAAGTTAATTAATTTTATATCTTTAAATTATATATTTTATAATTGTCGCCCTTATTTTTGTTACTTTAGCAAAAGCTATGCTACACTTCTAATTAGGCATATCCGCATTGAATTCGGGTTACTAACCTGCATGTAGGAGAGCATGAGCCCATAGCTGCTCTGGATGGCGGCTGCAAAGGGCAGTGAGCGATATAGCGTAGTCTGAAACAAAATCCTGTATTTATAATTATTATAAAAAACCTTCACCTTCAATATCACTTATACGTAGTAGGAACTATTGTAGTTCTAGGACCTGTTGACGTCGCTACCAAAAACATTAGACGAATCCAAAAAAAAAACCTCTAGCTTGATCAATTATTTTTATATTTAGAACTTTGATTTAAGGTTGTGTTCTGCAGGTCTCTGCCAATAAAATCAATCATTGAAATCGGTAGGTAAATGACACCACGGCAATCTCCCCCATTTTTGGGGGAGCTCAATCAAAAATCCCCGTCTGAACCTTTATAACCAAGCTTTGCTAAGACCAATAGGAAAGTACGTGCGAGTAAGTACGAAATATCCAGCCATAAGTGCATACAAACCGACATACACTAAAGAAAAAAATGCCAGACTTTAAGCAGAGACGCTTCGTTCGCTTTGTCAGTTAAGAACGAACACTTTATAACACTGAGTTTCTAAATAAACGTATTCATTTCTGGATTTTGAGCGATTTTTATAACAAGAACTGATAGTGAACGGCTAAGCCATGTGCATTAGCTTTGGCAAACCTGATCGATAGGTACAATAAGGTCCCGTAATTTATAAACATAATAATTAACAAAAAATACTACATCATGTACAATTATTGTAATTAATACAGACCTAGTATGCATAGATGGAGCCATAGGCACGCAAGTATCTTTATAATGTCGAGGCTTAATCTGTATGGTTTTGAACTTAGGAATCTTGAGCTTTTTGCTTCTTTTTCCAACTGTAACAAAACCAAAAATGAATTTTACTAATCATAGGTTGGTAATTTATCTGTCTTCAGATAACAAAATTTTCGGCCATGATAAAGGCCTTAGGGCATTGATGCCTTAGGGAGATCTAGAAAACCTGACAGCAGGGTGAGCCACTCCACCACGTACCCCGCATACGGTTCAACGCGACTTTAGGCGACCTCGCCAAGGCTATAGCTCCTTACTTATCCCGTTTTCGCGAGCTCTATTCCCTTTAGCTAGACTGATCCCCCATCAACAATTCACCAAAGAAAGATAATGTCGGCCCAAAGGTACTCAATATTACATGTCCACTAAAATAATGATAACATTAGATGGTAGGTACCCGGCAATATTCAACTCCCAAAAGCGTTGTACTGGGAATATTTACGCGGATATATAATTATGCACTTTTATTGACAAATTACATATCGCGTCACGGCGAAATCCAGGCCCCGCACTCTACCCCGGATCTAAGAGTACACACGTAATCGCCACTGCGCTCCAAGGTTCAAGTTGATTGCCCCGAATTGTTCCCGGCAAACAAGTAGGATCTTAAGCGTCTGTCTATGTATTTATATTTAACTTATTACCTAGAAAACTTACTTTCATGTTCAAACGTAAGGGCGTCGATGATTTCAGCAACATCCCTACAATCTGTCAACTTATGGCTTTGCTTTTTGGGCTTCTTAGGGCACAAGGATGGTCTGAAACAGAAATTCTATTACTTGCTGCACATTTACTTTTAATACACATAATTTTATGTGCAAAACTCACTTGTGTCGCCTCATTTTAAGATTTAATTTTGTTATAAATTTATTACTAACACACTAAAAATTTTAATGACTTTACGACATAATTTTGATGTAAAATGTCAGGAGTTTCAAAAATTTATTCGTTTCCAGTAGGTTAGGTCGACATACACTGATCTATGGAAGCTTTACTAATAAAATAACTTTTATGCTTAGCTTTTATATGATTTCATTATGACCAAAGATAAAACATGGCAACCCTTTAGGTAATATATGTAATCAAATAAATACCGTTTTAGCAGTAAACACTTTATACGGTAGAAAGTTGTATGTTCCTTGCTCACAAAGAATACTACCAAAGCTTCTCTATCTATGTAGGTACGTAGATATTTAACCTACCTTTGTAGAGCCAAACAATAATAACTGTCGATCATATAGCTGAGCGCGCAGCAAGTAGCAACAATGCGAGACTTGGCGTTCAATGTCCGTTGGCCTTCGATCGTGTAGGAGGGACTCTAGCTCAGAAAGTGCACATTATTTTTTACTCCTACCAGTTGGTATTAAATAGTCTGAATATGTTAACAACATAAGAAAAGATCAAACAAATACTTACTTTATTTCAGCATACTTTATTCCATTTTTACACTTGGAATGTTATTGATAGTAAATTAATATGGTTTGATAATAATACTAGTAATAGATAATATATGTAGCCAGTGGAGCTTATATGAACATACCTACTACAGTCAGGTGTCAGATCAGAATTACTTAACAAATACACAATTTATCTATCTTAGCTCGACTTCACAAAATAGGACTTAGGACACAAAATTACATGGAAAAAAAATATTTTGTCTATATACATCAAGCATTAGTTAAGTTATATATACCAAAACCTAAGTGAAAACAGCTATACGTTAGAAAACCATATCATATCATATCCATAACCTTGGCTACTTAACTGTTATTACAAAACTAAAATTGAAGAGAAACTTCAACTATGCGCAAGCCACAAACTAAAAGTACCTAAAATGATATACTGCTCTTACAATAATCATAATGAAAACGAAACCTCGATTTTCATATTCACTACATCTCTTTTACATGCTTATGTCCATAGAAAAATATAAGAGATGATGATATACCAAAATTATGATACGAAAATTTTAAAATGGTGTCGGGACAGTAGTGAAGATGATCTACATAGATACAAACAAGAAATCAAAATTGATTCTTATGTTTGGGGATATTTCATGCTACAGATATTATTAGCACACATTATTTAACTTATAACATTCCTGCCTCATAGATTATTGCACAAAGGTGTTTGACAATCTGACTTGAGTCAGCAGGCTGCATGTGGACAGCAACTTTAATCATTTTTTTACTCAAAACTATCTATAACTATAACTTCTTGCTCCACTATATCTTCAGTATAAAATCTTATTGAGATGTTCATAAAACTCCTGAATAACTAGATTTAGCTAACCACCTTAAAACTAGGAACAATACCAAAAATTATGAATGGAAAACATATCAAATCCCACCACTTATAAAATGTTTTATCTGAATTAATAACGATACTCAAAGATTACTAAAACAAATTTCCTACTGATGCAAAATCAACTAAACATGGAATTATGAAGTACTTCTATATCTTCTTTCCTTTGAACGGCGCGTTTTTTCTCTTTCTTAAATGCTTCGTAAACTTCATCATCAGTGGGAAGTTCATGTCTGCAGAAAGGACATGAATTAGTCTGTAAATAAGAGATTAAATTGAAATTCTTATTTAATTTAAAAAAAAGTTTATTAATTATTGTTTGTTTCATGTCTTAGTATGATATGCTTTTAGCCCATATACATACAGCATTGAAGTCAGATCTTAATGCTTAATTGCAGATGTATCTCAAGAACTGCCAAAAAAGTTTTAGTCAAAAAGTACTACTTGATGGTGTTGCATACTAACCTTGTATTTCAGAAAGTCTTACTGATAATAATAAGTACTAATTACACTTACCTTAGTCAACCAAGTCAATATACACTTGGGATGGAACTCATGATTACATGGCATTTGCTTCACCTTCTCTTCAATCTGGAATGACTTCAGACAGATGGGGCAGCTTTTATTGTCATCTTCTACTGATATTTCTGGGAGCTCTTTGATAGCATCTTTGGATGCTGGTGGAGGTAACCTGAAAAAATATATTTTGAGACAACTTTGAAATAGGAAAGTATCTCAATTAGTCTGACTGTTTTCTAGTTGGAAATAGAAATGTATTTCTTGTTGTAGAATGTGATACGAAAATGCACTTGGGCCATCAGATACTATAGAGTTGCCACGAGCTAATAATGAACATTGGAAGACAACACCAATTTCTTCTAGGTAAGCAAGCTCTATTGTAATTTGTGGTATCAATTACCAGTAAAAAATTATCACACCCAGTTAGAGAATTGGAAATATTAAGCTAGAATGTATTTCATTCAATGAAGATGATAGTTTTGGCAGCCTTGTACGTTAATATCTCCATTGCAAGTTTTATTAATATTCGTTTACAGCATAACAAACCTTGGCCATTCTCCTGAGAAATTGTCGTCATACATGCCAAAGTCTAAGAGGAATCGAGCCATGTGTAGTAGATGATCAGGCTGTTCTCCCGCATGCAGTTCTCTCCATCCCATCTCTTCAAAATATCCTGCCATGACTTGTATAGTTTTACTATAGTAGTATACTTATCCCAATCAAACTTCTATTACTGTGTTATAAACCTCTGAAAGGTCGCTGTAATCTTTAACATCTAATTTATTGGTTAGCAAACGACACAAAAACTGAAATTTATTTTATTTACAAGATAGAATAAATAGTAAGTACCTAATTTTCGTATGTAATAATTTTGTATTTTGTAATATGAAAATATGAATTTGTCATTTTACTTGGCAGTGGGTAGGGATTGACATTGACTTTGATTTAATAATAGTCTTGACGTAGACGTCCCCAATCTTTTTTCTAACTTTGCATAGTTCATACATTTGGCATAGCAGAAGTATATTCCCGTTTTCCCGCGAATTCATCAGAAATAAAAAAATATGCCTTTTTATTTTTGAATTGGCCTGTCCATCTCCAGACTCATCCTCATGGATTATCCCCAGTTGCGGTACGTCAGACACATGACGCACCGCAACTAGCACGGGAATAATACCACCGTGTGGGCTTCTTACGACCCCGTGTCTAAATGCCCGACATCATTTAGTGCCCGCCGCCTGCTACTTCTTCTGCAACAGATCTGAGATCCCATCTCGTATCAACCTCAAAAAGTCTCAAGTGTCCAGACGATGTGCTCCTTTTTGATGACTCGCTCAAATTAATTTTAGAGGAAACCCACAACGAATGTATCGCAGTGGTGTCAGTGGTGCCAGTTACATTCGGAGACTTGAAAGTGCGTCGGTTGCAGGTGGCCGCCCCTAATGTTTTCCTCGCCTCGACGTACAATATTGCGGATCTTATTACTCGTATTTTGTCCATTATTGGTGATTGCCGAGCCGAGCCTCAACGACAAAGGGTATGCGGTTGGTCCGCATACCCTTTGTCGTTGAGGCTCGGCAAAAAGGTAGGAACAAAATCATTTTCAAAACATTGTAGTCTTAGTTGCTCTTAGTAAGCTCGGGGGCGGGATCAGCTCGCTTGAACGCCGTCTTTAAATCGGAGACAGGCGCCTGGCTGCGTGCCTTACCCTCTCCTCACATGACTTCGCCTCGGGTGCGCAGTATGCGATCTCCCCCCTGGGCTGGGTCCAGGACCTAGAAAGTTGATAAATATAATGTTTTTAAATATTTTTGTCGCAATATAGATTTTATGTGCTAAGCACTTTCAATATTTAGTTAATTTAATATGTATGACGGCAAAATTGATTTTTAAGTATTTAAATATATGTAGGTATTTTTAGGTACTTACGAGTAGGTACAATAAGTATACTGACATACCTACGTTAATAAAATACCTACTTTTTACTTGTATCTATGATTATAAAAAATAAATTATTGCTTCTTGTGCCTTGATCACGTCTATGTGACCCCTCCCTGGCACCAAAGCTGGATCCGCCCTTGCCCACATATGTATTTGCGGAGCATTGATGGAGGCAACAGGTCACCATGGTTTGAGCTGTGTTCGGTGCGCTGGCCGTAGACCTCCGCATTACACCATTCGCGAATTGTTAGACTTGCCCTTGTGTTCATGAGGGTGTATGCTTTGAAGCCCCCTGGTATCTCGTTCAGACGGCATCTGAGATTTATTACGTCAATGAACACAAGTATGCCTGTTTGGAGTTAGCGTATGATTTCGTCCCATCTGTGGTCCAAAATGTAGGTCCTCCAACAACTGGGGCGGCGCGGGCGTCTTCGCGAGGAGTGTCACGATCCGAGGTGTGGGGAGTTTTTGATGGAATCAATGCAACCCAGCGTGGTAGCTCCGCCAATATAATGGGAACGTTTGGGCAGGGTTCACGTGATGGACTTTTCGTTTCATAATTACTTTGTAAGTTTTGACTATAATAAATGTTTGATTTCATAGATAATTGCAAAATTATGTATTAATTAAGTTAATGAGTTAATTCATACTCATAGTAGGTATATATGCCAGCTACACATCATAGTTCGGTCTACTTTCAGCACAATAATAGAATGATTACTACGGTAATGTTGCTAAGCATCCAGATTATGAGCGAGATAGCTCGTCACCAAGCTAAAATTAGATAACCTTAAGCGATTCATGTGGATATTCAGCATCAACACTAGCAAAATTTATAAGAAATCACGACGTAGACACAGTGCTATTGTGGACCAACTAAAGCACCTAGGTAGGTACTTTTGTGAACATCTATGTGCCTCTTCGTTTCTCATTCTCTCACCCTACAGAAAAAAAAACAAAATATTCAGATATTTACTGGTTTATTGAAATTCAGTTTCCTAATTCCTTCCAACTAAAAAGAAAAAGGCCTGAAGCTATCGTCATACATACTCGTGTAGTATGAGTAATTGAAGAAAATCCACATAAATTAGTGAATCGTGACGTTATCTACCTTGTCCGATAGGTACCAAGATAGTTGATAAAAATGTTGTATGAGGTAATCGTAATCGTAAAGCGAGGCACATAGTAAGTAGATACCACATTCCGTCACCCAGATAAGGGTATGCAAGAGGCGTCGCTCAAGGTTCCGTAGTTTCACATCGTCAGTTCTATAGTGGAAAGTGACGCGACCAGTCGACTCAAATATTGTTGTGCGCGCTCCTAGTACAAGAACCGGTAAGACTATTTGTTTACATGTTCTATTTTAAAAATTCAACGTCGGGCGACGGCTTATTAGTGTTATTAGCGTAAACATACTAAGGTTTACTCGTTTCCTCTAGTGTAGGTAGTGTGAATTTACTTACTTATCACGCTTTTTTATTACTTTAGCATTGATATTTTAGTGATATCAGAGTAGGTGAGAGGTGAGTGCATGCACATAAATTACTCGAACCCACACGTTATAATGCTTGCTATACCTGCCAGCATTCATTAAGAGAATTATAGTACTTCTATAGATATGTAGGTACAATGGCGATCGAACATAACAATAGTGGATATAGAACTTATTGTAATTTGAATTAAGTATAGGAATCTTCTCTACGGTAGAGTAGGTCCAACATCTTTTATACCTAATCTGATTTCAAAACTGGTTTCTTTTCCAAACCGAAGGAAGAAGATAATTTCTAAACTATAAAAAAAAATACTAAAACCCTAATAATTATAATTTTTTAGGTCTCTATAATACTTATGTAGGTAATGACCTTTTAATAAGTATGGCAGCTTCATGGTGAGTACTAAAACGGAATACATTAATGTTTTTTCCTCATAATTAACTTTAGGTAGGTATACAGAGCCCTAAATACCGAACAAACTCACTCATTCTTAATTCTAAGTATATGTAGAATCGGCGAAATACAAAATTTTTACCTACATGACTAACGCAGGTATAGTAAGTAGGTACCTAGTTAAGACAACTAGTGCAAATGTACCGATCGTATAGGAACTTGGAATACCTTGTTTTTTTTGTATGTTTACTGTTTTACCCTCTGTTTGAGACAGAGACCTGGAGCAGCGGGACTTAGAATACCGTAACGGCCCACAATAACAGTACATACTAAAAGTAACTTACTACAGACTGACAAATAGTAGGTTTCTAAGTAAAAGGGTCACTGCAATCTAGTCCGCCTCTCAGACAGAACAACACGTTTATTCGCACCTGGGGCCCAAGTCTGTTATTTGAATTATCTCAGAATTACAATTACATTGTGCCAAAATGGCCGTTATGACATACAATACATTGAGATAGTATTTATTAAACAGAACATATTTTTTAATACTAACTCTAAACTATTCTATGTCCAACGGCCATTTTGGTGCAATGCAATCGTAATTCTGAGATGATACAAATTACATACTTGGCCACCTGTTCTGTGGAATAGTTCTGTTAACAGAACTAATGTAGGTCTTGACTTGGCTTATGGTTATCTATGAAAAACAGACTGGAACGATCGTGTTATCCGACCCAAGGTAGCGCTTACTCGAAGTTGTACTAAATGACTCACGGTACGGTACCGGTTGAACGTTGCTTAAATTCGGTGATCAGTTAGAAACACCTTAGCTAAGTGAACTTCGAGCTGTACTATTCCACTCATTTGTAGGCTTGTAACAAGTTGTGTTACTCATAACTAGCTAATAATTAACATACTAATTGTTCTGGTCATTTGTCTCTACAATAGACGAGAAAGTGACTTTCTTAACAAACCAAATTTTATTTACTTTTTTACGCCTTACGTAAACCCTTGTTTGTTTAAGCAAATTGTGATAGATATCTTTAGCGCAGTTATTTTCACGATACACGATACGATGAATCATCGGATATTAGCGTGTAGTGATTTATTATATTTTTTTAGAAAATACTATATGTCCTACCTATACCTCTAGCTTCCTATAATATATTTTTATATGCCACATACTTTTGTTCATAACATTTACTTATAAAAATATAAATATGTGCTTTAGGACCTTTGACCTGTCTAACTTAAGCACACTGCATGTAGGTAGGTATACCTATAGGTATAAATTCGAAGTTATACAAGCTGTAGTATCATCATCATTATTTCCGTCTTAATATTTCACTTATGTGGATTCATTAAAGTAGTACATAATATTTAGATTCTTCATCACTATGCGAGTTATATACGAACCAAGGTATCAAGTTGTAGGCTTACTTGTTGTACTAGGCTGTACTTCCTTAAATACAATAAGATTCCTCAAGGGTAAAAACGGGACCATATTAATAAGACTTCAGTATTCATATATGCGTCTGTCTGTCTGTCAGGCTGGATCTCATGAACCGTAATAAGTATGTAGTTAGACTGGCCGGTTGGCGCAGTTGGTAGCAACTGCCTTCTGCGTCGCTGGTCCCGGGTTCGATCCCCGGACAGGTCAGTGCACATCAGTACATTTGTGTGCATGAACATGTCTGTTCGACCCGTGTCTGGGTGTTTATTATATATATAAATATGTATTTCTGATTATGTATATCAGTCATCAGGTTACCATAGCACAGGCTTTGCCTAGTTTGGGACTTGAAGACCTTTGTGTGGATGTTGACCCATTTTTTTTTAGATAGTAATAGGTGTCACTATTACTGTTGCCGCTATAATATTAGGTACTAAAATCAGATTAAAATAAATATTTGAAGGGGGCTTCCATATATATATATATATATGGAATCGAACCCGGGACCAGCGACGCAGAAGGCAGTTGCTACCAACTGCGCCAACCGGCCAGTCTAACTACATACTTATTACGGTTCATGAGATGAGAGAGATATATATATATATATATATATATATATCAAACGTGATTTTGTGCCTTTTTTTTCGTTATTAATAACGACAACACGTAGAAATTTGAAGGAATGATGTACCTTTACATAATGGTACGGAACCCTTCGCACACAAGTTAGGCTCACACTTAGCCGATTTATGAAAAAAAATATTTAATAGTGCCGTTATAGAGGCTCCCATTACGGTGCCATTTCATATTTAATCAGACTCTATATAAGATGTGGTAAGCAAGGAGTCTGACTCTATATTTTAGGAAACTACCTACTTATAGCTAAACCGCACCGATATAGGATAGGAAAATAATAGTTCTGTTCGATGCTAAGCACCTATAGGTACACTGTGCCATAAAGCATCATCAAGAAATTGATCGTAAGACATGTTAGCCATAACTCGTGGAACAGCTAGTTTGTAGATGTATCCCAAAATAAAGTAATGGATGCAATGACCCCCATGTGGCAACTTTCACCTTGTTTTCATCTATGCCTCGTGCGATGCATTCATGTTTTGTGTGTGCCGCAAAGCATATGATGTCTACAGAATATATAGATACATTAGCTGCGCCCTGCGGTGTTATATGTTCATCCAGGGTCTAAGCTCCGTGCCAAATTCCATCCATCGTACAGCAGTTTTTGCGTGAAAGAGTAACAAACATACATTCACAAATTCCTACAAACTTTTGCGTTTGTAATATTAGTAGTAAGGATTAGCAGGAAGTAGGTTTGTAGTAAGTACATACTTACTTGTAGACAATAGACACAATAAAATAGACATCGACGAGAAAAAAAGACGGTGTATACGACGTGTTACAGAAAGGTGTGACAATACTTAAGGTAGTCTACCCATCGAAGTGCACCCAAAGTAAAACAAATTTTGCGAAATTAACAAAAAATATGTTCTCCATACCAATATTGGTCACGTGATCAGTCAAGTTGTATGGAGGACGGAGTATTTTTTTACATAATACATAATTTTGCAAAATTTTGGGCTACAATGGGTTCACTTTGATGTATAAACTAACACCCATAAGTATTGCCGCACCTTTCTGTTTAACATTTGTATGGGTTGGTATGTCATAGATTGGCGGGACCTTCTATTTATTTTGTGTACTTATGTAATTTTTATCAATATTTAGGACAATAGCAATCAGGTAATGAACATTAAAAAACCTTTCTGGAAAGTGGATAAATTACTAAAATATGTAAAATACAATGTTCTTACTTAATAGGTAATAATTATATTGTAAAATAATAGTCTAAAAGAAAATATAAGTAGGTAAGTATGTTGGTAATATTGTTATAAATTTACATTTTACGTTTATTTTATTAACAGTTAAAAAGCTGTCGAATTTATAAATAACTTTTCCTGATACGCGGCATCGATAAGAGCTGCTATTTAGGTAGATACTGCGCTTTGCTACGCTCTCGTTGTAGGTAAATTATTTTCAGCTATTTCCCAAAAAAGGAGGCATTATTCAATTCGATTGATTTTTTATGTTTACACACGATTTCTTGGAGACGGCTGAAAACTCTGTTTTTAGTTTGAAAGAGTACACCTCCGATGTGGTCATATTTAAATTTTCATCAAAACCGCTCTAGTACTTTACTATTAAATCGAAATATCTGAATGTTGTGTTGGTGCCTGCTGAATTTAAGTAGGTAATGTCATTTTTTAAGGTACCTAAGTAGCTCGTATATAGGTACGTTTCCTTATAATATATCTATGCCGACTAGATTTTGTAGTACTGGTATGAGCTTTGCTCAAGTTTAAAAGTAAGCTGTTCCATAAACAAATATGGAGTTTATTTATGTTTAACTGTCATAAATCATAAAATCCTTTACAATTGTGTCCCTACATTTTTCTTTTACAAAGAAAATATAATATTCGATATTTTGTGACTATTTACCTACTTTTAGTGTTTTGGCTGTGAGTATGTTACTTAATGCTTAGCTAATTGTTGTTCTACGAATCAGAATAAAACAAAACGGTATTCTAATTACTAAGAAAGGTGTGCTTGGTATGAATTATCTCCATATAAAAACAGCTAGAGCTAGAAATAAATAGCGCCATGTAGTATTACAAATAGGTATATTAGAATATACGAGTATAGTAAGCAGGTATAAGAAGGGAATATAGTATTTCAATACTTATAAGAATGTAGGTATTTCCCAGGAACTAAAAAAGTCCGATAGGAACACGGGTTAGCCTAGCTAACGCCAGGATTTCTATTATTCGATAGCTATAATCTGGGTCTTATAAAGTCACAAATAAATAGATTTCTGTTAGGCAAACATGCTACATCTTAGGCCTCATCGTCGCTTCATAACAGGCGAGTTGGTGGAGTCAAACGCAACATTATTTTCTATAAAAAAATAGCTTCCTACCGAATTTATCCGAGGCAAAAGTACCTAAGTAACCTGGTAACTGAAACTTGACTAATATTACACCGTTTATGTCTAAAGTTGTAGCGTACCTACCTATATAACGATAGTGAGAGGGGCCTACCGGTCTATTTGAAACAGATTTCCACTCGCATTTATCTATTCATTTTGTAACTTAATAGGTAGGTACGGCTTAATTATGGACTTAGGAGTTACCTTTTTGTTCTAAAACTGATACGCGCATATCGGCGGTACCCAAAATAATTATAATAGATATTTGCTCATGGGCCTTTGCTTTGAGGCACAAACGTCAAAAATATGCATAACAAGAACCTATTATTCTCTAACGAAACAGAAAGCGTGACACTGTTATTGGTCCATACTCCACAAATCTATTACAAATTTGCAGTATAGTCTGTTTACTTTTAGGATCATACCATGCACAATAAAGGTCTGAAAGAGGATAGGCTGTTCTCCTCTCGCTATTTGCTATCCAACGGATAGCTTAAGCCTGTATTTAATACCTAGTGGAAACGAGGGCCTAAGGTAGCATGAATTCTCTCCGGAGTTTTTTACGCTTCTCCGTTTCCGTGTCGCCCTTATCCTTCCGTCTGAGTCTAATCTGCATAGACCTATGAAAGATCTCACGTCTACCTGATTATTGCTATTCGGACCTTTAGGATATAAGGGTTATTTATTGTATAAAACTACATAACAATATTAATAAGTTTTAACTAATAGATATCTAATCCTATCTATTTCAGATAATGGGCAACGTTGTATTTTCGATAATTTGGCTGCTGATCCTAATCTTCATTGGATTCTGGATAGCTGGCCTAGCTGCCGGTATCTACATTATTGTACTACCCTTCACTGTGTGCATAGAGCCTTTGACGGTAAGAAACTTTATAAACACAATAAATAACGTTTCATACTCATAGCTGGGTAGCTAAGAAATCTTAGTGGGTACTAAGATTTCTTCGTGTCGAGGATGATGAAATGCAATATTCCCAATTATACAACCACCAGCCGTGAAAATAAACTGGCAACTGCCCCGGCAACAATTTTCTTACTAATTTTAGAGTGAATAACAAGCGGTTTAAAGTGAGTTCAAAAACCCGACTCCAAGAACTTTAAACCCACGTATCTTAACAAGTGAAGTCGCGGGATGCAGCTAGTATAGCCTATGAACATCTGCAGGTGAAGACGCATCTATTGACGCAACTCACATACAAATACGACAAGCCGTTGAGGCACTTTTTAATTATTCTTTCGCAGTCGGGCAAAATAGTCAGGATTGGAGGTCGATTGATTACAGTAACCCTTTATCTACAGACATTTAAATGTAGCCAAACATTCAACATACATCATTATTTACCAATTCTTTTTTTGTTTTCAGGGTCTCGCAGACTTCTTGCTTTCCGTTGTACAATTCCCCAAATACTGTGCTCAAGCCATGGTCGAAGGAAGAGGGTTCAATTAGATCGGGTTTAGTTCTAGTCATTTGATTAAGTACCTTTACTAATAATTATTTATTTAAGATTGTTCATTTGTGCCATGCCTGTAAGTTCGGCATAATTAAAATTAAGGTGACGTCAGTGCAGAAAGCTAACGTGAAGTTATATAAAAAAATATTATTTTTATGTACATACATTTTCAATCATTAATTTGCTGTTTTTTATTTACAAGTTAATCATAAATATGAACGAATGAAACTACTTCGTTAATTAGTATTTTTGTAGAATATCTTACATATATGTAAAAAAGTGTTAGTTACACTATTTATAACTAAAGAACGGCTGAACCGATTTGGCTGAAAATTGGTGGGGAGGTAGCTTAGGAGACGGACAGAGGATAATTTTAATGATCCCGTGGGATAATTAAGTTGCAGCGGGTAATAATGCGCAGCTAATTTATAATAGGTACAGGTAATACACAACTTCACCCCGTGATGTTTCGCAATCAAAATTTCGATTATTTCAATAAAAGTTTTCCTACAAATTACTTTCTACCAACTAACTTAGAAACTTTAACTCTATGGAATATTCATATCATTCCCTAGTCCCCAACATCGCGCGCGCCAAAATCGCGCGGAATGAAGAATTAACTTTAAGAATTAACTTTAGGAAATAAAGAAAGGTAGAGACTGACGTTCCGATCGATGCCACTTAGACTTCTTTGTCTACATTTTATCATATTTCCTAAAAAATAGAATTTCTTACCTATGAATACCTAATAGTAATGATAGTGATACCTAATAGTAAACCCTACAAAAGTTCGATTCTTTGAGTACCAATATACAACCAATGCTACAAATCGACTAACTTACCATAACTCCATGTAATTAATACATAGTAATAAAAAAAGCATATTTAAATTCATTTTTGTTTTATTAAATTTAAACCAATCATAATTAATATAACTGTCCATTATCGTAAAATTACATACCTTTTAAAATTAATACGGTGAAGGCCCCGAGCACACGGCGTGTTTTAAACGAGCAGAAAACGCAACCTTTTAGCGTTAGCACACGGGGCGATCGTGCAACGCGCGTATACGCGTACTGCGGTGGGTACGATGGCGTGAGTGCGCTTCAAACGAATTTCGAACACGCTTCAACGCGCGTATGTATCGCTATAACGCACAAATAGCAGAAAACGCGCCGGTTCGGGTACGCGCGTCGTCTGGGCGTTTAAAATACGACGTGTGGTATGGCTCTAAGGGCTCATTTACACGGGATAGTTCATTGTCTATTTGTCAATATCTATGATACATCATGACGGATGGCTATTCAAGTTGCATGCGGTATCATGTTTTCGAACAACTCGTCGAAAAATCAGTATTTATGTTCAGAACATTCGTTTCGCGATTTCAAGTTCAGTCTTGAATGAACTTACACATCCGTCACAAAACATTAACGATACCCTTCTTGACGGACTTGATTTTTAAAATACGAAAAAAATAGTCATTCTTCACGACATTTAAAAAGCATTACCACCGTCAAATAAACGAATCGTGAAAAAAAACTTATTAGTCAAAAACATGAATTGTCTTCGTGTGAATGCATATCGTCTCTATTAGAAAATATTATGAACTTGATGAACATTTGCATACGTAACAAGAAAATAAAATAGTCCGACAAGGTGTCAGATAAAGTAGTCTGGCCAAACTTACATAACCAAACATTACCTACCTATGTAAGAAAACAAAATATTATATGACTTGCCATTCTCAAATCACATTTTCATTATCTAATAATGAAAATGTGATAGGTTTAATTAATTAATTTCACCAAAAAAATAATTTTTCGGAAGTAAAATAGGTTTTTTGCACACATCGCCTCGGCAACGGAATAACGACCGCTTTATACAAGACATATTTATTATTATTAATCAATGTTTAAAATTATACGATTGTCAGCAACATAATAAAATTGATAAGTGTATCGCCTCCCTCGGCACAAGAGGTGATCTACGATTACCTTCTAAGAATGCTAATTGAAAATGATAATTATATTACGAATATCTAAATGCAATTATAAAATAAATAAATTATTATAGAGTGCATTAGAAAAGTTACTTTGTTAATTTGACATAACATGACATGTAAAAATTGCCGTTTTCCCGTTTCAAAATATTTTAAGTTATGGTAATTTAGTTTTTCCAGTTTATGACAATGCTCCTGTTATGTACACTTGATAAAATATTTGTTTTTGTACCAGGAGTAATAATAAAACAGATTTCCTGGTACATGTCGCTGTTAAGACAGCTATAGACCTCCATCTTGTCCATACAATAAGATATAGCTCTTTTCTACCTTTTAATCTTATCTGATACCAGTGTTTTTTTTTTGCATAACTAACACATTATTTACTAGGCTTTACCGTTTTATTTTTTCTGTCTTTTATATCACTTTAAAGTTACAAGCTTCCTAAGCAGTCGTATTTTTACGCTGACCAGTGCCTATGATAATGCTTTATTGTGCAGAATTCAATAACTTTTATCAAAATAATAAAACGTGTAGGCCTAAAATATATCATAGTGAAGCGATTTACACCAGTAACTAAAAAATATGTTACAATTTACGGGTGAAGAGGTAGGCCCCGGAACGAAAATTGTATTAGAAACACGGGTCGGTGATACTCTTAAGCCCGTATTCATAGTAAACATTTGTTTAGGAACAGTTGATCAACATTGTTGGTGAGCGACGAGAATGTTGCTAGCAACTATGTTTAAATCAATACAGGTTGTCCACACGCCAGTCTGCGTTAAAATGTTGCCCGAGGACGTAGTGTTGTTGTGTTCTCTGTATCTGATATATAGGATTTCTAATAAAAAAATGGTGAGAAAAAGATGGTGGATTCGAAACTATCTTTTGCAAAGAGGAAATTTGATGAGTGACCTCAGAATGGGAGATGGATAATTTGTTAACTTTACGAGAATGTCGAAAAGTGATTTCGAACATCTTCTGGAAATGATTGGTCCATCAATAGCCAAAAGGGAAACAAATATTCGTCAGCCAGTTTCACCTCAAACGAGGCTGGCTACATTACGGTATCTTGCAACTGGAGATTCATACAGTTCTCTTTCATACACATTCAGAGTATCAAAACAATTGATTAGCAAAATCATACCAGATGTATGTCAAGAACTTATTAACTCACTATCAGGATATGTCAAGGTACAAGAACACTATTTGTGTAATCAAGTATTTTAATAACAAAAAAACAGTATATGCTATTGTGTTGATTCATCACTGAGATAGTTAATTAAGTTTAGTATAGCCGAATCTTCTGTTTCGTCTTGTATTGCATCTAGTCTATTTGTTTCCTGTCTCTCAATTTCCCCTATTTCTGTTTCCTGGACATTATTTGGTGTTGATGATGGATGAGAAGATGCCGTTTGATATCCATATGTATTATATCGTCCCATTTTTAATTCATACAGTATATTATTAATATGGTACTTTGCCTGTGTCACGGCTTGGTCATCTTTAACACTTCTTAATTCAGCAGCAATATATTCACCACAAATATCAAATGGATCATTCATCCATCTTTTTTTTTCGCACTTTTCAAAACCTCTAATATTTCACTTGATCCATCTGTCTTATTTCTTTTCCTCGAAGATGTAGATGTTGTTGTGGGAACAAAAAGCATATATGCAATTACAGACTATCAAGAGCTAGGAGGATTATAGAAAATGTTATTGGCATTTCATGTGTGCCAAATGTGAACTCGTAGTAATTGCTTGTGTATATTTACATAACTTCTTAAGACGTAACAGTTTCCAGATCCATATATACACCTCCACAAACTTTTGATTTTGAAGACTCTGAAGGTAATCTATTAGAAGGTTCATGGCGAAAGGAAACTAGGATCGTTTCCTATGATTGATTTGCAAAGACGGGGCAGGCCTGCATCACAATCAGCTTTTTGTATTAGAGAACAGTTTGCCGATTACTTTATAACTCCAGAGGGAAGTGTTCCATGGCAAAATAATGTAGCGTTATTGTAATAATTTCACAGACAATAGTACAATAAAAATTATATACAAAAAACAACTTACTGTTTTATTCATAGTATCCGTTTCACCAGAAGTACTTGCACCAAGTAACAAAAATTCCAATGGCTCGTAATAAATCCATTTACATTTTTCTATTGCGCCGCTGCCTGTAGTTTTTTTTTTTGCAGACAACTTTTTTTTCTCTCTAGTGAATTGAGTACGCAGTACATGTATTTTAGTTTCCACATCTTTTTTGGGTATATTTAGTGCTTGAGAAATTTCTTCAAATGCATCGTTCTTTTTGTTTCTATCTTTGTATTCTTTTATATAAGAATCCCATAATAATGGTTTTGATTGAAATAATTCTATAAGTTGCATTATTTTATCATTGCTCCACACTACTGCCATGTTCATAAACTGTTGCAAACACGTTCACACGTCAACAATTGTCGCTAAACTGATGTTTACGCTTCTCGGGCGAGAGCTTGGCAATATGACGCTATCAACTCTGCAACACGCAGTGTTGCCAGCAACATCTTGACAGCAAATCCGCAACACGTTGATTCAACTTTGTTGCTAAACAAATGTTTGCCATGAATACAGGGCTTTAAGGTCTGTTCCCAAAAGTTGCAGCAAAATCTACATGAAATAAATTTTTAGCTGTTCACTCTTTTAGTGTTCTGTACTCTTAGTACTTCCCAGTAGAAACTTGGTTCTTTTTCATTTATCTCATTCATCGGGAAAAGTTGTAAATGAAATGAATATGTTAGAATAAATAAATACATAAATAATGAAATGAAGACTGTTTTATTAAAAGGAACAAACTAATTTATTTAAAAAATACGTTTTATTTAATAAAACCATATATACCGGTTGTTTTCCTTTTAGGTGAACTACGGGTACCTACTTTACGCGTAGTTCACCTATCAAGTGAACGTTTTAAATGTTTACTTATTAGGTAAACCACGGTTACAAAATGTTAATCGTGAAACACTCAAGTGAACCGCAGGTAGACCACGGCGAATAGACCACGTTTTCTCTTCACTGGCCGGCCGAAATGGTGACATTCTGTTTTTATAGAGTCAATATGTGTGCCCATAACAACTTATCTGTCGCTAGTTACAAATAAAATTTCGCTTTTACTCAAAATATTTACCTTTGTTTTAAAATATATATTAGGTCCTTAAATATGAAATTGGCGTTTTGTCGTACTGGCCACTTTGATCTCAAATATCTCTTCTTTGGTTAGGGATTCCAATTTCAAATTTATACAGCTATTTATTCATACATTTGTATTTCGAAAACCGTAATTCATTTGTTTTGTCCTCGTTTGGTTTTTTCTTTGCGACACGCAGTTTACAAAATGGAAAACTTGAAATATCGCGTTATTTACGAGTACGAGTTCCACCGTGGTACCAGTGCTGCAGAAACGGCTCGGAGGATTAATGATGTGTATGGCGGCGGTGTCGCAAAAGAAAACACAGTGCGTTTTTGGTTCCAACGTTTTCGTTATGGAAATTTCGACGTTATGCAGAACAAGCCCCGTGGACGGCCGGAGACTAAAGTTGCTAATGAAGAATTGAAAGCTATTGTGGAAGCAGATCCATCGCAAACCACGTCCGAGTTAGCTGCAGGCTGCGGTGTTAGTGATAAAACTGTTTTAATCCACTTGAAGCAAATTGGAAAGGTGAAAAAGCTTGAAAGGAGGGTACCTCATGAATTGAGTGCAGCAAACCGACAAACGCGTGTCAACTGCTGCGTTACATTACTCAACCGACACAATAATGAAAGGATTTTAAATCGGATCTTTCGGATATTTCCATTTTGTAAACTGCGTGACGCAAAGAAAAAACCAAACGAGGACAAAACAAATGAATTACGGTTTTCTAAATACAAATGTATGAATAAATAGCTGTATAAATTTGAAATTGGAATCCCTAACCAGAGAAGAGATATTTGAGATCAAAGTGGCCAGTACGACAAAACGCCAATTTCATATGTAAGGACCTAATATTTGTTCATCCCTAATTCCTAAATAAATTGTTATGAATTCATATAAAACAGCTTTTGGTTTATGGGCAGCTCAACTATAGGATATACAATAAAATGCTACTATAATAAACATACCTTTCAAGTTCCATATGTTTTAAATTTCAACCACAAAAAGCCTTTTCCGCTTTTAGAACTACCTACCCTAGTACATAATAAGGTCGGTAGTTATAATGTTTTATGATTATATATAATAACCTACATTATTAACTAACTTTACTTACTCCTCTTCAGGAGTAAAAACACCATGCATAACAAAGTTGTAAATACACTAGCAAGAGTATTTTAATATTAAATGGGCATGCATATGCATATTTTAAAAGAACAAACGTGGACAAGTGTTACTCTTTCATCAATCATAAGTCTGAATATTGCAAGTTATTTCATTTGATCGTATAACATATGTAATGTAAAACACAATGTATAAATAATTACGGAATATCAACGTTACTCGTACCATGTAAATAAATTTAGGTTCACAGAATGCAATCTAGCAAGTTTGTGCTTGATTGCATTCTGTGAAACGCAGCACACACTCTCCGGACCATCATAAGGATAATTCAGTGTTGTACACACTCTCCGGACCATAAGGATAATTCAGTGTTGTTACTCAACTTATTTTCAACAGGTTTTTTAGTGTTTCCGGGAATTTCCAAAAGCAGGTCAAAGCAGGTGTTTTTGAACCGCCGTAAATATATTTTGTGAAAACGACAAACGTTAAGAGTCATATCGTAAACGTTAAGAGTAAATAAGGACAACAATCTCGCCCTATATTGACAGACACTTAAATAAATGATTGTACATACTGCATATTATAATAGAGTCCTTGAATTACTCTTTGACTTATTACTAATATGATGTGTTGGAATATCCCTTTCCATACCAGCTGCGTCCATTGTACTGATGAGTGTCTGGTGCCAGGCGATAACACAATCCCTTAGATTTCTGGCGAAATTTCTGAAATAAAGAATAAACACAGTGACTGTCCAGTAACATTATTGATAGGCGAAAGCAACTAGAATGAATTTAATATTTGCTTACAGGCATACAAATCACCACAAATAGCTAATTTGTGACAAGGTAGTCATATATAACTTTCGAATTTCGAGACAAGGACTAAATAAATCAATAAAAATTAAATTTACATAATTTCTGTATTCCTTATAGAAAATATAGAAGCTATATTCTGCATTTTTTCTATAATATGAGCATTAAATAGTTAAAAAATGACCGCGGCCTCAGAATACAGAAAACCTACGATAATGTATCGTGCATATTTAATTGGTAAACCAAATAAATGTATCATGTATAATTTTTTAGAAATGTAGATTTAAAAAAACGTTGTCTTTTTTTGCAATATGGTATGGAATTTAGCACATAAATAGCTACTAAAGTGATGGCCCAAGAAAATGCCCTTTCTTAATTATTATTATAATATTAAGAAAACTTACACATATTCTATTAGATTAGCCTTATGAGGGCCTGCTACATTCTTGGAGTACTCCCCTATCAAACTGAAAAAAAAAACAATAGTAAAATTGATATGCAGGGTGTTCGGTTGACAGACTTTCCCTACAAATAAGAAAAAAAAAGGTTGGGCAAATTCTCCCCGTATTTGCCCCAAAAATAGGAAAAATTTTGCTGCGTCGCCATTGACCGAGGACTTCATTAATATTTAGCAGGTATATATAAGCAACAGCGCGGCGCGATGAAATTTTTTGATATTTTGTATTGTTTTGTATAATGTTTCGTGATATTTTTCATAATAAAATAGTATAATGAGCTCTTTATGTGACGATTCCTTCAGAGTAATATGTTTAATTCCACTAGACATAGAAAAAGAAGCAAAATTAGCCTTTAAAAATGTATAACTAATACCAACAATTACTTTATTAAATAAGTAATTGAGTGATATTTATTTTTAACTTCACCTCTTGGTACTCACATTGTTTGAATAAAGTACTATACAAGCCTTGGTCTCCAATAACTGCACTGCTGGTTACGCTATGATGGCAAAGAGCAGAGCTTAGCAACGCGCTCCGCCTTCAAGCTTGGTTAGCAAAGCAGCTCTTGCTTTCCACGCTGTAAAGATGTCGGCCCTTTTTTCACCTTGTAAATCAAGAGAGTGAGAGAGAGAACAAGCGCTGTGATGGCCTGGACCTGCGCTACGCAGCATTCTCGGCCATCATAATCGCCGCTAGCAATGCAGTCATTATTGGCCGCAGCAGTAATGTACTAAATAAACCACAATATTGCTGAAGAAGCTTCCAAATTGTATGCTTCTGGGGTAGAAGTTTGTGCTATTATGCCACTTACTCATCCATTTCGTCTTTTATGTTTTTCATATTTGTGCAAGTCAGTCTGATTTTCTCCTGCACCTCTGGACTAGGTTTACAGCCGTTGCACAAATCTTCGAGAACTTTTGTGCTGTAATCACAAAATATTGTTTTTACAGACTTCCCAAAAAATTGAGAATGTATTGACTGTATTTTTTAGGGTTCCGTACCCAAAGGGTCGAAATCTAGACGATAATTCGATAATCTTACTAAAATGGTTTTGATATTTATAACGGCTACAGGTAGACGCTTGAAATATTATTAACTTGTTTATTTACATAAGTTCAAGTTTCTACATGTTGTCGTTATGATATGAGTATATATGTATTGTTAAGCCGATAATGTTATTTTAGAACAAATTTGAAGGGATTATATTATATGATTGTATAGGGTAAGCAGGGAGAATAGCGCTCACTGGGTAATGGCGCTCACTTTTGTAACTTTGTCAAAATGGACTGTAGCAAAACGACACTTCGCATTTAGTACGAGGGTACGGGACCGCTAACAGATAGCGATGCAAAATGACAGTCAGCTCACGTCATGTGACCGTGAAGTGCGTTTTTTCGTTTTCGGCCGTATGATCCAATTTTTGGTAAGGTGTTTGTTGTCGGTGTATACGTAAGTTGTTTGTATTTAATTTAGTTTGCTTATAAAAATGTAGGTGGCGGTGTTACACCTTAAATCACACAAATGGTCAAGGTACTAAATTTAATAAGCCTTTTAAGAAATAAATACTGCTTGTCTTCTGATCGGGATATGGTAGTTTCATTAAAACACCTACCTATAAGTGTCTACCTAAGGGAGGTCAGACAGGGAGACCGTATTCAGTCGGTAAGTCCAAAACTTCAATGCTTATTTATTTATTATTTTACTTTTCTGACATCAAACTATGCTATTTTGTGATAATAAAATCAATTTCCAACAATTATGTTAGATGTTTTTTTAAATTTCAATTTAATTACCAAAGGTCCGTTTGGGGTTACACCGCTCACCTGAGCGCCATTACCGCCGAGTGTATTTTTTTTACTGTTGTAGATATGCCAAGAAATCGTCAAAAGACCACTGCTAAAGTGGCTTGGACCGAATAAGACCTCGAATCTGCTAAAACTGCGGTCGAGGGAAGTTTATCAAAAAGAAAATCCACAAAACAAATTTGAAAGATCGACTAAAAAAATTAAAGCCGAAGATTAGGTCGCAAGTCCATTTTTACCCAACAGCAAGAAACAGAGCTTACTGAACAAATTAAGTAGCTGGGTCACTATATTTTGGACTTAATGTCGCAGATTTGCTTGTTTTTAAATATGCTGTGCCCAACAAATTCAAATATTTTTGATCAAAGCAGCGAAACAGCTGGATAGGATTAGGTACACGCTTCTATGAGACCCAATTCTTCAGTTTCTATACCCAAAGCTCAAGCGACAATCTTAAATAAAATTTTAATCTTAAAAAAAGAATAAATAGCACATTTATGTGATAAACTTGGCAATTTATTAGAAAAACACAATGACAATGCTGACGAAACTGGTATCGCCTAGGATATCGGGTTGATAGAACTAGGGAAAATGTTTAGACTTCACTTTTATTGTATAAAAGTAATCTAATTAATATTTTTATAGTTACAATGTATCTTACTTGATAAAACCGAAAAACATGTTTGAGCGTCATTACCCGGTACCCTGAGCGGCATTACCCTAAGTCAGGAGCAATGCCGCTCTAACACGGAATAATATTTTCCAACTAATAATAGGTCAAAGATATATCCTTTTTTGCTAAATTGTTGATTACTCGATAACTAATGACTGTCACTTCTTTAGGGGGATCGTTATAGTTTGCGCGCATAGTTACTACGTTGAGTCGACCTACGTCCTCCATACTAACTATAACCCACTATCGTCGATCTAAAGCTGTGCCGCACCGCTTCGCCTGGCTGGGTCGCGCCACTGCATACGCAGTGACCCCTCCCCGCCACGCCCCACGGAGCGCAGCCGCGCAGCGTCAAGCCTCCGGGTGCGTGTTCCGCATTGGGTCTTGACTCCGCCCGCGTGCGTTGTAGTCAACCCTTGCGCGACAGCCCCACCACTGTTAAGCCTCAGGGCGTGTGTTCCGCACCGAACGTCGACTCCGCCTACTAGCGCGAGGGTCATCTCGGGTGCGAGCCACGCCCCTTCTCACCGTGCTAACGTCGCTGCACCGGGCATTTCGTGCCGGTCGAGTGCGCGACTTCTACACCAGCACACTCGGATCAACGCTCGACTGAATAGTCGCTTCTTGGTGAAGCGATAACTTCAGTGAGCAGTACCCGAGCCACCTCAACTCTTCACTTCGTCCCGACTGTACTACGCGTTATTGTGCCGACGGTACTAGCCGCACTATTGGTGTGTAGTGTCGCCGATCGCATTAACTGGGCCTTCCGAACGGATCTCACCTGGTCGGTGTTGCATCGCCCTCACACTAGGTGTAGGTTGGTGCGCAGTCGCACTCGTAGTACAGTCGTATCATCATCATCATCAGCAGCCCGAAAATGTCAGAACATCCCAAACGGACCAGTGGCCGCTATGGACCGGCAGAGAAGGTCATCGCCCGGCGTGATCTCTTTGGACGGACCATTGATATTATCCCACCGAGCGCACTGGGCCCATGTAGTTCGCCGCATCGCCATGCCGAAACTGCCGTGAACGTTGATGGACTCCGGGCTTGCGAAGTTACCACCTCGCAGACGGAGTCAGGTCACACCTCACGCACGCCTGGCCAGCAGCGGCCTCAGAAATTCAAGAAAAAGAAGAGAAGGCCTCTATCACGGTAGCGGTGCGGGATGTGCCACCACAGCTCCACCCCCGCCCGAGACGCCCCAGTTATTCCGAGGGACCAGTGCGTCAGGTGGAAATCGTTCGTCACTCTCTCCGACGGCCGCGTCCAGTGACGAGACAGAGTCGTCGACAGAAGAGACGCAACCCACCGTGAGGCGTAGAAACACGCCTTCAGCTAGCCCCTCCCCCCGCCAGAAGGGGGGCCACACAGCCCTCCATGCCCGCCGCAACAGCAGCGAGGAATATTTCGTCCCGTTAAAGTCGCCGGCACAAGCAGCCGCCTTGGCCCGCTACAGCGCCAGCACACCTCGCTCGGCGCCATTACCACCCTCACCCACGTGAACGCAGGGGCGAGCACATACTTCCTCAAGACTGCCGCCCCCCATCTCCTCTCCAGCGCCGACGCCTGCTCACGACGAGTCCGCCGGGATGGCGGACATGTTGATGTCGCTTCAGCAGCAGGAGAGTGCCCCTACGCTGGACTCGACGTCATATGTGGCGTTTGAGTCTGGCGAAGCGCTAGGGGCTCACCCTGTGGAGCGCAACAACTGCCACCACCCACCACCTACGCATCGGTTGTTAGTGCGCTGCCCCCCGCACCCTTGCCCTCGCCGCCGCCTTCTCAGTCGCAGGCTGCGAGAAGGGCGCCGCCCAGCACCAGCGCGGCACCAGTTGGTGCTACCAGTCCACGCCAGACCACCGGGGGGTCTTACCCCCCGATAACGGTCGAAGAACTACCCGACTGGCCCAGGCATATGGGAGAGATCAGAAGACGCTTGGGCCACCCACCAAATGCCAAGCCCCTCGACAAGGGCATCCGGTTCAGACTAAAATCAACCGAGGAGTACCGCACCATCCAGCGATACCTCACCGAAAAGCAAACCAGGACGCCCACTCTGTCCTGGTACTGCTACTCCCTCGAGAGTGAGAAACCGGTGAAGGCGGCGCTATGGGGACTTCCACAAGGCACCGAGGGAGCGGTCATCGTGGAAGCTCTCAAGGACCTCGGCTACCCTGCCATCTTCGCCCGGGCGCTCCCCACCAGGCTCGGAGCGTCGAAGAATGTATACCATCTACAGCTTGAACCGATGGGGAGGGAGCAGCTGGAGAGGCTCTTTGCAACCACAGAGCTTCTTAACATGAATCGAGTGTTCTTCGAGGCATGGAAGGGCCGTACCACGATCCCGCAATGCCACAGGTGCCAGCTCTTCGGGCACTCATCGGCCCACTGCCACCGAGCACAGAAATGTGTGAAGTGCGCAGGGGCAAACCCCGGCTCCGAGTGCCCCAACGCAGCAGAGGCACCACTGCACTGCGCCAACTGCCAGGGGCGGCACGCCGCCAACAGCAGGTTGTGCCCCGTCCTCCGCCGGGCAGCAAGGAAGAGGAAAATTCAGCTTCCCGGCCGTCCTCGGGATGAACACAGAACAGCACACAGAACAGCACCATTCAACAGCTCGAGGAGGCGCTCCACTCGCCTCACTGACTGGATGTGGAGCTGTCCCACCAAGGCGCTCCCCCTACGCACCAGAACGCGCCCCACCCTCGCGGGCGCCGACGGCAGTAAGAAGCGGGAACGCACATGCCCACGCTACATCGCAAATGCAGACCACTTTGCGCCCACCTGCAAATATGCCAGGCGAGGCCTCAAGACCTGGGCAACGAGGAGGCAGAGGAGGCGGAGCGGCTAGAGGGCGATCCTCCATAGTCCCTGCACCACGGGCCTCCACGGAGCCGACTACGATCGCCATCCTCCCGACAGTGGCCTACCAAAGACCGGGGCTCCCAACAGGATGGTGAGCGTCCCATCAGCCCCACTTCAAACTACCACCACCGCCCCCAGGCGCAGGAAGCGCAGGGGCGGATTAAGACGGAGAAGATGGAATGCACAGCTGCCATCTCCAACCACCCACCACCGAGGGACCTACAACAGAGCCACTCCCTCCCTCTCAGCCACCCCACCTGGAAGAGGGTGTAGCCAGACGAGGGGACCAAGCTGAGGGGGAAAAACTGCAATTCCTCCCCCCTGCGACACCGATGACCGAGATGCAGTCAGCGCCAACAACGCGAACGATTGCAACCAGCACGGTGTCAACAGCATCAACCACGCAGCCATCAATGCCCAGAGCCTACACAAAAATGACGGTGACGCATAGTGCCCCTCTTCACTATCAGCAGGGGCACCTCCCGTCACACCACCTGCAAGGGCGTGGGCAGCACCAGCGCCAGCCCCTGCATCAACTAACACCACCACCGGGACTGCACTTCGACCAACGGCCTCAAGTTCGAGCTCAACACCAACCCTTCTCCGGCCCAGCGTCTGGCGTCCCCGGCCAGGAACCCATCGCCACGCTGATGGGCGCCCTATTGGCAGCCATCGCGGCAGGAGAAGACCTGCGTCAGGCAGCGCAGAGGGGACTGGCCGCTATCCACTACTTCCATGGATAGTGGCTCTCCAGGAGCTTCCCTTCCACATCACACCACCCTGCCGACTGCGGATGTCTCCACGGCGACGCCCTAAGAAAATGCGGACCTGCTGCCAAAACAGCGCGATGAGTGGATTTGTGTGAATCGTCATCAGTCACGGACCCCGGGCGCAGAATGCGCCCTAGAAAATAAAAATCCCTGGGGCTTGATGGCCCCAGCGTCCAGCCCGGGGAAATAGCGAGATACTCGACCCCCGTACCTTGTGCCCTCCCCATAGGGGGCACGAGACTCCCCGTGATGATGATGACTTCTTTAGATTTTGATTTATAATAAATAATTAAAAAGATACAACATGTTTTCCTTAAGTGAACGCCATTCCCCCCTACTTACCCTATGTCTGCCGCTTTACTAGTTTTTTCAAACTTTTTAACAAGATTTTTAATAATCCCAGTAATGTGAATAAAATAAGTAGCAATACTTACTTAAAACTCGCCGCTGTTAAAATAGTTTCTTTCACGCAAACTAACATTTCGCCGTGCCTTGAAGTTTTTAAGCTTGATTCTTCATCTTCACACTGTGCTTTGGAAACCTCTGGGGATTTTGGTTCAGAGACTATTTCGCCTTCTTCCAGCTCGTTCAAATCATCGTGCTCATACTCGTAATCGGCATCTTCCTCTAAACCGTCACCATCGTTATAATCACCAGCATTTTCATCATCGCATGTATATTCTTCATCTTCGTAATAATCATCACAGTCGAGATCGTTCTCATCTACCATTGATTTATTGGATTTAGTTTTTATCAACTTCTCTTCAAATTGTGCAATACTCGAAAAATTTCTGATAAAGCACGTCTTGACTTCCGAGTTCGTTTTCTCATTATCAACCTTGTTACCCGCGTCAAGATCTGTGTTGTTAGGTGATGAATCTTTATTTGTGCCTTTAGGTGTTTCTAGTACTGCACTAGCATTTGATTTTAGAGTAAAACGTGGCGATCTTCGAGTTTTCGGTGAAGGTAATTTAGGAGGCGATGTGATTGTTAATTTGGCTAAATTAGGCGAACTGCAAGTATTTGGTGCAGTTAATTTAGAAGGTGAAGTGGTTGCCAATTGGGCTGAATTCGGTGAATTACAAGGCGAAGGGTGAAAATCCGGTAGGGGTGAATTCTTTGTCAAAGCGAGACTTGCGAAAAACTTAGTTTCTGATTTTGACGACTGTCGCGTTTCTACGTCTTGACTAATCTGAAATTGGTAAGGTAAATAAATATATTTACTTTTTTGTATTGATTCAAGAAATAGTAACAAGCAGTGATTACCTAGTCGGTTAACGCCTAGCTATCTCAAACTATGAGGCACCGGTTCCACCTCGTGTTCAGAGCTTTACTATAACGTTAGTTATTTATTTTTTTACTCTATCAGTAAAGAAAACTTGCTTGCCGCAAGGTTGAATCCTCAAAACAATAACCTTTTTCAAAAGCATTGAAAAAACATAAAAGATGACTATAATTTTGAATAGCTACTTTTAAGTAATTCCACACACATTTGGCCACAGTTCGGCACGGCCAGCCACTGTATCTGTGACAAACGCCACATAGTAAATAATACTACTTGATGATACGGTTACTTAAGTTCTGAGACGTACCCACCAGTTTAAAAAGACCTTAGGTCAGCCATGGATATGCGTAAAGTAAGGTAATCAAGAATAAATAAATTACGAACCTGCGGCTGGTTTTCTTTATGAGGAGAAATCGAAATATTCTCGTTAGTATTTTTATCCTGATGGTCACCGTCATAGGATTGCATTCCGCTGTCGTATATAATGTGAGGGTGTTGGTTTTCGGTGACTGAAATTGTGAAAATCAGTATGGCAATGAGAGCATTAAATATTTCATAATTTGTCAAGTCCGTGTCGAAACACGCTATGCGTGTCATACTGTAGAAACGCATTATATCCGAGCTTATTTTATTTCAAACTTGTTAAACGACACCAAGCTTTTTAAGATTCCGTACCCAAAGGGTAAAAAAGAGACCCTGTTACTAATACTTCTCTGTCCGTCTGTCACCAGGCTGTATCTCATAAACCGTGATAGCTAGACAGTTAATGTATTTCTGTTGCCGCTGTAGCAACAAATACTCCCCTCTTGAATAAAATAAATATTCAAGAGGGGCCCCATACATTGCTTGATTTTAATAACGACAACGGTATGAAATTTAACTGATGTTGTAATAAACAATGGTATAGAACCCTTAGTGCAAGTCCGACTTACACATGGCCGATTTTTTGACATCATGTTAAAATTTGGACTTGACATACATGCTAAAACTCAGAGTTGATATCAGCTTTACACCCAAAAGCTTAATGTAAGTAATCGGTGAGCGGAATGGAGCAAAGTAAATTGTAAATAGTGTACTATACACCTTTAACATAAAACCCAGAATATTGGAAAATATCAATGTGGGTGTTCACACAGAAGTTTCCACTCCAGCAGACTTCTTTCTTAACACTTTGACAGCCAAGCATTCTATTTATTTCCAATCTCTGACAGCCGATCACGTCCCCTGATTTTTTTGTTAGAGACGCTGATCACGTACTGCGTGTGTGAATTTCAATACTGTTTACTTTAAAACAACGGCCTGTATACCGGCGTGATCCGCGTCACGTCAATGCTTAGATGAATATTTAGGCTACACACACAAACGCACTTCAAATATTAGGTCCTTACATATGAAATTGGCGTTTTGTCGTACTGGCCACTTTGATCTCAAATATCTCTTCTTTGGTTAGGGATTCCAATTTCAAATTTATACAGCTATTTATTCATACATTTGTATTTCGAAAACCGTAATTCATTTGTTTTGTCCTCGTTTGGTTTTTTCTTTGCGTCACGCAGTTTACAAAATGGAAAACTTGTATGACCAGTGCTTCAAAAATACCACACCAGGAAAGACTACACGGCATAAAATTTGCAAAAATATAGATTTAAGTTTTTTTTTTTGTAAACGTGCCTTATTCTAATTTGATTTTATAATAAAAAAAACAATTATACATGTTTTTCTTATTTTATATAATAATATAAGATACCCTCAATACAATGAAAATAAAATCATGGCCGCAACTATTATAGTCTTTTTTCTTTAAATGTAACAAAATGGTCAAAAAGTGCCGGCGTGCCCAGAATGGTACGCTAATTATGTACGCGGCTAATTAGGAAAATAAGCGTCACGTGCGTAGTACGTGATCCGCTGTTAAAGTGTGAAGATACTTGATAAGAAGTAATATACATACTGTCCAGTGCTTTATTGACATCCGTTGCGCTGTCGTTCAGTTCAGGAAAGGTATCATTTTGACCGCCCTCCTGGTTTTCATTCTGAATGTCGTATAACAACTTTTTCAGACGTTGATTGGTTATAACAAGATCTTCGCAGTCTTTTGTCACACTCTGAAATATGAATGTATTATTAGTCTAGTACAACGGTTGTTTCAAATTCCATGGACTACTTCAGCACTTCAACAATACATAAAAGAGCGGCAAAGATGTTAAATTATTTAAACTGATAATAAATAATCCCAAATTCGGCCTGTTATACTAACTAAACTGACAGTTATTATATCCATCCCTTTCTCACTTATGGAAACAAAATGAGAGGCGAGAAATTACATTAAGTTTAGTATGGCTTGCCCGAACGGGGTTTAATGTGTTTTCTGTATTAAAATCGTACTGCAAGCACTATACCTAAAGCCGGCGATGACGTCACGCAAACAGCGGTCGAGACAAGTGCAGGACATGCCGTCGTCAGGGGACACGAGCGTCTCGTTATAACCCTGATGAAGTCACCGAATGTGAACAAAACTATGGACCTTTCCAACTTTTAGGTAGGTGCATGTACAAACCCGTGTTAAAGACTAAGTACATGAGGTTTCACTTTTCATGAGATAACAATTATATTGTACCTTGAGAGCATGGATCAAATAGACGCCATAACTGTACATATCCATAAACTGCTGTGGTTCTATGTTTTTGCTGATGTTACCTGCAAATATAAGAAGATATTACAAAAACATAATCATGATTGAAAACCATGATACTCGTACAGCCAGACTGATTGTTCACTTGCAATATTCGGATTTAAGACTATTGTTTAGGCCGCTATCCCACTGGCGTTTTGCGAGCGTTGGCGTCTCCACGTCTGCGCAGCGTTGGAGCTGGGCATACGTTGGGGAGACGCGACGTTAACGTTGCGTTGGTGCGGCGTTAACATTGCGAAGTCGCAAGGCGAACGCTAGAGACTCGCCACTAGACTCGCGACGTTGACGTCTCGTCTGCGCAGCGTTTGCGCTTGGCAGGCGTTGGACAGACGCTAACGCCCGTAAAACGCCAGTGGGATAGCTGCCTTATATTGATGTATCTAAATTGCAAACTTGTAAATTCTGATAACTAACACGTTGATTTAAAATGTATCTCACAAATGTTTAATTTTCAATTTTACAATATACATACATAATTATAAGTACATATTATTTTTATACCTGGAAGGTGTAAGCCCTAAAGATACAGGTGCTTCATTGCATCTAGTTTGGTGGTATGGTGACACAATTTATTTGTTATGTACTTTTAGTAAATGAATGATAGGTTAACTTGATAAATCAAATCAAATACAATATTTTATCTATATAAAAGAGTAAGTGTTATTATTACAGGACGTAGTAGGAGTTCAACATTTTAGAGTTCATTATACTCCATTTTATTTCACTGTCAGCAGCTTCTAATATCATATCATATACATATATAATATAGGCAATAAATAATCGTTCAAAACTAAGTGTTGCTGCTGCTGAGCTAGGTAAAACCTGTATTACAGCATGCAGCATATTCCCTAATACAAATTCTAATTTCTATCAATATTTACGTGAAATAAAGTATAAGAATAATCATTAACAGAAAGTCTTGTACTAAGACTGTAAGAAATATGTGCATCGCCAAAGTTAGATTTTCACTCGTACGCTACCTGAAGTCGGATTATGTCACAGTTACTACAGGCTCGGCTCGATTATAGTTATTATCAAAATAATTAGGTCAAATAAATACTTGTTGAAGATAAGAATCCAGCACTGAGAACTTTATATGAAAATTAAGAATGTACAACCAGTCTCTTTCACGCAAACTTAAATAGGACCAACCTTTGATGTCACTAACTGATTGTAATATACAAGATAGATTGTTAGACGCGTCGACGACTTTGTAGTGGCTGTAGTACTTTTTAATAATACATCGCGAGAGTTCCGGCAAATCAGTGGCCCAAGGTGTATAGCCAGAGTCTTTACTGCCTACTTGAGAATCATCTCGCAACATTTCCCTCAGAGTTTCCTCCATTATTTGAACAAAACTCAGCACCCATTCCTCCATTCTAGTCTTTAGCATCTCTTCCATACTTTGCCCAATAACTTGGAACTTCACAAATTCTACATTTATATTTACGCAAGCAGTTTCTTTGTCTTTCATGAGACAGTTGCTTTTCAAGCTTTCGGAGTCAAATGTGGTGTTGGTTATTCCAGAAGTAGATGTTTCTTCAATAGTGATATTTGGACGCTCTATTTCTTTGCGGTGGCTTGATACACTACTACTGGCTAGGCTAGGAGCCTGCATGGTTGAAATTGGAGGTCTCGGTGTAGAATTGTCTTCTGATAATAAACTGTTTGAGTGCAAATTCGTCACTTCAAACTGTTTTTTCTGAGCATCTTCGCTTTGATCACTGGAAAACGGTTTGGCCGCGTTTGCCATTTTATTAGGAGCTCTTTGTCTCCGCCATCGGTATCGAACCTGGTGCGTTGAAGTGTTTTCGGTAGGTGCTCTGTTGGCATTGCGAGACAATAAGACTTTCTGGGTTACTTCTGTTTTGTTGGAAGTCTGTGAACTCAGTTGATTTTCAAGAAGTTCAGTCGTTTGTAATGATGGATTGTTGTTACATACTTCCTCTAAAATCTTGAAATTTTCCGTAGCATTTGGTCTACTACCGGTTTTCTGATTAACATCTCTTGACAAAGGTTGAGTTTTGAGTGACTGATTTTGCAAGTTTCTTTTCATATCGGCTTTGACAACTTCTTTCTCTACTAATTTAGGAGCAGGTAGAGGTGCAGTCAATTGATTTTTATGGGCAGAGCGAAGTCCTAGCGTTGAGTCAAGCAGTTTTACTGTTTTGTTTTTGGCTTGGGCGGGTGTGTCATTGGGTACTGAAATCTTTATGGCCATAGTCGGAGACTTCTGTCTCGTGGGTAAATTAATGCTTTTAACATTTAGGATAGTTCTTAATTCGTTCAACGTATGGACGTGTATATTTTTATGAACGCCTTTGAACTTGTGTAAGTTAGCGTCATTAGAGAGTAGAATCTGAAATAGTTGAAAATTTCCGATATAATTTGAGGTCATCTTATTTGATAGGAATTGAACAATAAAAAAATACTAAACTCAATTGCACAGTTTTATATAATTATACATAAAACTATATTGAAATGTGATGTGTTTGTATGGGGTAAGTAACTATTTGACTTACCACATGACTTCGCTTCGCTAGCTCTTGACATGTAGCAAACATTTTAAAGCTATCATCAGTTGCATAGTTTATTTCTTCACCTATAAATTGAACAATATAATTCAATCAGATTTACATGTTGAATATCATTCCATGCACATTGCAATAACAAAACAAAAACATAAGCAGATAAGTATCCAATTACAACAATATGTAACAAAAATATGCATTCAACCGATTGTAAGTATTTAGACCACTTTCCAAAAGTATAAGTTTAAAAAAAAACATTTCTTTTTTCTTGTGTCTTGATAAAAGAAATAAAATTGCCTCAACTTTAACGTCCACAAATTGTATGTAATTTATAACGTAATAGATATTTTTTTGATAAATCGAAAAGTCATGAAAGAGAATGAGAAGCTTTCTATATTTTATAACAGAGTATAATGTAAATTAGATAAAATTAATTCAAGAAGCGAAAATAAAATTGAGAATTATATGTCTAAAAATGCATATTCACCTTGGAAAGCTAGTTCAGTTTCAATTTGTTGCGTTAGGAACCGCAGAATACGCCGTGTTGCGATATCACCACCACGGAATACCATTTCTTGAAGCTCACACATTACATGGTCGGGTATGAAGAGAAAACAGTTTTGATCTGAAACAAGAGAATAATCCGCAATGTATCTACGCACTGACGGACTATATATTACCTACGAAATGATAATTGTTTGTCAAGTATTACTGCATCGCCCCCCGTGTACTACAATTGATATTTTTGACATTTGTTTCAAATAGCTGGGTGATGTGCTTTACTTAAACTCGATACTATTTGTAAACTTCAACGTTTGCAAGTAAATCGATATCCGAAAAATACATTTTTTGACTGATTTTTATGCTACCTACAAGCGTGATGCACCGAGGGGTGCAACTAGAAAAAAAATACTTTATTAACTAAAAGAAAGAAATTAAATTTGCTATGTTAAAGAAAACATAAGAAACCACTATGAACAACACAGGCAAAAAGTGGATAAGAATAATATATTAATTAATAATTATTTTCTATTCAAAAGTGTCAGCCAACTGCCATATTCCGATACAAAGAACATATGTAGACTGGTTTTCATAAAATTAAAATAAGCCAATATACTCTTAGACTTACTCTTTCAAACAAAAAAGGAATCTTTTCAAATCAATAGTCCCTTTTCTGAGAAATCAGACAACAAACATTAAGAAAACAGTCGAACCGAGTACCTCCTCATTTTGGCAGTCAGTAGAAAATAATAACTCACCTGGATCGGTAAGTTTGTTCAGAAATGGAAAATTGTTGAGTATCATTGCAGTGTCAACTACAATAAACCAGTTTGTATATATTGAATCACGGGGCTTCAACTGCTCCAACACGGACAGATCGTACTTCGACACGTCTTGGACCTCTGTATTCTGAAATATTTAAATCTTAAAATTTGGTATGAAGCAATTAAAGAAAAAACCAGATGTGCTTCTTTGGCCGCGCGTCATTGATTTATTTTTATTGAAAAGCAAAATTTTAATTGCAATTTTTTTATAATAACTTAACAAAAGTAGTTACTCATCCAATTCAATGAGCTTGATATTATAATCATATTGTAGTTACAAAAACAAGAGATTAAAATTTAAATTTCTCTTTCTTATTTGTCAGTATGTACCATGCAGTAATGATTCACATACTGACAGTCAAATCTAGTTGCAAATTATTACCAGAAGCCAGCCTTAAGAGGATGCTAGTTGATTACTAGTGACCCTATTTACAGATAAGAAATTATAACAACCCTTACATGAACAAATTGCTGTTTGTGTATGTAACTTTTAGAAGGCCCTGCTGCTCCTTCATCATGATATGAGGGTGGTTCAAAAGCTGCAATAAAAGCACACATATTTTATTACACACAGAGCTTTTTTGTTAATAATTCATTAATTATCTTGAGCCAAAAGTATTTATACTTACAAAAACTTTTACACCTTTTCCTGGTGAGTTTTTGCCTTAAATCTGTAGGCTCTCCATAGTTACGAGCAACTCTAGCCTCCTCATTGTCTCTCTGCAACGTATTGCTCTCACGAACATTTATATCTGAACTGTTTTCATATTTGACATATGAATTTGGGTAGAAACTTGGGGGAACATTTTGTTCCTGCTGTGACGGGATGTTGACAGGAGGTTGGGCAAAGAAACAAACTATTGGTGGTGTCGGGACCGGGATGTTAGGTGAGTTGTTGTTCCATACAAAGGGATTCATTACTCCGGGCAATCCACCCATATTACCCATATTCAATAAATTCATCGGGTATATCATATTAGGGAGTTGGTTGGTAATTTGCCTGTTTCTATTCAGGTCATTGTAACCTTGTTTGGGAGTTTGAGGTGGAGGTTGATTCACTGGAGGATCCATCATGGGCTCCGGACACTTTTCAATTTCAGATTCTGGCAAACCTTTTGTATATTTTTGGGCTTTTTCAATCTGAAAAAAAAAACAACCATTTTAATGATCTTAGTGACAAGAGCTACCTTAGTTTAAAATCATTTATTTATGTCAAAAACTTACCTTAATATGTTATTTTATTAAGTAATATGAATAATTCATTTATATATATATCAAGTTTTTCTGTATGTTCCTAAACATGCAACATTTAATAGTCTAGCATAAGGGCCTGCTGTATTAGATAAAATTACTTCTTCCGCACACATTTTATGGAGTACTAAAATCATATCTACCTAGTAGAATGTGGCAAGTAAGAGAATATGACTCTTCATCATGCTTGATCAGGAGAGTCGTTCACAACTAAAACAGGTCGCCTGAGAATCAACACCACTCTCACTATCACTGTGTCAACTATAAATTCTAAAATTATCTGAACAAATGGCTAAGCAACAATCAACTATGTCTATTCAGAAAACTTTTTTTAAAAGGGCCTATTAGTACCTACATGATAATTTTATTATTCATATGAATTGAGGTCAAGGTTTCTTCTTGGGTTCTTCTTATCTAAATAGAGCCAGCCCCATCTTTGAGAGTCAATATGTCTGACTATCCTGGTCAAAGGTATCCTTCCACTTTTTTAATGGTTTCAGGCAAAGTAAATAATTCTGCAAGTTCCTATGGCTGCTTTTGATCAAGCATGATGTAGAGTCATATTCCCTTACTTGCAATATTATTATATCTTCTAAACTAGTTGTAACTATATCTTGCAAGACCAAAAGTAAAACTTGAGCCGGCCACATCGAAAAAAACGTATATAGCAAATATTTAATATTATTTATAAAATTATAAATACAATAGCAATAAAATACACTTAGAGTTCTTGATGGATGAAAATGTTAAAAATAATTCTTCAGCTTGTAAATAAAATTCTTACTTCATCCGGGCTAAGATTCCATACTGATTGGCCAGAGTAGCTGTTGAAATAGTACTTAAAGCCTGGCCGTGATTTGGAATTGCATATCACCCAAGCATTACCACAAGAAGTTACCATTGGCCTTTGTTGAGTACTGTCACAATCATTAGTATTACCATTCATTATTCTGAAATGTACAAAATTTATATCAGATAAGTGAAATAGCAATACAATTTCACAAGTAAATGTAAATCTATTCGATGCAAACAAATCATGGGTGTTTAATTTATAACTTTAACTTAAGATGTCTTCTTCTTTATTCTAGTCATCATGTTCATTTTCATTCATTATGTTCATTTTTCAAATGTCTCCATCCTAAGGTTACCAGGAAGAGATCGCATTTAGCGATAAGGCTGCCACTTGTGGCCCTACATGTAAATTTATATTTTTGTATTGTTATGATTTTTGTGCCTACAATAAAGCATTGATCTATCTAGCTATCTATCTAGTTATGGAAACTGTTACTTAAAGACACAACCTTCAAGGCCCATTGACTAAAACTCTTTGTGCAGATGTCAGATTACGTAGAAATACTGTTATCAATTACTAAATGATGGAACACTAGTATGATAGGGCTTCAGATACTTGTTGTAAAAACCCATGAAGCCCCACGGCTGGAGTATTCATCACATAGGCCAAATTGCAGCTTCCGAATCACACTTATATTCGAAAATGAGTCTTTCATTTTCTCGCCTTCTCTGACAAGCAGGTTTCTTCACTATGTTTAATATTCTCCTACTTTCTCGAACTTCACAATGTCTCAGACGATGTTCAATAATAAGCAAATAATTAAGGAGACAAATCCTCTATTGAATTTGAAATCTATGCGTAGTAACTTACTCAAATTCTTACCAAATCTCAATTGCTGACAATAAATATTGGCTGGCAAAGGCACATAAGTGCATAACGTATCACTCTTCACCAAACGCAGAAAACTATCAGGAACACTATTACCGAACCATAATTGAAAATAATCATAGAGTATTTTTAATAACTCATAATAATATGTCAGCCGCAAACACACTGCCACGCAAATGCAAATCAAAACAACACTTTAGCGTTCTCTTAAAATTCGGTCACAATAACGAAATGACCGGCAAGGTTATAATCCACAAAGATAAGTAATCATAGAGTCAGGTCTGTTATTTGAATTGTCTCAGAATAATTATAATCGCATTGTGCGAAAATGGCCGTTATACTTATGACATAGAATAGGCCACAGTTAGTATGAAACAAAACATAATTACTAACATAACAATTCAAATAACAGACTTGACCACCAGGCAGGAATCCCTACTGCGCAAAGATCCTTATCCTAGATAGTAGATCGAAAATTTTAAGCAAGAACTACAAATGTATTATGATCCTTTTTATCACCCATCTTTTGGCCTTGGATAGAAACAGATATAGGTAGTGGTAGTATTCTTTTGATATTATGGCATCATATGATTTTCATATTATTTCGATGAATCTTGGTGAATGGGTTCTTCTATTTTATGTAGTAATAGGAAAGTTTAGAAAACAGAGTAATTCTAAGCGTGCCAGCAAAAAAGCAGTAGATTTAATATTAACTACCACTATAGCAATGGCTGCTATAAAGACAATAATGACTACAACAGCAGCTATGGGAGAATTTTTTTCTTCGTTTTTACTGTTACATTCACTAAAACCATATCACACGATCCTCTACAAAAAGTTTCGTCAGATCTTTACACTTTTTATCACTAATATTTTGTAGATCGGGATTTTACATCAAATAAACGGGTTAACTTCAAAGTTTGTTTGGCACATGATGTGCTAAACTATGTGAAAACCAGCCATATGCTACGGAATAAAAAAACGGTCGCTCTGTCTCTTTCATTGCAATGGACATTGTAAATCTCCATGTTTTAGTGTAAGCGAGATGCCATGTACCCGACGTCTGTATCTTTATCTGTCTACGGTCTAGGCCTGCTGATCGGAAAAAAGCCGACGATTACCGAAGTTTGTACTTTGTACCGAATTTTACTATGAAACTACTTTACGTAGAATTCTGCCCGATTCAAATATGAATGAGATCCTATGGATGTAGCAAGACTGCTACATCCATAGAATCTGACCTATGCTCTGGCTGCTAGTATATTACTATACTTGCAGCCAGAGCAGAGGTCAACTTCGTTACTTAATAGCATGTAGGAACAGAGTATAAGTTATATTATTATTTTTTGGTACCTATACGAGTAAATGTATGTAGCATACGAGGGCGCTATCCGCACCCAAATGTCTACGACTTTAATAATACATGTTAGGTACATAATTATTTTTGTAATACGGTGTTATTGTCAGATGTCTAAACGGATTTCGATGTTTGTAAAAGAAATAGCCATACCTATGTTAGGTACAGTAAGACACATATTGTAGGTACCTACTATAATTTTAACGCTATTAATGCCAGAGTCCCTCAGGGTTCGGTGCTCTCAGCGACCCTTTTTTTGCTGCACATCAACGATTTGCTAAAACCAGGCATCTTTGGGTACGCAGACGACAGCACGGTCGTTAAGAGTTACATTTCATCCCCACGTACCAGTGCGGCTGAAGTCCAGTTACTTAGAGAAGCTATGGCCGAGCGATTGAACTTGTCCCTCAGGGCAGTCTCTGATTGGGGCGATGCCAATCTGGTCAGGTTCAATGCTGCTAAGACGCAGGCGTGTCTGTTCTCCGCCAAAAAGAGGCCATTCCAGCTGGCCCCTACTTTCCGAGATGTATCCGTTCCCCTAACCGACCACCTTGAGCTCTTAGGTGTCACGCTGACTTCAACGCTCAATTTTGGTGCGTATTTAGCTCAGTTAGCTGCCAAAAAGCTAGGTATCCTCTCAAAGGTGCGGCGGTACTTCACGTCGGAACAGTTGCTCATTCTGAATAAAGCACAAATTCGATCGTGTATGGAGTACTGCTCGCATCTTTGGGATGGATCAGCAAAATACCAGCTTGAAGCGTTGGAGTCTGTCGAAAGGCGAGCTAAAAGACTTATAGGTAAATAACGATGCTCTGGCCAAAGTTAAACTTCAAAGCCTCGAGCATCGTCGAAAAGTGGCTAGCCTATCGGTCTTTTATCGGATACATTTCGGGGAGTGTGCCTTGGAATTGCATGAATTAATTCCCCCATCTCCATTCTACAATCGTACAAGTAGAGATACTGTAAGGCGCCACCGACTCATGGTAGAGGTTCCACGGATTCGCACAAAACGCTTCGCGTCTACATTTATTGTGCGAACTGCCAGGTTGTGGAATTCGCTGCCAAGTTCTCTATTTCCCGATAGCTATAATTTTGGTCTCTTCAAATCGCGAGTGAATCGGTTTCTTCTAGGCAAGCGCGCTACATCCTAGACCGCATCGTTACTTTACATCAGGTGAGTTGCGGTCAAGCGCAAGCCTATCGAATATATAAAACAAAATAAAAAAAACGCAGTCACATAGTTATATAGGATGCGTTAGCATTTTCAAATCAATAGAAGTGGATACTCAACACGGGATACGGTATTGAACTATATTGCAATGGCAACTATGATTGGACAAATATTGCCATTGTTTGTGTGGGGAAGTGAGGGTAGGAGAACAAAATGTATGGTGCGATCATAGTTTTAATCGTCAGGCACTGCTAGTAGGTGGCTAGTAGTCACCTAGTAGGTGGGCATATGCACTTAAGAGGGTGGAAGAGGAAAAAAAATAAGGTTGAATATTAATTCATATTTTTACTATTTTTAGCAGTATAATATCTGAACTTCTAAAATTTGTGTGTTGTTGTTCTTCAGGTATTATTTCGACTTGAAAATGATTTGTTAACTTTTCATAAAAAGTTTTCCACAGAAGCTTCTGAAGCTCTGATTCTCTGAGCTCCTGAGTCATATAAATACAAGGATTTTTGGAAGGTGAATTTGTAAGACACTTCAAAGTTTCCAGGAGAGGTTCCAGTGCCTGTAATGATATAAGGATATTAAATAGATGGAAACAGTGTGTATTTAATGATACTTTTATGCAGCACCAGAATAGACATAACATTTTTTTATCATGTCAATAAATTAGTTTATGAATGCCACCTTTTAAAAAATGTCCCAATTATCACTGGTACTAACATTTAAAAATAAGCCTTCATTTCCAGTTAGTCAAATAAGATATTTTGCAACTCCTACTATTGAACATGCAAACATTTAAAATGGTCACAGAACTACATAGACAAAATATTATTATATACTATAATAGTAAATTAAACATGAAATAAAATTACCTCTTCATAATATACACAGTCAGCTAAAACAACTATATCATAAGATTCTTTTATGAGTTCATTGGTGTTGTCTCCCCACATTAGTGATTCAACAGTAGCATACCCTCCCATACTACTGAACTTTTGTTTATTCTCTTTTACATTTAACCGAAGCAGAGATAAAGCTTCAGGTAAGTCAGTTAGTGTTACTTGTGCTCTGTAAAATATAAGCGTGACTGTGTAAGTAGGTATGTACATTCACAAAAAAATTAATTGAGTCATCACATACAAGCATTAATCAGAAGATTGTCAACACTAAATTTAGTGTTTTTGTATGTAAAGAATAAACTCAAAGACTACTGAACCAATTTCTAAAATTCTTTTGCCATTAGAAAGCTTCATTATCCCTGAGTAACACACACCTTTGGTTTGTTTCTGTAGGAATTTCTAAGGAAATCAAATTTTATCTGGTTGTAAATATAGCCTATGTTACTCCTACACAATGTACCTACCTTTCAATGTAAGAAGAATTTTTAAAATTGGTCCACTACTTTTTGAGTTTATTTGATTCATACAACAATACAAATCTTTCCTCTTTATAATATTAGTGTAGATTATAGTAACTGGTATGCAATGGTATCTTATAAGGAGGGTTGGGTGCCATCTTTTGTTACACTATGTTATCACAATGCTGTAGAGCGTGTACAGAGACATTGTATAAAGTGAGAGCTGCTATCTTAGAACCTTAAACACAAAACATCACAAAGCAGCAAACATTCTGAATTTAACGATCAATTCCACTTTTGCAAGGACAGTTTTAATTTAGAATTTTACAAATAACTGTAATAGTAAGAAGTGCTGAAAGTAAAGCTGTACTTCAGCCCTCAGAAGTGGATTTAGTGCTTACAGGCAGTGGCAGCTTTGCTTTAAGGCCCAGTAGGCCCGGGCCTAAGTTGGTTAGATATTAGAGGTGGCTTGCAACCTATTATTGCATAAAAATAAACAGATAATAATATAAATTGTGGTACTCCTGGCAGTCAAGCCTCATTAGCACAATATTTTACTAGCTAAAGTACCCTTCAATACCCTATTAGTACTTGTATCTAAATAATTAAAACTGAGAAAGGTGGTACAGGCTAGGGCTACCAACATTGCAAATCCGCCACAGCTTACAGGTTAAATGAACAAGAAAAGTTTACCAACCCAAGAGTGGCAGCTGTAAGCCCAACAACTCCCAATCCAGAACCTAACTCCAAAACTCTGAGACCACTTAAAAAATCAGATTTATGAAAGCACATGGTCTCCAGATATTTGGCTAACACTAGAGAGGCATCCCAGACTACACAATTCACGTCTCCTTCTATTTTTTGAAAGAATTTTAGTGTTTTGAGGCACACTTCAATATCGATCTCTCTGGGAAACAAATCGTTTGATTGTCCATTTACTTTACGATGAGACATAATGAATATAAGTCAGATTATTTTGTTTTGATATGACTGTAGCTGTCTTTTGGTTTCATAGAACAAATTTAGGTACACGTTTTCATACAAGATTTACATGAAATTGGTATAAACATGAAAATTTGTGCAAGTTTTTGTGCGATTTGTGCGTTGGTGTCTGTGTTATTCACTGGCTTATTGTAGCACACTTAACACTCTTAATATGTAAATTATACATCACCACATCACATTTTTATTTCATAAACGTAACCCTCCTTTATTATAACATAAACAACATGATCAGGCACAGGATGGGCACAGCGTAGTATTGGTAGGGCACAGCAGGCGGGTGGGCGGGGTTGTTTTTTTTAAATTTGCCCATCCATATGGATGTCTAAAGCTATTGATGCCATACCGCCAAAAGAATCTGGCGGGTTTGTTTAATAGATGAACCCATAAACAATTGATAAAATAGGAAGGAACCTGTCTGACTCAACAGAGTAAAGCGTGCCGGCGAAAAGGACAGTAGGATGCAATCATCATCATCCATGGCCTATTGTTAAGTATCTCTTGTTTTATACCATCTACATCGACACTAAGCCAATATTGTCCAGATTAGATGTCGTTAACGTTACCTACTACGTTAACTACTATGGAATACTGCGAGTGCTCACGTCGGGTTCACCACTATTGATTACTACGAGTGCTCACGTCGGGTTCACCACTATAGAATACTGTTTGAGTGTGTTGGTTGATGAGTATATGTGCTGTCGCTGGCTAATTGAGGTGAGTATTCTATATGGGGTCAATTAAATGCAGTTTAGGCTTTAAGACATGCGCTTTATTTAAGCGCCAGCGAGAGACTGGCCTGACGGTCCGTGAAACGTAATACAAACTTAATATAAACATACTACGCCTAAGTACATGTGTGATGTAGGCCTGTGCAGCCTGCTTTACACTACGATACAAGTAGTAGCACGTAAGTTTAGCGCTGAGCGAAATGAGGAGGTGATAGCTGTTTATCGATACAGTCGCTACGCGAACATATTACAATTAAATTTACTATAACTTTAATTAACATTATCAAATAATTATATTATATTTATTATATAATAATTATAAGAACACATTGAAATAAATAGTAGATGTATCACTGACTAAAATGTGGAGGATATTAAGTACTGTCGCATATACCAAACTCGGTGACGACGATGACGATGACGTCAAGCCTATAACATTAAACTTAAGAACGCTACAGTTTATATTAGTCAGATTTTCGCGGAGTGTCGTATTGGAACAGGGAAGGAATACGATTGGCTAGTAAATCGGCGCTTCGCACGAGCACGTTTCATCCCTCTAGTCCCTGCGATACCTAACTTTTTACTTCTGCGCAATCACGATTAGCGCTAGTTTCGTGCCGTTATCTGTAACTTACGTTTCACTTCCGTATAGGCCCTTCATCACCAAGTACCTTGACTTGGTTCACAAGGTGTGGGTTGTTGATTCGACGACTATCATTGTTTCGATAGTCTCACATCTAAGAGTCTTGACCAACGTCTTAAGAGGCTCTCGCAGATGATTGGATGAAGGGTCGGATCCAAAAAGCGATGATTTTCGATACGGCACGCATTATCAACTCTCTCTGCAGTATCTTTTCTCTCGTTCCTCCCCACTTCTACCGGTAGCTTGGGCTCTACCCTGATGCTGGCGTTACTCTAGGTTTAAGTTTTTGTAATATTTATGTTTTTATTTATTTTGTAAAAAACTAAAACCTAAGAATATTCATTATCCTTCCTAGCAATATTATACTATGCCGTTATATTTAATTATAATTATTTAGATGTTTTGCAACTTGAATGTATCTACATCTTTCTCAGTCTGCGAATGGCTTTTAGCTTTCTTTTCTTGCAACACTGAAAGTCATATGACATTCGTTCGATCACGGATTTTTCTTAAAAATTATTTTCGATCAAAATGGCTGAGACTGTGGTCCTATTTTGGGTTTCCCTAGTAATATCAGTGATTGGTGAGTGATTTAATTCTTATTATATGATCTTTTATTGAGTGATATGTGCTTTAATAAACCGGTTCTTAATTGCAGGCTGCAATGCTGCGGGAGAACTTGCAATACTTCACAGCCCCGATTCCTTGGGATTTACAGGGACCAGTACTGTTCGAGAGAGCACCCTGAAAGAAATGAGCTCGGCTGCTCTGGGGCTCTCAGTTGAACAGGTATATTTTGTTTAATAACTGAAGTAAATTGGTATAAGCGGGAGGAGGCTTATGCCCTGCAGTGGAAATACTGAGTTGCCTATAATGATAATGTTGAATAAACTGCAGTATAATTTTTTTTTACTAATATTATACTTGTGTAATTAAAAATTTAAGTTATTCTTGGTCTATTCAGGCATTCAAGAATCTAATTACAACTATGTTAGTTAGATGTGCTTCTTTTGTTCTCAATGATCTTAATCGTCAAACAAGTCAAGTGAACACAATATAATTGTTGTGGCTTAAAATTAAATATTTTTTTCCAGAGTTCAGAATGGAATGGTCTTGTAGTAAAAGATCCCTTCAAATCTCCAGAGGCGGTGGTTATGATTTATGTTGATGGTATTCCGACATTAGGTGATGCTGTAAGTATTTATATGAAACTAAATAAAAATAAGCTAAGATGAAATAAGAATAAACTGAGCTGTAATGGTTCCAATGTCTAGATTAATTTTTTATATTGTGATATATTTGCATATTATAAAAAGATAAATAATAAGACAGTGTGGAAGTGGAACCACACCATAAAGGCAAAATTATTTACCAATATCCTGCACTTACACTAAAACAAAGCAGGAAAAACTTAATGATTCATTAAAGAACATTATATTGTGTATCTAAATTAAGAAGGTGCACCTCTTTAATCTGTGCCCTAACCAACTACTTTAAGCAAGAGTTCAAGGTAGTTGCTCAAGGGCTCATTTAAGAAGGTGACTAGGTATTAAGTATGAAGTGAAATTGAAGTAAAAGGTGGTAAATAAGTTGAGGTGATATTTCACAGAATATTTGCTTAATTAATACATAATTATTTGCAGGCTCATCTCAAAGGACACAAGTTTAACATGGAAGTAGACGAGTATGAGCCCGACACATTTGAAGCTATGAGACACCGTATCCAGCAAAGGTTCAGCAGCCATGCAAACAATCTTGTGAGCATCAAGCTATCAAACTATGATGAAGTAAGTTTATAAACTTATGAGTGAATGCTACATTGTTAAAAAAGAACTTATTCTGTTTAATCCTAATGTTTTTGACGGCCATGTGGTCTAGTGGCTAGCATGCTTGCTTCAAGATCCAAAGGTCCCGGGATGAATTCCTGGTCGGGAGAGGTGTTCAAATGATGAGTTTGAACTTTTGTCTTCGAGTGTCTTTGTGAGTGTGTTTGTGAATGTTAAATAGCATTCCCGACACAGGAGAAATTCTAGTGGGAAGCTATGAGTGTGAAACGTTAATTTATTATAAAGTTTATTATTTTGTAGCATTAATTATTATTACTAGCAGAAGAATTCAATTACATTCTATGTATAGAAAATAATGTAATGAATGCTGTGTTATGACATCCACTTAACCATTTTGTTTCAAAATCAGTAATCTTAAGTAGAGTTCTGGATGTGTGTATGAAATATTATTAAAATCGGCCAGTAAATGTCGCCGTAGCAAACTTACCCTCGTATTGGGAGAAATAACCCCCAAATGAAAATTCCCTATGCCAATAAAATTCGTAAAACCATACACAAAGTTTCGTCAAGATTGATTGGAAACTATGACCTTTTCAAGAGCACAAAAATTCAGGAGACATACAAAGTTCTTTACTGACAGAACAAAGAAAAATTTGCCAGTCCCGAAGCAGTAATGCTTTGGTCACTTGATCAATTATAAATGCAAAAGACAAATAAATGGGTTTAGATGAAATTTAGTACACAGAGAGCTTAAGCTATGATGTGCTAATATAGACTTACTTAGCTAGTTGTTAAATAATGTGCAACAGTGGAATGTCTTTATTATGTAAGGATATGTTGATTGTGATAACCATTTATATCATATGTATAGATAAATACTGGTATATGTTTTCACAGCTAACATCCTACGGCAATGTGTTTGGTGATGTGAAAGTGCCGAAGCTACAGAAACAGTCATTCCAGCACTTGAAGCCGGAGAATGAGGAGTCCCTGAAGTTCTTGCAAGAACTTTCTGCCTTGAAAGCAATTACTGATAAGGTAATAAAATCACAGACAAATATTAATTAGGCTTCAATAAGGGGAAGTACTTAAATTGTCAAAATATATTTTGTTCTGCCCCATTTCACAGTGACACCCGGACTGATTCAAAAGAAAGAGTATACTTTTTAGGTGGTCCCATGTAGTATTTTATCAAAATCCATCTGATAAGATAAGATAAAAAAAAACTATTTAAAAACCAGCTTAACAATAAATAAACCATAATAAGGAAAAGCTTAAGAACATATACTAATATACTATAAATACATGTGTAAATGCATGTATGATACTTTGCATGGTAATATGAAGACAAATTCCCTACTCATTATTAAAATAAACGATTATTATTGCTTTAGCATTAGGTAATGTTATATGACTATGCTTAATAACATAGTAAAAGAAGATTTATAGAAAATGGTGGTATATATAACTGTAAGTTTTCATATGATTTTATGGTATAGATGTGCGGGTAGTTTGACAATATTTAGTAATAGTAGCAGTGTTCAGTAGTTTGGTTTATAAATCAAAATAAACAAAAAATTTCCAATACATAAATATAATATTTATTTTCAGGTCAAATCTGGCGCCATTACCGCAGACAACGCTATTGATTTCTTTTTCTTCCGATTCCGTTCATTGCATCCTCTTTCCGACTTCTATGGACCAAACTCTTTGGAAACTAAGGAGGCCAAGAAACTCTTGGGTATGTTTGAGCATAAATTATATATTTTTCTATGAACTGTACACCTAGCGAGGATAATCCTGTTGGCATGTGGACATTGTATGTATGCCTTTATTTTCCTTGCAGTTTTTGCCCTAACCATCTTTTCAATATTCTTTTTGTTGATTTGGTTTTATGGTTTTTTTTATACCATAGCAAAATGGCGAAGAAATGACTATTCTGGTATATATTTCTAGGTGAAGAGTTAGAGAGGTTGACCAATGCGTTCGTGAAGTGCTACGAAGGCTCCGTGCTGGTCGCGGCCGTCACCACGGACGTGGCGCACACGCGCCGCGCCGTCAGGTCCCTGCCCGTATGTATTACAATAGAACTTATATTTAAAGTTTTGAGCGCCATACTCACCTAGTGTAACACATACTCACCTACACTCGTACGTGACAAGCGAATCTGTTTGCCAACATAGTGTATAGTTTGCAAACAAGTTATTTTAGAACAGATTTTGTTTCGGCTCGCGCTGATACACTTTCATTAGTTTTTTTATTCAAAAACCTAAAATGTTATATTTAATTTCAAGTGCGAACCACATGTGAAGTGAAGCCCTTTCAGACAAGAAAATATTTTTTCAAATTGGTCCATTCTTTGCAATATATCAGAGATACAAACAAAGAAAGTCCTTGACCTGAGCACCTCTTTTTGAAAAAGTCAGTTAAAAGTATTGAAATTGTGTTTCTCGATGTACGGAACACCGCAATGCGTATTCAGCGTTTAGCGTGACTTAAAGGTTAAAGATATGTGACTAACGGGGAAAAAAAACAGTTATTTTGATTTGTAAAACAAAGTTCTGACCAATTTCTATAAAATGTATGTGGAATTATGAAACAGCTAGAAAATATATCCCCTACGCTGACATCAAGACAAGGCGGAAAAACACTAGATATTCTTTATATACCATTTTAAGTATATCCCTATTAAGCAAAAGAAATAATAAAAGTGTAAGCCGTTACTTTACCTATTAAAGTACTAGTTAAACTTATTCTAATATTAGCAACAACTCCCCCAGGAGAGCTCAAGCCGTCGCGCCGCCAGGGAGTCGTACGCCGAAGACTACGCAGCGATCTTCAATATTTTACTTTGGTTCGGAGTCGTATTTGTATTCACTCTGATCGCTATCGTCTACGCACTCATGGACATGGACCCCGGGAGGGATTCCATCATCTACCGCATGACCAGCACCAGGATGAAGAAAGATAACTAAATGTCTAAACGTCCTTACAAGGGCGTCGCCAAAGGGGAGGGTAGATAGGACCGTCCGCCGCCCTCAAATGTGGCTGTAAAAACGTGTCTCCATAAAGTCTTGAACTTGTACATTATTTAATCTACTTGCCCTCCACCTAGACCAGCGGCCCCGCCGCCCCCTCCCTCCCATAACAGCGGCTGGCGACGCCGTTACATCCTTAGAACTAAAAAATCACTCCATATCAAGTTCTAACCAAAGTATTATGCATCGACGTTTTTAACGTCAGTGTGGTGTGGTCACCTCGAACCGCATCGAGATTGGAAGATGTAATATAGTGTTGAATTAGTTTTAATTTGTTAAGAGTTCAAATGGTTTATTTATTTTTCCCGTCATCCGGCCTTCAAATGCTTGTTATGAATATGTATAATAATAGCTTTTTATTTTTTTGCACGTAGAAATACGTTTGATATAAGCGCTATAGAGTATGTATAAAAATTCTCTCATTATTCGATTATAAAGTGTCATTGTTGAATGAGTCTGGTGTTGTTGTATGTTTATGCACTTTTCAACTACATACTAGTTGCTAGTGATATTACTATTTCTTACTAATAAATAGACATTTTTCATAATAGTTTCTTCGAAATGTAATGAGTTTATTGAAAGCATTAAATACATTCCCTAACTCTGAAAGTTTGTTTTATTGTTTTTGCAATTTAAGCAGTAGAACATGGCCAAGCTATAGCATCTTGCACGTATTATAAGATTTAGGGTCGGACAACGCTGATCCACGGCTTTTCGCACTTAGCCGATTGAATAGGAGCAGACTACCGCTTACGGAGGTGTTCGCATCCATACGCAGCAGTACAGACGCGTTCAGAGCTGTAAAGTGCCGTACAGCTCCATATGCAGACGACTCCTCACAAACAGCATGGTGGTAGGGTGTTTTCTAGCGCTCGCCTGATTAGCTAACACAATTAAGTTGATAAATCTATCACCAAGCACCTAAATGTGTTCAGGCAGCCTGAGAGAGTATTCCAGACTAGGCATGTTCTATTCCACAGAGTCCCTGACTTCCTTTTTCAAATGCTTAGCTGTGCTGTGTTCATAAATAATAATATTCAGCTATTTGTTTGCGCATTTGAGGAAACGATATAGTAGGTACTCTAATTTTGTTAAACAATTTGCTTATTAGCAGTACCAAAATTTAATTGATGATTTTTTTTAATTACTTGGTTTCAGTTTAATTAAAAAAACGCGATTGTGCTTTGTTTGTTAGTTTTAAATAACATGAAGTTTTCTCCTTTTATTTGTGTTATTATTCTGCATATCTTCTTCTGTTATATATAAAAATCAATTGCTGTTTATTTGCCTCTCTAAGCCTCGAGAACGGCTGGGCTCTCTAAGCCTTGAAATGTTTTTAGGCAGTAGGTACGAAGCTCGCCGGGTCAGCTAGTAATTAAATAAATTTTAAAAATTTAATTGTTTTTTATTTCTATCCTATTCACCAAGACTATTAATTAATTTCAAATAATTCACCTTTTATCCTCCTTCACCTTTTATTCGTATTTTTAAGACGCCTATTATTAAAAAAGTTTTTAAATGAGTTAAATAATTTAATGAACTAGTCTATTTATGTACCATATGCTCTTGTTGCTAGAAGAGGAATTGTAGATTGTGCCCCTTTTTTTAAATTCTGTATTTTTATTAGTTAACCACCCACTTTCGTATTAACCTAACCCTATCCGCTTCTCACCTGAATCTACAGAGTGAACAATGACTGTACCACTGATAACATAAAAATATATTTGCCATGGTAAAATCGATGTAATGATACTATGGCATAAAAGTCGTAGTACCATCTAATGGTAACACAGCAAAGGAATGGTTCCACTCGTTGCGCTTTTCGAATACTATATCGAAACTAGCCACACATCTTATGGTAGGAGAGTAGAACCCTAGCACAAGACGGTGCTGAAGTGAGTATTCGGGATGGCAACCTAGCACCTAACTAGGTACGTTAAATGAAATAAAATACATATTAGTTCAATAATTAATATTTATTGAATTTGTTAGTAAAAAAGTTATAAGAATATTATATCTTATTCTAAATTATCTTACACCGAATGTTGATACAGTACAGTAAAGTTTTAATTTTAGGCATTACACATACAAATATAAACAACGAGTTTATCTAAGCTTCTTTTCTAAATAAATGAAGACTACACGACGAGAAGAGTTAAAGATCTATTTTATTTTTGTTAGAAATGTTAAATTATAAACCACGCGAAATACAAAAAATTATTGCATTCTTTGTAATATTTTTAAATAATTTAACATATTTTAATAACGCGTATAATAATAATATTAAGGCACAAATATATCATCAGGACATAGATCAACTCTAAAGCGTTATAATTAACGTAAAAAAAATATGTTACTTAATTAAATATCAGTAATTTAATTAAGTTTTGTTATACTAACATACGTGTGATATTATAAAGGCACTATCATAGTTAGGGTCAACACTTGCGCTCGTATCGTAATATCATATGACGACACTAGCGTGTCACGTGGTACTCACAGCATTTGCTGTTAATAACACTTATTGCACCAACACACCATCTCAGGTTGCTTTTTGTCAGATTAAATACCAACAGCGTTCGTCTAGTGTAGTACATTGGTACCAGAAGAGCGAACGAAGTGGTTGCTATCGGCCAAGTTTCTTGACGTCTATAACGCGCGATAATATACCAATACTAACTCGTTCGATACTAAGAGCGCACATTTTGAGTTTATCTGTTTATTATTTTTAGTTTAATTTTGCCAAAAACCGCTAAATATCTTTTGTAATTATTATATTAGCATAAACACTTGAATAACATAAGTTATATGATCTTGCATTTATATATATTTTTTTATTTATTAGCGAATAGCAATTGTATTAGTAGCAGCAGGGCTCCAGGTCTACCGGCGCACAGTGAAGTTGTGCGCCCTGCGCAGCCGGCGGCGCAGCTCGGCGGGCAGCTTGTCGTAGCAGCGGCGGCACGCGGGCCGCTCGTCGTACTCGTAGAACTTGCTGCGCGTACTGAGAGGAGCGTCACACACCGAGCAAGCGAAGTGGTGCACGCACCACGCCTTGTTCAGCGTCTTGAATACTGGAACACACATTATAACAGTACATTACTGCGCTCTGTGGCCGATATGATGGCCGAGAGCGCTGCATAGCGCAGGCCATGTCGGCATTGCAGCTCTTGATAGCCAAGTTGGAATGAAAGTCGAGAGCGAAGGTCTGTAAGTAAAATAAGGTAAGGTACTGACTGTCCCCCGCGATGACCTGGTTGCACACGTAGCACAGGTTACCGAACAGCTGGTGGTAATGTTGCTCGCAGTACGCCAGACCCTTCTTCTCGTAGTGTCGGTGACCATGGAACGGCTTCTCGCATTTAGCGCACACGAAATGCTGCAAAAATCAAAAATTGATATATTAGCTTGAGAGTTAATTCTGTGAAGAGTAAAGAACAAACAGTGAAATGATAAAACAAATCAGATAGGTAACGTAATAAAAAGTTCATAGGTAAGTTTATGGTTCATGGTAAGACAAACTTAAGACCGATTTAAGAAAAGAAGTAAATAGAACCACCAATGAAGTAAATCGTTTTATATTCTTGAATCGTTTTTAAGTACCTCCTCTTTTGTAAGAAATCGGTGAAAACACAGCCTTATGTACAGTACTTAGAATGGTAATACTTAAAAACGGGTAAAATCCACTTCAAATCTTAGATGTATGAACGAAACTACTAGACCAATTTTGATGTATGTCCTTGGCCCAGCTGTTTACAGCCGTATTACCTTTAGCTGTGCGAGGTGCACCTTACACTTGTACTTTTATGAACAAAGGGCCTGGCTGCAGGAGCACTTGTTTTATACTATTAAAGAATTTTTGAAGACATTTCAAATTAATTTAATGTGTAATTTTAATGTTATTTATTGTAAAATAAAATTTCAATTAATTTGACTTAGCTTAATAACAATGTCTTGTAGTTGAGAAACTACCAATAAATAATCTGAATCTGATAACCGAATTTTGTTCAAATTGGCTGAATACTTTGGGTTATACTTGAATATAAAAAACTCGAAACAAAGTATCGTTGCACGTCCAACTGATGTCGTCAATCAGTTTCGTTAAGAAAGATTTGTTAGCATGATGAAACGATTAGATTGCAGTGTACTCATACATTACCTCAACATGCCAGTGCTTCCCCAGCGCGGTGACTATCCGCTCCTCGATGGGTCGGCGACACGCGCCGCAGATAGGGATCCCCATCTTGTCGTGACAGCGCAGGCAGAACAAGTTGTTCTACAACAAAACAAAAATAAACTAGAGAATACATTAAAAATAACACTTTTTACAATATATCATATTTAATTTTTTTATAAACTTTGCAAAAATCCTTTAATAATGAGATGGTACATAAAGCTCGCTTTTCGAGCGAGCGCTTGAAGAGTCAACATCTCCTGAGGATGCCTTGTGCTAAGGCGAAACACGTGTCGAGGGGAAGTCGGATACAGATAAAGAGAAATAATAAGATGAGGTGTGGAGGTGGTGAGGAGGAACCAAACGGAAAAAAACAATAATATTTTTCGATTTCTCACGCTGACATTTTTGATGTCAGCGGGAAAACACTAGATATTCTTTATATACCCTTATTCTTATTATATCTTATTATTAAACTTTGCAAATGTTCCTGAACAATGCGTAATGAACATATGTAATTGCAGCATTAATAATATCTTAGGATGCTTAGAGCAATATTTTGTTACTTGAAAATTTCTCACGATAATAAAAAACAAATATGTCGACTTACCACATCGTTGGCTGCATACCCGGGGCGGTTCTTGACCTCGCGCGCGGTGTGGTCGAGCTCGACCCCGCACGTGGCGCACGTGAAGTGATACCCGTGGTACACCTCGCCGCGGTAACGCAGCGGCTCGCCGTCGATCACACCGCTGGAATCATATAACGTTATGATACAAGTGCGAATTAATCATTACAGTCGAGGCGGAATTATTGATGGTTTATGATATTAGGAAGTCGAAACTGCAATGATTAATGCACACCAGTGTAACCAGGTATACAATACACTTTAACTAAACAAACAACAAGTTAAGGCTGTGTGGGAATCAATGGAAAGAAGTTTTGCCGTACAGACGCATAAAAAAAACTTGAAGAAAACATACGCATATCGTCCCCCGCACATATATCGCATTAGACAGCGTCTAATGCGATATATGTGTAAAGTATAAAGTTATATCTATCTTTTTCTTACTTTTGGAAACAAAAAGAGAGCAGACAATTTTAGAACTATCAAATTAGGCTAGTTTAGCAAGTTTGGCCTGCCCGAATCGGGTTCAATGAAGTTTCTTTTTTCTTCTAAAACATAATACACACTATGTCTATCACCTCCTCAGAACAATATACATATTTATTTCCTGGTAATTGTTATTTACAAGTCAGGTTACAATTATCATATAATAATAAAATATAAAATTAGCTTATATACTCGTACTAAGCATTTACTTTAAAATAAATACAATAAATAAGAAAGTTCTTACTTAGAGTAATAAATATAGTTTTATATGGTTTAATAAAGGAGTTTCTTCAACAGGGTTTAAACACTCTATGATTACTTTGTCTCTAAAAATATATATATCATGATGAATCCTGGATAATACTTGACAATACACAGAATACTCACTGGCACTTGTGACACATATAATTCTGCAAGCCATCCGCTTTAATCCTGGCGTTGCAAGCGTGGCAGAGCGCGCGGCCGGCGTGTTTGATGAACCCAGCGTCTGCCAGTTCCGTGGAGCACTCCTCGCAGCGGAAGCACGCCGGGTGCCAGTTGGCGTTCATCGCCTTGATCACGCGCCCGATCACGAACTCGCCTAAAGGAGGATTGAGATCACTTCACTAAACGCTTAGCAAGTTCAGCATTCAAGCTAGTATCAACTGATCACGCAAGTCGAGCTTATATATGCACTGGATCCGCGCAACACGCATCAGTTAGAGTATTTGAATAGATTGAGTCCACTGTCAAATCATTTCTTGAAATTGTTTTGGCAGAAAATAATGTGTAAAAGAATGCAGAAAACAAAAATACTACTGGTGACTATTTTTGTGTTTATTTATTTATTATCTTATAATGCATTATTCATTCAATCACAACACATCTTACAACACCCAAGTTTCTGACATAGGATATGCCTTCACTGCCATTATTGCTAAGCTCAGGCTAGGTTTATATCTGTTACTAAACAAAAACTGACAATGTCATATAAAAAGTGTTTCATATTAAGAATATATTATACGAGTATATAACTTACCGCATTTTCCGCAGCAAGGCGCGAACAGCACTTGGAAATCACGCTCGCAATACTTGCGTCCCTCAAACTCGAAGAACACTCCATCAGGAAACACTCGGAAACATTGAGCACACCTGGAATTTATCAAATTTTTACATCTTTATTACTGAGATCTAAGAACTTTACAGGTCTATTATTTATTGCAAAGTGATATGATTCATAATTGCATGATAATGGCATCACAATCTAATTTTATGGGTATAACATGTTGTACTATTGAGCATAATATGCTAATTGAGCATGTAAAAAAGATCCAGGTAGTCAAATACATATGTGACAAAAAGATATAATGATACCCTGCAAATTAACCTATTTGACAAGAAAATTCAAGATAATTGGAATTTTTACATCATGATTTTTAGCAAGTTGACTTCCCATGTTAATTCATTGATATATGATCTTGTGTTAATATATGTTAATTATCTTAAATAAATAAATTAACATTCCTTGACCTACTAAGTATCTATCTATTCTGGGCCCTTATCCTCTAAAGAACAACAAGACTTCTCTCTAAAAACAAAATAATGTGGTGGTGTTACATGCTGAAATGTTCATAATAAATAAGGTCTCTATTACATAGATATAACTAGATATCAAAGTAGAATTTACTTACACAAAACAATTGGTGTGCCAAAGCTCTCCATTTGAGTTAACAATTTTTTCGTTTGCTTCAAATCCATCCCCACAGCGGGTACAAAACATATTGTCCAAGGACATTGTCGCTAACCTGTAAATTGATTTTTCTTAAATATAAACTACTTTAATTGAGGCTCAATAGTGAAGTAATGTAAACCAAGTTAATTGTCAGGCATTTACAGGTGTGGCTCTGGTTGTAATGACTGAGGTAGTTTAGGGATAAAAAGCATATTCATTTAGTAATGGAGTAACAGGAAAATGTGGGTTATTTTAGTGACCAATACTGAACAAAGTAGGTGTTTAAATAATGTTTTAATTTGGTGTTGATAAACATAGACAGTGTTTTTCTTCTGTTTAAATATTATATAAATCAGACTGAGTTGGTAAATTTTACATTATAAATTGATATTAGGAAGTTTTTTTTTTAAATTTGTTTAGATTTTTTTTCCTTAGTACATTGTAATAATAAATTAATCACTTTAAAAACCATCACTGTGGCTGTATATTAAATAAAAGTATTGGACTTGGCCTCAAAGAAGAATTGTTCATATTGACCCTCTCACACATTATACTTTTTATTTATCCGAGCATGTAATTTGCTTGTGCAAGATGTCATATATTTATTTACTTATTTCATAGGACATCCAGCGTTACAAATATACTTTCAAAATAAATATTTTTAATATATGAACAACATTAATCCAACATACTATTTAATTTTATCTGCCTTGAAACAAAAAATATGTAATACCTAGTGTCTCCAATAGTACCAACTAAGAGCTTGTTTTAAGGCTGAAAAATTTATAAAGAATAAAAGTCGAACTTCTACATACACAATGAGTACTAGTGACCTCATCACTAAGGATGTGGGCACCAATTCTAGTTTATTTAACATCTAATTCATCCAGGTTAACAGTAATTAATAATTATATTGTTGAATGAGAATGCAGGTGAGCTATGGCGTGCCTCTGGAACAGTATGTTGCAGGAAGGTAGTAAATATTAGTCTAGCAATGACGCGGGACGATGGCGTGGGCTATTTCGACATACAGATGTGAAGTGAACTTGCTGTGAGTAATCTTTGTAGTACCACTCCCACCCAACATCTGTAGCTTACCCAGGCATTTTCACTTCGAAACAGTATGTAAAGGTAATTTTAATAAATCCTCTCGAAAACTTCTGTCAAAGGGAAGGATACAATACAAAAATTAGTGAAATAAAGTCGAGGAATTCCTTGAAACAGTGATGTAATAGTATCAAAATAGAATAGGCTTGCTAACATTAATACTTACTTATCTCAACTTTTAAAATGAATTTGCTTGAAACTTATGAATTTGCTTTCACCCTTTTCTGTTGTCTTTTTTTAATTTATAAAAGATTTTTTAGTAAAATCACAAAACAAACTAGGTATTTCGCTATCTCTCACTGTGACTTTTTTTAAAGTTTAAGTTATTTAATATGGCTTCCGTCGGTTTGTACATTTATTTGTACAACTTTACAGAGTTTCCCATTCTAGAGTTTCCCCGCGTTTCAGACGATGAGTCTTAGCACAATAGGTTTCTAATATTTTCGATGATTAATGACTTTTATACATCTCATTGTACAGATTCTGATTAAATAAGATTATAAAAACGTCAATTTGAAAGTAGATTGGCAAATAAAAAAAGTGTGACGGTCAATAAAGTAAAAAAAGGAAAAAGTCAGTGACAAAAACTAGCGCATTTTTTGACATCTACGCAACGGACATGTTGACCAGAGTTGCCAGTCGAGCCCGAAAGGAGCCGAATATCTGCCCTTGTAAATTGAAGTCGACTTTTGGCAGATCGCTAATACTATGTCAGTCGCCGAGCTTTTTCCACCGCCAATGTTGCAGCTGTGCTCGAACCAAGCAGTCTTATGCGTGACGTAAAAAGAGCTGTCTAATTCGTGACGCTTGTGCCTTGGAAGTTGGTTAGTTATGCCTCTTGTGTGGGATGCGACAAGCGTTGACATATTAGCACCATCTCACCTTCCTTTGCCACAGAGTAGGTCTGGGGTGGTGGCATATTCAGCTTTATTTTCCAAAACTATGGAAGCGTTTCATCGATTCGACGCGTGACCAGAATGCCGGTTTTTATCTGGCCCAACGTATAAGCATTGCCATTCAGCGTGGTAATGCAATTAGCATTTGGGCACGCTGCCCTCTGGTGGGTCAGATCTTAAATGGTCTATAGATAATCTTTCTGCTATGTATATTTTGAATTTCTTTTTTTGTTTTAGTTACTCATTTTGCTGTTGGTAATAAAGGCACTTGAAAATAAATATCAGTCTCATTAAGGTATAAATTTATTTTTTGGAAAATCGGTTTCGTACATTTTGTTGAGAAGTATATAACAAATTTTTTATATGAATAACAACTTACATACTACAAATATATGAATAACAAGATAGGTTTGCGTTTAGCCGCAACTCGCCTAATCTGACGCGACGATACAGCCTTATATGGGGATTGATAACACTTGCCTAGAAGAAACCGATTCATTCGCGACTTGAAAAGACAAAGATTGTAGATTAAGATTAGATTATCAGGAAATAGAGAAGCCTGCAGTGAGTTCCACAATCTACCAGTTCGCACAATAAAAGTAGACGCAAAGCGTTTCGTGCGACCCTTGGGAACCTCTACCATGTAGTGGTGGCGTCTGGCCGTATCTCTACTTGTCCGATGGGGAATTGGGGATCCCCATCCCCAATTCACCATTGAATCAAATTGTGTAATTACATGGCACACTCCCCAAAATGTATATAACATTAAATAAGTGATTAAAATAGAAGATTTGGTCACAAAACATTTTTTTATATTTCGCCCATTTTTTTATTTAAGTGCTGGCAGCACTGCTGTCGACTGTCGCCGGCAAACAGCGCAGAAAATTATTTTTGTGAAACAATTTTTTTGTGTTTTTTCCATGGGTTTATTCCAATAATAATATTCTTTAGTTTATTCGAAAAATGTCTCTTAACGATAATCTTTCATCAGATAACATAAGAACTACCAAAGAATTGATTTTAGATGAGCAAAAGTTAGTAACATATCTATCTTTGAGCAAAGATCTGTGTATTCATGTAAATGAAGCTAAAATACTTTTGAATGAAGTCGTCGAAGAAATCAAAGGAAACGATGCAAGTGTGAGTCTTAACGTTACTTATCTTCTATCAGGATTAACAAGTAATAATCGCGGTGTAACTACTGTATGTTCTGAAACTGAATTGAAGACCCGCAAGAATGGTTTTAAAACAGTATTCTTCCAACACATCTACAGTGTTTGTCGAGGTTCCTCTAAGATTGATAATGCCGCTTTTGCGTCTATCAGCAAGTTCGAAGACATTTTGCTATGCGCAGGTTTAATAAAAGGTGTCTCATGTACTAAAAGATCAATGGACGAAATTGGTACTCTGAAATCAAGTTGTCAGAAACCTGTAGATGAAAAAGTACCTGTAAAAAAGGAGAAGGAAAAACCCAGTAATGCTACTACAAAAGATATTAATGTTGTGAAGGTTCATGAAACAAAATCAGAGCCTGTCATAAAGTCTGAAGTGACTTCACCTAAAAAAGATTCAACAAACATTCCCAATGCTAAATCATCTACTAAAAATGGAGTTAATCCAGCAAAAGGAATTGCAGGATTCTTTACAAAATCAAACAGTGCCCCTAGCACAAAACCTATTAAGTTTGTTAGGGAAATTGTAAAAGAGGAAGAAGAGCCTGTGCAAAAGAAAATGAAGGAAACAGAAACAAAGAAAATTATTGGACAAGAACATGAGATGGTTATTGATGTAGAAGTTCCTGTCAGAGAAATAAAAAAAGAGCCCACAAGTACAAAGAAAAGCAATAACAAAAATGGCTCACTTAGTGCTATAAAAAAGAATGCTAAGGTTGATAAGAAACGCAAAAGAGTTTTGCATGTATCTGACAGTGAGAGTGATGAAGACATTGATCCTTTCGCCAATGACAAAGATGATACACCACCTCATGAATCTGATGATGAGATACCTCCTACACCAACTGTCAATACTATAAAAATTACATCAGGGATTTTAAATCCAAAGAAGAGGAGAAAGGTTGTTGATAAAACTTATACTGATGAAGAGGGCTACATATTGACACGGAAGGAAGAAATCTACGAAAGCTGTTCTGAAGAAGAAATGGAGGTTGTAAAATCAGAACCAGTTCTAGTAAAACCTGAGAAGGAAAATGTTGAGCAGACAAATAAAGTTAAATCTGAAGTTTCACCTAAAGAAAAAAAACCTAAAAATACTAAGAAAAAAGTATCTCCACCTCAGAAAGGCAAACAAGCTAATATAATGAATTTTTTCAAAAAGGTGTAATTGTAATATTTTTATATCACTAGGTCAGGCTAAGCCTGGGTTAAATATTATTACTTAACAGCCTGATGTAACATCATGAAGTCATGTGCTTGACTTGAGTGAGCTGGTTGGAATTTTTCATCATGTGTGTTAAATTTCTATTAAAATAAAACAAAGTTAATTTTTATTGTAAGTTTCTATTAAACACTTATAAACTGAGTATTTTCTTTCATCTTTAGCCTAGTAAATTTCGGCTACTGTGCATCATATCCAGCCATTCTTATAGTTCCTATAGCCACCACCCAATCTGGATGTACTTGAACATCTACTAAATAGGAGCATTTGGTATTGTAGATAGATGATACCACATCTTGACTGGAAGCTTGTTGTCTGGAACAATGTAAAAATAATTGAGTAAGCATACAATACAATGATGTTGATTCTGCCACGCACAAACTAGTGTAAACTAACATAAATTTAGTTTAGTCCTGTCAAAAGTTATAACGACATTTGGCCCACACTACCCTAAACTAAATTTTAGTGACACCACACTAAATTGGTTTTAGTTAATCAATTTAGTTCAAATTACATGAAACGTTATTCGGTCGTACACATATTTAGTGATTTCATCCTAAAATTGACGTCAAATTAGACAGTATCTGAAAGATGGCGTCTAAAATTAAAGCTAGTTTGTATTGAATTTTTGAAAGTTTGCTTGTAAAAATGGAGGAAATAACGAGAAGGAAGATTTTGATGAAGATGTTTAGGAACTGGAACCTGATGATAGATATAGATAGACTTATCATGTATATATATTTTAGTAGATAGACCTATGGATGAAGATTTTGACTTCATCACAGAAGCAAGACTGATTCGTCAAATTCTTATAAATACTATATTTAATCATATCTTATCAAATAAAACTAATCCAATGAGCGCTAATTTTGTTAGATCTAAATTATTTACTAAATTGTATTATTATATTATGTACTGTATTGTAGGTTCAATCGATCTAATCTCGAGCAATGAACAGGCTGTTTGTGGGAATATGTCACTAAAAGCAGGAATACTGCCTCAAAAGAGAATATACTTGGGGTAGAGTGTAAACTTGGGGTGGGCTTCCAGGTTTTTTTTTGCGGAAACCCCCTCTTCAGGAGATATGATTTTTAAATTTTTTTTCCTCACATTATTAAGAAATCGATACATTCCGCCCCTTCTAAAAAATTTACTATCTTCATAAAAGGATCTAAAGAGGTAGCTATGTGTGGGTTCTGTCACAGATATACCTAAACCTTACCAACTGATTTTGGACTCCGGCTGGGCTCCCGCCAGAAGCTCTAGCGGTCGCCCCTGAGTGAACCAAGCCAAAAAGTTTGTTCCACTCAGGACCTCCCTTGAGCTTCTGGCTCCCGCGCTTTTTATATTCACTCTAGGGGTTGGGACCACAAGACTGCGTGGAATCAATGTGCTCTGTGTCGGATCTGTACTAATAAATATAAGAGCTAACCAATTTAGCTAAATCTTGTTTAGCAGTTGTATTTAATAATTATTTATAATTTACATCATTACAGACTAATACTCGATGAAAGGCAATATTTGTTAAATATTTACAATTTGAAAACTTATCATAGCACAAAAGCGAAAAAATATTCTTTTATTTTTACTAAAAAATGCAAAAATCAATAACGATACCAAACACTTCAATGTACCTACTTACATGATTTAAAGGCGTATAAAAATATTGGTTTTTTCTACATCATATACATGGTAGGTTAGGTTGCTTTTAGCAACCTAAAATAGCCCAAATGTTTAGCGCATAGTTTGGCACCACTGTTTTATATTATGTTCGTTACCAGAGTAAAAAAAACCGGTGGCCATAAAGTACTGCTACTCGATGTCAGATGGCGTAAGTGGCGTTATTCAATTTAGGAGATGGTTTAGACACTTGTTAATTTAGTTCAACCTAATGACCGAATGCCGTTTTGAACCTGCAGCACCTAAACTATAATTTTTAATCGTCTATCGAATCAGAATATGCAGAATCGACATCAATATATCTTTATTGTTCACCAAATACGGCAAAATACAATAGAAACAAAACATTGGTAGTACATTGGTCCACTTTATCATCTAAAGCGAAAGCAGCTAAAAACATATTTGGAGGAGCTAAAGTGCGCATATTTGTTTTACTAGTCTTCAGAAGCATAGGTTATTATATCTATTATATAAAGTTTTATTTATATATTCCTTATATCTAATAAAGACTATTTTTGTCTGAACCAAATATCTTCTGAATACCACACATACATAGCAAAGTAATTTGTAAAAGTATAATACGTTACCCCCACAAAGTTCTTACACTGGAGAGGTAAAGTGGAGTGTTACAAATTAAAATTGACTTTGCGCCATTACATGGGTCATAACACACGTTTGGAATCGCAGTTGACTTTCCCGTTTAGGGCTTTTAACTACATATTTGGTAAGTTAAAATTCAATCTTGTCATCAAAGATTATTGTACTGTTCAAAGAAAATTAAACTTCATATTATGATGAGTTAATATGTCGGAGACTGACTAAGTTTTAGTAACTTTTAACTTACTTATTCTTAGTATGCGTATCCCATACAATTTTTACAATTCCATCCATGCCAGCGGAACAAAGCAAGGCGTTCTCAAGCGATAATTCACTTCCATCTGTCACCACTCTATTTGTAAGAGACGCTCTTCCTATTGATGACCAGTCTAGCGAAGTCACCTTGCCGTGGTGGCCTCTATATTCATCAACGCAGGTTGATGCAGCCAAATCCCAAATCTTAATCTTTTTGTCGTCACCTAAAACAAGATAATTATCATGTCAGAATACCAGCAAAAATAATTTTAACTTGATACATCTATGCATTCCAAAGACAGATGAAGATCAAAGTGATGTGAGAAAATAGAAGTTTGGGGTTGAAAATGTAAAAAAATATATTTCAGCAAAAAGAGGCTCCCGAGGTCTAACAGAGCCGCTAATTTAAGGTTGCAAAAAACCGTTACCGTTCGCTGAAGTATTATCGCACCCGCTCCACAGCCGCACGCTGCGGTCGACGGACGCTATGTACCTAGTAGTTACCTGCAGTGGCGAGGTACTCCCCCGAGGGTGCGAAGGCTAGAGTCCGCGGCACGACGCGGGTGCACAGCACGCGCACGAGGCGCGCGTCGCATACGCTCCACAGCCGCACGCTGCGGTCGCCACCGCCGGATGCTATGTACCTAGTAGTTACCTGCAGTGGCGAGGTACTCCCCCGAGGGTGCGAAGGCTAGAGTCCGCGGCACGGCGCGGGTGCACAGCACGCGCACGAGGCGCGCGTCGCACGCGCTCCACAGCCGCACGCTGCGGTCGCCACCGCCGGACGCTATGTACGCTTCGTTCGGATGGAATTTCACGCACTAGAACAATAAACAAGGTTTCATAAAAATTTGGATAATGTATGTTTGTGTTAAAACTCATATATTTATATACAACACACATAATAAGGGCGAAACATTGTGTGTGTGTTTGTTTGTTACCTCTCCCTGCTCAAACGGCTGAACGGATTTGGCAGAGGTATCAATGCTCCTGCTATCAATAGATGGTTTTAGGGCTCCGTACCTAAATGATAAAATCTACACCTATTACCAAGACTTTGCTGTCCGTCCGTTTTTCTGTCACCAGCATGCAACTCATAAACCATGATAGCTAAGCAGTTGCAATTTTCACATAAAATGTATTTCTGTTGCCGCTATAACAACAAATAATTAAAACAGAATAAAATAAATACGAGTACAGGGAGGGTTTCTATACAACATTTGTGTTTTTTGCCGTTTTTTGCTTGATATTAATAAAGGTAACAGGTTGACACAGAATATGTAGTTATATGTACATTTTAAAAACAATAATTAAATCAAAATAAAATAAATATATAATTTAAGGAGGATACGGCCGCGAAGGATTTAGGCGATAAGACCGCCCAATGTACTGCCAATGTTGTACGATATCTGTTTGAAATATATATGTATATTTTGGTGTACAATAAAGTTATATTTGAATTTGAGGACTCCTGCATACATACTTAACCCCAGGCTCAGTATTAATAACGAGAACCGGTTGAAACTAATGTTTTATACATGGTACGGAACCCTTAATGTGCGAGTCCTACTCGCATTTGGCCGATTTATTAAATGTACAAATCAATCCACATACCTATTATAACATTTAAGTCTTTTTGTAAGAGCAGCTTAAAAAGATTACTCACAGTAACATCAGACGTGTGACCCACAAACACTCTGACAGGGAATGTCCTGTTCAAGGACCATAGCTTGGCAGTCTTATCGTGTGAGCCCGTCACAATGAATAGCCCGCTTTTTGACACGTCCATGCACCATATAGGGTAGTTGTGGCCTCTGAAATAATATATATTGATTTACTAGCTGACCGAACCTGGCGAACTTAGTACCGCTTAACAGTTAAATATGTTTAAACCTTCCCTGAACTTTCACGATCATTTCAAAACTGAAATCAGTTAAATCGGCCCAGCCGTTCTCGAATTTTTGCGACAAAAACGAAAAGTAATTGATTTTTATATATGAGAAGATCAAAAACCAGAATAACATAACAAGGGCTTTTGATGCGAGTTCTAAATAATGTATACCATGTCTCAGCGTAAAAGAATATGCTCTTACTGTTTCCTGGGAAGGAATCAACGGTAAACTTTAAAGATATTTAAATTGGTCTATACACACCAAGCCTAGCAGTTTAATCATTCAAAATTAAATATCAGTGTAAATTGGTAAGTAGTAATTGAAATTATTAAATATAGTTTTAACATTGAGTAGGTAACAGTGTGACTGGTTGAGAATTTGTTTTAAATTTTGTTCCAACCAGTTACAATGTTACAGTTGGGAATGTTACTTGTTGGGAATACGCCGTTATATCAGACGTCCCGTCATGGATTAGTGGCACAGATCCTATACACACCTGTAAACAGCAGCGCAGGAATAGTCCGCGAGTCTCCAAACCCTCATGCTGCAGTCGTGGGAGGCGGATAGCACTAGTTGTTCTTGTGGCATCACGCTGATCGCTTGTATGGGGCCCGAGTGACCGCGCAATGGAAGACCCGCTCCTATTTGTCTGTTATTAAAATTCGGATTTGTCAGTTATCTTCGTATGGGTGGAATAGCCTGCTATGTTGTCATCCTGTGACAATGGACATTAAAGAAGCCTGAAGTGGCGTGTGTGCCTCTGCGCCCAGCCAGGGCAAAAAACTTCGCCCCGAGTTTAAACCTACCTTCCATGCCAGCCAGGAAAAAGAACCCTTTATCTATCGCTAAAGTATCCAAAACAGCACAGGCAGAATGGGCGTTAATCCCCATGGAGCAAGAAAGACAAATTTATCTTTTTTTAGTACCTATATCTATCTTGCTATCACGGAAACAGAAATACATTATTTGTGAAAAATTTCAACTGTCCAGCTATAACGGTTCATGATATATAGCCTGGTAGGTAACAGACAAACAGCAAAGTTTTAGTAATAGGGTCCCGTTTTAAGATTATGGGTACAGAATAGTAAATAGCATAAGAAAAATTCGAAATGACTAAACGACACTTAGTTTGAGGCGCAATTAACGACGTTTTAAACTAGATGTATGTAATACAATTTCCATACATAACCATCATGAAACTTTAAAAAAATACTAATTTAAAATAACACCCAGTCTTGTTAATTCGACAAGTCCTATCAATTAATCTATTATTTGATAAAAGCACATTACACATATATTGTATCACTATAGCATGAAACCAGGTGCATTGAAGCAAATTAAGTTGTATGAGAAGACCAGCAACTTACAATGTATTATCATCCGGGGCAGGCTCTGGTGGCACAAAGCAAGCCAACTCTACCTCCGATATGTTTCGGTTGACTCTTCGCTTCACGTTTTTCTGTCCGAGGTCCCACAGTCTAATCTCAGAGTTGCTGAACCCACCGCAAAGCATGTTGCAGTTCACATCCGTTTTGGCACATATTAAACTAAAAAAATATTTAAAAAAATAATAAATATAGAGATGGTCCAGCAAGTTACCGGGAGTTCTTCAGTGATTAAAAGTACTTAACCTCTATGTTAATCCAGGACATAAGCTATCCTGGCGCCAAATATTATCCAAACCCTTTCAGCCATTTGAGCGTGAAGGAATAACAAACACACAAACTTTCGCCTTTACAATATTAGTGGGAAGTGTGATTTGCGTCGACCATTTGGCTAAGCTAACCATTGCTTATACTATTAGATTTAATTACTGTCATCATCGTTTTCAACCTGTATCAAGTCACTGCTTCATATACGCGTGTCTCTTGCTTATTTCATAGCAGTCTGTGGGCAAATCTCGATTTGACTATAAATAAAAAAAGTTTTAAGGAAATATTATTTTTTCTGGCTCCAGGTTAGCTTGGCTTTAGATAAATTACATAGAGCCGGTTTTATATGGAAAGTAGGAGTTTGGCAAATGTAACGAACAGCTGATTTGTTTTTCTGGACTGGACTTACTTACTCAAACTTTTCAGTTATTTCGATTATAAAACAAGGTACTGAATTGAGATGCCCCTCCTTTATTAAGTCGGTAAATCGTTAATAAATAAGTAGGTATCGTAATCTCTCTCGTTTTGGTATAACTACAACCTTGTGTTAAGTTTATTGCAACACTTACTGTGTGTCAGGAGCAGATATTTTGTAAAGCTTCAGGGGCGGCAAAGAATCTCTGACACCTTTTATTGCATCCTGTAGATCTCTAAGCTCTTTGTCAACACTTTGATATTCCGAGTGCCCATTGCATTTGGAAAATATATCTGCAAATACAACATAAATACCTATATTTTTTAGTCTGCTAATTCGCTTTCAAAATTTAAAGACGGTTTAATTATTTCAAAGATTATAAAAGAATAAGAAATATATATAGGAATTTGCATAACATTCTCGTTACAGGCAAGTCTTGTTACATTTGAATTAATAATTACATAAAAAAATTAAACTTAAAAAACTTATTTAAATACTGTTATAGTTCAAAGAACAAAAATAAATTATATAATATATTTACATTGTGATTTATTTCTTTACTTAGTAATAACATGTTGTAATGGTTGTCCGTTAAATGTTAAATAAATTGCTTTAGAATTTTAATTTAATCAATTTACTTTAGTGTATGACAACCTATAGCAAATATATTTCTGCACCAGGAAGTGTACAAGTATGAATTCCATTATCAAGATGCACATCGTTATACTTTATGTTGTACAATGACTTTTATCTAAAAATTGTTTGGATTTGAGAGAGAGAGAGAGATAATTGATAATAAACATAAAGTAGATAGAGACATTTATATTTGTAAGCAACTTTGAGCATCTCTGTATTATTTGGTGTGTGATCAAAAGAGAAAAAATGTGCTTAATATACATTTACAAACTATACTACTAGGTATGGTTGTTACCTTTAGAATCAACACCTTCATCTCCAGAATGATTTCTTGTGACATTTATTTCTTCATCCACTTCCTCTTCATCATCCTTTGAACATATAAAATAAGCTTATGTTTACCAAACTAACCCTTAGAGTAAAAACTATCGTGAGTTCCCAACCGGTCACATCAACAAGTCATACTGTAACTGATCGGGAATCATTTTTGATGATGATATGAGTGACTCATTGGGAAATCTTTTGAAAAATTGGTATATGTAATATTAGTTATTTGTTATACAAGAGCGCAAAGTTGCTTTTTAACTGCGTGCTCACTTTTGATGACCAATCAAGCGAAGGATTCTAAAATTGAATCACGAGCGCAGCAAGTGGTTAAAAAATTAGAATCCTGAGCGTCAGCGAGGGAATTAAAAGAGCACGAAGTGAAAAATCTGTGCAGTCAAGTGCAACACGTAACTTTTCATCTAACCTTCTAATCAAAAGCGAGGAAATGACTACATACAAAAATAAAAAAATTTAATCACTCATTTTAGTTTTCTCACTTATTTTTAACATAAGGTTTTAACAATATGACTTGAAAAAATAACAAAAACAAATAAAAAAAGTACAGCATAAAGGTTCCGAGTCTGAATTTTTATGAAAAACTAGCTGACTCGGCGAAACTTCGTACCGCCTAGGAGTTATTCATGTTTATCGCCTTTTAAACCTTCCCTGGAGTACGACAAACATTCCAAGACCAAAATCAGCTAAATCGGTCCAGCCGTTCCCGAGTTTTAGCGAGACTAACGAACAGCAATTGATTTTTATATATAAGATTTAAAAAGTTGTATGATGAATTCAGCACCATAGAGGTAGAAATAGTAAAGAGTAAATAGGTTGAATGAGGTTTTTAATTCACAGACTTAGTGCACACGATATTCTAAATTCAAATTTACTTTATCCTCTAGCGGATTAAAACCGCTTTTGCACTCAGATATTGAATAGCAAAAATACTCTTTCCGAAATGGTGGGATGAAAAAATATTTTATAATGCAGACCTCAGACTAACATAGATGTTTGTGGAAATCTATATTAAAGGAAAGAAATTACAGATACTAATACTTTTTGCCTAATTTCACTGTAGTAATAAATACTTACAGTATTCTTCTTTTTAGCATCATCACTGACATCTATGTGAAACCATGTCTGCAGCACTTGTATCAATAGAACATGACCATGTTTAGCTAAATAGGCCTTCAGTATATTCAGTGCATCTTGAGATAGGTATATGTCATATTTGCATGATCTGAAATATTACTTAGTTTATACAGAATGTCCAAACTTTTAGTAGTCATAGCTTCTTTTATAAGAAGTGAGTTTTATTCTGTGTATAAGTTATAAACAGCATTTTGGCAATCGTACTGGCTTTTATAGCTTGTTGCTGTTAGGTGATCATCCTTATCTAAACTGGAAGCCTTTTTCTGCCTATCCCATTATTTGCTTGGTAAAGAAATAATATTAGAAAATCTAAATTATGACACAAGCAATTTTTTTAAGGTTGATTTAAGCTCTGTGCAGAATCTTGTTAAACATCCTGCACAAACATTTGTTTAATTTATTGTAATTTAAAACTATATTTCTTTTTTCTAATATTGTGCTAGTAATACTTTTTTTTTAAATTTATTCCTTTTATTATTAACATAATTTAACTTATGTTAATATTATTAGAGTTATTATCACATGTATTAATACATTTATAAAGTATTTCTTAAGATACCTGAAAGCTGCAATTGATGGTCTGGTTTCAACTTCCTGCAGTGTATATATTGTGCCAATATTATCTAGAATCTGATTCATATAATCTTTTTCTGGTGTCTCATTATCTATAGTTCCATTCTGTAGCGAATTAAAGAGCTGCTCCAGGCTGTTTGGACGATATAATGCGGATGGTAAGTTGCCATCTATTGGCTGGTGGTATGAGAGATCTTTTTGTGGCAATGTGGCCGAGTGCCTCTTTAGGAACATCTGAGCTGCTCCTCCGTGACCTCCACGCAGCATTTCCAGGTACATGTGGCATAAAAGTGGGCTTAGTAACCCTAGAAGCTCATTTTTAACTTTCTCTAATTTGATCTCTTTTATAAAGTTAACTAACCTGAAATTATCATATCAGTTTGATAAGAATACTGTAAATATGTAACAGCTTAATGCATTGAGAGCTAAATACCTTGTGTACTGTATATCATATTGAGCGGAATCATTGTTGATGCAGGAGAATAGGATAGAGTTAGCGCGACTGGCTTCACATTGTACAATAGTAGCCACAGCCATCTGTTCTGCACTTTGGCTGTGAATATTTGCACTGCTGAATATATCTGCATCCTAAGAAACACGAAAGGTTAATGGAAATTCGCCAACACGCTAAACATCGACAAGATTTTGAAAAATACTCACAGGATAATTGCGACGCTCTAAATATGAACTAACAGCTGCATTTATGATATCGTTCTTAGACTTTTTAACTAAAGACATTGTACTGTATTAACTTAGAATCTTCAGAAATGTTTAGCTCTACACAGTTAGTTAAAATTCTTTACAAATTAAAAATTATGCACAACAATAAACAAACAATTTTAATTTTGGACATACAACTTTAAATGATCTGTGATTTTAATTATTAGTACTCAATGTCAAATAAAGAAAGAGTCTCTGTCTGTCACTGTCCAGGTTAAACTATCGTTTTTTATTACAAAATATGGCGTTGTTTGATGACTACTTGCCGGCGTCAAATACAAGGTATTAAGCAACGAATATGACATCAAGGCAATATTATGTTAAAGTAAAAAGACTAATTCTCGTAAATATTACATTAAAGGTCATCTTGGTTCAGTACACAAAGTAATAAGAAGATACTACGTTCAGTATAATAGTTAAGAATCGCCTTACCTACCTACCGTTCTTACGTCTCGCTGATAAGCAAATTACTTTATTAGATTTTGATGATATTATGTCATTAATATTTACCTACGCATGCCTATCAATAACAAACTTGTCAACATTCAGCTGGTTTGCCAGAAATGTGCGGTTGGTCACCAGGTACGGATGGGGTATCCGTGAGGCGCCTCGGGTTCTGTAGTTTATTAGTAGAGTACCTACATACTAAATATATAAAACGTACACCTGCCACGACTAGTCATCTCGCCTTGTTGGGTTAATACCTACTTAGTATTCTTTGCTTTGCTAGTCACACTCAAGATGGGAGTTAAGTTGCACGCGTTCTCTATTCTCTTATTATTTTTATTACGGTCTTCGCTCGCCGATGACGCAAGCCTGAACAGTGTTCTATTTGGTGGTAAATATGAATTCATAGATTTGTCACACCCATTCGATAACAGTACGATATATTGGCCTGGGAATAGGAATTTTGAATTTACTAAGAAGACCGAAGAATTCTTAGGAGAAGACCACTCATGGTAAGAAAACAATAGCACATACTTGTGTTTAGAGAAGGTACACACTTTATCTATAGGTACCTACTTCTATACTAATACCTAATAATAGTAGCTGTCACCCGCGTCGTTGCCCGCTACATAAAATTAAATATAAAGAAATTTCAAACTTTGATGTCTGGGGTTGAATTTACAAAAACCCTTTTGTAGGTACTAATACCTACACCTCTACACCCTATAATGAATACGCCCTCCATATTTCATGTCTCTAGGTTCAGCGGTTTAAGCTCTACGTTGATTCCTAGAAAATATCAGTCAGTATATAAGATATATATGTATTTTTGTATGTAACAAATAATGCCAAAAACTGCTGGAACGATTTAAAAAATTCTTTCGCTGTTACTAATCTACATTATCACTGTAACATACGCTATAAAAATAGAGATCTGCGGGTAACACCGCAGTGTACTGCTAGTTGGATAATAAAATTACTTAGGTAAGTACCTAAATTAATATACGAGTGGAGGATTACCAACACCTAGGTTCCTAATTCACATTTTACTATCGGATCACTCGGAAAATCCGTTGTAGGTAATAGTAGATTAGTAGCCAAGGGCTGTAAGGCGTCAATGGCAGCCCGAGATATTTAGGCGCACGAGCGCAGCGCGGGCGCCTATAGTTCCAGGGTGCAATTGATGCTTACACCCGAGCTAACTACTCTGCTTTACATCTCGATTGTGAGGTAAGTAAAAAAAAACCGGCATTACAATAATAAAACATTTAATTGCTGCATCAGCTTCATTTTCATTGAATCGGGAGTGCAGCTTATATCTTCATCACTTGCAGAACTCATGTTTTTTTCCTAATTAGCACGTAATTATAAAAAAATCCCAAAAACAAACAATATTTAAAGTAAAAGTTTTCTATTCCAGCCTTTTTTCATCTTTCTTTTTAATTATTTTTTTCAAGAACGAAATTGTGCTTCGCCGTTCGATATTTAAAATTGATGACTATTATACTCATACGAAGACAAGATTGAATAGCTTTGTGTAGTAATAAGGACCTACTTACCGAATATGAGAGATGTAAATTAGTATTACTTACCTAGTTACAAATGTAGGTTCTTTGGAACTCCTTGAAGGGCTTATAAGATACATAACACCCGTAGTAAACATACCTAGGTATACCTAAAGTAGCTAATCCTGTATGCGTTTTCGGCGCAGTATGCCGATATAATATAAGCCTGTTATATTATTTCCAGTAACAAAAACACGCTGCTTTTTAAATCTTCTTTGATAGTATTCTCTTAGTTGTTCTGCGCACTGTTGTCCTCGGTAGGGACTACATTTGCGATTTAATTATTATATAGGTATTTATTAAATCTGTATGACAACCTCATGATGACTGATTTTTTTTAAATTACCTAGTTGTAGTTGTGTGATTACTCAAATTATCAAAGTAATTTTCAAAATATTACTAAAATTGTTTGGTAAAAGACACCACATAACAATCTCTTCCGTTATTACGGAAAACGTTTTTTCTATAAAAACAGTTTACACTATACCCGAAGACTTCAAGTACCTAGAATACCTATAAACCTACCTACATGAAGTCTACTATTATTAGTAGGTACCTATACAAAAGTAGGTAGATATGTAAATAATTTATTTCAAGGAGATCTAGTCGTAAGAAACGTTATACTTAGGTATAGGTAGGAAGTATGTTCATACTTGTCGCCTATAAGCAACGATGTAAAACTAGCCAAAGTTTATAGCGTCGACCATCACCAAAACTTAGCCTACAGGTTTCTTTATCGGATAGGTTTGGGGGAGTGTGCCTTGGAATTACGTAATTTAATTTCCCCATCCTATTCCGACCAGAAGTGTTAAGTACTGCAAAACGCCACTACGCAACATTGTAGACGTTCCATGAAGTAGCACAAAACGCTTTGGCTCTAGTTTTGTTGTGCTAATAAAACTAGACATCAAGCGAGGCATTTGACCACCAACTCGCGCGATAACGGAAGCCAGGGACATTGTGACTTTAGACGGCTTGCCTGGAATACACTGGCTTTCAAAGGAAGCTGTGGAACACATCGTTAGGTCAGCTTGGCGACAGACTTATCAACTTAAGAGTGGTAGCTTGGTTCATGTATTTGGTGGTACGAGTATAAGTGGTTATTTTTACTAAACAAAGATATAGTTTTGTATTAAGAGAAAATCATCTTCAAGGCAAATAATCGTAGACGTCATGAAACAAAAATAACACTGTCGTACATAACTATTAGAAGCAAAACAGCCTGATTCACTAAATTCGCTACGACGGACAGCGTAGGCGGAGGCGCCGCCGTCGTGCATTACCTACCTTTTCTCTCCTAACAGTACGTGAACTAACACTCACCCACGCTCGTTTCAAAGATTATCATTAATAGGCTGATTGTCTAGGCGAAGCGATGTTGCCAGCCATTTTTACCGTCTTTAAAAATGGCTGCCATTAATATGAATGGCAGCCATAATGAATTCCCCGTTTTTTGGGTTCCATACCCATAGGGTAAATCGTGACCCTATTACTAAGACTTCACTGTCAGTCCAGTCGCCAGGCTGTATCTCATGCGCCTAGGTATAATTACTTCAAAAATGAAATGAATATTTAATAGGTGCTACCATACAACAAACATTACTTTTCTCCCTTTTTTCAACGGCAACAGAAAGACGCTTGAAATATTCAGTTGTAAGTTAAACGAGTATATAAACATTAAGTATAAAAATAAACAAAATAAAACTTAAAGGGTATTCCTAAACAACTAACGTGATTTTTAGATAATGGTACGGATCCCTTAAGTCCGAATCGTACTTAGTCGATTTATTATATTAGTCCCCGATTTTTAAAAGCGATCGACTAGTGGTCCAAGTTGAAAAATATATTTTTTGTTTGAAAGGGTAAAGTGTGCATAAAAACCGAATCAATCTATTACTTTAAAATAACTGAAACATTTTTTATATACGCCTGCCGAGTTGGAGTCGGTGGTCACAAAATAATTTATGTACTCGTCAACTACGGGTAGTATCGAATCGGCGTTCGTAAGTAAAACTTATGTATTGTTTTATTTATTAGGTACCTACCTAGGTAGATTTACATAAAGCGCGTTTGTCCTATAGTTAAGAAAGTAACTTATAACCAATAAGTTTATGATTCTAAAACTAATAGGTAGTCGAGATGTACCAATATCCAGTTTGAGGCGAGCTATTAGTAAGTATCTGGAATTCAAATAAAGGAAATTATTATAGGTACGCAGCTAACGAATTTGCCGCAGCTGAACATGGTGGGACTCATTTGGACGCCCCCTTTCATTTCTATATTTCCGGTAAACATGTCGGAGACATTCCTCTGGACAAGCTGATAGTTCCCTGTGAGTAAATTTAGTATTATTAACGCAGTTAATATTTGTTTGCCGATTGACTAACCAGCTTATTTTAGTCGCATTTTAATGACGACCGGTGCTTTATATAGTTCTGTCATCAGAAAACATGTGTCTACTTTTACATACCTAGCTTAAAGAACTTAATTCATGGTTTAAAACTCTTCTTTCATAGGTTTTTTTTCCCAAAGCTATCGAGAAGTAGACATCTGACAGTTCCTTTCACACGGCGATAATGTTCGAAAGTTACAATTTACTTTTATTTTATCGAATGTGGAATACCTACCAGCCAAGTCCTTAAACTGCACCTACATAATATATCCAATTCTGATTTCATCTCCTTTTCAGTAATAATTGTTGACATCAGTTCAAAAGTTAACGGCGACCCAAACTTTGTTTTGCACAAGCACGATTTGGACTACCTTATCAACGACAACATGGGGAAACCTTGCGTCATCGTCTTCAAATTTGGATGGAGCAAGTACTATAACAACATCAACAAGTATCTGGGACTTGACTTGCAGAAAAACACGAAAAATTTCCCTGGTACCTAAGTATCTACCTACCTATTCCTTAAAACTTTGTTTAACTTTTTTAATCTTTCTCTCCTCCTGGGTACTGAAGAAATAATTACTAGGTTTTTCTCAACACTATAAAAGAGCTATACAGTATATTCCTACATGGAAGTGGAAAACCGATTAGGCTATTGGCTACACCAACCTATAGGTATAGCAGGAATATTTGACGGCCTTGTCGCCAATAAGCAAGGAGAATGAGTACCTACCAAAACAATAAAACGTTTTTCAACTTTTATATTAGGTGGCTTCTGTGGTCTCTGACATTTTATAAACTTCTAAGAAAGAACTGAATCAACACTAAATGTCAGGTATTAGTTGAGTCCATGGTTGAGAAATGCGACACGCAGGAGGAACAGCCGGATATTCATCGGGCCGACAAAATAATTTAAGTCTTCGCTCGCACTTTAGTCTGGCTTGGTCAGTGACACTGGTCTAAACATTTATTTCAGGTTTGAGCGTTGAGATAGCAGAATGGATCACGAGCGCATACAAGAATGTTGTAGGGCTAGGAGTAGACGTGGCTTCTGTGGATCCGGGATATTCATTGGATTTCCCCGTGCATAAAATCACATCAAGGGCTGGACTATATCATATGGAAAATGTGAATTTGATCCAGCCTGTACCAGGTAAAATTTTCTTGATCGATGCTATGGTATAGGTTACAATAGACAAAAATAGAACTCTAAATAATTAATAATGAAAAACATGACGTACTTAAGTAGGTATTGTATTTTTTGTATAGTATGATATATAAAACTGAAACATCTTGATTTATTAACGGCCGAAGCCCGAACAAACAAGCTCTTCCATCCAAAACATTTGATTGACATCCGACAACAGTATGGACGACAAGGCATTATTGTGATATTCAACAACATATGAATTCGTATCGCAATGGAGAAGCCTTCATTTTGTCAGTTAAAATCATATTTGGCGTAGTAACGGATGAAAAACATGAAGAAAACGGACAGCGTAAGTACTACCTACATCTGCTGATAACCAATCTTTATCTAGACACCTGTCATAAGTATCACATGACATTTGTGCATGATATATAGAAGCAAGATCCGTTACTTCTGTGTTCTTATTTGGACACAAATATAATATATTCTAGCTTACTCGTATAATTAAAACACGGCAGTCGTCAGTCTAGGCAGCGCAAGAAGCAGTTACAGAACCTCCGTAGCAACTGGACAGAGTACAAACGTTAATATTTTTATAAAATCTATGAAACACGATGTCATTTTAATATACAGTCATATTGATCTGACATAAAACAAATATGCATCGCAAAAATAAGTGGACATCTAAGAAAACAAATGAAGGACTGTTACCAAGGTGATTGTAAGCCAAATAATACAATGTATACTTTCTTTCACAGAATACGGCTGTACTGCTTTGGTAATGCCCATGAAGATAGCGGATGGCACAGGAGCTCCGCTCAGACTAGTGGCGATCTGCCCTAAGAAATTACCAGAAAAGTTTTAAAATTATGTAACTTAAAGTTACTAATTTTAAAGTTAATATTTCACTTTCTAGCATCAACTAAAAAAAAAACAGCCAATCTAAATAATTACAAGTTTGTTTGGACAATACACTATCCAATGTAAAGATTACCACAGGCCTAACAGTATATTGATTGGGTTATGTATATCATTTAGTTGAATGACAATTTACGCGTATATTTCGTAGGTTTGAACACTAGCATAGTGGTCTTCAGTAATTTTAAACATTCAATACTTTGTACTAACATTAAGATAAAACATGTTTTGAACGAATAAAAGACATGTTTCAGAAAAATCAGCTTTATTCGAAATGAATGGTTTAATTTGGCAACAATTTCAAATTTGATTGCCGCGAACTGACAACTATTTGCTCAGAAAATCGTTAACTATTTCCTTAACAGGTTCGCTTATTTGCATAATAAGACGTGAAACTCATTGTACTCTATCTAAAAAAACTTAATAATTAGTATAAAAGAAACTAGTAACATAATAAACTCTTCAATGTTAGTTTAAATGTAATATCAACTAACAGACAAGCGGCTTTGCTTACATAAAAAAAAAGAAGAACATAGGCGGTAAAAAACTTAAATAAACTATTTTGAATTTAAGAATCTCATTAAAAATAACAACTTAAACAGACTCACATTTCAGAAACACGCCCTTTTCAATGAGATTTTCATACACTAAACCTCTTGCTTGATTCCGTAACTCTACAATAGGATAAGAGTTATCTTTTTTGATAACCTTTGCAGTGAACGGGCCTTTATCCAGGAAAGTGTCCCCATAAGCTTGCGCGACCATATTCACATCTAAGTCTGGATTAACTTTTACGCCGTGCAATTTGACAAGTACAGAAGAAGGCGTCAGGTTCACCCAATCTGGGTGTATTTCCCGCACATCCGTCAAATCAACAACATCGACATTACCATAATCAACGTATCTAACTTTAACTTTTCCTTTGGCCTCACTGTATTCTAAAATAGATGCTCTATACCATAGCATGTCTTGATGGAAGAGCGCTATGCACGCTTTGTTTTTGTAGAACCCCTTTATAGGAGGTCTGGTTTCGCCGTCCATTTGCAGATCTTTCGTCAGCTCTTCATGTATCAGAGCCGTATCATCGTCGTGTACAATATCAAGGTCTAAAGTTTCCATATCTTGTATGATTATAACATTACACTGAAATTCGTCTTCCAAATTGTTAGGATATGTCATGTAAGTGTTTTCGTGGGAATCCGTGTCGTCTTCGTCGTCTAACATTTCGTTCCAGTCTTTAGCTATAGCAGAGTTGATATCAAATGATTCTTGCTTGTCGTTCTCAATTATAAAATCTGGATCTGAATCTGCAACTGATACGGGAACATTTTTCTTTGCCCCACTTTTCACTGTTGCAAATTTACGTACCACAGCTTTGGACCCGTCGATGTATGTAGCTATTTCGAATTCAACCAAATGGTCGTTGATACAAAGTTTATCGACGGTGAGATCGATTGGCGTAATGCCGTCAACGGCGTCTCCGGTTATTTTGACTTGACATTGTTTCTCCACGATAGACTTGTGTATATAATCTAAGAACTGTCTGTCCCAATGGTCGGCTGTAGGACGGATGCGACTCAACACACATTTGTGCGCTTGCGTGGGGATCTCATGGAGCGCAATACTCTTCCTCATGTTAGCGAATGAACATCGTTCTTCGTTTCCGTAATCAATGTAATGTATGGTACAAGTGGATGCTTCTTTGTTGACGTCTATAACTCTTCCTCTATAGAATCTGTTGTCCAAAAAGAATTGGGCGACGCATGGTTCGCCGACAATCCATTTTTGGTACTTTGCTTTCGGGTCTGGGTCTTTAAACCGTACCTCGAGTGCTCTGCCAATGAGATCGAGCGTACCTTGTTGTGCAACGTCGTGTAAATAAATAATTCCGTCGTTGTCCAAGTAGCTAAAACAATTGAAATACAATTTCAAGCTAGATATAGTTTGAATTATAATAAGAAGAAGGTTTTACGCAAAGCTATAAACGCGATGTCTTTTCATTGTGTGTGGTAAATGAATATTGCGCGAAGTGTTAAAACAATTGAAATACAATTTCAAGCTAGATATAGTTTGAATTATAATAAGAAGAAGGTTTTACGCAAAGCTATAAACGCGATGTCTTTTCATTGTGTGTGGTAAATGAATATTGCGCGAAGACACGTAAATACAGCCCAACATGGGTTGTGTGTTGCCAACTACGTTTTATTTCTATAAAGAATAACATATTTCTTCATTGCTACTTACTCCATAATATTGACTGTAGTAGCAAAAACCAAAGTGGGACTTAGGGATTATGTTTGTATTCAAACCACATAATGACCCTTTAGTGAACTTTAGATTTATTAAAATAAAAAAGTCTCGCAAATAGCCTCATTTTATATGAATATGAGTAAACCTACGTGGGCATGGCAGTAAACTCCTTGCTTTGTAGCGGTTCAGGCGGCAACCAGTCCGATATAAATATGACATTCGACGATTCCATGTCTTCCGGGCCGTTTTGATCTTCATTCTCTAACGGGGTATTCGATCCCGAAACACTTTCCCTATTTGGAAAGGGCTTTGTCGGCATTGGCTCCAATTGCAACCAATCGTTAATAGATCCCGTTACATTTAGAAAAGACAGTTTGTCGTCCCCACCCTCAGTTTTCGTTTCAACAACCTAAAAGACAAGAAAACATACAATAACTATGTTTAATATTTTATGATATAGAAAAAAATAGATCTAGTAAGACCATACCTCCTCAGATCTGTCAGGAATTCCTAATCCTTGTTCAACAATCTTTTTGTTAAGGCAGCGCCATTCGGATTTGTTCGGCTCCAATGCGCCGCCGTGAATCGTATGGTACACCCAAATTTCGATCGGCATGCTTTTATTCTTAAAATGGCCGACTTTGGTTATAAAAACCCTCCGGTAACTGTCCAAGAGTTCTTTTAAATACTCTTTGGTGATAGAGGGCCATTCTTCGCCCATTGCCGGCATGATTCCAGATAAACGACACTTTATAGCCGCATCACCGATTGAAGCAAAGTCTGGGGTGAGCTCGGCGAGGCCCGATATAGGGAGCGTTTCTACGGAAGCAAAGTCCGAGAAGAAAACTTTGGCGTTATCCCCTTCAATCTCCACGATATGCGCTCGCCGCCACGTCTGTGATTGAATGCAAATCGCACAACATCTATCGCCGACTTTCCAGTCTTTTTTCTCGGTGGGTTTATTGGTCGAGTAGTGCTTTTGCATATTTTCATATAGCTCGTTGAAAGTTTTCTGCTGGTGCGTTAGGGAAATATAGAGGAGCGACGGCGATTGGTATTGAAGGACTTTCGCTTCGATTCTTAGCGGCCCTTTGTCTTTAGCCTGCAAGTCGATCGGATTTACTTTCGACGGTTCGTTTGGCGTGTTCCGTTTTAGTATTTGCACTTCAGGTTTAGTTCGCGTATGACGTACAGGTTTGTCTAGCGGAGATTTGTTTGTGATCACTTGTTCGGCTGGATCGTCGTCATTTTTTTGAAACGAATAAATTCTGTAATGAAGAAATATATACATTCTCAAATCTTATTAGTCATTCTTCAACACTAATATTGCATGAAAGTAAGTCTTGACTGACTGATGTGCGCTAGGAATCAATGCAGAGCCTAAACCGCCGAACCTCATGAAATTTGGTTGTATTCATTGTTAGATGCAGAGGCGTAACAATGTTGAGATTAAGTTCCGTAAATTTACTAGGTTCATGTGTCGGCGGTTTACGATGACATTAGGAAAGCGCCGAATACCAACCAAAACAAGACTAGCCGTGCCCCGCGGTTTCACCCGCGTAGTTCTACTAAAACTAATATCGAACTACTTTTTTTGAAGTCTGTTAAAAAGTATCCTATGTCCTTCTCCTGGTTCTAAGCTACCTCCCCATCAATTTTCAACCAAATCGGATCAGCTGTTCTTTAGTCATAAATGGTTTAACTAACACGACTTTCTTTTATATAGATTATTATGCACAATTCAATAAGTTTTAACAGGTAAACATATTTTTATTCTTATCATTTTGACAAAATGACATTTTACATCTGTGACATGGTTAATAGAAAACCAAAAGTGATGATACTCGTAGGATTCAGGTAGAATCTCTAGATATAATAATATGTTATGGTTTTACTTACCCATACGAGATAGCAAACTTATGTTTGATCATTTCCTGGTTGATACAGATCTCGTCTTCCGGGTCGGAGCGATCGAACAGAGTGACTCCCACGGAGCCACGGTTGCGGTTTTCTTCAACATGCAACTCTAGGTAGCGGTCGTAGAAGTTATTCATCAAGGCTACAGCGGCCGTGCTCCACTTGTTGTTTGTGGGAGTCACTCCCGCCAAGTGGCATTCTGTGGTCTGTGGAGTGTTGGGTTACATTAGTGTTGTCGGCTGGAGTTGTGTTCTCGGTTCTTTAATAAGCCTAAAGGTATACACTCATAATTATGTATTACTATTACAATATTTTTTTATTACATTTTTCTATTAACTGTTCGGTAAGGAGTTCGAGTAAAATATAAACTCAAGTGAAATAATTAAAGCGTGTCGGCGAGCCAATCCCGTGGGATAAGCTCTATCCCACTACTGTACTATCACTTGTTACTTCGACGTTCACTTTTATCTGCGGTGCTCATTTGTTTCTTTTTTGATGAAATATAAAGTCAAAGTAAATGTAAAGTCGTTCACAACTGGAACAGGTTGCCTGAAAATGTGATCCCTGCAACATCATAAATTCTTTTAATAAATCATCTGGATGGATTTTGCTATACCACAATCAACTATCTCTTGCAAACCTTGAAGGACAATTTTGTGCAATGCATTGGACGATGAATGAATTCAACACAATTTGATATGGGCACATCAGCTTGTAGCTGAAGGCCTATTATTATTAAATCAATAAACAGATCCATTTGACTCAATAGCACTGGGATAGTTCCGGTAAGTTTGCGGCCGAGGAGTACAGTATCAGTAAGAGCTCCACATCAACACTGACAATGGACAAGTGTGTTAATACCCACCAGCGCGCTGAGCCTGGTGTGCTTGGGGTGCAGGTACCGCAGCGTGCTCCAGTGCGCCAGCAGCGTCGCGCCCGAGTCCACCAGCGACAGTAACACCCGCCCGCGCCCCGGCAGCTCCACCACCACTCCGCGCGCCCACGCGCCGAGCACTGTTAGAGTGCCGTCTGCGCCGCGCTGACCCTCCGGTATTTCAACGCAGCAAGACATGCCTGCCGGGAAACAACTCGCTCTATATAGGGTTGTCAGTTAGAGTGTACTAAGCCGACACTATAGTATTAACTCAGAATTTATAAAGAAAATATCATCCTACCCTTTCAAACAAAAAAAAAATAGTTTGTAAGGGTATACCTACGAGTATAATATAAAACCCAATGGTTCAGCCGTCTCCGAGAAATCAGTTAAAAAACATTAAAAAAAACTATCAAATTTACCTCCTTTTTTGGTAGTCGGTAGAAAAATAAATATGATTGTGGTGGCGGCCATCTTGGATTTGAAATTTATAGCCATATTGAGAGAGTCGTAAAAAAACAATGAACAATAACGACTCATTCGACCTTTCAAACAAAAAAAGATCAAAATCTGTTCATCCGTTCGGGAGCTATGATGCCACAGCAGACACAGACTCGTCAAATTTATATATAACACCCCGTCGTCTTTGTGTCGGTCGTTCAAAAACAAGCTGTATATAAAAATATTGGTTAAAATGCTTAAAAATCTTTCACCAATTTCGGGCAGGTAGATTTTTCCAGCGTTGGGACCAACGGAGTAACAATCCTCTTCCAATTCATTGGACAATTGCTCGTATAGTCTCTGCTGGTGCTTCTGCAATAGTAAGGTGTCTACCGTTACAATAGCACTATAAATTAATCATTAGCACCACCAGGCTTAAATCTAAGAAAAACACAATGACGGCATTATGTTGAATTTAATTGATTTAATTTCTACGTGTTTTAAATTGAAAAGCCAAGTTTATTGTCTTTAACATTGTAACCTATTGGACAAGTAAAGATATGCTTGTCGCGCTATATTGCCTGTTATTGAGAAATATTCGAATAGTAGGTTTTTCTTACGTAGTATAGTGTCCGGCACTACTCTTGATGAATACGTCTTCAAAGTCCTTGTTTTAATTTAGTAAAGGAGCCTAGTCGGTAAACTTGCCTCTACAGCGAAAAAGCGCGAATTTGATCGTATTTAGTTGAGGAAAGCACTTTGTCAGTATGCCCAATTTGGCCAATGTGTACTATTGGCCTATAGCCTCTTCATAGGCTCCTCGTGTAAAGGACTTGGAATTGCAACGCTATAGGTTGATACGAAATAGCCAATAAAGGGTTTGCCAATTATCGGTTAGGGGTGAACTAAGCCGAAAAGGGGGCTACTATACTCATGATTACAAACAATTTTCACTATGGGACAAACTCAAAATTAAAAAAATATCTGTTGTTCCATAGTAATAGTTTATCAGTCGTCGACAAACGGTATGAAACGGCTCTTTTGTTTTCAAAATTTTTGTGTAGTCCCATATTGAAAGTTGTTTGTAATTATGTGTATAGCAACCCCCTTTACGCTTAATACATCCCTAACCGATAACACTGTATGCACTTACCTTCCTCACAAAGAACTTGTCGGGGCTGATGATATGAGTGATGCTGACTTCTTCGATGGCCTTGTTTTTATAGTCATCCCGGTTCATGAAAATATTGGCCTTCTCTCTAATGCCGCGGAGACGCGTGTACTGCAACAAATACGGACATTCATCAAAATAATGGACATCGGTATACATGTTATCGGATAGGGTATACTAAGCCTAAAGGAGGTCATAATACTCATCATTATGAACAACTTTCATTATGTGACCAAATCTGAATTCAAGAAAAAAATTGCAGTGCCGTAGAAAGTATCGGTCGTCGACAAAACGTATGAAACAGTAAACTTTCTTTTTCGAATTCAGAGTTGCTCTCATTGTTAAAAATGTTCATTAAGTTAAATCTCGTAACTCCCTTTAGGCTTGTTACTTACATGCTAAGCCGATTCTCAGTAGTTTGAGTTATATGTTTTCTGTTTGGGTAACTTTTCTATTGTCTGTAAGCATCTTTGTTTGAATGTTGGTACTCGCGTTATAGGTTTTTAACCAATTTTGACGTAACTCTATATGCAGAGTTTAGTTCAGAAGTCAGGATTTTGTATTTTATATTTTGTGCGTCAGCAATAGAGTTAAGTAGTGAAATTTAACTATTTTTATTGAGTTCCATTGTCGAACGGGAACACATGATTTATCGATTGTCGTTAACTTTGACCAGTCACTGCGTATAGAGTACCTTCAGCTTTGGGTTAGGCATCTTAGCCCGCTCGTGAAAGAGTAGCGCGTGCGCGAGACTGACGCCGTCGTGGAAGGTAGTGATGTCGCACTCGATGGTCGCGCCTGCCCTGGCGTCGCCGGGAACAACGGCGCGCACGTAGATCGCCACTTGTTTACTGAAATATACGAACACAGAACTCCCTATATATTCATTGAATTGTGCTCTGAATTATCAGCCATTTTAAATTGAAGACGCTCCCAGAGCATGTTTTATTCCAAGAACATTTTGCTTCCAAAACCTTCTGATCCTAAATGATACAGTACAATATATCTTTATTGCATATCAATAACAAAAATACAGCAAAATATATTATACACAAAACATTGGTAGTAAGTACATTGGGCGGCCTTATCGCCTAAAGCAATTTCTTAGAGGCAACCTCTAGGTACTTAGATTATATTACTAGTTGCGCCACGCGATTTCCCTCGCGGATCAGCGGCAATATTTAATCATCCTAGGGCAACACTTCTATTTATCCGGGATCAAACATAGCTATTGCGGCTAAGCTACATAAGCTAGCTATTTCATCCAAATCCGATTTGCGTGAAGGAGTAACAAACACACACACGCATACAAACTATCGTCTTTACAATATTAGTGTATAATACAACATGGCCGCGTTGTAACGGCAAACCGGGCGGCCAGCATTTGATTATAAGCATAAAATAAGGATATAAATAAAATAAATAAATATAAGAAACTATAAATTGTACATTTAATTAATTAAATGTAGAGTTCAGTCATTAATATATCAACATCAGTTTAATGATACATAATAATATCGCGACAATGAATAGTAACAAATAGTACCGAGGATTATCAGTAAACCTGTGATCACAGTAACAGGTATGTTATATTCTCATAGTCTATTTTATGTCATAGAATCATAGAATTTATTGACCTTATAACGTTGCGTTACATACACTAGGCAAGTCAAATTGCAAAATTTGATATAGGTACTTATTAAAATATAAGTTACAAACTACAATAAAGCTTAATTAACTAACAGTTAATGTAATGGATGTGCCAGTTCATAAAGGAAAATACATGACACGCTGACCTTAAACGAAGTTGGTATCAGTAGTTACATGAAACTAGCTGACCCGGTGAACTTTGTTCCGCCTTGGAGGAAATATTAGATTTTATTAAGTTTAAAAAGAAAAGTATCTTATGTCCGTCTATTGGTTTAAAAGTACATCCCTACCAATTTACAGGAATATAGGTTCTGCTCTTCTTGTGTTATATTTGTAAATAGCGTAACTAGCACGATTTTCTTTTATGTATATAAAGATATATGAAAGAGACTCACTTGTCAACTATTTTGAGGACGAGGAGAGCATCGTCACTGCTCCATCCACCAGTCAGTGGCACGCAGTTAGCTAGCGAGCATTTGATTGCTAAAGGCTGGAGGGTTTGCCACTCCGGCGGCGTCAGACGCAATCTGCAACACAATATAATACAGACTATCTTCTTACCTATCTATTTTATAATCACAATATATAAATAAACTAGCTGACCCGCCAAACTTCGTACCGCCTAATAGTTATGTACGTTTCTTACCCTTTAAACCTTACCTGGAGTACGAAAATCATTTCAAGACTAAAATCAGCTATATCGGCCCAGCTGTTCTCGAGTTTTAGTGAAACAAACAGATTCATTTTTATATATATATTAAATGAATCCGTTTGTTCATAACCTTCCCCTGACAATAACAAACACAACATAAATAGTGAAATCGGAAATATATATATATATATATAGATAAATCTTCTTTTATGTAAAAATCAACTGCTGTACGTTTGTCTCGCAGAAACTCGAGAACAGCTGGGCCGATTTAGCTGATTTTGGCCTTGACATGTTTGTCGCACTTCAGGGAAGAATTAAAAGGTGATAAACATAAATGACTGTTAGGCGGTACGAAGTTCGCTGGCTCACTTAGACTACATTTATATAAATGAGTATGGATTTTTACTAGGAATCAACGCAGGTCCTAAACCGCTGAACTTAGAGACATGAAATTTGGAGGCTATATTCATTATAGGGTGTGCTAAGACCGGACCGCAGGCAACGCCGCGGATCACATCTGATGGTATATGTATAAAATATCGACTTACTTATCAATATGAACAGTTTCAGTGCACCCGAAGTCGAAACAATACACTTGGTACAGAGGCTGTGTGGGATCCTCCTTGTCAACGTGTAGTACGCGTCCTCGCTGCCAACATTTATCAGCTTTATTGTACACCAAGTATGTTTTGCCTGTGTAAACAAAAACAATCGCATATTATAAACTAAACTTTATTACATTAGGATAAGGTTACATTTAAATGGCTCGCGTTGTAGTTTCTGAGAGAATAATGAAATGTCATTGGAATCAGCTGAATTGTGTTATTATTATTGCAATACGAGACTCGGTTTCATATTAAACTATTATGTAGTAGGTATTAAGATGATTCTCTCGTGTGAACTAAATGTAATATTATGTCAATGTTGGCAAGAATTTCCAAAAAAAATAATTGGGAATCATTTCAATGCATAGTTGGTGATTATAGTATGAAAGAGTGAAAGAGACATATACCCAATTAAAATTACAGGCACTAGGCACGTGCCTAGTTTGTCTTCAGGATAATCCGGCTCTGCCCCACATTACATACCTTCAGTGACATGGTTGATGGACGGCTTAGGCAGGGACACAGCATTCCTGAAGCTAGCCATCATTTCCCTAACCAAATGCTGGTGGCAAGCTCTCTGCACGTAGATATTGTGAGGGTCCACCATGTGCATTATGAAGACCAGTTCTTGAGCTCCTGACAATGTGATATGTGTATAGTTAATATAGTGACAATGGATGTTTAGGTTCCTTACTTTTCGGCTTAGTTGCCAAGTCGAAAAGTGAGCAACAGGCGGTGTACTCTTAACATTTAACATTAACAGACGAAAAGTGAGCAACAGGCGGTGTACTCTTAACATTTAACATTAACAATGTTTAAATAATTTAGTGTAAGTCCAGTCTGCATCTGTGATACAATCAGACAGTTTTGGTGCGTCTCGCAACATTTATATATTTTTATCCCCCGACGCAAATACGACTAAGTGTTAAAAGTGTCAAGTGTCGTGTGTATCTGTCTAGCATCGTGGCTCCCGAACGTAGGAACCGATTTTGACTTTGTTTTCTTTTTTGTTTGAAAGGTAAGTTAGTCAAGAGTGTTCTTAGACATGATTGACGAAAATCGGTTAAAATGGCCGCCTCCACTAAATGGCAGATTACGATATTTTTTTACAACTCCCTCAATACAGGTATCAAATAAACGGGCTGAACTGTTACAATACTATTCACTACAGTAAATTTCAAATCCTATAAAGATGACCGTCACAACTACATAAGTCTCTCGTTGACAGATATATTTTTTTAACATAAATGTACACAAGGTTGATACAAAGACTGATGACTACCGTTTACTTTGCTCCAAGGTTAGTATGACGCTTCAAAATTATTATCCCAAAATTAATATTATAATTTTATGCCTAAAATAAATTATATAATGAAAAAAATTACCTGTAACCAGCGGCTTGAGCTGCTGAGTCTCAGAAAAAGGTGGTACAGGCTGCACATTTGGCTTGACACTGGCTGTACCTAAAAAAAGTATAATATTATTATACAACCATCACATGAAGTTTAAGAAATCAGACTTTATGATTAAGAATGTCATTGGGTCAACGACATAAGAACCATCGCGGGTCCAGCCTGGACACGATTGGCACAGGGCCGAGGAAGATGGCATCATATGAGAGAGACCTATACCCAGCAGTGGGATAAGAAAGACTGCGGATGATGACGATAAGTGGGACGTCAGCGCAGGATTTATCGCCCTCACACAGAATAAGAATTATATTAAGGTAATAACCGTCGAGACTGCAGTGTCAATATTATACACTCCACTAAAATCTTACTCGGTTTTTTATATTGGCTTTTTTGTGAAGAGTCACTGGCCAAAGAGTTTAGTGACGACACAGATTCACTCTTATGTCGGTACTGAGGCGCGTGCCGGTAGAACACAGGCGCGGCTGAAGGATCCTCTTTGGCTCTTGCTCCTTGCTGTTTGCCTTGGCCCTTACTTTGTCTCACATCTGTGGACAAATCCATTGTTGTAATTATTTACGACCTGCAGATTAGAAGACTTTCATTAAAATTACTTAATACAATGGTTACGGAGTAAACAATGTTGTAAGGACTACAGTGACCTATAATCATGAGGAGCAGCTTTTACTATGGAACCAAACACGAAATCTAGATAAATTATTGGCTGTGTATAAGAATAAGAAAATATTTATTGGCCTTTAAATAACATTCGTTACAGGCAAGTCTTCTTACATTTTAATTATTAATTACTTTAAAAAGAAACTTAACTTATAAATACTTTTATAGTTCTAAGAACAAATAGTTATTATATTATACATTTACATTGTCATTTATTTCTTTACCTATTACTAACATTTTGTAATTGTTGTTCATCACACAAGAACGATGATTCCACAAGCTGCATTGACATATATTCTCTGAGTTTATAAAAAGGATTTCTTTCAAAAAAATATTTTAATTTTTGTATATATACTTTTTCCATGTTTTTTACCAATACTGCGTAGTAAGTCTCATAGCAAAATAGTCATGATAAGCAGTGACTACGTTTGGGCTAGTAAATTAAGCACAGCACAGTTTATGCCCTCGATTTGCACATAGGCTTACTTTTAATCTCAGAAAATGCAGTATTCCTGTGGGAAAACGCTAAAAGCTAGTTAATTAATAGTAACCTTTAGGCAGGACCGGTGCGAAGACAGGCGCAGGCGGAGGCGCGGGTATTTCTACATCTTCACCCAGTTCACTAGTTTTACACAACTTGTACACTGAGTTGTAGTTTCCTTCCAAGCGAATATAGTCGTCGATTAGCGAACAAAGATCACTTTCACAATTCACTGCCACCCTGAACAAAGTAAAAGAAAGTACATTTTGTTTGTTAGTCTAAAGCGTGATAGAATAGTCATATAAACAGAAATAGCATCAATATTCTATGCATGGAACTCATAAGGCATATGAGTCCAAATATGTGTAACTCTATTATGCAGTAAGACGGGCCAATGACCAAGTCTCTTATTAGAATTGTTTCAGGATTACAATGGCATTGCAACTTAATGACGTTCTAACTATAAAGCTGAAAATATGAACTTGAAAATTACAGATTTAATAAAGAAGGAGTAATTAGATAGAGATATTAGTAATATAGTAAGGATATAATTATTGCCTAGCTGTTAGCATACTCGCTCCGAAAGACGGCAGTTTCGAGTTAGATTACCAGTCGGGGCACGTTTTCAAAAACACTGTCTTTCTTATTATAAAGATAGAAACAATATGTTAGTAAGTTTAAAGATAAGTAGAACATACTTGAGAGGGTCTTTCTTCGCTTCCCCTTGTGTCAAATACCACGGACAATCTGCCACTTCCTTAGCATCCTCCAGAAGAATTGCTAGGTTCATCTAGAAAATAAAATAGATACTATTTCACTCTTTTATTAGTCATATTATCAACCTACAAAGAATTTTACTATACAAGACAATTACCTCTAAACTGACAGTTCTTAAAATTATTTCCGTCCTTTACTCACATTTTGAAAAGAAATGAGAGGCGACAAATTTGGAAGTGTCAAAATAGGTTGGTTTAGTAAGTCTGGCTTGTCCGAATACGGTTCAATAACGTTTTGTGTGATTAAAGTATGTGTATGGTATTTGTTTGAAACTCAGAAAGTGCTACAAGTGTGTACAACATACTATAAGGAGACTGCTTGACATTATTACCTGTTTCAACTTCTTCGGATTAGAAGTCATTCTGATCAAGTCCATGACTTTTTTGCTTTTCTTTATGTAATCTGTCAAGTCGTTTTTGGCGTTTCGGAGAGATTCTTTCTCAGCGCCCTTGAGTTTAACTAGACCGTCTAGTACTTCTTGTTTGCTCTTTTGTATGACTGCACAAAGTTTTGAATAATGTTGCTCAATGTTTGCAATAACTTGTGTGAGTTCCGATGTTGAACCAGTTTCATTTTCCACATTGTATATCAAATGACCTACATCCTAAAATATAAAAGCACATTACTGCCGCGTAATAACGGCACTGCAGCTCTTTATGGAAGAGCTGGCATTAAGCCTTTACACATAGACAAAGCTGCAATACTGAACAAGCTTGAAGGCCGAAAGCGCAGCTAAGCTGAGCTCGATGTCATCTTAGCCTGCAGTCAATGAGATTATGATTCTCAAGAGTCACTAATGCGCGATAAAATAACTAACCAAAAAGAGTGCATGCTGTGTAGCGGTGTACCCGCTACACAGCATGCACTCTTTTTGGTTAGTGGTAAGCCAACCTCGGGATGACTACAACGTCGACCTTGACACTGAACCATGACATTGCATTCAAGTGAAAGTGAACACTATCTAACGAACATAGTCTAGTTTTGTAAAGGCCGCTCGGACACTTTTTGGCTATAATCTCTTTGAAACTGTGGCTCTCGGATATTATAAACTTATTGCCTGCAGTGCAGTTTTTTCGGACCAAGGCTAATGACAAAAGCTGATAAGAGCTGACCAAAGATGACAAGAGATAACATTACGTGAGAAGAACTTTAAAAAGTGATAAAGCACAACGTAGTTATTGCTCTAAATTAGACATTTATATCTGCCATCTACAACATTATTACCACATCTCATGCAATAAGGTTATTGTGCCTGCTAACCAGGAACATTTTCTGTTTTTTAACTAGCTCGGTAAGGGTACATATGCCAGAGATAGGAAATGAACAATAATCTTCCAAGGGGGGTGTTCCTAAAAGACTTATCGTCCCATGTAAAACAAAATTAAAAGAAAAGACATAATCATTAGAGTTATAGAATTGTACTTACATAGGCAGTTTTAGTAAGTCTACGGAATGTTTCATCAACTTTAGGTGTTAGCTCAGTGATTTCTTCCAGGAAACTATTGTTCTGTAAAAATACAAATAATAATCAAATAATTATTTATTAAAATTAAAAAATAATTAAACAGTTCCTATTGATCAAAATCATAGGTATCTATGGCAATCTAGGTATAATATTATATCATACATATTTTAAAATAATGTTAATAAATGAGACTATTATTCACTTACAACATCCTGCATGGATGCCAATTTGTGATCCTTACAAGACTTTCCGTCGCCTATCATGAGGCAGTCCAAACAAATGCATTTCTTGCAATCATTGCAGTAGTAAACAATAGGGCTGCCACTGTGGACCCTGCATTGTGCAGGCAATACCATCTCATCTGCAAATAAACATATACACAAAATGTACTTTAATAGGACAAGGAGTTTAGAAGAGTAAAATCAAAATAATGATTGTTAGGAAGTATTACAATTGAAATTTAAAAATACTTCGCTAGATATAGGTAGTAGTCTAATATTTCCTAAAGGTTTTCATGTGATTTTCATAAATTGACATTACATCTACAAGAAATAGTTCAAAGTTTGCTAGTGAAACAATATGACATGGGTTTACCTATATCCTTAAGCACATGGTTCTTGAAAATGATGAAGTTCTTGTGTGATTTGGTGAAGCATGTATCGCAAAGAATTATGGAACATTGCTGACACATCTTACTGGTCAGATGATGACATTCTCCGCACAGAGCTGTAAACACAAGCAATACATTAAAAAAGTTAAAATCCAAGTTGAAATTTGTCAATTATATATAAATCAGTATAATTGACAAATTTCAACTTGGATTTTCAATCAAACTACTGGACCCATTATTATAAAATGTATGTGGGACTAACAGGAAAGTATATCCTTTAAATCAAAATTATTCTTGAATATTCTACCCAGGCAACGCTGAGCAATCACGAAACATAAATAAATAAATAAAAAATACAAATTGAGAATTTTTTCCCTTTTAAAAATATACTTGTAACATAAATAGTTTAGCATACTATATATGGTAATACAAAAGATAGTTATGACCATAAGAGAAAATAAGGTACAAGATGTAGTCATGGATGGTGGTGTAAGAGATAATAAGGTACAAGATATAGTCATGAATGGTGGTGTAAGAGATAATAAGGTACAAGATGTAGTCATGAATGGTGGTGTAAGAGATAATAAGGTACAAGATGTAGTCATGAATGGTGGTGTAAGCGATAATAAGGTACAAGATGTAGTCATGAATGGTGGTGTAAGAGATAATAAGGTACAAGATGTAGTCATGAATGGTGGTGTGAGAGATAATGATTTGGCATTAAATGAATGAAATTATTTATTTTGACAAACACAACCACAACCATAATATAAACTGAATACTCTAATTTAGTCTAAATATCTGTCATATAGCATGTCTATCTATGGCATCCTAGCTCTGAAAGCAAAAACAAGAAAGGTTAACATTTGAATTATTGATTTTTTTAAGTGTTATAATTAATGAAAAAGGCAGAGCTCCTTGTTGAATATCAGCCCTTTAAGATTTCATTGATTTTTTAAAAAGCCATATAACAGCTTTTAGAGTATTGTCTATTGAATTTGGATGATTTTTTAAAAAACAACTAGCGCTAACTTGTTAGGAAAGAAGAAAACTTACCATTGGAAGCAGGACCTTCCTTCAATATTGAATGAACATCAACAAAGTATTCTTTGTCTTCTGTCTTAGTTTCAGTATAATCATTCTAAAACAAAGCATAAAGACCATTGTAAACTATCATAGTATGTTTACAGAAGTACAGTAATTTTAGCAGGAGTTAATGATATCAATAGACAAATATTTTTGGTTGTTCCAAAAATATATGTCCTAAAAATATTATAATAATTTAGGTTTTATTTTCTAAATGCACAAGTGCTTTCATGAAGATATATAAATAATGACTACCTACAGCAACGAAATAATGGATAGTTTAGATAATAGTGTTTTAATATGGGGTTAAACAATTGAGTATCCACTTCCATTATTTTTATTACAAACCTTGCTTTTAGTAAATATTTACCTGTAGTTGCTCAACTAGTAGCTCCCCAACCATGTGATAGTTCACGGGAAATATCTGGTACAATTTGCTCTTATCTATTGCCAATAGTGCCACTTTTGCGGGCTCCACAATCATGTCACGGTGGCAAATCTTGCATTCTATTGGCTCTGCAAACTTTACTATGTTCCGTATACATTTCTCGCACATCGAGTGCCCACATTGCAGAAACAAGGGTAAATTACTTTTGGATGATGATGACTGCTCTGTAAAAAAAATAAAAAATTTCTTTGATCAATACGACCTGTGTTATAAGTAAACTAAACAATAATCATTAAGTACTCAGATATAATTGTGATTATTTCATTTTTGTGCATTGACTACTAAGCACACACTTGTGTTTATCAACATAAATGTAGATACTTAAACCAAAACAAGGCTTGTGCAGTTACCAATATGTAATATATGTAAAGGAGTGCTCAATTGAGGGTTGCTTTTCTATGTAAAATGCTAAGTATTTTTTTTTCCAGGTCAGTTTATGTGTTCAGTTAGTAAATGTATATTAAAATGAACTATTAAAGAGTTTGAAAATTTTTTATTAAATTAATTGATTTTTATTTAAAAAATTGTTTTTACTGAAACATCCAACAAGGACTTAACAAACATAGTTTTAAAAGAATGTAACTAATATGTTAATTTACTGCTTTGTTGTTACCAAATTCTATTCTTCTGTATTCATCTAAATACTCTGTATACTTAAATAATAAAAATACTTTAGTATTAATAAACCTCAAATTACATGTTTTACCCAAAGTACCTGGATTGAATATCAATAATGTAAGAAAGTTTTAAATTTAATTTATTTATCTTCAAATGAAGGTACCCTAGTAATAATTGTAGGTATTAGGTGAAAGAACCAAAGATGTAATAATTATTTACAGTTCAAAAGTTCAATAAGCCGCCATGGGTGATATTTGAAGTATATTAAAACTTAATTTCAAATGGTGTAAGTGAACCCCGCAAAAACATGTGAAAAGCATATCGGACTCAGAAGAGAGAGCACATGAACCAGTATTTAATGCAATGTAAGTTAGAAGAGGTATAGAAAAAACCTTTTTGGAAAAGTTAAAATCCAACTAGGTACCTATCTGTAAAGATAAATCAAAAGCTAGATAAAACTTACGATATAAAGTGTAGTTTTGACTGCAGTTCGGACACCATTTACGTATTTTCTCATCCATCACGCCGTGTGTAATTCCGCTACCTAGTCTTTGTTTTAGTAAAACATTAACAAGTTCTGAATCTATAGGAAACCGTAATTAATTACAGACGATACTGTAATTAGTTTGGAAAATTTCGCCGCTATTCAAACCACATACAACTGTATGATTTGTGATCACAAACGAATAAGAAGATACTATTTGTGATTCAAACATTGAATCAGGGATAGGACTCTGACGTACATATTAAAAATTTAATTTTTTGTATAATATAAACGCCCTCTGTTACCTTGCCCAAAAGGTGTCACATAGATGGCGTTATTTTTAATAAAGTACTATTTCTATACGTCAATATCATATCTTGAAATGAAAATCGGCCCGAAAATATTGTTTTGTGAAAAAATTACGTATTTATGTGTTTTATAGATAAAACGATTGTTTTAGATTATGTTTTCGATTTTTGTGTCAGTCTGTCAATAGAATTGCAGAACTATACTTTGCTATTATACAGTATGAAAAAATATAATTTTAATGAATACTTTATAAACATATCTATATGTATGTAGGTGGAAAGACAGTGCACACATATGAATTTCAGATACACACACATATAAATAGCATTTAGTTTTGGGGCAGACCACAAGACCATGTCAGACTAACAAAAAAGCGTCTCACTATTTCATAGTATACACAGAGGATGCACAATGCACAGAAGTACGTGCATTAAATAGATCGAGCAGCAAACAAAATACTGTAAAGTGAACATATTTTTTATTTTTTTATTCTTGCTTGATTGGCCACCACACTCTGTGCCAGTTCTCAAGTTCTTAAGTGAAAATATAACTTCGGAAATCTGTGTTTTTTTTTATTTTGATTATTGGCAACTGCAAAGTGCGGTAATCATTATCAATCATAGAATCAGGAATCCCACGCAAGTACCGTAGACAGTCAAACACTGTGAATGATATAAACCCTTACTCTAAAAATAGATTTGTGGTAAAAAGAGATAACAACAGCTCCAAGACTTCTTTTTACACGGTTGATACCAAAGAGCAAGTGGACAATTCATTTGTCCAAGCTAACTATTTATGAGAGTGTCAAATTATAAAAAAAAACGGTTTACCGTACTTTGCTATTGCGTAGGTCTCAGACCCGTCGTGGTTAGAAGCGATTTAAAAAAACCCTACTCCTAAATATTTATAATAGTTTATATTTAACTAAGCATTTCCTATTCCAAACTCCAATAAAACATAGTTATATATATATAACTTATATTAGGTCATTACATATGAAATTGGCGTTTTGTAAGGGAGGAACATAAAGTCTTTTTTTTATATAATAATATATTTATTTAATGAAAGTATGTACCATTGCCATCTATGCACTCTTGCCATTTCATAGGTAGTTCATTGATCCCTTTACTAAAAAAATCATTAGGACGAGAATCATTGAAATCTTTGAAGGCGCTTTGGACTGCCCCATCGGAGTTGAATTTTTTCCTTTGCAATAAGTTATCCAAATTTCGAAAAAAATGGTAATCTGTTGGAGCCAGGTCCGGGGAGTACGGTGGATGTCTTAGACATTCCAATTGAAGCTCCTCTAATTTGGCAGCCGTCTGTTGTGCAGTGTGTGGTCTAGCGTTGTCCTGAAGCAGCAGTGGCCTAGAGCGATTGACCAACCTCTGTTGTTTAGCAGCTAGCTTTTCCATCATGTTTTGCAGTTGCTGTCAATAGATATCTACTGTAATCGTCTGGCCAGATTTAAGAAAGCTGTAGTGAACGACACCGTCACTAGTCCACCAAACGCTCACAAGTATAGAAAACGGTATATACATTTTAAAATACAGGGTTATCAGTTAGGGGTGTACTAAGCCGAAAAGAGAGCATTAATCTCATCTTAAGGAAAAACTTTCACTATGTGACCAATCTAGTACAACTAAAGTTTAGTACAATAAAAATATTTTGCACTCTTACTGTAACAGCCACTAAATAAAACCTATCGTACGTTTCTCTACAAAATGTTTTGTCAGATCTTAACACTTTTTATCATTCATATTCATTTTTATATTTTTATTAGGGATTTTACAGCAAATAATCGAGTTAACATAAAGGTTTGAAAGAAAAAAAAACCAGCCTACGCTTCGAAACAAAATAAAAGATCGGTCTGTCTCTTTCATTTTCATGGACATTGTATATCTCTTTCCTAGTTATAGTGTGACTGAGACGGCATTGTATCCGACACATCCAACATCAATTTTATTCTCGGTCTGCGATTCCTGATTATTAAAAATTGAGGCTTGAATACCGAGAGAGCACAGAGATTATATGCCGTGAGAGTATTATACTTACTCAATACTGCTCAAACCAATAAGCTTTATTTCTGTAAAAGAAATTGTACTTTTCAAGAAAAGTTTCTTTTTACCAAAAACCACTGAAAAGGGGGATTCCCCATTATGTGGCAGATAACCTCAGTTGACACCATAGAAAAAGGAAACCTACAATTTGGCAATCTTTGCCGGTTTTGCCTTTGCCATAATTTGTGACTATTCTACAGTCATACAGAGAACTCTAAAAATATTCAGCGGAATAAAATACAATACAAGAACTTGAGTAGTAAGGTATTTAGTAATCAATTTTTAATGAATACATATTTTAAATGAAATGCGGCGAAGTGAAAATTATGTTTGTCTATTTAAAAATAGTATGTTACTACTTACTTAGTTACAGGTGAGGGGTTCTTCACATCTGTTCTTCTGTTTGTTCTAGTAGTATGACAATAAGAAAAATAAATCAGCCCGATTCAGCGAGCCTTAATTCGACGATTTGTATCGAAAAGTATTCAGTTTTCGTAAATAGTATTATTTATAATATAATTTAAAATAGAATATTGAACTTTTATGCGATTCACAACGTCGGATCGGATCTTTTGAAACAACAGCTGATTTCTTCGAAAAATGTTTGCTACGGTGTCATTTACTAGCCGATTACAATAATATTTGGAACAAACATGCGAATCAATGCTAAATCTTTTCAATATTGTTTAAGAAGACGGGTTTTCACGTGTATGTAGGTACCTGGAAAGTTCCAACTATAGTTTCGTCTTCCCCATCACCGTCTTCGAATCAAACACGCGTTAGTTTTTTAAATAAAATCGTTCCAATGGTTGACGTTTCTTAACCCCCGACGCAAAAGCGAGGAGGTGTTATTTTTTTGATTTTCAGACACACAGCAGGTACGTCAAACTTATGTGTGTGTGTGCGTCTGTGTGTCATCGTAGCTCCCGATCGATTTTGATTTTTTTTGTTTGAATGATGCATTAATCTTGCCGAACGCTACAAAATGGCGACGTGAGGGTTTTTTGAGTTATAAATTTTAACTGTTAGTGTAGTCGCCTAAAATATAGTGGTCGCGAGGTTGACAGTTTGCAAAATCACTATAGTTCTATCTAGGTATCAATGCCTAAAGACCGGAGACGGATTGAGCGAAAGAGCTCCTTGTGGTACTACAGAAAGAACTCTTAGCAACTGGTAATTGAGTCTCTGCAGGCTTAGACGATCGTCTTAGTCTGCGGACGAAGTTTACAGGTCAGGTCGCTTGCGTATAGCAGTAGCAGCTTGAATTCGAATCTTATGCGCGCACAGTGTAAGCATTGCGCGCTAGTCTGTCTTCGAAAGCGCACGCAAGTACTGCACAGTGGTTAGGTAACTCGGACAAACCACTCGCGAACCGCGCGGTCATTTATCAAGCACAGTAAACTCATAAGTTAACACGCATATACCACGTTACGAAATTAGTCAATCCTTTGCCGCCAACCTTCAAATCACCTCAATGCCGGCTGAAGCTTTTCAATTGTGACATACTGAGTTTAAAGTGATATGCGATTGCGTACGGTTTAGTGAATGAATTCGGAAGTACAGACGTTGCTTCAGTCAAAATGTACGGGTTTTATATGTGCTTGGTGTTTGTTGTGACGTCGTTGTTGACGGTTACTGGTGAGCATAAAAATATTGTTAAGGTATACATTCTGTTGGAGAATTGCCTTGATGGTAAGCGTAGGTCTCATATCTGTTTACTCGTACCTCTACTTGTCTCGGTAGTTCCACACATCTGAACTTATTGGCTGATTTGAGCCAAGATATGAGCCAATCCAATATGTAGGAATAAACATAGTAGTATTAAGTAGGTCTCATCATAAACCTTTATTTACCCATTGTTGAGTATCGTCGATGGTCGTCTCTGGTCGCCTATTGCTCACGTCTTTCTCTCTTCCGGCAGCTTCCAGTCCTAATATCGTTCATTGTGATTGTGGTAAAAACATTACTCTCCTGATTATGTCTATCGAGTGTATGCTAGGGCAGTCGGGTAAAAAACAATGTATATTTCTTAGTCCAGTTATAACATTATTCCAGGAGGTTCGGAAGAAGGTACGCGGGTGAAGCGCTTGCGTGCCGACCGTGGGCCGGTATCCAGGGAACCGGCACAAGCGCTAGATGCACCGGAGCCCGAGCAGGACTCCGCGCCTGCACCACCCGCCTTCCTTAGCCCGTCGGTCAAGGAGTACTTGGAACTCGGAATGGCTATTCCTGGTAAGTTTATCAAAAAAAAATAAGATAGGGTTTGGTCCTTCAAGCTATGTTTGAAAACCTGGATTTTTTGCAAGATCCATCGACAGGTACCTACTTATGCCAATAGACTCCATACCAAAGACTAGGTATGCTCTATCTAGGGCTACAGTATCGCTGATTTCCGTGGTCGTGCGAACTTGTGGTCAAATACGTAGCTGTGTAGGATAAAAAAAACCATCTCTTCGAAATTTGGAGAGTTCATTGAGATACCTGAAAATAGTGTGTTTTCAACCCCCGACGTAAAAACGACGGGGTGTTATAGGTTTGACGTGTCTGTGTGTCTGTCTGTAGCATCGTATAGCTCCCAAACGGATGGACCGATTTTAATTTTATTGTATCAAAGGTGTATTGGTCATCAATGTTCTTAGCTACGTTTGATGAAAATCGGTCCAAGATGGCGAAGTACAAATTTTTCATCTACTCCTACAATATGGGTATCAAATGAAAGGACTTGACTTGAAAAATATAATACAATACAATATGATAATTTCAAATCCAAGATGGCTACTACAACAACCATCGGGGGTTTTTCAAAATTTTCAGGTGTACTTGTTTGGATCTATATAGGTAGAAGTCAAAACTTCAAAGTATCGACCAATGAAAGTAATCACATACGCCTTGAGCTAAATTTATGATAAAAAATTTTAATCGAAGCTCCCATTATTAAACGGCACGGTTTAAAAGTCGCAAAATAAAATATCCCAGTTAATTAATGACTTTTAGACATAGAATCCGAAAATATTTAAGTACTGATTCGAGTCCTATCAGCCCGATAATTGTCTCCTAATATAGGTATTTTAATGCTTAAGTTTGAAATGAGCTATGTAAAGGGTGATTCTAAATTGAGTGTGTACATTTAGTATACCGAAAGAATATTGAAATTATAATAAAATAGCCGTGTTTTTGTTGAATCCACTTTAGTACAAAAAAATTGAGAAAACTTCTATTGAATTCATGCAAAGTGAACGCATAACTCATGGACACCTTAAACCGCGGCGAAACTCCGGTGAGAAACTTGGTCACGGTGACGGCAAGCGCGTTCGCATGACCCAGATTTGTGTATTCGCGCTTAGGTGAACATATCTCCCAGTTAAGTATTTGTAAACAAACATGCCAAGAAAAAAGTGCTTTTTAGCTATTAGCGATGATCATTGCGTGGTCAAAAACGCCAACGAGCAAACAACGTGAACGAAACTATACTTGTACCTTTCCAACAATCCGGTACGCGTGAAAACCCGTCTTCTTAAACAATACTCAGTCAATTTAAGATCACTTTGATTGAAGAAAAAATGCTTTTCATCCCACCATCTCGGAAAGAGTATTTTTGCTATTCGATATCTGAGTGCAAAGGCCGTTTTTATCCGCTAGAGGATAAAGTAAATTTGAATTTAGAATATTGTGTGCAATAAGTTTGTGAATTAAAAACCTCATTCAACCTATTTACTTCTTACCTCTATGGTGCCGGATTCATCATACAACATTTTTTATTTTGTTAAAACTCAGACTCCGAACCTTTTTGCTGTACTTTTTTTTAATTTGTTTTGTGCGCGCTTATACCTTTTCACGATATTGTTAAAACCTTATGTTAAAAATAAGGGAAAAAACTAAAATGAGTGTTTTTTTTTCGTATGTAGTCATTTCCTCGCTGAGGTGGGATGAAAAGTTACGTGTTGCACTCAAAAGCAAAGATTTTTCACCGTGCTCTTTTAATTCAATCGCTAACGCTTAGGATTCTAATTATTGAATCACTCGCTGCGCTCGTAATTTGATTTTAGAATCCTTCGCTTGCTCGGTTATTAAAAGTGAGCTCGCGGTTAAAAAGCAACTTTGCACTCTTGTATAACAAATAACTATTGTAATATACTTGCAAACATACGGGTAACTACCAAAATGTTTCATGTATCTATATAGGATGGCATTCTTGGCCATAATAATAATATGCACATAAGACAATAACAACATAACATTACACTACACATACATATGCATATTTGCCAACGCCTTAATGAGTGATATTAAAAATAGCCTTTTAAAACGTCATTGTTACTACAGCTATGAATAATTCATAGAAGTAATGTAAATGTAGGTAATTATACAGTTCTCAATTTTACCGTACATCACCTGCAATCAACAGTTATGTTGATAGGGTTATTCCTAACGAGTAACACCTGCAACTGTAACACTGTGACTGGTTGGCAAATAAATACTAAAAAAAATCCCTACCGGTCACACTGTTACTCGTTGGGAATATCTTTAATTTTATTTTACGAGTAACACCTCAATTGTCACAGTGTTACTCGTTGGGAAAATTATTTTAAAACCAATTCCCAACCAGTTACACTGACATGATATGTATAAACACAACTTTCTTCGGAGTGGCTAATTTTTATCTACCTAAGCTATAGCTAAATATATTTTCTACAGAGCTGTTGGATAGGGGTGTACTAAGACAAAAGCGGGTCTCGAATTTTAGGCTGATCTCATTCTGGAAATTTTTTATTCGGATGAATCTATCTTAGGCCACGTCAGGTCTTTGGGCGGCCTAGAAACACGGACAGAACTGAGAACCACTCCACCCAAACGAAGATGATAAAAAACCCTCGACATCGTATAAGTGCCCTCGACATGAATAGGTACGGGATTATGATAATATTTACGGATCTCAAACTATTGAATTAAAATAAAATCAATGAGATTCAATTGCCACATGTTATGAATGGTCTTCAGATCTAACCTTTTGCGATGGTATTCATTAACAAATAATAAATAGACGTAAATATGACTTGTGAAGACAGATGTGGCTTACTAACTCCAAGTTGATAGTAGGTAGGTAACTAATAAGTAGGTACTAACAATAGAATTTATAGATGTGCACCATCGACGAGATGTTTTTTTTGAAAGTCGATGATGTGTGTTCCTAGAGTACAAGTAAAGTGACAACCTGCTTCGTTTTGGCAGGCGCCTATGATTTGGATTTATAGCATATTTTCATTACACTGGCTTGATTTGAATAAAATGTTTATAGAACAATTTCAGAATCTTAGTAAACAAAAAAATCCAAATGTGCGAAGCGTCTTTGAGAGATTGGTGACATAAATAACAAGTTATTAGAAGCGACTTCAAAAAAACCCGACTGCTGAATCTTTAAACCTGTTTATTTTGATATACCCAGTGTGTAGACACTCGTCAAACTATTGTGTCACTCTCACTTACTAAGACGAATCTATTGACACCACTCACATGAAAATACGAAAAGCCGTTTAGGCTCTAGGGCGTCCCAAAGAATATTAATAGTACATACACTAAAAACATAACCCTTCCTCTTTCGCAGTTGGGTAACAAGAGATTTCGCCGAATTGACAACCTCCACCGTTTTTTGAAGTTTATAGATAGGCAGTAGTGTCTCTCAAAAAATATTAAGCGAATTCACATCAAGAATATTTATCTTGTCAATCATGGCACAATGCTATTTGAATCATGCTCGTATTTTCATAATTTGCGTTCGTGCTCCATTTAACCTACGTGTCGTAAAACGTGGTCTAATTAAGGCCAGCCTAAATTGATGGTTCTATTGATATCTATCATGTTAGCAATAAAATTGATGAATGTTTGCAAAAACCTCAAGTACCTAGATAATAAATACGGTGCATTAAAACGAGATCAGCATGATTAATCTAACGTAATTTCGGCACTGCCAGCTGCAAAACTATTTATAATAGTTGGTTTTTATCTTAAACGGCAATCGCAAACGTTTAGTGCCTTATAATGATATTACTTAAATATTTTATTACTTGGTATTCTTTCATATTTGACTTTAAGGTTTAGAAACTGAGATCTATCCTTAATACATTTGTCGAATGTTTGTCTAGACACGAGTATTGTATTGCTGTAATATTTTCTTGCTAAAAATAAGAAGATTCCTTGTCTTATGGTTTAGAAATTCGAAAGAACCTATTACCCCGTTAATGGGTAAATTTTAGCGACAGGAGAATCATTGTCAAGGTCAAACCTCCTATTGACTGGATTACTACTAGAAAACCAAGTTAATTACCAGTTACACAAACATGGTAGGTAATAAAAAAACTGGCCAAGTTCGAGTCGGACTGGCGCACAGAGGGTTCCGTACAAACCTGTAGGAAAGGGGTAGTAAGCATAAAATTATAAAAAAATTATATGATGTAACTTTTCGCAATTATTCCTTTATTTGAACTATGAGACTTTGCTTTTCGTTCCAAATTTCAAGATACTGAGTTCACGGAAACTACCCTGTAGGTTTAATTCCCTCGCGAGTCTGAAAAATTTGCATCATAAACGGCTGCATCTTTTGATTACGTTGGCTTAGAAATTTGATTTTTCACAGCTCTAAGGGACAGTATTTGAGACTTAGACCTGAGTATATATCTGATATGCATTTCAGCTTGATACTTTCACGCGTTCGTGAGAAAAAGTTACATTAATAAATAGTCACAAATATCTAGGTTTCTTAATGGCGGCCTTATCGATTGAAGCTTCTAAAGGTTCTCTTACAGGGAACCATGCACGTAAATGAATAATATAAAATTAGAGAGGCCTTAAAATATTACATTCAACAAACATATTTGATAAATGAACAAATTATACATACAAATGGATACACAGATAAATAAATACATATACTGAACAAATTAGGAGCATGTAAATACATGATATATAAATTAATAAAAATTAAAAGAAGATGTACTTTAATCATTTAAAGTTATCAATTTGCTTAATGTAGCCGCTTTTCAAGGCTAACTCCTTGGCGTGCGGTATTCAGCCTTGCTCTCGGCTTTTGTCTCCCATGCTCTATATCATGCCTCTTTAATTGTGCTAACTAAGCTAACAATGGTGGTTTACTGGCGAGGCCGTAATCGCTTTGGGCAACCGAATCACCCGGCTTACTATGCCAAGTATGTTGAGTACTTGCACAAGAATTAGCATAAGCTATTGAAGCGATGAGTGGGACCCGTGTTGCTTTGGCATTACTTATTCTACAGTTCGATTTAGATAGACGACTCTAGTTAGTAGAAGTTACGTAGTGTCTTCTTCTTACACGATAGAAGAGTATTATCATCTATGTAAGAAGCGATAATGGTGTTGAATATGCAAATCTATTTTATTTACATCTCAATAAAAAACTAATAAAACCAACAGGTCAATTAAGCAATGCCTTCAATCAATATAATGAATTCAATAAAAAATTGACACTCCGTAATAGGATCTATGACATAAACTTTACTACGAATTTATAAACATCGTAAATCACGATGTTTTCCAATAAACTGCTTCCTTACACAGTAGCACAATGAATATGTACCTACCTATTTATTAGCCAGTTTCCATATTTTGCACGTAGTATTTTTGCTAGCATCTTCTATGTCTTGTTTTTTTCATGCTTTTTCTTGTATGAGTGAGTGGAATAATGATATTTCTCTTTGTCGCCCTTAACACTAAGGGGATTTTGCGTCTTACAATACTCTGAGGCAAATGATAAATCTATCTTCTTACTGCCTTCGAGGTACATTTATAAATTGTTCATAATACAAAGCAATCAATAATTTAAGGAACATCGATTTTGCAAACAAATATAGACTGAGCAGATAATGCAGTCATTATGAATCAGCTAAGTTTTATGCACAATTTAGGATTAACTAATTGCCCGAAGAGTGCAGGCTTCTCATAGATATACCGTGTGCAATTTACCCTGACATTCTGCACTCGAGCACAGAAGAAATAATAGTACCACTACTCGAGTTGAGGTCGCACGAAGGCAGACTTGTGCTTGTAAGCATATGAGTTCGGTATCGCTAACAAATGTATTGACTGTGTTATTGCAGGAAATTTCTCATAACTCGAATCCCTTGAGGTACTTGAAAGCTGGTTTTTACATTGCCTATGTAAAAAAAAAAATTACATTGCTAATTTTAGTACCTTTTAAGCACTTGCTTAGGCATTATTTACTGTCATTCTGCAGGTAGTGTCGGATGAAACCGAGAACAAATTAAATAATGACTCATATTAGTTAAATAGAAAAAATAGTAAGTAAGTAGATTTCAGCTGGCCTATATCTATGTATTATGATGGTGAAGAATATAAAGATCCAGACAGCCGCGGGTGAGATAGCCGTAAATCAAGCTGTCTATGGTTTTATTGGGTTCTCCGACAGTCTCTTAAAAGCTAGGAAACTGGTTTGACAGCGATGAGCTCAATATACGAGTAGGTTATAAATGCACTTCGTTTTCTATTTTAAATTTGAAGGCCAAGATGTCAGACATTATAGGTACAATATAGAGTTCACCATAATCATAATAATCTGTATCTGTATCTTAGATAGGTATTTTACATACGTGAAGGGTTACGTTTATTTGGGCACTTTTAATCGCAAAATATCTAAATGGGCTTTTATTTTTGTCGACAAATTGTTTTTGCAAAATAAAATACTTCTTCAAATAGAAATGTGTGATTGAGTAATATTCACGGCATAGGTACGTGAGTGAGTGGTCAATTATGTATTTAACCAATTCAATCTCAACAGACGATATAAGTGGAAGTCATTAGTAAATATGTATTTCATTGCTTTGCTATTTCTACCAATGAAAATATGTAGAGAATGCACTTTTCTTGCACAGGTGATTTTTTTATCCTACACTGCTAGGCATTTGACCACAAGTTCGGACGACCACGTAAGTCAGCGATGCTGTAGCCCTAGATGGAGCTTGCCTAGTCTGGAATAACCAATGGCCGTAAGAATTTAAGTATACTTATAGTGTGAAACGGAAGATTTTTACCCATATACTAGAAAATGTACTTTCGAAATATTTTACTAGAGGATTTATGCTTCATAATCACGTAACTCATGCTCTCCAGCTCATTGTAAAAATGCACTAAAATTGATGAACAGTCTAGTGTCATGAAACAATCTTAGATTACGTGTTTTATGAACTCGTATACCGTATCTAGCCTGCTAACCGGACATTTCATAGCTAGATTTCACTTTATGGTACTTGTTATAATCTGAGTTCATTTACCGCAGTTTTGTGGTAGGTATATGTGCATTTAAACAATAGCTACAATCGCACGGTTGGTAGGTACTCTGTCATTTGTCAGTTCTTTGGTAGTTGGTCATTCTAGTTTAGTATTGCCGTCCGTCAAGGCCTTTGTTTAGGTATGGTGCTATAATTAAAATATATCCCAGCAAAAACCAACATCTTCTAAGCCTGAGGTATACCTACATGTACAGGGTGACTTGTGATCAACTAGCATTCTTAAGGGTGGCTTCTGATGACCATAAGCAACCACTTTTACCCTATTGAAATTTTAGATTTTTTCATTTTCGAAAATTTGCTAGAAAAAATCAGAAGTTCCATGCGTTTGGCCGCAGTCAATGATCTTTATGTATAGATTTAAATAAAAGATTTTTTTTGAATTTTGGAAAGTCGTATACTTACCAAAATTTGTTAATAAAGTCCTCAGAAGCCACCCACCCTTAAGATGATGCTAGTTGATTCCTGTATATAAGAGACCCTGTATATAAGGTCTTTAAACATTTAAATTTAAGACATTTTAATTTTTTATTACCGTAGCTTAGGCAAGAGATTGATGAATCTTAATGTTATTCATAAAACAAATTGACAACATCATAATTTATAAATGATATCGCGGTAGCGGCAGACATCATAACAATCCCACGTTTGTAAGTGTGGTGGGAAATCATTTATTTTAATTGCCTTTCGGTTCTTCATTTACTGCCTAATCATTTTTGAACAATTCGGCCCCTTTGTGCATGATGACGTACCTTTGACGCAAAAGCTTCTAATGCGATACCTATTCGTAATGATGAGCTCTCTTTGAAAAATAATGCAAGTGTACCTTTCATTACATGGACCTAATAAAATATTTTTAGTCAGTTTTGTCCGTAATTCATCATTACGGATCAAATCAAAATCATCCGTCATTCATTCTCATCATATATACCATTATCTACGTATATATTATTATGAGTCACTAAATACGATTCAGTTAATACAGGTCACAGAATATGCTCCACAGATTTAAGTGCTCTCTGCCACATTTCATTATCTATAATACGAGTACCTGATCTGATCATTATCGAAAAGATTAGGTACTTATCGTGAGTCATTAATTATATTAGTTAGGTATAGTTACCTTAAAAGGCAATTTTATATTTTTATCTTAATTGTTAATATACATATATATGTTCATACATATTAACTATTTACAAGTATCATTATATTAATGCAGAGCTATCTCTTTGCGTTATTCCCTAAATGTATAACAGGCTTGCTTTATCTGCAGCAAAGACTAGACTTGCGCCATAGACCATAATAGAGCAGGTTGCGCCACTCTGCGGTCATACTACAGTGTGCCTACTAACTAGCGTGCCTATTTAACCATTATTAATGATAAAGATAACGTGCTGTACTTACATGCCTACATGTCAAAGCTGCCATGGACAGACTGGACAGGTCGTTGTGACTTGAAATATGTGCCGTTTCAAAGTAAGCCCTCCACTATTTCTTAGTATGATTCCACATCTGTCGGGGACTTATTCTTCGTGTCACAAACACCTCACAGCACACCCAGAACTGAATACAGATATTTAAACTCATCGAACGCCTGCCTCGGTCGGGAGTTAATCCCGAGACCGCAGGCAGGCTATCGAATCGAGTATGGTAACGACAAGGCCACGGCACGACGTAGTCAAGTATTACAAGTAAAATCTGAGAGTGGAGTGACAGAATTCGTCAATCTACGTATAAAAAAGAGTAAGACCCTAAACTACTGAACCTAGAGACATGAAATTTGGAAGGCGTATTCATTATAGGTAAGTTGTAGAGGTGTACTAAAGAATGTTTTTTTTTGGAAATTTAACCCCTTCATGAGTCAAATAGGGGTTCAAAGTTTTAAGTGGCGTGCAACGCCGCGAGTGACAGCTATAAGTGTAGGCATATTTAACTGTAAGGCCAACTTCTATATAGTATCTTTTGGCACTAATAAAGAACTCGTAATTCTATTAAAATGAAAAAATAGCTTAGTCAAAGCGGGTCATATCACGGCAAACTCTCAAATACACATTCCCCATTCGATTCTGATCTTAATCATTATTCGAAAGTGTTTCCTAATAGATCTAATAAGTCTGTGGTATACATTTTGCAAAGATTGTCACATATTTTATAAAATGATCATGTACCGTACCAAGGTTATTAATCCGATTTTGATAATCGTCCTGCAGTTCTGAATACGAGTACTTTAAATTATAAAACTGTTAAGCTTTTTATATTGAGATGTAGCTACGTATGTATTGCATTATGTATATTTTGTATTGCATTACTAATACCTAAATGCATTGCTGCAGAACACCAAGAGAGAAAAATGTCATATCAGTCGCTTTGAATATATTTTGGAGTAATGATGTAACCTCTTAATATAATGAAGCGGTTTTATGACTACCCAAATCCAATTTGTGAGTCAGGTCAAACAAGTTTTAGATTTGAAGATGTCCAACTAAGAAGATCTTCCTTGACTCATAGTGCTTGCCACATTGTATACAAACCGCCTTATTTATAAACAAGTCTCAATTTCGAAGGGTTTCGTTTAATCAGAGAGAACGTCTCTTGCCAAAAAATGACGACACTTAGATGCTCAGCTTTGAGACGCGTTTATAGCTAAGGTCATTTAAGCACATGCTATTAAATGCAGAATTCCGCATAAATTGTTGTATTTTGTCATTGAAGGTTGGAACTCAATTAAGAAGCCAAATTCCTCGCAAGTTTTTACATACGATCAACGAATATGTGTGGTAAATAGTCAAGTAACAGCCAAGTCTAGCAAACGTCCGCAATTTGTCTAGAATTGCTGCTAATAACGGAGGGACTGTGTTTGCGCAATCAGGGCGCAAAAACGTGGTTTTAATAAGAATTGCTAAGCTAGCTTCTTAGAATTGAAACCTTACGTTGACTAGGCCCCACATGCCTAAAGCATTTCCGCCTCATGTTAAAGTAAAGACGCGAGTTTGGTAATGCGAAATTATCACACAAACACAGATATGAGAAATAAACTATATAAGAGCAATAAGATTATAGCTCTTATTTTTATATTTTGTCTTTTATCACGAGAATAAACGAGTTTTAATATATCGGTGGTTACTATTTATGACAAGGTATTAAGGACTCTGGTTTTCATTCTGGACTTTTATATGAAAATTACGTTTTAGATAATAAGTTAGTTCAGTAGTGAGACCTTATTTTGCTTTTGGAACCATATTTTTTTTCATTTTCCTGTCAAAAAAACCGTCACACTTCATCATCATCATACATAAGTTGTTCTCCGACCTTGGTTCACCTCGCAATGACCTCCGTACAGAAGGTTCGGTTAATTTTAGTAATTTTACACTTCCATATCACTGTTATGTAATGTCGTAAGGTTAACAAATAAAGTGTTAACATATGGTATGCACGCTTTCCTATTTGATCAACGTATTTTGTTGCGTAACATGTCATATAAACAGCCTAACAAATTTAGGAAGTACTTCACAAGGAATTGACTTAAGTGATTTATAGTTGTGGTCAAATTAAAATGACCTTTTAACCTTTATGTTTTATAATCAAGACGTGTGGTATGTCGATTCAATACTAATAATTTTGATTTGTTATGGTCAAGCTGTATTTATTTTAAACTTGGATATTGCAAAATTTTCGCTTAGGCAGATAAACGGCTGAACAATTCGTGAATTGCAGCTGTGAACACAACAGAAATGGTAAGTATTATTACGTTTTTTTTAAGAAGTCGTTGGTAAATACGAGGATTTTATATAATATTAAAAATTCAAATAAAAAAACTATCTTACAGTATGTATTAACAAAAAACGACTAAATTACGTTTAATTTTTTACTAAATATATCTAACAGTAGGCTTCGTGTCCTACCTACGTACTCGTACAACCTAAGTAAGTATTTATCTGTTGCCCAAAGATTGATCTATCACAGAAAAAGTGTATAATTATAAAAGTATGACTAGTAAATCAAATATTCATTATAGCTATTTGCATGCAATAAAGCTTATCTACGTATAAGGAACGATGATATATTACGTTAGATCTCAAATGAAACAGCAAATCATTTATCTGTCTAACGTGTATTGCTAAAAGACATGTTCATATTTGACTTATCATGCAATAATAGAACGTTGTTATTTCAACTTACTTGATTAAATTCAAAGTCTTTGAATACGTGAATGTGTAGGCATACGATTAGGTACATACAGAGTTATAAACATCATAACGTACATATTAATTAATACCCCTATTATATTATATACTGGCTGTAACTGCGACGTCGTTTACAATTGAAATCGTTGTATAATTTATATCAGTGCTAATTCCAGTGATCCTTCTGAAAGTATTTTTTATTGTAGAAGATATGAATTTAACCGTGAATTTGATTAATTTAATCCATACATAGTAGTTCGCGCAAGTATGTTAGCATGAGTTTTTGCTTGATAATAGTAACGACAACAGCCAGAAACTTGAACTAATGTTGTAATGATAATAGTGCGAAACCCTTAGTGCACGAGTCCGACTCGCACCGATTTTTTCATGTATGTTTTTTCTCCGATTTTTCAGAAAGCTCACAATACATATGGTCGCAGTACTACTAGTCCTTCTCAGAGTGTTTATAGGCCGAACAATGTTTTATTTCTAATATTTTTCCCCTTCCCGTATATTCTTGTCTTTGTCAGATCGATAATAACAAAAACGGATTCTTATAACCCTGGATATCTTCATGTTTGGAATATTGCTCAAAAACTTTAACTTAACATAAATGCCTTGTGTGTTTTAACCCAATGATTATGTAAGGTAAGGTCGCAAATGGCACTGGTTGAGCGTTATGCAACTGTGTGATCATTTTACCTTACTTGGATAGTAACTAAGACTCGTACTATATAGATGATGATTATTCTCTTATTAGGCGCTAGGAACAAGTTGTTCAATCATATGATTATGTAGGTACTTAATTACTACAGTGTAATCTCCATGTTTTGTGTAGAGTGTCCAAACTATAATCTTAATGTAGAAGATATCCAATGATAGCTCGAAAACGATACTAGTACTCGAGAGTAGGTACATATTTTTCACAATGTAATAAATCAACAGTAAATATGAAGGATCATTTTGTTTCGTGAGATAAATAATGTTTAAGAATAAATATACGTAAACGGTTAGATCGACACTGTCTTTATCGATTTTTTGAAGTCTAATACGAAATATTAAGTTTAGTGTAAAAAAGTGTAGTGGGCTGGTATTGCCTCTTAATATGTTATTAGCCGTCGTAATGCCGTCACGAACTATGTTAAGCGCGATTTTGATTATTAGAAACGGGAGATATTTTTACGCTCACGGTACAATATTAAAATTTCCACAGAAATAAGACTTTTTTGCCATCATTAAGTAATAGAGACATCATCTATTATGATTTACTCCGGAGATAGTTTCCAATAAATTGTGTTTTTCGATAAAAGTTATGATATCTCCGTCAATATAATAAATAATAACATTATAACTACAGAGTAGTAGAGAAGTAACAGATTTGGAAATTTATAGATTTTTTCTAAAACTATATGGCTAAAGCATATAATTTACTCGTAAATCTGTCTCGACATTGTCCAACAATTTCATACGTACACAACCCAGCTAGTTACGCAATCCATTCAATTGAATTGTTTGTGGTGTGTTGTGCAGGGTATAATTACAGAAATGCACTATCATTGCACCAGGAACAGCAAAGGCCAAAGGTGACAGCATCGCTCGCGGCGTCACTGCCCGACTCTTGGTAGGAAAGTTAACGCAACATAGATAAAGAATAGGTAGGTATTTCTCACAATGCGTCAAGAGACATTATAATAGAAACATTGCAGTTTATTGTTAATACCTTTATCGTTACGTTTCGATTCATAGTGCTCCACTGCTGGGCACAGGTACCACTAATGAAGGGGGAATAGGTTTCATCACGCTGGCAAAATTGTGATTTCGGGGATATCGTTTTTGAAATCTATTCTACCTACTTACCTCAAATTGTCTTAGCTACTTCCGACAAACAGATTCACGATTCAGATGAAGGAATTCGTACATCGTAAGATGGAGGAATTAAAGTCAGTTTTAATCATAAATTCTTATACGTATAAGAGTGTGAAAAAGTGCATGTCTGGGATGGAATTCACGCCCTCTTGCTTAAGAGGCAAGGGGTACGCAGACTAGGGTATCGCTAACTACTTAGGTACTCGTACAAATACATACCGTTTTATATTAAACCGTTCTACTTACAAATATACAATAATACATTGTATATATAGTTTTTGATGTATATGATGAAAATTTGTTTTAAATGCTATGCTCTGATTTTACGAGTACAATTTAAGTAACTTTTACAAGGTACCTTTGTAAAAGTTACAAAATTTTTAATTTATTGATACGCATCTTAATTATATCTCGCATTCTACGTTTAGCAGACTTTCAGCATAATAACCAAATTACAACATTTTGGCTTAGCTTAGCTAGTTGTATGTAATTAACTGATTTGAAATGATATAGATCGTATGTAACCGAGCAGGTGCGGACTATATTTTATTAATTGACCTATGAACGTAGGCAGGCTGGTCACAAGTCGTTTATGTACAAGTCATAAAATTGCTAGCAAGAGGGGCTACTAAGTGAAAGTGGTCATTGGCAGATTGCAAGCGCACTTTCAATCTAAATGCCTGGAGCGGTCGGTGCATAATTCTCAAATAGCTATTCTAAGACTCGAGATTGAGTATAGCCGTCACTATTCCTTCAGTAGACGGGATTATGTGAGGGATAGCGACCAAGTTAGTTTATGAAGACCTGAAAATAGATAGCAAGTCTAGAATAGTGACTAACGATTACGTTCTGAATTTAAGATGAACAGAATCGATGTAACCAGTGTTGTGTAATTGCATCCAAACACCTACCTTAACTTGTAAAAAAAAAAAATATAGCCTTGTTTATTTTATACCCATTATTGTAGTTGATGTTACGTTGAAACTTGTGGCGCAAAAAGACACAAACGCGAAAACTGTGTATGTTATTTTCTCTTATATGCTGAGAAACGTAATGGTTGGTAAAGTTTGTTGATACAAAATTATTGACGAAATATCTCCAAAAATAAAACTATAAACTACTTGTATGCAATTATAGTGAAGATACTTGACATGTAGTATACCTTAGTAAATAGTTTTTTTTACTCGGAAGAACCAGCCAGAAGGAAAAACCCTACAAACGAGGTTAACGACACACATTTATTCAGTAAACAAGACTCAAGTAGATTACAGGAGCATTGTACTACAAAATATAACAGTACAACACTGTACATGACTAATATACGAGTCTAACGAGCAGAATGAGGTAATAATCGTAAGTCAATCGTAAGTTCGGCACGCGTGGCGATTACCACGGATTACCATTAGCGAACTTGGTCACCGCTATATGTAATATATTACATTTTATATTTTTATGATGATTTTTAACCGTCTTCAACAAGGAGTAGCCTTTTTCTTGTGTTTTTTCCAATTTCTAAGAAACTGCTAGACCAATTTGAAAAATTAATTTTAAGTTCGAGTTGTTCTTTCCAATTTGTTTAATATATTTTGTTTTCAAAATAGGTGCAGTGTATTTTATACCAATGCCATTTATATTTTTTTAAGGAGTAAACTTTCGATACAAAAATGTATATATGTATACATAGATGACATTTTTAAGTTTTGCGTGCCGAATCGAAGTCGGGTTTCTTTTACCTTACTTTTAACATGTTAGTTTCCACTGTGTACTCTGTTTCATACATTGCCAGATGGGTGTTATACTCATTATACATTCTTGTAATTTATTTAGGTTCCTATAGATGAATATAAATATAAAAAGACAACTGTCTAGGACACTATTTCATCACAAATTATTGTAAATCATATTTTTACATGCGCTTGTCAAAAATAGGTAATTATTTATATGAATAAAAAACTGTATAGTAACTGTAACATAATCTGTAATAAATTTACATTCCATGGCTTTATCATACTAATTATTGAGTATGGCACAGATCACTAACAATACTACATAATTATTAAGTATTCTGTGGCGCATAGTGCTGTCACGCGTTTGCTAATCTTAGGATTCGCAACTTGAAAGTTTTGGCATGTTCCAGTAACAAACTCTTGCGCGTAAACGCTGAAGTTGCATGTGCAATATATTTCAGGAAGCCGTTGCTAGTCTATGGCTTGCTATCGTAAACTCTACTATTCACTGGGCGTGTCGATTCATACTGATAATCGTGTGAACTAGACGTTATAATTTATTGTACCGTTAACAATGTGTTAAATGTTAAAAGCATTGTTTAAGCGCACTGAAATTTTGTTCTATAGTGATAATTAACTATCTATATCCTCTCATGGTTGAATGCAACAAGGATAATGTGTTAAAACGTTTCGTAAGTCCTATCCATTATTAAGTATTGTGCAAAAATAAATCAAAGGTAAGATTTTAGTTTAAGATCGTCAAGCGGATCAAGCGGGCAGCCCAGCGACTCTAAAAGAATATTATTTAACTTCCTGATAAAAAACTCATGTTGAAAAATCTGTCGCCAGGGACCTAACGTCTGGAAGTTTTCAATTAGAGCCAGTGTATGCTAAGTAAGCTTCGCCTAAAGTCACACTGTCGGTAACTTTTGAGGTCGTATGAGCAGGTGGAAAAATGCCTAGCTGTCTTGGATAACAAATAAGTAAAATTAAAAATACCCCCGACACCGCTATTTTGTGGTGGCGGCCATCCATCATAGGTTTTAAATTTATCTTGACTAGTGGAACTACACTAGTGCACAGTACAAATCCAAGATAGCCGCCACCAAATCATGGCTATGTCGGGAGTTTTTTGAATTTCTAATTTAACCTGTTTTGATACAGTACCTGGTAAATTTCACTTTATCCATATAAAAATCATGATTTTCTTCTATATTTTATTTATAGCCAACCATATTTGGTAGAAAACATCAAATACTTTACAATGCAAATAAAATGTGTATTCAATTATTAGTCTCTGGTTATATATTTTTTTAAATGTACGTTTATTATTTTATGTCTTTTCAATTATATTATTATCTGTTAGTCTCACTACAATCAAAACCTCTTCTATAGATTAACTAAGTTCATTTGTAGACGAAATTAAAACTATAGGCGCTATAAAAAATATTTCCCTCCAAAAAAGGTAATATGCGGTATAAAATTTTCTTCCCTGTACATACTTGCTGAGATTATATTTTATAAACTTCACTATAGCTTCTCAGTAATGCAATAGGTACCTACTGTAATACATTTATTAATGAAGGTATGATAAAGTCGGTCAAGTTCACTTATTTTAAACTCGTGTCCATGTCGACTCGAACAATGAGTTTCCGGTACAAAAGACATCAACGCGCGCGCACTAATTTCCTTTAGAGCGTATAATTCTATTCTTATGAATTTGTTTAATTAGCACTTTTCCGTTGTCTTCTGTGTTTCAATTTAAATTTATTTTGTCAAGTAAATTAGTAATATTATTTTTGTCTACTTCCCGGTCCACTCAGTTTGCGGTCTACCTCCTGTTTTGGTATCGCCATTGAATTGATATTATATAGTCAACTGCGTTTGCCTTTACTCCTGCCCTTAGCTGTATTAAAACTCTGTCTGTAAAAGAATAATCCGTATACGTTTTTCCATATAATTTAATGTAGTTCACATTTTACTCCGTGTCATTTCTTTTTTGTCACACTCATTGAAATAGATCCAGGTTATCACGTAACGTTAGCGGCAAAAGAAGGAATTCAAACAAGTGATAGAGGTCTGGTATGAGAGGTCTAATTCCAGTACTTAGTGACGATAAATGTCTGCTATGATTTTGTAATGTTCATTGAATTCTCTACAACTGTCAGACATTTCGAATCAACCAATATCTTAATTACTTAATAAAGAGGTACGAGTATGATACTCTTGCATCGCCGATGAATTTAGTTGTAATGTTTTATTGACTTCAAAATTAAATCAAGATAAATGTAGAGCAAATCTTTTATGTCAGGACACACTATTATTTATTTTTGAACTGAGTTTATCGATTCTGTCTGAGCAGGGTACAAATGCTTTATGAGAAAAACTAAGACTGAACTTTTAAATCTTGTGAACGATGAATAATATCTTTCTCCAATAGTGCCATTATAACCGATCTTGTGCGTCTTTCTTTAAGGTAAATTGTAACTAAATTGGTTATTTCTCTACATTCCAGGTAAACCAGGTACGGACTACCCTCTGCTTGGCGCCGTGCCGTATACCAACTTCTACTGCGACGAGCAGCCTTACCCGGGCTTCTTTGCTGATATGGAGACGCGGTGCCAAGGTGATTAATTGACCGAGCGAGAATACAGCTCTGCTTCGAGTCTATCTATTTATCTTTTCTATATGGAAAGTTCATATGCGCGTAGAGTTTTTATTTGTGAGGGTTTTAGGGCGTTGTTTAATGATTGCGCCACATCAACAGTTTCCATACTTACTAGTACAGCGTTTACAGTACATCTGCTGGCTTAGTTGTCCTTAACCATCTACTAAAGTTAAGCAGCATTCAGTTTAATTAGACTATCGACGTGACCGTGGAGTTCATCTGAAGTTACGTTTCATTGTTTGGTTAATGGTTTTGGTTGCTTATTGGCTTCGGCTACGTTGCAAATCCCTATGGTGTCACAAAATATTAAAAGAAATAAAGGTAGTTTTCCTTTCCAAGCCACACGAAAGTTTCTTATCTCCATGGTTTTTATTATTATGATAACATGGGTAAAGTAGAATTTTAAAATCTGTCTGATATATGCAGGGGTGTGTAACACATAAATGTAATCTAAACAAAGAAATTTTTTGAATTGTTTATTAAAAAATCTTATTTTTTATAGATTATAGTTTAGATATCTTACAATAATAGATTAATATCTATCATTTTATTTATACACCTGTTATTAGTTCTATATTTATTAGTACAATATATATTTTAGAATAAGCATAAATCCAAAATCATTGCATCTTGTAATCTGTCCGCTCGTAAATGCTACTTGTGTCGACTATACCAATTTTAATCAATATACACTAAAATTGAATAGTTAACCTTGTGAAACTACTTAATTTTTTGAATAAAATATCGACGATGATGTGCTTGTGTAGGCAGATTCGTTTTATATTGTTAAAAGATTAGACAAGGCATTCTTGATTCAATCTGATGAACATAAAATTTTATTACACTCTATAAATAGAAAGAACACTGCTATATTCAGTGGGAGTGATATACTATTAGGTTACGATGTAAAAAGAAAAAAAACATTGTGTTTGTGAGTAATCCATTACGTTTTCCATTGTCTTCTTCCACCTACATTCCACGTACAAGTTAGAACCTTGGCCGTGTGATGATCATTAATATTGACCTTTTGATCGAATAAGGTCAACTAATTATAGCAAAAAGTAACCCGGAAGATGATTTTGACATGAAATATTGAGTAGAAACGTGAGATCCGCGACTAAATTGGCCTGGTTACTAATACATCTATTATATCGCCCTACATCCCCTATTATACTAAATGGTTACATCTTCTTTAGATTAGACATCCAGAATTAAATTAAAAAAAATCTAAGGTATTATACTATCTATCAATGGTCAGAAAATAAATAAATTTATGAATCAGTAAAGAATGTTTGTTGAACCAATAACTATCCTGTTAGAAGAATAACTTTATTAACGGACAGACAACTACTATTGTGCAGTGACTTCTGGCAAAAGACGCGTATTTTTTTTGTTTTTAATACATTTCCTTTTTGTTTGAGTTTATTGTAATGACATGTGTACTTGGTGAATAGTAAAAAAACCATCTCGCTGTTACGTGCAGTAAAATTATATTTAAAGTCCTAAAGTAGCAGACCAAATGTTTGAACGCATATAGTGAGTATGACGTAAATGACAATAACGTCGAGAAAAAAAATTATCATGAAAAAACTTGCCTTCAAATCTATTTCACCATCTTCACCCTCCTAGGTCAGCGGCTGTAGACTACCTTGTATTGAAGTGAACCTCTTTTATCGGAGTATATATTTATACAGTGTTATTATTAGTTAGGGTTAGCCGGAACACAATATTAAAATGTGTGGCATGTTGCACCATCGCAATATGTCTGAAATCTCCTACTTTTCCTACCGGTGATGTAACGAAAATATATAATGTTTCCTTATACATATAATTATGTATCTAACTAATTATCTATGGCCAATAACCCATCGAATATTCATGTGAATTCCTCGAAATTCCTTGCGCAACAATTCATTAGTTGGAATAATAAACATCATTTAGATATATTTCTGGGTAAATAATGAGATTTTAAATGTATAAATATATGATTTAGATTAACTGTAACGTATTAGGGCAGTAGCTCTGCTATATACTTTTTATAAATTTATTTATTTTTAGTATACCTACTATTTGTAATTCTAATAAGTTAATAACCTTTCTGATGGCTAAAGTATAATCGACTTATGAAAATTTCTTGTATAATTGTTTTGTCCCAGAATGTTAAGATGACGTGGTAATAAAAATCATATTTTTAGAATTTGTTAAAAAATAATGTTCAATACTAACCTATAATTATGCCATGACATTTTATTACTATGACATTTAGTTCATTGCTGAAAAGTAGTGGTGTAGATATATGTAACACGCCCCATGTGTATGTACATCGTTATTGTCGAATAGTATCACTTGCATGGCACTATTCACTGTTGATAATTTTTGTAATTGTTCGAGTCCTATTAGTAACGAATATGACATTGGTGTCCAGTACCACGACACATTGCGTAAAAAGATTTTTAATTACTACTTTACTCACGTACATTTCAGCTCCTCGTTCTTGCATACCTCTATGTAGCTAAGCTGAAGGTTAGATAGTAACAATGAACAGTATTTACCATGACTGAGACACGTTAAGGCAAAATGGTAATTTTTCTGACTTATTACTAGATATGAGTTAGCGGCGAATCAAGAAAAATATCTCCGAATTTGCTTGTTTAGGTATGTAGTGAAATGGTAAATTTCGGTAGCATTGAAATATTTGCTACTTGTTAGTATCTATCTCGCAATTCATTTCAAAATATTCACCTCACGTGTAGATTGATTGACTTAGCGTCAAGAAACGCATACCTAATAACATGTATCTTTATGTATTGAACTTTCGTGTAGGTACTTGTATATGATTTCTATATTTGTTGTTGTGTTTGACAAAATAAATTGTCATTTATTCATTCATAAATAACCGCAGCATGCATTGACGTAAGTAATAAGAATGGCTGTATGCACCTTTGCCATAGGATTGCTTTAAAGCAGATTATTTAGTAACATTCTATATCTGTGGTCTCTCCCATGATATTAATTATTTCGTACCTTGAAATCATATCATATCATACTAAAATTATAAAGGTGAAAGTTTGCATGTACATATAAATGTATAGGTCTGTTTGACCTGTGTCTGGGTGTTTATTATATATATAAGTATGTATATCGGTCATCAGGTTACCATAGCACATAGTTTGGGCTTTGTGTGGATGTTGTCCTATATTATATTATTATTATTATATACATGTATGGTCATTACTCATGCTCAAACGGCTAAACAGATTTAGATGGAATTTGGCTCGAAGACTAGTTTATACAGTGCCCTGGATTAACACATAAGCTAAATTTAATCACGAATAATTGAAGATTTCTTATGGATAGATCGAAAATTTAACGCAGGTACAACAGCAGGGAGCAACTAGTAGTTAATAAATATTATAGCATCCTTTATATAGAAAACTCAACGTACTATAGTAAACACCTATTAGGAGTTAAAAAGAACGATATTATGTTCATTAATTGTTCGAATCTTGTCCGAAGTGATTATTTCGTTTGGTTTTGAAAACACATTTTTTATTTCCAGCATGGCACTACTGCGACATCGACGGTCGCCAAGCATCATTCCTCTGCCCAAACGGCACAGTTTTCTCCCAGGGTGTGGCGTCATGCGACTGGTGGTTCAACGTTCGTTGCGCACTCTCCCCAGCTCTTTACCCTCTGAACGCCAGGCTTTACAGGAGGCGGAGAAAATCTTCCAAACCCAAACCCCACAGGGTCATAGACAAGCAACTCGTCGATGAAATATTCCTGTAATTGTAAATAAATAGGTTGTAACGCTTGCTAGTGTGAAAACGCCATCGTAGCTTTTGTAACTGTAGTATCTAATATTAATAAAGTATATTAAATATAGTTTTATGATTAAATTTTTAACCGTATTAAATAAAAGAAAATCCTAAATCTCTTTTCTCCTTGTTGTGGACAATGAATCGACATATCATACTTGAAAGATAGCCCTATATATAATATTTATTATCAATATCGTTCTAGTAGCTAGAATGGTTTTTAAATTCTAATAATTGAATAAATTGTAAAGGCGCCTGCAGTAATTTTATAATATTATATCAGCAGTAGTATTTTAATTTTTTATGGTAGTTATTAATGTAGGTCCTTGTAGATATCAACTGATTACATAAGTAAATTGTCAACAAACTCTTAATTACGTTTATAGCTTTAGGAGAAAAGGTTTGATGTGGGAGAACGTTTTGTGAGTCATAAAATACAATCACAAGCGCATGTTATGTATTCGAATTACTAATGTGCAATAAAGTGGACTTGATTGACTTACAGAGTGTGTCGACTTCTTGCGACTCGTAGTTCAGTACAGGTTACGCCTTTTCTCTAGATTTATACACTAAACTCTACGCGAACGCAAAATCAACTAAACCTTATACAGCATAATGGCAATCATGTTGATAACATTTTGCTGCTGTGAGTTGCGCAGTTAAAATGCAGTAGCTTATTTTTAACTATTGCATTAGGATCGATTTCTAAGTAATTATATCACAATCTCGCGTTTTTAAAAGTCAAGAAAGGGGCCTCTTCTTCAACAATTGATTTTCAATTTCATTGTTTTGGATTTAGTTGCGGGAAGTGCGAGTTATGCACAAACAAAACCCAGTTCTTATGTTATTCGAATATCTCCTGCGATTTTAAAAAGTAAAACAGTATTAAATCATTTGGGAACATCATATATGCAGCGTGGCGAGCGATTTATATGTTTCTCCACAAATATATACGATAACCTCATTACTAGAGATGAAACCATTTCTTAACTTCTTTCGGACAATGATTTACATAATGCTTGAAAAAAAAGGTATAAAGACTTACATAACGTACTTTTTCAGTCATTCGATATCAAAATCAAACATCGTGACTGATTTTGACATAATTAAAATAGTACGACATGGGAAGTATACCCTTTCAAATAAAAAATGAGTTTATCGAATCGGTCCACCCTTCTCCGAAAAATCAGGTAATAAACATAAAAAGATACATTCGAATTGAGTACCTACTCTTTTTTGGAAGTCGAAGAACACTTCAATGATTGTCACAGAAAGGAAGCCACAGTTCGGTTTGTGTTTTGCTAGTGAGGTATAGTAAGGAGTAATCGGTTCGAGATTGTACTCTATGACTTCAACCACCTAGCTTGACATGTTTATTCTTATCCCTAGTAGACCAGGGGAGGGGGCATTTAAAAGAAATAAAAAGTAAAAAAAAAACATTATTTACTTTTTCATAGGACTTTTAGGTTTGCCGAAAAACGAGATAAACCGTTTTTACCCTTTAAAACTCATACCTATTCCCTTCCCGACCTCAGATCGCCTGTAAATTATTTTTCCTTTAATTTTTATAATATTCTCCTCTTTTTCCAATGGGTTTCATTCTACTATTATTTTTTTGGTTTTAAAAATTATCGACCCTGGTTTATAGTGGGCAAAGTTAGCTGTAATGATTAATATAGTAGAATATACTTATCGCTACTTATACGATGTATATATCGATACTTATCGCCTTACCTACTGCTTTTCCCTGAAGGATGTAGGTGTACGCGTCGTATCTTGGAAGGCAGTCAAATTGTCTTCGTGAATCATTAGCAATAAAGGACACCCAATTTTTTTGGTTCCGAAAATAACAAGGTCTTCATTTGCACGAGTATAAGCATATGCGAGTAAGTATAGGTATATTTTTATGAATATTTATCATCAACCAAGCCGATATATTTTTAAGCAGCTTTATATTCTTACTAAATGACTTGAAAGCCTATAAGAAACATTTTTGTACCAAGCTTGCATAACCATTGTTCTTTCTTTTTGTGTAAAGCTTTGTGATCACTATGTATTTTTGGCAGTTATAGACTAGCTCCGATAATCTTAAAAAAAATTCAGGCGCCTAGCACTAAGCTAGTCATTGCGACTAGATAATAACTCTTCACGTATACTAGGCCTTATCTAAGAGGTATCTAAGAAAAATACTTATTTATTTATGGCAGTATCTATTTTACAGTTTTTATTTAGTCATCTATCATCGAACAATGTATAGGTTCCATTTAAGGAAGCATCGGGAAATGTACGTTATTAGTAGCACCTTCCCTACCAATCTACTGTTAATGATTTCTCTATATTTTTATTACTTATTTATCAAATCACAAAAGCTCTACCGGTATAATAAATGCTAGTAAAGCCTTTTTAAATTGATAGCTCACACTTTAGGTCCCTCGCCTTCCTTGGCAAAACAATGCCAATTCATTATCCAAGGGTCGCCGTTATGAATTGCCAACTGTACGCTAACAGAGGCAGCCGTGGGAACTGTATACTGTGGAGGCTATAGAGCTGCTTTTTCTTAGCACATTGTGTGTCCGCTGGCTATTTTAGTGGCTTAACTTACCTACTACATAGTATTGAAACTACGCTTGGATATTAATATAGAGTGGACTTAATAAATAACATATACGAACAATATATATATTGTATCAGCGCTTTAAAAGTGTCACACAAATCTCATAATTTAGGCTTCAAGTCATAGCGTCCCACTGATAGGGACAGGTCTCCTCCCTAAAGATGTAGGTCATATGAAGGCTATACGACCCACGCTGGCCAAATTGAGTCTTGAGGACTACACTTTTCTTCGAAAGCTTCTCCGACAAGTAGGTTTCCTCAAAATGGTTTCCTAAACCGTTTAGGCATGTACAATACAAATATGATTGAAAAACTCAGAGGTACATGGCTGAATCTGGAAATAAGCACGGGCTTAAGAACACGTACTAAATTTATTGAAATAAAAAGTCCCACAATCATAATCAAAGGTTCTTATGATACTCGTAATAATTATCTTGACTGGATAAGTTTAATTTTAAACATTCAAATTTAAGCTAATCAACTACTGATTTTAGGTTTTTTTTGTCAAATGTGTGCTATTTCCGATACAAATAGCTTTAAGTGATATGACCGCCACTTGCGGTACTACTTGCTGCATTTATTTCGTTATATTACCTACCTATTTCCTATAAAAATAAAGAAAATTTGTTTTTTCTATCGCCGTGGTATAGATATGAGGATCTAGTCGAAGATGAAGCTCGCCTTCTAAGCAGCTTTGGTATTGGCTAGACAGGTAGGTACATCTCAGGAAACAATGTAGAGTGAGTGTCGAAAATAGACCCTTTCAAACTTATGAACCGAGAATGAAATATGATATTTTACTTAGTTTTATAAAAAGTGTTTTTTCGTTGTTACTATTTTTATCGCTGTCTTATAATTCCGATCTATCATTTAATTGGTATCTACGTCACGCGACGGCTACATTTCGGAAGCGTATGCATACTGCATAAACACGTAGAAGCCTCGTTCCTGTCCAAAACAACCACGGTCCGAGACTTCAGCTCTCGCGTTGTGCGGTCATTTCTTTCGCGAAGCGCGCCGAATGCACGCGCGAGTTCCGTGACTGAGTGTGTGAGCGGGAAAATACAAAGTGTGTTTCCGAAAATAAGAACGAATGTCCCGTAAAATATTTGCGACTGGAATTTAATGAAGTTAAAAATGGACTTCAAAATGGAGTTGTTGATGCTTATTTTATGCGGTAAGTGGTTTTTATTTAGTTGTGATACTAACTTTAATTATTTGCTCAATTTATACTAAGTACGAATAAAATTACCATGAAATTTAAAACATTTAAATAATAATGTAGAAAATCAAATTTGCATATATCAGAAATATCGTCTCACTTAATTATAATAACGAGAATAACAAACAAAGATAATTGATAGAGGCAAGTATCTCTGTTTCGAGTCGAGCAAAATGTTTGTTCGTCTGACAGAGTTTATGTTTGTCTGGGTGTTGGTACTCACGCAAAGTCCGATTTTCAACACATTTTGATGAAATTTGCTATGAAGGAATTACGAATATGTCAGAGTTTTACAATTAGTTTTTTATGGGAAGAAGTTTGTCACGATCAATTTATCGGCTATTTTTTATAATATAAGGCAGATTAAAGCGGTATAATTTGGAATAGAATTCTAAGTTTTAATGAATATTATATAAAGTATAATATTCATTAAAACTTAGTAGTATAGTAGGGTTATAGGGTCGCATAACAATTTGTTCTCGACAGATCAACTGTTCTATTAGCTAGCTATTGTTTTGTCCTGACAGGTAGGTATGCATACGAGTACACTACAATTCTACAAACACGGAAACTAGATATAACTACACAAGAAACATACGTATAATATAATGTATGTATTAATAATTATAATAATGATAGATGATTTTGATCATGTATAAGTATAAAAGAGTTAGTCCTTACTGACTGACTGACTTCGCTATGTATAAACGAAGAGCCTAAACCACCGAACCTGAACATGTGAATTTGGAATTCCAACCCCTAAAGGGGTGAAATGGGGTCCCAAAATTTATATTCTACTAGCTGGGCTCCGCGGATCTTTAGCTTTTTATAGCCCATGTTACTCAGTGATAATGCAATACAAAAATACGAATCTTTTCTCTTTATAATATTAGTATATGTAGATTTTATATCGCAGGCAACGCCGCTGGTGACGGCCACTCATAACATTATAAAGCACTATTTAAAACTTTATTAGCTAGACAGATAATTAAGTTGGTGAATACATATTTATATTAATGCTGCAACAAAGCTGCATTTTAAAACAATGGCCTTACAAGAATTCGATTTAAATAATGTAATTTTTGTGAAATCTTGCCTCATTAAAATAAATTAAAAATAACTTCAGTCTGCGGATTCACGCTGAATAGTTTTAATGATGCTACGTCTATAATGGTTGAAAAATAAAAAAAAAATGTATCGTATTTTTTCTTGTTTTGTACAAAAATTTGTGCTTAGTAAGTTTTAGCTATTATTTTTTGTTAAATTTTGATCTTAATTTCAAACAAGTAGAGGTCACTTTTCAACAGCAACCATTTATTGCAACGAACCATATCCATTCAATGCCAATGTCTTTGTATGAAACATAGCTATTGGTTGTAGGTATTTATATGTAGGTACAAATTACTTACGTGTTTGTTGTCGTAAGTTACATTTACATAGAGTCTTAACGGAAAACCTCTAGACGTATTTAATTTAAAACAACTATTCTCCAATTTATTTTATGGCAATAACACATTAGCAGTTGCCTAAGGAATATCGATTCATTCACAATCACTGCCAAAAATATTAAACCTAGCGGAACCGATTTCTATCACGTCATGATCCGTACAACAAATCAGATTATATCCGAAGAACGAGAAATTAGTATGTATACTTCTATGTGTGTGGAAACTACTACTGTTTCTTCGTTACACTTTAGCCTCCATGTTATAGTTGATTGTACAAATTCTTTATTTACCCAGACACTTTAACATCTTGTTTAACAACTTAAGAATTCAATGTAAGTTTTAATTTCCAAATGTGCAGTAATACTTAAACCGGCTTTTAAGATTGTTTTGGTGAGTTAATCATTCAAAAAATTACAATAAATTCAAAACCCATCATATTATTCTTTATACATATGGAAATGTATAATACAAACTAATCAACAAAAATCATGTATTAGTTGTAATGTGTCAAACAGTGCTACATAATGACCATCAGAAACAAAGGGAAAATCAGATTATTCAACCCTCAATGTACATGACATTTCGTAAATTAAAGCAATAACTTCTTAATATTTTTACGAAAATTATGTTACAAAAACTTTCTCCGATCTGCAGGATACAGAAATTGGGTTCAGCAGTGAGAGCGATCGAAGGGGTCTAATTCCCGAGGTCAGAGATCGGAGAGTTCTATTGTATGTTTTTTTTTGTAACTTTGTCAATACGATAGTGTATTATCACTTGATAAGAGAAAGTGATTGCACTCAATACATTTCCTACTAGTCGAATTTCGTTTCAAAATATTGTAGAAAAAGACACCATGAAGTTCCCTGCGCATGCTTTTAAAAAGTTATTATATTACATAACAAAACTTAGTTTAATCTTCACGTTTGCATTCGAAATTGAAATAAATATAAAAGCAGTCACGCAATAGCACTTCTCAACTCTTTTTGGTTTTATTTCACCAGCTTGTTTATATGTATTGCAAACTCTTACCAGATTCTTTTATTTATTTTTATGCGTATGTCGACATAATCGTGTTTTCTTACATACTTTATTTAGAACAATGCAATTGTAAATACCAGTTTTCGGCTTCATTATAACGAAACTACAAAACCGCAACGTTACCTTACCTTCGTTTTAGCAATATAAACTGTCACAAGGTTGATTGGAATAACTTATTAGGCTTGAAATTTAATCTCATTCATTTTCTAATAAATCATTAAAAGATTTTATTATTACTAGCTAATATAATGTTCATTGTATTTTAGACTAAAAGGATACTCTACTACTTATACTCGTAGTACTCGTATCTAATGTTTATAAGATATAGCATCTTTAAACGAAAATGAATGCAGATTTCTAACTATACATACTTGCAAAAAATCAAGACGATTCGTCACTTGTATATCGAGGAGAAGACGGACAAACAAACTTACAAACAGTTTTGCATTTGCGTGATATGTGTGGGGATATGCGTGTCTTCTGTCAAGTTTTTGTGAGTTCTGACAGTCCCTGTGTCTTGTACGTACCTGACAGCTGGCACACGTAACAAGCAAAAAAATTTAATGTTTTAATTTGGCCATAATGATACAAACTGCACTGTGTGCTACTGCTACCATTAACGAGTACAAACCTTAAAAAGTTACAACCGACTTCAATTCGGCAGGCGACTATAGGCACAATTTTTTTCACTTAACAATCAGGGATTTTAATAAAATTTATATGAGACCTGGGACTTGGCGATGCTTTTTCGGCATCTGTACAGCTACAGTTTAAATAATGAATTGAAATAGTGGGACCGAAGAACAAATTTTTAATATGGAACATCTGATACTTTTATACTGCATTTTCAAAAGTCGTAGAAGAAAGGTTGAGTGTCATGTACCGAAAAGAGTTAGGCGCTAAATACCAGTTGGGTGTCCAGTATTTTTTTAAGTAGTCAGGTATACAATTGAATTAATAACTTCCTTTGCGACCTTATATCTCGCCGACCTCTTGAGCGATTGTGTTCGTTAATATTCAGAATTATTATATAATGGTTAAGCTCGTCCTACATGCCTGTGTCAAATATCTTTGATATGGTCGGTAACATGTATTGCGGCCGTAAGAAACTTTCTCTTATTTTAAGAGAATAAAGGTATAATAATTCTCGATGTCTATACGGACATTTATTTTCCATCGTTCTATACCCGTGTAGCAGAAGTTTAAAAAGAAATTTGGAAACATAACCTACCAACTACCTTCTTAGGAATAGCTTTTTCCTAATTGATCTAGCACGCACACAATAAACTGCTTATTCTGTACAAGTTTACGAAGCTTATGTCAGACAGGTCTAATGGTAGTCTATAAAGAGCCATTACATGTACTTAAAGCACTTTAACTGCCGTCAGCAAAAGGGAAAATCTTAATAGACACGAAGATTACTTTCTTGATGGACACTTCTAAACTGAGGAAATTGTTTTTCTTATTGTCCGTAAGCAACAGCTTTCCCGACGTGCGTGCATTTTCCATTTCCGTAATTAGTAGTCTTTAAGTAAAGAGCTTTTAGATGGTCTTTTAGATGCTATTGCTCGATGCAGATATACATTTGTCACGTAATATTCGATAGTATATATAATTGATAGTTAGGTCGTTTCATATACGGAAATCAGAGATCTCTTTCACGTCCGCTAGAGGCACTACGGACTAATTTCTAGATATATTCGTTGGTTGGCTATACAGGGTGACTTGTAATCAATTATCATCCTCTTAAGGGTGGCTTCCGATCACCATAAGCAAATACTTTTGTTCTCCGACTATTGAATATTCGCAAAAAATGTTGGTTATGGTAATCAGAAGCCACCCTTAAGAGGAAGCTATTTGATTACCATTCACTCTGTATTTGTCAATCACATCACACTTATAAATGCGAAAGTTTGTATGTGTATGTTTGTTTGTTTGTCACCTTCTTTTACGCTCCAACGGCTGTACGGATATGTATAAAATTTGGCACGAAGATAGCTTATATCTTGGATTAACACATAGGTTACTAAGTATATCAGAAAAAATGCAGTATTCCCGTGGGATAGTAAATAGGTAGGTAGATAGTACGATATACACTCCAGGGCGCGGCTACAAATTACTCGTATATAAAACAATATTAGACGGGTTTATGGATAGGTACAATAGCAAATAGCTTCTGTTTTTAGTGATTATACAACTTTGGCACTTTGCTAACAATAAATCTTATAAAAAGTTGTTTGTACCTTTATTATAGCCACCGCCATAACAACTCACTCACTTTTTTATACAACACTTAATACACACGTAGGATTACATTACACATAACATATTATTTTCTAAAATCTCTACAAGTATAATGATAATTTAAGTGTTACCGATTTTTGCGTGCCTTCTGTTGACTTATCACTACAAATCACGTGATTATTAAATATCAGGTTTTTGATAAAGAACGAGTTAGTATGATTATGTCAGTTTAAGTTATAAGTCGGGTTACGAGACTGGTCGGACTAACATTACGTTGCGGATTTGTTTGGTCTCGGCCAACTGTAAGTTGTACTAGTAATGGGTAGATTGACTTATCTAGTTTGTAATATGTATCAACAGGATAAAGATTATGACTCGCCTGTCGCACTTACTATATTCATTTATAAAACACTACAGTTAATACTACTACGGGTATGATCACATCGAATTTAAAAATATATTGGGTAATGTTTCGTGATTGTTTTACAGGGTAACGGGCTGGGGGTGTACTAAGTCAAAGGTAAAGGGCCACTATGGTCATCTAAATAAGAGAAAAAAAAATCAGCTGCTTCATACATTTTATTAACGACCGATAGATAAATTATTTCAATAAAACAGCTGTATTTTTTCTCGATTTTTTAGTTAGTTCCATAGTAAAATTTGTTTCTTAGGATGAGTTATAGTGGCCCTCTTCCTGCTTAACACACCCATAGTCGATAAGCCTGTATTATATCGTTAAAAATCATTGGTTATAGACTCCTAGAAGGCTAGTGCCACCGAGTCTGTTTGAACCACGTTCGGGGCTGATATTCAGGACGAGTGCGTAATGTCCTCTGTGAGTTCACCTTTCGCAATTGTCCTCGTTTGATAAGACTTATAAATGAAATAAAACAAGCATATTTATATGTTAACGAAACCATTATACATATTTTGGTCAATTTTTATTTCTTAACTTGAATCCTTAATGTGCACCAGCTATTTTGTGACTACGTGTACAGTTTGAAGCAATAATGAAATTAAGCAAAATATACCTATATAATTGTAATTTCAAAACATAAAAAACATTTAATTTGACGGACTTTCTTCCTTAAGAACTTATATTCTATGGAGTTGACCCGGAATTAAATAAACAGTAGCCAGTAAAAGTAGAATAGTAAAAAAGTAGCACGCGAACAAATAACAGAAAATGTTATGTTTATTGGTTAGAAACAGATAATTATATAATAGGTTCTGTATTCGCGTAAATAATGAAGATGGTAGAGCTACGATTTAGCATATCCTCTATTAATATTTACAACTTCTCCATCTTTCATGAACACAAATACTGTATACCATATAAAATACAAGTTATAAGTGCGCCAAATTTCACGCATTTTTTTACAATAATTGTAGATTATAGCACAATAATGTCACAAACTATTGTCTATGGGTAATCCGCCTGTAATTTTTGTTGTTGTGAGCAGAACTCGAGTATAAGGAGTTCCTTATAGTGATTCGGGTCCGTTTTAATGGAGATATTGTGATATTTGTGAAACCGCAATGTACGCTGTAAGTCGAGATACAGTGTTTCGCTTTAACAACGCTTAAACGCTTTCATTTTACCTCCTCTATACACGTCTATATATAACTTACAAATAAGACTATATCAAAAATTTTAAAGTTTAAAATGAAATATCACACATGCTATTGAAGTTACAGTATTTTGGTTTAATAATATTCTCGTGCGTTATATCTCGCCGAGATACAGTATTTTACTAAACCAAAGCATTTAGGCCTCCACTCTGTGTACTTGTACCTATAGTGCGCGGAAAGCTCAACTAGCGTTGGACAGTATGATACACTCAGCGTGATGAGTGGGTGCGCGGAATAATTTCGAATATTAAGTTCCTGGAATTTGGATTTGGAAATCACCTAACCTTAGACCTTGCAGAGATCAGAAGAGTATTTATTATTCCTCGACAATTGTTACGCACTAAACTACATTTTTAGAGAAATACAGTTCTTGATAAAAATAAAAAAACACAAAAATATATGAAAATAAAGCACGACTTTTTGTACAATATTCCCAAGAAAAATGGCCCTGCCATTAGGGTCATTTTCCTTGAAATTAATTTTCCTCAAATCAAAATCAATACTTTGTACTCATACATATAGTGTTTCGGCGTAACAAACGTCACAGTTCTTGATGAGATACGTTGTGATAATACACGTTTTAGCGTTTATTTTCCTTAAATTATAATATAGATTAACGTAGAACATGGCTAGACAGATATCAAAAAAACCGTTACACCGATACAAGACACATAATGTTTCTTTAATCAAATTCATAAATAACCATACGTAATTCAAAAAAAAACCTAAATGCTTTTCTTCATACAGCATTTTTTCAGATACAGTGTTTTGGCTTTACACGGCACCGCTACCTGCGCTGCCGTGTAAAGCCACTAGTTATACAGGAAGCGAATGTCACTTACTGGACAGTGGTTGACCCCAAAAATTAAGTGGAAAATGGAAACAAGGCGCAAGGTCAAAATGTTTTGTAAATATTATAATTAGCTGTTAAGTGATTGTAAGGTTTTGTATAAGTATTTTTAGTTATCGCGTTGTCTTTCTAACATAATTTTCTAAAATATAACCCAGGTAGAGACAATTGACTGTTATTCTGTTAAAATATTTTTGTAAAACAGCTCGGCAGTCGATTTTAGGAAATGAAATTGATTTTAGAAGAAGTCTAAATATGATATTTCTTGGCGGTCATGAGATGACTCGTAACATATTTTGTAACTAACAATTTAGCTAACACATGTACCTAGGTGACATGTTATTATTACTTAAGTTTTACTAACTGATCTCTTGCAACGCTCTTCTACGTAATTGGTATGCTCATAAACACTTCACTAGTATAAACTTACTTTGTCATCTTCGACCTACCTTGATACATGTTATTGGTGTGTTAAGTGGCAATTCCACTTGTAGATATATCCGAGTGTTAAGTAATGCGGAGGCAAGTAGGCATAGGTAATATATACGCATTCTTAATTATACACACTGCCAGTGTCTTACGAAGTAATACGTAAGCAAGCCGTCAAGGGAATCGATGCGATCAAGATTCTTACGTGCGGTCGAGTACTTGGTAGATTCAGTGGTGTAGAGACGAGTATTGCATATTGTTTTTCGTAGCTACAATTTTTTTGTATTCTTTTATAATTTTTTTGACGTCGAGATTTCTGAAATCGGAGACAAAAAGTTTTTTTTTCCCAAACCAAAACCAATTTCCAAATAAAGGAGGTACTCAATTCGACTGTATACGTGTGAACAGATTTAAATAGTTATGATATAGCCTAGATAGTTATATATAATATATAATAATATTGTTTCATTTAAACTTTATCAAATTTGGTCAAGGTGTTAGATTTTTAAATCGTAATTATTGAAGTCTGTAGTCACTATCAACTAAATAATGAAAATAATGGAGCAGCAGATCAGTTTTAGAATATATTATATATTCAGGTATGCGCCTTAACTAGATAGTTTTCAATTTGGAGACTACATACATAAATATGTTAATATCTAAACCAAAACTTTTAAATCCACAGCATCTATGCCTGAATCGTAAATCCATCAATACTGCGGATGCCGTACGGATATCCAATGGTATGAGAAAGTAGTTACAGGATGTACCATAACTGTATAACTAGTGCACCTCTATATATATCTATACCTACCTACAAGCAAAAAATAATAAGCTTAATAGGTACTTGTTCTAGTAATCTTGTCTCGGATAACTAAAAAGGTTTCTATACTACTACAACGAGAGATTTAGTCGGTATTCTAAGCAGAAGTTAATCATAAAGTCAATATCATAATTATAATCTTCTAGCAAGCTTTGGCACAAGGAAGAGGCCTATATCCACCAATAGGTCAATACAGGCTGAAAATAATGATTATGATGATGATGAACAAGCTTTGCGTAATTCGAATTGCAGTTTTCGAATCCGATCAGAATCGCATCGATCCAACGCTTCCGCTTTCGATGTTATTCTGTGTCTCTGTTGGCGCATCATTAAAAAATTGTAAATCTCGCACCTATCAATAAGGCACGTTACACATAGATTAAAATCTATCTACTCGTTACTAGGTTTCATATCCGTCAATGGAAGTATAGACACAGGCATACCGCTTTCACTGTAACCCTATCGACCTCACGGTGCCTACTTGACTTGACTTGACCATAGCTTCTCATTAGAAATTTAAATTAGCTAGCTAATGGAAGGCGTTATTTAATAAGAACCATGTGTGTTATTTATTAGATTATATGGTAAGAGGTAGAAATAGACAAATTGATCGTGATAATAGCTTTGAAGTACCTATCATTGTAGAATGAATGATTATAATTTTCAATTTCATCGTAGGTGTTCCTACTTATTAGTAAGTAGTAACACGATTTTACTACCAATTATTTAGTTACGGTTATCCATGGATATATAACTATGTTGCTACTATTGGCAATGAGTGCAACAAGAATCTGTTAGTTTTTAATGAGACTGTTACTTATAAATTGATTATCATGTACCTAATTTGCTATTATTAATGTAGAAAGTGAAGAAAGTATATCAGTATTTTTTACTAAGTGATGTTTTCTATCACGATCTGATTTATTGTTAGAATACACAATTGAAATTGAACTGAATAAATTGTTATGCAGACGGTTACGAAACTGTCATGCATCAATTACATCTTGATGTCTAGAGCAGAATAAGTGATTGAAACTGTCACATAGCTGCAGAGACTAAATTAATCTTCCGAGTCAGAGGCTTTATTCAAATACACACTTTGGGTCCAGGTGATTCTAACTAACACTCTCACTCACTCATGTAAACCATGACAATGTGAGTGATAAGGACGGATCAATCACGAGAGAAGGAATTTGTGAACCAAAGAAATTCACAAATTCATTAGATTTTTATACTTTATCTATTCTCTAATGCCACGAATAGCTCGCTGAGATTCTGCGTTTGATGTCGGTGCTTTTGTGACGTAATTAAATTCTATGTGATAAATTAGCTACGACATTCTGTCTGTAACAATAATAACACAAAATCATAATTTTATTAGTGTATTAGATTTATTACTTGATATCTAGGTAACGTTATTCAATGTATCGGAAGTTACTATTTTGGAATTATACTATAAAATGAAACTAATTTTAACACTCGAGTATGACAAGCTCAAGTTTTATCATTGTTGTCCATAGTTTAGAAATAGGTCAGTATGTATCGGTTATATTACTAAAGCAAGTTTTTTGCTGGAATAAGTATATATATATATATATATATAATTCCTATGTAAACTACTTTACTCACGCGATGGTTACAAGTTAAGACGGATGTTGCCAAGTATAAAAGCATGTGATATGACATTACGAGCTTTTCTAACTACTCTTATATCGTCATATCTTCCTTTACTTTCTTTTTACCAGTTTTAAATCCATTCTGAGTGCATGACTGTATTCTCGGGCGAGAAATCGTGCGACATTTTTTTTATTTTTATATTTCTATATACACTACAATTAGAAATTTATTATTAATGTAGAAATTAAAACTTAGTTATCTGTAGATCTGTAAGTCAGCAATTAATGAGTCAACAGCGAAACACGTGCGGTCTATTAACTGCATGAAAACATTTTAATGTCTGTCAGTACCAGGATATCCTTTCTATTTAGGTACGTTAAACGGATTTATGAGAGGGTCGAATCCACTCTTGGACTGCACCGCGTCACGCTCGGTATTATGATATAAGATCAAGTGACACACTACGGTCTGTGACACCGGATCAATAATCATCATAATAATCATGAAACTGAAATAAAGTTAGGCTGTTGTTGGTAAACAGAGTGGCGGCAGATGGACCAAACGTTAACGTGGCCGTGGTGGCGGTGGTTATTGGTAGCCGGATCCGCGTAAGCATAGTTTTGATTGTCCTAAGGTTCGTTAAGTCAACGTTATCAGAACTGTCGCGGGCTAAAACTGGATAAATTTTACTCAGAATGGGGAATGGTGGTGAATCTAATGCTTAATATGAATGGAAGAATAAGACCTGTTCAGCTTAAACCTGCTTGCCTCTATCGTAAATAAAATACTGAATCTATAAAATTTTAATACAATGAATAGTGTTTAGGTACACAAATCGCGAAGTTCCCACTAACTTGACAAAGAAGAGAACTTACATATTCGTTTGTCTATATTCTGACCACGATATAACTTAAACCGTTTTCCCGTGTATCAAAGTTCAAGTGTAACTTGCCAACCAAGAGCTATGTAGGGTAAACAGGTATACAAAGCAGCCTTGCGACCGGTAGACGCAGTAGGCGTGAGACATGCGTGAAACCGTACCTAATTGTAACATCGTAATTAAGGCAGTAATTACTGTAACTATGTGTTAACTGGCATAGAATGCGAAGTGTTTACATTCAAGATCCGTCCCTATTGTCACCACACAAACTGTAGGTATTGTTCGATCTGATGTCGAGCGCAGTTTACAAACATACGTCAATATTGATACGGAGTAATAGTTATAGATTATTTACGGTTTGAAAGAAGTGCTTGGGCTAATTGTATTATTTTTCACGAAAAGCAACAGTGAATATGGCCATTGACGTAGAAAATTCAACTTTGGCTATAGTCGTGCGAAATATTAATACTTATAGTTATTGTTATTCCATGCTAATATTTTGTTTTCTGTTAATCTCAAATTGAAAGAATGGAAAGATATTTGATTTAAAAATAAACAAAGGTGTGTAATTAACCCAACTTTCCATTTTAGAGAACGGTCAGTGTATACCGACCTATACTGCTATACGATTAGCATAAAGCGTAGGCTCCTAATAAAGTCATGACGAAATGTTGAAAAAACTTGTACCTATCTATCGACGTGCAATACCTAGGTGATTGTAAATATCCCAGTTCTCAAATAACAAGATGATGTACGAAACTAGTAATATAATTTGATAGTTGGCATACCTTGCCTAATATTTGCGTAGATGCATTCGCGTACGCAGTACCACTAATTAGTTGCGGCTCTTTTATATCCTTCGTAAACTTGTTATTAGAAAAGAAATGTTTCATTATGAGTAGTACAAATTACCAACTTGGATTCGTAAAATGCAATTATTTATTTCTTGTATTGGCCAATCTTAATGGCATTTAGGTATAAAAAAAATTTTTTCGATGTACTTACGATGTAAAGAAATGAAATGTGACTAGTAGATGCAGTAATAAAACTTAAAGAAGTAATAAGGGTTTATATAATATTTCATCAAAAAGCTCAAAACCAGCCACCAATCCCAGATCGGCTGCAGTAAACCGCATGCAGCGCAGCCCAGCACAGCTTATGACGTTGTAATATAGAAAACATTATGGAGAATGACACACCAAACGCACGATGCTGTGCAACTACGCGCGTATACTCCACCTTTTATGTCGTATACCTCCAGGTTACTCTTCTTGGTTTAATAGCTACCACCTTGCAAGCTAATGTTACACTTCATCAACATTTGCCATGAAAAAACCGTTATATGTAATATGTAAATATAGAAATAATAATACATTCAAATATTTCTAACAGTGACGAAACCAAGTACCCTTATATCAGATAAAATGCAGCACTAAATAATGAAGCGGTGACAGGACGTCGCGTCGTGAGACCTACTTAGAGCAGTAAGGCTGTTGCGAAAACCCAGAAGGCCTAACTATATCGCTCCCGGCTGATATCGAACTCCTATGGTGTAAGCTGCGGATACAAAAAATTTACGATATTTCGTATCAGCAAGGCAGTGCAGTAAATTAGTAGTACTGCGAACTGTTGAACTCACAACCACAACTCCCTACGACAGTGATGAGGTACAGGGACATCAATCTCGACGTGATGATGATGCAGCTGGGGTTTAAATTTACAAGTAGGTAGGTACAGCTGCGTTGTCGCTATATTAAGTTTCAAACTCTCACCAGCAGTATTTATACTTGTCATCCCAGAACGATCTTGATGTGCTTAAAAATAATCTATATATCATTGAGTTCAATAGCATTTAGCGAAACGTCAATATATACTTATTAGGTATATACACGCTCCATTACGGCCCAAATGACTTAGTGCCCTTTCTAATTATTGCAGTGCGTCATACGCACTGTAATTTATTTTCGAACCGAATAAAATGACCACAGCATGCTGCCAGCAAAGGCTACGCGGAACTGTTGCGCAATTCACGTTGAAGGCAGCTATGCTAATACTACTTTACCATATTCATATTTATCAAGGAATTTGAAAGTCATCTCACAAGCGTTAGTTAAAAAGAATAGAAGTTTCCACATAAAACAAACAATACAGGTACTTAGACACAGGGAGAGTGAAGCAACGATGGAATACATCACATGCAGCTGGATTACTCCTACCTATTAATTAAATAGGTACTGCGACAAAGCTTGTTGAAGACTCGATACCGTAAAAAAGAAGTCAACAAACAAATTCTCACGCGAGAGCCACTGACGTGTTATTAAGTCTAAACACACTACGATACAAAGCAAAACAATTAATCTAAATCAATTGATGCAAATTAAACCAACCCGTTTTAAAACAATGTACGAAGAAGATCCCGCGTTCTTGACCTACTTAGTAATTTCAATAACACGGGTGGAAGAGAATGTGGAAGATCGTACTTTAAATATTCACATACATTTCACAATGTTTCACTTGATAATGCAATAGATTGGCTTATATATGTACTGATGAAATTTGATTGAAAATAATATCTACACATATTACATTATACCGCGTTGGCAAAAGAAACAGCTCGATGCGAATAATATTTGTTTAGAAACGATTTGCAACTAATGAGCGGTAATATTTTAACGAAAGTTAAATTGATTACGCGTCTACTGTAATTTATTTAGTTATAGAAATTCATTGTAGAGCGAATACACTTTTTCTACTATCTTGTTAAATTTATTTATTTTTGTGAAACAGGATCAGTATTAAAAAAAACCTTCCTGTACCGTTTGTCTGTTCAATTTGCTCTCTGTTAAGTTTAAGTTCTTTATTTCTCAAACGAAATACATTATTCCTTTTAAAGAGAAAAACAAAAATAAACTAAGTATAGCTATACTTTAAGCAATACGGGACGGACAAAAGCATTTTATATAAATTTACATTTCATTTATTGCTTAGGGCAGTTGGTATTTATTTTTAGTTTAAAAATAATCTATATGTACTTATCAGAATTTGCACGTGTACGGTATAAGGATTATCTACAGTTTTTACTTCGACGTTATACTACGAGTATGCTACGAATCCGTCTCCTTCCGTTGTACCGTATAAGTACAAATACTAATAAATAATTCCGTAAAAACTGTACGCGTGTGCCTTTTTACCGTTTCTGTAGAATTTCTGGTCCAAAAAGTTTGATACTACATGTTTCCAAACCAGCGGATACAAGACAGTGATAAAATCAGTCTAATTATATTTGCCTACGCGGTCCGCTAAGTGTAGTAAAGCATCGTAGACTCCTAGATAGGTACCTACTTTGTATGCAATAGAATGATTGCATAGGAAATAGTCAGGAGAGAAAGGAGTTGTTTAACCTAGACTAGCTTTGTTTATGTGAAATTGCATTAGTAGGACAGAATGCGACCACTATTCCCTGACATAAATAAGAAACCATCAATAGCACTTAACATACTAAATTAAATAACTTGTTTGAAATGTCTGAAATGTCGCATACAATTAAGAATTATTTTAAGAAACTCAACGGTCTTTCGAGTGGAAACAGTTTTGGCTTCCTGATCAAAGATCTAAATCGGTCATAGCGCTGGCAGCTGATACGATTATATCCAAAATACCTATCGGTAAATATAGAATACCATCATTTTGTCTAAGTACTTAGGTAATCTTTACGAGTACAATATTTAGCACCGATTTTGAATTAGTTGATATTACGAGTAGAAGTTTGAAAATCGAACATGAGTATTGTCACAGAAGAAAATATTCTATTGTGCAAAATATGTACTTTTCAAAAGGTTATCACAACGCCACGCTCGAGTAAGAACCAAAGATTCTTATCCGAGTGACCGCGTGCCCACCAGTCTCACCTAATCGTTGAACGAGGCTCGATTTATGTAATAACTGTTTTGGCGTCTGTCGTACTTCGCAGCCGAGTTTCGCTTTCACTTTAATCGCACTTTCTCGAACTTTAGGCAGATTCATGCTAATGTTTAGGTGACGTGATATGGCTATTGTCGTTTGCGATTTGTGTCAGCTACTTGGGTGTTCTGATCATAGCCCAAAAGTCACGGAAGGTCACGCTTTGATGATCTGCAAGCTGAAGAATTGTTTATCACGTTACGGTACCGTCTTACGAAAATATTACAATCATTCTATCTAATTATAAAAATAAGCATATCCTATATAAATTCATTTACTTATTAAACACTTCCTCCACTAAAAGTTAATAAGGAAAGTCAGATACTCATTTTATACTTAATCGTTATTAACTCATAAACGAATAATTGGTGTGTATAATCCGTAGGAGTGTCAACATAATTATTACCATTTGAATTGCATCCGGCAAAAACTTTAGTTTCACCTTGGCAATGTAGCCGCAATTATAACGCATATAAACACATACTTGTGAATATATTTGTTGGCTATTACAATCGAGATAACGTTATGACGTATAATTCGCAATGAATTTTTTACAAAATTGAATTACCTACCAGATTATGATCACAGAGTATTTGTTTTGTAACAAATTGGTTGTTGTAACAAGTCGAACACTAGAGTGTGAGTGTGCGAGTTGTACAAATTTAAAAATATACTTAAATTTGGTAGATCCCAACGTGCACCAGTCATTCACTTTTAAGGTCAAAAACAACGAGTTCAAGCTGCGGTAGGAAAGCATTTCAGTAATGTGTACAGAGTTATTGGTTATGGGTGTACTAAGCCGAAAGGGGGTCACTTTTCTCGCCCCAAGGAACAAATTTCACCATGGGACCAACTCTGAAATCGAGAAAAAAAATCTGCTGTTCCATAAATTATGTCGACGACCGATTAATTTGTTGTATGGAACAGCAACTTTTTTTTCTCGAATTCAGAGTGTGTTCCATAGTGAAAGTTGTTCATGAGGGTGTGTATAGTGACCCCCTTTCGGCTTAGTACACCCCTAACCCTGTATACGGGACATTCGTTATTAGGTACATAGGTACAAATGAAACTAACTATAGAGTTAGGGCGGGTCAATAAGTCCGTGACTTTTGGAATAAAACACACGATTTTTTGATAAAAAATAACTTTATTTCAACGTAGTCTCCCTTGAGCTCTATACACTTTGTCCAACGCTTCTCCAATTTTTTTATCCCTTCCAAAAAATAAGATTTGTCGAGGTCCTCAAAATAGGTTTTTGTTTGTGAGATGATTTCATCATTGGAGTCAAATCTTTTTCCACCAAGCCATTTCTTCAGGTTTGGAAACAAGAAGTAGTCACTCGGAGCCAAATCTGGAGAATAGGGCGGATGGGGGAGCAATTCATAGCCCAATTCATGGATTTTTGCCATGGCAACTGCACATGTGTGAACCCTTGCATTGTCTTGGTGGAAAATAACTTTTTTCTTGGCCAAATGAGGTCGGTTTTTTTTCAAATCGTCATTGAATCGGTCCAATAAGTTGGCATAATATTCCCCATTGATTGTTCTTCCCTTTTGAAGGTAGTCAATGTGGATTATCCCGCGTGCATCCCAAAAAACAGTCGCCATGACTTTATTGGCTGACAAACCCACCTTAGCCTTCTTTGGCGCCGATTCACCCTTAGAAACCCACTGTTTTGACTGTTGTTTGGTCTCTGGTGTGTTCTGGTGGATCCATGTTTCGTCCACGGTTACAAAACGGCGAAAAAACTCCTCAATATTGCGGTTAAACAACGCCAAACCCTCCTGTGAAGTTGTTACACGATTGCGTTTGTGGTCGACTGTGAGTAAACGCGGCACCCATCTTGCGGAAAGCTTTTTCATGCCCAAGTGATCATTCAAAATTGAAACCACTGAGCTATGCGAGATCCCTACGGCTTTAACAATCTCTCGCACTTTCAATCTTCGGTCGGCCAAAACCATATCGTGAATTTTTTCGATTGTTTCTGTTGTAGAGACCTGGCCGTCCAGGACGTTCGGCATCTTCAGTGCTTCTACGGCCACAACGAAATTCAGTAAACCACTTTTTTACCATTGAAATCGATGGTGCAGAGTCCCCATAGTATTTATCAAGGTTTAGTCTCGGTAATGGTTTTTTTTTCGCAAAAAATTATGCTTAATAAGCACACGAAATTCATTTTTTTCCATTTTCTTCTCAGATTACTGGGTAGTCTGATAAAAATAGCTGTCTAACACAAAATAACTGACGCAGCAAGTTCAAATTTTGACAGAAATCAACTGACAGATGCCTGTTGACAGGAGCAGTGTTGCTTTTTCAGTAAAGAGGTCAGAAGTTCAAAAAGTCACGGACTTATTGACCCGCCGTAGTTTCATTTGAGACCAGAATTCAGGCACATAAATTATTTAGGTTTTTTCGAATATAAGCTTTACTTATACTTACATTACTTTATAACAAACTACGCAATTTGTTTCGGGAACCGTTGACAAATAAATAATAACACCTATACCTAACAATATATGGAATAGGTCAACTCATCCCGCAATATGGGTTTGGGTGTTACGATTTAGCGTACGTCCCATTAATACCAATACCTTGTAACAAGGAGCTGACTGAGACGAAGCCGACCTCTCCATCACACCAGATCACGAACATCGGAATTAACAAGCCTCAGTGTTCTAAATATGTTTGCTAAGTTCGTGATTCTGTAGAGTTTATCGTGTCTAATCCGGTGATCCACCGAGCGTGTTCATTGTGTCATGGCGCATGAACACAGTGCGTTCCGTGACCGCCAGCCGTGTCTTCAGGTGACACTTTAATGTTGCCTAATATTACACAGACCAGCCTATGCCATTGTCTTTTATGCGAATGTGAAAATAACTTATATAATTGACGGAAGGCTTCACTTCCTGGTCGTTTGGTTGAAAGTTTAGGAAACGGGCAAAGGATGTAAAGCTTGTTTCAATATCTGAAATGGAAAGTGGGTGCCTACATCCGTTATCTAAAAATAAAACTTTTTATCTACCATACTTGCGAGTATAGCGGCACCTAAATGTTTAAAAATAGTTTTTTCACCTCAGCAGCTCGAAAAAGTACATTTTGCTGCGAGAAATAAGTGTGCAAAACCCTATTTTGCTCTCTAGAGAGACAAAGTAACTTTTTAATTTTCGTACAGATACAGATTCAAAATTACTTAAACTCATATCAGTACTGGCACAATACAAAGTTTTGGCCCCTAAAAAAACAACTCCATACGCGAATCGCCGTGGCATAACAATGCAAAGAGTTCCTATTAGTATTTCGAACTCCCTTTTCAGCAGATTGCATGGCTTCCCTGATTTTTAAAATCATTAATAATCAGGGAGGCCATGCAATTAGTTTCCATTCATAATTCGTAAAACCTCATTCTGGTTTCGATTGTCAAATTAAACGTTTTCTTTATATATTTTACGTGAAAAAGTTTTGTGTTTCTAATTTGACACCATATAAAACTCTTTTTTAAAAGAGTAATAGTATTCTTTGCATATAAATAAATCAAAAATAAGTAACCGTATCGTAGAAAGTATACATTTAAACCAGCCCTCAGATCCATGGTCACATCCACGTCCGGGTACTTCCAGGGACTTCGATATTGAAAACTGCCCAAACCAGCCTTTAGACTCCTGGTTACAACCACGTCCGGGTACTTCCAGAGAACATTTAAATATTGAAAACCGCCCTGAGTCCCCTACTTATACTTTTGTGCCATCTCAGTCCCCAAGAAATGAAACGCAAACTTCGAGTACTCGAACTCAAGTCACAACAGTCAAGGCTCCGCACAAAACTGTGACTTCTAATTTACAAAACTGTAACAACTGTACATTTAATTTTTGATTATATGTAATAATATAATGTTCGATTATACATAAAAGTGGTTTCCTTTACATTCAACATAAATTGGAAATAACAAAATATTTGTTTATCCTTTCTGATGTTCTCACCTCTGAGGTGAAAAGTTGTATGTGCTACACGAGAGCAAAGATATAAATTTGCGTCTCGTGCATTATTTGAGTCTCTCAACGCTCAAGATTCAAATTCAATTATTAAATCTTTCGCTTTCGAGACTCAAAATCTGCACTCGCAGCAAAAATCCACTTTGCTCTCGTATTGTACAAATAACTATTTTTGTGGAATTGTCACTAATTGTCAAGAATTGTCTTTGCCAGTTCATATGACAAAGTAAGCTAAGAAATATGATCGCTTTATGACATATAGCTGGTGTTTTTGTAACAAAACAATCAAGGCTAAGGCTCAACGATTGATCTCAATTCCGCCATTCACAATACGAAAATCCCGCTTACTTTTTTTATAAAGTCGGATCGAGTCGTGTTGATTTGTGATAGTATAGTAATGACATGGCTAACCGTACACCGATCTCACGGCTAGCGAGGCCGACCAATATTAGCATTGTCATTACTATACTTATCTTAGATTTATTGCTTTGATTGTTTTAAGAAAAGATATTGTTCTTAGATGTAGATTACAAAGGGCTTTATTTTCATACCCTAGCTAGTTTGGACCAGACTCCTAGTTACAGAGCTACTCCCTAAGCGTCTGCAAAATGATAAATAGTGGTAGGCTGGCGTAACTGAAGTTTGGGAAACTCATTTAGATAGGTACTCTCGAAAAATTTCGCACACTGCGATATTTTTAATTTCCTTACACTTTTCTATTCACTTTACTTAGCTTAAATAAGTTAACAACAATACCTACTCAATCAACTTTTAGAATCAATTTAGTGTAGGTAGATACGGAACAAGTAATATGTTTCATTAATTAGTTCCGAATGGTGGGAAATGCAGATATTAAATGCCGTGTCCACCGATGATTCCGAACAATTAACTACAACCAAGATGGTCATGGGATTTCCGAAAGTCCGCGCGTTTATAGTCAATTTATCCATTAGTACCACAATATCTACCTACTGTGTGCTGGCTATCAAGAAAGTAAATCCAATTGTTTCCCGTATAAATAACAAGCAAACAAAGCCCAATCTCCTTCACCAATCAATTTAATGTATATGTTCCGAGCAGTTGTAACTGCGAGATGACCTGTATTTGTACCGGCTGAACTTTAAAATCGTGCGAGTTGACTCCTTGTCATTTATGGTATGTAAGTACCTACGAGAATCTCAAAAGTCAGGGCGTTGTCAGGTCGTCGCTTAAGTCAAGGCAACCGAAGCGTGCTAAATGATACACTGCAACATGCAATGTGATGAATTTTCATCAATGAGTATATGTCAGGTTGTCTAAGCAAAAGTCTAAATAGTGATTACCACGCACCGGTATAGTGCACCTTTTTTGTCGTCTTAAATCTCCTGGGTGATATCACCCAGGTGCAAAAAGTCCAAGGTGAATTGAGGACATTTTAATTTCCACTTTATTTACCTGGGTGCACAAAGCGGAATACCTACGCACTTAAATTACCATCCGAAATCCGGTTGTTATTCTTATATTCTTCTTTCTGACGTCGAAGCTTCCATCTTCTCTTTCAGCGTTCATCGAATACCGAAGTACATTTTGAGAGATTCTAGTTTAGTCACTCATGATTCCTGTAAACCTACGACTTATGACTATCATAAGTCGGTATATTTGTTACCTTTTTCGAATGGGACGCGTATTAAGGGCAAGGGGGTTATCGTACTTATGACCAACACGGCATTCAAGAATAAGACAGCTGTTCTATCCTACTTACACTTTTTTTCTTATAGATAGCAGATTCCTTTTCTCGAATTCAGGTTTAGTCACATGGTGATAGTTGATTGTAATTATGAGCACAGTGACCTCCATTCGGCTTGGATACATCTCTTATCGATAAACCTGCATAATACTTACCATAGTACTAACAATAACTAGAGTAAGTACCTACCTACTCTAGTTATTGTTAGGGTTATTAATATATTAAAGGTCTCTAGTCTCTTTATTATATGTAGGTATTAGAACAATAAGCAGGCTAATCGATATGGTTGAATAGATATCATATGCTGGCACAGCCAGGATGCGGATCTCTGATCGCCAATCACTTCTCCAAGGCTCCAACTCGTGTTCGACACACGTTCAAACCTCTCTAAATGTTAGCTGGGTACTCTTGTTTTACTTATACTTATTTAGTTTAGACATTATAATACTACTCGTGCCTACGAGAATTCCTACTTAGGTGAGGTGGTCGTCGCTTATCCTCTCAGGAACGTTTATCTACATAGGTTTAAAATTAAAGATTAGAACAATTATATTTTTAAGGTTTTAGACATTTTTATGTCTGGGTATATTTTTAGTAAAAATATATAAGTATTTAGTTATAGCATATCCAAATCAAATAAGAACCTGGGCTTACCTGCCTTCTGGTAGTGGGTTGGAGCATTTGGACTATCTGTAGATCTTAAATGGTCTATAGGTAATGATTATGCTTAATTTTTTGTTGTAGTAGTTAGTCATTTTGTTAATTTTAATAAAGGCCACGTATAAAAAATATAGGGACTTACCTAAAAAAACTGAAAAGCACATCGAGTACGTACCTAGTTACCTACTATTAGTTACTACGAGCGGTATATGTACCTGCTCGCATTATGTATAAACATGCATTTAGAGCTGGTAAGTAAATAGACAATTGCCCATCAAGACCAGCAATAGAGCAATTGCACCATTAGCGGATATAATGTGGAAAACGGTGTTAGAACGAAGATAAATGCTTTACAATCCATTGCGTCCGTTCAAGGTTCAAGTAATTAGATGATTAATTGAGGTGCAGCTTGTTGAAGATTTTTTTTTCCATTAGAAAAAGGGCATGTTGATCTAATGACCATAATGCTTTTTCTTAAGTTTATCTATTGAAGCGTGTATTTACGAACTAGGTATGTTGCAATCTAATTAACCTTCAATATTACAACATAGGTAGTTTTTGCATAGATACTGAATTTTCTTTACAATCTACTTAGGTACCTACTCCTAATGTGTAAGTATAGGGCTAGTACGTCAAGTGATACCGCGGGATGATCCAGTCCATCCGGTACACCACTTTGAGTCAAATTGAGGAATAGGTATATATTTAAAAGGTGATATTTTTCTTCACCCATTGCAGAAACCGAGATCGACCGCCTCCTCGCTTGAGATGCAAGGCTTCGCCGACTAAGCTCTCTAGTACAAAATACAAACCATTCCGATTGATCTTGCTACCGGACTTGTTTTGTGATTAATAACAGGCTGAATCTTTATAAGTAGATTTAGCTTGACATGACGCTAAATTTTTCATATGTTAAATTCTCTTACCTAACTGTTATTTTACATAATTATACGAGTTTCATATACGTCCGTAAACGACTATGAAATGACATAAACTATTAATAATCAGCTGATTGTTGAATGTACTTAGTAAATAGGTACACCTTACTTACGTACTTCTCATGGGTTAGGGGTGTACTAATCTAAAAAGGGGTGACTATATTTATCATTAAGAACAACTTTTACTATAAAATTATTAAAAATGAACTGTTCTTTACAAAAAGTTTATCGCTCGTCGGCAAAATTTATGAAACAGCTGTATTTTTTTTCGAATTTACAGTTGGTGCCATAATGGAAGTTGATCAGTAGAATAAGTATAGTGAACCTCTTTCGGATTAGTACAACCTAAGTCGATAAACCTGTATCATGAAATTACCACATAGTCCTAAAATGTACCGGTGTGTTTTAGCAGTTGTACGCAGAAAAGTTTTCTATCCACGACAAGGCCAGTAGCTACCAGTATCGAAAATTTTACATACATCTCGTCGCACTAAACATACAAATATTCAGCCTGTTATTAATCACTAAAAAAATCCGATTGTGGCTGCTGAACTATTAGGTACTGGTTATATAACGCAGATGTATCTCAAAACATCTAGTATATTTCGTTCATTAGCATGAAGACGTATCGGGCGTAACGAATTGATTTTGTGATTTATTCGGAACAGTCCAGAACAGTCACATTTTAATATGATCGGATGTGGTAATTTATGATCGTGTCTGACTACGCTTCTTTCAACTCGATGTTTATAGGTATCAGTATCGTACTTTTCTATAACTATGCGGTTTACTGATGGAGTACTTACATAATTTTTTTCTAAGCGATGGTAGGTAACTATGTAGGTACCATATCAAGCATTATACGTTATTAAATATTCTTTATCGAACCGAATCCAAACTGCTCTTACTTAGAGCAATAGAAAAAAACCTCTTTGCAACTCGGTTTTTTTCTAATCATGCAATGTTTAATGGATTAGTTGTTGATAAGACCTACCTAATTAATTCGTGTTAAGCTATCGACGGTAGAGATAATTTCAAAACTCGACCGTTTAGCTCTTAAGCAAGTTCTCAAAGATTTATTGAACAGTGTAGATACTAGGTATTCGTATCGTGAAAGTAAATACGTTATCATGTTATATAGTTACCAATTACCTAACTTGGTACTACAGTCCATAGTTAAATGCTCCAGCAGCTAGCTGTGTATTTAAATTCGAAGTTAATTCATAGGCATAATACCAATTAATTATTTTACAATGGAATTAAAGTGATGCGATGGTCGATATACGCAACAAGCGGTTTATCTAGATGAAATGCCAAATGTGGGCGCGTTATACATACCTATCTATACCAACTCAATAATTAATCGTCGAAGGTACCTACATTATATTGATGTTCACTCGACCCGTAATCTAATTTACAATCCGCTTCTATGATGTAATGGTATAAGCAAAAGGTAGTTAACTAAAGCGTTAAACGTGTATAAATACTAATAAGAATTTTATAAAACACGCTATATTGAGCTCAATGTCAAGTTGAAAACACCTACGACCTCGATGCGTGCATTGCATTGTCTTTCCGTGCTTGAGAAATTGTTCTATGACTCCACTTATACCACGATTATAAAATTGTATCTATATGACTACAGATAACTTATATTGGTTCTTTTTGTTTCAGTCATACCAGTGATAGTGGAATCAATATCCATTTCACCAAACGGAAACAGCCCTAAAGTAAAGATGATTGGAGGAATGATGGTAGATGTCCAAAAAGGATTTCTCCCAATGACTCCAAGGTCAGTAGAAGCATCTTCGACAAAGAGCAACTACGAAAAGAGTCGAAACGTTAATCCAAACGCGACGACACTAGCCTTGAATGAAAGATACAGGAGACTGATTCCGTATATGACATTTTATTACGCTAATGATCTTGCTACGCCTCCCACTGATAGTACGAAGAATATTGAAATCGAAAAAGCTCATATTGTCGAAGCAAAAGATGTAACCAGTGATCGGCAGCCCAAGAAATTGTATTACTCGCAGAGAAATATTCCTCGGTATCAGGGAAATAGACTGACTCAGTACAATATAGCTTCCGCAAACCCGACAAAAATATACTACAAAGATGGCGTGCCAATTTATCAAATTCCAAATAAAGTAACTTCAAACTATAATCCTTTCGATCGTCCAGTATACAACCACGATATAGGGAGACCGGTTCCCTCATATGCAGCGTTAAATAGAAGACCTTACTTAAATTTGTACAATGAAGAATCGCCTAATATTCGATATTATCTCTCTGAAAAAGAGCAAGCTCCAAAATATAAGTTGGTTCCATACGACAATGCTCAATTTCCTCCAGTAAAGGTGTCTTACGTGCAAACTCCAGCAAAAATACCATACAAGGAAAGCCAAAGCAAAGTGCCTTACAAGCCAGATTTACCCTTTCAAACATCGTATGACCAACATCCAGTAAAAGTTACGTACGAGCAACCCACTACAAAAGCACCCTATGAGCTAAGTCCAGTGAAGGTTTCTTACGTCCCACAACAAGTAGTGGAGGCTACATATGAGCAAACCCCAGCAAGAGAGTCATATGAACGGCCACCAGCTAAAATAACTTACGAAGCACCTCCCGTTAAAGCGGCCCATGATCGTAGTCCAGTGAAATCTCCATTTGAATCGGCAACTACACCAGTCAAACTATCTTATGAACCAAAAGTGTCCAATATTGATAATATTTATGAACCGAGAAAACCAGTAATTGTTTCTATGTTGGTGCCAAAAGAGCTGTATGTGAAGCCAAGACCGGTTCGCCCCACATTTATTCACGATAACTCACATCCACAAAGGAGACAACCGTCAATAGTATCCGAGAGTTACTACGAAAAGCAGCGACCTCAAGTCATAGTATCTGAACCGCTAATCGAGAGCGGTTTCAAGCCTATTGTCAGTCCTGCGATATACACCACGGAAGCTCCTACCTATACGTCAACACTTTCACAAGAAACCGTACAGACAGACTACGAGGTTGAGAAACAAAATTTACCTTTAGTAGAGCCGTCCGATGCAACACCCGATACGATACCAAATTACTATCAATATGACCAACCCATACAAAACCCTGTGAAAGAGACTTTACCATCAGCCGTGACATTGGCGTCGCTGTTGAACTCATTGCAAGTAAATAAGTCTATTCCTAAGCCAATTACGAGAGAAAATGTGGCGTCATCGATAAAAACTCTGCTCCAAGTTTTAAATAGCTTGAAAGCAGCTCAGCCTAACGACGGAGTGTTAACAAAACCTCTATTAAGTACACCGACACCCCTTATTTCTACCAATGTCGTAAAAGTAGTCTCAAGCCCTGAAATTGAAACGTCAACTGCTAATCCAGCGGGTCCAGATTTTCACGAAGAACCTTATCTTGCCGAAGTAAACACTCCATCACAACATTTGGATGGTAAGGAAATTTAGTCACTAAAGAGTTTTATTATATTGTACCACTGACAGGTAGCGGCATAACGATCTTTATTAACAGGTGAAAGAAGTGTGCCATTGAGAAGCACGCTGTATTATTAAAAGTTAATGTTAAAACGATCTACTGGCCATATTACAAACATAATTTTATCAATTAGTAACCAGTTCATTGCGTTGATATTACAGACGATTACGTACTCAAAGGCGGTCAGCGACCTCCGAGTAGCCAGCAGTTTCCTCTGCAAATAACATCTGATAATGAAGGCGGCACCCCTGGTATACCAGGCGTGGATTACCCTGTCATGAGCATCATCCCACAAACGAAGTTCGACTGCAAAACACAACGATACAAAGGATTTTTCGCCGACACTGAAACACGATGTCAAGTAAGCTCTTCTTAAATAGGTACACAAGTAATTATTACGTCCCTACATCTATCGCATTTCGAGAGTATAAAATAATCAGGCAAAGAGAAAGTAGGCCGTTCTACTTTAGGTGTGTTGTTACTGTTGCATTTTGCATTTGTGCAAATTGAGTAATTACGGGACATGCCCATAAAGGATGTACTCTCCTTTTATGGGCAACGCAGTGTACAGTAATATTCAAGTTTCTCGTTCAGTATGTACATAGCTATACTAATTTAACTATGCACTACGAAATTCTTAATAAAATAATGGGAAAAGGAATATGTAAAGAATTAATTAAGACGGGTTGCAAACAACTGAAAAACCATGTTATATATTGCTGACACCAAGAACAACGGTTTATTAAAAAGTTAAATAAGATTTATGAATCTAAGTGGCCAGCACAGCATGAAAAATTATCAAATTAAAAAATTAAATGCTGCTTCTAGGTGTGGCACTACTGCGATCTGAACGGCGGGCAAGCATCCTTCCTCTGTCCTAATGGTACCATCTTCTCTCAAGCTGGTCTGACATGCGACTGGTGGTTCAACGTGCGGTGCGACTCCACCACGCAGCTGTACGTGTTGAATGAAAGCCTCTACAAGTACATATTGCCACACTCGCCGAAGTTTCCAGAGGATTACAGCGGGCCTTTGGTTGATAAGTGAGTTATTTTTTATACCTACTATCCGTTTGTCTACAAATCTAATTCATAAGGCAAAAATGTAAGTATGTTCAACGACGGCTCTAAAACGAGTAAATATTATTGATCAGACGTATGTCGCTAGGACGAAAGGTAATCCATACAGGTATAAACTAATATAATATTACTAAGTCCATCTGTTTGAATGTGTGTTACGTTTTCATGACACGACTAAACGCATCAATCACACTATATAATATTATAATTGCGAAAGTTTGTATGTGTGTCTTTGTTTGTTCCTCTTTCACGCTCGAACGGTTTAACGGATTTTGTTGGAATTTGGCAAGAAGATAGCTTATACACATACTATATATATAGCACATACCTTTGCTACTTTTCCTAGAAAATTTAAGTGTTCCCTTGGGACGATCAAACATCCACCGCGGGTAAAACCACGAGGCGCAGGTAGTTATATATATACCTTGGTAATTGTTTTCCAAAGACTAAGACCAAGGGACTTTTTAACTAGTTAAAAAGTTCGAAGTAATGTATATAATTAGTAATCGATATTCTATTAATAGTCTAGCCGAAGAATGCAGCTATTTGTATAATGATAAATTATAAAACTCACACTTTAATTTACATTTACAGATACTTGACCCTTAAGTTTAAAGAGATGGAGGAAGAATTCAAAAAGAACAAGAGTAAAAATGACGAGAAGAGTGACTCCGAGGAAGATGACGAAGACGACGACGTCGAAGATACCAATGACGCGCCAAAGACTAGCGCTGAAATGGACAAGAGACAACTGCACGATTTAAGCGAATCTAGCGTCATTGTAGAAAGTCCTGGTACCAGTGGAAAGGTAGAAAGATTGCGCGATGATTGATCTCTCATAAAATATTTGGAAAGTGCCAGAATTCATGTTATTGCCATCTGTGACAGTAGCAGGAAATTTACGTAGCAAGCAATAGCAATTGCTATCGTCTTTGATGTAGGTATACTAACTTGAGCAGCGCTCCAAGCGGATGTGAGAGGAACCTTAATTTGGCAAAACCTGTTTAACTTTCGAATACTCTTCAATAGCTGCGTGCAATTCTCGTGGTACCATTTTCAAAGTTGGCTTCGACCACCGATGTCAAAAAGAAAAGATACTTATACTATTAGGTATTTCTTATGTAATTATTTTAAAACTCATACAAAACATAAGATACCCGTCTCTTGACACCTTCTGCCTTAATAATAAAAGTATTTAAATTTTAAGTGTCTTTTGTCTTGCATTGACGTGAGATTATCACGGTCGGATAAAACAAGATAAAAGACGATCAAATTTGACACACGTTAATTCATAAGTACTGTAATATTGCCATTTTATGTAATGATATAATAGGATTAAGTAGTTTGTTTTTCTTTTCATTACTTTCTATTCTTAATTTATTATGCGGACTTACTAGTCTTACGACTATTTTCAAAACCTACGAATTTATGCGTGTAAATTATGTTCTTGAGTAAATGCATATGTATCAGTAATTACATCATATAATAATAGACGTCTTCTTTCATAAGTATAATGCGTTAATGTCAGGCCAGGGCTTAGCGAAAATTAATTCAGATGCTATCGATTTGCCTTTAACAAACACAAGAGAAACCTAACATTTTAATGCTGTCCGTAGAAAACCCTTCTCCTGCCAAATCGAAAATTATTTTTACTGTTTCATATGCCACACCTATTACCCAAATATGTGTAGGAGTTTCACAGAAACTACACGTAGAAACGATCGAGTACATGAACAAACTTGAGGCAGCCCTCAAGTCTATAGCTTTGAGTTTGCATACATTATAGGTTTTAAATAATTATCTACGTGAAATTCCTGCTGGGGATCCTATAAGTACGAATTAAACTTGCCATATCCTGCCATGTTTAATTCATTTATATAAGTTTGGTAATTCGTTATAAGTTAAATATTCGACTATGCCAGTCAAATTAGATTATTTCTAGTAATTTATTTTATTTGCAATAATGCAAGATGTTTGTGCAACGTGTATTTGAGCTTTTTGTGTATCTGCATGTCATTGTAGTTTCGTATTATGTGCAATAAATTATTTTAGTAAAAAATAACCTATCTATAATTTTGAATTAAATATGGATTTTGTAGTCTTTATAACTTTCCTAGAGCTTACAGGCAGGTACCTACTATTTTATTAAAAGCCATCTAAAGGTGGCTACTAACCAGTGTTACAAGGAATAATGTAGCGTGAATGGTACGTTACGCTTCGTAACATCTGTTAATATCCACCTTAAGACTTGATAAATATCTGACCTAAAAGTTGTAATAATTTTCAATAGAAACTCTAAAAGATACAGTAATGAATTTATTTACACCATGAAGTACCTAACAGGTATTGTAATTTTCGTAAACAACTAGCAATATTCAACCATTTTAATATTAATACTGATAAAGGAAACATTGAATATTTAAAGTGTTCAAAATGTTAGATAAATTGCACAACGTGTTTGACACATTTATAAAAAATTATAAAAAGCGACAATACGGGAACTATTGTTGAAAAAAAAAGAAGCGTTTAACTAGATAGAAATCAGATTGGCGTTCAAAATATTAAGATCACATAATTACAACCTACATTCTTAGATTGGGACTTAAAACATCGACAGTTCACTTGACTACCCTAACCACATACATAATACTGACTAGAACGAGAATGTATGAGTGAATGGGGAATGAGATTCATGAAAACATCAGTTACTAAATATTTACAGTCGTATTAATTATGGTTCAGATCGACAGAGCCGCAGCTTCTGAATTACTCGCTTGGACAGACAGTTAGCGAGCATTGTTGGTACCAACAATGAACATGTTACTTTGTTACCTTGAGCTTTTTGTTTCTAGCTCGGTACACCTGATTTGTTCTAATTAACAACGAAACGATAACTTTTATCGTTTCGTAGTTTCGTTAAAAGAAATGATTCAAACTGGAGTTCTTTCAGGCTTAGCAACTGGGGCAATGTCATCAAGGCAATCTCAGACTAATTGCACTAATTATCGGGTCACAGGTTCTGCCGATCTGGACTCTAGTGAGTAAATATCGCATAAATACAAGTACAAGTAGTCACGAACGCTATTGGACCATTAAAAGCTAATAATGTATACTTACGGTAATATTACCCATTATATTTGGTAAATTCGTGTATACTTAATATGTATTTTTTATATTATTACTACTGAGCTCTCAATTTAGGGAAATTTTTGCGGTTGACTGATGGGCATACTGTTTGGAATATGTATAACTTTTCTCATTTCCCTTATTTAAAAACTCAGCGTTTCTTCCTTTATATTACGCTTCAAGTTTCTTATTTACACTAAGTGTACAGTTCTGTTAAATATCGGGATGAGCGATTATCTTCTATATCGACAACGTAGAATGTGTCAGAATGCTGAAGTATACTGATAAAAATATTTGCAAATTTTAAGTCACTGTGGCAACTTTCTTTACTTCGCTATACATATAAGTTACCTTAACCGATCTTCAACATTTGCTGTAAGACAAATGCTAGGTTTTAGTGTCACATCAATGTCATCGAAATAGTGTTTTTTTTACCTAATACAATGCTATATTCGCAGACAAATATATTATACAAAAATATAACTTTAAAGTTTACACTACTGATAACTAGTCGTATCCGATCGTGTCATTTATTTGAATTTTGAACACGCATTTCTTTAAGTCCACGTATTTATTTTGACTATCTAACATTAAAATTTTACGCCAAATTATTTACATATAATAATTTACATACATCACGCATTTCCGTTGTCTTCACATAGACTCGATCACAAGCTGTTGCCAATTCAGTCTTACGTCTCATTCTTTAATTTAAAATTCACGTTGTGTTTCGTAGCAATACCTACTCGTATCAACACGGAGCCTGTCAACGTTTCACGTCGTTTACAAATTTACGCAAACATTTAAAATGAACACCGAATTATCCAATACAAGTTTATCTAACACATAATACACGCTACTAAGTACATAAATCGTCGACGGGAAGTCACGACGCGTCATTTACGCAAAAAGTCTGCGTCATCGGTTACATTCTACAAAGATTATCATCGAATCGCTTACATCGTATTTGTTACAATTACCCTGTCAGTTAAACAATAAGGTAACGTTTGTGTCGTATAACAACTAAGAACGATCGTAGCACGAATACGTGCGATTAGTTGGTGTGTGTGCGAGTGCGGGCGGGGCGGGGTCGGGCGGCGCTCGTCTCGTCTAGTGCTTGAGCAAGAGCGCGGCATGCTTGAGGCGCAGGTGCGAGCGCAGAGTGTCGATGCGGCTGTAGGTGGCCGGGCAGTAGGGGCACAGCGAGCGCTGGGCGGTGTGCGAGTGGAAGTGATGCCAGCGGTTGGACACCTCCTTGCCGCAGGACTTGCAGCGCCACAGCGCCGCGCTCTCGGCCGCCGCCACGAACATGCTGTGGTACGAGTACTGCGGGGGCGCGCCCACGACGGACGCGTTCGAGCCGGCACGCTCTGCAACCAACCAACATTGCACGCGACCGCGCCCACACTCTAGCCTCTCTTCTGTTCTCTATAGTTTAGCGTAGTGACACAAAACAGATACGTACAGAAGTCAATCGCACTTATCATACTCATCATCTTTGGTTTTTGTACAAAAAATTATCGAGGTATTGGCACTCAGATCTAGTTATTTCATTTACTGTTGATAATGAAACGGAATATATACCAAATTGCACAAACAGTTGACTCTCAAGCGAATGTCACCCGTGCTCGCACTGATCGCAACCAGTTCGCGCCCACTTAGTATATAGATTGACTTCTGTACTATGTGTTTTGTGATCGTGTGAGTATATAGACTGTCGCGGCAGCCGTGCGGGGTACGTAACGCAAACGATCGCGGGTGGGAACTGAAACTACACGCATTTGTAACATACCACAATTTAATGTAAAAATTAGTAATAAATACAACAGATAAATGCAGGAGTTTGCAACACGTTAAAATTGCATTACATAACATCGAACAATGTGAAAATAAAAATTGCATTAACCGCTTGCACGAAACAAACAAAAAAATAATAATAATATTTAAATTAAACTTTTAACGGAGGCATCAAACCAACACATCGAAAATAAAAACGTCCATAAACTATGAATGGTTCATAAAATTTCGTGTAATCATATAACGACAACGATATAAGTAGGTAGATGATAGTATAGTAGGTATCGTACGCGATTTGACACCCCCTCCCTATTAGTATTACACTATTGTGATATTATACGCACTATGTTTAACAAATTGGCTAATGTTAAGAACAAAATAAACATACTAGACCATCGCTATCCTGTTAATAACTTTAGAGCTCGTCCTGCACTCCATTGTTTCGAATCATATCACATCATTGTGATAATTATGTAAATTTTAATATACAATAAATTGGAATATTCAATAGATTGGCCAAACAAGTGACTAGGTCCACAAGACCTCCATTTCATAAGACTAAATTTAGTAATTCGTTAACCTTATGTTTAAATTCCATGGCATAAAGTTAGCTTTCAATTAAGTCCAAAAGTGGTCACCGTCATTAAAATTATTAAGTTGCGTACTTTTTGAAAGCTGATAAGAGATCAAAGGTAGATATTTTCTGAGCCAAACGATGTGATACTCCAAAATATTCTGGCCAGACACTATCATAGTATCCTAACCTAAAATATCTAAAATAATATTCTATGATCTAATCAATCGATTTGCTATAGCAAATTCAATATTAAAAATTGGTCTCGAGTGATAGTAATATAAAAATGCATTCATGATTAGATGAAGCGTACGCGTCGAGTGTCGGGTGCGCCGCTGTGACAGTGACAGTGGCGGCGAGTGACAGTACAGTGACAGCCGCGGCGACTGACACTGACAGCCGCGACCGGCGACGGGAGTGGGCTGGGACCCGTATCGGATAGCTATGATCTATGTCAACAATACACGATAACTTGCGCGACAATAAATTATTAAATAGTACATAACTATTACGATTGGCAGAGGTAAACAAGCTAACCTTAATAATATTACCAGCTATAAAACCTGTACATGGCCGTAATCCAAACAGACTGATTTTACTAAGTAGAAATAAAAAATAGGAGTAGTTCACTTATGTATAAATACAAATAGGTAGTTACTCTCTTTCGTTCGTGATAATAATTATATATTTTAAAATATCATTTAGTTTGGTTACGTAATTAAATAACTAGTAATATTGCACTGAGTATGAAATGCTATCAAATAATAAGCGCCCACGATTAACGTACGTTATGTAAGTATAAAAATCTTTGATATTCTTAAAGTAAATATAAAATCTTTGTGGAAGAAGTTTGGTGACTATGGTTACGGGGACGTAGGAGCATCGTGCTTACATTACAGTGGGCCCCTATATTCAATAGACAATTGTATATAATCTAGCTAAGTATGAGTTATGACTATTTAAAAAATTGCACAAGTGGAATTGCTTTTCACAGCTACTAACAGCAAAATCGTACCGACGTAACGTTAGGGAACATCGCGGACCCCATGCTCTATCTATAATGTATGGGATGTGGATATCTTAACAAACTTCGCTCTATGCTTTCTCGCGTCTGGTAGGCAAGGATCAGATTCATATTCGCGTCTTATACGTATAATTATTAATATTTGATTAGTAAATTTTATATGTTTGAATAAAATTAAGATAAAATGTCGAGTGATACTGTAATCTCGTCGGGTTGTACGATCCATGGTTACCGTCCGTCCGTCGGCGCGTCGGACGGTAACGGTTGCGTTGCGACCTCACCGGATGCTAGGTGCCTTACGTTTAATGCAAAGTAACTAACGATTAAAACATTTATATATAATAGTAGGAGTCGAATCGTAGCGTGTTAACACTCTTGGTTCTAGCACCATTCCATTTTATCACATTTCAGTTACCGTACCACTCTAAAAGTTTAGCTAAAAATGTAACAATCTTATACCTTAAATTGAAAAATACAATACATAAACGCTAGGTTAGGTTAGTCCCAATCGTAGAATGCCAATATTAGTTACTAAATGCGCAACTTGTAACGTTTATCGTATTCTTATACAAATGATTGGCGAGGCGAGTGACCCCGAGCACCGACCGAGGCGGTCCGCCTCTCTCATACTAACTCAACTCAAAACAACACAACACTAATAAAACATATTATATATGCAATTATATAAATATAAAAGTATATGAAATCAGACAATAAAATATATCTAAGTATAAAAAAAAACAATCTCCGTAAATAGATCAACTAGTCTAGTATAAAAAATCTTTTCGTATGTTTCCTTAGGCGCTATCCTTTAATACATCACAAATCCTTAATAATTATCCATCTTGCAAAAGGCCTCATAGAGTTAAAAATGCATCTACACTGAGATTCAGTCAATATTTATATGTCGTTGACTAACGACAGATCACAATCTCTTGCCAGTCCCCGAATATTCTCTCCGATGTCGTTCCGTACCACCCAGGATTTATATAATAATAGTAATAACATAAATACAATTAGCTACAGGAAACTCATAATTTCCTATCTAACGAATAAATATAACAAGAAATGTAGGCCCGTTTCGGGCCCCCGCTAAATAGCCAGCATCGCTTCGCGGTCGCACCGCTACTCGATAAAACGTTATATTCCTATCTCTATCGTTACAATATAAAAAATAATATGGTAATAATAAAAAAATTAACATCATATTATTGCTTTTTGCCCGTTCCCGTATAGCGATTGGTATAGAAAAAAATAGCTTATCTAACTAGAGACGCGTTCGTGTCACAGTCCGGTACAGCACACACAGTGTGACGGGACATAGCAGGCGTCCGTCGGACACAACCATGAGTGGAGTCTAGTGACGCGGGCACAGACGGAAGGCGGGCGGGTGCGACCATCAGTCGAACCCCGCGTCCAGGTGGTTGGCGAAGAGCGGCGGCGGCGGCGCTGCCACGGCGGCGGGCGGCGGCTCGAACTTGCGCGTGTCCGGGTTGTACGCAGGGTGTTTGAACTTGCAGTGCGTGCGCAGGTTGTCTGAGCGCGTGTACGTGGCGCGGCACAGCGGACACTCGAACCGGCCCGGGAAGTGCACGTGGTAGTGGTTGCGGATGTGCGTCACCACCTTGCCGCACAGCTTGCACCGGTGCAGGTTGAGCGCGCCGGCCACGCGCTCGAACGTCAGCCGCATGTGCCAGCCCTTCGAGCCTGCAACCAGCGCCACGTGACGTCATATCGCCGCCTCAACACCACGCCGGCCGCCTCGCGGACCACACTCCGCTCCGACACAACTCATAGCCACTATCAAGCTTACATATTCAACGTTATCGCTGCGCTACGCTTCACCTAGCTCTATTTGTATAAAAGCGTTATTACCGAATCAAAATTGAGTTAAAAATAAAGTTATCAATCGTCAACGAAACAGTAGATATTCGATGGAGATTCATGCAGAAATGAATCAATGATACGGAAGAAATGGTGTTTGTTAATATCTGTGTTATCGTTTGTGATTTGTTAATCGACTGTCACCGAGCCCGTGTGCGGTAGGCGGTTCGTAAAGAGAGAGATAGGTCTGCCATATATAAATAAAGCTTATAGAGAGGATGAAATGAAAAGAAAAGTGGTATAAATAAAGGTATATATTTGCAACAAACACAGTAACGATAAACTTACACGAAAATATTAAGTTTAAGGTTAAAATGAGAATAAATTATAAGTAGTTGGAGATAGGTAACTAATCACAAAAAGCAAAACATCAGTCTTAGATGCCATCTAGTGGCAAGATTATCTACCCAAAAGGAACAAAAAGTAGAGATCGATCTTCATAGACAATGTTCATAAACACTTCAACTGATTTATACTGCTTCTAATATTTTTTATGAAAGGATAACTGATTTTGATTTGCTTTTAACGCTGCTTTATTAATGCTACCGTGAGTTTAAAATTATATCCACGTATTAATTATAGTCAAAAAGCGTCAACGTTTTTAATGTTACATCAACCATAAACCAAATATCATTCTTAGTCTTTATGAACAAACAGCTCGAGCCGTCAATTTTTTTAGATCGACCAGTTGATATGTTTATAAAAGTCTCGTGATTCCCAATAATCTCAAAGACAGCCAGAGCTGTAATATATTAATACAGGTACAGATAACATTGATATACTTTACATTATTTAAGTGAGAACTATTCAATCACAATCTTTCATTAGTTGATTATTCAACATCTTTCATCATTCAAAAGCGAAATAGTATTTTGTAATAAATACCAAATATTACTACGAGTACTGGTTTGAATTAAATTAAATAAAAAAGGCAGCATTTTACATATACGATAATAAAGAACTGAGTCCTGTTCAAAAATGAAAACAATATGCCACGAAAAAGAAATGAGTATCACATTTTTTAAGCTCTGCCTTATTCCTTCAAATGCAAACTTTATTCATTTGTTATCTCGATTACCAAATAAATAGATACTAATAAAACTAAGTGGTACAATAAAACATTCTGATATATATAATGTCGATGTACCAAAATAAAAGCTACAAATAAATTAATGATCGGGCAAACCGAACTGCACTAGGCAATTTATACGTTACTTTCTTGTTAGTATAAGTACTTAATATTTTTGGTAATATCGAGTAGCACGGTAGTGCTGTTTTAAGTTAATATAAACATAAAAACTTTTCGCTTTTATATGATGTTAAAATGTTACATTAATTTTAAAGAAAACATAAGTAAATCACACCACACCTTAATCTCTAAATACAAAATGGAAACCGTTAGAACCAATGAATTAGTAATTATGTTATATGCCTCATCGGAAAGTTAGTAGATAATGAATGAGATTAGTGCGCAAGAAACTTTAGATTAAAGCCTTTTCGCAACATAACTAACTATTGTACATTATAAATCGCGAACGCATTAGCCTAGTACTGAACTAAACCTAATCAAAATCATTGGTAACTTCCTAAAAAACTAAACACCTACATATTCTAAAGTACCTAATGACCTAAGTAAGTTCAAACTTCTGTATATTGGACATATTATCGGAGCCTAAGACCGAACAATGTTTCATACGGAGATGTCTTTTCAAATTGTCCGCGCGAGTCAATGTGATCGGACAAAACGGGCACTTGTGTTGTTCCGGATTGTGAGATTTCATGTGTTTTTTCTTATTATTGACAAGTTTCCCGCAAATATGACACGGCACTGGCGCGTTTTTCAGCTGAGATTGTAACGCTACACCGAACGATTTAACTAAATTCTCGATATTCGGATGTTTCCGCTCGAACGTTTCCCGAGGGTTTACGTTTTCGTCGTTTTCACCTGTAACGTACGTAATTTTATTCACTGCTATGATGGTTGCCCTTGCTCATGCTTTATCCTTAAAAATCCTTAAAATCCAAACGTACGCTACAAAAAAAAACATGTCCTTGTACCCAAAAACACCACCCTAGGCGCATACCGAACCACTCTTACATGCAGTCTTAACTCTAATAACACTCTCCTTAAAATTACGATAATCGGGAGGGTAGATTACGTCTGTCGAACTATCATATCTAATTATCTATCCTCAAAGAAAATTAAAAACTGTAAACATTGCACGACCTATATCCCTCCTCGGGGGGCGCCAAATCATCACCAGAAATCTTATGACACCGATTTCTTCGTAAATAAAATAAGAAACTCTACTAAGCGTAAAACAAAGATTGAAAAGCGTTAATGATTAGTGCATTAGAGTGGAGTGAGAGGCAAGTGGCATGCTGCTTAGTTGCACATGCGGCCGCGGCGAGATGAACAGTGTCGTTATAAAAATGTCTACTATCATACAAAAACTATTATTTTATTTAAATAAACTGATATTAATAATTATACAATAACAAACTAGACATTGTTATAATAACACTGTATTTGTGGTATGCAAATAAATATAATAAACAAACGTTAAATATTTATATTTTTCGAAAAAAAAAAGCCAAGCACTCACTTTATGTGTCGTTTTAATTTGAATCCATTTTATTATACATATGTTTTTTTTGATTTGCATATAACATAGACGATGCGTTTGTGATATGCAAATATATTTTTTGTCAAGCGAGTACTAAGCCGATATACGTTAAAGTAATATCTGTAGATTTTATTACACAGTCATATAATTTTTGCTAAATTAAATAAAATCGACAAATATTACTAGCATTGTTCAATAAATTAATAAAACGACCACCAACTGATAATGGTTCACAGTAGCATAATTTTTCCAACTTGAATATCAAATAACCTACGTAACAAATTTAAATTCCTTGAGGCTGAATTTTATATTATGGTCAGCAAATATAAAATGAAGCGATAATAAATAATTCGCATTTATTACTAGATTCAATTTATGTTAATAAGGAACAAATTGATCAGAACAATTGAATGAATTATCTAAATGTAATCAAATCTTCACAAATTATTGTCTCTATATTTAAGCACAATTCAATGTTACCCGAAATCCAAACTAACAAATATTTAAAACTATTTATTGTTGTCGTCCAAAATATTTCCGTTAATACTTGCTAAATTGCATAAAAAGTTCTAATCGCGCCAAATTAAAATAATACATGTTGAATTTATGTAAAATGTGAGCTTATTAGTTGGTTGTTGTTAGAGTTACTTTCAAAGTTGACTCACCGTCTATTGTGTCTGTCTGGTCCGGTTGTGAGTGAAGCATCTGTTCGCTGTCGTTGCACTCATTGTTTAGAGCGGGATGCGACAACATTGATGCCATCTCGTTCATCCCCATTGCCTGGAACATCGTTAATGACTACTGAAACTTTGAAAGACCGTTACAACTGATTGACTGGATTTAATAATAGTTTTGTACCGATTTCAAAGAACGAGAAAGTTCTCAATTCGACGTATACTTATATTTTTTTTAAATATGTTTCCCGTTTTATTTGCGCCACCTTTACCGAACTTTGTAAATTTTATGTGACCTTAAGTTAAGATTAGGATCTAATGTCTTGACAGCCTTTAACAAGCAACAAGGCGTTTATTGCCCCTGGTCCCTGTGATAGTCCCTGGAAGGTACCACGGGAAGTACCCGTGGTCCCTGGTATAAGCCAAAAATTATAATAACTTAACTGTATATACCTTCTAGGGACAAGGACAGGGACCACGGGCAATAAAGGCAACAAGGACCTACAACTTAATATAACCTATCACTCAGTTATAAATGCCTCGTTCACCCATTAGACAACCTAAACATAAAGTAAGAATTCTTAAAACAACAAATTTACGCTTATAGATTTAAGTTTTACTTTTATAAAAGGATTAATCATACTGGATGTTCTGATGTAATAGCGGTACTTTTTATAGAGGTTTTTATAATCATGAACAAAAAAAAAACCTTAAAACCGTTTTTAAGGTTTTTTTGCTAATGCAGACAATAGTAAAAATTCATCTTTCCAGTAAACTTTGACCTTGGAGACAATGCATGCAACCAGTAAGTTTTTTCGTAATTCCGGGATTGGTCTCATAAACATATATTTCAATGAGCAGATTGAAATGAATGAGATTGTAGTATTTTCATTGAATCATCATATTTTTTATCATATTATTAACAAAGATTTGTGTAATTGTGATTCGTGATACTATAGTAATGCATTACAATCACACGAGAGTTTAATAGTAAACATGTAAAGAAACGGTTACCAAACATTCAGTAGTAAATTTCGATCGTACTTACATCAACAGAGTGATGTGTAGACAAATATTTACAAACGGGTGTTATTCGCTAGAAAGCTCTTGGCGGGTAATGAACCAAACGTGTTGTTATCACCAATAACGGCACAAGTGCAAGATGTGAGCTGCGCGAGCGCTGCGCTCAGAAAACAGTTATTCAGACTTCGAAAACCTAACGGTGCATATTACCGCTTTTGAACTAGGGATGAAGCGTTTTTAATTGCATTTTACGTTCAATGTTGCGAAACGTTTTTGATTAGACTCAATTATAAGTAACTAGGCAGGTGAATACTTTTTGTCAACTAGTAGTGTAATTTGAACGAGTTCTTTCGAGAGACTTTTTATTTTTCGTTTCGAGTTTTAATTTATGAAATAATCGTTTTTTGGACCAGTAGGTAACAAGAGAAGAAACTGTGGCAAAAATGAGTAAAACGAGGCAAATTACATTCCAATTTTTACTTTTTATTACCAACTTTAAGGTACCTAACAATAGTTTATTTCTTTATATAAATGCAACAGTTATCAAATATGGACGGACAACCTAAAATGTCCATTTTTATAATGAAGTTAAATTAAATCTAGCGATATTATAAACCATGTGTTTGCTGTTACAGCCTTATGTTCTACACATTTATGCGACTAAATTAAAAAAATATGTTAGCATAATATTATGGAGTTTCTACGTTTACATTTAGATAGTTAAAAAAAATGTATTCGCTACTTTGATGTAACTTCACCATTTACTTTTAAATTGTTATTAAACTAACCCATATAATTCCTAATTAATTAAACTTCAATATCACTATCACCACCATTCATAGAGTTAATATCAACGATCACAGTAAATCAATCACAAAAAACACCTTATAATTTTGAAAATTCTGTTTAAGCTCCATTAATTCCCAGATCTTTTATAATCAAACGCTATTCGTCCGTGAAGTTTTGGGACATTTCCCTCATCTTGCAAAACTGATGAGCTTTGCATTTGTCGTGATGGTTCACGATTTCCGTTCTGAAATTTCGATTTCCCTCTATAAAAGAGGATCTACTGACTGATAATTCGTGTGACCACTTCCGGCAATATGTACAGTACATGATGTTTTGAGCTGTGTCATATCTAAGCCAAGGGTAAATATCAAGCCAGGTGGAACGAAACTTTCTGCCTTTCTTGGCTGTTTGTTCGCTGTTGTATTCTTTCTGTGACGAAGCTGTAAGTGTTGGACTAAGCATGGTATTATCTGGAGCTTCTATAGTGGTTCGTGGGCAGAAGGTAGAGGCTGCGGACACTCGCGTTGGGCCAGAGCTCTGCCAACAAAGAAGGAAAGGATCTGCTTTATTAACGCGCTAACTACTGGGCAGAACCTTTCCTTCCCGTTGAAAAATAATGATAACGAGCGGTAATAGAAAATATAAACAGAAGAAAAAGATCAACCTCATTATGTGAAAAGATACATAAATGTCATACTGCCTAGCCTGTAACTAATGTTAATAAGCAAGCGTATAAAGATAAGTCTACACCTGATTCAGTCATAAAAAATCTATCGTTCGTTGTCAAATTCACGTTACAACATCGCGGAGGTTGTGTTAAGTGTTATTTTTGGCAGTGAATAACTTCATTATAAACATTCTATTCAAAAACTAAATGACGGCAAAGGATATTCTGAACGATTTATGTCTCTTCTACCAGTAACTTCTTTTGGGAAATAGACTTTACTATGATAGCTACGGTCCATCTGATCTCTCTCGACTGAGTATGGAGAGAGAACGACACGGCCAACACCTTAATCACGTCAGCAATTTTGTGCCAACATATATATACAACCCGGTCAGAATATCTGTGCACCTGGCTGGAATGCGGCCTCTCCCGCTTCCCCTATCACCTCTCCGCGCACTCCCCGGTGCGACAGTACGGTTAGCACACCGTACCCAGACCGCCGATATGACGTCACGAGCTTAGGTGCACAGATATTGTGACCGGGTTGTATATGTCACATTTATCATTAGAAGCTCGGCTCTGGTCACATGATGCGTTGAGCGTTGGGCGCGAGGGTGGGAAGGTTGTCTGTTATATAAATATGGCTAATTGGCGCCCACATCCATTCTGTATGCCCTGTAACCAGCTGATGCTAAATGAAATATTATGTCAATTAGTCGTCCAGTTTCATCCTGTCAGTCCTTGTAACCAGCTAATGAGCGAATTGCTATGTGCCGCTTAGTTCTCTCCTGCAAGACCCTGTAATCAGTTGATACTGAGAGAAAAAGAGATGGATGGTTATTTGTCGCCCAGTTTCAGTCCCAGTAACCAGCTACTACTGACCTGTATGTGCGCTGTGTCGAAGTGTGGCGGCGGGTGTACTTGCGGCGGTTGGTGCGGAGGGTACGGCGAGTCTGGCTCCTGCTTGACGAGCGGCGCGTGTGGCGGCGAGCGCGGCGCGCGGTGCGGCGTGTGCGCGGGGGGAGGGGTCGACGGTTCCGAGCCTGAACCCGTTGAACCGCCCTTGCCTTTTAAGTGACCCTAGTAATTAACAGAATTTTACTCAAATATTTTAACCAATTTACGAAAAAAAGGTTTACTAAATATGTGGGAAGAAGACGCCAAAACGTAACTACTTTCTGTCGCAATTATTTTTTAGGAAAGTTATTTTGTACTTTTACTTGAATCATTTGAATTCTGTCTCGCATATGTATTTTTTTTTAATATGTTGAATTGAAATATAATTATAGTGAGCTTTTTATCCGAGCCTGAATTAGCCGAGGATCACGTCGCCTTGTTTTCACTGATAACTTGATATCTCTCCGTTTGTTCCGTTTCCTGCTGTTCACGTTATCCGTGGCTACAGAAAGTAACTGTCGAAACTGATTATGGTGTATAAAAATCATGATGGTTTTATAGGATTGATATACAAACATCTGTTATACGATTCTCTTACTGCTAGTCAAAACAGATTTAGTAAAACGGATAGACAGATAAAAAATGTTTAAATCTAGATTTAAGACAGCGCTGGGGTGTATGAAATATTCAATAGTAATAATAATGAAATAGCGGTGACGTTTGTTTAGCAATTTCATGAAATCTCTTGAATCTAAACTACTACCTTCTACAAATATGCATCACGAGAAATACTAAATGTAAATAATGGTTTAATATTATGGATGAAAAAAAAATCAAAACTTATTTGCGACACTACTTTTGTTGTTCTCTACTTAATATGTATTTTCATAGTTAAGCACGTTTTAATACTATGATTGGCGACAGTAAAAATCTAATCGAAACCGGTTAATAGTAAATAATAAGGAGATGTAATTTTATTATAAAATTCGGGACAAGCTTTCCGAGGTTTATGATCGAATAAATTATATGTGTTCGTTTTGAGTTTCACCGGAAATTACTTGTTGTAAAAAAATTATTAAATTGCTTTTATCAACACAAACATGGGAGACTATCTGTATATTTGTATCAAGACCACCCAGCCTGATTGTAATTGCTGTTGTATTATTTCGTTAGTTTCAAACGCGTAGGAAAAAAGACAGCAAAAACAGTACCACCCTAAAGTTGTTATTAAATGTTTTAATATGGCGAGCAATTAGTCAGCTTGTGTTATGGTCCAAATAAAAATTGATGATGAAACAATGAAATCTTCTATAGAACCAGAAACTGTGTTGTGGTTGGGGCTAAACGAACTAACCCCATAATGCATGTTAGACAAATTTATATCATTTCGAAACAGTCTAGTTCTTTCAGTTATATCTTAAGTGTCACGGAACAAAGGCATAAGTTTTTCCGTGACACTTAAGACGCGTACGCTCAGTAAAGACCTAAAAGCGACGTTGTAGAGCAAATTTTGCGATTGACGATAGCGTCTCGACGAAATCCTTGCTCCTCTCACTGGATCTCAAACTAGCTGGCTGTTCAAGTTGTTTGCCGAATGTTTTTATGATTATGTGAACTTACCTCATAATGCCTGTAAGACAAGTCCATATCATCTCTGGGCAAGGTGGAGTTCTTTCTGCGTCTCTTCTCCGGGGGTAGTGTGAGCGGGCCGTGCTGCGGGTGCGCAGGCAGGGGTGCAGGGAGGGGAGTCAGCGGCGCGGGAGGGCAGTGAGCCGCGGGAGGGGTAGCAAACGATTCCGACCGGGAGAGATTCTCCGCGCTCACTGACGGCGTCGACCGCTCTTCAGACTGCAATGTCACAATCAAACATTTATATATCTGTCTTGGTTATATTTTTTATTATGTTTTTCTGTTCATTTGATTGATTTTATTGACAACATACTAATTTTCAATAAAATCAATCAAATGATATATCACAAGTACTTAATAACAAACATTTAAGATTATATATAAAGGTTTAAAAATTGTGAAAATTACATCAGTGTGGTAGTTAGAAAATAATTAAGTAAGTAAGTGGAGAAGAGGGATACCTCTTCACCAGTGGCCACACCAATGGAGTAATAGGATTTGTTTTTTCTAAGACAGCTACACATTTGAAATGTAAAAATAATTATTTAATGATATTTCTCACAAAAGATCTGTTTTAGAATATCTCGAATACGAGACATATTCATTCGATATATTAAGGACACCATGTTATTGAATAAATGTATTAACCCTATCTTAGTAATAATATCAACCCGATATAAGTTTAATAATTTTCGAATATATATTATTTCGTGCATAATAATTTGAAAATATGTAAATACTCTTATAAAACTAAATATTCTCGTATTTTCAAGGACAACATTGTAAGCCGTTAAGCTAATTTATAACCTACCAATACATATCTGAAGAATTTGTTTAAGTAAACGCGGTTTACGCAGGTGCTAGCGTATCGGCAAATATTTCATTTACTTTTAAAGTCAAGCATGACAAAGCGTACCTATGTAAGGTAGCCTTTTCTGTATTTTTCGGAAACCCAACTGTTTCAAATGCGGATTCGATGTGCTGATGTCATTGAACTCTATCAATAGATTATTAGGTATTTAATGTTACATTCTCTTTTATATCGTCCATTTTATGTACATACGAATTTCACTCCCTTTCATATAGTTTTAAACAATTATTTACTTGAAATTCATGAAACATATAAAGCGTACTTTAAAATAGAACTAGATAACTAAAAAGGAGATTTGCATGTTTGAATCGATGCCACTTTTTTAACAATATAGCAGATTCGTATGAAAAACCAACCATTATGAAGTACTTTGACAACAATAACGTAACTAGTGATAACACTATCAGACCCAAACTTCAATTTAATTTTAAAAAAAAACCTATATTTATATAAGAGTAAGAGTGACTAACTGACCGACTGATATTAGCTAAGAGCTTAAGCTGCTGAACCTAAAGACATGAAAGTTAAAGGGTGTATTCATTAGAGGGTGTAGGAGTTTTGGAAATTCAACCACTAAGGCGGTTAAAGTAAAAAGATTGTCGCGGGTAACGCTGAAATATATAGTCGGAGAATAAGACAATCGAGATATCAGTACTATTATTACTCACCTTAGGATTTAATGTATTATTTTCTGTCAAACCTCTAACTTGTAAACTTTCAGCAGTTTTTAGGAACATCGGTAGCATATTTTGGCCAACATTCACTTCACCCTGAAATACAATAACTAAGATTAATCTATAATACAAGAACACTATTAAAAATACCCTAGTCTTTCCTTAAATTTATTTCTAAAACGGATTTGCTACTTAATGTTGATAAAAGGAAAAATTACCATATGTAGTTTGCTTTTAGAAATTAAGTTATAGCAAATTGTTTGTAGAATAGGATTGCATATATAATATTGTTTCGTTACATCATTTCTGACGATTTAGGACACATCATTTCTGACGATTTAGGAAACATCATTTCTGACGATTTAGGACACATCCGTCAGATTCCACTTTTATTAGTAATAATTGTAATAATTAATTTTGGACGATTTGAGCATACTGTAGATATTGAAAGGGGAGTTTTTAAGCTAACTTCTCGATATAATTGAAACCCAAAATTAATGGTATCTGAAGGAATAAATCGTATGGTAACTCAATTCTAAATTACCTGGAAAATTTCAGAGGCCACTCTGAACAATGCGTTTCCTACATTTAAAAACCTAGATCAGTGTAAACTAGGTACTAACCAGGTTTAAAATAGTCGTATCTAATCAAATTATACGCCATTTAAATGTACAAAACGACAACATTTTTGTCACTGACACGTGCAGGTTTTATTAAAAATAATGTAAGTTTACGATTTTAACAAATTGCCATCTTTGAAATCATCGAAGAAAGTTGAATCGAACTTTTTGTAACATTAGAGTATTTTGGCTCAATGTAATGTAGTCTATGAAGGTTGAAATAACTTACCTTATACATGAAGTCCAATAAAGACTTCATTTCTGAGAACCTTACATCTTTTAAGAATATTATCGGATGTGGATGATTGTTCTGCAGGAATATAGTCTCAAAATACGGTGAGCACGCAGATAATATCGTTTGGTGTGCCTACAACAAACAAACATATGTACTTACATTATACAAACATATTTTACAGCTGGAAATTAATATGACTTGTTTATCTTTCCGCTAGTATTGATCTAAAGGACATGTTTCATTACCGGCCAGGAAAAATAAAAAAATGCTACCAAAAAATGCCTAAATATATGGTTAATATTGTGCAATGAAACTTGCATCAGTTGCCTACTTCATTGTGTACAAAAATAGCTAGTCTGTAAATTGTAACGAAATTATGGCATCCCTGGAAGAATTTTGTATCCTAGGTGACTCCAATGGTCACATTGGTCTATGAATTGTACTGCCCATCACAAATGTCAAAATTGACACAACAAAAACGCACAGATCGCCTTTTTGCGTAAATAACGTGGAAATATTTTGACTATAAATTAATTTTGAATACTTGATATAAGTTATTTTGAATTTGTTTGATATATTAAAGATTAAATCCTTAACGTATTTATGGTATCATGTACAATGTCCAGCTCAGAGCTCCATACATTTTTGAAACAACTCTTTTGATATATCTTATTACATTATGTTTATCATAAACCCTAAACTACACAAACTACTTTCACATTCAGTTTAGCTTTGACTACAAATATAACCTCCTTTCTCAACGGTTATCGTAACTCTTATTAAATACACCCTATTCACATTCAAGTTTAACGTAAACATAGGAGACCTAGGATACAATACAAACAATCAAATCTTATTACTTAGTTCCGATTGTGACCGCTGGCCAAAATACGATGTCACACTATAACTATAATAGTATCCTAGCAAATCAGCCTAGTTACATTTTCTCATTCAAACTATTTTCAACCAATTCGATGAAGCAAACAACAAGTCTCGAATTTACAATTCATTGACTTCGCAAGTAGGAGATCCTAATATAATGTTGTTTTATTTCGATCATTCGCAATCGCAACCAAACTTGTATGAATAAAATTAGATTTTAGTCAGGCCATTATGCTTCTTGATATCTAAATCTCGCTTTCTAAGAGCGCAAGATGTTTTTAAAGGCATTTGATTTTTACGAGATAGTGTGACGGCATGAATTGTTGCTATCAGGAACGCAAAATAAATATATTTATAGTTAATATAATATAAGAACATAGTGACGTTAATAATTGGAAAGCCATTTCAAAAAAAATGCTGGTCCCGATATTCCTTTAGTATACCGGAATGTACTAAATTGCTCTTATTCAAATATTAAATATAATCTCGAAAACTAACTCTACCTACGTTAATATTATTCGTACCAACATACAACGTGTTTGCAAGCACGCGAGACTTTTGTAACGGGATTATCGATACCCTTTTCCTAAGGCCCAGATTATCTCGCGACCGTTAGAGCTCCAAATAAGACGCTTGCAAAAATGACTAATTAACATGAAACACACCGAGCTATTTGAAGGTCTTCGTCACTTCGTTGCCAATACTTGAACATTAGTGAATAAAAGACCATTAAGACATACTATTGTTATTCTAATTAGCAACTATTTTTTTCTCTCTTCAATCTACATATAAGATTATTACAAGATTATAGGCAAGGTTAGAATTGTGTGTGTGTGAGATAAGGAACGACCTCAACATTTTAAAACTTTAAAATATTTAAAATAAACAGCCCTACCTATAATAAGCAGTTTCTGAGCGCGTAATTCTAATATTATGTGCATTCAATAAAACAGTTGCGATAGATATATACGAATGGATACAAAAACTGCTAAGTACGCACATAATGCTCATGAAACGGTATCCAGGACCATGATAGCGAAATTATTAAACGGTTTTCAAGCCATAAAGAATGTACCTCACACGCTACGCTGAATTAAATCATGATTGAAGCAATAAACTGGGCACACTTTTGCACCGATCAGAACCAATACGGGTCGTGCTAAGAGCGTTTGCGTACTACATCACAGAGAATACCGTGCTTTTTCGCTCTCTTTCCACCTCGCAGAAAATAACGCAAGAAAAAGACGGAAAACATCGGATCAGTAAAAATAGGTGGAGAAATTTTCACTTGTTGCATAATTTTAGTTATGTGTTACGCGGTAAATTCTCGAAAAAAAAGTACGCGCACGCTATTAAACCGTCCATTTATTAAAATGTGCAAGATAAAACAACCAAATCTATAATCATATTTTATTAGCAGTTTCTACCCAACTTTCTTTTAACAGAGCTTTAGGCAAAGATAGCGACTTTCTCTTAGATCGGCGTTTGTATGCATGTCTGTGGATCACCTTTGATCTATTTTCGAAAATAGCAATTTTTATCGGGGCTTATAACGTTTACCTAAAGTATTTAGGTTAGGCCACGTATGCTCACTGACATGCTCAATTTATTTGCAAAAAGTTAACTGTTTCTACGCACAACACTCACGTTATATTAGTCCTTACTTACAGGGTCTAAAATTAACACATTTATTATTACAAGTAAAAATACCTACCTTTTCTAAAATGTTAGTGTAAACAACCCTAATACTAATGTTTCTTAATAATTAACGTATTCGTATAATAGCTAAGTTTTATTAGATTTGGTATATTTTTTTATCATCAAAATTTTAATACATAGCTATCAACTACAGTAGATAGGTACACAATGTTTTAAGACCATGGTTGTTTGATATTATGTCTTTAGCAAAAGAGTAATTTCACACTTACGCATATACTTTACGCAATTACGGATAAAGACACACGCATATTCTGAAGAAATTAGTAACCGTGTGCGTATACGCAAACCTCTGAATTCTGCCCGAGGTATTGCGGAAATTTCATTATTTTATTATATCTGTGTTACCAGTCACGTTGATAAGTGTATATGAAAATTCTATATAGTTATGTAATTCTCACACCAATACCAATGCTAAAAATCACCAGCTAATTAGCTTCACAAAAAATATTAAATTGAAACCGTATAATATACATTTAAAAGATATCATGTTAGATAAACACTCAAGATAGTAGACATTGGCGTCCCATTCCTGATTTGACGTCTTCATTTTATATACTCGCATAGATACAATTTTAACACAGAAAACTGGAAACATCAACATAACTAAAATGCATTAACTCTACAGTCTGTCTCTAGACCCTAAACCCACTTAAGTAAGAACAGCTATAAAAAATTAGAAAGTTAAAATATATGCAGTCTTCTGCAGACTCCTTTCAACCTACTAAACAAATTGCATTTTATTAGCATAAAACTTTTGACTTTCGTAGTTAATTGTTGAATTTAAATGGCATATAAAGGAAGTAGCACCTAGACGCGTGTTATTGACCTTTGGATTCACCGAAATGTGTATCTAACAGCGCAAACTAGTTACATACTACTGACAAGGGCCTTTTAGGTACGTTGACAGTATTTTAAACTCGGTAAAAACTGACTATACAAATAGCTACGCCAGTGGAAGTCTATGCGTAATCTACATACAGTTTTACATTTCAATTGTTAGTTTTGGCTGAGCTGTTGCCTAATTATATTTTAGAATAGGTATTATTGAAACCTAAGCTACGAAAACGCGGTTGAAGTAAATAATGACCTTGTGAAATTAGCAAATATTTAAATGTGTGTACAAGGAAGACTGCCTTGACTTAATGGCCTAAGGTAGCAATTTGACTGTAATGACAATCGAGATTTTATAACATCTTCATAGATTATGCAGGTTGTATAGTTTAGGCAACAAACTAAAAACACAGCTGTCCTTCGAATTAATTTTACATAAAAATTGTGATACAGGCAGAGCTTATTTTTTTTATATTTTAAAATGTTCTTAACAGAATAAATTGTAGAATTTATGTGGACTTAGAGGCTGAATTTACAATAAGATCATTAAAAAAAGTGATTGCCACTTCAATTCGGCGGGCATTTTTTTCAATTATTTATTAAAAAACTAAAGTACTGTACCGAATCTACCAAATTTCTATTGAGTCAGCCATACCCTTTCTGTAAAGTCGGTAAAATATTATGATCAGATAGAAATAACAGTATACTGGATTGTTTCTATGACTCAAGGCGACCGTAACATGTTTTAGATATTTTTTTTCGAGTAATTTTGCTCTTCTTATTAGACAGAGAATTTAAGAAACCAACAACTACTGGACCATTTCATATTCAGAATTCCTATGAAAGGCATATTTTCAATATCTGTTTCTGTCAGATATTATTAAAAATAGACCAGTAAAAGAAGCCATAACAATTTTTTACTATCTCGCAATAAATCATTCATAAATTAATTGAATCAAGCAATCAGACCACCAACAACCACAAAAACAATATCTACAAATTCGTAGAATCTGTGTATCTAGTTTCGTTGGAACGCGCGAATATTAATGTAACCAACATACTGACAGACAAAGGCAAATTTTGCCAGATAAATAAATTCTTTATTGTTGACACAAAAACCATCAAATACAAGAGATTTCAATTCTTACATAATAAGTGGCACAATTGACCAGTCTAGAAGCGGAGACGCTTCGCTCGCTCGGTCTAATATATTTATCCATCTACAGTATAGATATACTTTTCTACAGACTTCTAAAATGAGGAGGTACTCAATTCGACTATACATATTATCTTTATAATGTATATTACCTGATCTCTCAGAGATGGGTGAAGCAATTTGAAAACATCTTTTTTTGTTTGTAAAGGTATAACTCCCATGTGGTCCCCTGTGGTCCATGTGGTCCCATTTTCATTTTATCAAAACAGTCAAGAGAATATATTTTTAAATCGTAATAACTGAGAAAGTTATTTCGGCACCTGCCATAATGGAAGTTGGCAGTCACTTCTTTTGAAAAAGAATTATTGGTGCAAAGTTTGGTACCACCATTCAATGCTGCTAGAACTTTTATGTGCACCTCTCACCAGGAACAGTTAGGGCTGGGTAGTTAGAATAATTTGAATATTTTTTTGTGAATGTTGTAATATGCATATCATCAAAATTTTATCACGGAAATACATATATTTTAAAGTAGGTATTTTCCTTTAAAAATAGCCTTTTAACTATCTTACTGCCAGATATATTTCAGCAGTGCCAAATGTCATATTTAAATTTAATTTTACTCCACTTCATTTATAAATGAATTAATAGTAAATGCATGTATTATGTGTATTTAAACACTTTGTCATTGATAAACTGGAATTATGTAATTTGTATTACTCATGTTTGTTTACTATACATTGCATTTTGTTGTGGTACAACAAATTGCACATTGCACTCTTGAATGTCAATATTTACATACACTTCCTATGAATATGACATAATATAATTATTTAGTAATGAGAATGTAATAACAATTCTTCTCCAGGCTCTTACTCTTATTCAACTATGATTGATTAGAGATCATATGATATTTGTTTGAGAATTCATTAGAAAACTAAATTGTTGTGTTAAATTTTTTTTGTATAATTTTTATGTTTAATTATAACTTATTTTGTTTAAGATCTTTTTTGGTTATTTATATTTATTGGGTTGGGCTCAATAAAATTTAAAGAGAATTTATATTGTAATGTAGATAAATTTGTGTAAGTAGCATCTATATTATGAGAAATGATTATGGTACCAACCTGGAGCTTTTTAATTTTTCATCTAAATGGCTCTATTGCTACAAAATTGTTTAATTATTGTTCATTGTTTCCGCTTCCTTCAGACTGTCATAATCACAAGTATGAAAATAAAATAGAAACAACAAAAGCCTAAAGAAATCAGAATAGTCAGTGCAAGCTCAGCAATAATGATATTGCCTTTAAAAATAAATAACAAATGATAAAGATTAATTCATTACTCAATAGTTACTAGGAATGATATTTATATCATAAATTACTTAGAAACTGCACCAGAAGCTTAGGCAGCATCTTCAGTTATTTTTTTTAGGTCATTCATGAAGAACAATCTTAGATGATTTTAAGTACTATTAAAGAAATATATATAACATATGATTATATATTTCAACTATGCCAAAGAAACAAATGAAGTGCCTATTATCTAGGAATGTTTAGTAAGATAACACTGATTGTTTACAAACAATACCATAGTAAAATAGAGTTCCATACCTTGACAGTCTCTCCATCACAGGCGAGTGTGACATCGCAGAGGGCTTCTCTCTGCAGTAGGCTAGCGAGGACATCAGTCAGATTGTTTGGGTGATTGTTCCAGCGCAAGCAGAATTGCTGGTCCATTGTAGGTGCCAATGTCAGTGACCGTGCTGAAATCATAGCCACATGAGGAAATTATGCCCATACAAAATAATTCGCGAGCATTCTATAAAATATAAAATTGTGGACACTTGCTGAGTACAAACCTAAATTTTCGCATCACTCAGTATTTAAACAAGTGGTAATTAGAGCTGTGTGCCGGTTATCAAATTTACATTGAGATACCAGTAGGTATGTGCAAAAAATTGGCGGCCGTAGGCCCTAGATAGGAGAGCGGAGAGATAAGTGACATCAGCCGCTCGAATTAATGGGGGCCGCGGCCAGCGAGCTTACTGTACTCCACATTGACAGTTAGCCCGCCGACACATATCTACTTGTTGCATGCTCCAAACAACACCTATACATTATGTAATTTAGCTCCAGAAGACGGACCGCGGGGCCACCGACCCTACGGGACACGGAAACCTCTAGCCGCCTCTATAAACGAGTTTAAAAAAGTAGTACCGCTGGCCAAAAAAATCGCAACATGCTGACACCGTTATAATCGCCAAGCTGGATGTCCCAGTTGCTAGGTCCACAAGCGTGATATCGCGAATATTGTAATGCACCACTATTGGTTGTTAATCACAGATCATACCGCGTGCCTAGATATTAGCGTCCGAGGATGTATAGGATTTCTAAACGCGTAGTTGTGTCAACTTTTGCTATTCGTAGCGCCATTTTCCAATCCCGTATCACGAAATCAGATAATTTTATCATCAACAAACACTAGATTTCTATCTGAACTCACAAATATATCACCATCACTCAGAAGAATTAAATTTAAGCCGTCACAATTCAATAATTTTCCTAACTCACCATTTGCAAAATTTTTGCCATCACAAACGCCACCCGACCCCTACCTTGCACTGTCTTTTTGACCACACACACATCTCGATTTCCGTGTTCACTCACGGCCTTCGGAATATCTTTCACATCAATCGGCCAGATTCGCAACGCGAACTTCATGCGTTTCACATTCTATGGCGCGAAATTTGAAATTTGCGAAATAGATTTTATCTTTTCACGTATAAGTAAAACACATTCTTAATTTTATATTGTAAATACGGTTCTAAATTACAATAGTGTATCACAGAATCACTAAACGAATTAGATTTACACTTCACTGAAGCAGTAAATTACCTGTATTTTGTCATTCGAAGGCGATATTTTGAAAAGAGGTTAGGATGCGGAAGTAAAATTTGATATCAAATAAAGCTGGATATACTGTCCCGAGTATTCATTAACATGTAAAAAACATAAATAACAACTGCTCAAGACATTGTTGTACCAAAATCAGATGTGCACTAGTCAGGATTTTTCAAATAACATTGGCCTTGACATTATTATCACGAAAATTCGCACATGTTTGCCTGCACATCCCATTCGCTGCTAGCGCCACCTACGATGCCGCCAAACCATACGCTCAACTGAAGTTTTGCTTGTTCACGGTCAATTTGGCGAGATGGCGCTACCAGTACCAATTCGAAGAAATCTGCAGTCGTGCATTGACCTTACAGGTACTGTCAGCATAGATTTTTTGTGCTGTTTTTTATTTAAATAATTTAATAATTACTTTACTACAAGTGAGCTTAACTCATCCCATTTTACAAAGAATGCCTGTGTTCAAATATCGAAATCTTACCTAGACAATTATATGTACATTTTTATAGTAGGTAAAGATCCATTTGCTTTATTAGGTAAAATGGAACTCAATGTGTCCTAATCATGTGGGTGAATGAACTCCCATAAATCATCGAGTTTGGCCTTCTGCTACCAAGCGATGACACCAATTAGGACGTCGTACCTACACTTTGCCTGCTGAAGACTGGAGATCTAGATACGTCTAGACATGTACGTCATCTGTGGACGTACTGGCTAAAGAGGCAGGGGCTAGCAACCGCGCGCTGTTCATGCGCTGACTGACACAGATTATGTATAGACCAGGCGCTACCAGATTAGATAATGGGACTGCAATCGTATAAAAACAGCGGTGGTATATAAATTGGGATTACAAACTTTGTCAGCTTATTATCAAAGCTAAAGTGTCAATTAAAAAACAAATACAATGAAAGCCCTTTTAATTCCTGTAAGAAGCTAGTTTTTAAAATTTTTAATTGTTAGAAAAAACTCAGTTATTTTTGCGTTGGGTGGTCACAACGCTATTCGGTTGTAGCACACTTTATATTTTGAACCGACTTCAAAAAAGGAGGATTCTTTATTTGATAGAATCTTACTTTTATTTATTTTTATCTATGTCCCCCGATTTAACAGAGACGTCTGAACTGAAGTATATTTTCTAGTTTTGTATATTTTTTTAAATCGGTCTGGTAATTAATTTGTCTGTAATTTATAACCGCGCCTGCCGAATAGAAGTCGGGTGTAACTTTTTAAAAGTATTACTTGTAAGAGGTAGAGTGAACCAACGCCAGATATACTTCATATGTAGGTATGCACGTCAAACTCTTTGTGACCCTCTAAAGTCTAAACCGCTGGAATAAATGGGCATAAAAATACATTAATGTTACTCAAGCATACACATAAAGTATATAGTAGAAGCAAAAAACAAACCTATTCCTAAGTAGGTATATGATGTAGTAAGTATAGGAAGCGAATTTTCTTACGTTCTTATTGATGCCCCCATCCTAAGTACGCTTCCTAGCAATGACAACATTGTATTTATTTCTGAAATTAGGCCGCCTCCACAATTGCCTGTGTTCGTGCCTAAAGGTACATTGTAACTGTAGATAAGTGGTCCTAGAATGTTGATTTTTAAACCGGTAGGTATTTGGGTATTGAGGGCGTTCTGACGAGGTCTAAGTAGATACCTACCTACCTTACAGTTAGGTATTTGGTGGGTAGGTAGGTACATCCATCATAAAATTTAATCAACCTACTCATAGATAGACAAGTGCCTAGATACATGCGAGTGACTGCGAAAGATAAAAGATAAAAAGAATTTGAGCTGTTTTTATCAGAAGGTAATTGAGTGTTGTATTTTAAAGTAATCTTATTAATTATTATTATCAAATATCCGTCTAGATTTCGTCTAGTTATCTAATAATATTTATAAATATTTTTCGTTGTAAGTAAGTCACAGAACAACATTTTAATCTCTATTGCAATTGGATCTCTATACTGGAATCCTTACAAGCTGCTTTCCAATGCGTTTGAGAATTATAATATAGCCCAATAAGCTTATTGGGCTATATTATAATTCTCAAACGCATTGGTATTGGGGCGATCGAAGCAGAAACATAAACAGCGAGTTAATCTCTCACTGATGCTGGATGACTTACCTATCCTACTTCTCGACGAGTCGGTCTTCAGACGAACCTGGATAAAACCAAGGTCATATTAAATGAGCATGTTTTACCGATCCGATCGTAGATCACGATTCTGCTCTCGAAATCAAATAGCTTTTCGGATTGGGTGGGATTGGATCCATATCGTAAAACCTAAATGTATATTTTTTATCAGTGTATCCTGCTGCCTACTAATCATAACCTACGAATCCGAAACTTGGACCCTGACAGAGGCGTTGCTGGTCCCGAAGTTCGAAGTCGCTCACCGGGGTACTGCTTTCCTTATGGCTAGCTACGCTCGGTAAACTGTGCGCGATCGTATTGGAAATAAGGTTCATTTAATGCGTTTTAGTACCCCTTTATCCACTACTATCCGTAATAATAAGTACCAATCCCTGTAGTCTGCACGAAATGTTGCAATTCTCCAAAATAGGCTTTAGTTAAAGTTGCGTTGTAGAGTTTATAGATATAAATATCACAAAAAAAATATTTGCATGAGACTTGTTTTAATCTGTCTGCCCTACACTAATATTAGTATTTTATAATGAAGACCTCGCTACCATTAAGCGTACGACGTAATAAAAAAATAAAACTATGAAATCTGTATCAACAAATCGTTTTTCCTGATACGAGTCATTAATTACGTATTGATTCTATAAGTATATAATAATAAACTATATAGAGCCAAGTATCATCTAACACAGATTTCACTCGTATACACTTAGTGCCTTGCTTTAAGAGCACTTTACTGCGCAAATACCTTTGTATCAATAGATATTACATTACGGTCAAAGACTCAGGAATTTGCTAACACCTCAACATCGTACCATGATATAGGTTGTACCTGGATAGGTATGTAGATTGTGGGATAATATTCCTTGTCTGTCATTTGATGTACCTAGGAAATAGCAACCTGAAGACGACCTTAACTGCTTGTCTCTAAGGAATTACAGCACTCGCTAACCGATATGAAGATTAACGGTTTGACACTGAAGCTTCTAACAGTTAGGCTTACCTGATGGGAAGACGAGATTTCCTTTAGCGTAAGTAAACTTGTGATTTGACTACTACTTCGAAGATTGGATACAAGACCCAAATGCTTTTGTCTCAAAGAAGGATAGCATAAACATACTTTATTGATAACTATCAGAACTTTGTCTTGCACTATAATAATAATAATTTAGTTTTGGGCTCTAAGATGACTTCTGGTATACTCTAATTGAAATGGAGTTCAAGATGATATAATTTTGAAATAATTATGATAAAAGGCTAGCAAGGAAAGCATTCCCTATTGTTTTGTAGTTGTAGGTAATATCTAATAAACTAAGGATTTTTCTTACCGAATTTTCCTCACATACTTGAAAGTAGGTACATGTATAGAATTTGCTGGCAAGAAATATTTAATGGAAATTAGGTGTTCAACATATTTGGAGGGCCTACTATTGACGTACCTAGAAACCTATGACAAATCTGGCTGAGACATTTTAATTAGGTAATTAAAATGTCTCAGCCAGATTTCTAGAAGTATTTAGAGTGTTCTACCACTCGTCGACTTCGAATTAAACCATTCAAACGCAAGCGCCTTTCAAATAACGGTCGGCACTCGTCAATCAATCGAACTTGGTGGAGTGTTGTGAACAATCTGTTCATTACCACGCGATGATGAGAGTGGCTGGCCGTGTCACTCGGTAATGTAATGCAGTGCAAATGAGTCAATCTCTACGGGGCCGGGTGGTCACAACGCTATTAGGTAATCGATTCGTTTTCCGAGAGACCTCATCTCTATCCCGTCTCTCTGCCCACAATCCGCAATCGGATGGCGGTCGCGTGCGTTATCGAGAACTCGGATTGATTTACTTATCTAATTGTTGTCTCTGGCGCAGTGGTCTTGTAGTTAAGTTGTATCGATTACAGAGTTTATTTGTTCTTATATCCAGCTAATATCAGTTTAATTAGAAATGTCAAGACAAAACAGTTTCACATGTTACCGATAGCCTTTTTCAATAATCGGTTATACGATAGACTAATATACTAGTAATAATAGTATAAACATTCTAAATAGACTAATTTAAGTGAACTATTCAAATAAAAAAAACCTACTTAAATTAAACCTACTGCGAGAAGATTGAATTCAGCAGGTAGTGTTAGCACGTGACAACAGAGCTGCAAATGCTGCTATCTAATAATGGCGTGAGAGGAAAGTCGTCCAGCGCCACACTTAGTTTTCCAATCTAAACAATAGAAATTCAACGGGTGCGCGCCCCCCGGGATTGTGATCTATCTCTATGTAAATTATGCGGCAAATAACGCCGACTTGTGCTCATCAGGTAGCACAATAATCGGGACACTAGAAATATGTGTGATACCTCTGTATTGCCGACGATCGGCATTTTTGCGAGTTTCTGACACATAACAGTCATGTTACGGCCATGTCAAACGAGCAGATGTCAGGGGCTTTGAATTGCATTCTGGTTGTTATTTACTTATACTTATAGGTTAGTTTGGTAGGTAGTTCTGATCACACTTAAGTAATTTTGAAATATTACATAAATATTATGGATATAAAATTACTATTTTTTTAAAATACATGAAGCGAATATTACCCAACTTTTCTTATTGAAAATATGATTAAATGTTTTTTTTCATGACTGCTTCATATTACTACCTATGCTACCACTTCTACAGCAAGTGCCCACAAACTAAAGTAGTTAGTAGTGAAAGAAAAATTTGTAATATTTAATTAGTCTAGTTAAATTTATCTAAATTATTAGTAACACATATTATCCGACTTCTTAAATAGGTATTTTATGTCCACGGCTAATAATAGCTATCTTGGAATAGGAATAGAGTACTGCAAACACTTCTGAATTTATGATTTTGTTTTTTTAATCTTGGATACTGCTTAGATTACATTTTGACAGAGTTACTAATACATTATTGTTATAGGAATATTTTCTGATAATCTCGTTGTGTTTAGTTTAGTCTCTCCGTTGTCATAACAAGATAGAGAATCGAAATGACCAATATTACAAGTATGAAATGAATATAAATCTTAGACGCGAATATATTTCAGACACAGTTTTCAGAAGTGTTTAAGCTTAAGCTTAAGCTAAAATATAATTCTTTAGGTACTTACCAATATTTCATTGCTGTGGAAATTAACATAAATTCGCTTTGGCATAATGCGCATAGCATGACTGTGTTTTCGTTTTTTCTTCACACCTCCCAGCATGTCACGTAGAAACTTCACCATCTTGGCTGTTCTTGCTTGATCCATGAAATTAAACGGGTATTCGAAGTAACTCAATTCGCAATGCGGTATCTGTAATCAGTGTGTTTGTGAACTGTGTCTATAGCTAGAAGTTTATTAGTATTTAGATAGGCGTGTCTTGTTAAACTTAAGTACCTACCTATTTATCATGTAAGTAGCATTTAAAGTGTGTACGTATAATGGAAGAAAAGTAGTAATAAAATATGGATGACTAGCTTTTTCCTGCTCCTCGACTCGACCTCGAACTATACCTACATACATAAAATTAAGTTGATCCGTCACTCAGTTGCTGAGAAAAAGACAAACCAACAAATACTCTATCGCATTTATAATATGTGTGAGGTTAACTCAGTTTAGTAAAAGTTATTTTTTAAGCTTCAATTGTAAAAGTACTTAGTATCAAGTTACTTATCAATCGATTACTTTTTAAAATACAGTAATGATCTGTAATGATTTGTGTAGAGTTAGTAATCAGATGTAGGTTTACGAGTACAACCCTGTAAACCTATATCTGATTCATCTATCGATTAGAGATGTACTAAAAGAAGTCACTATACCTTCTAATCATTACGAATAACTTCATTATGGGGCTAACCCTGAATTCGAGAAAAAAATCAGCTGTTCCATAGAAAAATAGGGCGCTCGTTGAAAAAATGAATGAAAGAGGTATTTTTTTTTTCTCTCAAATTTAAAGTTAGTCCTATAATGAAAGTTGTTCCTTAGGATGAGTAAAGTGACCTCCTTTCGGCTTAGTCCACCCTTAACCGAAAACCCTTTATATAATTTATTAGACTAACGTAAACATTAGTTTTATGATGAGTACCTACCTACTTTGATTGTTAATAGTATAAAAATAAAAAACTTTTCTCATTTTAAAAATTACCTGATAGAAACGCTTTTTATACAAAACAAAAGATTTAGACATGCCTTTGACAAGTATTTAGCAGATATTTCGGTTTCGTTCATTTCTTCCTACAAATCCGTGGCACTGCAGTGCCCCCAGATTGACTCACAGACTCACAGTTCTAGCGAACCTTTAAGCAAGGGAAACATTTTAGATTCTAAATTTATTGATCTGTTGTCGAGATATACAATCTGAATAAGTAATTTGGTAGATAATCTATATCTGTACTTATAATAAAACTGTAACAGGTCAAATGTCTGTACATAGAATAAATTTAAAAAAAATCTTTCGCGGGGGGTGTTATTATCGATACAGACCCTAAACTATATTTTTTTTATTTTTGTCTGTCTGTTCCTGGACTTTCTATAACTCCGAAACTGCTGGATGAATTCTGTACAAATTTGGTATGCTTAGGGTTTATACCATCATCAACTTTTTATCCAGAAAAACAGGAGTTCCCGTGGGAGGGGCGATGAAAGTCTTTTTTAATTATAACTCAGTAACGTGTGCTTTGATTTGGATGATTATTTTTTGTTATATAGGACTAAATAAAATTAATATTATCCCAAAAGTTTGTGGGGGTTCCCGCAGGAGGGGGGATGAAAATCGTATTTAACTATACCTCGGTAACGCGTGCTTTGATTTGGATGTTTTTTTTTTTGTTGGAAAAGTCTACCTGAAATGATGTTTTCCCGGAAATTTGTAGGGGTTCCCGTGGGAGAGGGCATGAAAGTCGTATTTAATTATAACTCGGTAACGCATGCTTCGGTTTGGATGTTTTTTTGTTAGAAATGACTAACTGAAATTAATGTTATTTTAATGTCCCAGTTAACTGGGATTCCCGTGGGAGGAGAAATTATTAGGCGCCTGAATAAAACGTTGGAAGGAAGTTTTAAACTATTGAAATTCAGTTTGCATAATTAATTAATTAATTAATATTTTAAGTTATTTTTATAATAATAAATTAGGTAATCGGGATACATACACTAACAATATAATCCTACGACTTAAAATTAGTGCTGAATTTGTAAAATTTAATAATGCTTTGTAAAATCTTTAGTTCTTTAGAATTGTCTACTCATACTGAACATAATTGTGCGAACTTTTCTGTATCGTTTTAATTAATCAAATTTATAGTTCAAACACTGCTATCTTATTGTATCTTTCACAATTATAAGACTTTCAGAAGGACCACTAAAATTAATTCTCTATTTTTTTAAGTCCTACTGATATAATTCTGTAAGGTTAGCAACCGCGCACGAATTTGCGGACACAGCTAGTCCTTTATAAATCTCATCAGATTGTATGTTAATACAAAGTTACTTTTGCATCTAAGCGAAAAGAATTAAATAAAATTATTAATAGACCCTAAATAATATCTCAAATATAAGATGAGGACAAGTTGCGGACGAGTTAGGGATATTTTATGGTTCGAGTTGAGGACGAGTTTGGCCCGAGTTGGGGACAAGTTAAGGTCGAGTTGGGGACGAGTTTGGGTCGAGTTTTGATCGAGTCGAGTTGAGTTAAGTAAACGACTGGAAAATGAACCCAGGACCGGGTTCAGTCTTAATACTACATGAAATAATACTCGGAAAACATGGAAGCGTACCTACAATATGTATTGTGGTAAGACCGTAAGCAGAATAAAGAAATACTTACAAGTACTACTTACTTACAAAAATAATAAAATCTACCTGCAAAATTGTCGATACTGGTTTCTAACTAGAGAATCGGAAATTTTCATGCTCAAGCAACCAATTTCCAACAGTCTAGAGATACTTTACAAAGTGCCACTAGTTTTTCGTTTCTTTTCATACGTATTCCTTCCTACTATTATTTTCTCCAAGTTCAACATCAACACCCAAGTTTCTTCGTTTGTTATTTTCATTGTTTGGTCTAGCGTAAAAAGTTTTGACTGGAGACATTCTTATCGAGGTACATAAAGAAACAAAAATAACTAGATGTGTTTATTTTGTTAATGTCTTGCCAAGTACCTAGTTATGCATCCCCTCGCCCTTCTGCTCTGATGCAGAGACGGCTTACTCAGCAGTACTTGCACTTTTGTGGAAAGCTGACTAAGGTGTCTCTTATCGGACCACCGAGTAGTATGTAAGTTAATGTTAAGAATATAATCCTTTGTGTCAAGCATTAGTTTTAGAGCCTTCAAATCGGCTACACGTAGTTTAATTAGTTCTAGAGCCTCCATATCGGCTAAACGTATTTTAAGTTATTATTAAAGCTTCAGTATCGGCTATAAGTATTTTAATTTAGTTTTTAAAAAGAAAGTTTCGTGCTCCCTAAATTTAACTGGCGCAGCCGGTAGGATTCGCTGCTGTCGTGCATTTCATAGTTTCGTCGGTATATGGGTATCGAAATTTACCCAATCGCGGAATCGAGTGCGCGTGCGAATCCTCGAACCAAAGAAATAAGTTAGAACGGGACACCCAGTATGGCAACGATCGGTTGGTGAGTAAAACTTTTCGCCATCCTTTCCAATCCTTACTATCCACGAATTTTGTTATTATCGAGATAAGACTTCTCTCGTTTATGACGTCGGGTATCTAAAAATAGAACTCTGTTTAGACTACCTATGTAGCGATAAGAACCTTGAACCTAAGATAGAGTTAAGTAAACGTAGAATCGCTCTACAAATTAAATAAATTACTTTCTAAAAGTAATTTAATCAATTCAAATTTCAAAATCAATTTGAATTGTTAGTAATAAGTGATTTAAGTGTAATTTAGGTAAATTTAAAATTAATTATATTTTTGTGTGTGCTAAATTTTAGTCTAATTTAATTTTACAATTCCAAACCGATTTATTGATCAAGTTTTTCTTAGTTATTTTAAAATTTAAAATCAATTTTTCTGATTTAACCTTTGTGATTCAAATTATTTTTATATTACTTGTCAAAATTTTCATAACTCTATTATAATGGAGAATGTAGAGCAGGTTAATCCGATCCCTCGCGAAATTTTAACTCTTGTTCCTATATACGGTGGGGACAAGACCCAATTAAACTTATATATAAGGAAATGCGAGTATGTAATAAGTAGATATAGGCAACGAGGAAATGTAGCGCAAGACCTTTATGTCTTCCAATCTTTGACGAGCCGTTTAAGCGATAAGGCCGCCTCGTTATTGTCAGAACGTGAGGACATTTCGACCTGGAGTGAATTAAAAGAACTCCTTAAACAGCATTTCGGAGACCCGCGTAGTGAGCAATGCGTAGGAATTGAATTAGAATCTATGAAAATTAAATCAGGAGAAAATTATTTGGATTTTTGCAATAGGATACAGAGCGTTCGTTCGGTTTTGTTATCTAAAGTGAACATGTTAAATGACGCCGAGTTAAAACGTGCCAAAACAACTATATATAATAGCACATCATTAAACGTGTTTCTCTATAACCTACCAGAGGAAATGGTGCGCATTGTTAGGCTTAAATCTCCTACGACATTAGAGGATGCCCTGAGTGTCGTTTTAGAAGAGGTTAACTTTCACGAACAATATAATATGCGGAAACGTATGTATGGCATATCAAACAGCCTAGCACCAAAGCCTATTTTGCCTCAAAACCTAGGCAATGGTTTTAAATTTAGCATGAATCCACAACCATCGGGATTCAGAATTCCTAATCCACCACAAAATACTACGCCTATATACAGCGCTCAACAATTCAAGATGCCTCAGCCTCAAGGACAAAACTTTGGGTTTCGCCCTCAGCTTGGGTACCGTCCACCACAGGTCGGATATACTCCGCCCCAATTCGGATATAAACCACAATTAGGATATCGCCCACAGGTAGGATATCGCCCACAGTTTGGAAATAATCAGCCACAACATCCAGGCTTTAAACCATCCCCTAACGTAGGGATGCGACCCCAACAGTTTGGGTATAAACCACCCCAAATTCAAGAGCCACGGTTACAAGAGTCTGACGTAACTATGCGGACAGCTCGACCCGTGCCTCGCGAAGGATTTAAGCTCAACGAATTGTATGACGAAGTAGACTACTTTGACTATAATGACGAACAAGACTTAAACCAAGACTATGAAACGTACGAATACGACCAAACTGACATGTACCATGACGAAACGACGTATGAACATACAGACTCACCGCAAGAGCAATTAGACCCGAATTTTTGTATAGCTGCCCCGACAGACAAGAAATCATAGAATTAAATTGTGACCCTACACTTAAATTACCACACATTTATTTGCCGGAAATAGACTCGAAAATGATGATCGATACTGGCAGCACAAGATCATTCTTGAGCCCACGAAAAGCGTACGAATATTTTTACAACCATATTCGTTACGAGCCTTTCGAAATAGTTAGTACGCATGCTTCTAGTAGACATAGCGAAGCCATAACTATACCACTTTTACCATCTTTTCAAAGTGACGATTTCCACAAATTTTATTTGTATGACGTAGACTCACGATACGACGGCCTAATTGGCAACGACTTATTAAGACAACTCGACGCCGTAATTGACCTTAAACATTCGACTCTGAAAACAAAGACGACTTGCGTACCTATTATAAATACGAATTTGAACTACGTAATTGAACTACAGCCACGATCTGAACAAAGAGTAAAGCTTCCGATAGACCAACATTCAGGTGAAGCTATACTTGACTATAAAGAGCTTAGCCCTGGCGTACGAATGCCAAGTGCATTGGTTAACTGTGTGAATGGATATGCATCAACAATTATCCAAAATGCTACCGACACACAAATGACTCTGACGATAAAACGACCCATGCAAGTATCAAAACATTTAGACTTAGAGTGCAACCTTAATTTTTGTGAAATATTTATGTTATGTGAATAGTATACAGACAGATAGAATACTTGATGAAAACCTACAAAAACTGAGACTAGAGCATACTAATGCCGAAGAATATGAAAAAATTACAAAACTGTGCAATGAATATAAAGACCGCTTTTAGTACACAGAACGGACACTTTGAGTTTTTGAGAATGCCGTTCGGTTTAAAGACAGCGCCCGCCACTTTTCAGCGCACTATGGACAATGTCCTCCGAGGACTACAAGGACTACACTGTATGGTGTATCTCGATGACGTCATCATCTACTCATCGAGCCTCGAAGAACATATCCAAAAACTACGCCTAGTTTTTGACAGACTTAGACAGACAAATCTTAAGGTACAACTTGACAAATCTGAATTTTTACGCAAGGAAGTTTTGTACCTTGGCCACACGATTACGAAAGACGGACTGAGACCTAATAATGACAAAATTAAAGCCGTGATTAATTTCCCAATTCCAAAGACTACGACTGAAATCAAAAGTTTCCTCGGACTCGTTGGTTATTACCGACGCTTCATACCTGACTTTTCTAAAGTGACTCAACCACTGACAGCCTGTTTAAAGAAACGAAACAAAATTATTATTGACCGAAAATATATAGACGCATTTAATAGATGCAAGGAACTTCTGACTCATGCACCACTACTACAATACCCTGACTATGACAAACCATTTATTTTGACGACTGACGCTTCAAACGTAGCTCTAGGAGCAGTCCTTTCCCAAGGACAAGTTGGTAGTGACAAACCAGTAGCTTACGCTAGCCGTACCTTGAGCGATACAGAGACTCGGTACAGCACAATAGAACGAGAGTTACTCGCTATCATCTGGGCTACAAAACACTTCCGCCCATACTTATATGGAAGAAAATTCTTTATATATACTGACCATCGGCCATTAGCTTGGTTAGACTCCTTAAAAGATCCAAATAGTAAGCTTACGCGCTGGAGACTGCGACTTCAAGACTTCGACTACACAATAATATATAAAAACGGTAAACAAAATACTAACGCCGACGCCTTGAGCAGAATTAAGGTAAATGCCTTAAATTCGGATGATGAAGGAAACTCAATGGCTGTAAATCACAATAGAAAAGAACGGAAACTAAAGCGAGAAATGGACAAAGTAGTACAGGATATCATGAAATTATCTGGAAATAAACCTGAAAGAAAAGATTCATCAACCATTACCATTTCAGACACAAGCGGAACTATAAGCATATCAGATTCATCAGAAACTACTGAACTGTTTCCTATGCTTCCTATAGAACAACCAGTAATACTATCAGCATCTGAGAGTAGTAAGTCACAGACTATTCATTCAGCAGCAGATTTAGAATCAACCGGAATACCAATCCTGCAAGAAGTTATTGATACCAAGCCTAATCAAATTTTAGTGTTCTCATGGTTAAAAAATGAATTACACGTTAAAGACATCTCCCACGGAAAACACAAAATTTTAGAAGTTTTCTTACCAACAAATAACCCGGAACTAGTAAAAACATTCCTCAAAGAGTACATAAGACCCAAAATTAAATATTTCATATACTTTGAAGAACACGAACATCGCCGACAATTTAGCAACATAGTTATCGCCCTATTTAAAAAAGACATGATCAACCTACACGAATGCACAGAACGAGTAGTGTATGTACAAGATGAAAACGAACAGAAAGCGATAGTTTTAAAATACCATGAAGGAAAGACATGTCACCGCGGTATCAAAGAATCGCTAGTCAGACTGCGTAGAAGCTATTGTTGGGATAAAATGGAAGAAACAGTAGCAGCAATAATCAACGCTTGTGAAGCATGTAGGAAAATGAAATATGACAGGAAACCTATTAAACCTGTTTTACAATTAACACAGACACAGGATGCACCGTTTCAAGAAGTATTTATTGATTTGTTTTCTATTGAAGGCAAATACTACTTGACCCTTATCGATGCATTCAGTAAGTTAGGACAGGCCATCGAAATACCTAACAAATCAACACCGGAAGTTGTGAGAGCCTTAATGAAATACTTTACATTTTACGGAATTCCAAAAAAAATATGTTCTGACCCCGGCATGGAATTCAACAACGAATTAATGAAAGAATTCCTTAGCCTTCACAAAATCGAACGTCACATAGGTACAGTAAATAACCCAAATTCTATAGGACTCATTGAGCGATTCCATTCCACCATTATCGAGATATATAGACTAGGAAAAAATGAACACAAATGCACAGATGCCGCATCTATTATGATGTACTCAGTTATGGCATACAATCATACCATACACACAGCAACAGGCCTTTCACCATTTGAAGTTGTTTTTGGGCATACAGATACAGACAACCCTTTTGGAATAGAGTTTGAGAAAGCATTTACACAGCAACTAGTAAAAGATCACGCGAAGCGCACTAAATTTTTATACAAATATATGGCAAAAAGATTAGTCGAAGGCAAAGAAAAAGTTAAGGAAAAACGAGGTGGAGAGATCGACATTAAAGTTAAACAAGGAGATACAGTTTACGTGAAAGATATAAATAAAAGAAAGAGTAAGGATAAACCTAGATATAAGAAAGCAAAAGTAGTAGGTAAAATTGATCGGAATGTTGCCCCCATTAAGGTAGAAACAGAAAAAGGCAATACAAAGGCCCCAATTAAAAATATAAAACGCCCTCCACAGGTGGTGCGTCCTGACGCTAGCGACACCAGCAGTTGCTCTTCATCTGCAATCACTTAAAGGAAACCCAGGACTCCTGCCAGTAAAACAAGGCCAAGCATACATGCAAATAGATAATTGGACAATTATAAAAACCATAAATTTGGATAATGTTTACGGAGACTTAAATTTTGTAATTTCACAATTTGCCGAATTCGAGAAATTAATTGCCAACAATAAAACGTTTCCTCATGAATTTATTGGAATGTTAATGCATGCAGGGCATTTGCGCGATATAACTGTAGATAAATACCGACAATTAATTCCCCAACGTTATAAACGTGGTATTCTCAATACTTTAGGTTCTATTATAAAAATTGTAACAGGAAATCTAGACAATGATGACGCACTTAAATATGACAAATTAACTACAGAGATTTTTCATGATCGAGTAATCATATCATATAAAATTACTATTGTCTCCAAAATGCTGGATAGCTTTATAAATATTACTCAATTTAATCAACGAAATTCGCTTACCATGGATACTTGCTTCAAACAGGTCGAAAAGTCCCTCAAAGAAACAGTTAATAAGGAAAACAATGTAGCCGTGTCTGCCTACATTCTAGGATCGTATAGCCTATTCATTAGTAACTTCCGTACTGTATTTATTAAGTTAAGCGAAATTGAAACTGCATTAGCCTTAAGTAAAAGCTCTATATTACACCAGTCTATTGTAAACTGTACCGATTTACTACGACATTTAAAATTAATATCCAAAGTTGGTAACCTAGTATACGGACCTAATGAATTAAATTTCTGTTAAATCATATATAAAAATGAACCAGATTACGTTTATTATGGAAATTCCACTTACCGATAATTATACTTATAACTATATAAAAATGTACACTTTACCTATTTTCCTTGAACCTGAAAACCAAACCCTGGCCATTTTTCCTAAATACCCTTACCTATTGGCGAAAGAGATGAAGTACTTACCGATCATACAGCTGTGCCGCTTTATCGTCGCCGGAGACCATCACCTCTGTAACAATGACAACAGAGCCCTGTACAGCGGGCCAACCTGCGAGCAACAACTTCTCAAATACGACAAATCTCACCTGCTGCAAGCAGTATCCTGTTTACGTTGAAAACGTAAAACTACAGAAAATTTACGATGAAAATTGGATACTTTTTACGAAAATTTCAAACAATGCTGACAAAGCGATGTGGTGACGAAATGTTTAAATATCCGATATTCGGAACATACGTCATTACGTTAGACGAACTTTGTGACGTCGAGATCTACGATCTCAAGATCCGACACCACCACGTACACTGAGGTGGATATAGTGACGCCACTACCTGTGGTCACCCTGCCGCCGCTCCATACGAACGCGAGCCTATCCAGTGCACGCGCACTTAACATGCACGAGATCAGTCTGGTCGACGTGAAATATTTGGCGTTTGCGTTAAAAAATAGTGAAGTGTTCGACAGTGTGCTAAAAGAGAAAAAGACTCTAGCATCAGTGTTTTAGTTTACGCCGCGTAAAGCTTCGTATTGTTAAGCTATCATTAGTTTTTGCGTATGTATTAAATCTTAAAATAATTTCCTTTTTACGAAATTATCGGAAAGGTCCTCAAATCGCACATTCCGATAATTTCTCACTTAGGGAGGGAGGAGTTATGCATCCCCTCGCCCTTCTGCTTTGATGCAGAGACGGCTTACTCAGCAGTACTTGCACTTCTGTGGAAAGCTGACTAAGGTGTCTCTTATCGGACCACCGAGTAGTATGTAAGTTAATGTTAAGAATATAATCCTTTGTGTCAAGCATTAGTTTTAGAGCCTTCAAATCGGCTACACGTAGTTTAATTAGTTCTAGAGCCTCCATATCGGCTAAACGTATTTTAAGTTATTATTAAAGCCTCAGTATCGGCTATAAGTATTTTAATTTAGTTTTTAAAAAGAAAGTTTCGTGCTCCCTAAATTTAACTACCTACCTATTGATTATGTTTTCGATTAAAAATACCTTATGCACAATAGACAAGTAATAGTTATACAAAAGAATGGGTAATTCAGAAAAATACTCTTCATTTTATGCCCCCACAACGCGCTTTCTAAGAGCTCTTGTGGCTGTACTAACACCAAAAATAAACCGTAACGTTCTTTGAATTTGCGAGTGTATGCAGCTACTTTGCAAAAATTACCTCATTCCATAATCTACTTCCGCATTTATCGGGTAATGTACACTGTTACGTTTTACAATAGAAAGGAACCCTTTGTATCACTAATTTCAAGAGTTCTTTATATTTTTTCTCCTAACTTCGACCTACGGCTTTCCAAGACCAGAAGTTCTTTAGGTTTCTTTATGTGAGCTAGGATTTAGTTGACATATTCTGAGATTACTGTGACAACATGTGGATTTTATATATCATTATTTTTAACTAACGTCGTTTCCGTTAGTTACTATATATTCTAGAGGTTCCCTTAAATTATTTCTTTACCTACGGTTCAACAGTGGCGTAGCATAGGATTTGCCGCCCGGGGCCGCCCAAAAATTTGCCTTTCACCCTATTTTCAGCATAATTCGTCGGCCAAGGCCAAGAATCGGATTGGCGCACTAAGGATTCTGTTCCATAAACAACATTAATTCAAGTTTCTACCTGTTATTTTTATTAATATAAAGCATATAAAAGGTAAAGTTCGTTAACGTTTAGTTGGCTATATCGAACGTTCAAATCACAAATATATGGCCAATTCTCATTCTTTAATATGTAGTGGTTACCAGTAGCGTATAAAGTTTATGGCTTCAAAACACATGTGCTAACTTACGAGTAGAGGCGCTCCAAAATCTGCGGAATATTCGCTTTTTCTACATAACTTTCTGTCTGATTCCGCTTGTAACAGCGGCGAAAAAATTGCAGAGTGCGGAACATTAGAGGCCCGAACTTACGCAGCTACAGTCTCCTCCGCTAGTCTTTCTTGCACCCGCATAATAACAATTTCATTGGAGCCAAACCAGCAAATTTAGTAAAGGCGATTATTTTTCCGTTTTTTTTTAGTTGTGCAGGCAGTTAAGAGTTTATTATCTTGAGTGTAGTCTTCTTCATACAGGTACCTCGCCTCGGTTTGCTCTCTGCTATTAAATGAGGTTGAGAAATATTGGCGAAAATAAACATTCTTCACACCGATCCCAAACCGTTGAGAATGACAAGGAGGTCCACAACCTGTCCAATGATAAGGACTGATTGAAAAAAGGTCCTTCTGCCTTGACGATGTCTCAGTCAATATCCTTCACTGCCTACTTTATATCATTTTCCTGGCTTTTGAAAGCGGAGCATATTAGAAGAATCAGTTGTTGTTTGTTGGTGTCCTTGGCCAACAACTTCGCCTGAACCATTTTTGTTGTGGTTCAGGCGAAGTTGTTGCAAATTTAAACGAATTTAGTTACGTAACCTTTGTCGATACTTATATATTAAATTGTCGAATTAACATTTTTAACACACGATTCTTAATTAGCCGACCACAGCACTGGGGTAGCTTGCTGCCCTGCCACGTAGCCTTACTCAGTTAGTTCAAAAGATAGCGTGAATTGTTCCTAAAAATAATTACTAAAATGACACGCTTCTTCTCGCTTCCCTCTTCAGGTGCAGCCTGGTGCTCTAGCTCCCCAGCCCCCCGCCCCCCACGCTACGTCACTGCGGTTAAAGATGTGCGTATTGTGAATAAAATGTTAGTTAAAGCAATCGAGTCTTTCATAGCCTTTTAAAGGCTTCGTTAATTTAGTATAGACAGTGTTATGACTTAAAAATATCTTTTAAATATCTCGATAAGGCCGCCACTTGTAGCACTATATTTTGTAAGAATTTTCTCTTGTATTTAATTTTTTTTTTTGTGTGTTTGCAATAAAGAGTTTATCTATCTCTTACACAAGTCACAATACGGTTTGAACTGCTTGCGGTGCATAACGACTAGACACATAAGATTAAGTAACCACTAACGTGATCATGAGCTACACTAACTTACGTTACCGTACAAAATAGTGCATACTTATGCAATGGTAAGAAGAGAAATATTTTGTCAGCCATATGCACTTGCAACTATGCTGGCATTGTCAAAATATCCCGCGGCATCATCATCGGTGCGATTATTCAAAACTGGACAGTTAACAAGAATTAGCGATGTGTGCAAACATTCACTGGATACAATCCCGTCTCGACAGAATTTGTAAATGCAGATGCGCTATCAATATGTAATTTGAGTGAATTAGGAATGAGCTTTATTACGAGTATGTCAGTTCATACCAGAATGTAGTGTTAGTACACAGACAGAATGCATATCATTTCTTGGTATATTTAAATAGTTTCTTGTAATTTTGCGATTGATACCAGTTACCCAATAGAATATACCGTCACTTAGCGTAAAACACATCGCTGAAATCGCCTTCTACAGTTAGGAGAAAGTAAACCTTTGATGATAGAAAAATCCCAAAGTCGGTCGCATAAAGGAAATGCCCTTCAAGCTTATGCAAGTGTAATTCAGAGTTTGCAATAATTCGGAAACTTTGACTGTAAGATGCCGATATTTGGCACCAACCCAAAATCAAAGGCTGCATTATATTATTTGCCAAAAGTTTGTAAAACTTGGTAAAGTTGCGCGTTAAAAAGCGACAAGCCCAAATTGATATGCTAAATGACTAACTAGAGCACTGACGTACCGAAGTATAAAGTGCACTCACCAGTGGTAAACCTTGTAAAGTCACCCTCTAGGCTTGTGGTCAACACCCTCGGTATAGGAGGGTAACATTTTGCCCTATATCATAGCCTAATCATAATTAGCTTTTGGGTAAAAATATGTTTTAGCCTAATTTTACATATTAAAAGTATTACGTGAAAGGTCGAGTCGAAAATATTACCAAAATTTAATGTACGTGCACATAAAATATTAGTGTATATTTTATTTTAAACAAAATAAACTTCAGCTGACTCTAAAATATCGATTCAAGCTTCTCAATCAATATACAGTTATGAGATAGGTACTTAAGGTATATTTTATTGGGTAATAAATGTCTACATTAATTTATTGTATTCAGTTAGCGATCAGTTGTCACGTTGTTAATACAAATCACTAACTGAAGGCTTAATTCGTCAATAATCCGCCATTTCTACAATACACCCATTAATATTCAATTGTATAATGTAATGGACGACGCAATTAGATCGTTCCAAACACGGAATATTACGTAATACTAGTGTTAATAGTTATTAGCGATACACACGCCTATTTTACAAGTTTCCCTCGTTTATTAAGAAAACTGACTGTAAAGCTGCAAGCTAATTGCGTACTTTACGATAATTCCCGTACCCTCTGAACCAGTTAACTTAAAAAAATTTCACGTGGAAGGGTGTGTCGTATGCGACTGGCTGAGTTGTAACATTAAAGTGCGATGAATTTTACATCGATATCGATTGGAAAAGTGCAGCTATAACTAGTGCCTCTACCTTTATATGTATCTAATGGGCTACCTTGGTTTGTTTAAAGCCTTGCAATTTGTAATTTTATTGCAAAATCTCGTATCTATTTATAAAGTCCAGCTAAAATAATTATCTATATCGTAGTTTACAAACGTGTAATCAACTAGTTTAATTTGAATTGATATTATCATCTCCTAAAATTTGATTACTATACCGAATACCTCCGAGGCTATAAATAAAAAAAATATACCAGAACAAAATACATCCAAATGTCAAAATTGGTTGTTAGACACTTGGTTAAACAAGGTTTTGTAGTTGCGTAAACTTAAATATCTAGCTAAGGGTGTCCTCCAAACATGTGATAGCCCCTGATTTGTAGTAAGAAATGAACCGAAACATCTGCTTAATAGGCATGTTCAGGTAAGACGGTATATGTCCCAACACTTAATTTTTGGTAAACTGTCTTATTCTTAGTGTTTCAAGAGTAACCAAAACTGGTAGGTACATTTTCTTGGCTTCCAATAGGAATCTCAAATAGAAATACTTTTAATACAGTCAATATATGTAATTGTTAAATTAATTACAATTTATTCTACCCTTAAAGAGTTGTTTCAAAAAATGTATAAAGCTTCGGCCAGGACAATTCAAACGATACCATAAATACGTTACGGTCTATTAATCTTTAATATATTAAGCAAATTCAAATTAACGTAACTTATCGTTATTTACGCTTAAAAGGTGCCTTACGACACCAGACATTGTCGTACTAAATGAAGGAAGCGGCTGACGCATTTTTAATTAATACATAGTATTAACCTCATCTTTAGGCATTTTTTGGTAGACGTACACCGTCCTGGCCGAAAAAGAAACAAGTTCTTTAAAAAAACCCTGGTACCGAGTATGTAAAAATAATAATCTTCTTTATTTCAATTTCATATTTCAGAAGCGCCAAAGGTCAATTGAACCAGGAGTTTCAGGTCTGTCACATTCTACCTTCAAAACTTGTAACAAAGTGTAACTTTCGCTGAATTCGCATTGCATTACTGGGATTAGATTCCGTACAACCACCAACTTACCCTTTGTAGTTAAATTCATCCGTTCCTCTTCAACGTTCGCTACCAATCAGTACCGATTTAGCCGGACTGCAGGCTTATTAATTTCGGTATGCGGCTAATTACCCTGCGAATTTGGAAGTACTCACTCAAGGGTCATGAATTAGGTTGCGGGTGTGTTTGCGTGCGCGGTTTGCGTTTACGTAACAGAGACGAGTAGCACTCGGGTTCAATCGCGCCACCTCTTCGTTACATCGAATACTAGGCTAGCATATCGCCTGAAGAGCCCTCCAAACTCACACTGACATGAACCGGAGTTGGTGTGCGAATCAACGTGCTAGGGCAATGTAAGATTGTGGCTGCGTATGTGCGAGTGCTATTCCTCCCTTTAGTGACGTAACGTCCGCGTTTAACTTCAAGTCGGCGTTTGTTTGCCGTGTTTGCGCATAGTTTGAATGAAAAGTAGTTTTGTGCTTGTTTCGTGTGCTACGGTATGGTTTTGTTAAGGCTAACGAAATCTGTTTAGTAATGTTCGCAAGTGTGTATGAATGTGAGCAGTATTATTCACTCCGTACGTTTGCCTTGTAGTTTTCCACGTTGGTTATCTGAAACGGAGAAAAGTTTTGTTAGAAAGTGTCCTTTAGTTATAGAACACTGTTAACTGCTCGCTTACAATTCACTCAAAGGAAAGTTGTTTGCTCTTAATGTCCGCTACAATATTATATAGTAAAAATCTATAGTGTTGCGTTGAAACGCACTGTTGATTATAGCTTTTTCAAAGAAAACCTTATCCATTAGAGAAGAAAAGCAGTAAACAATAGACATGCACCTATTAAAGGCGTGAACTGAAACTGATACTTTGTTACAATGGGTCTTATAAACAAAGCATAACGAAGTATGACGTCGCATAACGTTGCATTGTTAAGACCAATGAAGGTAGCAAATGGACAGTGTATGGGATACCTAATACTAAGAATATTGCTAGGCAATTTTTTGTAGTTATTTTTACTAAAAGGTATGTTAACTTTCAGCAGAGATTTATGCGCCGCCGGTATTTCTTATTGCTCATTAGGAAACAATTTTGAAGTCACTAGATTAACTTTTTGAAGAGACACCTCCTATTGTTCACAAATTATAGTTACAACGTGGTGTCTTATACATGGTTATCAGTTAGGGGTCTAATAAACCGTAAGATGGTCACTATACTAAGGATCAACTGTTACTATAACTCTGAATTACAGAAAAAAAGTCAATTGATCCATAGAAAAAGTTTATCGGTCGACGACAAAATATTCCTCTGGCCGAAAGAGGGTCACTATAGTAAGGATCAATTCATTACTATAACTCAGAATTCGAGGAAAAAACTCGCATTCAGATTCTATTGCTCAGTTGATCCATAGAAAAAGTTTATCAGTTGACGATAAAATATACCTATGGCCGATAACCCTGTACAAATTTGTAGTTCTGAAACCGGTTGATATCACGCGCCCAAATTCCTTAGTGACATTTACCAAGCTTAGTATAAAAAAATCCGGTCTAATGCATCGCCAATTTGTTTTCCCTTTGACAAAACTGCTCGCAATCAAAAAACTACTCAGTTCACTTTTGAATATCACTCATATCGATATTAATTCAACCTGAAAATTTGACGTACGCATAATACGAGTTATGGTCGGCCTAAAATTTTGCCCTAACGCGATGTAGTTATATTTAGACTATCGACTAATTTAAGACTTAAAAAGGTTTAGTCGTACCCACTATATAGTCATATCAAGATCTATTGTAGTCGTAACGCTTCTAGCCCGACTCGAAGTAGGCACGGTTCACTCGCTCAATCATCAATAAAAAGTTAGGAAACGCCATAGTGACTTTGTGATTCTGTAACACTCACTTTCCCAAAGCTATGTAAGCTGTTGGATATGGTCACACATTGGATGCCTAAATAAACTTGTCATTAAAACATACGCAAACGCAGTAAAAGGGATTCATTATTTTCTATATAACTATTGTGTAGCAACATAAAATGCGACGTATGATGTCTACCTAAATTTCAACACAGAGGCTTTTGCACAAAAATCCAAAAATAAATTGTCAATTGAAAATCACAGCGCGTCTAAGTTATCTTTGATTTCGGTTAATATAATTGTTTTCAGGTGCGGCGCGTGAACGACAAACTAGATTCATGATTGTGACCATTGTTTTGCGAGCGAGCCGCGGTCAATTTGTCCCATTGTTACAATATATAACCCATTGTAATTTGACAGTGAATACACACCTCAATTTTATGAATCGTAAAGTACGTTTTCATGCTATTGACAAAAGGAATTGTTTATTCAAAAATGTATCATAGCAATAGCGGATCTCCATCGTAAATTCGTAGCCATTGCTGAAATATTAATTTCTTTGTTAAATCGGATTAAAATTGAAGCAACATTTTTTTATCATAAATCGGGTAAACAATCAGGTATTGTATTATATTTATATACATGGATTACAGAAAAATTCGCTTGAGAAGAATTTTAAGTTTTTATATTTCACGGGAATTCACTAAGCCTCTTGAACTGTTCTAAAAAATAATATATATATTTGCTGGCAAATATAGAGCTAAAGTGCTCACAAACATGAAATCAGCCAATAAATTATGAATAAACTCTATTTTTAAACTTGAATATTTCCGTGTAATTTTCAAGATAAGCCAAGTTCATTGATGCTGATAGGGCTTATGTCAGAATGTAAGCTTTGAGGCATTGTAAGCCTATATTTAGTGGTGCGTGGTGAACCACCATTATTGACACACGTGATGAAAATAACAATTTTACATTACCGAGTCTGTGCGGGGTTATAATTGACAATACACACCGCGGACTTTCATCAGCCCAATTGCAGATAAAAGTGTTTTATTCAGTGCAATTAAACGACTTTTTTGAAATTTACTCATTTAATATTTACAAATGAACACGATATGTGAATTTTAATTATTGTTTGTTATAACGATTTTCGTTAACATTGTTTACTGTTTGATATATATACGCTTACCTAAGCAGTTATAAGTTACTTCTGAATCTTTTATTATTGTTTTATGGAATAAAGATTCGCTCTCTGGTTTAGGAAATTGGCGTCTAAGATTTCAGGAAAAGATTATTCCATATTCCTTGAACCAAAACAAGGTAAGAAGTACAATAACATGTAAGTGTCTTAGAATAAAAATTACGGATAGATGGCACAGAAAATGGTTGAAAAATACGAGCAACATTTATATGCTACTTTTTCTTGTAACATATACTTTTCTTTACGTAAGTGCGACATTTAGGTGAATTATTGTTACCTCAATTATAGAGCTGAACAAATAGTGAGCATTTATATATTGTATATCATGAAATGTTATCAAAACAAACCATTACAATGTGTAGTTGGAATATACATGAGAAAATATTAAAAAATATGTTGCGTATTCATTATCTAATGACATATGTTACTTATTTATTTTCATTCAGCGTGGTAATGCGGCTAGCTTTCTGGGTACTCTGCAACTTCTGGGTTTAGGGTTGGAACATTTGGATTATTTGTAGATCTTAAATGGTTTGTAGGTAATCTCTCTGCTATATTTTTTTGTTGTTTTTGTAGTTAGTCATTTCGTTTTTAGGAATAAAGGCACATATTTTCAGTTTGACTTGATTCTGTTCATATTTTCTTTTTAAGAAAAATATTCAGTCTCATTTTTTGAACACGTGTCAAATCCTGGTCAAGATTAAGTCTTGGATTTGGAAGCAGATAAGCTAACTTAACTGTAGTTACTACATTCAAACTGTTCCCTGCATCCTAGTCTCAAAGTAGTCTCAGACTTACAAAATCAAATCCAATAAAAAGCGGTCAGCCTTTTGTATCAGAACTTCCGAACTGGGAGTCAGTACAGAGATGTCTATTAAGATAAGACTATACCGGAAACCGGGTTGGGTTCCAGTTTGCAGTAGAAGCACGTTGGGAGAGTCTATCGGGAGCGTTACAACGACTGCTGACGGCGCGACGCTGGCATCTCGCCTTGGACAGAGTATGTTCGCACTGTACAGATTCAGGTTTTGATGTTGGCCCGTCGGGACGAAAAGCAATAAAATCGAAATTGATATTTAAATGCTGATTTGCAAGGTTGTGTAAAATATGGTGCGAAAGAGACCGATGGGATGATTATACTTGATACGCTAAACGAATAAGCTATCACACGTCGCACTAGTATTATAAAGGTGAAAGTTTGTATGTATGTGTGTGTGTTTGTTCTTTCTTCAGGCTCAAACAGCTTAGCGAATTTGGATATAATTTAGTACGAAGATAGCTTAACAACTTGGATTAACACATAGGCTACTTTTTATTATGGAAAATTAAAGTGTTCCCATGTGATGATTAAAAATCTACTGCGGGTAAAACCGCGGGGCGCAGCTAGTCTTACATATATTTCAGCGAAGATGTAGTAATAGGGTCTCATTTTCGCCATTTGGGAACTGAACCTAATAAGTACTATATACTTTTTAAAAGTTATAGGTATCTACTTGTTAACCCATTGTCGACAAAAATCTACACAAATCTGTTTTGTTCTACTTGCACGTGTCAAATTTATTGCCGGGTACTGTAGACCGAGTATTTGCCGCGATATCGTGGGGAACTTTTACGAGCTGCTAGTTTTATTTACAAGCTAATTTGTTGAGAGCGGAGCCACAGATGTGATAGATGTACAGCAGAGTTTTTGCTTACTAATGAGGTCTCAGATATTACAGGAACACTTTCATGCGAATCAGGCCTCTTTAGATGGTAGAGTAACAACTTTTGCGAGAATTTTTCTTAATTAAGTATGTTTCGACATTCGATCCTGTCAGTTTTGAGTGTTGACGGTAAGTGGCATGTATTGAAAATGTGTTGATTTAGTTATTTCTGCTACCTATTTACATCTAAGAAATCGAGGAATATATCAAGGTCAAAGGTTCCGACGAATAGATAATATAAGAATTACATTAGAGAGAAACAGCAAAACATGTTTTATTATAGTCCGTAGCAATCAGGTTATCTTGAATTTTAATCAGAGGAATTTTGATAACAGCCAAAAAAGTTATGGACCTGTAATAACAGATATGTATAGATAATTAAACATGTAACTTTTTAAACATGTGATTTATTATTATAATAGATGTACATTATGTAAGCATAAAGTATGCAAAATAATTAAATAATTATAACTTAATAAATAAGTATAAAAATAAAATATAAAATTATTTCCTTATTAATCTTTTTCATTCCACCGTCTCGGAAAGAATATTTTTGCTATTCGATATCTGAGTGCAAAAGCCGTTTTTATCCGCTAGAGATAAAGTAAATTTGAATTTAGAATATCGTGTGCACTAAGTTTGTGAATTAAAAACTTCATTCAACCTATTTACTTCTACCTCTATGGTGCCGAATTCATCATACAACCTTTTTTATTTTGTTGAAAACTCAGACGCGGACCCTTTTTGCTGTATTTTTTTTGAATTCGAATTGCGCGCCATTTTTTTTTCGTCATATTGTTAAAACCTTATGTTAAAAATAAGTGAAAAACTAAAATGAGTGAAAAAAAAATTTATTTCTCGTATGTAGTCATTTTCTCCCTGAGGTGGGATGAAAAGTTACGTGTTGCACTGGAGTGCAAAGATTTTTCACTTTTTTAATCACCGCGCTAACGCTCAGGATTCTAATTTTTGAATCCTTCGCTTCCTCGGTCATCAAAAGTGAGCATGCGTTTAAAAAGCAACTTAGCACTCAACTTGTAACACATGTTTTTATTTTTTTCTTAATTTTATTTATTTTTAATTATATAGTAACATTCAAACAGCCTACTTCATGTTTGTGTGCATGTTTGACTATCGTTCAAAATGCCATTGCTATTGAATTTGTAAAATATGCTGTAAGCATAATGAGGTACTTTGTATAAAATATTCATTTTGTCGTTGTGCAATACAATCTGTTCAATCTTTACGTTTATAGCTACTCGTAGGTACACGTGTACTTAATGTTCAAATTATTGCCGTATAAATTAAGAAATCTTCAGAATTTAAAAGCTTTTTTATTTTCGTTTTTATATTTCGTCAAACTTATGACTAATTTGTGTCTTTTATTTTTGTATGTATAGCATGTCTGTGATTAATATTAATGAAATTGTCGATATATGTTGCCGTAGCATAGTTTCTCCTATTTTAAAGTAATTCCTCTCAGTCGAAACTTTCCGGCGACTGACAATGAAAAGTTTTGTTAAGATTAGATGAAAAATACGACCATTATATAGTCAAATAATCTAGACATTACAAAAATAAATTTTACCAAATACTAATTTACCCACGTAATTACTTAAATTAACAAATTAGACATAAAGTAAGCAAAGCATTTCAGTTGAAAAATTTGTTTCCATATATCCTTACTCACTCACCTAACAACAGCTTTATTTGTTATATATCTATCAGCATTTACAAAACGAAACTTGGAACGTTTCCTACACCTCGTAAGTATTGACATATGAAAGAAAATTGTTACCAGATTGCGAGACTGGAAGCATTTTTCGATTCGCTCGCTCGGTCAAGTACCTATTAATCTTAAATAATCAACAGGGATATACAATTTCATATTCTATACAGCTTTCTATATATAGGTAAGAACTAGAATTTTAAACGTGTATGGTTGCATTGAACAATCAACCGTAATCTACATATTCTCAGTATTAAGTACCTATTGTATTTTACACTGCGAGTGACATGATTTCGTTAACGTGAGATTGATAATTAAAAATCTAGACAAAGATTATCAACTCAAATTATCAAACTAAATAAATATAACAAATCCGTTATCCACAGATTTCTGTATTTATAAGTAGCAATTAATATTTTACTAAAGTGAGTTAGGTTTGGAGCGGTAACCTTACGTATAAACCAGCGGCAGAAAGTGCAAGTTGATGTCGCACCCTTCTCTGCAGAATATTTAATAGTACCCAGCTTGTAACTGTCAATCTCTATCATGCAATTTTAATAATAGTTCCCCTTTTGCAGATTAGATAATAGTGAGTATGCGGAAGAACTTTAGGGGAACGAGGCACACTCGATACAACGTTACAGCATACTGCACTCTAGTGTGAATAAGGACTTATTAAATTGAAGAAGCTAAACTTATGTTACGCTTAAACTCTAAATAGTTATATTTTTTTCTGTGGTCACTCAGGAAACTAAAGATCCGTAACAAACCCTGGTGTCAAATATTGTTGTAATTAACGAAGGTGAATACATAATAATATGATACGCGGAGATTAATATAAGTGGTGTTGATTAAATAGTACTTGTAACACCTAATTTCCGATCCATTAATGCCGATGCCGATGTATAACCATGTGTCTAAAATTAAAAGTTGAGTTACATTATAAGAATAAAAATTAAATAGTGAAGCACCTACCTAAATATTTGTTGATGCTGTTAAATATTTGCTCGAGTAGCTGTCGGTTAGATTGACAAGTTTTTTTTAGGTTTTGTCAGTCCAAAACGCGATACTCCAGCACATAGGTGCTGCTATATCACTCTGTTTTGAATAATAATAAAATGCATTGATAGGTTTAACTATTAGATAATTAAACCCATCAATGCATCTTACCATTTATTACATTAACAAGTTACTTGCGATTTTATTCTACTTATATGAATTAAGTATGCAAAAAATAATTTAAGATGATAGGCTTGCATTTGACTGCTTGATGTGAAGCGATTAATTTGTGACTTGAAAAGACCCAGATTATAGCTATCAGGAAATAGAGCCAACCGATAGGCAACTGATACTCTACTTATATTCCTCTGTCTATCTGTCTCTGCTAATTCTATACTTACTGAAAACATCAATTATGAGAAAGTTTGGTAATAAATAAACCCCTACTAAGTACTATTAAACGATTCCACCCCATATAATTTCCAACTCAACTATGAGTATTATAATTTTAAACTCGACTATGATATATGGTAGCAGCCGTTTAGTACACTAAAGTATGATTCTTCTGCATGAATAGCTTATTAAAGAAACGAATAAAAAAAAGGACAATAAAAGAGACGAAGCACCGCCTCTAGTTACTTGCCCCTCTAGGAAAATTCCTTAGCCAAAATTGGATCACGACATTCAAAGACTTGCATACTTATCGTAAGTAAGTGACGTCATTAGCGAGTTAAGAATTCATTGGAACCTTTCAAAAATAAGGCCTTGCTATATTTACGAAAATAGATAATTTTTCGTCTCAGAATATCGTTACTCTTCCATAAACAACTGAAGCTATTTATAGTTCTTAGATAAGGGGAAAATAACAATACGACTAAATCTGCTGAACGTTATTTCATCTAATGAGCTTAAGTGCCAATTGCTCGCAATCAGTTAGCACTGATATGAACATCAACGTATCAGGTTCATGAAAACAAATCCAATGTTACACAAACATACGAGCTGTATCACAGGCAGATGTTTCTTTGTTATGCAAATGCGTGAATGTGGAGAGGAATGTCCCATCGCCTGGTAACGGACCCTGTATCGCTGAAGGCTACGGCTCCGTTACCTGTAACCGGGTACAAGCTAAATGGTCAATTATGTGACCAACCCTCACCGCATCACAAAGCCGCGCACAAATTCGCCCTCGAGTCCAATGCATTGTTCGCATCGCTTGTCTATGTTCGTGCGTACCTGCATATAGGTACATCTCTATCAATGCAATAATAGAAAGTACTGTCTATATTTTAAAAACAAAATTTCCATGCAATGGATTCCCACTGAACTTCAAGTTCAAATATCTACGTGTTCCTGTAAACGAAAAACTTAAAGGAAGTCGTAGTTATCTTGAAACTGGATTCTGGAAATCGTCCAAACTCCATTGTTACGATTTTGGATCCCACGACGCGATGGAAATGAAAATTACGATCCCTTTAAATTATATTAATAGTGCACGAACTCAAAGGTTCCATTAGAGAAAGGAGATATTAAATTTAAAAGTATTTTTACACGAAGCGTTGTAAAATGCGATGACAGCTCTTCAAGTCGACATTTTTTGGCGATATTTTTAAAAGAACTCAGTTTACGCTGACCATTTTTACCTATGTTAATTTATAGCCATGTCTATTTGTTGACTTATTATAGGAACTACTTTAGACAATAATTGAATAGATCGTTACCACGAAGTCGATTAGTGTTTTCGCTATTAGCATTAACAATAATCTCGTGTGAGCACGGAAATTAATTTATCCAGGTATATTGCATGGGAATACAATCTGCGTTACGTAATACAGTATTTGCCCGGGGTACCACGGGTCCTGTGACATGCAAATCTTGGTGATAGCATTAAATCCAGTATAGAGCGAAGTGTGCGGGCGATCCGATGCCGACAAATTGATGTAACTATTGTGAGGACGTGAGCCGGGTGGCAACGCCTCCGCAGGTGGACGGACCGTCGCAGACTCTGTTAATTCTATTGCGAATTCCTTTGTAGCACCATTCCGGATTGAAACAAACGAATCGCACTGCAAGTGGGCATCGTTCGAAACTTCATCAGCTGTACGAATTTCATCGAAACATAAACGCGAATGCAAATTGCTTTACAATATCGTCCAGGAAATCTCTCCACCGTTTGATTGATAGTTCGACATTGTTTCAGCGTAGTTTTTAATAAACAATTTTTGAAATGAGAATTTCTAACTGAGTTACAAACGTTTGGACGATGATCGCGGTCAGTAGTAAAGCAGTTGGTTTTGTGGTACGCTGTAATGGGAAGGGTCGGCCATCAGGCTGGCCTCGTGCCAGTTACAAGTCACGTAAAAAGCTCTCTATTCGGTTTAGATAAGTACGTCGCTATATTTATGTTAGATATATCTTTTGCCCAAGTAAATTCATGAAATTATCCGGTATGAGTGGAGTGCACGGAGGGAGAAATAATTATGCTAGATGTTATGTGGTGTATCAAAATTTATATAAAATGACGAAATCCGTAAGCATTTTTTCTAAATTATATTTGAATTTATATTTATTAGGTATAGTTACATTAAGTTAGTACTATATAAGATATTGTTTATTTACGAAATAAATACAGATATCAAATTCTCTCTATATTATAAGTAGGTAAATAGTATTACAAACCATACCATATTATAACTTATAGCTAACTTTATTAGTAAATAAACTCGTTCTTAATTTTTTTATCATGACATTACATATGTATTACAGATATTTGCAACACAATTATATACCTAACTAAAATGAATTCTGCGGTCGCTATCTAGGGTAACTCTAGTTAATGCACTAGAAATCCTGGTCATCGTAGAATCGTTGGTATTTGGCAAGTCTCGCCGTCCCTAACCCTGCAGTACTCGTAAACGTTACGCAACTGCACTGTGTCAAGTGTAGTTAATTTGCAGTAATGACTTTTTTACTCTCAATGAGAATACACAGAGCATATTGGAAAATATTTTCGGTCTTATTCTTTGAACATTTAGAAGTTTACGGAATGCAGGTTTCGGATTTTTCCTACTGGTTTTTACTCTAACTCGCTGTTTGGGAAACAATTGGATTACCAGTTTCAATAAACTATTGCCATATGCCATATGACTAAATTTGCCAATTTAGTCATATGGCATATGGCAATCGGCATTCTAGCTTTGATAATAATATTAAATTACCAATAAAGTTAATTTGATGAGAATGTGAAGGTAACCATAACTTAATATTCTTATGGTAAAGTGGCAAATTAATTGCTTTGATAAGAATATTATGTACTCGTAACTTTATTAACAAGCATTTTAGTGTTAATAACGAACTTATTTCGGAGCTGTTTTATTTTTGATAATATACAAATTATGTAATACTACCTGTGCCCTGCGGTGTTACCCGCGTTAATACGGGCAGCGTTAATAAAGAAAAGCCTATTTGTTATTTCAGGGTCTAAGCTATATCCGTAACAAATTTCATCAGTACAGCAGTATTTACGTCAAAAATAACAAACTACCCTTCAATACGTTTTAATAAACTTACGCGTTTATAATATTAGTAGGTAGGATAATATTGAGCGCTTTTTTCTATCCATATTTATTTTTTAGAGGGTTTGGTTTTTTGACATTGGCATCTCAACTTCATTGGTATGGTGATTTTATGGTGGTACAATAGGCATAGTATCTGCGCTTAATACATAAATTAAAAAGTTTGCATAACATTCCGGCCGTCTTAGTTATGGGAACGGTGAGAAAAATATTATTAACTCACAGTTTTGTTAAATTTTATCCTGTTCTTATTGAAAACTCGTCACATTCCGCCTCGACCATTACATGATTTGCGTGTTCTCTATTATTGTAGATAAAAACAAGATATCAGGCAAGCAAGTTTTCGTTCGGTAAAACGTAGGTACTCTACTTTGTCGTAAGTTCACAATCACATTCCTCGAGTCGTCAGTCGACAAGATCCAGTTCTTTTAACGCAGATCTTATACAGCTACTTCAGTAATCTACTAGCGGTTTCAGTACGAGTAGATAAGCACTACTCACCTAATGTAAACAGTCAACCTCTGCAGTGGTCATTATGCAGTGAGCACGTTCATTCTTCATGTCATTCGCTTCACGGACATCTGCTCGGTTACAAACAAACCAGTGGGATCGGTTATAAGTTATCGAGTCGGCTTGGTCGTGGTGAAGCGCTACAAAGGGTGTATTGAAGGGCAATATAAATTGTAAATAATGGCTAGCGCTGGTGCCTTTGATCGAGTTTCCTATAGATATAAGTGTACGTAATGTCCTATGTGACGGACGCTTTATAATTCTCGACAGGATCTGTGTTTTTTTTCTAAGCAGTCTGCAGGTGATTCCACTGTTCTATATGTACATTTTGATATAGTGTTTTATTTATACCCTGCATAGTTTGTATTTTAATACTATTTACGCTCGTATTTCTAATGAGCAGCCTATTTAAATCAATTATTATTATCAATTATTATTAATCATGAATATTCGGAAAGAAAAAGTACCTAATTATGAAATGTATATTTTAGTGAGAATAGGTCTAAACAAAATCAAATAGTTCTAATATTAGACCTGTAAAAGATTTTTAAGACACACTGCATTTTTATACGAATAAAAAATCCTAGAATGCCTTGATTTTTGCAATGGCGTTACATGTCTCTAACGATGATGATCGGCCTGTGTAAGGTGTCCTATCGTTATTGGTGGCGTTCTATCTATGTCGCCTCTTGGCAAAATGTATTTAAACTAGTTGTTCTGCAAAAGGTACCATTATCGAGAAAAACATATTACTAATGGATTATTGCCATACCTACCCATAGTAGAAACGATTTATTCCTGTTTGTCACCTCAATTTGTCGCCTTACGGAGACAAACAGGAATAAAAATTCTTTTTTATCCCCCAATGACTAAAAAGGTGACAGAAAGGAATCATTTTTTCCTGTTTGACACCCTGCGATATTTTGAAGGTAACAGACAGTTCAATTAACTCAAACAGGAATTAATTTTCCTCTTTGTCCTAATATAATCCAAAGAGCGATCTTATAGTAACGCTTTGCGTACCATACAATAAACTTAAATAACACTTTCACTCATGTAGTTCTCTACATAGATACTGCGAGAATGTCATTTATAAAAGTAATTGCATATACATATTGCCCATAATTTAATTACTAAGCCTTCACAGTTTAGAGTAATTAATTATTAGACCCACAAGAGTTAACAAGTACAGGTAGAAATTTGAAAGTTTCATTTTACTTGTCCAGATAGACACAATTTCTTCCGTGATATGCTTATTATATAACGCTATCCAGTACGTTTGTTAAAAAACACGTATACCCTTACAAAAACTTATCAGCCATGTAGTTTGTAAAACTGTGAGGCCGCCATGTTTTATTCAGGACGCGTATTGTAAATGTAAAGACACATTGGCGGCGATTCAAAAAATCAGCCAGCTCTGTACCCTGCTAGAAATTAAATTTAAAGGAACCCTACTGTGAAATGCGACTACGTTTTTGTTATTAATACCCATTTACCCAATACACAGTTATGTAAGTAAACTTTGAAAGTGTGTGTGATAAGATTTATTAAAGAATTTTTAGACTATAAACGAATCCAAAGAAAGTTTAGAAATTTTAGAAAGTTAATTAAAGCAGTTTTTGTGTTTGTCTTCCTGATTAACAATTACGAAATTTAATATGACTACATATTCAGTTGACAATAAATTTAATAACTTGCAAGATATCGACTCGATCGATTTAAATAATAGCCTATTATAAAACGCACTAATAATTTATTAAATGGATAATTGCTTAACTCTTTATAGCATTTACGATTAATAACTTGACAATTTTACTTGATTGCATGATTTGTACGATGTTAGCATAATCGTTAGGTTCACTGCAACAGGGCAATTTTAATTACTATAAGTTATATTTCTATGGACTAATTAAATCGATATAAAGTTGAAACGCCAATTCATTTTATAATAGTTACGGGAAACTAAATTGAATGTTGGATGTTACAAAAAAAATATACAATTTTAATCAATGTAATAAATAGAAACTTTACTTAGAAAGTACTCATTTATACAAAGATATCGTTCAAGTTATTTTTATTGCCCATCGACCATGGCTAGTTGATATGATAACTAAAATTAATTAAATAAACAGTTATGTTCATGTGTCTCGCTAGCATATTCTGCATATTATAATAATAAAAACATTTTACGTATTGTGTTCTCTTATATTTAGGAGGGCTCCCAAAACTCGATTTTTGGCGGTTTTTTGCTTGTAATTAATATCGGCAACAGAAAGACGCTTCAAATTTATATATAATATAGTATTATAGAATATTTAATTTAAAAATATATTAAAATATTTACTTGAAAAAAATTATATCAAATTAAAATTAATATTTAGCTCACATATAACAAACGTGATTTTGCCGTTTTTGTGCGATTTTTAAAACGGCAACAGATAGGAGCTTGAATGTTGTATGGATAATGAATGGTACGATAAACGACTAGCAACGAACTAATTTAGAACCACTTGAGAAATGCAACCTATAGGAGAGGGTAGTCTAGGGTCTACCGTATGCAGGAGTCAATAGTTCCTTATCTGCGCGGGCATGTACTAGGTATTACATGTCGTAGTTACGTAATTGCAGGCTCAATAGCGCGTGGTGCTGCAATCCCGCTAGTGTTTGCCGTCTATGGTAGTTTCAAACGATATCTCGCTAAGAACGATAGAAATAAAGCTACCATAGTCGGTAATGCCCTCGACATAGACTTTCTGATTGACTTAAGTATGAACTTTTCTTTTTACTGAAGCTTATTATATCTTCCGTGCTTATAACACTGAACATTTCATTTTCAGCAATTTAGATTTCAGCGGAACAAAGCTTCACTCGATCGGCAAATCAATAATTAAACACTAGTAGTTCCGCAAACTGTCGACTTCACGAATATGACATATTTTGCAACTTTAAGAAAAAAGGCGTATATTACTTTTTTCATTTACTTTAGAAAATGTCTTGTTTGGCCGTAGGTTAGTAAATCAATCACAATGGGGTCTAGTTAAAACGTTAGGTATAAAATATTCACGGATATTCACAGATTTTTTAAGTTCCTATTACTTTAGAAATCGAATACTTTTAATAGTCTAATTGAGTGACATTCAGCATTATCCAGTCATCGCTCCTCATTAAAATAGATTATCAGAATATCGAACTTATTACCTACGGCTAATAATGTTCACCCATAAACCCACTTTACACTATAGTTCTACATAGAAATCATGTGTGTAAAATGTGCAATCAGGCCTCTTCTCTGATGGCCGTGAGCCGCGGTTACAGCCTCCAATAAAGCAAGCTAAACTAGCAAGACCGCCTCACTACGACCAGGCGGCGTAGCTTCTACGGCGCGCGGTGGTGGCGTAGTGATTGGAATCATTGCTAAATTTTATTAACAGCTTCTATGTTTTTATCTTTAGATATTTTGTCGATATATAGTTATTATCCTTACTGTGCGTGCTTAAGGTTGTTCGGCAGACTGAAGTTCTGATATTAACGTATTTGCAAAAATACTAAGCATATATGAAAAACAAACCAGTTTATTATACTGAAAAGTTAGTTCGGGATGCTTAAAATATACACATAATTCATAAAAATATCCTTAAAAATATTTTAAGGTAGGTAAACATACATAGTAAATACTTTTTACAGCATCGTCCGGCTTTTACATATTTAGATATGAATAGGCATCCTCATGTCTTACTCTAAATTCTCTATTTGTGATATATAATTCCAGAATATCCACGTACGATTTTGGTAGCATGTTTCACAGTTTCACTATCAAACCATCGTGGTAAACGTTATCAAATATTATCCGAGTATGAATAATGAAAAAAAACGTTTAATGAGCAAATAACAATTGATGTTCATAAGTCTAGTTTTGTTGTAAATAGTTAGTTTTGTATGAAAACTGGAGATTATAAATTTGCCGTATGACAGACTTGCAGACAGACAGACTTGCAGTATGAAGCAATTTAAAATTAAATTGCTACATACTGCAAGTCTGACATTGCTGCGGTGTACAATAAATAAGCTGCGAATAGCTCTTCAAGAGCTATTTGACTAAGTGCTATTGCGAATGCTAACCAGCGCATCACTACAACAAGAACCTACCTACAACTTGGTAGAGTGTAATACTCATTGATGCGATTTACATCCCTAACTTCGTGTCAAAAGCCATGAGTTTGTATACACAAGTTGATGCAAGATATGCTTTAGACTGACAGGTCTGATTGACATACAAATTGAACCTCAGTGGGGTCCGTAATTAAGGCACTGTTTATTGTGTAGGGCAGGTTTTGGATACATGTAAAAAGATTTATTAACTTTGGAATTCGAGATATATCAGCTAATTTAAAAAAAATAAGTTAATTATCGTACGTCGAATTATATGGACCGGTGATTTTTGATATCATAGAAAAAGTTGTTCACAAAAGAAATAATGTGAGCGCAAATTGACTACGTACACCTTTAACCTTTACTTAACATAGTTATAGCCAGAACACAGCCGGAAGCATTTGTTATTAGATGAAAAAATAAACTATTTATCTGTATATCCAGATTGACTCTCGGCTTCCAATTTTCTCGGGTTCTTCACAATTTCATTAATCTTAATCTTGATGAATGATAAGAATAATAAGTTTATTAACCTAGATTTAGGATCGTTTTGAATTAGCTTTAGTAACACCGTGCTCTTTATTTGCGACTAACACTTCCAATGTCGTTGTCACCAACGAAGTAATGTTTTAAAAAGTAACGCTAATACTATACAACAAGAGGCTCAACAGGCAACCGGCGCGCCGCAAAAATAGTATCATCTATGGAATGAATCAATGAATTAACTCTTTATTGCAGGCACACAAACATCAAATATACAGGAAAAATATTACATCTAGTGTCACAATTGTCCAATATTAATGAAATAACATTATAAATAAAATAGAGCTAAACAGGACTACTTTTGTAGCTTTCTATCAAGAAGTTTTCCATACACATCTAATATTATAAAACACTTCCCAGTTCTTCATTCACAAAAGTAACATCAAAAGTGGGTAACTAAATTTTATATGAGATAATTTTCATGCCAATAACAACAACAAGCCATGATGTTATAGCCATGAGCGGAGATTAATAATTAAGTGAAATAATATGAAAGTATGAAACTAAACACTCTATATATGATTGGAAATAACTAAAAAAACTTTCCAAATATAACAACTAGTGTGCAGAAAGCTTATTAATTAATTTTGACACTACCAAATTATTATCCAAGTAACTACTGAGTAAACTAAGTAAGTAACTATTACGATTAACTCAAGCCGTACAAATACCGACTTCATTAATTTCGCAGAGTCTCTACAACTAACAGTCTCGTAATATCAGATGCCATGCACAATAATTACTCGATCCATTCGATTAAAAACTCTCCAGCGTATTGATAAGAAGTGAACACCTTATTATAGTTATCGCGGCGTTTTATACACCCTTCTTCGTTTAACTGTCAGATAAATTTTCCGCTTCAAAGTTCTCGCAAACTAGATCGCTTACAGCGGAGAGCGCTCTGTACCAGGGGCGCAGAACTTCTATGGAGCATCGTTACACGTGCAGCCTCACACACACAACGACAAAACAAACAACACATGCAAACGGAGCATTCAATCTACATACAGAATTTACAGACGTGGCAGACTGGAAAACGCATTTAGCCGGAAAAGATGGGAAAGATCGATCGATATATTAAAATTCATGATTGGCCAATTGTTTCGACAAATTAATCTGATTAAACTGCACAATTTCTAAGCGCATTGTGAAAGTTGATTTCCTTATTTAGCACAAAAGAAATGGCTTATTATTAAGATAAAAGAAACGTTCTCATTGCAGCGGTTGTGGGGCACCTTTACAGGATCAAGCAAACGGGAGTGGAGTCATAAAAGCACCACCCAGACTTGAACTGAAATGAAAACCTCAGAGTGGAGGTCTCGAGTTTCTTTTAAAGCCAAAGCGTAGTTAACGAGTTTCTAGCCGCGTTCCCGGATTTATTAAGAACTCGTAATGTAAAATTAAGGAGCAAACGTGACACTCAATTAGTAATTCGATTTGATATTTTCTACGCAAGTTTCTAAGCTAAAGTATTGCGCTCTATTTAGCCGCTGTATTTTTCCGAACTCTTTCTCTAACTAGAAATAGTTATTTAATTTTAACTTATTTTTACACAGGGCTGTATCGACGTGTCCAATTATATTTTTAGATTGTTGACTCTAAGATGTTGCAGAAAGTTTATAATAATAACGATTGTAAAGCAATACGCTTAAAAGTTTTCTTATTTACGGTTAGGTTTCAATGATAAAATAATAATTGAAAACTGTTACCTACTTGAAAAGCAATTTACATTTGGCTGATGAAGTCTGTAGTATCTATTTGCAATCTAGTCGTATCTAGGGTTGTCATAGTCATTTTACAAACGGGAGGTCGTGCATAGCGCTGCCTCTGTCTATCTAATTGCGTCCGTGCCCTAGAACTTTCAATTTTACCCTCCACCACCCGCTTCTACCTACCACCCCCTTACAAAAATGCCGGCCACCCCGACCACGCTACTGAAAACTTTGACACCCAACGTGTCTATTAAAACGAAATGTTGTTTCTTTAAAATCAAGGCCATTTATCTAGTTGTTGTTGGAAAATCTAAGAAACTTTTCACGGTTCGATATTAATTTCAGACACTATTCCTCTGTTTCTCGGTTGGATTTGTTTTTTTGTACCTTTTGGAAATAGTTTTTACTAGTATAACGTTATACTTTTGATGGATAGTTCGTAATATAAAAGAAAATTTCTATTAACTGATTGTTAAAAGGAGTATAAAGGTCTGGCATGATTTAACACAAAAAAAAGCTTGAACTGTAAAAATATATCTATAATATAAAAATGCATCGCTGAATGTTTTTACTAAGAGCAAATCATGAGAGCAGCTGAACTGATTTTGCTAATTATTTTTTATAATATTTCTTGTAGTACGAGGATGGTTCTTGGAGAGAAAAATTCAAAAAAATGCCTAAATCTAAAAACAACACTTGTCCATACTCCCATACAATCGATTCGTAATAATTCTTAAAAGTGATTTTGAACTTTAATACCATACCATTAAATTTAAGTGTTAGTGGAGAGAATTGTTAGGTGGTAAGAAGTTAGCTGCTGTTTTAAGAATATTTTAAGTAAAATAAACGCCAAATTACCAGTGCACAAATTCTCTAAGAGTGTTCAGATATTTATGAAACCCAGTGTACCAAATGCTCTGCAGCGTGAGTAGATCACATTTCTGGCACGCAGTGTAAATATCATTGTAACTGGACGCCTGCCAGGAACCAACTTTTGTCTCTGTAACTTTTCCCTGATTTACGAGTAAAATAGGGACAAAATGTAGAGTTGGTAGATATCCAATTAGATGACAGGAAAGTATGCAAATATAATAGCGTAATATGTTCGCATCTTTTCCCGGATAATGCGCTCGTCGTAGGGAATATTCACATTTCACTGAGTTACACGTACTCATGGAACTGGGAAATCGGAAAAGTAGTCCTTACGATTTGGAAGCTAAGTTTAGTGCTACTTATACGGTTGCTTCCATTCAGGATGAAAATCTTCGAGTGAAACATATGAGAGGTCCTTGAAGGTTTAGAAAAATAATATAGTTTCCGCTAAAAGGTGTATTTGAAATTTTCGTATATACTGTATTAAACTTGTACTTACTTATAATTTATATATACATATGACTTACTTAACTACTGTACCTTAACTTTTATTGTGGGTACGTGAAACTTATAACACTTCACTACTTTGAGTCTGAGGCAACAAAATCAGAATAAGCGAAGAATCTCATACACCAATTGAAACAACGGAGTCCGACGTCACTGTTCACGTCCTCTAGAGTTTCAATTGTGACAAACGCTAACTGCGCCCGCAACAAAATTAACAAGTTGAGTTACAGTTAACAACCCGGTGTTTGTGTAAACTCTGCTAACTAGCTAGTTTTTACGTCAGACAGATGCAATGAGCCTTTACCGCAACACAGTTTACAGCCAGTGCTCCAGCTTCCGATGAACATTTGTTATTTTTAGTAGGGGTAATAATTGTCATAATGATTGAACAAATAGTAAGAATCTTTATGGTAAACACCATACTTGCTAGAATTGTGAATGGTATTTGCACTTGATATATTGCTCTGTAATTTTATGAATTAATATCACTTATCGATTCCTGATTATATTATATTCTTTCTTAATTTGCAATGTTTATTATGAGCTAAACATATGGTGCAAATGAACGTTCAACGAAAACTAGCTTCACTGTGTAATAAAAAAATATGGGTTCTCAAAAACTTTTCAATTTACATTTGACAGGCATAAAATATCTGATCTAAACTCTTTAATACTTTATTATTAAAGGCTTATTCGTCGAGAAGACTTATTCTTCTCTTATCTGTTACTTGAGTCACTGCCTATCATGCTGGTTTGTTTCTGCTCTATACTGGTGAGGGTTCGTTGTTTATGGTAACTTTTACACAGCCTCAACTTTACAATTGCGTTTCCATTTGACCTGAATACTGATACCTACTCGTACATCACAACCTATACCTACTCGTACTATAGGCACGTATCTGTCTAGTACTACGAGTAGCACACTCGTTTAATTGGTTTGTTGTTACCATGAACGCAAACATACGATATTATTTTGTCGAAACAAATATTTAGTCAGTAGCAGGAAGACCACTTTATGGGAATAGAGCAATTTTGTAAAATGAATCTGAATGTTTTTATTTCAGTTGTTGTTGATGTAAAGATACAATCGATCGCAACTCCATACATTTTTGGACATACATTTTTGGACATACATTTTTTGAAATATACCTACATATGGGCGTAGAGGCTAACTCTAGTGACAGATATTCTAGGTCACAAAAGCCTCTAAAACATATGATTATTCTAAAACATATGATTATTCTAAAACATATGATTATTCTAAAACATATGATTATTCTAAAACATATGATTATTATGATACTTTTGGACAAATATACAGGACTAACAATTTAATCCTGCTCACACTAGCGCCTAGTTGTAAAAAAGATAATGTTGAACATTGTCTAACTTCAGTGACCGTGTGGAGGGAGGTATCGCATAACGTTGCGCGGCGATAGAAGTGAACCAAGTGACAACAATCTTGGCTTCATTTTGACAGTTTGCCTCTTCAACTCTATCAAAACGAAACCAACCACTTGTTTCACTTCTTTCGCCGCTACCGTTACGCGATGTCACCAGCTTGCTACGAATGTTAAAGATTAGGGTTACGACGTAGCTTTACTTGGTAATGTGTTACATATGGTAAATTCGTACAATAACAAAACATTTTTTTGATATAAAGAGTACTAGCATTAATATTCTTTACTAACGTATTTCACAATTAACTTTCTGGTTTTTGACTTTCGGCCTCACTCGTATGACACCTGGCTGGTTAAAAAGCATTTTATTATTATGATGATCAACCACAACTACCTTTGATTATTTTGTCACATATAGTATTCCATAGAAAATAAGAATAAAAACTTTAATTTTTCTTAAAAACAACTGGCGATTTTTTGAAAATGAACATATATTTACCCCCGTGACAAACACCAAGGAAGACATCAAATAATACATTAAAATTAATGAAAACTGCGTCGGTGTGCTTGTATACAAACAGTCCCGGTGGTCGGTCTTAACGGAATCAGCTAAAATTTTACGAACTAACAACCTTACCTTTGCTTTTACAATTGAGACTTAATTGCATCTGGCGGTCCGTCGAAGATCCGATCCCCGATTAAGGACAGGCTTAAGTTTATTTGCCGATAGCTCCCTTTAAGTATTGGATGGCTTGGTTAACTCGGGTTTAACTTCTGTCGCTACTTCTATTTGGGACACTGACTTCGTTATAAGACGAATCTAAATTTAAATGTTTTTGTCTGATAATAAATTTAATTAGTCCGAAATGTTGTTACTAATAATGTAAGTAAGTATTAAAAATTATTCCAGAGTGTAATACCTGAATTCCAAAGTTATATGTCAAGTCATACGTATAAGTAATAATTACTTATACGTATGACTTGACATATAAATTTAAATTATTATATTAAACGTAAGTATTCATTTCGATGGTTTTAAAAGTTGATTTTAGTAAATTTCGATTTTACGAGATCTAAAATGAGTAACAGCGTCACAACACAATTTGCATAATATGAATGTAATTAAATTACTTAACTAATGTTTAAAAAAAAAGTACCATAATAAAATTATTTATTCATTCACTTCTAGTAAAAGCATATATTACACAAAATAAATACTATGCCAAAAACCAAAGTGGTACATTTCAATTGCTATTTGTTTTCTTAAATGCCGTTTCGCAAATCTGCATGCAGGGATAGAAATAAAATCCCTCCGAACTAGTGCTCTATGTAAAAGTAAACTCGCAGGCTTGTGAATCACTCACATTTCTTGTTTACCGTGGGAGCTTTGCAGGGTCGTCACTAGGGTATACACCCCTGGGCTGTAACAGTACGCATCCTTTCCGCAAATTTGCTTAGTTGTTATGTTAGTTGTCACGCATGCTGTTTAACTGCTTCTATCGGCGCTTTTTTAGCTGTTTTTTTTTAATTAAGCAAATAAATAATCGTTTCGCATGCATGCAAGATTGCACACCCATCGTAAGAGCAGCTGCCCAGGAATAAGGTAAATCAGGGAAATAAAATGAAGTTAACTTGATTAAAACTATAGAAAGAAAAATCGATAGTAATAAGTACGTACAGAAATGTTGCATGCCATTCAAGTTATGCTACACAATTCTCCGTGTTTTTATTAGATAATCTCCAAGAAATTTATGCTAAATAAACATTTAGTGCTAGAAGTAGCTACTTTACTACCACCGACATTCCATCGACTCAATTTGGACTATTATTGACTTTAATTTCGGAGTATTTCGCAATATTTCTGACCTTAGTTACGACGCTGGAGCTTTGCCTTTAGTAGCCTTCTTATCGGGATTTTCTCAGAATCGGTGGAATATCCGCTAGTCTGTGTTGTTTTCCGACACCGAACAGATTCAGATACCGAGGTGTGTTTTGAGTAATGCTTTTATTTGCTATGCAAAGGTAGATTAGAGTCATCAGTAAATTGGTGTTAGTAAAAAACTCAGTACATTAAGATAAGTATATAATTACTAACTTTTAGTGTTTGTGTTGATGTTTGAGTTAAAAAATGATAGTAGGCAAATTAGCTATTCATATGAGAAATAGAAAAGTTTACAAGTAAAATAGAAAAAAAATGCGAGATTAACGGATTGCTATCTATTAGGTGAGGTTTAGGCAAAAATATTGCATCAGATACGCGAGAAAACTGTTTTTGTAGGCTATATAATAACTCATTACAATTTTACGGAGACAGGACTTGTCCCGTCTCACGTAAAATTGTAATGTAATGTAAATGTAACAAGTAGTATAACATGCTGAAACTGATTTATTAAAAGACAGGCTGCAATCAAAACAACACTTCAACCGTCGAATCAAGAAGCTTGAAACTCGCGGCTGATTGTGAGTGTAGACGTGTACTAAGAGCAAATTTCCGCAAATTTAATTTATAGAGGCAACCTCTTGTTACATGAATACATCAATTATGTTCTACTTATTATTCTACTAAACCAACACCCAACTAGCTTCGGACAACTTTCATATGTCTTTACTAAATTATTTTCTCTCGGAACCGCCACCTGGAAAAGGCTGCGTCGATATAATAAGTCGACAAGTGAATTGTTTCGACTGCATCCTATATACGTGTTCGTTAGTACACTTCTAATTGCGGACAAGAGCAACATTATCACGTGCGGGCAACGAGCTTACCGCCACAATGTACGTGGCTTCCTCTTAACTTTGTTTGCTGCGTAGGGATTTTTCAATCTGTTGTTATGAACGTCTACAGTACCTACTCGACATAATCTACAGTCTTTATTTTAACGTTGATGAAATAGCACGCTTTCTGTTCAGCCAGGAGAATATATGGGTCTCTAGCCTTATACCAAGGCACGACGACGTTAATCTTGTCTAATTCAAGTGTGGTCGGAATATCATTGGAAAAATAACGAATTTAGAAAGAAATAATGATTCCCCATCCTTTTTACATCCGCATAATTACAGATGTCCATCATCTGACTCATATATTTTTCGTTACCATAAGCCATATGAAATGGCGCGCAAAATCCGATTTTAGAACCATGCTAAACATTGAATGCCAAACTATGCCTTGTCAAGACATCCGAGGGCCCCTGGCTTTTTTGTATAATTGAGTATAAAATAAGAATATAACAATAGTTATTTGTTATATAAGAGTGCAAAGTTGCTTTTTAACCGCGTGCTCACTTTTGAAGACCGAGCAAGCGAAGGATTCTAAAATTGAATAACGAGCGCAGCAAGTGACTTAAAAATTAGAATCCTGAGCGTTAGCGAGGGAATTAAAAGAGCACAAGGTGCAAAATCTTTGCACTTGAGTGCAACACGTAACTTTTCATCCTACCTGAGCGAGAAAATGACTATATACGAAAAATTAAAAAATTGAATCACTCATTTTAGTTTTTTCACTTATTAGACCAGTGTAGATAATTTTTGAAAACAAAAAAAAATAATAGTAGGATTAAACCCATTCGAAAAGGAGGAAAAATTAAAGGAAAAATAATTTACGGGCGATCTGAGGTCGGGAAGGGGAGGTTTTAAGGATAAAAACGGTTTATCTCGATTTCCGACAAAACTCAAAGTCCTATGAAAAAAAGTTATATGGCAAAGTTGTAGGTAATAAAAAGATCTAAAACTTTTGTTTGCACACTTTTTTCACATAAACTCAAAATTAATGTGAAAAATTGAAAATACAAGTTTTGGTTTTTTATTTTTATCTATTACTAAACAAATTTTTTTCACGAAATTTGGTAAAAACTTACCTTTATATGTCCCAAATACGCTGTAATTTATTTGTCATCGGAAAGAAGAGATTTCAACGAACAGAAAGCATACCACCTTTTTGAAAAAAGCTGATTTTTTGACGGGTGAATTTTCGATTGAAAATTAGATTTTTTTTGGTATTCATTCAAAATAAAGTGAAAAAATTAATATTTCAAATCAAATTAATTACAGCGTAATTGGGACATATAAAGCTAAGTTTTCAGCAAACTTCGTGAAAAAAATATGTTTTGTAAAATATAAAAAAATAAAAAATTGTTTTTTTCAATTTTTCAATTTTGAGTTTATGTGAAAAAAGTGTGAATACCAAAGTTTTTAATCTTTTTATTACCTACAACTTTGCTATATATTTTTTCCCATAGGACTTTTAGTTTTGCCAAAAATCGAGATAAACTGTTTTTTACTCTTAAACCCTCACCCCCCTCCCCTTCCCACCCTCAGATCTCCCGTAAATTATTTTTCCTGTCATTTTTATAATATTCTCCTCCTTTTCCCAATGCGTTTCATCCTAATATTATTTCTTTATCACTTTTTTTTACCCTGATCGATATTTATAACATAAGGTTTTAACAATACGACGTTAAAAGATAATGGCGAGCGCAAAACAAATTGAAAAAAAAGTACAGCAAAAAGGTTCCGAGTCTGAGTTTTTAACAAAATAAAAAAGGTTGTATGATGAATTCAGCACAATACGAGTAGAGGTAGAAGTAAATGTAGGTTGAATGAGGTTTTTAATTCACAAACTTAGTGCACACGATATTCTAAATTCAAATTTACCTTATCTCTAGCGGATAAAAACGGCTTTTGCACTCAGATATCGAATAGCAAAAATACTCTCTCCGACATGGTGGAATAAAAATGTTAATATCTACCTCTTATTAGTAACTTCAGCATGTGTTGAGCTTTTAGCTTGACATAAAGCTCACTCAAAGTATCAATCTCAGTAGATCCATTGTCTAGATCCATAATTAATTTATTGAGATTTTTTTTATAGACACATAAGGGTGGGTCACTGTGGGTCTAAGGAGAAGTATTTTTACATTCAATCTCGAAAGATACATTGTCCATGGATCACATTAGTTTTATTAGGAAAATTAGTTGATTTTTATAATATTGCTACTCGTTTAATTTGACACGTCTAAATGTCAATATGAATGTAAAAAAAATGTCTTCTCTTTCCTGTAGGTATATGGCTTACAGATTTCTCGTCACCACATGTCATTGTCAGATATGATCATATATTTCGTGAAATGATATGGTCATGATGAGAAATCAGTACCTAGACAAAATTTTGTTGCTTTTTTTGCGCTGTTGAAACGCGTCAATAACATAATATATTTTACATCACACGAGGTATTCAATACAGTAAGTATATTCTGTATCTAATAAAATCTAAATATATTAAAGTCCGGAATGAAACCCGATCACATCGCGTTTAATTAATGTGATATAAAAACAGCCTATCATACTGTAAAATTACATTTATAAACATATGAAAATATTTTTCTACAGATATTGTGTATATGTTGAAAACACACAGTGATATATGTGATATATGTTGAAAACACACAGTACAACTTTATCTTGAAGATAAAGTTGTACTGTGTGTTTTCAACATGCATCACTATCAGGCTAATGCCGCGATGTGATTGGCGTCCTTCATTACGTTTCCCGCCTGCTAATCCTAATTGGCTGTCAGATTAACCGTTGCCATTAGCGCATTTGTTTCTCAAGTAATGGATGCAGCTTACACGGGTCTAATCACTTTACTGACGCGTCTAGGCCCGATTGTTGTTGTAATGTGGAAATTAGCGATATTTTCTAGTACTTAGTAACATTTGATTTAGTATTGGTTTCCTGTGAACAGTTTATTTGGTAAGCTCAATTTTTTGGCGACCTTTTAGGAGCAACAATCTTTAAACTATCAATATTGCAAGTTATTTAAACGAATAAAATTTTAATTAAAAAAGACTAGGTAGATAATAGAGCAACTAGATATTCTACTAGATTGTTTAAACAATGTATTTATAGATAACAATTTCGAATAAACAAACCGAACAACTCCAATATAAACGTTTCTTGACTACGAAATAGTAGAAGCGTCAAATTCAACAAGTTGAAATCTAAGCCAGAGTGCCGCGACGATACCGATGGCGTGACTAGCTATAGACAAAAATATTTCACATTCGAAGGACTTTATACCTACTACTAGTTCTGTGAACAGTTAACCTCGTGCCCACGTTTTTATTGAGATACAAAAGAAAACAACCACTTGGCCAAAGTTCCGACGATCCTGTATTAACACAATAAATGTACCTAATATTTGACCGAGCAAGCGAAGCTCTGCTTTAAGTCTGGCAAAATGTTTTTTATGCCTGTCAGTTTGTATGTATAGATGTTTTTTATCTGTAGAAATTTGAAGACGTTGTTTCCATCTAATCCTGATTTATTTATGATATAGTTAATTTTCCGTGAGTAGTTTGATTTTAATGAGACGCCCAACTATATCCTGTATATGACTCTCGGTTTGCTTTTTTATGAATAAATACACGATTTTTTTACTTACTTTACTAAAATATAAAGTTATTTAAATTTAAAACAAAATATATTTTCTCTGTATGTTACGAGTGTGTCACAAATAGGAAATCGAGAAAATAACAATTATTGTCGGACTAGTGATACATACCTGGTGGTCAAGTGTGTTACTTGAATTGCCTCAGAATTACGATTGGATTGTAACAAAATGGCCGTTTTGACATAGAATAGACCACAGTTAGTATTTAACAAAACAAGATTTTTAATACAAACTCTGACCTATTCTATGTCAAAACCGCCATTTTGGTACAATCCAATCGTATTCTGAGGCAATTCATATAACAGACTTGACCACCTGTTTTCTTCTAGAACATTGTTACATTTGGGCAGAGAACATACTAACCTATTATGTAATATTTTTGTCCTTCAGTTAGTAATGAGAAAATGGTCTTGTGGTATTAACAATTTCTGGGCGTAGGACCGGGATAACGTAAGAGGCAATTTGTAGGACAATATCACTGTTAAATTATATAAATTTTAACTAATTAATAATAAAAAAAATCAGCAGGTTATTAATCATTTATGATGAACTCGTTATCGATACATATTGGAATAGAGGGACTCTTTGATTAAACCATACATTTTGTAGGACAATTATTTTTTCAAATAATATTGATAATTATCTTGATATAAAGCAAAAAAAACAGATAGTAATAAGAATCATCAAATCGACATATTTCATGCTTGCTATGTCTGTTAGCTACTACAACCGAGAGTCGTAAACAGGATATAGTTGGGCGTCTCATCAAAATCAAGCGGCTCACGGAAAATTAGCTTGATAGTAATGAAAGTGCAAACATGTTCAAGGGATCCTGGACTATCCAGTAAAAGTTAACACTCCTTTCTTTTAGAAATAAGTTCATTATTCTGAGTGAAATATTGTTAAAGTTGCAAATTTAAGTACTGATTTCGCGAAGTCACCAGTTTGCAGAAGTAGGTACTAGTTAAAATTTATTTTAGAAGTATAATGAAGTAATTCAGTTTTAAAGTAGGATCTTTTTGAAGGGTCTAACTTCTCTGGCTGATAGTTTTTTAAAGTTCTACAAGGTATCGAAGTCTGCACAGATAAACAAAATCTGTAAGTGTCGGGCTTTTGCTGGAGTTGTAAAACTAAGCGCGTGTTTACTTAGGAGCTTCTTTATAAGACTGTTGAGAGTATTTATTGTTTGGAGCTGTTTCGGCCATTTTATATTGCTATATTGAGGGTTGAATTAAATTCACAAATCTTATCATAAATTCTTTTGTGATTGAGCTCAGTGTTGTACTCATGTTACAGGTAGTGTTTTTGTTGCCTTTTCAGACAATACCAAGAGACTATCTACAGTCACCATGATGTCACCGTGTTTCTTAGGTATGTATGGCATTATATTATTTTAAGTTTTATTCTTCATTAGTCAAAATCGCCAGAGGAACTTATTGCTTGTCTCCCTAACCTCCCAATAAATTGAATTCCTTTCAACAAGTCACTTGAGACGATTTGTTTACTTTGAGCGGAAATGTCCCATAGCCACAGTTAAAAGAAGGCACGTACATTTTTTTTTGTTATGATTGAAAATCCATCCATCCTGTAAGTAAGCCAGTACAAACATTTAAACATACATAGAAACACAAAACTAGGGAGCTTTACTCGATCTGTTAATAAAAAGGCGTCAAGCCGACCTAATCAATTTAAATGTGCCAATACCTTGTAACACTTATTGAGTAGAGAGAAGCACTTGAATTACGCAATCTGGCTTAATTCCCTGAACTTTTAGTTCGAGAATATTGGTAAGCCCACATGCTTTACAAACTCTGCCAACTTTTCTTTTAAAAATTTTTCAAAGCAATGGCTTTACTAGATTACGGTTAATTATGTACCTTCGTTCGCAGATGGAGTTTTGTAAGTGTTCAGTAGAAAGCTGTTGCTTTCTGTAAGTGAATAGCAGCAAAGGACCTTAAAAAGGAGAGTTTTTAAAACACAAGGTATAGACTTAGTATGTAATGTAAAGTTTTAGATTACAGTTGATAAGTAGGTACCGTTTTTAGAAACATATTTAACGGATGAAATGTCTTTAACGAAGTTGACCATGGGAATGAATGTTTTCTACATTAATTGCCACTCTGTATGGATCTTAGTTATTGGTTAAAGGTCGTGTTTTCCAAGTAATACCCTTATAGATTTTTAGTCGTCCCCGTTTGTCTTGATATTTTAATACTGCCCTATAAGGCAGTCATTCTTAGACTCAAAATAAACTTAATAGTAATATCGCATCGCATCAACCCATTACGTCCCGCGGTTGGGCACGGTTATCCCTTATAAAGGTAATGTGGACATAGTCGCCATGCTGGCTAAATTGCGGGTTGGCAACTGAATATATCTTCTAAAGTTTCCGTCTCTCTGAATTCTCTGACAGCCTGGTTCGTCAGAATTCAACGTTTAAGCTTCCGGTAGTTAATAACTCTTAGTGTAAGTCATACCCATACCAAGAATTTTGACTTTTGCGTTACGAGCAACATTAAAAATTCTTTTGTAAAAATAAACTAATGAAATACAGATATTTTTTAAATTTTATACGCAACACAAAAATAAACTGAAATATAAGGGGGTACAGATATATAAGGGTTTTCTATTACAATCATTGTACCAGAAACTGCACTCAACATTCAGCTCAGATATATGTGTAAAGCACAGTTATCTGAAAATCCATCTCAAAGATAACACAAAACGCCGACTTACATTTTAGTATGGCTCTGCAATGAACCTAATGTTATCAACATATCTCTGTAGCTAAAAAAATATGCCAACACAAAAATATAATTATGCTCTTAAACATTTCTGCATTGAGATAACAAAACTTTAACTTTGTTTAACAAAATTTATAATTAAACACGGGTATAAATATAATTTAGTTCTATTGTTTCTTTGCATATACTTTTATCAAGTACTTGTGTTTGATTAAAGCTAATCGAAAATATCTCATTTGAAGTGTTTGTATAATTGGGTAAAAAATTCGAATGGTACTCTAGCCATTACAGCAACCACGGTTAGGTTATATTTTAGTCTTATAAGCCTAAAATCTATAATTCAATTAGCAACACAACGGACCTGAATCCAAGCCATAATTGCGTTACCATGGGCAATGTCAAAATTGTATTACCACGGTGTTTTAGTGTACGTTAATTATTTACCTGTTTACGTCAACGTAATTGTTGGTCGGACCAGATGATAGCAATCTAAACCTCAGTTCATGGTGTTGTTTGAATTCATATTAGTTGACTGACTTGTGTCTTTATAGTTTTCATTTACGGCTGTTGTGTAGTTTTTTAACTCTTTTCTATTAAATAATTCTAAAACAATTCAAATAACAGACTTGGTCCCTAGACAGGTTTAACCTTACAGTGAAAACATTAGAAAAGCTGATTTATAAGGCGCCTTAAGTTACTCTTTAACACGGATAGTAACACGGCTCGAAATGTTACATCTATAACTCATTAATTAAATCTATGACTGACATGACTAATAAACAATGAAGTGTAATAAAACAGTTTAAAACAAGTTTTTGAATGTTAAGGAATTTACGAAAGATACTCGTAATTAATGGAGACACAAAGTTATCTTACGTACATATATTGGGAGTATATGAAATGGTGAGCGGATGTTTTTGTAAATTCGATACAATGCACGAAGCCAGCAGAGCATTATCAGTCAATTAAGTATTTAAAAATAAAAATAAAATAGCTCGTGCTCGGCCTGATAGTCTTAATTATGTACACATGATGTCGCTCAATGGAACACAAGCTAAACAAGTGAGACGCTATAACTGTTATAAATCACAAAATATTGCATTGCATTTAACTCAAAAGATGTGAAATAGCAGCCCAACGATATTGTACGTCGGTAATAAAATTACAAGTGTAGTGCAGTACAAAACGCTGTATGTAACATCGGTACTCATTACTATTTCAACCACGCACTTGCCGAGTGGTGCGACGCGGCTTAAAATACTTTACTCGAATTTATTTTTAGTTAGCCTGTAATTTTTGCCTCGTGCTAATTTTACTCTAATATTGGCTGAACTATAAACGCATAGGTTAATAAGTAAGTATGTTATGCATGAGTTAGAAGAAATGGTGAATGTTCAAAATTTCATTAAAATAACGCTGTTTTATACAAGTACAAATATTTTTTTAATATTGATACTTCAGAATATTATATAAAAATTATAACGGTACAGAAATAAATAGGGTTTTGATCAAGATTTATTGTAAAATATTCATTTAGAACTTAAGTACCATTCTAACTAATATTATAAGTGCGAAAGTAACTCTGTCTGTCTGTCTGTTTCGCTTTCACGCCAAAACCACTAAATAGATCTGGATGAAATTTGGTGCACAGGTAGATTGGACCCCGGGAAAGGACATAGGATACTTTTCAACCGACTTCAAAAAAGTAGTTCCTCCATTATCTCAACAATCTAATGGGGAACTACGCGGGTGAAACCGCGGGACACAGCTAGCACTTTATAAAATTAGTTAGTTTCTAAGAAATAATTTCACGATACATTGCAAGTGATGAAGTCATACTATTACAATTAATAGAATCATGATAAAATGCTATCTATGTGTTAAGTTGAGTTCACTACTGCAAAGATAATGAAATACGTAGCGCTTAAAAAAAAACTGCAACAGCAGCTTCGAGCGTTTGGAAAATAATAACTAAAGCTATTCATAATGCCTCGCTAACTAATTAACCAACTTTAAGCTTCCATAATTAACAGTTGACAGATAGATAAAGTACTAAGTTACAGGAATGTTACAAAAGAAGCGGAGTTCTGGCCAAGTTGTAAAAACGTTTCTTCTTTATTCAATAACTATAAATAAATAAACTGCGGTTCTTTGGCTCGCGACGTGATCTCGGCTCGGAAATGTCAGTGAGCTGTACAAAAATAAAGTAGAATGCCGACTACTATTTCTGTAAGTACTTAGTAAATTTTTGGCTGCACGGGCTGGAGTTACCACGGGCAACTCGTGAATTGTGTGTAAAAAGTGTTTTTAGATTTATTGGTATGTACTTATTGCTGGGCTGATAAGCTAGAGTTAGGCATGAAAGAGGTGAAAACAAGAGCAAGATAAAAATAATTTTATCTTGCTCTTGTTTTTTCTCTTTTTCTCTCTTTCTCTTGACAGCCTAGTTATACATATAAGATAATACATATAAGAAGGATGTCTATGCAATAAGTGAAGGAAAGGATATAGAAAAGGGATGGTTTCCTTAACCTCTCTCGATGGAGAATAGCATACCTATATTTTTAAATTAACTACAATGGATACGGTGTCCTCTGATAGTGTTGGAGCTCTTGATCCATTGCTCCTTTTCTATTGTATTTAGTTATTGAAATAGACACATAGTATTTAGTGTTAGTAGTGTTGATTTATTATTGAAGTTCTATAATTATCCGATATAGAGAAATGTATGGTCTTTACCGATGCGATTGCTACGATTATTTACATGTATTTTACGAATACTTTACGTAGAAGCAAAAAACAGGCCACTTTGCTATATTATTCTTTGAGACCCTAATAAAATTCATATAGCCCTCCACCGCGCCGTAGCACACTATGTCCGTAGCGGGTGCTACGCTGTAGCAGTGCTACGCGTACGTTGCATAGATAATCAAATAACTTGGCATGTTAAACGCGTTCCCGTGCCGTTACACGTATGTAAAACAGATTATATTGCGCTCTAGAATACACTGATGTGATTTTCACTCGAACTAACTCAGCAATGTAAATAAAAGCTAGTTATAAAAATATGTCGTTTAAAATGCAACAGTTTATCCAGTAAACACTTAACTTAAGTACTTTATATCGTTTACAAAGTGTTTAATACAGATAATGATATATACTTTACAAATATGACAATATTTGTCAAGATGTTATAGAAGTATGAGATGGTAAAAAAGTTTTCTGTTTGCAGTATTGCTAGTTATATAGTTTTTGAGTAAGGTGTCTACTTCAGTTCAGGATTTCAAATAAATCGGAATAACAATGTGGTTTGATTTCAGATTGCAAAAAATGAGTCTGTAAGAATATTGAAAAGGTTCGCTGATTTCACTAAGGTTTTAATAAACGCCTTGATATCGTTTTTACAATGTAAATATTGAATCTATTCGAGCTGATAACTCCCTTACCTCGCCGGTACTTGCTTTCTTGCTTTTTAATGAGAGTCTCGAGTTCAGTCATTCGGATAATCTCGATCTCGACTACAAGAAGGCATATCAATAATATTTCAATACTATATAGCGCTTATTCACTGTGCGATAGTTAAGATTACAAAGGAAATACTACGTTTACCTACTTAAACTTCAAATAGAAAAAAGTTTTTCAGATATTCACAAAAATCATGTGTGATATTTTTACTTCTTTTGTATTCGCAAGAAAATATTTTAGTTATTCGATGTCTGTCTGAAGCGATATCTATATATGTATATTATATATAAACTACGATACTATAAAATAGAAAGGAGAATATGTTTCGTAAAAAACTGGAAAAATTATATCACAAGATTATGTAAGATTTCCGTATCATAAAAAGGAATTTAAATCATATAGAGTTGGAATTAGATAAAGTAACAACTATGAAACCTACGCATAACTATGTACATCTTACGTAATGTGTGGTTAGTGCTGCCCTCAACATTTTGCGAAGGTTTTGAACTTTCTCGAATAGAAACTATCAAGTATATCACAAGACTATAGTTCCCGGGAAGTATTCCACGTCCGCGGTCCAAGCAGCATCAACTTGCTAAATACCAGTGACACATTCTTAAGAACTAACGGAAGCTTCCCATGCTAGTAATATTTGAGAATCGACGGATAAGTCACTGTTTATGGATATATGTATATTTAAACAAAACAAAAACTCAGGCGTGTGTTGCTAAGCAACAAAATGTTATTTTTAATACTTTTGATAATCATGAGCATATCTTATAACTTTTTAACTAATAACCCTACTAAATAAACAGTATTGCGTTTGAAAAATATAGAACTCAAATTATTATTAGGTTATCTTTAGAAACTTGACGTCAGATTTTATTGGGTTTTAATACAAATAATTCTCCGCGATAGTTTTCATCCTAAGCCTGTACCGCAGGGTTTTTCTATATTAGTTTCTAACCGTTAAACATCACAGGGCCTATCCGTAGCTTAATTGATTAGGTGTTGCTCAGGGGTGGTGTAATAGCCACCATGGGAGAGCGTTACATCCGCTCCACTGATCATTGCCCGTTAGCCCTTTGGCGCTAGTTATAGAATCCTTCTAAGTATAACGCTTTTTTAAAGAGGAGAGTTGTATAAAAAAGGTGTGGGCTGGTTGATAAATCTATAGATTATTAGTATCGGGTTACGGTTGAGCAAATTATATTACTTAATGTATCCTAATTTTATTAGAAGTATACTTAATATAAAGGCTGCATGAATTTTATTTTTCGAAAAATATTTATGATTTAGTACGACATGCTTATGTGAAATTTAATACTACATTGTATTATAGCACGCTTGAAAGAGGCAAAGTTTCGAATATAACATTCTATTATATATACACAATATTGAACACTAAAAAATAGTTCTTTTTCTAGTTTCACCTGCGTGAATAATGATAATGACGAAAAATTCTATGTAAACCGGGGTTAACTATTATACCTATTTTCATCGAAATTGGTCCAGGCTCCTTTAAATGATTAGTAGAAAGGATATTATGTTGAGATAAGTGAATTAGATACTAGTATATTTGTTAACCTAAAGTTATTATTCTTTATTACAAGCAAAAGGCAATGTTCTTAACAGTAAAACTGCAATTTTTCCCTGTCAGTAATTCAATGGGCAGTTACCCTTGTCAACGAGGCAACTAGCCTGCCTATAATTACTCTATTATTTTATTAGTTGCAGCATTTCTCATGGGAACTGACACTGACGGTACTTTGACTGTATATTTAACGCGTGTTTAGTAGAAACAGGTGCATATTTACATCGATTTCTACAACTTACTATAATAATACGGTAAGTACGTTAAAAAACGCATGTTCATAGATTAGTAATACAATCACGACTGGAGATTTTTTATGTCAGACTTATAAACAGGGGCTTAGTTAATAATTGTATCTTAACACGATTTAAGCTCGCGGCTAAATAACAAGATAGATACGCATTGTTTCGAGCAATTATTTGATAAGCTTCTGGTGAGTTATATTTTATATTTTGCAGCCCGTATTATTTGGATTTGTCTACATAAAAGTATCCCAAGTATTGTACTCCTCCAAGTATCGTGCTTCCTTTATAGCTTAAAAGACGCTTTATAGGGAGCACGATATATACTTATAATTTTGGAGAGCTTTTAATGCAAAAGCACCTGAAAACTGACAAAACAAAATTTGCTGTTTTCATACAAATATTTCAGGAGCGAATTACAGGTTTCATATTAAAAATTGATAATAAATTGAAACGGCACATTCCCGAAATGCAACACTCCTCTTATTATGTCCTTTAAACTTTCCATATAACAAAATAATTGATTGATTTTGTTGCAGGTATTCGCAACGCTGCACTCGTTAAAGTTTATAGTGTAACTCCATAAACTGAAGTTTGCTCTCTTCGCTTCACAAAACGTTTATATCAATTTGCTTCGGAAATATTGAATAAAAGTTCCATAAAAGTTACAAAACAAATTGAAAACACCAGATGGGATGATCGTGAGGTGTTAGTATGCTTTATTTATCGTATAAAATCTTCTGTTATGCAACACTCTGCTATTTAATGTTTGTATGCTTTTGTGTGCTTTGCAATTTAAAACATTAAGTAACGTTAAATGAGTGCTACTTTGCAATATGTCAATCGCTGATAGCTAACCTAGTTCCTGCTTCTGAAACCGATTGTTCTACTTTAAACGTGTCTGATAGGGATGTGAATAAATTAATAATTCACTCACTACTTAATGAAAGACCCAAAATTCCTATTTAAATTGTTAAAATAGGAATTTAAAATAACCGATTAAGATGCGAATTAAATGGGTCATTTTCTATTAAAATACTATTTCATTGAATATTTTGGAGTTACGTGCATTAACACTTTAGAGAGATTTAGCAATCGAAGCTACTTTTAGAAAGTATACATTTTCAACATTGTCAAATTCGAGATCAATGTGAAGTTGGTGAATATCCGAATATTCAAGCTGAAATATATTTTTAATTAATTATATTATTATTATTTTAACTAATTATAACTACAACGATCTTGCCAAAAGTGTTTAAGTCTGTCCCAAAATTATGTAAAAAAATGTGGTAAACACTAGTTGTTTATTAGGTACCTATGTTTAGTGAACCAAAATAAGAAACATAATCACTTATTGCAGAATTACATATAATATTCGTTATTTAAATGTTGAATTCTATTACCTAATCAAGACCGCTATAACAGATTAAAAAAGCTATTGTTATACATACATACTTGGTATGATAATGCCTACATAATGTACAAGTACAAGTTTTTAAATTGCTGAACTTCACGTAGTTTTGACGCTAGATTGCGCGTATAAGAGTACATTTGTATGATGTAAAGCTACGAAAGCTTGGGGTATATATAGTGCACTCGCCCAAAAGAAACCCATTCTCACACGACTTCAACAGACCGAGATTATAGATAGCGGAAAATATTAAACTTAGTCTGGTAATTTGTACAGTAACAGTAGAAAAATTCAATCAAAAAAATCGTGATTGAATTGATGCCTGAATTTCGAAAAATTTGTATCAATATCTCAAAACATTTAATCTAAAACATTCGTAATCAACTACAGTCGGTGCACTTTTTTCTCTCAGTATCTGCTATGTTATGCTGATTTGACATGTTTCTGAAAGCACAAACTGCAAATGAGCCGGCGTAAACCTATATGGTGATCACCTAAATCCAATATAGACATGGCCCTGCCGGCCGCTCTCCAAAAGCCACGTGTAGTGTGTAGGTCACTCTATCCCTCAGCTCTATCTTTACTCGGCCCACGACCAAACAAGTAATTTAGTAATGAAGTGTCTGCTAGTTTTTCTGCTTCTACTAGATTTAAATATGCAAAGGCAAGGCTTACTTATTATTTTGTCTGACAACAGGTTAAAATTTTAAATTTGTAAAATTAAATAAAAATATTAATAATAATACTTTTCCAGCGCAGAGCAGTGCTCGTCGACATCACCATCCCGCATGATGAGAACATCGTGAAAGCTGAAAAAGACAAGGTCAGCAAGTACCTCAGGGGTTACCGCCATGTGGGATGTTGATTCGACGATCATTGTTCCGATAGTCGTTTCGGCAAACGGTCTGATAGCGAGAAGATTCAACCAACATCTTAGGAGACTCTCGCTAGATGGTTGGATCAAGGGTCACATACAAAGGGCGGTGATCCTCGATACCGCACCAGTCCCTACCACTGGTAGCTTGGGTCCTACCCCGCTGCTGGCCTCACTCTAGGTTTAAGTTTTTAATAATAATTATTGTTTTGAACTTATATTGTAAAAAACTTCTACTTAAGAAATTAAATGAATACGAAAATATACAAAGTATGCATAGAAAAAATATTGAAAGATGTGTTGTATTGTTTTGTTGTATAGAAAAACTTATTTGGCCCGTTTTGACTTGTTGAGGCTTGGTATTTTTCGCACACACTAAGATATTGTCGTCATTTTGCGTTGCAATAACCTGTTACAGAAGTGCGTTTTAAAAAACAAAAAAATCAGAGCAAAATTCATAAGGTAAGCCACGAATTTTAAGACGAGCTTTAACCTAATTCACCCACAAATTACGTAAAGCCTCAAAGCTTGTGACTCCCAGCCAGTAGCTACGCATATAGATGCGCGGCGTGGTGTAAACGAGTGCAGCCTTCACCGGTGCACTGTAACTACGTATCTACGGCGCTTGGTTCGTGCAACTCGGCACGTGTAAGCCAGGGTCGGACCGCCTGCCTCCCTGCCATCTCCTGCCCTCTCCTGATACCCTAGTACCCAAGCGACCTACTCTGTAAACGCCTGTAAGCTCCTTCAAATAAAATATTATGAAAACAACGCACAAAGCTTATGAAATTCAATAGAACGCTTGCAGCAACTTTATTGCTTGTGAATTGAGTTGGAAATTTTGCTAAACATTTATTTACTGGCTTAGAAAAGAGTTAATATGCTTCTAAAAGGGAATTTATCGCTAGCGTTGTGTAACGTTAACTTCAAAGTTCAGATAATGCTAGTAGGGATTTTTATTACTTGCAGTTTTCGTAAGTTAGGCATGTTTATTTTATGAAAAGCATGGACAGAAAAGTTTTTAAAACTATGTAGTATAAATTTGATGAAAGCTTATTAATTACAAAAGCACATAATCGATACCATTGGCGAATATAATGGAAAATATATTTTTATGACTAATGATCAAATTAGTGACAGCTATTTACAGTTTACTGAACGTTAAAAACTGAGAAACTTGGACTAATTATACGTTCTAAAATAAGAAGTAGGAGGCTACTTTCATGGTTTCTGTTATGTGCGCACCTTAAAGTCAGCTATATAACATGTAGACGTGGCCAGCCAACTAACGTCAGTTTCTACGTGCCTTTTTCATGCACCGACACCACACTTTTGTCTCATATGTAGCCGTAAACAGTAGCATCTAGAGGTGACCACGTGAGTGAAGCAAGTAAAGCCGATTACACACGGGCTACATTTCTCTGAGAGAGTATTTTCCCTCTATTGTAGCAGTAAAGTTTATAGTTGCAGAAGTACTTCGCTCACCTAGAGACGGCTGTGTCGTATTCAGTAAGAGCTGATCTAGGTGTTAGTTGTGCTACCTATAATTTACTAAAGTTTACTCAAAGGGCAACCTTTACTGGGCTATTTGTAACTCCGTGCGTGCCTATACCATATTTAAGTATGTATAAATAAGAGCTCGACAAACGGGATTAATTATTTTGTAGCAATTCGCTATTTAAGACATAAACACAAAAACTGATTATACAAACATAGTTTTGATATTTGCGCCTGTTCATATGTTACTCGGAATTAATTCCACAACATCATAGGTAACACGCACACATGCACTAATTATCATAGGTAGATAATGTTGTATTCGTATATCTTTTTTCAAACTAAAACGCAATAGTTAAGCTTTTAAATTATAATAGTGCTACTACCGTTCATTTTATTTAGTTATGTATAAAGTTTAGCAAAATGCAATAAATAGGAAAATGCAATCGTCGCTATCTATTGTTAGAACCACTGCGTGAACAATTTAATGCTTATGATTCGAAATCGATACGACTGGTCCATCGCGTTACAATTGCTAGCTCATTTTATACCACTATATATTACTATATTATTCGTATTGTTTGTTACCTGTTCCCTATTAATTTTTATGGGTTCATTTACATTGAATTATGTATTTTAATTATATTTTGGAGCTCTTCGTTGTAGTTGTTTTAAATATTCGTGCGTATAATCAAAATTTTAGAGTACCAATTCATTTCTTCATGTAGATTGGCTGCAGTAAATGGTATTGGTGAATGAACAACACTTTTTTTTTAGATTTGGGATCGGGTATATTTGTAGTCAGTTGTGTGTTAAGTTATATTTTTAAAGTTTTTGTAAAAGAAACTCAAATGATTACAATTCATTTATTTCAAATTAGTATAGATAAAGTTACACAAATGATACTACGAGCTATAAAAAATACGTGTCTTATTTTAAAAAAATCTATTTGAAAAAGTTTTTTATTAATTATTTAAAAAAATGGATATACTAATATTTGTATGGAATTTCAAATAAGTAGGTATGATTTTAATTCCTTTGTCTTGAATGCCATAATTAAATAAATACGAATGACCCCACACTTAAGTGATTTTAAAGTTTTATTATATTTCAACTTATATTTATGTAAAGCTCTTGTACATTTAATTCACTTGTTTGGTAAACATTAGCTTTCCAAATTTACAAGAAATTAGATACGTTTTTCTGGTTTACTGGCGTGTAAACGACTTCATTACGGAAAAGCCTTAGTGTCTATGCCACAGTGTATATGCCAATACTTTTTCCTGAATGTACTCGATTTGCATATAGATCAATGTTGTGACGAACCGCGCTTACGAGTTACCTTACATTCTATATATACTAGATACGAGTATGTATGTAATGATATTCCTCCCCAGATTCGCAAGTCGTCAGGTACTTTTAATTTCTCTAAAAGTTGATTTTTATATGTGGATATGAAAGACGTTTTAGTAATTTAATAAAAAAAAATCTTATAACTTCCTGTCAACACTGTTAATTGTTTCAACACAAAATGATTTTGCCGAAAAACTGAATTTTCAAATTTTACTGCCAACTATCAAGCTGGTTAAATCTAGCCACGAACAAAACTGCAAAGCCAGTTTACGAGTATGTCTGTAAAGCCCAACATGATAGTCGGCCGGTTTAATAACGTATTTTGTATGCAAAGAGCCTGACAGGTTTACTACGTGCCGTGATAGTTACATATAAAGTTTCTTGGAACTCTAAGAGAATTCCTCGTAAGTAGTGAGTGGTCGGCGGGCCATCAGGACGATCGATTTAATTGGAACTAAGTTTTGCCACTAAAAGTTTTATCTATATTGGTCCTCTATGCTAAAGGCCGGAACAGAAAGTTGACTAAGCTTTTAGATATTTTTGCACTCAGGTTTTTTAACCGAGCAAGCAAGAAGCTTCTCATCTTAGCTTATCCAAACAAAATTGTGGGTATTTCCGGTTTATGCCCTATTATTCCTATGAAATAATTGTATGTCAATTCAGTTTATTAATATTTCAAAATGACTGTACCATATGCGTTTATCATATTTCAGCATAGACAGCCTCGCAAGCTCTACAGTTTGCAGTTATTTTTGTAAAAATTAATGAAAATATTGTTAAAACTTTATCATCTCAATATCCAGATTGTTATTTACGAAATAAACTTATTTTATCTTTAATACGCCCAGATGGAATGACCAGTCACCCTACGCCAACGGGCTACCATATGAGAAAATTCATGATTGCCTTGATCTGGGATAATCAGAGAAACATATTTCTTAAAGATTTCAAATTTACTTATTTACTCGTCTATCTTGTTTATCCACCTCCAGTAGGCAAACGTAGACGGTATCTAAAAAAGAGAAGATCGAATTAAAAATACTTTAAATCCAAATAAAATATAGTTAGAGATGTGGATTGTGGAATAAAGCTCCGGGTTCAAATAAGATTAGATGCTCCTTTAGGTGTTCGGGTTGTTATATATTCTCTGCTTCCGACTCAATCTTCAAAAGTTATGATGGATTAAAAAATATGAGAACATTAGAAATAACCAACCAGATACAAAGGCAGAAAATATGAAGTAGTTTTCGAAAAAAACTAAGTTCGGCGTTTAAATAATTTAGACCACATATATGAGATGCACTAAGAAAATTTACTTTTCAAAATGTACACTCGAATACCAAATATTTATCTACATTAGATAGGCACGATTTATTTCAAACGTACCTATACTTCTCACTTTACTCTGCCAAAAAACATAAATCAAAACACTTTAATTGAATCAAAAAGCTCCGTCCAAGCTCGATGAAAAACTGCTGCGAAATTGCTTTTCATCCTTGTTACTAGACAAAGTATACGATGGAATGTACGGGAAGTACAATAGTAATATGTCAAGTGGATAACAAGAACATTACTCATGTAATGTGAATGAAGATTAGTGATTCTTCAATCGATTTAATAGTGCCGTCGCGTCGCTGCCCATTTGGTCTGTAAAACTTTGATCTATAATCGCGTTTCGCTGTGCTAGGCATCAGTTGCTTGATAGGGCTGTAATAGTTTATGGGTACATATAAAAATATATACATACAAATATCAAATCCAAAATAACAATTCTTAGATAATAAGTGGCAAGTGGATTGTTCTGTTAACTAGAGTTTTACAAACGTATAAATGAAATATTGAAAAATACGTTTGGGCGCTTAGGGTTTGAAGCATTCACGAGTAATTTTATGTTAAAGGGTACAAAAAAAAACTTAGCTCATAAAATAATAAAATCTTAAAAATATAACGCGTTAATACCATTAACCCTAAAGGTCAATGCAAAATATTATCCTTTTAATTAAACCGACTTTAAAAAGTCGTGGTGCTCCCTCAATTTGTTTAATATTTTTACGTGTATTCCCCGATTTTTCATATACAGCAGGATTGATTTGGATTTTTTTATGTGAAATTATTAAATTTCTAGTAGGTCCAATTCATTTTTTATTTTTTTTTCAATTAGGTATCGGTCCGGTATGTTAGTCCAGGTATTATAAATCGAAATAATGTTTATACTTGCTTAAATCATCACTTGTTCAAGAAATAAATATATTTATGATTTAATCCTTACTTGTTCAACACAGAAAAACAAAAAGCCACTGTAGATCAGCCCTACTATCGCGTCGCCACACGACGCGGACCGGACGGGGTGCCCAGCGACGCGACGCGACGGGTACGTTTACAAAATTCACGAAACAATCTAATATGCAAATCCGGATAAACTCTGTAATAGTGCAAAGCTATCTCAACGGCCGCAAAGATTCATCGTTACGATCAGAACTTTCATCCGGATTAACGCAGCGTATTGATCTGTCCCTTACATATAATATGATAATTGTTCATATTTTACTAATTGACTTCAGACGATGAAGTGGTTTTCAATTTGAATTATTTTATAAGTGATAAGTAAGTCAATTGTGAGTTAACTTTTATGTTTCTTTTTTGTTAGTGGGCCATAGTTCCGATATAAATAATATCGAAATTATTAAACACTTTTAGAAAAATACAACAATAACATATAATATTTATGTTGACCGAGCGATCGAAGCGTCTTTGTTTCAAATATTAAATAAGCTAAAATAAGTAAATAAAGGGTGCTTTATTCAAAAGTTTGAAAATATCCTGTGCTATAGCCCACAATGCGCCGTATATTAATGTATACGTATCTACACAACCAAAAAAAAAGAAACTCAAAGAACGTTAGAAGTACGCAAAACAGAATTCCAACAGATATGTTTCCCTGAAAATTCCGTCCTAGATAGCGTGTATTGCAAATTTCGCAATAGAAGCCCTATCTACGAGTAGGTATAGAAATCTACTATTATGTGGCTATCTACTGCGCGTTTCACTCGTTTCATCTCGATATCGTGAGCCGTCCAAACTGCCGGTTACGGGTGAAAAACTGCCGGAAAATGCACGCAACTTTAGAAGCGGTTGTAACATTATTTTTCTGCACTAACTCATTTCGATGAAATGGATTGGGCTCAGAAAGTTTGGAGAATCTAACCGGATCATCGAAGTTTTGTTTGTACTGGTATTTTGTCCAATTTTGGATAGATGACTTTCTTCGTTGTTTAAATTTTGAAATCTACGAGCAAGTTGTGTTTAATTGCATTAAATATTACTTATAGGCGCGAAGTGGTTTTTAACTCAAAAAATATCTCTGGCCTTTCAGCGCGACAACACTGACGCAGTAACAGTAACAGTGAACACTTGGCTCCTGTATCTTTTGATTTAATTATGAATAAATTATTTTATTTTATTTTTTACATAATTGTACTGTTTTTAATCACCCGCTTTACGAAGGTAATAAAAATACAAAAGGTTTTTATTTTTGGCTGTTCTGTGTTGTAGTCAAATTGTAATGTTATCTAATACGAGTATGCTACTATTACCTTTACCTACCTATTTGTCCTGTGTGTGACTGACAAACAACGCACAGCCAAAACCATGGAATGTGAAGTTAAATAAAAAAAAATCAATAGCAGAAGAATATGCAAAAAAATAAGTTTCGATATGGTACATCAGTTTTTTTCTTTATTTTCAAAAGTCCTAGAAAAATGTTGTTACTTATGGTTATATAAAGCCACCCTTAAAAAAATTATTGCCAGTTGATTACCAGTGACCCTGTAGTGTTATTTTATGCCGTGATCATCGACAACCAGAAACTGAATTTACAGCAGTATAATATCATAAGTGCTTTAAATCCTCTCTCAAATACTTGACACAACGTTATCCTTTGAACCATAGCGTAATTTTACCTAAATTCCGATAACGGCATAGTTTTATGGAACTGCTTTGAATCTCAGCCAAATTATCCGACGCATGAAAAATAACGCCCTTAGTAAGTTGATTTCCATATTAATATTTGATCAACATTATTATTAGAGTTTTAACTTATGGTCGAGCAACCTACATGTATTGCATGTCAGCAAACAATCATTGAAATCATGTAAAAAACTCATTTTGTTACATGCTAATAATTGCAATCGAATACTACGTTTTAATTCATTCCAACACTCAAATTAACACAACACGAATTAAATCCATCAAACCAAAAGTGTCTTTCATTTTTCCCGAATATCATCGGATATTAATTTCATTAAGAGCCCCCGATTATTATCACAACAATCGCATCAGGGATATAATAAATTGAATTGCAAAGTAATAACATTATGCGTTGCACAAATTAAGTGTTAACCGCAGCCAGAATGACGTTTAATTTTAAACTATCGACGGGTGCGAGAAAAACTGATTTTCACTGGGGATTCGTATTCGCGGTCAGCCCCCTAGCCGCCCGCGGCCGCCGGGTGGTGCGTGGCCCACCCCCGCCGAGATTGTTACAGAAACTTCTGGTGACTTCTGCTCTCCTAGTACCTTTTGGCATTGACTTAGACAGAGACGTCCGGCAAGCAATTTGTTGCACAATTTTCGAGACTAAATGATTGCAAATGCAATTGTGTTCTAACTTATTTTCGTTTCCGACGATCGTTCGTGTTAAAAAGATGGAAAAATATCTGCTGCGAAGCCTTGGTACTCCTTGCCATCGTTGATAACAATTTTTTCAGCTTCAGCTTTTACAACCTTTTTAATAATGAATAAAATACCGAGTAGAAAAATCGAGTTTAATTCGGATGAAGAAAATATTTATTTAGTTGCATTACTTTGGTTAACTAACTTCTTATTATTTTTTTATAAAATGAAATTTAAAATAAGTTGCTAAAGCAGATATAACTGACTCTTTCCTGTTATGTAACATTGTAATGTATTACATAATACCAGAAGTAGAGGGAAAATACTTCCCTGGTTTAAATTGGAGCTGCTTGCGGCGTCTACGCTATTTATGCCTGTAGGGCGTTGTAGCTTAGAATTTATATAAATTGCAGCGTACATACATGATAACTCACCCTCTAGTGCTTTTGTAATTTGCAATGAGCCTTTAATAAAATTACTTGATTGTAAGGCAGTGATCCAAGGCATTATAAAATAGTTCAACTGCAATTGTTCTGGGAACATGCGCTTAACTACTTATAATATACTTATATCACAGATACCGCTTTCACTTTATTAACTGAATCACTTATACTGCTCCTGGCAATCAGGAGTATTTAATTTTGTTTATACGCGCGAATATTTCATAAAAACCATTGATTTTGATATATATTTCACAGCTTAAAAAGCTCAATATTATTAAATACTTTAAGTTCTGCCATCATTATTTAAAACAAAACAATACAGCATTTAAGCTCGTGACCCAAATATTTAAAAAAAATTATAATCAAAACACTAAAAAGAAACTAAAACCCTTTCAAAAAGCTACAAGTATACATTCGAGCTTTACGCGTCACGGCATCACCTTTACAATAATAATCATGAAGAACTTACAAGTTGAAAGAGAGAGTCGGGACACCAAAACCCGCTTTCCCACATTCCGGCGATAAAAGGGAAAACCGTTTATAACTTCGGGCTCAGTGTGGAGAGTGACGGAAATAAGAGAGCGGCGTTGGTGCGAGGGGGCGAAGGATAGAAGTGTAAGGGCTCACCTCTTCAGGGTTTCTGGGCGCCTGGTAGCCGATTACAGAGCGCGTAATGTCGCGGCGATTCGGAGCAGGCTTGCGTGCGAGCTGTACCCTCGGCTCGACGGCGCGGACTGCATTCGCATCGCTCGCCGCCGGGGGTGGTGCATTCTGTGCAAGCGAGACTGCAGCGCCCGCCCATTCGCCTCGTGCCTCACTTTCCCGCCCTAATTGTTCCCGTTAACTTCCAAACTTACAATTCTCCCACTGCGATTCCCAATTACACACCTGATTAAACAGTTTTAAAACTCCTCGGCGATTGCTTAATCGGGATGGTTGGAATTTTTCTAGACCGAGAAAACTTTGCGCGGCAAAGAGTACAGGTTTTTTGCTAATGAGAGTAATTCAGTCGAGCGAAGAGACGGATGAAGACTGAAGAGCATCTCGAATAATGTTATTTTTGTATGATAGTTACAAGCTAATCGGGTAGGGACGCGGGGCGGGCCCGCCTCCGGCCGGTCGCCACGGTGACCGCCCGCCGTCGTCGCGCGCTCCTACGTGAACTGTACTGTACCGCTCTCGCACAGCTTTCACGCATATTTTTTTTAATATACACTACACTAAAATATAATTATCAAAGTAAAGACAAAATAATACAATTACAAAGCTAGCTTAAATTTAACCATAAATATTTTCCGTTTGTTAAAACAGCCCACGGCAATGTAAGTTGATTAAAAAAACACCAGTGTTTTAACCCTTTCTATGTGTGATAAAATATATTGCATCATTGTTTTTAAATTGAAGTAAGACTGAAGCTATTCATAATAAATAACATACAAATAATTTTTACATTCCATCTTGAACAATTACGCTGATTATCAGTCAAAACGTTGTCATAGCACTCACAAAACTCATACCTTATTACAACCCATGCCGAGCTTGATTGTAACGTCATTCTGAAATCCGTTTGTCGTCAACGCTGTGGCCGGCGCATGGCCGCGCCGGTACAGGCCCTCCGTTGTCATTTCAATTTCCACAGCCTTAGTGCGGTGTACGATGCAAACGATGCTTCTATATTTGCTCTTTGTACTTTGTTTCGTTACTTTATACGCATGACATTTACACGCGATCATCAAAACTGACACTCACAATATTTGATCTGAACCCTACTAATGATACAATATAACGACCGCAACCACTTTTTTAAGTTCGTAGCGACTGAGAAGACACGTTTAAGTGTTTAGATGCGTGTGAAATTTAAACCAAACTAAAAACCTAACGACAAGGTGTGCTAAACCTTTTTTATTACTCATATTCAGAAAGTACGGTAGGTTTGCAATTGCCTGAGGAGCGGGTTGTCAGGTTTTTTGAAGTCACTTCTAACACTGGTTTTGTAGCTAAATCATGTTTTTATTTTAACTTTCTTTGTATTTGTAATAAAAAATACAGTGTTTACCTCGGCTAGAGTTTTTTAGTCTCTCAAACTATTGTCCATACCAAACCACTATTTATCAAATCCCGTTACGGGATAGATAAATTACTTTCACCCCTAGGTAACAATGTACAATTCTTCACTTAAGTAAGCTGCTAACTTGAGGAAACCAAGACGTTGTACACTAATCCAAAAGAGATGAAAACCTAAAAATTTAATATTTACAATGGAGAAATTCGCATGAAAAATCCTTTTGAAGTCACACCAAGATCTTCAAAGAAAATAATACGTGATTAGATATTATTACTTTCTTTTGCAAGTGCGAACTCCAATAACCTGTAACTTAGAAAGTTTGTGGTCGCACTTTTCTGATGACAAGTTTACTGTGCTTCCGATACATAATACGAACTTTCAATAGGAGTTTGGTTTTGCGTAGAATGAAAAATGATTGTTTCCAACTGTGTTTACTTCTTGGTTTCTTAACTATAAATATATACATTGGCTTTGCTTATTCTCTCAACTCATTGTAAGTTCAGTTAAAAATAAGTAATAATATAATCTGGTATATTATTTTAACTCTGTTGTATGTATGTCCTACATTCATGTGCACAGAGTTAATGGTATTTTTAAAGGGACTTCCCATGGATTTGGGTTTTTCCTATTGTGCAGATTGTTCAATTCATTTTTTTTATAAGTCCGCGGTTGTTACTTATTTAGTCATAACCCTGTTTAAGTTTATGCAAGTATAAAACCTTCTTTAAACATGTTTTGACATTCGGTCACTAGTTTTTTTTATTTATTCTAGTATATTTTTGATCGGTGCGCTAAATGTTAGGCATTGCTTAGCAAAGTAATAGTTCAAACTATATTTATATATACTTTGCTGGTAAGACCGCTTACATTCTAAGTACGACTTACAAAAATTTAGTTTACTTACAATAACACATAATTTATTTGATAAAGTCACACGCCCTATTTGTGAGGTAAGCCCTAGTAAAATAATGTACATACTACAATACATATATGCGATGGTTTTACAAAATATTTCTGAGAAAATAAGCTTACGAAAAAATAAAGATTCAATCTTTTCCAATAAATAATTTAAGAAAACATGGTACACTTAACCATTAAAAACTATTTAGTTAGTACTTACGAGTACGTAGGTAAATGTCTGCTCGGTTAGTAATCACTGTTGTGAAAATCAATACGCCTACTCGAGTGTCTTCTTGAGATAATTCTATATCGGATACGTTCACCTTGGCTGGTATGAAAGCTGTAGCAGTTACGACGTAAGCCCATCATTATCATAAAGAAAATCGACGGGACGTGAAATTCTAATCAAGACTACTAGACTACGTAGGTGCGTTGACGTCGTATCTATGGGGTTGATTTTAATACCTTTATAGGTACTTTAATTAATCGAAAGAATGAAGCGCTTCTGCCTTGGGTCTGAAAAAGTTTGCTGTCAGTAAAAACTTTCGCATACGTGTATATGTTGGTACTCACGCATTAGTCATAGTTTCTATTTTGGCAAACTTGGTAAGTATAGCTCAAGTTTTTGGTTGTTAGGTAACTTTGATTACGGACATTATATTTTCCTAAAAAACGAAGCTTCTATCACATTCAGCGAACAAACCTGTGTTATTAAAAAAATATTGAACACGCTTTAATTTTCTAAAGTACAGAGTTAAGCCACGTTTCGCTTAATAGAAAAATCTACGGTTTAGTTTCATTGTGATCGAGCGCTACTGTGAAGCTAATGAGAAAGTTACATTTTGGTAGTAACGTCACTATCGTCTTGTTAATGAATGTTCTGAGGCAAAACCCTTGTCAAGAATTATCGATAGGCGCAAATAATGATAAGAAAACGCTTTCACACGCACAGCTTCTCTAAGATTGATTAAGTGTAGAACTAACACACTAAATATATGTAAATGTCTAATACCACTTCTAATAATAACTCTTACTAACTGGTTCGGTCTTGAATGATCTAAGGACTGTCTATTCTCGAGGTACATAATCATGAAACCGCTACGCCGCGGAGGTCCCTAGCGTGATTCTCTCTCGTTCGAAATTACGTATACGTACGTATTATTTATTGCTTTTTTATTCATTTCTATTTTTGTTCTGTTGCAAGTATGTTACAGAAAACTCTATATAGTAATTTTACTACCTGGTACAATCTCGCCGACGCGACGGCCTGACGCGAAATGCTAATTAGCTTTTAATGAATGATCCAAACAATTCTAAAATAGAACCAGTAAATAATGGCTTAAAATAAAGGTAAAACCTGAAAATTCTTAATTTGTATCAACTACATATGTTTTAGTATAATATAAATTACAATGATTATGACCACCACATTTAGTCAAGTTACACGCAGAATAAAGTTATTTTAGTGTACAAACCATTGACATAGAACCATTTCATGAATACTTGGACAATTTTTTGAGTAATGTATGGTATTTATATGGTACTGTTATTCATTTGGTCATTTTTAATGCTAATTCGTGCAAAATGTATTTAACAAATTAGCCAAAGACCGAAAGTGAACGCAGCCATCGCGACCCTTCGATATAGGTTAGAAGGGCAGTGGGTCGCCATGGCAACTCCGAGAGGAACAGGAGCCTCCCGACGTCGGGAAAAATCATTTTTCATGGTACTTTGTACCTAAATATAGAAATATTGACTGAAACATTCTATTGAATAAGTATCTCTCTATGGTCTGAATGTGTCTGTTTCGTATGTCACACGTGGCATGTGGGAAATGGAGATTTATGAATTTAAATGTAGTTAGCTAGTATGTGTGTTACACTCACTAAAAAATAGTATGATAAAGGATTTGTTTCATTTTAGGTCAGGACGGTGAACGTCTATCAAAAAAATTCTAAAGATGTGGTTATTATTGTGTATTAATGAAAAATGCATCACTCGCCTCCTTGATTGTGTACAAAAATATCTAAATTCTGTGAATTGTTTTGGAATAATGGCATCCCTGGAAGATTTATATATCCTTGGTTGACTCCAATGGTAACTTAGGTTTATGAATTGTACCGCTCGTCACAAATATCAAAATTGCTACAATCAAAATGGGTAATTCACCTTTTTATATTTTGATAAGTTACGTTATTTTGAATTTGGTTGACAGATTTATAGTTCCTAACGTATCTATGGTATCATGTACGCTGTCCTCGCTGGAGCTCCATACATTTTTGAAACGTCTCTTTTATGCAGTAGATATAACAGGAATACATCGCAAGCCTTGCCTAGCCGTGCGAGCGAAGCATCATTGCTTCGAGTCAGTCAAGTGTGTTTTTCATCAGTCAGCTTGTATGTATGGATGTTTGTATAGATACTTGAAAGCTAGACATATTTTTAAAGCCGCAAAATTATAACAGTTCGCACACGTACTGGTTACGCTATATCGTACAATGAGTTCGATAAATTTCAAATAACGGCTTATGGTGTTAAAAAAAGGTTATATTATATCCTGGAGCCATTTAATTTTGTTAACGGAGTATTTGTCAGAATAGTTGCATTTAATTTGGTGTGTGTGACCACAGAGAAGAAAAAACCTGTAAATATACGTCATAACCTATTTCAGGTAGGTATGTCTAGTAGGATGATATTGGTAACAAATATCATCGTACTAGACATTGGTGCATAATAACTACCCATTTTAATAAAAATCTTTGTCTAAATTAACAACCTATTTTGACATTCGATCTCTAGTATATTATATACTAACAATTTTTAAAGGGTGTTTAAATTTTTGTCTTTAGCATTATCATTATCATTACATTGGTTTAAACTATTTTTGAAAAAAATTATGTGTTATTGTTCTATGAAAATATAATACGATTTAGTATATTTTCCCAAAGGTACAACTACTTATCTCTAATTATTTAAATACAAGATAATTCCACAGTAAAACTTGAAAACAAAATAATAAATACACAACTGATTACTCTGCGGTATTAGATGAGTACTTATCCCGGCCCAAAGCTCCAAATTGAACTTTAACTAGCAATTTCTCGTCAACGTCGACGCAACGTCATTGATTTCAGCCCGCACTACAATAACAAACATCCTTCTATTCATAAGCCTTTAGGGCTGCCTGTTATAATATATTGTAAGGCTAGAATATATTAAATTATTGATCGTGTCTTATAAACTCTTATGCGTCTTTATGCTTAGAGACTTACAATTAAGATTCAGTACATGATATTATATTAGGTATTAACTAAAACAATTTATAGTAGTTTAATTAAAGCTGCGTGAAAATCAATAATTTACTTGCACCTACTGCGTACATAAACAAGTAATGCTTACTTCTAAAAGAAGTAATAACTGATTTTAATTTGGCATGCAAAACTTAAGTCACAAAAATTATATTTACGCATACCTACTCAAAGAACATAAAAAGTAATATTAATTTAAAAAAGCTACTAGATTTGTTTTTTTATAAAATTTATATGAAACCTATTGAAAAGCTTTTGGAGCAAAAAATATATTTTTCAAATCGGTCAAGAACTCATATAAGATATGTTCTGACAAATTGAGAACCTCTGGATGTCGGTGAAAAAATTACCCAATAAAGTCAATATTTTCACAAACATCTTATGTAACATTAAGACGAAATCTAGAGTCTGTACCAATACTTGCCGAATCGAACACCCTCTATTATGCGTCAACCCTGCGCCGTCCCTGATGGGTCCATAGTGCCCGGTTCCCACAAAGATTCTGGCGGCGATGTCCGGACGAAAGCGGTTATTACCGGTTGAAATTAGCGAGCAATCGACGCCCGAGGCCGATCGTTGCTCGAATGTGACGAGAGAGGCCGTCACGAGTTACCTTTGTTCACCAAATGGCCCCAAATGTGACAACTGCAGAGCTTTCGGACATATTAGGGGACTTAGTCGTTCTTAGTTTGCAATGAGTGAGTACAAAAAGGCGTCACCACCTATTTGTAAGCATTTTTACGTCAAGGTTCTATCAAATAAATATTGATTTCATATAATACTTCGTCTTTTTGTTATTATATATTTGTACAGTTCACAACGAACAAAAAATTTTTCATGCTCTTTCTTGCGTATGCCTGTTTAACATTAGTTTGTTTAAAATACTGTAGTAATACTGACATCCGATTTTAATTCGGCGGGCAAAGCTTAAAAGTTATATTGATTAAAAAATTTACTGCACCGATTTTCATAAAATGTATATGGGATTAGTTATAATTTACCTTTGGAACAAAAAATAATTATCTCTTCTCTGAGAAATCAGGAAACACATATAAAAAAGGCTGCGACGAATTAAGATACTCCTTTTTGATGTTGCTTAAAAATATAAATGAGTGCGTTTGTACAAAAACTTTAGATATTTTAATTAGCTCGTTTTGTAAAATTAGAACGATTTGCTATTTTTCTCTCCACATTTCCCCTTAATTTTTTATAATAAGTACAATACTACATCTAGTTCTTTTCTTTCACCTTATATTGCCTTTCTCATTAGAGATAATGTGACTAAACGAACAGAATATCATATAAAGCTTTGAGAGTGGTTGCTACGACAAGAAAATGCTTTGTTCGAATGAATTAATCGAGTGTTAATACCCCAACATCATAGGTCGTGGGTGAGCAATAATACTTCCTTATTTTATAATACATACCTAATTTGTAAAAAGGTAAGTTTGCTGGGTAACTTTGCACGTGAGCCCTTTGAACTCATGTAGTTGTCAAAATGCAATGCGCTGCTACAGCAATTAACTAAATACAAAAAAAGTGAAAACGACATAATTCGGTACGCAAAACTTACCTGTCACAAAAATGTCATCTATGTATACTCAAAGAAAATTAAGAGTTATATTGATCAAACAACAACAACTGGACTGACTTTGATAAGATTAATATTGGACCGACTGAAAAATAACCGCTTTGACAAAAAATAGAAGAGCCAGGATCTTCAAAGACAACAAAAAAATACACACAACACAATTATAGCAAAAGATTCTCTAAAAGTCGGTTACAATCCAATAGATAACTTACTATGCTCACATCTTTTGGATTGTAATGTAAATTCTTACATCTAAATAAAATAAGCTGCAACTCACTCAAAAATATTTTAAAGAGTGTATTTTAACCTATTTCAAAGTGAAGGAGTTTCTTAATTTGTCGGACCCTATTATTTCTTTTTTAATATATGTTCCCCGATAGCTCTAAGATGGGTTAACCGATTAAAAAATATTTTTTGGTTTACAGCTACGACAAACAGATAAGAAAGAAAATTCTGAAAAATAAATAGTTGGAGTCGGCTCTCAATAGGGAATATGTCATCTCGTTTTTTCTGCTAACTATGTCATCTCGTTCTTTCTACGTTTCTACGCTTTAAAGTTCGCTTGGCTAGCTACCGACTTCAAGTTAAAAAACCTACCGATGTGTTCAGTCAGCCTGCCTTAAGAGCCACTGTATTTCAGACTATACTCCATCTAGGGCATGTAGGTGTCGCTGACTTCCATGGTCAAACGCCTGCCTATCTTGGATTTAAATAATACAATTTCCGCCCATTTGTTATGACATAGCCCTGTATAGTGTTAAGAGTGTTGTGACAAAGCAGCTTAAAGATAACTCGTTATCGGATTGCTAGTACCCAGTTCAGGTTCAGTTTACCATTATTAGTTGCTGATAATTCCCCATTAGCGCTTTCAATTGTGGTCTGATTATAATGGTGAGTTTTTTGCTATAAATATATCATAAAGGGAATAAATCCGCTTAGCGTTTTGGTGAGCTTGTTTATTATTATTTTACTTCAGATGATTGACTATAGGTACGATTTAAAGTTTTTTCTTTCATTTATTCATATTTGGCATTCAAAATGCAAAATTCAGTTATGACATAATAAAAAAAATAAAAACCCAGACTAGACATGCGTTTTCCAAGGGTTCCATAATAGACTTTGGGCAGCGTGGAGGTCTATGATCACAACGCTGGCCAAAGTCTATTCTGTTTAGTTCCTTCGTAGGCGAGACACGTGCTCATAATTAAAGAAAAATAAAAGAAAGAAAGAAAAATATTTATTTGAAACAGAAAACAAACTTGATTACAGAATTTATAGTCAGACTGAAGTTACAAATTACTGTTTACTGTCACAAACCGGTCCCAACTCAACATAATGCTGGTTGAAACAACCAGCGTTGATCTTCCGTTGGAACCGGGTGGTGACGTCACGCACGTCACATTCAGTAGGCACATTATTATGTAAAGATATGTAGGTACACAATATTAAAAGTAAATAATCATATATAAAACTCAGACAACATTTTAACAAGCATTAAAAACAAAGAGTCGAATATAAACTTATGTAAAAATATAGAACAACATCTTTGAAAAAATTTACTAAAACAAATTTGACAAATATTTTATGACCAACAAACAGACGAGAACAATAAAATGGAGACAACGTTTAATACTTTTCGTATATATACATAAAAAGAGTGATTTAAGTCAACACTTTGAAGGCAAATTTAAAATTTAGAAGATAAGTGTTACATTTTATTACACATAATTTTAAATTGCACTTGTGTCATTTACTAACAGTTCTTCATTTTTTTGGTGAAGGAATATAAATTACTTAAGTTTATTTTTAAAATTATTTAGACATTGCAGTTTCCGTATCGGTGGTGGGATATTATTCCAGCATTTCGACGCAGCATAGCGGAAGCTACCCCTAAAAGCAACAGTAGCGTGTCTCTCTGTGAGGAGCTGCAAAGTACATGCGCGGGACTCAAGAGACTGGCGACTCGGTTTCCACTTAAATTTCTCATACAAATATGAAGGCTCTTTATGTTTTATTACCCCAAAAAGGACGAAACTTGCGCCGATGCATCATTTTGAGAAGAGCGTACTTGTTGAGAAAATGAGTGACGTTGGATCTCGGTGGGATCGAAAAACAAAAACGAGCACATGCGTTTTGGACCCTCTGTATAACTCTTTTGGTTTTTGCAAGCAACCGCGGGTGAATGGCAGTGTCCATATAGTTAAGCTTGGATAAAACTAAAGACTCAGTAAGCTGTACCCGCAGAGCTGTCGACAGAAAAGGTCTCATCCTATACAAAATGTTTAGCCTATAAAAGCAATTTCTCATGCAATCACCCATATGGTTTTCATAACGACCATAATACTGTCCATAATTAGTCCTAGATTGCGAGCTTCATAGACACGTTCGACACGCTTACCCATTAACATAACACATTTCGATGGATTCAATCTGGCTAGCTGATGCTTACCACCAAAGATAATGTACTTGGATTTTAAAGGATTCAGTAACAGACAGTTGCTTGCAGACCACGCAGCAATATCAGCTAGATCACTATTTAACTTAATTATAGTCTCATCAATATCACTTGGTTTGCATGAAATATATATCTGCGTATCATCGGCATATATATGAAATCTACTGTGCTTTATAGACGATGTGATGTCCGCCGAGTATAAGATAAATAAGATAGGTCCCAGTATTGATCTCTGTGGAACTCCTCGGTTAACAGCTAGTTTATCAGAGACTGCTGAAGAACCATCACTGCGGGAGACCCTCACATACTGGTGTCGATTACTGAGATAACTGTCAAACCAACGCAAGGCCGCAGCGTCAAATCCATAGTAACTGAGCTTGGAAAGTAAAAGATTAATATTTAAGGAATCAAATGCCCTAGAAAAATCTAACAACACCAGTATAGTGCACATGCCTTTGTCTTGAGCACAAATTATATTATCAGTGACGTCGAGTAGGACGCTCGTAGTACTGCGACCTTTGCGGAAACATGAATTAGGATGTTATGGGTCGATATGTATAAAATCCAGGGAGGATATGAAATAAATAACATTTTAATACTAACTCATTATTAAGCTTGGCTTTAAAGCTACCCTCTTAAGCAGCTACAAGCGAATTGTACAATTCGTTAAAAATAAAAATTACCCTATCATACATAGCCTGTAATTATTTACGTGGGCCGAAACATCTGCCGGCCGAATGCCGGTTTGTTAAGCATTTCTTCCGTAAATCCATTCGATCGAGAGCTGTCAGCAGGAGAGGTTCGTTCGACACCGCGCTAATTGGAAAGCGACAATCCTATTTCGATGATTACTCACCTCGATTCGATTGCGTTACGACTAGAGAGAGGAGCTTTTAACAGACGTTAGCCGGCTTATCCGGCTAATCTATTCATGTACTTACCTAGTTGTGAAATATTTTTACTAAAATTTAACGTAGTTTTTGTATGATTTTTTATTTATGAGAGCAATAAATTAGCACGAGCTATATCTACAAATTGTTTTTACTAAAAAAACTTTTTGTAAATTATACGTACCTATTGAAGGGGCATCGAAACGGGCAAAATTGTAGGTAAATTCTTAAAAACATTGTCTCATTTACCAGAACTATGTATAAATATATGTTGTATTGAATGCGTTGGTAATCTAGTTGGTATTAAACCTCTTATGTATCAAGTGTGCAGATGTCGGTTTATTTCAGGTTCATGCACGCACCTAGCCTGACTCTTCAAGCGCTCGCTCGAAAGAAGAACAACATCTCCTGAGGATGCCTTGTGCTAAGGCGAAACACGTGTCGAGGAAGTCGGATACTGAGAGAAAGAGAAATAATAAGGTGAGGTGTGGCGGTGGTGAGGAGGAACCACACCATAAAAACAGAAATATTTTTCGATTTCTCACGCTGACATCAAGACGAGGCGACGAGGAAAAACACTAAATATTTTGTATATACCATCTTGTTATAAATAGATTTCCGCAAAGTAACGCCTGACTCCATCAATTAAAATGTACTAATTCGTAAAACCGGATATGAATAGTCCATCTCTAGTCGCGCCTCGAATCATGTAATACCGTTATACGGTTGTGTTTGCGTACCGAGCTGATGAGATGTATTGTTTTTGGTGTACAAAGCTGACGCAGCACTGATACAAAGAACCGCGAGAAGGGTTTTGTAAATACACGATACTGTAACCATGATTACACCCACATATGATTTAGCTTAACCGTTAAAAAAATGTAGGTAATCGATGTGCATATAGCTGATGTGTTCCATCCTTAGACAGTTTAGTGTTTGAGCTTTCTCCCAAATCCAATATTTAAAAGAGCATATAGAGTAACCGTATATGATATATAATTAAAACGTTTACCTAATTTACGAGCTTAGAATCATTAATATAAATTAGCAATAGGTATTAACAATATGACAATTTCAATTAAAATGATGGAAGTAAAATCATATCCGATAATTCGTCTTGAGTTTGCGAAATTAAGAATCAGTTAAGTATTAAAGTGGTCTATAGGAAGTCTTTCTGCTATTATTGTTCTTGTAGTCAGTAATTTCATTTTTCTTAATAAGGGCTTGCCTTTTTTTGGTAAGTATTGTATAATAGTAGTTAAATTGGTTTAAAACAAGCATTTTTTATGATTAGAGCCTTTTTTTAAATTCATTGCATAATTTATGGATGCGTTTCGTATGAAGTTAAATACTCCATAAAATAAAAAGAAGAAAACTTGAAAGCCAATAGAAACAAAAACAAACTGTTATACGCACGAATGAAAATTCGGAGCAATATTTGAATTTCTGAATATAAGCCAAATATAATCGTCGTTACTGTAAAAGGGGTGTAATAAAAGTTGCCCAATTACAGAACACAATGGGCTTGATAATAGATGAAGGCACTTATCAGCGAGATAATGCAATCGGAAAACCATTCGCGGGAATTCACATAGGTACCTATAGAACAGTTTGACTATGCTGAAATTGGCCTTAAATTATTTAAGTAGTATTTCTTTGGCTATTTTTATTTGTGTTTTTCTTAGGAATAACTTGCTAGGCAGTTGTTGGTACTCATACTTAACGTAAAATATGTCTTGCTATATCCTCTTGACATATTATTTAGTTAGCTTTAGCGTTTATATTATAGTGTTCTGTAGCTTTAATTTGAGCAAAATTTCGAAAATTTTGATGTTATTTGTGGGGGTTAATATGATCTTTCATTTCACATTTCTGATTAAATTCTATCTTATTTAAGATTACCTATTTCCTGCATGTCTCTGCCAAATAGTATTGAAATCGGAAGGTAAATGGCACTCGCTTAATTAATAATTTCTACTAAATTTACAGATTATTGCTGTAGACTCGTCATCAGCTAAAAATTGATCACACTATACCTAGCTTTTCATCCCTTGGGGGTCATACGACCGTTACGGATGTGTTGCATACATATTTATGCATATCATTGTACCTGCAAACTGCCTACGCATATTATGCATGCCACGAGTATGCATATGCGTGACGGTACACACATGTTTCTGAGAGGGTTTGATTGAATGCCAGATTCAATTTTCATTAGATCTACATTCAGGATCGCTGGGTTTGTGTTGCGCGTTCGTGAAAAGGCAATCTGGATTTGTTATTACGAGTAAGTAATTTTTCATCATTTATATAAATAACACTATACTAAATTTAATTAATTTTTTTATCATAGACCACGTATACGATGAATACATCAATAGCAAAACAAAAGTTAAAACTAAAACTATTTACAATATCGATTCCGCTTGATCTATACGATGTTTGACTTGAATGCTGGTGTTTATCTGGCCTAACCATGAACCAACGCTTGTTTCCATAATACTCCACTTATAAACATTGCTATTTACCGTGACAATGCCGCTAGCTCACTAGATACGCTGTTCTTTGGTAGTGAATTGGACCACTTAGATTACCTGTATATATTTAGTGGTCCAATACGTTACTAAAATACTCATATTTGTTGTAGTTAACAATATCATTTTTTCGAACAATTTTCTATGTTCATCTGTCCTGTAGAGTTATTCATAATTAACATTCGGCTAATACTTGGTTTTACTATTTATTCCACAGTTACTCGGCCTTCATATATCTTTTTGCCCTAAAGCGTAGTCAAAACAAAACGGGGCGTGGGTATAATTTTGGTAATATTATATTTTATCATGGTATAAAGAAAAACAACTTTGCCTTCGCCCACGTACGCTTTGTGTTCTAAGAAGTAATATATATTCTCTAATTCGTATAAAATTACTATGGAATAACATTCTGTAAAGTAAAAAAAAAAAAATTATTTGTTTTCTTTAAAAGTATAGTATATATATAAAGAGTTCTGTAAGTAAATATTATGCTGACTATTCCAAACACTTTCCAGCGTTCGATTCAGACTTACTCTCACGACAAAGTTTCGTGTATCCCCGCGCGGCCGCGACATCGTTAATTGGAAAATGGAATCCTTTACAGCAACCCGAAGCTTTGCCGGAAAGATGTTCTTAAAGGAAACCATTATTTAGGTCTTGTGAAAACTTTTCTGTCGTGAAAAACTAAAATTAACTTGTGTCATTACTAAGAAGTAGGAAATAAGCTTACCAGAAGGTTCTACAATGCCAGAGCAGTTTCGTGACGCTCGTTAAAGATTTGGTAGAGAAGAAGACGGTCCCAAGGAAGTCGCTACGTTTGTTACAAAATGAAGTTATTATTTGTACTTCCGTGTTATCTTTTGTTTTCGTAACTGCGTTTTGTTTGGCTGTTAAATATATTAGTTCCCATCCTACTTAAATTACTACTTACGTTAAAGCAAGGTGTTCAGAAACTTGTTCCAGATTGTTTCTGTTCAAACTATTAGATAAAGAAATTGTAATAAAAAAGAAAGAATGAAAGGAACATACTTCCCCTCATCATGTTAATTAAAGAGCAAGTTTTTTTAATAGAGAATGAACTAATAAAGGCGTGATTTATGTTACACAGAAAATCGTTTCACATATCTATTTTAATGACTGAAAATCTAATAAATTTAGCATTAATAGTTAAATCAGTTCTAATGCATCCCTCAAAATAGCAGGTCTAGACTCGTATGAAAAAGGTTACGTCAATTTTCATTACGCATTTTGCTGGGTATATTCATCATAACGGGTAGGCTTAACACGTTGGCTGTGTCAATCGGAATAAGTGATACGGACCAATCAAGTGGAAAGTACCGAAAACTCCTCCTATCCGATAAATTAATAATACACGTGCTGGCTAATTCGGATAAAGCTGCCGTCGGGGTATGATGGACGGAGACAGCGTCAGCGGTTTGAGATCTCTTAGAAGTTGTATTGAGTTTCTAAGCAATTGATAACCAGATATCTTTAAATGTCTTTATATATGAAAAGCACAGCTTTATAATGGCATAATAAGATCGTAAATAACGTAAACTCAAAAGTTATGAAGTGTTATGTTGAGGTAAAATACTATAAATAAACTAATTAGTACAAAAATAAATAATTAATTGGATTTCCTTGGAAAGTGTTAGCGGTTTTACCACGCTGAATGTTAACTTCCAGCTCCAGCTTTCTGTTAATTTATAAAAACTTAAAAATGTAACTGATAGTAGGTAACGTTGATAAAAATTTGAGAAGTGGTTTGTAATTTGTAAAATACCTACCTACATTACAGATTATTTACGGCGACGTGTTACTTACGATAGTTTAATTGTCATATTGATTTCATTTGGTAATATTTGATACTGACACCCACGGCTATTTCACCTCGTCGCCAACAATATGACCACAACCTACCGCGGCTACATTGGGCTCTAATTTGATTTTATCAGACCGACATTTAAAATTCTAGTTCAAATGAGAGCATAAATTGGATTGTTTACGTCTAACTAACGGGAAACAGTTCGTAATCACTTCTGGCTCTGAATCTCTGTATAATTCCTGAGTAACTACATAATTATATGGATTTAGGGGCACCTATTAATGATGGATCTTATCTGGTTTGACATCATTGTAAAGACGAATTCCTATGGTAAGACCACTAACTATTGTGTGGAGACGTTTTTTTTTTCACGTTCACGACACGCTTCAGTCAACATATTCAGTGCGCGGATCGCGAGTTTCGGAATTCCGACCAGTACACAATACAGGGTTATCGGCTAGGGGTTTACTAAACCGAAAGGGGGTCACTGTACCCATCCTAAGGATCAACTTTCACTATGGAACCAACTCTGAATACGAGAAAAAATAATCAGCTATTTCATATATTTTGTCGACAAAAACTCAACCTTTTGTATGGAACAGCAGATTTTTCTCGAATACGGAGTTGGTCCCGTAGTGAAAGTTGTTCTTTAGGACGGGTACAGTGACCCTCTTTCGGGTTACTACACCCCTAGCTGACCCTGTATAGTTACCGCTTCAAAATATTTATTTTCTGCTAATTGCTACAAAGTTTAAAGCAAAACTTATTTATGAACTAAAGCTAGTAGTGAAATTCACATATCTCCGTCACATTAATTGTCGTACCCGATAGATCAAATGACACCCATACGTAAGTATATATGTATATAGTTGTCATGAGGTATAGATTTCAAACAACGAGCAAGTTTTTTGTGACGTCCTTGAAATTCCCACAGTGGGCGCATAGTGAATGGCGCTCTTTTTACTAGTCGCTATAGTAATTTAATCTGAGGCTGAACGCCTGCTGTGTATCACATTAAGACTAGAGACTAGACTGAGCCAGTTACACGTCAATTTACTTCATTATCAGGTTCACGTGTACTTTTGGATGATTTAGAGTAATTTACTTTATAGTTTGTGGAATATGTGTTTTCTAGGTAGCTCCGAGTCTTTTACTGTCAGTTAGTTTCTTCTTCTTGCATTATATTACGAGTATATCCGGATATCCAATATGTGCCTGTGTTTCAATCCATATCGTCCCACTGCTGGGCACGGGTCTCCTCCTATGAAAGGGGTGAAGGCCAAAGTCCACACAGTCCTTTTTATTTTATTTTTAACTTGGAGAAATGCGACATACCGCTTCACCAATGGGAGGCAGAGCGGTTATGTGGGACTCCACTAAAACTCCACGGTGTCACTCCCTGCCGATAACTGGCGGGACAGAACGCTAAAGTACTTATCCGCGACCCGCCACGGCTGTCCGTCACCGGACCCATTCCTCGGGATTGCCCCCGCTTGCAGTGCGCCAGACATATGACGCACTGCAACCAGCTCGAAGACCATACCACCATGTGGGCGTCCGACGACCCCGTGTCTAGACGACCGATATCCTCCGGCGACGGGTCATCAGTGGCCCCGCCGCCTGCCACTCCGTGCACCATTGCAGGCAGTACAGGGAACAGCGGCGCACCTCAAAACCGACTGTCCTCTCCCGCCGCGGCCCCATCCTCGGCTGCGCTGTCTCGCGACTTTGCAGCCCGCCTCAGTTGCGGTGTCCCCATAAAACACCGACACAGGCTTAGAGGGCAAAACCTGGTGGAGCGGCCCATCCCGGGTGCCTCTTGGCTTCACGGTTACTAAGCCCCCCCCGCCTCGAGAATGCTGGCGGCACCCTTGAGGGGGGAGGGAGTCATGAAATGTTTTTCTAACTTTCTTTACATTTCTTTATTGTTCTTAATTGATATCAAAGGATACATTCAATTTTAATAACGCAACTTTTAAATTTGCATTAAATAGATGAAAGTATGCAAAGTGTTAAAACGGGACCCTATTTTACTGAGACTTCTCAGTACGTCTATCTGCCACCAGACTATATTTCATTGACCGTGATAGTTGAAACTTTCATAGATGTATTCATACTAATTTATAGCGACAAAAATACTAAAAACAGAAATAATAAATAATAATATGGGACGACATCCACACAAAGGTCTTCAAGTCCCAAACTAGACAAAGCCTGTGCTGTGGTAACCTGAAAAATAAAATATATAACCCCAGTTATGTATTTTATTTTTCAAACAAACGTGATTTTTGCCGTTTTTTGCTCTATATGTGTAACGGCAACAAGTAGAAACTACTGTTGTATAGATAATGGTACGGAACACAGTGCGCGAGTCCGACTCGCACTTGGCCGATTTTTAGGTAAGATTTTTTTAATTGTTTCCGAATTTCTCAGCGTCACCTACTGCACTGATTTGGAAAATTATTGACAGTTATTTTGATTTACTGGATCAGTTTTGCTAAAAATACTATTTAACAAAGTAAATCAAAAGATAGTGTTTAAAAAAAATCATTATCTCTGAGAGATCGGAGATATATTTTTATGTTAGTCCTAACATAAAAATATATATATAACAACAGTGCCATTAAATTTAAAATCTCCTCCTTTTTAAAAGTCGATGAAACGTATACTTACTTCTAGGAGAGGTAAAGAATACACAATAGTCGGTCTTGGGAATGAAACCATGACAATTTCTTTAAGCTGCTTAAAAGTCTTGTAAAATTTACGTTACCATTATTGTTCAGACAATATCCAAGATTAACTTATGGTGGCAAATCAAGTATTTTTTACATTTTATAAAAATTCAGAGTTTGAAAAATAGTAGGTAGTCAAGCGGATGTCGTTTTATTAATATGTAATAAAGTACTGAAATAAAGTATCAAAAGCGTGATCTTACTTGCGAACAAAATAAGTAGTCTAGTTATAGAGCATAAGCTACTTATTTTAAAACTGTCATATTTCATCATAATCAGTTGAGCCGTTTGACCGTGAAGAACTAACAATATAAATACTCACATAAATACATTCACTTTCCATCTTCGTACTCAACTCTCACGTCATACTACAAAAGCAATAATAAATAATAAGTATAGATTTTGTTATCAATTTAACTTAGCAAAAAATATTCCTGCTAAAAATCGCTTTCAAAAATGAAGCCGCCATATAAAAACTAGTACAATATGTTTCTAAGTTTTTCTACGTTCTGGTTTATTTATGGCTGGTTTATAATAAACAGTTGTCTATGCTACTGCTCACATTACATTTCGTAGCATCGCAACAAGATCTACGAGTGAAATCTCGTAGACATACTCGTAGCTACAGAGCTACAGTCATGGCTACACGGAGATACATCCTACAGAACCCAGCAATTAAAAACTTTATACGAAACATCGGTAGAACGAACTTGTAAACGTCTCACATGTATGTAAAAACGCATCTAATTGGAACATAGGTGTTTAGATTTTAAATACAGCATAGTGTTGTACTTAAGATGTGGACGTAGACTCTAACCGTCAGACAACTAAGCTGTTCTAAGAATAGCAAACTGATCTTCAATTATATCAGTGCGTACTTATATTGGTGTATTATTATTATTTACTTCATTACTTACTTATTTCTTATTCGTATTTTATTAGCGAGTGAACTCGTTCACTTTCTCACTCCCTTCAGGGAGTCACTCCCTGAAATTATCTTTAATTATGTCAGTGCGCACTTATTTTGGCTTATTATTATTATTTTCTTTATTACTTATTTTTTATTCGTAATTTTACTGGCGAGTGAACTCTTTCTCTTTCTTCAGGGAGCGAAGCGTCTCTGCTTCTAATCTGGCAATTGTAAAAATGATGCTACTCACGTCCAGGTCGTTGTTTCGAATCGATCTTGACAATACTTGGTTATATTATTATTGTATGTTATTTTTTTGTTTGATGGAAGCCGAAAAGAAAGAAATTTACGAAGGCGCCATTTACCAATCGATTTTCATAGGTAGACCTAGAATAAAATCTGTCTAAAGTTTTTTTAAATATATGGTCACAAAGTCAGCAGTTCGCAGAACCAGTTAAGTTCATACAATTCTATCATAATTTGAAGTCTGTACATCACCTACTCGCATTGCGAACCTATTAAGTCTCTTAATTAATGTGAAGGTATGTTAAACCTGCCGAATTAATTTGAAAGTCACATCTAGGTTTTCCACTAAAATCTTTCTTGATATAAAAGTAGTTTCACAAGGATTGCTACTTGAATGAAAACTTATTAGTAAATAGTTAATAAATCTGATGAGTTCATTTTATAGATTTAGTCTGATATTAATTTGCGATACTCATATTTGCTGGTATATTTATTTTGTATAAACTCGAGTATTAAGAGTTATTTATACTTACATTAAATATTATTATTATGCTCTATAGGTAATCTATCTGCTATATTTTTTTTTGTTGTTGTAGTTAGACATTTTGTTTTTGGTAACAAATTCAATTGCCCGGTATTTTAGTCTTCTTACATAATATGTAAGTGGGTGTAATTGTGACTGACTATCATAATGATAGACATTATATAATTGGATTAAAACCTTATTCGCTAGTACAGTAAATAAATTAGGATATACTTATTAATTAATTACCACAAGCTTAAACGGTGAAATAAATCATCGTGAGGAAACGTGCTTGTCAGAGAAGGTTAATAGCTTATCGAAAATAAGTAAAGATCCCAATCTGCAATTTAATGCGCGTGGTGAACTACGGCCTACATCCTTAATAGGGGTGACACGTGCCCACGAGCAGCGGGACGCTATGGGTTGATGCGAGATACTTATTACGAATTATTTTTATAGTGTTATAAAGAAAGTTTTGTTTTCTTCTCAACAAGTGTGCAATTTTTTATATTAAAAGTGAAGTTACGGCTAAAGATATGTAGTTAATTTAAATCAACCTATAGTGCGACCATTGTTTACAAATATTTAAAGTTTAGCGCCAATGTTCTAGTAACTTTAAATTATTACTTTAAACAAAACAAAAACTCGAGTAGTTACGTTTACAGTAACCAAGAGATATTCAGCTAGTATTCTTAAAACAGCGAGCGGTAAGAATGCATAAGGTTTAAACGTCTCGGGTCAAATTTCGCCTAGTCAGATATAATTAAAAGACTTTACGATGGGCGAAAACGAGGCTGTAAAGTGGGAAGGAAAATTATATGGAAAGCACGAACGTGGCGCACTGAGCACGGCACTAATGTCGTAAAGTATGGGACATCACCGAACGAGACGGTCATCGTTTCACGAATATGGCATTCGTACGCCATCCGTACCTGATGAGAATGAAATGGCATATTAGTACTTTTATCTTCTACCAACCCTAACGTGCTAAGAGTGTGTCATTTTCATAAGTTTCCTAATATTAGTTTCGCTTTTGTGTGCAGTTTTGTCTCGAAAATATATACTTAGGTAGTGGTATCGGCCCTGTGCGTTGGATTTGCGCAAAATAATCATACATTTGCGAAGTCTAAATTTAAAAACTCAAGCATATTCAAGCATATTTGTTTAGCTACCGAGACATATTTGTTTGGTTAACAAAATATCATTATAAAGAACAAATTAAAAACTGTTATTTATAACTGCTTTCTGTTACAAGGACTATTCATATTTTGCTCCTTGTCGTAGAATATCAATTGTAGACGATGTTTTTAGGACCCAAACGATGATAAAATGAATATGATAAGTGAAGTCATTTTTGAAACCTGCTATCGAAATCTACACAGTACGTTTTGTAGCTGCTTTTAACCTTGTTTGCTTTTAACTTTTAACATCAAAATTTTATATAAACTCATGTTCAAACGTTAAATTGGCTCTCTATGCATATTTACGCGAGCTATTAAAAATTGATCGATTCGTATTTGCATCGCACCGCACTTTATGTTACTTTAAAAAGCTTTGCGACAGCAACTCTGCAATTTTCAATTCAATCATCTGTAGTGTAAAAGTTGAGTTGCGATATCAAAATATTCTCTTCAGTCATTTTGGATTTTTTATTTTCGAATTTTCAGTACTTATTATATTTATATTTAAACAAACAATCAATTCTATTTAACCTACTTCAATAAAAAAATCTAATCAAAAATCCTATTCCTTGGAAGAAAGGTGGCATAAATAATAGGAGCATGAATTGACATGACAAAATACAAGAGACTTTTCAAATTGTCTCACAGTCAAGTCTTATCAAATACTCCGAAGCAAAAACTCCTTATTAACCAAAAACTTGGCGGAGTAAATTAATTAGTCAAAAAATACTTATTTCAAGCTTCATTTTAGCCAAAATGACTCGATCAACCCGGACGCAGCTCCGACTTCATTCACAGTCAGACATCGTCGGATCGCGCTACTCGAGAGCGGATCATAAAAACTTTTAATTATTTCGGAGGAAAATAGTCCGAGAGACCACAAACATAAACTCGTATGCATTCTTTCCTTCCGCAACCCGCTACAAGATGTTAGTGCTTGTTTTAAAGTGTTGTAAAACAAACGTAACTCGCGCTGCTCTGCAGCACTCGGTACCTAGGAATATGCCCTCTTTAAAATAAAAGTCTCTAAGATCCGTTCTTTTCTCTATTTTATCATATGAAAAAGGTAGAAAAAAGAACTAAGAGAAAATGGTGCAATATTAAAAGAGTTGTAAAAAGATGGGTAGGAGGGAGAATCTAGGGACAATTTGTAAAATGAAAAAAACGCGTATCAGAATCAAAATTATTACCAGACTAATAATGTACTTTTCAGATTTCAAAAGTTTTATCCCGGTAATCTTCTTACAAGAGTTCTTATATTTCGTTTTAAACAACTCTGATCAGAAAATTAAAAAATAACGAGCAAAATAATCTTTTTATTCACGAAAACTTATTAAGACTTTCTCATTCGCAAAAATACGCATCTACGAAGCAATTTCTACATGCAGATTTGAAACTAACTTCTTAATAATATACGTGAAGCAGTGCAGAAATTGTCAGCGTACAAAACTGCAGAAAACTTCACGATAGCTTTCAGATAAGTAACTATCTAGCGTTAATGTTTTGCGCTTTGTGATTCCACTCTCAACGAAACTGGTTTTAATGTGTGTGTGTGTGTGTACGACTGCCGTCAAACTACTTTTCCAAGTTAATTTGTATCTCACACACAATTCAAACTTTCAAGTGCTACGAAGACGCCTGATATGAATGAAAAATTCACGTCTCCATCCTAGATACCGATTTTAAACTCGTATCAAGAGCTCAATGTAATTTTGATACAATATCCAATTTTCTTTTTTCATTTTAACACACATGTTAATATTTACTGTTTCTTTTTTTTATATAGTAATAAGAAATTATATACTAATTTATGTATATAGATATTCCGAAAACAAAATGACTACCTACAACAACAACAGAAAAATAGGACATAGATTAAATTATGCTGATAAAATGTTTCAAAATTGAACATTCAGAAGTTATAGAAAACTTTGATCATTTATTACAACGTAATTAATGTTTAGAAAACTTATAATCGCTTAAACTAATGTAATTATTACCAAATATTTTCAAAGCATCATAATCTTTGATATTCGATCCTATGTCTGATAGTACGAGCTTAAATCTTGAAAACTTTTCATGTTTGTACTAAATCGGAAAGGGGGCAAAGATAAGACAAAAGAGGCAACGTAGCTGAATCGGCTAAACAGTTTACTCGTACTCTCGTACCTGCATTATACGGGAATATGGTTTTTGTTTAAACAGATGCGATAGTGGGTAATGAAATCATGTCTCCCAGATTCGCTCCGGATCGGTTCTTATCCAGATTAAGCAAAGCGCCTGTAACCTGTGCCGTCGTTTGAATTCTTATTAACTCCGGAGTACGGAACCCCGCGTTTCCTTACGGTTATGATAAGCAGACTATTTGTTTCGTTGGAATATTGTCTTTGTTTTAAAATGAGACAGCGGATATGGATGATTGAGCGTTTCGGAACACCCTGTGCCATGGTTTTAGTTAGCTTTTAATGATATTTTAATGGTTTTGATGTCAACGTATGCCTTGACTTGAAGATAGTTTAAACACATAGCCACGTACACCAATACAATATAAGTAAAGTAAAATGTTTGTCCTAAAATTTTTCGTCACGAAAAACCGTATACGAGTAATATGTCATAAAAACAGTTTAAAAACCTTCTCAGGATGAAAACAAGGTGTGCTATCAAAATTTGATACGGATTTGCATAAAGATAAGCGCGATCAAAGGATTGCTTTCAAAGTGGTTTACCTTGCGAGCATATTTAAGTTTTCATGAACTGGGAAAATGGAAAATAAATTGGATTTGTATAAGTTTCTTAAAAGGTATGCGTATCTATCACATAAGCGTCATGAGCCTAGACAGGACTAAAGTGGGAAAACTACTCTTAAACAAGTTAATACTTATATTATCGATTATATTGCTAACGCGATTTTATACAAGTTTCTACTTCAAAATTAATTACTACAAGTATGAAAAGGCATAAATGTACTATATCGTGAGGTTACGAAAGGGCGCGGGGGATCCTGTAGACAGACTTCGTTTTTTTTATTGGCTTAGTGACCTTCACTCGTGTTGTCAGTGGTGGACCTTCAGTCATTCACATCATATTATCAATTGAAATTATTCGCGCCTTCTAAGTAACTAGTAAAAAATAATTTAGCATTGTTAGAGGGGCACCTACGAACTGCTTGCCTAGGGCGCTCTGCATGCTTATTCCGCCTCTGCCCCTTAAAACACTACCTTAATACGCTTGTATTCAAGTTGCCGTTATTTACTTTGTTTCTATGAGTTCCAATAATCTCGTTATTGGAACTCGTTATTATTCAGATGTTGTAGTCAAACTGGAAATCCGGTTTGGCATACTAGACTACATTACGTCTATGATTTTTATTTAAATGAACAGGAACAATACAATTGGCATCAGGTATAACCATGCGATCTTGTCGCACGGTCGCACAACATGGAAAGCTACCTTTACCCATACAATTTGTATTTTATGGCTTAAGGTATCTTGTGCCCTTGTGGCCAATGACAAATAATGAACAATCCAGCAATTCTAACGTTAAGGAAGACTTTGGTATATCAAGACCAAAAAGTTTTGTTCTACAGCTTATTAAACTACAGCGAATTTAAACAACGCGACTGCAAAAACTTTAAGCGACTGTATCACTTAACGAGTGAAAAGGCCAGATGCAACTAGTAAAGCCAATAACCATCGGCAAATAAACACAAATCCAATGACACCGACGGACAATCGGTCTTACTGGCTTAAGCTCTGACAGCTCTGATAGAGGTCACATAGAGTCAGATACTTACATACAAATACCTATACATATATTTGGCGACCGCCGTGGTCTAGTAGCTAGCATGCTTGCTTCGTAATCCGTTGGTCCCGGGTTCAATTCCCAATCCCAATAAAAGATTAGTTTAATCATCTGTCTTCGAGTCTGGATCTCTTTATGAGTATGTTTGTAAATGTAGTAAGGAATCGAATGACACAGGAGAAATTCTAGTGAGGAGCTATGAGTGTGAAACGATAAAAAAAATAAGTATAGAAACAATATTACCCTACTTTAGAGCAGTCGGAAAATATAAGACGTTTACACTTATTAAACGTCTTCTAGCAAATTTGAAATAAGATAGAGTAATTAATGTGATAGGTCATGATGTAAAGCAGTTTCACTCATGAGGTTGCTCGGCAGTTACCAGCAATCTTATATTACTGCATACATTAATACTTATTTGGTTAAAGAATTTACACATAATATATTTTTTTCCTATTCTATTTGGAAAAGTAAGTGTTCAATTAAAACTCACATCTACTTGGAACATAATAGCATCACACACAAACATGTTGAACTTTTAAGCGCATAAGCGCACACGTATTTAACAAGCAGACAGACCAGATACAAAGAGGAAATACATTAACATTGCAACTTCCCGTTGCCTGTGAGAAGTTTCAAACATTTTCACCCAAACTTTTCTATATGCGAAACGCTATTGAAAGCTTTTCCGAGATTAACACGCGAGGTGAAAATATGCGCTCAAGGATTATCTTCACTTTGAGTGTTAAGTTGTCTTGCGACGGAGCCTACTATGCCTGCCTAATGCCCTCGCTTAATTAGTGCGTTTATGGATTATTTTTAAAACGATCGATTTGTTTTTATTTACTTATTTGTAAGAGTTATTATACTTTCCAAGTGGTCCAAGTCAATAGGGTTTTGTAATAGGATTGCGTATATTCTAGTATAATAGTTCACGATCATAATTTTATGAGATAATAAAAATAAATTAGTGCCCTATTTAAAACCCTTGTAATGAACATTTATGCCAAATATATCATTTAATTATCAAAATCGGTCTGTAAATGGCACTGTGGCAAGGTATTTTTCCCTTTTTAGCAAAAATTCAAAGCCATTCAAAATCCTTGATGACTACAAAGTTCGTGAAACCTCTAATATCAAATTTCGTCTACATTGGTTGACCTGTACGCGGGAACCAATATCCAAACAAACATATCGACAAAATAACATTTTGCTAGACTAACTAATTCAAATTTTGTTTAATATGTTATCAATGTACTTGTTCCTACATTGCGGTTTCGTATACTGTGACAGATTCTGTATTCTAACCTCAATCAGTCAATAGTTCTAGAAAAACCATCACATGACATTCTACATTAATTAAAAATATCGGGTAACTTTACGGTATACTTACTCAATGAATGCTTTTGTTCGGTTTGAAGCTCCGATGATATAAAAACCATTTAATGATAGTCTAAATTATTAATACCTCCATCGAAGGGGCGGTGGAACTGCAACACGTGCATAAACTCATCAGTTACCAACCAATAATAAGCAACTATTGTACACACTTGTTAATCGTGTTTGCGATAGGTCTGTAATCTATCTATTATTTATTCTATGTCTATAAGTTTATTAAAACAACAAAGAGACAAGTCTCTTGGTAACCGTAATATTAACTAAGGAACCTCCCGATGAAAAGGCTTCAAAATAATGTATGAATTCGTTTTCGTAATTTAAAGGTTAAGAATCTGTCTAGTAATCCAACAGATTATTAAAAATAACAGATTATTTTATTATTAGTTTGGTGTTTTTGATTGGTTTGATGAATTATGGGATGGAAAAGAAGTTCAAAAATTTAATACGGACGCATTAAACCCACCTTATAAAGGAAGTGTTTGGTCCACCACGCTGGCGAAATAACGGGTTATGGGGATGGACCTATCATATCATTCTTAAGTTAACTGACCTAATTTTTAGTCGGAAAAAATATAAGACTAAAATCAAATATTTCCTAAACAGGACAAAATTCAAATACTTGTTAGTTATATGAACAGAAAAAATGAAGTAGTTACACGAGTAAAATATTATGAACAAACTCATATTATCAGCGAAGACTGAAACTTCATGTAGCAGCAAAATGTTTTCTTTCATGCAATTGACCTGAATACAAAATAAGGAAATAAAGAACAGTGGCAGCTAGTAGAGCAGTGTAAGTCAGGGCGCAATATCGTCGGCGAGTGACGTGACGGGTGCCGCGCCGCGCGCATTGGCGGAGGAGTAGGTGACGAGACTAGGGACGGACTCATCACAATTTAAAAAAAATAAAAACTATCATAACATTAAAATTTTGCATTGATTTTTTTTATTGTAAGTAAACCAAAGTAATACACTTTTCAGTTTTGACATAGTTTTTCAGAATTTTACAACATGCTACTTTTATATTCTACGAACTGTTGATCTAGAAATAGCAATAAATACTATGTATAAATACATGTTAGGTATATTCCGCATGACCGTGTCAACATTTTATTTTTAATTTAAATCACCAGTAACTAGCGCCGCTGGCAATTTTCCTCTTTCTTGAGCAAAGTTCCTCCTTTACTCAAAGCTCCAACCAAAAGACAGAAAATTATAATATAATCTGTCTGTTTCAAGTTTCGTCAATATTAGTTGGAAACTACTACATCTAGACAGATATCTAAATAAATAAAATAAAAACTGGATGCTCTTCGCTCGGTCAATTACTCATTAATTTGTTTTGGTGCAGTATTTTCGCAAATACGTATGTGTGAAAAGTCCAACTTACTACCGAATAATCTTCTTATGCACTTAATAATTCTCAGTAACTGAACGTTTCTAGAAAATATATTCTAGAAAAGACAAAACATGTATAAGGTTGTTAATATCAAATTAGGTACACTAATTTTGTTAATATTGATTTAAAGATAATATTTGTATGCCTACATTTTAATAGGATATTATGCTTTAAAACACTTAATTGTATATAACATTCGGAGATGAGGATCGTTAAAAAATGATTGGAACAAATTGTAAATCGTCGATATTAGTCTGGGGTCTTGATAGCCTTGCAACTCCGAATAAATGCAGGGCATATAACAACAGCTGATTTGTTCTATGCTACAAAATCTGTAATTACTGTTGTTCTGATTTCGATCAATCAATGTCCCGTCGCTCCCAATCTACAAGAACAAGACGAGAATATGCCAATGCGGAGAACAATTTCGCGATTCCTTAATTAATTCACAGCAACTGCACACATAAACCACGAATTAAACAATACTTACACCGCCTTGATACGAACACTGTTGCTCATTGGCAGCGGCAGCCACATGTCGGGAAAACGGCAATAGCAAACATGGAAACAGCATGGCAATGAACCATTCCGCAACTAACTAGATCTTTGAGCGCAGTTTGGACTTCGGTTGATCGTGTTTGCTCGTTGCTCACTAGTTAGACAGCGGATTGTGATAGCTTCTTTGTGTTTTCGAATGGCAACTTTGCTAACTAGCTGTCGGTGACTGATTATGAACACTGAACAGCCGCATTTGCCATTGTTTCGGGCTGTGTAAATATTAATGGTTTTTGATGTATAGTACTAAAGTAACAACTATTAATAAAACAAATTCTTAGCTTTTATACGAAATACATTTGACTTGTTATGTTTGAATGAAGATTCAGAATAAATATAGTTTATTCAAAGATTTTTAATCAAAATTAGTAATAAGTAAGATACTAATAAAGGAACCACCCTATAACCGTAGTATAAATCAACCTAGAAATTGACGAGAAAATACCGGTTGGTATATAATTCTAGGCACAATTCTAGCCAGCGGCTTGGGGATAAATTGAACACGGTTTCGATTATATGCCCTCGGAATACTCATTAACGGGTTTTGTCCCGCATTACCACCCCATCTGGTTAATTGCAAGTTCGAGTCGAGGTATGAACTCATCGGCCTATTAATTATATGATGTAAGTCCCGATAGCCCTCCGGTAATTTACCGAGTGTCGTTTTTCCACGAGGTAATATACTGCTGTAAGGGAAAGGCAGGTTGTTAATGACGTGATTGTGGTAATCATTGTGAATATGAGCTGATCTTCCGACATTCTCTACATCATCTGATTCCGGTTCTTTTGGTGCATCAAAAAATTTCCGAGTAGAAGCTCCTTTCATTATAATTTTCACAAGAGAATCCAAAGTTTTTGCAGCCAATTCTTTCTTGTCTTCATCTGTCAAATATTGTGTTGTTTGGCGCATTGTAGAGGGTTCCTTTATCGTTACTTTATTTTCATTTTTAGTAACATCAGATGTAATTTTATCAATTATAAGTTCTGGGTATTTATGTATTAAATCATTTTCTGGATCTGAGCTCAACACTACAACATTGTTAACTCCTTCTTCAAATGGACTGTCTGATTTGGATATAGCATTGATTATTTCCATATCTTCCTTGTCAGTATTGACTTGGAAGTGCCCTGAAGTGCGTTCTATTTGTACTGTAATTTCTCCACCATTTTGTAGTGCATTTGCTTTAGAATCTTCAATATGTTGAACAAGATTTTCTAAATCTTCGTACTCAGTTGACTTTACCGAAGCAAATTTTAAACCACTACTACTACGTCTTGTTACGTTTTCTGGTTTTATATAAATTATTCTTGAATTATTTTCGTTTTCATTACTAAAAGCTACTGCAGTTTCTTCTATGAGCTGGTCCAATACCTGATTGAGATTTTTCTCTGTAACATCTTGACACGATAGTCTGATGATCAGGGTTAGTAAGACTGAAATTTAATTATAGTAATGTTTAATTTGACATAAGTAGTATTAGTAAGCATAATACGTTATTAAAAAAATTACGAATAAATACTAATCACGTCATAATATTCCCAGATTGGATCGAATCAAACTGAGGTATTAATCAGCTAGGAAGTGTAACAATAGTGGTAGATGGACTTAAATCTATGTAGTAGCTAATTTTGGTACAAATGAATCTTACACACAAACAGCACCATGTTCCCATGCACCCGATTCAGATTATACTGTTCGCATTCAGTTTATTGCGAGTGCGATTGTATTTGATGGCTGATTAATTAACTGTTATCGTGATAATACCTCTTCATGCTATTAATTAAGAAGATATTGATTTGCTGCGGATATTTATGGTTATACTGGTTGTTTATCGGTTTGTGTTCATACCTAGTAGGAAACTATCAAGGTATTAACGTGAATTGATAAAAAATATATTTGCTTACGCATTGCACTGGTTCTGTAAAAACTAGCCTGATAGAGTGGAAAGCAATCCATGACAATAACGGGCCATTATGTAAACATTTTCACTGAGTTATTTATTTATATACATAAGTAGTATCGGCAGTTCTGTAAGAAAAACTTGATACTCATTATTTAACAACTATCATAATATTAGCACATTGTTTCTAACATCTAGCAAAATTCATCAAAAGAGTTGTTTCAAAAATGTATGGAGCTCCGGCCAGGACAGTGTACGAGTACATGATACCATAAATACGTTAGAGCCATCTTTAGTACATCAACCAAATTCAAAATAACGTAACTTAGCGTACAAAATTAATTTCGAATCAAAATATTTCCATGTTATTTACACAAAAAAGTGATATACGCGTTTTTATTGTGTCAATTTGAACATTTGTGACGAGCGGTACAATTTAAAGACCAATGTGACCATTACAGTCAACCTAGGATACATAATTATTCCAGGGATGCCATAATTCCACTACAATTCACAGAATTTAGATATTTTTGTACACAATGAAGGAGGCGACTGACGTATTTTTCATTAATACACATTATTAACCATATCTTTAGGCATTTTTTAGTAGAGGTACACCGTCCTGGCTGAAAATCAACCAAGTCCATTATTACTTATCAATACAAACGATCTGGACATGTGTATTGATTGAGCACGTGTTTTGGCCAATTTCTTTTTACAAATCCGCTAAGTACTATTACTTGTATAGATGTAACAACTCCGCTTAAATGTATGCAAACACAAAACCTTGTTTAACCAGTGTCTGACAAACAGTTTTTACATTCGATCTCTAGAATTTTGTCCTAAATTATTTTTAAATTTTTGCTATTCCTAAGCAAAATAAAAGATGTTTATTAGTAGTCTCTCCGGAAAGGCAGTAAGTTTTTGACTCATGAACACCGGAATCATGCATAATATATAAGTAATACTTTAGGCAAATACATAGTTTACCAAATAGGTACCTATAGAAGACATGAATATAACATTCATCTGCGGCCCTCAGCAATCACGATTCAGAATCAGCTAATTAAATGGCGCACTATTATCGAGTAAGCTCATAAAAGAACTCAATAAAACATAAAGTGCTGTGGCGTTTCGCCTCCCTCCTTCGTCCCAATAAAATACAAATAGCAACGATTGAAATGCAGGACGAGGGGCTGTTTACTTGATGCCGCTGCGATGTCGTCCAAGGCGACGATACCCAAGATTGCTTTTTTCAGACCAGATCGCTTGTAAACTGACAGCGTAAATTAAAAGCGGTTAATAGTTTTGCGGCCAGACTTTATGATTGAAGTGAAGTCTCGTACCTAAAAAGAAATGGAGCATTATGCTTTGCATTTTCAATAATAACTAGACTTAAATTAGGTTTCAGTACTTACGTGTATGTGCATTCACATTCTTTATGAGCGCAATGTCGAATAGCATGTAGTAGTAGTCAGACCCATGTGAGTTCATGGGTCTGACTACTAACTTACGTCATGGAAAATTACAAAAAATATTTACCTACACTGCCAAACGGTAGATCAAACAAACGGCTAATTAGTAACATTTGGATTTAAGCTTCCTTCTTTCCAGCAGATCATTAAAAATACCGATTCGTTGTTTCATGACGTAAAAAAATTAAATTAAAGATATACTCTTTACTTACTTACAAAGGGATCTTTACAGCAAACAAGCTTACTAACAAAGTTTTCTTTTATCGATAAAAAGATCAAAGAGTTACTTGTAGATAAATAGATCAAACTAAAAGCATAGCCTGCCAGGTTGACGGAGGCAGGAGTTTAAAAAAATTCTATTAGAAATCCATTAACTTTCCAATTTCTTGACCGGTTCTAATTTAATTGCTTGCCATTCAGCGCTGTAAGTTACAATAGCCTAAAGCGCCTCACTTTGTGTCGCAACACTTTTTTAATTCAATCTTGACATAAAAGGAGACTTCAAGACTTTTATTGAAAGGCCTTTTATTTCTAGGTCACTTTCATAATAATTTGATTCTTCTAAAAGTATTGCATCTCTAATTAGATCGCGGACTAATCATTGGAGACTTTTTATATATAAAAATTAGTATGGGAGAAAGTATTTGGCAAAAATATTTAGTAAATCGGTCAAATACTAGTCGGACTTGTGCACTTAAGGTTCTGTACCATTATCTATACATAATTAGTTCAAGGGTCTACCTATTGTCGTTATTAATGTATTTGTTGTTGTAGGGGCAACAGAAATACAATCATCTATGTAAATTTCATCTATCTAGCTATCACTGTTCTTAAGAAACAGCCTGGTGACAGACGGAAGTCATAGTAATAGGGTTCCGTTTTTATCTTTTAGGTACGGGACCCTGAAAAAGATAGACAAACTCACAAATATATTAGACAAACTCTTACAAAGTAAAGCTTAGTACATGGATAGGGCAATTAAAAGTAATGCACTGTTTGATTACAAAATGAGAAATTCATATCGAAGCAAATCGCAGCGCGTGGCCCAAACACCGGGGAGCGGTCGACACATGGTTATATGTCCACAAGCGTCCGAATAATTGAGGTGTACATTTTCACTTTGTTCCGTTTCCATTCGATTAAAACCGTTGTACCTCACTTGTACACGACCTATTCGTTGTTTACTAAACGATTTGAACGGTTCGACGGTTTGGCCAACCAACCGCGTGATTTTTTTCCACCGATTTTTTTATGAATTCTCTAAATTGTAAGATTTGAAGCTGACGCGGAAACAAATGGAACAGCGGATGCGTATATTTGAGTTCACTTTAATTTAATAGCTTGGTCGTGCTGTTCTTCTATAGAGTTATGGGTATTGCAGGTGGACAATGGGGTTTGGTATCGGGATTACTTTGCTCCCGCTGGTTAATTTTACTTTTGGCTAGTTACCTAATTGATAGTAAATAGTAAAAAAATATGGATGCCTAGGCGTGTTAAAAGTTTAAGAAAAAGAAGAAGCAAGAAAGTTCGATATTTAGTGAATAGAGGAAACATGCATAGAACTGTAAAAACAGCTATTATTTAAAGTCCTCAATTTTATAAAGGTTAGTTACAGGGTAGTTTGAAATATATTGGCTACTGGGTCTCACGAGTCGTCTAGAGTACATTTTATGGGCATCTAATAAAATTTTTATCGTGTAACAGTAAAGAAGCAATCAGTCTGTTGGATATTGGCCTGCGGGGTCCGTAAACACGTGCATTTTTATGTTCTACGTAGTTACCGCGATTCATAGATTCGCGTACCACTCCCGTCGATTACTTATCGGGAGTTTTCAAAAGTTCTAAACGGCTCTCGAAGTAAGTGGGCGTTTGAGAAAAGCAGGAAGTATGTAATGCTGTTTTTTCCACGTTGGCGTTCGTTCAGCTTTAGTTTGCCTTACTCTGGTTTTATTAGGTTGTTGTAAGCTTTAGCTTTTTCCTCGTACAAGTACCCTACCAACGATATTTGAAGTGAACTCATGGTGAGTCGAAAGTAACTTTGGTTGTTTTATTTTACAAACAAATTTAACATTGTACTTATATAATACAACAAGTGTATATAGTTGAAAGTGAGCTAGTTCACATCTATATTTTGAAACATAATTGCTGACAAATCCGTTGACGGTGGACGCTTATTGGTTCCCGCTTAATATGCTGTAAATATCGTACATGAGAGAAAAGTGGACTCATTTATGGGGCTGACTTCGGTGGGGTTCAAATGTATGAAACGCATAGGTTCCTTCTATGTGTCATGATTAGTCTCATAGTATCACTGAAGGAGTCACAGTAGTCTCACAAACATTTTAGTAAGTAGTAGCAGTACACGCGTAATGCCTGGTCAAACGCGCACAGGCCCGGACGTGCCCGGACCGCTTTACCCGGGATATAAATGACGCGCTATTGCATAACAACTGCCGCGATGTCGACTTATTTTTTTAAAAGATAAGTCTGTATACTCAGTAGAATTTTATTCATACTTATTTTTAATATTTACATATATTCCATTGCACAATATTGCAAGATATCTCATTAATCACAGAATTGATACTTATGTCACGCAGGGGGTAGCAAAATAATCAGCGCGCCTGCTTACATTTTTTATAATAGATGCAAGGGTTTATGTGCAGCAACAGCCGTCGTTCTGTTGACAGAGCTTGCTCACAAACATATTAGTATACGAGAGTAATGCCTGTCCAAACGCATGCAGGGCCGTTCGTGCCCGCACCGGCTATCCTGGGATATACGCCGCTTGGCGCGCTGTTGCATAACAAGCGCCGTACAATTGGAAAATTAAGATAAGTACGGATTTGATTGCAAAAGATATTTTTTTAATTTTATATTCTATTGAAGATAACAACTATTTGAACGCACCCTTCTGTATTTGTGTTGAACACACCCCTGTTTTGCATGGAGTTAATTTTAAAAGTTTTAGTTAATCAATTTATATACAGACTTCGCTTTTTAATTCTCTTAGATTATTTAGTACTAGCTTATATTTATTACCAAGGTAATATTTGTTATTTACCTAGGTACATCCGAAGTGCCTATAACATATATAATGTATCATTAGATCATTATAATGTATCATCAAGACGTAATTAAGGTAAATAAAAAATACTAATAAAATATACTAATCTAGGTGCATTAAATACGTCCTGTTCAATTAATGATCGTTGATTATTTACTTTCGTCTTTAAGGTACTCACCTACTTATGCAATGTTAACAGCACATGTGAGTCAGCTTGATATAAATATTCTGCTACATGCGGTAGTACGGCTCAGACGGTTGTTCGCACTTTCGAACAAGTTCTAAAAACAGTAAAACAATGCCCTAACTTATAATAGTGTGTTCGGTGCAATTGGCAGCTAATTCCTTGTTGCTAAAACAACGGTTATTGTGTCAAATTTTTTAATCGGGTTCTCTTTGTTGTTAGCCGTGTTTTTTTACTTCTTTAAATTAGTTAGCGAATACAAAATTGTTAAGGAATTATTAGAAATTTAGAATTATGTTATTATTAACTTACTTTGCGGAGCTTGTAAGGAGAGATTATAAGGAACTTTGTTGGCTAATCTATTTGGAAATGTTAAAGCGATACCTAAATATATACCAGAGCTGCTGTTAAGGGAACATCCAGAAAAGACAACAACTATTAAATGCTAAAATGAAAAATTTTGGTTTAAGTTTACGAATGTTTAGAACATTAAGGTTTTTGAAACATTTGCCGGTAATTTATTTGTAAAGAAGATCAATATAAAATCAAACAAGTCTTTAAAAAAGAAATCACTGATTTCAAATCGGCACAAGCCGATTAATATATTTTCAGTTATATTGATAACGAAACCAAACTACTCGGTCGATTGTGATAGAATTAGTTCTATTTTAATTATATATTTAACATGTGAAACATACGCTTGGCCATTCCCTTTCAAAGAAAAAAATATTTTTCTAAATTGTTCTAGTCGTCGCTGAGAAATCAGGTAACAAAAAATACAGTCAACTTTTTTGGCATACAAGCAAAGCATGATACTCAGTGTTCCTATCACCGTAGCTCTGTTTCTAGCTGCACTTCTACCAAACCATGTCCACCAAACCAAACCACTCTTTACACTTTATAAATTCGCCGCTAAACTCGTACACGAATAAAATTCCGTGAAAAATATTTCCACACGTATTTCCTCAAATGCGAAATTAACATCCGGCTCTGGTGTGTCATAAAGGTGGGGTATATTAAAGTACCTACTTAGGCACATGACGTATATAATCATATTGCAGACGACGGAACCCAATCCTTGGCCACGTCTGTCCGTGTCGCAATAAAATTTACCGAGTTATGGCGTAATATGCATATGTGATGAACTCAAATACGTTTAACAGTTCTAAACTTAGACGCACGAGTTAAAGTCATAGTTTACTCTGTTTAATATGAGACCGGTATGGAAGTTTTTAATTTGCTAGCTTAGAATAAGGTGATTTATTTTAGTGATGGATTTGATACATTCGTGTATATTGTGACAGTTGCAATAATTTATATTCATACTTTGAACATCTTGCATATATTTGCTTACATTCTTTACTTTTACTTGTCTATTAAACAAGTAGGTATTTGTTTGCGTGCTCGCTAATAACGGAAACACCCTTAGTTGTCACGTTATAATCGATTATTATTGGGATATAATCACTTATTTAGCTAAAGCACAGGCGTGACAGATATATTGTACAAATTTAAAATCATTCAATCGTCTACCATTTGCAATAACCAAAACGATAATCGAATAAAAGACAGTCAGAGCGCTCGCCCATGTTTTTGGCAACAGCAGTTATCTAGTAAATAATTAATAGGGCATATTCGAGTGAACACAGATGGAAATGCACTCTACAAATTGACTGATAACCGCAGTTCGGAAAGGCTAAATACCTGCTAATGATAGGCCGATTGATGCTTTTAACGTACACTGAAAAATATAATTCGCAATGTGAAATCTGACGGGAAAATCAAATACTTACCGCCCTGCACCCTAAGTTATTTTTGTACAAGTAAGTATGGGATTCAACTTCTGGAATTTGTTATCACGGTTGACGTAATAAGAGTTAGAGCTGATCACGAGACAATGATGATTAATAAGTTTCTGAAACTTAACACTAATATGTTAATACACTATTGATACATATTTATAGTAAAAAGTTCCACAGCATTCAAACTCGTTGTAGCCAAAAGAAACAAGTTCTATTTTAGTGGAGTTCGTAGTAAACTGCAAAAATGAAGTATAACTATAATTTTATGGGACGCCTTTAGATATTATCGCTAAAACTATTGAATTCAGACACCATGACAAAATATATCTACAACTTGTATAATCTTCCTCTTTTTAACTCCGTTACAAATACAGCGACAATGCGAAAAAGTGGTCTAAAATAATAAAAATTCACTCCCAATTGATGATAACAGGTAAGTGAATGTTTGTCAAATGAAGTCTCGTGTGAAACCCGCCTAAATAAACAATGACAATCATTTTACACGGCAGTCGATATTATTGACAACGTAAATTAATAATTTGATTACGAGCTTGTTCATTTAAGCTTACACTGTGAACAATAATATTTCATTAATTTTAAGTGAATTTGTAAATCATAATTATTTGGATTGAATTACATCGTTGCTGTACAGTAACAAGATATGATATACATTATACAATGAAAATCATGCCGCGAATTAAACACTGTCTAACTCAACTACAAATTAATAAAATTTGTACTCTTATCTAATAAATATAGTGACATTCGTAGAATAAGGTTAGGTTGTGACGAATGTGACGAATGGCGTTGCTAAGGGGAAGTAGGTAGGGGCAGCTGCCAAATCAATTTGTATAAAATAATTTAAGTAATATATTGAGGTACCCAATACAAGTTCAACGACTTCAGTTTATTTGTCTTATGTCTGATACATTTGTTTCTTTCCTTATGTGAATTACGAGTACTAATAAATATTTAAATTATAAAATTTTAATATACACTAATTAATTGAACGCATTATACAAGTGTCTGATTGGTTATAATTAAAAATAATAGTTATAATTCAATTTCACGAACTACTAATAAATATGTAAATGTTTCAATATTAATTTATACTTAGATGCGTAATGCAAGGATGTACAAAGAATAATTCTATTTACAATTGACACAATGTTCAAGATTATTTACTTGAAGTAATTGCAAAACATTTACTTCAGGTAAATAGTTTGTCATAATATCTTTAATATATTTATTTATTTACTTTTATGGTATTCTAACAGATACAGATATTTAATTCTTATTCACACTAAGTTAATTAAGCAGAATTAACTTAGTGTCTGATTGGTTAGCAAACAAATAATATTAATAATTTGATATGTTTAAATTATTACAGTGTAATACACACTGCAACTGTAAAATATGTAATTACTCGTACTTATGTTTTTTTTTTGTTATATCTCTGATACACTTTATAATTGCCGTTGATTGCTCTGCTGCTACATGTGATATGATATTCAAAATTGTTAAGATAAATATTCGGACATTGTCAAGTAATTCTGTATAATATTACTGTAATAGGTTACATTAAAATATAGACTAATGTGGAGGAAGCGCAGGCTAAGGCTTGTCATATTTATATTGTAATCTAGTTTGTTCTCTTTTCTTTCCTTCTTTAATGTACAAATACTATGTTTTAAGAAATAAATACTTAAACTTTTGAACATTCCTTTTGTAAATATGCCCTAAAATATTTTTTTTTAAATTTCGTAAATTTTGTTTATCTGGAACTAGATTGTGTTAGGTATGTCTTAATTTGGCTATACTTATTAATAATATATGACAACTTTTCAAAAAAAAACAACCAACTATCACGTAAAAAGTTTATAGTAATACTACACCAGATTTTTAGGCGACTTTATAGCTCAAAGCTATCAGCTCTTCTAGGTATCCATGAACGTACTTATATGAAATTTACCGTATTAATGAAGTCTGTACATTACAACAGGTTTATATTTAGATCCTGTGACCTATGGATCTATTTTATACATACTTACAGAGTTCAATTAGATCCAGCAGCAACTAGCTCATATTTACATCCAATCTCTGCGCATATACATTGTCTCATTTCAAATTTTAATCAATGATTGAAGTGCTGATCAAATAGCTGTTACGCTAGAACACGTCCTATAAATAAGGTGGCCAGTGCCCGTTCGACAATGCTACCTGATTATGGGAGCCTGCTTTCTAAATTGCTAATTTAATGCATGAATTTCTCCTGTAAATTTCGTTTAGGCGAAGTGCCTACTATTAGTAGCAGGTAGAAATCCAAATTATTTCTTTAGTGAAAATTTGAGGAACTTTAGGGACGCGTTTGTATGATCGTGACAACAAATAGATAGAATCGTTTGAGAACATAGGTACATTTGGAATATGCTTTTCTAGCTCTTAGCTAGAAGTAGAAAAAGCAGTCTCTCTCATGTTCAGGCCAACCATAACTACCTACCTTCTGTCAAAACATTGCTTTCCAAACTACGGTAGGTAATTGCGTAAGTGATTTTCAGTTGTTATACCCAATTCAGACCCATCATGTCAGCAATACTAAATGGCAACACAGCCTCACAGCTACATGTTTGTAACGTGGAATCTCCGGGTACATAATTTGCGTCATAGTCAGCGCTAATCAACTCTCATTAAGCATACTGATGTTTCAGTTTCAACGTAACAATTGAGCGTATTTACCATCACAATTAAATTTTCACTGTTGACAAACATGGCCATGGATTCAGCTATTTCAATACGAACTTGCCATACCCAGGTCGTATTAAACTATTTGATATAGGTACATAATGATGTGTACATAATGTTCAAGCTATCTTGTGGTAATTAAGCCTGTATAAAGTTCAGGTGCAACATTTTTTTCACTACATTTTCTTGCCATCCAATCAAGTTCAAACAATCAAGATCAGACTAGTAGATATTTATACTGCAAGAAGTTACCGGTATATGGTAGAAATTCCATGGGCTCGCACTAAACGCTTTACGTCAACTTTTATTGAGCGAACTGAGTCAGGTTGTGGAATTTGCTGCCGAATTATCTGTCTCAGTAGCACAGAATAAATAGGCACTATATTATAATTTTGGTATTTTCAAATAACTAGTGAATCGGTTTCTTCTAAGTACTCATACACATTTATTCGTAACAGAATAATTTACATGTCAAGTAAAAATAACTATTGTTATTCAAAATATTTAAAGGATCATTTCTCCATATAACAATATCTATGCAAGCGAGCTACATCCATGGCAGCAAAGGGGAGCTGCGGTCAAGTACAAGCCCAAAGAATAAGAAAAAGAAAAAAGCTTTATGCTATGGTCCAGGTTCTACATGTTTCTATCAATCATACAATCTTTAATTAAATAAAGAAACTAACACGAGTGCCTATCAACTAACACAAGGCCAACACTAAGATATGGCTAGGGGTGCCAAGGGTGGTGATTCTAGGATCCAGAACTATATAGGATAGGATCATTCTTCTTGTTTAGGTACTAACATTTTATTGTGGTCGGTTTATTTGCAATTGGTACAAAAGTAACGTGTGTCAAAACGCAGGTTACTCGCATACCTACAGTTAAATTTTAATAGAATCGTTTGTGGCTGCGGTGAAATTTGAACAAACAAATTAACGTGAGGTGCGATTGGGAAATCTGAACAAACGCACCAAAACAAACTGAATTTGAATTTTGACATAGTAGTTTTGCACATGTACGTAACTTTATTCAATTACTAGGTATACCAAAATAGAATTGGTTTTTAGGTTCGTTAAAAATGTTGTTATTTATTTTTACTTGACTGCCAACATTGAGCACTCATTTCATTTGTCAAGAAATTAAGTAAAAACAAATTGCCCCGAACTCTGTTCATTGTAGAGCCAAATATGTTAATTAATACCCTTTGCTAAATACATCAATAATAATCAGTAAAATGAGAGACGATCTCGTTAACTTCTAAAGAAGTGCAATTTATCTACTCAGTCGCTATATGTTCCCTTTGTTATTCATGAGAGAATTAGGAGGCAATATGTGAAAATATGTGAGATCCCAAAGTATCGTCCGCATTGAACCAAACTTTGAGAATTTCCCCCATCATGTATGCAAAGGACGAGCAGCACAAAAGTAGACAAGCGCTATTTGTATGAAACGAGCTCCATATTGAATTCGAGATGACCAAAGAGTGTTGCGAAATGAGAGGTGTCTGCAAACAAGGGGATGGTAAAAAAAGACACGCCGAACTTTACCTGGTTCGCGACGAAACGTGGGAGTTGCTCGAACAAAAACTATTAATGTAGAGGCTCTCACAGACCGTTGAGTTGTCGGTGCGTTTCGTTTGATAATTTCCGTGTACAGCGGGTTTTAATCGAATGAACCGTTGCGTCCTACCTCCACCCCAGTTGGCCAGGGCCGGACTCCCCCGGCAGGCTCGCTCGTGCCCGCAAGCTCAATAAAACTGCTCGCCTCGATTATCGCGCTACAATAGCAAGAGTTTTTCGAAATCGATGCGACTCTGTAAATAAATATATTGTGAGACATTGAGAATAATGATGATAAACATCGTCACAACCAGGTAATATTTAAAGTGTACTTATGTGATTTGTTGATAGTTCGTATGCTGCTTATCTTATGTTCATATGCTGCTTACCTTGTAACTAGGACCACAAGTCGTTACAAATTTATACACAATCACAATTATTTTTCATCTGACTAAAATTCACTAATCAGGTAATGATTACTTTCATAAATTATTGATTAGTACATTAACTGTTTAGTGTAGATAATGTTAAAGCAGGCAAAACACAACCTAGTGGCAAAAATACATGCAGTGGTAACAATATCTTTAAAAGTCGTCTATTCTAGACAAGCTTAAGATTCTTATAAAAAATATAATAATATAGATCTGTCGAGTACAAATTATAATTATAAGTCCAAGTAAAAAAAATATGTCAAACTATGATGTACATCGAGCAGCCGTCAAGCAACGAAGACTATTGTTATCTACTTCTACTCGTATCTATACTAATATTATAAAGAAGAGAATTTTGTTTTTTTGTATGTAAAGAATAAATTTAAAAATGACTGGCCCGATTTCAAAAAATTCTTTCTCTGTTGGAATGTTTTGTTACACCACGCAGCCCAGCTAGTAGTAAATAATTACAATAGGATTAGTTATAAGGGTGTCATGTTCATACGAAACCCGGGATAAAACATAAATGATTTAATAAACCTAACAATTAAGTATAGCCTGTAGGTGTAAATGATAAAAACACGCGAAATAATAAAAAAAACTTATTATATAATACTTATTAACTACAACAAATGAAACGAAACTTTCATTAAATAGGTACAGCTTATAATATAAACGTCGCGTTAACTTCTCTATGACTGCCGCGCTCAAACTCGGGTTATGAAAACACGCATCCAACTGTCAAACTCGCAGTTCATATTTAAATGTTTGCCACCATACAGTAAAACAATTAAAGCCGGAGATATAGCAGGTCAGGATCGAAATTAAGCCCTGCGGGCAGCTTGCGTCCGTCGTAATAAAACACATGCAAAGTTTTTCTTTGCCGAGCAGCGAGCGGCCGCAGCAAACGGAAACGAAGCAACAGGCTTGATTAAAACACGTGTTTACAGAACGCACACTAACGCACGACTGATAGGAAAAGCGGGTTAGACCGGCAGAGGGTAGTTAGTCAGAATCTACGGAAGAGGCAAGCGTGATTTCAGTTGCATAGGAGGCAGTAAAAGTTTGCTTATTTTGTTACGACCTGGAACTTGGTATTTATAAAAAAAAGGTTGTGATCGAACTTCGATCATTCAATATAAATTTATTAGGTTCTTACATATGAAATTGGCGTTTTGTCGTACTGGCCACTTTGATCTCAAATGACTCTTCTTTGGTTAGGGATTCCAATTTCAAATTTATACAGCTATTTATTCATACATTTGTATTTCGAAAACCGTAATTCATTTGTTTTGTCCTCGTTTGATTTTTTTTTGCGTCACACAGTTTACAAAATGGAAAACTTGAAATATCCGAAAGATCCGATTTAAAATCCCTTCATTATTGTGCCGGTTGAGTAATGTAACGCAGCAGTTGACGCGAGTTTGTCGGTTAGCTGCACTCAATTCATGAGGTACCCATGGAAGCCCACCTTGCAAGCTTTTTCACCTTTCCAATTTGCTTCAAGTGGATTAAAACAGTTTTATCACTAACACCGCAGCCTACAGCTAACTCCACCGTGGTTTGCGATGGATCTGCTTCCATAATAGCTTTCAATTCTTCATTAGCAACTCTAGTCTCCGGCCGTCCACGGGGCTTGTTCTGCAGGTCGAAATTTCCAGAACGAAAACGTTGGAACCAAAAACGCACTGTGTTTTCTTTTGCGACACCGCCGTAATACATATCATTAATACTTCGAGCCGTTTCTGCAGCACTGGTACCACGGTGGAACTCGTACTCGTAAATAACGCGATATTTCAAGTTTTCCATTTTTTAAACTGCGTGACGCAAAGAAAAAACCAAACGAGGACAAAACAAATGAATTACGGTTTTCGAAATACAAATGTATGAATAAATAGCTGTATAAATTTGTAATTGGAAACCCTAACCAAAGAAGAGATATTTGAGATCAAAGTGGCCAGTGCGACAATTTCATATGTAAGGACCTAATATTATAAGTAGTATGTTACCCTGAAAAAACTTTTATACATCCAAACAAAGAATATATAATAAATACTACGCAATACCTACCACGTATTTAGGAACATAATTTGAATGATTAAGTAATTTTTTTTATTAATAAATAACATAACTTGACAGTAATAGCAATTAACTAAGACGCTACATTTACACTTATAATAAAAAATACAATACTAACAATATTAACGAAAAAAAACAAGGAAACATATAGAAGATACATACTAATCATTTCTATCTAAAATACATATATTTTGACTATAATACAAAGCGCTTTTATTAAATCTTGGCCATTTGTCAGCAAATATGCCGACTTGTACTTGTGACGAGGCAAGCGCATTAAGGTGACGTTGCGCGCGTAAATTAAACTATTACTAAGAAAGAAATCAGATTCATTATACAGGGTTATTGGATAAGGTTTTACTGAGCTGAAAGGGGGTCACTGTAACCATGCCGAGAAACAACTTTCATTACGAGACCAACTCTGAATTCGAGATAAAATAATCAGCGTTTCATACATTTTGTCGATGACCGATCAACTTTTTGTATGGAACAGCTGTTTTTTTCGGTGTAGGTCCCATAGTAAAAGTTATTCCTAAGTAATAACTTTTACATGGGTACAGTCACCCCCATTCCGCTTGATACACCCCTAGCCGATAGCCCTGTATTTAGTCATGCCCAGTTGACTATAAAGAGACATTGCTTTGACTAATAAAATAAGTAGCGACTAATTTGACGCAATTTCACTAGTCTTAGTAAAATTAACAAGGAAGAATGCTATATATTATGTAGGTACCTACCTAAGAACAAAACAAGTTGTTAGAGACATAAACAGTAAATGCGCACGAATGGGAACCAATATCCTTAGTCCACATCTCGGCGTAACATATAACTCAGCGCATTTTTACGTCTGTAAATTATAGTTTTACGATCGAAAATCATTTTTATGTTTTCGGAGGAATTTAATATCACGCCAGCTACGCTCGGAACATTCACTCGTTTATTGCTCTGTAATTTTATTGTTTTCTCAATTTTTATTAACTATCAACCACCTACTTAGGTTTCTGTTATAGGAGATCAATAATAATTTACTTCCCTGTGCCACAGTACCATCCGATCTTTTATTCATGTTTGAATATTCAGTCGTAGCTAGAATTCTACGAAAACCAATTAATTACTTTGGATAAGCTATAAACTTACAAAGGAAACAGTTTCATACAGAAAATTACCTATTAAAAATGTTGAATGCACACCACTTGGCATCTTTTATAAAATTTTCAAAGGAGTTTAGTTTTTAAAGCTTAGCGGTTAATTTATACAAAACAACCTCTTGCTCTGCGGCTGAAACTAACAATGTTCCGTGAACCTTTCATCAGCTTTCTTAGTTCTGTTTAGTTCGCCTTGAGCTAAATTAATTTTATTTCATTTAGCAAAAGAAACAGGCAAGTACGTACTAGAGTGGCACTGCATTTAACAAAACCTCTATTGGACCACACTATACAGTAGGTACTCGTATTTAAAACTTTCTCAACTTTTCCTAAACAAAATGGACTATTTTGATACAAAAAAGTACGTAACATGGCAACTGTCACTACGCAACGTAAACATTTATTAAGGCAATCAATGTATCATAGACACATTTTTTTATTTGTTTTGTGGTCATAAGTGTTTCGTGGTAACTGAGACAAAGAAAATAACTGTCTGTGTTTTCAAGTTTCTTTCTATATCAGTGGCAATGGATCGAAATAAGCTTATGCCTGTCGGTATATCTCCAAATCCTGAATGCATTAAGGGAGTGGCTGAGTGTCAATGCGAGCTGGGGCGAGAGAAACTCCTTACCGCACCGCCTTACAAAAAAGTCACTGATTTTAATGAAGACGACAGCAAGTCAAGGTACCAAACCGCCCCCTGTGCAAGGGACCTCGACCAGTTCAAATGCCCCACCAGCCACGTTTTAGTCACTTTCAAGTCTCCGTTGCAACCCGACCATGTGTTCAACAAAGTCTTCCCCGCAAATACCCCAATAAAAATCGTAAAGCGTAAGCTAGGCAAATTACTCTCAGTATCGAATAACAATCTACTGCTAACGAAGCATCGAACGGTTCTAAAAGAAACCAGCGTGTTATCGGATTTGAAAGTAGACCCTCTCGGTAATATGGTGATTGATGTTTACACAAAAGATTCGGAGGACTTCTCACTCTCGTCGATACCGAAGGAATCTTACGTGCATGAACTTCTACACGCTGTTTTGCCCAGAAAGAAAACGAGGCCTTTCATCGCTATCAAGTTTCGTATTCGCAACCAAAACGCGTTTTTTACGCGCTCATATCATTCTATTATAACGATAAGCGAGATAAAGAAAAACTTGGCGGGGCTCTTTCAAGTAGATCACGAAAACTTGGTTATGTTGAGAGGAGAGCGACCTTTGAAAGACCGAATGGCCCTATTGGACTTAGATTACGACAAATACGGCATTTCGGAAGTAGAATTACTTACAAAAGACAATGTGAGATTAAATTTGGAGAAGCTCTACAAGGAGATGCCAGTCAATGACGTGCTGAGCGTGATGGTGCCATTTGGAGACACATTTAGAAGTGTCAATGTCGAAGTATTCTATGACCCGATAAAAAAGCCGTATCTTGGAGGATATAGAAACGTGCACACAGGTACCTATATACATATAACTTATATAAAGTAATAAGACATGTAAAATTGCGCTTGGTGTAGCCACCTCGCGCCTATATCTGGCCTTCGTTTGATATTACTTATCTGAAGTCCGAAATTGCCGTAAATATACTTTTGCTTAGTTTTGTCTGTTTAGGTAGTAAAAATAAAAGCATATTGAAAAAAATCTCAATACAGGGCAAAAACGGTATTTAATTACTGCAATTTTGCTCAAGGGTAACTGTAGGTGTATCATAGATAAGATAATATACCTAATACAAATAGCTAAGAAAAGGGCATAGCCACACTGATATTGCGCCATCTGCTTCCGTCTATGCTCCATCCGCACATTTCTTTTAAGTCTGGGTTTTTTCTTTCTGTCCGGATGTTGGTACTCGCGGACAGGTCATATACACCTACCAACCAGACGAACAAAACTTGGTACCTTAAACTTTTCGTCGTCGGCATGTTTTTAAAGGGGATTAGGTTTTTACGCTTAATAAATGGAAGTTTGTTACTACGTTTACATCCCATATTTTAATATTGGAAAAGCTAGCTGCTAAACAACCGAGGTTGGTCAATTGCTCTAGGCCACTGCTGCTTCAGGACAACGCTAGACCACACACTGCACAACAGACTTCTGCCAAATTAGAGGAGCTTCAATTGGAATGTCTAAGACATCCACCGTATTCCCAGAACCTGGCTCCAACAGATTATCAATTTTTTCGAAATTTGGATAACTTCTTGCAAGGGAAAAAATTCAACTCTACTATCTATGAGATGGCAAAAGTGCATAGATAGCAATGGTACATACTTTGATAAAATAAATATATTTTTATAGAAAAAAAGACTTTATGTTCCTCCCTTACAAAACGCCAATTTCATATGTAAGGACCTAATACCTAATAGATACCTGGCAGAGCTATGCGTTACACAACTTTAAATAAGATTTCTGAAGGGGAAAGATGCAATAAGGTGGCTGTTTTAGCCGCAAAAAATATTGCTTATTGCGAGGTCAACGGTTAGCAGAACTTTATGTTACCTATTTTATACTACGACATGCATTTCCGAGTGCAAACCAATAGCGTATTTATGTTTTACTCGCAATATTTAAGGTACTATCTACCATCACGCTTACACACAAACTCCTCAAAAGCCTGAAAAACTACCACCCGAGAAGAAATCCTGCCGAGACACGCAAACAGCAGAAGAACGGGAAAAAATACTTGTAAGTTAATCATTGCTTTTTTATGTAGATACCTAGTAGGTTGGTGCCTAAAGAGGCCAACTCGTATGACTGCTTCTACCCATAGAAGCAGTCATACGAGTTGGCCTCTTTGAGGAAGTACCCATACTTACTCAAGTCTAAATGAATGACCGGCCTACACAAAAATCGGCGACTTTCAAGTTTCTACCAGTTGTTGTTATTAATATCGAGCGTAAAACGAGGTGAGCGAGGAGTTCATCCCTCTTAAATAATTATTTTATTTTTAAATAATTTATTTATTTTAAAGTAAATATACAACTAAATAATTAGTATATATTTCTAGCGTCTATCTATTGTCGGTACAAAAAATAGCAAAAAAATTAAAAACTAAATTTTATTCGGCAACAGAAACACATCATTAGTGAAATTTAAACTGTCTAGCTATCAAGGTTCATGAGATATAGCCTGGTGATAGGCAGACAGACAGACGGACGGACGGACGAACAGCGAAGTCTTAGTAATAGGGTCCGCCGACACTTATTACAAGTTCAGTCGATCAAGAAGTACAATCATATTGTAGGAGAATCTGGTTATAAAGTAGGTTAATGTCACAACCAGTTTTTTTACTAATGCTCATTAAGCTCGTCCATTTGTAGTGGTCGAAGGATAATATAATCTAAGTACTCATACTTACACAAATGATTGCCAACAAACCAAACAAAATCTAACCTTTGATCTAACAAGATTAGGTATACTCGTATTTACTCGCATTGTTGGGTTGATATTCAAATTAGACTAAGTACCGAGATCGCAAACAGGTAAATTTGTTTGATTGCAAAATCATTTTCTGTTATTTTTCCAAGATACCTACATTTACTCTGGCTTAGTAGGTGTATGAAAAGTTTATTGCACGGCTTTGACATCGTCTTTTTAGGGTTCCATGGTACATTTTATAACAGAATATTTACAGACAACGTTTGACCAAAGCCACAAAATATTATATATTATTATATATATTAAAATCTTATATATAATAAAATTAAATCGAAGATGAAGCACGTTTGTTCGGTTAAGACCTATACACTTTACCCTTGAATATACCTGCTGGTTCGTATTAATCCGGAAAATAATGATTAGTTACTTGTAACGTTTTTCAAATTTGAATGGTAAAAGAAATACAGGCAACGGCAAGTTGTTTCTGTTCTTATTAAAAATACAAGCAAAGCGTTTGGTACCGGTGACCTGCTTATATCTACTTAGCCTACGGATTAGATAAAGACTGAAGAATGTATCTGCCTATACCTACCGCTATTATCATGTGACCTAAATTGCAGTACCTAGTTCATTACATATTTACTGATAATACCTAGACACTCGTACGTTTTTAAATCAATTCGTATTGACCGAGTGAGCGAAGCGTCTTTGCCTCGGGTCAGGCAATGTTTTATTTCATCTATTAGATAGGATGTTTGTACTTATATCTCCTGGAATTTCTTAGGTACTCGCTTATAGGTCGTATAGTTTTCAAGCGATCTTGAAGAAAGTTGTAGGTACAGTTAATAAGTTTTTTTAGCCGTCAATGATTTTTAATTGGGGAACGAATCCCAGTTTTGCGTAAATATTAATTTCTATAATAATCGGGGAAGTTCGCTACGGCGCTATTTGAATAATATTTAGCACAGATAGGTACGTGTAACTAGTTTTTGATCAAGATTATAGGTCAAGGGTTTGTCGTTGTTTGTTGCAAAAATGTTGTGGTTGAGAGGTCGACAGTTCGCGGAACTAGTAGTATACATAAGTAGGTATGAATGCTTCTGGATATAGCCTACAACAAACAAACGGAGCCTGCGGAAAAGTTTCAAGTCATCCGATTCATGGTAGGTGTAAGTACGTTGTAAATCCCACCGCCACCCAATCACTGTCACTAATCCAGCGCTGCTTAGCCTTGCTTGCCGACTTCCCCAAAAAATAGGAGGTCAATTCGACGGATATGTTATTTGTTCTCGGAGACAGTTGGCCCTACCGATTTGAAAGGGTAGGTATATAGATATATCTACTTGTCTAGTGGCCCCATTTACATTTTATCAAAAAGTTCAGAAGGTTTCATTTTTAAATCGAAATAACTGAAAAGTTCTTTCGTCACCTGCCGTAATGGAAGTCGGTAAGTAATCATTTTTTTAAATAACTTGTTTTGTTGACGATTGAGAAATCTTCTAAAATTGGTTAGATAGGTACGATTGTATCTACCCACTAAACCACTCAAAAGTCCTTTGTGCTTGATGGAGAGCTCCGGTATTTCTACATAGGTAGACGAACTCCAACGCCTTGCACTTCCTGGGCCAGCTGGCTATATTCTGCCTATACGTTGTTTGAGCCACTCGCATTGAGTTCTTCCTTGGGCTTCTGTAAATAGGTGTTCAGTGCCCTAACCCTCTGATCACCCATAAGCCCAGAGTACTTAACCTAAATCACTTATAAATACGTAGGTAATTTCTTTCAGGACATGAGCTACAGCCGAGCAACACAAATGGCCGGATGCCACGACATCGTTTACATCCCAAACGTCAACGATAGAATACTTTCTCCCCGACCATACGAAACTTACGAAGACATGGTCACACGTCTCAACCACGACCACTTTGCCACAATCATACAGAAAGCGTTTAGGAGTTACCAGTTCAGGAAGAAGGTTGAGCAGTGGCTCACGGCTTGCCGGTAAGTAAGTAATAAGCTAAGTAGGTACTTGCACAGCGTAGGCAGCCACTTAGAATAAGAATTGTATATGTACTTGAATACATAGCTACTGATTAACGCAGACATTAATCAGGTAGGTATTTTTGGAAGACGTGTATCTGTGTGTAGGTTTTACGAATAACACAATGATCTCATATTATTATCTGAGCTCCGCGGTGTTACCCGCGGATATCTAAGTTTTATAGCCTATGTTAGGTACTCCGTGATAATGTAGGTTTCTAACGGTAAAAGATTTTTTGCAATCTATCCATTAGTTATTAAGTTTATTCGTTACATATACCTAGTATAGATTAATATTATATTCCTAGTTACGAAACTTATTTGTAATTTTTATAATTCCAGGAAAAGAATAGAGCGAATAAAAGAAGAGGAAAGACTGGAACGAGAGGCTATGGAAAGACGGCTACGCAAAGACCTTATTACCAAAACATTTCCTAAGACACGTGAAGATTTCGATCAGCTTTATGCAATGGTTTGTATGATTGAAGCCCTAAGGTCTTCTCATACAGCTTTATCTATAGCTCAGGGTTATCGGTTAAGGGTGTACTAAGCCAAAAGAGGGTCACTATACTCATCATTAAGACCAACTGCTATTATGGAAACCTGAATTTTAAAAAAAAGTTAGGTGTTGTACCTACACAAAAAGTTTTACAAAAAGTCAGAGTTGGTCTCGTAGTGATGACAGACTTGAGAGAGACCCTGTCCGTGTAGGTTTTGTCCCTCAATCCGCAGCTATTTTTTAAACTAGCTCTGGTTTTCTACGAGTTTAATTCCGAGCGCTGGAAATGGACAAATTGATTCAAAACCGATGCGAATATATCTAAGTTGAGTTTTTCACCTAGTTTATTTTCAGGTTGATCGTTGGAAACACGCTGAAATAGCAAGGATATCGCGGCTCCATGCAAAAGGTCCCAAAATAGCAGAGTTCTCGTTACTTCTTGACAAAGAAGTCGAATTGTTAAGATGTATCGAGGCATATAGAGTCAAGGTGAAAGAAGACAACAAAAAAGTCAAGGAAAAGCTATTCTTAGACGAAATCTCCAAGCCTGTAGCATGGTATGGTCGAGATGGTAAGCTCATAACTATGGAAACTATAGAGATACAAAAAGCGAGGAACCTAAGAGAACTCTATAACTCTTTTCTTCGTGAAGATATGGAAGTAAAGGAACGAATGGAATTACTAGTGGACATGAAGTTCGCATTACAAGAGTTCCGTCACTACCTGGCCGAGGAAGTTATTGGCTTACTCGACCGAGAATGCGATCTACTCGTGAGAAGGTGCAACGACTTCCAGCTCGAATTCCTGAGACGCAGAACAGCAGCTGCCGTTCTCCAACTCATTAAAACATCTGAATTAAATTCTGGCGTTACTAAATGTAAGGATCTGCGAGAGTATAGAGGAATGGAGAACAGTCATTTGTACTTCTGCGAACTTTGCCACAAAGTAAAGCCATACACAGATTTCCCAATAAACGCCAAAATGAACGGCTTCTTGATCTGTAAATCTTGTTCGTGGAAAGATGTTTCTGAACGTCTATGGGTAGACATGACTCCGTATAAATTTATCCTTCGTGCGGTCCAACGCGATGAACGCCGGCGAAAGTGCTGGGGGTCGCTCGCTTTCGTCTTGCAGGAGAAAGACGTTTTCTTCATCGTGGAAAAATTATGGCACTCTCATTCCGCGATTAGCGAGTGTTCTGATATAATAGAACTTAGATTATGTAGGTGGAACGTAAACGAAGATTGGTCACCATGGAATTGTTTCCTAGTTACAATGCAAGAGATGAAAGCACATTTGAAACTAGAAGATCCCGAGGCAGTTTACGACGAGGAGTTGGTTCAGAAGGTCAAGAATAAACACAAACTCGCGAAGGCCAACTTTGAGCAGCTGATGACTGTTAATAAAAGGTTCACGCAGGCTGGTGACTGGCAAGTCATTCGGGCGCCTGCTGTGGCGAGAAGTGATGCTCGCGGTGTCCCAGCTGTGGATAGAATATAATGATGTCGGCTCCAGGAAATTCAAGAAATGGAAGTGTAGGTCCATCGATCATCTAAGCTCTCAGTATTTTTCTATATTTGTAGATACGTTTCGTACAGTCCTAAAACATGGTGTTATTGTCATGGCTAAGTGGGCTATTCAGGATAGGTACTTTTGTCAGGATAGAGATTGCATTGTGATATTATTTTGACTGTTTTTTCCAACTCTGTTCCTAAATGTAATATTTTTGTTAAAAAACGACCATAATGGTAAAATGCATTCGAAATAGTAGACAAGTATATATAGATAATTATTAGGGATGATAACAGAAATTGGTGAGGAAATCATTAGCAAGTATTTTACCCGACTGAGAAAGAAGGAGGGTTATGTTTTTCGAGTGTATGTATATTTCTTCAGCATGCCCTAGAACCTAACGGCGTGTCGTATTTTTATGTGAGTGGTGTCAATAATAATTTGTCTTCACCTGCAGATGGTAATACTAGCTACGACCCGCGATTTCACTTTTTAAAATACGTGGGTCTAAAATTCTTGCAGTCGGTTTTTCAAGTCCCTTGTAACAACTTGTTGCTGATAAGTTTCAAGGGGCATAGAAGCTAGGATCTCAGTTAGGTCGAAGAACCTAATGAGATGTGGGTATTGAAAAGCCATGACAAGATCACAAAATTGATTCGTTATCTGTTTATATGTATTTGTTTCTTGTTAAGTTATTTTAATCATGGTTATTTAGATGTTATTCTATTTGTATATTTATCGTTTACGCGGCAAAGCATTTGTGAATTAGAACACTGTTCTATTGTTTTTAATTCAATGTGTGCCTATTATATTGTGTCAGTAGTTATATGTTAAACTGTCTCTATATAAATAACTATTGTTATTTACAATTTGAAGTTTTTCAATGTTTAAAGTCTAAATTCTCTCTTCACAAACTTGATAACGATTAGGACAGGTGCACATGAACATTGAAAAACTTTACAAAACGTTTTATGATTATTCGAATACGTGAATAAATAAAACAGAATATATTTAAATTGTCTTCTTTTAATAGTTACATGAATACTTTATAACATAATTACACATTACATACAATAATAATTTCTCAAAAGATACCGAACTTTTGTGATTCATATTATTATTGTAAAAAAAACAACACAACATTATAATCAAACACAGGTGTGATAAGAACGTTGGAAGATTAACGAAATGCAGTTTAAACCTACGCTTAGCCATACATACACAAGTCAATAAATTACGTAAAATATAATTTAGGCGATAGAATAGTCATACCTGTACAAGAAAAGTAATCCCCATAGAGAAATCCATAAAACCATAATTAATACTTTTCGCAAAGTAGTTATCATATGACACGTGCGAGTGAAACAATGTCTATTGTTTACTCGCTCGCACGTTTCATAGTCTCTCGAAATCACGAGAGAAAATATTGAAAAGTACAGTTAATATATACCTTCATTACGTTGTATACACTCACAATTACCTAATCAGTGCTATTTCAACGAACAAACAAAAAAGACTTATCAATTAGTAAAGCTGTCTGAACATGAATACGGTAACGAAACATTCGCAACTCCTACATCGGTATAATAATGTCACTTGTTTTGTAATGCAATGCAACTCTTACATTACAACATGATTATTTACACCAGAACCGTGTCAAAAAGTTGTTTTTCCAAAGAAATCTTATAAAATATCAACTAAATATAAGTCTGGAGTGTTGTACAGTAGACGACCAATCCTTACTACAGCTAAATTTCTTAACAAACGATGGTGTACTGTTACTGACGTTAATTTACTAACTAATATAGTGGTACATCATTATAATTTAATTTCCCATTATTATGCAACGTGTAACAAAACGGTGTCACAATACTCAAGGGTATTAGTCTATGCGAAATTTGAGAAAAAAATATCAGGTTATACAAAAACTGGTCACATGATCGGTCAAGCTGTATGGAGAAGGCAATAATTTTTTCTCGAGTTTTGCAAAATTTTCTTCTACAACACGTTCACTTGGATGGGTAGACTAAATACTCTTAAACATTGTCACACCTTGTTATCTGGCAGGACCGCTCTATAGCGATAAGACCGCCTTTTGTTCCAGTTCTTGTTTGTATTTATTCTTTGTGATGACAAAAAAGAATTCTTGTATTGTACACAACAATTTGAAAGTCTAGCATCAACCAAAGCGAGCGATATTACTTTATAAATAAGTCTCGCAGCGCAGGAGGAATAGCATTGTACAATGTCTTTTTTAACAAAATAAAATATTATGCCATTATATTGCACAATCTTACACTAACTTTCGAGTTGTTAAATCCAACTTAATCGAAACGAAATAACAGTAAAACAACTGATAATTATTTTGGCCCGCATGCGGATATTTCTCCTTCAGGGTGGGCTACAAAAAAGCAGGCAAGTTCCCCCTTTGGTCTACCCAGGAGGACAACGGGAAAAGGAATAGGTGGGTAATATATATAAAAATCTCAATGTATTCGTAATGTATATCATATAAAATTTGGTGAGCAATATAGCGCTAAGATATATAACGATGTCATTTTTGTCTACTGATTCCTCATGCATACAATGAAGAAATATATATTCTTGTGTGACAATGACATGCATGACGTGAAAATGCTGTTAAAATTTCTTAACAGTCGGTCCGAGAGTAAACTACTGTGAATTGATTTCCCATTAGTTATGTGAACAAAACAAGTGGGGGGGAAATCCCATTAGTTCTGTCAACAGAACTACTCCACGGAACAGGTGGGAATAAACGAATTTGATATTTTTTCAAGATGGCGCTGCTAAGTCAGTCGACAGGCGACGTCTACAGATTACAAACCCTTTAGTTTTATGCTCATATCATTTATACACAAAATACAAACACAACATTCCTCCCGAGCTAAATGTATTTAAATCATCTCATATTCATTAGGATTGTTGCCGAGTCGACTATAACGATTGGTATGGAGAGAAAACTCTCTTATGCAGTAAGAGTGGCTGACCTTATAAGACTAAAATGCCAGTAACACTGGCATATCGAGATAAGTCCCGTTAGACTTCATTGTTATTTATTATTAAACATTACAGTCTTACCACAAAATATTTATGCATGCCTATTGAGCAGATGTTCCAGTTTATATATTTTTACATTACTTGTTTATAGACAACCATCGCTTTCACGTATATACATGCATAACCTTGTTTAACCAGACGCTAACAACCAATTTTGACTTTACATTCGTTATCTAGTATTTTGATGTAGTAATATTTTGAAGGTTGTTTACATTTTTACCATTCCTAAGCAAAATAATAGTTAATGAAGTTATTGTTTTGTGGTAAGACCGCAAATATTTGCACCGTGTTAGTCTAAACGAGACTACGTTTTTTTTAACCGACTGCGAAAGAATTAGTGCTATGTTTTTCGAGTGTATGTATGTATATTTCTTTGTCACGCCCTAGAGCCAAAACGGCTTGTCGTATTTTTTTTATGCGAGTGGTGTCAATAGATTCGTCTTCGTGAGAGTGATACTGGGTACATAAACATTAGAAAAATTAAAAGAAATGAAGGATGTTACATAGGTTAACGATTTAACAAGCGGGTTTTTTCGAACTCGCTTCTAACTAATTTTAGAAATTACTAGCAATTCAAGGAAAAAAATAACGTTTCCATTTATATGTTCTGTCTCGTGTATTAATTAATTTCTACTGATAGAGGAGACATAGAAAAACACGTATCTATAGTTGCCATACTAGTACCCTGCATTTAGAAAAATTCAAATTGCAGTTTATACAGTGTACGCAGTTTTACCATCGCTTGTAAGAAATTTTAATTGTTACCAGTTAGTACAAAATAAAAATATAATCACATTATGCTAACAACAACTTCAGAGTGAGAATCGTCTAAACTATATCAAACCATTTTATACATTTCCGAACAACTAATTTATAATTTAATTATAACAATACAACTTCTCCTATAAATATAATATTATTACAAAATAAATTTCAAAATTACACAAATAATAATTATCCGACTAAATCCGTGATTGTTTATTTTTTTTTTAAACGTAATCAAAAAAAGAGATACTAGTTAACGACGCGAATTTAATTATATTTCGTGCCGTAATTTCGGGTAAGGTAAATTATTAAGTATTGAATGAACAGACGTTTGCTTTTTATGGTCTGTGGGTACAATTAAAATTATAGTTCTTTTTCTAATTACGGCTATCTAAACTCTAAACTAGGCTTTACTTCTCTCGACTGTGTCCGACCAGAAACTGCCAAAAAAATTATAAATATTATACTACATGAACAACATAAGAGGTAGTTTTTAATATGCCACCATAATTTTACGTGAAAACTTCTTAGTCCAGATTTTGTTACAACCTTTTGGCGAAACATAATTAATTGTACAAAAATATCATTAACATAATGTTCCAATGTATCTTGCATTCATTACACACACTGCGACGGAACTAAGATTAGAAAATGTCATCGCCGCGGAGTCATTATTTTTGTATAATCCGTGAATAGCACCCCAATATGGGCAAGTCACTTTTTAACAGACGTTAAGAGTTATAAAAATAAAGAGACGGCAGTCTGTGTGTAACTGTCAAATTAGTATCTACGAGGTTATCGGTTAGGGATGTACTTAGGAACAACTTTCACAATGAGACCAACTCTGAATTTGACAAAAAATAAATCAGCTGTTACAAACATTTTGTCGACGACCGATCAACTTTTTGTGTTAAACAGCAGATTTTTTATTTCTCAAAATCATAGTTGATTCTATACTGAATGTTGTTCCTTAGGGTGAGTATAATAGTGATCCCTTACCGGCTTAGTACACCACTGACCGATAATCCTATATAGTATGACACTGGATACGTGTCAGTTGCGTGTAAGTACGCAGTCGGAAGGATGTTGTTGTCGATATATATATATATATATATATATATATATATATATATATATATATATATATAATATACTAAAACGAGACTTTGGCGTTAGTTTTGATTTAGCCAGCACGCCAATATATGCTTGCCGCCTGTAATTTAGTTAGCCTTACCCCTGCCCACATTGGGTCCTAGCCAAAATGTTCGTCGTACATACATATAAAACATGCTGAATTTGTACATTAGACACTGTCTCGAGACAGCTTCGTTACTAAAAGTACAAATATATTTTGATCATATTATTATTGCAGCGAGACTAGCTCAGCACTACGCGTATTAGAATCTCATATTACCAGACATAGTTAACCATAAACTACGCTAAAATTTTAACCAACAAAGACCGAACTAACTTTAACTAGCTAAAAACTGTATTTACAATAAAGAATTGTGCCTCGGAACAATTGTCACTCTAAATATATAATTTGTAAAACTCTCGTAGCGATATCATACAAAAAGTGCAGACAATATTCACATAAAAAAGGGGGAATACAATAAAATCTATTATACACTTACACGTCTAAGTTTTGCACTTTTATATTGCCAGTTCAATGGCTTAAACTCGGAAATATATCTCAATTTAATTAAGACTTCATAACCCATATCCATGTCAACACAAATATAAACATTCTGTGATTTATATTTACAAATACGAGAAGAAAGACAATATTACATAGCGATAGACAGAGAGAGAGATATATATAATCTACTTATAGCTTGTGTGCACTCAACCACCGTTATCGTTATACATTATTACGAATGGCATTACTTCTATTGCTATCAGCTGTAATATACAAGGGTTAGAGGGTAGTATTTACAAGTTCAACATCAAAACTGACAGTCTGTTATATATCGACCGTCGAAGTGAAACTCAGGAGCAATTCAAAGTTACGAATTAAATCCAAACTGGAACGTTGTATGTTATGCAGGACGATACACGGCACGTTGTCAGTTAATTATAAACTTAAGTTATTTTGACAATTAGTAATATGATTCTAGCACTTCGAGTATCGCCCACATAGGTTTTAGCGCGTTTTCTCCTTACGATTGTCGTGAGCACTATGATATAGAATTATTGTGGAAAATCAAATAAATTTAAAACCAAAAAAAGAATCTGCACAGATTAAGATGTGAAAATATTTTAAAACGAAAAATATCGATGTGTATTCTTTTATGAAAACCGTATACTTGTGTCACGCGAGTGTGTCAAAAACTTTATGGTCTCTTACACGTAAATATCAAACATATTGTTTTTTGGTTTTTATAATGTGTTAATGCGTAAATGACTGAACTCTAAAAGCGAAAGTATATATCGTAAGAAGAAAACCGGCTTTAACAAACTAAACCTCCGGAGTTAGGTAGCAAAATACAATAGATTCAGCGATATCCTTCAACCTCCATTGAGGACGACATTCTATCGGAACTAGAAGAGCTATAATTAAGACTATAGTTTAGATTACTGAGGGACATGTCTTGAGGCACATCTGAAGGGGATGTCTGGTAGTAATTGGGTTGGTAAGGGAGGGAGGTGGCCGTGTAAGGGGCTGCGGGTTGAGAGGGGCCCTGTTGTAGTTCCTTGTCGCTGTCTTCCATGAATTGAATGATGCGGTTGGTTGCTTTCACGTGCGCTACTATGGGCGCCTCGGCCTGGAATGATCATAGAATAATGTTTAGAAATACGAATCAACAAGCAGAATTCAAAAAATACACTAAATGTTGTGTAAGGCATTCATATAAATACTAGCTTTGCTCCACGGTTTTATCCGCGGAAATTTGTTTATCCTACGCGAATACTGCATGTTTCCGGAATGAAAAGTGGTCTGTGTTAATCCAAGTCATAAGCTATGATGCGACAATTTATCCAAATCCATGCATGTTTGTTGTTTGTTACTCCTTCACGCTCTAACGAGTGCGTGAAGGAGTAACAAATAACAATCATATACAAACTTTCGTCTTTATAATATTAGTGTGATATTACAATCTATAAGTGTTAATATTTAAATCTTGAACGAGTGTTCTCGCATTTTATCCTCATGACGCCCACTAGTGACGATGTCGATAGGGATAATGGTTCTTCGACATATTAAACATAATTTCTATCCTAATTATTTCAACCACTGCTATATCGGATGGCAAGCCCTTTTACGTCTGAAGACGACTATGATCTGTGGGATTTTAGAACATGTCTTACCCGATTACAGCAATAAGTAAAGTAACATTGAGGAATTCTATCAACAACACAAAAAAGGCCGATATTGCAGTTGATAGATATACCGAGCAGTAACTTTTTCTGCGAATTACATTGAATACCACGAAATTTTAAAGATACAAAAACCTGAATAAAGTTTCAATTACGATGTTCTTACAAAACATTCACGAAGAATACTATATATATATATATAAATATATATGTGTGTGTATGTATTATACTTAGCATGTCTACGTGATTATGTACACAAATACTCGATAAAGTTCATTGAACATCTTTTTTGCACTAGATTGGCCCTCAGCCAATGCCTAGACTAAATTGATTGTAAAAAAATAAACTTGTTTCGTCGTCAATTATAAATTTGGTATCGTGTTACTTTATTTTTGAAGTAACGAGTTTCAAGCTTGTTTTGTACGCGTGATAATTAAGGATGTATTTTTAAATTAAAACAAAGTACTTTTATAACATCGTGTACTGTATGGAAACAATGAATGATCTAAATTTGAATCTAAGCCAATCACTCCAAGGCCACCTGTAAGTTTCGCTTGCTTTTTAGGTTGTAACGACAATTAACCTTGTTGTGTCTTAGTAGATAACCACCGATGATGTGACTGTAAATTAGAAGTGTTCTCTAGGGAGATATGAGTACACTATAATATTAAATATGTATCATGTAAATACATCGCAATATGATGTGATGAATGAATATAACTTTATTGCACACCAAACAAAACATAAAAAAATACAGCACGACAAATCTATATGTGTGAGGTGTGTGCTGATATAGCCGTTTTTGCGCTATTAATTTTAGAATTACAACTAACGAGGTTTTCGTACCAATTTGACAGAAATGTTATTACATTAAATGGTATTAAACACGCAACGTTACATTACACGTACTTGGAGGAATCTTCATGTGTAAAAACGATATCTACAATACAAGCAATCTAAAATAATAACATCAATACACAAATCAAACGTGATTACTAGTCTGGTGGGTAATTGACGACGCTAGACGATTGAGTTTAATGTTCTAGTACTTTAGTAAATTAGACGAGCTGGCGAAAATTATGATGTGTTATCAAATAATTTTTCATGAGCCTGTGGAACAAGTTATGACTTTTTCTAGGACCATTTCGCAACCTAAATAATAGGAGCATTGCAATAAAGTACAACTTAGCTCGTGCATAGCTAAGTTCATGGTTAAATTACCTACTCAGTTCCGTGTTCCGTGTGAGCATGCAAACAACACTTTGGCGCGTTAGAACTTTTTTACTACGTTGTGTGTTAGAAGTTCTCTTCCTTAACACTCGTAGAATCTTTGGCTAAAACGTCACTTGAAAGCGGAGATAACAAGTATTGGTACGTATAAATTGAATTTCACGTGATAGACAGGCCCTATTTGTATTACCAAACATTACTGGGCAATTATTAACGCTCTATAAAGTTTAGTTACTAAAAACTAATAAGGATCGGATTTGCGAAGCTACTAACATTCATCTAAAATCTCTAAAGAACATAACAGTTTAGGTTGATTGCAGACAATTCTTGGAAAGTTAAAAACTTATTGTGAAAATAACAAGAGTAGTGTTTCCATCATCTAGTCCCCAACTGTAAAACGTGTTACTCGCTTTCTGACAAGTAATTATACGTATACAGAGGATGGTTAGAGCAGATGTACCTAGAAGGCAATACTTTATGCGTCGCGCGATTGTCAAGCGTTTCAGTCGTCGAGTCCGTACTAATGTAATACGATGCATGTCATACGGGCAGAGCAAGATGGAGGTGTAGTACTTGTGCAGCGTAGGCAGTATAGCGGCTCATAGCAGGCAATGCTTTACGCACCGCGCAATTGACAACATTTAAAATTTTTAACCCCCTATTTTTATTCCCAAATAACGTATCCGTATTTTATTTTATTCTCATTTTATTATAAAGATTTTTGAATATATAAGATAAGTTCAGCATAATGTTATTTAGTCAAAAGCTCTTAAATAAAATGATGTCATTAATTATCAGTAGTTTCGTTGTTGTTCACAGAGGACAGACACAATAATATTTTTTATTGGTGGCATCTTAAGGTCTTAACATAAATACGATATTTATTTTCGTCATTACTTTGTAAATAACTCTTAAGGAATTGGATATAAAAATCTTGTGTGTTTTAGCATGAACTTCCTTACATTATCTCAAAATGGTTTCCGAATATCCTTCAGTTTGCAAAAATGAAATATTGTCAACTCTCAAGTATGTCTAACTAGCCGTGCTCCGCGTTTTCACCCGCGTAGTTCTACTAAAACTAAAACAAACTAAAACTAATATCGAACTACTTTTTTTGAAGTCTGTTAAAAAGTATCCTACGTCCTTCTCTTGGTTCTAAGCTACCTCCCCATCAATTTTCAGCCAAATCGGATCAGCTGTTCTCGAGTTATAAATAGTGCAACTAACACGACTTTCTTTTATATATATAGATGGTGGAGTGTAGTGCACTGTAGTACATATGTATACTAAAGGTGTGCAACGTTTGTATACTTACACTGGCAGTGAGCGTGAGGAAACTGTAGTACTTGTGCAGAGTGGGCAGCAGCGGCTCGTAGGCGGGCACTCGCGCGCGCACCGCCGCCGCGCCCGCCGCGCCCGCCACCGCCAGGTGACCCAGTAGTAGCGCCATGTACGCACCGACCATCGTGTGCTCCATGTGACTGCCGGCCGATGCCATCACTGGAACGATGGTAAAGTGAAAAATAAATAACAAAACAACAGCAAAATCGTGTTTTGAAAGTGATTACCGATTACGATCTAAATTTTTTTCAGTTATTTTGATGGTACCAGGTGACACCACACCAGAAACAGAAATTCGACTATGCGAACTGATTGAGAGACATGGGTGTTCGTAAATCGGTTTATTCGGATAATGGACGTTCTACTTTATAACCATTCAAAGAAATTTTTTGTTTGAATGTTTTTGCCGTCTGATATATCAGGCAACAATATTTAAAAAAATCGACTTCATCCACCTTTTTGGTCTGTAAACCTCACACAGGTTTACAAGGCTTTCGGATGATCAGACGTTAGGGTTAGGTTCGAACACCCCATCAACACGAGCCAATGAAATATGTCAACGCGCGTGGCTAACGTAGACGTATAAGGACTATACAATCAACTGTCTGTCTTTTACGCCCACCAGGAAAGTTACAATGCGAGCCTACATGTCCAAAATACAACAAGCTTCACCAACTAAAGTACCACCACTTCATTATTTTGTAATACAACAGATATCACTATGTTAAAGCAAATACTAAAAAAAACTAAAGCATCGTTAGATAGACAATGACTTTCATAGTGACTGGGTTAATGACTTAATTATTATGGCTACCCAATTTGCTTAAAAAAATAGTCAACAACAACAGCTGTAATAAATTATTTTATTTGATTTTATTATGATGATACCTTAAAATATACTAGACACGAATTTTAAAACAAATACTTACACTTAGCGACGGTTTCCGCGAGGTCGTCTTGAGATTGCTTCTTTTTATCGTTGATTTCACCAGCCTTGCCGTCCAACACGGCGTCAGTATTTTCTTCCGCACGTCTGTAACATACAAAATAAAATTAAAGAACACCTCGCTGAAAACTTCGTGGGACTTTCTACATATCACGCGATTTACATTTCGTGCTGGGCCCTTAACCTCTAGAGAAAAACGAGATTCCTTGTTGAAAACGCATGACGTGTTTAACGTTACGTTGACGCAATACGTCCGATGATGCTAAACGATTGTGTTCTGTGCCACGGTACGATACAAAATTTGACATTTGCTTGACAAATTTCGTAAAAATGTAATAGAATATTTGACGATATATCATAAGTTATTTAAAGATATATCATGGGGGGCTATACTAAGTTTATTGCAGATATTAGTATTTTTTACACTAATAATAATACCTAGCCAGTAAATATTTACTTTTTAGTAATAACATTTTACAATTTTTAATCTACGTGTCACGTGATTTCAAACACCAATCGCCGTGTATGACGTCATCTGTCACATACATAATAAAATGTTTCAGAAGGTTGACAGGTTTTGCTGTTTACTAAAATTTCCTTTAATATGTTTTATATATTCACAGCAAAGCACTGCACAGTGTTTGTAATATAAAATACACACCCATACCCATTTTTAAATTTTTTTTTAACTCATTTTCCTCGTTTGTGACCACCCTTAGTCAGTCAGTAATATAAGCATACACAGTTTTTATGTAGGAATTCATAAGTTGGGTTTTAAATATATTTTTTGCAAACAGAGAGTTAAAAGAAATAAATTTGGCTCATGTGCGTCAAGTGCCGAGTTGGACTGTAGCCCGAAAGCATATTGACTTAGTGATGAATACCTACGTCCCAAATAACACGTATCTAGTTATATTTTTAGAATAAATTGTTTTTTGGGACCATTTCTTGTGAATGTGTGATCTTAAATGTGATATTAGGTTAGTCAGGGGTATTCACTAAGGTTTTATTATGTATCTTAAAATATAATTGTATAGTTTACTTTGCAAGCTCCACTCTCTTGTAGAACAGGTCGACGAGCAGTCCGAGCGACTCTATGCTCCTGGGTATCAACTCATCTCCATTGTCCGTTCGGATGCGCACGTTGAGTAGCCGCAGCGAGTTCACCTCGTTGTTTTGCACCAGATTTATTAGTAAGAGAAGTACCTGGAATGGATTATTATTATTCTACTAACGTCTGAAAACTGTTGCGCATGGTTCTCAAATATAAAGGTGATGTAGGCAATAATCCACCACGCTGGCCAAATTGCGGGTTGGGGACTTTACTCATCTTCGAAATATATTAACTTTCTCCGACAAGCAGGTTTCCTCACGATGTTTTTATTCAGCGTTTAAGCAAGTGGTAATTAATTCAGCTACTTTTTTTTTCCTCTCCTCTCCTCCCTTGACTGTTTCTGAAGCATAGGTGCCCATAACACTAATCGTCGAACTTGAACAAATTGGTTGAATGTGATACTAATGTGCTGTAAACTCAATTCGGGTTAAGATGGAGTACAGGACTCTGCTCTCACAACATATATGAATAAGAGAGAATAAGGTATATATATATATCTTTAGTACAGTTATAAAAAAATCTTTGAACCACAATAAAGAGGCTAGTCTAGAAAATCAAAATCACCAAAATAACGTTTCCAACCCCTTCAAGTCATTTTCGTGTGACCACTCACATTTGTCAACTTATCATTTCATCAGATTATACTAATCTATAACTATTCGATTTGTAATAGATTAATTTACCTCTTTTTTTAAATTAAAAAATAATGAAATGAGTACTTACACAAACACTAAATTCGAAATTCCTATTGTCTGGTATAAAGTTTTTGTGATTGTTGAGAATGATGAGGCATATTTCCATCACAGATGGTTGATCGCCGATCACTTGGGCGCCAACGGACACTGAAACAATAATTTAAATAACAGAAAAACTCAAAACTTTTAAATACTTTTAAATGTCACTCCAAATACAGAAGAGCATTGAAACGATACGAAGCGTATTTTATCTCTAACGAGATTACTTGCCGTCTTTTTGGGGTTCCGTACCCAAAGTGTAAAAACGGGAGCTTATTACTAAGACTTCGTTGTCCGTCCATTCGTCTGTCTGTTACTAGGCTTAATCTCATGAACCATGAGAGCTAGATAGTAAGATTTTCAGAGATGATGTATCTTTGTTGTATAACTACTTTAAATACATAATTAATACAATATAAAATAAATATTTAAGATATAATATACAACAGAAGTGATTTTTGCTTAATATTAATTAAGACAAAAGCTAAAAACTTAAACTAATGTTGTATAGGTATGGAACCCTTAGTGCGCGAGTCTGACTCACACTTGGCCGATTATATACCTTATACTAAAACAAAGCTGTTCTGTTAATAAGTGTTTAACATAAGTTCACATAGTAGCGGCTCAACACCCGCAAAACCCTCGAACGACATTATGTTTTTCCATAAAATTATGCAGAGTTCTCGGTCCCCAGCACCCTCCCTGATGGAATGCGATTAATAATAATTAAATATTATTATAAATACTAAAAATATTTTAAAAAGTTAATAAATATTAATAATGGTTAGGATATGTATTAATTTCATAAGTAAGTTTCTGTAAAATACTCGTATGTTGGTTTCTATATCAAATGAACACATACATACCTTCATTAGCTCTAAACGAGTGTGATAGGTTGACGAGCACTTTAATAGCAGGTAAGGCAGCGTCCAACAAGACTTTCCTTATGGGAGACTCGACCCGCGCCTCCGTGCAACACCGCCGCAACAAGCTGGATATAGTGCGCGCGCAACCTAGCGACTCGCTCACTAGGTACAGCTGGTTGTCTTCGTTATGTTCTGTCACCTAGGAAAGTGAACATTTCAATACATTTATACGTGTTTCTTTTTTTGACTTATGTACATATATGTCTAAACTTCTGGAGGCCGATCCGCATTAGGCATGGTTCCGGAGAATAAGACAGCACATAGGTACAATAAATAGTCAGCTTTATCCGTTACACAGTTACAATGGTATTTAGATTTTCCTACTTTAATCAAAATATCTAGTTAGAACTTGGCGGATACAGGAACACTACTAATATAATGAATGCAACATCACTCAATAATATGCTGAACTGTCGTCTAAAGATGTTTGTTTTTTTATTTCTTAAGCTAACAAACATCTTTAGACTTTTACTATTTCTACATAATTACCTACACAATTGTTTATAGTCTAAATATTTCTTTTATTTGTGAAAACGCTTGAAATTTTCTATAAATTATGGTGAACACGGTGTTTTTATTCTAATAATGTCATTTTAGATATTTTGTGATAAGCAATCTCAAGTAAGCGGGTAATTTCGGGGATTTGACTCCAGTGACGTGGGGAATCGATATTTTTTTAATAGCAGCACTGCACATGAATTCGAAAACGTTATAGTAGATGCTATAAACGACAATCAGATAATGACATCTAAAATCTTCACTACAAAGTATAAAGAAAGAGTTTCTTGTGCAACGACTCGATCGCCTTTTGAATACGAATAGATAAAAAAACATTAAGTTTTTATTGTAAGGTAGGCGGTATGACTTCAACTTTGAACTTCACCCCCTGGCATACAGTAAAAAAATCATTATGATATTATAACGCATTGATGTAGAAAATATTATAACCGGCAGCTCCACATACCAGCTATCTATAATAATACTCATCTATCCCTACTGGTAGAGAAGAATGTTTTTTTTTTCACTTTTACTATTAGGGGGGAAACGTAGATATTTTACTTCCACGTATTTTCTACTATGATCAAATACAAATTGGAAGAAAAATCAAAGGAAAATATAATAAAAAAACGAATAAAGTTTATTTTATCGTATAGGTTTTGAATTTAATAATTAGTCTAACTAATCTAATAAGAAATCAGTAGCAATGTAGGTAATATTATATTTTTATCTTAACATATCTAACATTATGTCCAACAGTGATCTCTCCTGTGATCAGTTGCATTTGTGCATTTTGTATCACGTAATCACGAGTTACATAATTTCTCTCTCTCTCTCTCTCTTTTTTAGGGATGTGTGGAACAGCCGGTTTTATCGAATGTTATCGACGTCAATCAAATAACGATGCTAGGATCCATACTGGCAAAAAACGCTAAAGCATACCGATTATATAGAAAAGTTATTGTTACCGACGTAGAACCGTACTTGCACTGCTGATTGGTTGCCATCTCACAGCTCACACCGACCAATCAGCGTGCGTTACACCAGAGATAGCGCGCCATAAACTCACACCTTTAGTTCTCCGAAATCAAACTGAATGGCGCTCCACTAAATAATTATAACTATGCGCCATCATATCAGTTGCTCGACACGATCAGCGCACAAAGAATATAATGCTACTTATTACTACCACACAGTACTTGAAAAAGACAGAAGACGATGAAAGTAGTCCATGACTGTTGTGTTGTTCTAATCAGAATTCCGAGTTAGCCAGTTTCATGAGATTTGTGTCAAGCCCTAAAAACAATATTTAATTTTACACCGGGATTATCTTAAAATTTGTGTAGTGAGCAATTTATAGTGTAAGTGTGTATGTGTATATGCATGTGAGAGAGAGTGTGTGTGAGTTATAAATGTTGCTGTCGTGTATGCCGCCGGAGTCTACTTGCTCTTCATTTACAAGTTGTTTGACTAAGTTAAAAATAAACTTACATTCTCTAAGACCCGCATACACCGGTCTGCTTTCCTGAGCACATCGACGTCAGTCTCCGTCCAGCTGGCGGCGGGAGACTCGAGTCGTCCCGCGCAGTATTGGATCGTGCGCACTATGTGGTCGACACCGCCGAGGTTCCGTAGCTCTTCCTTGAACCACTCGCCGGCGCGTTTCGACGTTAAAGATAGAAGGGTTTCCATAGCTAGGTGACCGACCTGTTGATAGATGATAGATAGATCAATACTTTATAGTACAATTAAAAACTAACAAATTTACTAATACTTTTTTTTAAACACAAAACATTTAATATAAAATAACAATTTTAACAAAAAACAGTGCTACAAGTGGCGGCCTTTTAGGTAAAACACGATCTCTTCCAGACAACCTTAGGATGGTGACAATTCAGAAAAATAAAATGAAATAGAATGTGGTATACAATAGAGAAAATTATAAGCTTAATACAAGAAACATTACAGTAACATACTGCAGAAACGTATTGAAGATAGATATGAAGAATTTAATCAGCAATTCGAGACAAAATAGTTTTATTTTAAAGTTTTCCGGCACAAGCCGTTTCCAACCGGAACACAAATGTAACATTGTAAAAGGGAATATTAGTTCACACCACAACATAAATAGCGTTTACTAAAGGTAAACTAATGTTCCTGTTGCCTCAGCAAGAAATACCTTTCTTGCTGAGGCTCCTCCTCCTCCATCCTATTACATAATATAGCTGTAATATAGATGTACTATATTCTTACAGTAATATTGTCGAGGTCCAAGTGTTTCGCTTTCCCTTGGCTCTTGATTTCTGCGCACAGTTCTCGCACCCTTTCCTGAGTCTTCGTTAACTGCGCCGACGTCAGACCGCAATCGTCCAAGGCGTTTCTGAAATAAATATTCGTTTTTATACACGAAAAAAGGTAGTCGAGGGATGGGGCGACTTAAGAAGACGTGGATGAGTAGATTGAATAGGGATATGTGTGAAAAGTGAGTAAAAAAGAGATGGCGGATGATACGAGTAAAATAGAAGAGGAAGACATGCTGTGCCGATCCCACGTAGTGTGATAAGGACAACTAGCAGACCCGGCGAACTTTTTACGTCAATGAATATTTAAATTTTCTGTGCATATTTTTCTGTTACATTTCTTCATTCTGCTATTCTAAGCGCAGACAAATTCAAATAATCAGAGATCATTAAAATTGGTCCAGCCATTCTTGAATCATAACTAACCAATCTTTATTTTTATATTTAAACCAAGTATGTAAGTACTCACTAAAATGTATTTGGAAATAATTCGTTAGTCACAATAAATAGTCCCAAATTTATTAACTTTTCAATTAATTTTAAAGCTAAATCGGCTCATTCGTGTTATAATCGTATCGTTCTAACAAGAAAATATTCGTTTTAAAAAAAGCATAATACATTCTTTTTTGTGTATTGCCAGGTTTACCTCTTACACACACCCCTCGCCGATAATAATAGTAACTTACTTGTGTGAAGCATCTGATTCGAGCAGATTCAGCATGAGCTCCAACGATTCACGATCTAGATCCATGTTGAGACGGTCTTGTGACAACACGAACATTACCGTCGCCGTACACAGACCCAAGCTCTGAAACAAATGCATAACAATATAAATAAGTAATAACACACTCACAGCTACTCACTAGGACTTCTCTTTTGACGTCAACACAACAAACACACGCACATTATAAACAACATACCTAGAACCATGACATGACATGATCAAGTCTTCATAGCCAATCATCTTAACAACCTGGCACGGTAAAGAATCGAATTCGGCATTGCTGCGAAAGTGCCAGTGCCAGTGCCAGAAGGCCACAGCAGTTGTCACATCAGATTTTAACTAGATAGAATGTTATTGAGAGAGTTTCATGTTATTTTTTCTGTCTTGTCATTGGAAATAGTTTTACATATAAACAATAATAGATGCACCATTATATTCTATCCCCAGGAAAAAGAAAAGGTAAATACAAGAAGAAGAGTAAATAAACATTACATTTAAATCAACTTTGATAAAAATAATCGCTTCAGAAGTCGAGTTAAAAATTGTATATAAGATGATGAGGAGAAGTACATTTTTGCAACATCTCATGTAGATGTTGCAAAAGTGTATGGAGCTCCGAACCGAACTATAAATACGTTAAGGATTACTAATGTTTAATATATCAAATTAATGTGTAGTTAAAATATTTCTACGTTATTTTTTGCGCGTTTTTGCTGTGACAATATGTGATGGGTGGTGCAATTCATAGACCAATGTAAAGCTTGGAGTCAAACTAGGAAACAAAATTCTTCCAGAAATACCACAATTTATCTATAATTTACAGACTTGATATTTTTGTACACAATGAAGTAAAGCCAACTGATGCAGTATCATTAATACACAGTATTAACAACATCTATAAGTATTTTGAGTAGAGTACACCATGCTGGACGAAAATTAAACAAGCCCTTTACAATAAATTTCACCTTAAAAAAGTAGCTTGTAGAAATGCACATTTATAAAACTTAAACTTTAATATGATCATAGTATCTGTGAATGATAGCATACGTATGTACTTCATGCACAGGTCAACACACTGTTTTACAATGCGAGATGTGACCTCATTTAAAACGAGAAAACCTATATGTATGTGTAATGGATTCGTTTTATGTATACTTGTAGCAAAGGTTACGTGAATTTGAATATTTCTTTTTAACCTTATGCGAAAAATACATTCGTGGTAACTGATAAACATCAATCTGCGGTAGGTCAGGATAAAAATAATAATAAAGCTGTTTTTATTGTAATTTCAATGTCCAACAATCGAAATAACAAGCCTCAGAATTACAAATGCCTGTTTTGAGATAGAATAGGCCACTATTATGTCGAAGCGGCCATTTTAGCACAATCCAATTGTAATTCTGAGACAATTCATATAAGTGTTGATAATCGTAGACTACTATCAAGATGATCTACTTAATCTACGTAATGTACCTGATACTTAATTGTTGACAGTCACTGTTGCGTTATGTATTAGTTACCTGATCGTTGGTAGCGTCATGCAGTGCGCTAAAGAACTTCTGCACGGTGCCGTGCGCCCGGAGGTGCATCCGGAACGCGGGCGCCGTGCACTTGCTCGCTAGAGTGATGGCGGACAGACACCGCGTTGATATTGGGTTACTGTCCTGTAAAGTAAAATACATTATTAAACCATAGAACTATGACTATAAGTTTGTACTCCTCACATCATATATAGACAGAGTAAGCTGCTTGAAGCCCAATGTACAGTTTACCAAGTTTAGAGCCATCCATAATTATTATACAACCAAGAATTTGTCGTCCTTTAAAATTCCTGCCTTATTACAAGAAACTGGGTCCTATACAAGTCAATATTTCCCCCATCAAACAGTATTTTTAGTTATAATTGCCACTCCATGGTCACCCAACAAACACCTATCCTTGTAGTATGTATCTAACTTCCAAGATAGAATAATAATTATATAATAATAATTTGAGGATTTTAGAGTTGTATAAAATCAGTGCAACTCTCAGATCTTTTTCATGCATGGGACAATGGACCAATGTCCTTCGTCAGCCAAGCGGTGGCGGAGACCTACAAGTATCTTGGTATGTGAATGTTCAATGAAGTATCGCTTATTTTGTCGCTTGACAATAGTACTTAATAGTCTTTTTTTCTGGCGGCAACAAGGTGCGAGCCTTCTACGGTTGGATTATTCCTCTACTGATATACTCCTTTTGCATACTAAGGTGGAACCAGACTGAGCTGGACGCCCTGGATAGGCGAGTTTGTCAAATGCTAACTTTGCATCGTATGCATCATCCGCGTCCTCGTCTGTTATGAGACTGTACATTCTATGGAAATGGAGGGCTCTTGGCTTTTTAAATGTCAAATACTTCCATAACCGTGAAGTGTGCAGTCTCAGAGATTATTTGCTGAACAACGAGTGCAGGATGCATCGCGACTTGTAGCAGTGGACAGGAGCTTCACGTTTTGCTTCGCGTTGCTCAACTGGGACCGATCTATCATCACGGACAGGACTATTGTTTGCAATAAGCCTGATATTGTGCTGGTAGATCGGTCCCAGCGCAGAGCAGTGCTCGTCGACATAACCACCCCGCACAATGAGAACCTCGTGAAGGCTGAAAAGGACAAGGTAGCAAGTACAGCTGAACAGGCGAAACTCTACATCAAGTTGTCAGCAAGTACCTTGACTTGACTCAAGGGTTATCTCCATGTGGAATGTTGATTGTTCCGATAGTTGTTTTGGCAACCGGCCTGATGGGTTTCTTGGTATCAACCAACATCTTAAGGGGTTCTTGCTAGATGGTTGGATCATGGGTCAGATACAGAGGGTGGTGATCCTCGATAAGAAGGATCCTCTCTCTGTAGTCCCTACCACCAGTAACTTTGGTCTTACCCCGCTGCTGGCGGCACTCTAGGTTTAAGTTTTTTATGATATTTATTAATTTATATTTATATTGTAGAAAACTTATACTTAAGAAACTTATACTTAAATGAATACGGAATAATAATAAGACAATTTACCTGCAGATTATCCAAGATATACTCCACATCATCATTGAACTCTTGGAATTCTCCAATTTCTTGTATCTGGTGGGCTTTCTTCACATTTCTTACAACTGTGTAGAACTGTTGAAATAAAGACAAATTTGTATCTCTGTGCCTCGATTTGCCCTTATCTAGACAGCAAGCTGATATTAACAAACTTGTATGCTGATGCTTGAGGGTTGAAAGTGGTTTTTTTTTAACTAGTTTTTGATGTAACAAACATTTTAGAGACAGACTGTGTAAGCTATATTCAGAATTACATTTATTATCGATATTTGTAAGATATTTAATATAATAAATAGAACAAAAACTAGATAGCAATAGTAACACACCTCTTTTGACTCCTTAGGACACCTTACACTTGTATAAGGTTTTATAGCCTCTGTGGAAGTGGGGTCGTCAATAATAGGATCTGGAGCTCTATATCTTGTCACGCGTTGCAGCTCCTCCGAAACCTTGGCCACTGGATTGGCAGGTTCAGCATTCTCTTGTGGTTCAGGTCTTGGTGTTTCATTGCCTTTCTATAATAATAAGGTACAGGATTTTAGTTAGCTTTTTACTTGATTACAATGACCCTTAATCTAAGAAGCTAGTCTTCCTAAACTGTCCTGGTTTGACAGTCCTAAACTTGGCACCTCTCATTTTATTTCTTATCAGTTTAATGTAACATGCAGAATTGGGGGTTATTTGCTGATTCTTTTTGTACATATGTATGTAACAAACAATGATTTAACATGTGAAAAAAGATTTATGAAATGGCATAATACCTTACAGTTCAGTATTTCATTATATTAAACTATAGTGCAGGACTTAACTCACTCCATATTTTATGTTGCAGTAAACCAAATAGGGTTTTCTTTTGAACCTAATACTAGTACAAACAATATTATATAATTGTTGCTTTGTTTTGCTCATACTAAGAGACTATACTATTCAATAGACTTTTGTTATGTAAAGTACAGTAATTGGCCAAGGATTAAGCCCATAGTGAAAGTTGTTTATTAGGATGAGTAGTGACCCATTTTCGGCTTAGTACATCCCTAGCAGATAATATATTGCTAGCTATTTTGTATTATTGCACATTACATGCAGCAGTAGCATCTTTTGTTATCTTTTTTAGATCAAGTAAACAAACTAAGCCACACAACAAGACAATTTATATGCATATGCATACTATTCTATCAATGTTTAATACAAGTTTATAGATAGAATAATAATAGCACACACTTTATCTACTGTAGGTCAGTCTCATTTGATAATTTTGTTATATATCTAAGTATATGGTACGAAATAAACCAATTACAAAGTAAGCACTAAGTGATGTCTGACTTAAGTTAGGGAAATAATTAGGTTAAAATCACAATGATATATTATTACACTGTTCCATTATCTAGGTATAATTATTAGGTCATTTCACCCATTTTACAAACAACATTTATGATATCTGGCCAGATGAAGCTAGTTTTATGTACCTCATAAATTAGCATAAGTGTATATATATATTTGTAAGTAAATAATTAAAAACAGTATAAATAAAATCAACCAAGTGCAGGATGGACTCTCGCACAAAGTTACTAATAATATTTATTTCAGTAAATAATGAGCAAGAAACGGAAAAATATTATATTTGTTGTATGGGTGCCCGTAAATATATATTTTGTTTTTAGTGTTTGCTGTTATAGTGGCAACAGAAATACATCATCTGTGAAAATTTCAGCTATAATGGTTCATGAGGCCCAGTTAGTGGCAGATGGACAGAGAAACCTTAGTAATAGGGTTCTGTTTTTTACGCTCAAACGAGACCGTTTAAATTATTGCATTTTCATCTTCCCTTGATGTCTGCAAAGTTTCAGATCAATCATGTCTTAAGATTGTGTAAATCACATTTTTAGATTCCAAACTAATAACGTGTGTTGAAAACACTCTTCTAGATACAAATTTAAATAAAAACTTGAGTAAACAAGAAGTTCCAGAAGTTTGAGTCAAAAAGTTCATAATTATAGAGGTTATACTGGTAAAATACTTACATCATTTGCCCATTCATGTCTGTAAAGATGACGTCTTTTTCTGGCTGGCAATGGACTCTCAAGGTCATTGACTAAAGATTTGCTCTTGAATATTGAGCCTTTCTTTTTAGTTATAACCAACTTTACACTCGGTTTATCATCAATATGATTTTCAGACTCCATTATAGGTGGCTTGAAAACATTGCCTTGACAATTTTTCTGAGCATCTTCCTCATAGTTTTCGTTAGGACAACTGTTGTAAGCTGAATCTGATGAGTGATTATTTGGAGTCATCCCTTGAGGCTCATTGGGAGGTTGGGCCTCAACCAGGATATCTTCCTGACCCATTACCTGATTAACTTCAGGTTGAACTAAATCATTTTCTGGAGGTATACTCATATCTTGTACAATATCTGTATCAGGACTTATATGCTTGTGCTTATGCTTCTGTTTTTTGTGAGGCTTCTTGTAAGTTTCTTTACTGTTCTCACCACCAGAGAGAATATCTATCAAGTCATTATCCTCTAAATGACTTTCAATTTTTTCAACAACTGGGTCATTCACAGGCGATGTCACAGCAGAGGTTTCAGTCACTGGATCATGTTTCTTACTTCTACCTTTCCTGATTTCTTTTTTGAGGTCTCCCACAGTTTTAGTAATATGTTTATTTGCCAAACTTGTTGTCAAGGCATCCAAATAGTCATCAGTTTCACTATAGTTAATGTTTGGTCTATTTCTTCGGGATCTGCCTGAGCTTTCTGGAGGCTTTGGCTCTGGATGAGGTTCATTTGGCTTGGCTTCTTGTCTGGGAGACCTCAGAGATCTCAGTGGCCCAGAGGATTCCAATCTAGCCAGCTGAGACTCTATGTCATCTCCAATAGGCTGTTTGTGTTTAATTTCTTTTTCATTATCATATGCAGGCGATGCAAGAGTCTTATATAGGTCATATGCATCAGACCCGGGTTGTGGAGAAGATGCTTTTTTCAGTGGTTCATCATCAGAATTTTTATGATGATGTCTCTTGTGTGACTTGTGCTCTTTTTTTTCCTTCTTTTTATCTTTCTTAGCATCTGTCAATCCAGAGCACTTTATTGTGATCTTAAGACCTTCATGTTTAGGCGAACATATAGATTCAGCAGGACTCTTCTTGATTGAATCAGGACCAATGTCATAATGGTTGTCCATAGATGAATATCTATCAGACCCAGGTGAAGTAAAACCTTCATTAGAGTCTGTGCTAACAATTCTAGATGTACCCTTAGATATTCTTAGGACTATCGGTGGAGGCTTCCTATCTTCACTTGTATCTTTGCTAGTTGATGGACTCACCACATCAGTTTTTGTTGGAATGGGGCTTGAAGTAAGTGGACTTTGTTTTGGTGAAGGAATTGTTGGTGAAGGCAATTTTGGAGATGGTATTTTCAAAGGTGGTATTTTAGGTGGTGGTGGAGGATCATATCGACTAAAATCAGGAATAGGACTATTACTGCCATCCTCTGCATAGTTTATCACCTTATCACGATTTCTGACCAAATATCTCTTGTTTGGAGGCTGAATATTGGGATTTGGTGCTTCTTCCTTCTTTGAAGCCTTTGTGGCCACACTCTTTTTAGCTTTAGGTTTTTCAGAGGCACGCCATGGTATTTCTGGAGATGAAGAATCTCTTGTGTAAGCCCTGCTCCTTTTACTAGCCTTTTTGTCTTTGCTATTTGAAGGGTGCTCTGGAGACAAGGGTGCAGCTGGCACTGGTGGTGCATACGTAATTTGTGGAACTGGTGGATATGGTTCAGCATTACGAGACTTGAAGAATTTTTTAGGTTTAGGTGGTGGCTGTTCAGTTTCAACTGCAGGTACTGTCAGTGGGCTATTTTGGTCTTGTACAGGCTTTTTGAGGATGTTATTTGCATATGCTGTAAGACAAAAAGCTAATGAACACTTACAACTCAATAGATATACTTCTGATCTAATTGTATGTAAACAATATGGTAAATCTTCAAGTTTCTAGTATAGCTCTCACAAAATTTCATAGTGTTTGTTGTCATTGTGATTTGTAGAAAGCCATAAACATCTGCACTTGATGAGTCAATGTACTAAATCGAAATTCTTCTAAGTAAAGAGTTCTAACTTTCACCAGTTGTACTCTGAAGTTATCTAATGGGATTCTTGTTTTGCAATGCAACAGTAAAAGTGCATGATAATGCATGTTCATACAAGGTTAATTAAGAACGTCAACTGCGTCTGTAAGTGAATGTTTAGAGTTCTTACCGTAAGGAGCACTCCTGATTGACGTAAAGCTTGTGATACCCCATTTGCCAACGGTTCCCGCTGAACGCGCGGCTGTGGGACAGTTACTGTTTTCCCTAAATAGAGCACTGTCCAACGGCACGGCCACGCTGCCGCTTCGACCTCTTCCCCAGCGCGACATACTGATAATTTCATGAAATGTTGTGACACCTGCACCAAGTCGCTATCAGACTTAGCAAAGCGTCAGACCAAACGACACATTGCGTCACTTCAATACAATATCAACACAGACTTTTTGATTTATGTATTTTATCACACTTCACAACACAATTTTACTCAGTAATCGAAACGAAAACACAGGCTGTTGAAGATAACACACCCGCCATTTTTATATGAGCCAAGTACATTTCCTAAACTCACTGGTATAAGTATTTCGCATAGGAAACGCGTGTCATGTAATTACGATTTCCATTTTAAATACCGACTTTCTTATAATTTGTGAGGTAGATTGAGTAATATAGGTTTTATCATTAGAAAATGACAAATAGGACACAAACTGCGATGTTGTCATCTCATAACACAAAAGACGCCATATTGCGCTAAACAAGATTTTTTTTCATGAACCAATAGGAATGCATGAAATTAAACGCGCGCTCTTTACCATAGACTCAAATTATGCTTGTCTATGCTGTAAATAAAGGGATATATTTATTTTTTCTACTTTATTTATTGGCCATCTCACTCTGTGTATTGTGCCAATTTTCAAGTCGTTTTAAAAAAGTCAATCAATAATGGAATAGTCAAGCATAAATAGTACATTGAAATATTACAACTTAAGAACCTAATATTGCATTTGTTAGAGGACGCAATTTTATTTTTGAGATATATGTGTCAATAAAAGCTTAACCCCAAGTTTGTGGGGTTGCCGCCCTTGTCACACGGCCGTCATCTAGGAAAAAGTGGTGCAGACACCTTTTTCGCGATATCTCAGAAACTATACGGCCTATAAAAATTCGAGAAAACATAATTTGTAATAAATTGATTTGCCTACAAATATCTTCGTACAACTTTTTGCCCTAAATTAATAATTAAAGAAGTTATAAGCAAACATGTGAGATTTTTTTTGTAAAATTTGTTTTCTTTGGACCATTTTATTTCATGTCTTTTTGTATATATTATTATAATAGCCGTAGCAGATGTTCATATGTCCCCAAAACGGTATCTCGGACATTTTCTAACTGCTTATAATTCTCAAGAATGTACACTCCTCTTGGAATTGCTATATAAAACAATAATTTCGAACGTTCTATAGTAAGGAAAACAGTTAGGAAAGAATAAGTAAAAACTGCATGAACTGAGCAAAATAAATTAAGAATTGTAACACCGAGTTTACCCCCAGACACCAATAGATGGCGCTAGTATGGAAATTAGATCGCGGTGACGTTTTCTCCGAACCAACTAATGACTCCTTCGCTGCCGCATCGTGTCAATAATTCCTTCATGCCTTGGCTTACAACTGAAATGGTAAATAATTGCTTTCACTTTTATTGGGACCGTTAATTTAAGAACTCTGCTATAACCACGGCTAACGATTCGGCGCGGCAATCGCTTTATCCTCTGTTGGGACTAAGTGTTGCCGGAGACTTTAGTTGACCAGTCACCTCGTCCTCCCGCTCCCGTATACCATATTACCTGTGTGATGCCATGGATTAATAGTCATAAGCTGATGTTTGAAAAAAAACCTTCGTCAGAATAAATTTTGTTCGTCGCAACACTGTGTTTTGCTCAGCGTCCCGTTCCTGCCTTATAAATTGGCGCCCAACGTGGGGTCCTGATTCACTATGAATTAGCTGGCTGACCTCAAGAAAATTATCATTATCATCATCAGTCCTGGACACCTTGAAAAAACGCCACCGTTCCGGACCTACTTAAGTCACGCTTTCTGGACGTGTGACAAGCGTCAGATTGAAGAAAACATCGACGATCACTGATCAGTAGAAAATGGCAAAATTCACTGATGAGCAGTTTGAAAAGCTACTGGCCAAACTATCGCCTACGCCGCCCAATCAGGTTCATGTACAACTTGTCACTACACTTTCGAAGGCCACAAGAGCGTGGATGTCGTCGAAGCTTTCCTTTCCGCTGTCAATATATTTAAACGCGCCGAAGGAATTCCAGTCTCTACCGCCCTTGATGAGTTGCCACTTCTTTTGAAAGGTTTATTTACTATTTACTATAGAACATATAAAAATGTAATGACATAAAAAAAAATTGTGTCGCTTAATGTTTAATAAGTTTAATAATTAATAATACTTAAATATTTAAGTTTTTCCAAGTTTGATGTTTTTCCTTGTACTATACGAGTAAGTAAAATACAAACATCTTCAATATCTGCTTCTGCTAACGTATCAACGCCAACTCGAAAAAAAGATGTCTCCAATCAGAGCAATATCTACTTGGTCAAGACAATGTAGTTACATATATGGGGAAAACAATATACTTTTGACTTAAGTAAATTATTGTTTCTTGAAGAAAAACTATTCTTGATTTGAAAAAAAAAATACTTATATTAAAAAAAATACTTAGATTGAAACAAAATGTTTGAGAAAATTGATATTCTTTGTTAAAGAAATCTTGTTGTTCTGTGAACGACGCAAGGTGATGTAACATATACGTTGTGGAACGAATATGTTACAGAAGCCTTGGTATGACTAAATTTTTAGTTTTATAAAACCTTCATATTTCTTCTGGGTTATTGATATAGGCTTATTGTAAAGCTATTTTACAATTAATGATTTAGGAGCTCCGTATATGGGTATGATTTCTTCTTCGGCATCAGGTTACATGGATTATTTATCTACTGTCATGTTAAGATTTGTTTTTTTGAAAGCGATAAAAATTAATTTTCTAATATTTCCTGTTCAGTTTCTTCGAAAGTATTTATCGGTAAACTCATCCATATCCTTGAAAGTCGGCATGATCGTCGTATGACCGGTCCGTATTGGGTTGCATAAACTAAAGAGGCATAATTTAAAATTGTATAACGTTTTATTCGCTTCTCATTACGTTCAAACAGAATAAATCATAAGGCATTGACTATATTTTGCTATAACTTCTTTTAATTATGATATACCAGCATAAAATTTTCAAATATATATTAAAAGAAATACAGATAGAATACCATAACGTTAACAGATACGTATTTTTTAATTTTTATCTCAGTTTGAACTTACTGCCTTGTAGGCAAAACTTTTCAGATTGTTATAAAATATAAATTGAACCTACTGCTGACCTTGTTGGTGACAGTATTCAGATTTTCATACAAAAATAACCTAAAACTGCTGCTTACGTTGTTGGTGAAAGTATACGGATTGTCACATTCATATTTGACAAAATTATTAAAATGCGAAATATAAATTGGCATAGATTTTATTGGGAAATGAAACTAGTGTGATAAGTTTTATGGGAAGTAAAATTTGACGAATAATATTTTGCCAAACGGAGGGATACCCAAATTTATTATTCATTTATGACTTAAACTGTTATGCATACTTTAATTGTGCGGTTTTGTATTTTATGATAAATTATCTTTAGGCGTATAACAATTATACCCTTTACATTTTTGCAGATTAAAATTACGATAAAAAAATTAGAGTAAGCCAAAATTATGCCAATAAAACTATTCTGCGTTTATAACACACTATTTATCATAATTTATGCTAGAAAACTTTATGCTGAAACTGTTGTGCCAAACTAAATTATGCTGAAAAAGGTTATGCGATCGAAAGGGCTCCCGTATGACCGAGGTTCTTTTCTAGCTGACAAACAGTAACCCATTGATTAGATTGACATTCCGGTGGCTCTTAAAATATCAATGTACGTTTGATATTCTTGGAATGTCCGCCCATTTGTAATATTTTCTTTATAAAATACATTTTCTGGTTCAATGTGAATCTATAATAAACAAAAGTTTAAAAGTAATAATAATAAAATAAAAAAATACAGAAATATGTTACTCATTCGTAACTTAAACTATGAACCTTGCAAAATAAATATCAGAATCAATATTGGTTATCATGTATTTTAAAATTTTGTAATATATATACTGTTGGTGTTTCGTTGTAAATAAACAAATAAATAAATAAATAAAATAACAAAACATACTCATTAAAAGATTGCGCGATCAAATATAAAAAAATAACACAAAGATACTCATTAAGAACAAGTTTCTACCTGATTTTCATTAGAGTTAGTAAATTACTACGTTATTAGAAAACAAAAGTTTCGGATTTCGATTTATAAAACGAACATTTACTAAAATACGCATTCTTTCTGGCCGCTGTTTGCGATGCAACAAAACGTGACGTGCCTCGACGTCGGTTCACCGATGAATGAAGCGCCACGTCACATACCGTTTCCTTACACAGATGATTTGTGGGATTTATCGTAATGTAGTGGTAGGAGGCACTACCGATGATGAAGGTAATGAGACACACTGAATCAATTAACAAGAATTTAATTTTGAAACTAAAAACTCGGTAGATATACAAAACAAATGACAAAATATTAAAAAGAGATAATGAAGTGCGCGCGTTGCAAGTACCGAGCCGTCTGGTCGCGGCGGCACGCGGGAAGCGAGCCCGGCCGGCGTGTCCCAGTATACGCGCGATTTTGTGCGGTCACCCTGCATAACCGGCTTTGCATGCAGCGGCCGCGTGCCACAAGCAGCAGCGGTCGCGTTCCACAGGCGGCAGCGATTTATTGAAGCGATTTATATAACAAAATAGGGTCGGTTATGCAGAGTGGTGTGATATGGAACGCCACAGACTCCACTTACACAAAACAGACCGAAATACATTGCTTGTAGCGACAAGAGTGGTATTGACTAATAGGTCTAAGTACACTATGTCGTAAACATGAATAATAAATTCTTACTCTAACCGACTATTTTCTTCATTTGTGAAGATAGCGAAATGAAATGAACCCACGTTTCGCAAATAAAAGACGATGTTAGTTAATTTAAATATTTATGTGCTTTTTTTGTTTGCGTTTACTTACACCAACGCCATTGCTTTTTATAGCGATTGCCAAAACAACTTATATCCATATTATCATATAACAATCATGCAGGAAAAATACATCAACTCCTCCGTACAGATATAAAGTAAGCAAGGAAAAACTAATATAGCGCCTAAGTAAGCAAAAACACCTTCAGTACTTAAAATGGCATTTTCTGTGATGAAGAAAAACGATTTAGGCAACCTATCATGTCTGAAAGTATAAAAGAAAAGCACATCAAATAACAATCTAACTTTAGAGTCGGTACCTCAAGCGGTAAATAGACCAATATTGCTGTAATTTTTGTCACTTCATATAGCGTTTTAAAAAAAATGAGCCTAAAAGTGATATTACTTGAAGCGACACCAAAGTGGTCAGATCGTCACGAAACCAATACCAATCGACGTAGAAAAAATTGCTGATTTCAAATATGTGTCGCTTTCTCCTTTCTACCGACGATATATATTACCGCTAAGGATAAAATGCCATAACAGTTTGCACTAGCGAAAATGTTGAAAACAATAGGGGTTTTAGAAATAGACAAAGTTAAGTACATTCACCCATTTAAAACGTTCAGGCAGAGAATGGTCTAGTGTCCAGAAATGACCAGTGTGTAAAACAGTCTTAACTTGAACTTTGTAAAGTCTGATTTCGACTAGGCGCCTAAACCGTCCAGTATCAAATGATCCAATAGACAACATTTCAAATTTATTAACACCAATATTTTTATTACCATAATGGAAAGATCAAGTGAAAATAACGTATCCCTTTTTTATTTTACTCGGAAATAATTATGTTTTTAGAGAATTTTGAAAATCTAATTATAGCTGCTTATACTTGTATTCTGCGATTTTCATTTGTTTCTGTGATGTTTACTTGTTATACATAAAGCCCTGACTGATTTTAGTTTTACGTTTCAAAACGTTATTTATCAAGGACTAGACAATAATATCAAACATTGGACAATGTAGGACTTGGAATTCTTAACAACTGGACACTAGACCATTACAGATATTAGACGACTTTATGCGTTAGACATTTATGGACACAAATCATAAACAGTCACTAGACGAAATCATCAGACTTTACAAAGTCGAAATTGGACTGTGTAACACACTGGACATTTTCTGCCTGAACGATTTTAAATAAGAGTGTATGTACTGAACGAGTCATGCGCGGTAGAAAATTATGATAAGATTACCGACCGAGGTTGGAGAGTACAGAGGGCTTTAAAGTTCAACCTCTGGTGTTGCGTCATTAAGAATGTAGACATGGACTTGTCGAGATATAATATACTCGAGAGTATCTCACCTAGTCCCGGGGAGATAATGCGACGAAAATCAAGTGGTGAGGGGTTTGAACCCAGTGAATCGGCGAAGCAAAGTTTTAAGGGTTCTTTTTGCCCTTGGTTCATATCAGTGGACGAACTAACAGTAAGGGTTGACTCATATGTGTTACCGGTGTCTCATTGCTGGGGTTTAAATCACTCAAGCAAAAAATTCTCTACGAATAGAATAGTAGTAATGCTTATTATGTAATGGTGAAATGTGTCCGAGTTGAAGCGGATCGTGAGGAGTTTTCAATAAGAACTATAATTTAAGAGATGGTGAGTTTGTAATATCATTCTCGCCGATCCCGTATCGGAGGCGGCGGGAATGCTATGCGACCTCGTCAGGTTATGCATCATGAGTAGATAGTAGGTAGGTATATATAACTTATTTTGTACCTAATGCCAATGAGGGTGGCATGGTAATTTCTGACCAAACCTATAAAATAATAAAAATTAAAAAAGAAAGATTTGTACTGATATTCGTGAAGCGTTCATCCTAAGGATCATTTTGATATATAATACTATGTACATAGAGGGATAGTAATTAAATCGTACTTGCATCGTTAACACGGAAAACGCTTCAACTAGACATTTCTTTAGTGTTGTTTTGGATATTTTACTTCAAAAAATTGCTATTACCCTTGTTAAAAAATAAATATTATGGGGAGTAGCAGAATTTAATTTAGAGCCATCTAAAAAATAAATACGCGGCCGGTCAGCTGAGGCAACAAGTTTTCTACGCTACTTACTTTGAAAAAGGTAACAGATGTTGCCTAGGCGTTCAAGTGGCTAAAAGAATCGCTGTTATGATTTTTTGACATCTCAAAGAGTGCAGGCGCGACCTGCAGCGGCTTAGCACGAGACAGCAAAGTATGACAAGAGATCAAGCCTTCATCCGAATTTGGGTGCCCTTTCAACTTCTTAATACGTTTTTTTATTTTATTTCTAATATTAATTTTACTTTCATCATTTGTAATTTTGATGAGGTTTAGATAGAACAAAGTTTGTATGAAAATCCCAAACGTAGTTAGTTTAGTAGTTTCTAACATATTTTGCGACATAGCTGAATTAAGTAAGGGGTTGTCATGGCGATCTGAATTCTTATGAGAGTATAATACCTACTTACTAAAGTACTAAACCTACAAAGATGAAATTTGGAAAGTACCTAGGTAGTTTAAGTAGACGTCAATTATAAACCGTATTTGCACAATAGAGTCAAATCAAATGATCTACAAGCTATCTAAAATTTATTTTGAAGGTTCTAACTACGTACATACATACTTATCCATATTTAACCTATAGGTAGAATTGAAATTGAATCTGCTGTATGTAGGTTACGTTACGGTTCATTGTTTTTTTCTAAGCATAGTACATTTTTATGACAGATTTTGTTTATGAAAGTAAGAGACTAAGTACAAAGGTGTTTAGGTTAAATATGAGTTGAATATTATGTGTAAAAAATATATTCAGTACCTAGGTAGCTGGTTAAAAGGATAGGTACATTGTTTCACTTCATTATTTATTTTATTTACTAAGCATACCTACCTATTTAAATATTTAGGTACCTATATATTTTTCTACGTCTGTCAGAACTTATAGATAGGCATAAATAGACTTTCATTTTATATTCATAGAATGAATATAGCTAAGTATCATATGTACTAACCTACCTATATAGCTCAACGCATAAACGAGGGTTGGCATCTTTTAGCGGGGCTCATGAAATTGGCGCGGCCATAAAAATAGCGTTACGCCATTCGTCGGGCCATAATAAAACTGGAAGGTCCCAACAACCCTCGCTTTATCCCCTCACAGGCACTTTAATAGTTTTTCATTACTCAAGTAGACGACCATAAAAAGGAGCATAAACTTTAGGAAGAAAATTGCACGGCTTGCATAATACCGAGCGCCTACGGTGAGTCGTAAAATGTACAAGAACAAAATTGGATTTGGAGATTATTTGTCGTGAATTATTTATGGTCACCACAATGTGTTTTTTTCAAGGGGCGATACAAGAATTATGACTTCGTTATACCGACAGAAAAGATAGAGTTCAAAACTCGAAGAACTGATATATAACATGATGTTGAACATATCGAAACATAGGTATATGTTGATACTCCAAAGCGAAAATTTGCGTTTTAGACTGTTATGTATACCTAAAAGATATGTATGTATTATGCGTAGGTATACAATTCCGAGTCTGAGTCTTGGTATAAATACAATAATTGATTATATATTCTTACTTATCAGATGGATTCCAGACTAGGCATGCTCCATCGCTGACTTCCTAGTCTTGCGAATTTGTGGTCTAATGCCGCCTTAAAGAAAACGATATGGCGAATCTGCAAGGCAGTTTGTAGGCAGTACCTTGTTCTCATATATATATATATATATATATATATATACATACACTCAATCTTATTGAGGTGCATACCTATTTACTACTTTTAAATATAATTTGAGAAATGATAGGTAGCTATAAAAAATAAATTTGAAACAAGTTGTTTATTTTGACTTAGGTACTGATTCATCCTAATATTTTTATATCATATATATTTTTAGTACTCCTTTTTAGGCGGGTTTCGTAGTATGTCGTAATTATTGCACGACTTAGGCACAATGCATTTTTCATACCATCATCTCGGAAGAGTATTTTTGCTATTCGATATCTGAGTGCAAAATCCGTTTTTATCCGCTAGAGGATAAAGTAAATTTGAATTTAGAATATCGTGTGCACTAAGTTTATGAATTAAAAACCTCATTCAACCTATTTACTTCTACCTCTATGGTGTCAAATTCATCATACAACCTTTTTATTTTATTAATAACTCAGACTCGGAACCTTTTCCCTGTTTTATTTTTTTTTTAATTTGTTTTGCGCGCGATATATCTTTTCACCTCATAAAATAAGTGAAAAAATTAAAATGATTGATTAAATTTTTTATTTTTCGTATGTAGTCATTTCCTCGCTGAGATGGGATGAAAAGTTACGTGTTGCACTCGAGTGCAAAGATTTTCCACCTCGTGCTCTTTTAATTCACTCGTTAACGCTCAGGATTCTAATTTTTAAATCACTCGATGCGCTCGTGATTCAATTTTAAAATCTTTCGCTTGCTCGGTCATCAAAAGTGAGCACGCGTTTAAAAAGCAACTTTACACTCTTATATAACAAAAAACTATTCTTATACACTTGACGTAAGTAGTAGGTAGTAATTATTCTGATAATGTTCGATTTTTAACTGTGACTTAGCTGCTTTGCGGGTGGGATGATAACTGATAACAGCGTCCACAAGTGCGTGATACACACTATATACGAGTAATGTACCACGATTTAATACATGTGACAGTTCATGAAATTTATTTAAACTATTTTAAGTTTGTTACACACATATCTTATATGTACTTATAATGAGAAATGAGGCCCAAATATTTCATTTGATTTACTTCTTCGGTAATCACATATCACGTAAATTGTTGTAAAACACTAAGTACTTAGCAATATGATTGGAATACTAAATGTAGGTATATTCCACAATTTAGCAGTGCGCACAAATAGCCGTTTTTTGCGAGTCATCTCTACCAAACTTTATTGGAACTGGTCGGTGCCAGTGCTGCAACTGGTTAGAGCTGCAGCAAATTCCTATTTGGGAGAAATATACTCCTCAAACGAAAAACCTGACGATGACTTTCTGGTAGGTATCAATACTAAGTACGTTTCATGAATATTTACTAGGTAGAAAGTATGAAATGTTTTTACCTACGTGAGGAATAACTTCCCAGACAAACATACATAGGTACATATATGGCAGTCGATAGCAAGATGCTTCGCTTGCTGTGTCAATAAAATGGAATCAGCGGGGAATAACTACCAGTACATAACTCATCTAGAATTGTAGTAAGTAAAGTTCTCATTCTTGCAAGAGAATAGACATAACTACTTCGAGTTATTCATTCTGGATGAGCTGAAGATTGGATCACAAGCAGTTTCCATCATCCTGCATAAACACCTTAAAAAGGTTGCGTGACTGGTAGGTGCCGCATTATCTCAACAAAAAGCAATCTCGTCATTTTGATTGGTGTAAAGGATTAGTAAGAATCATTCCATTAATAACTGATTAAGATGGCGTAACTACGTCTACCAAAAATACGTAAATAAGAAAATCTGTGTTAGTTAGTTACTTATAGGTAAGTATGCTTACTTCAATGTGCGGGTAAAATAAACACCTATTTGAGTTTTGTAAATTCTAGTTGAAGAATGGCATCTTTAATTAAAACATTTTTAACCGACTGCCCAAAAGGAGGATGAGGTTATTCGAGTGTATGTTAGTAGGTATATTATGTGTATCTATGTTTAACTCTTTGTGACCCTCTACAGCCTAAATAGGTGGACTGATTTTGATGCGCGAGGTGTCATTGTCTTTTAGTAAAGGCTATGCTTGATGCATCACGCGGTTTCACTCGATGAGATAAATTTGTCTGAAATTTTTGCAGTCGCTTTATTCAAAGCTTACTACGAGTAGGTAATCCCTAACGTATTAATGATATCATGTATAGATACACCGTCACATGCAGAGCTAAATTGTGTGTTTTAAGGCGAACGAAGAACTTTGCAAAGCGTAGGTATGATTTGGATCTGCACCGAGGACTTTCTCACAAAACTACTTAAAAATTACGCAATTAGTGTTAAAAGTGGAAGAGTTGCTCAAAAGTTATTAACTGGTCAAAGCGTTATTAAAAAGTTCAACGGTGAATATAACAATAAGTCAGGTAAGTATAGGTATTTTTTTTAAATAGCAGTTTTTTTTCGACTAAATGAAATAGCAGTAGTAATTCAGCTAGAAGTTATATACTTAAATTACAAGTTAATAAACCGTTTTCTGTCTCAAGCTTTCGAGAGACCAAGGATGGGAGTTATATAGAGTTATATACTCGTATATAGTCAGAAAACAATAATGAAACGATAGGAAAGTTAATTTTTTTGAATAATTTGAATGTACAAAGCAATGCATTTTAGGTAATAATAACTTACAAAATAATTATATTCATAGCAATACGGTATAAAGAAATTTTCCGGACCAAGTTACGAATTACGATACAAAATAAATATCTCTGGGACAAATGGGTATTTTGAATTTTATTATTACTTATGATTCGTATTTTTTACCTATTTCACGAAAACGGAGGAGGTACTCAATTCGACTGCATGTTTTAAATATTGTTACTTGATTTCTCCGAGACTCTTGAATAACATCACGTTAAGTAGGTATTTTAATTTTATAAAAATGATACAATAGCAAAAAAAATTAAGTTGGTAATCACCTGGAGGATGAAGGAACTTAATTCGACGGGTATGTTTTTTTAAATGTATGTTATCTAATTTCCCGGAGAGGGCTTTCAAATCGGGTATATATATGGTGGTCCCTTTTAAACTTTATCAAAATCAGTCCAGAGATTTGATTTTTAAATCGTAATCGTGATTACCAACTTCCATTAGGTAACTAAGTACGGCAGGCGCCGATAGAAATTTTTCAGTGAATTATTTCAAAAATGTATCAAATCGAGTACCTAATCTTTTTTGTAAGTCGGTACCGATATACCAACATTATAGGTATTCCATCAGGCTGCAAAGTATGTACGTAAAGTAAGTTCATTTTTATTCGTTAGAACACTTTATTAATTGGTCTATGAAGAGTGATTTTGTGTTATGTGAGTGGACGTTTATTTCCTTTGTATTATTTCTTAATAACATTTTGTATTGCGGTACTAGATACCTAGGTACCTATGTTTACGGGTGGTTTGGTCTGAAATATTAGTTCGTATTATGCAGCGTCTAGAAATACCTACTTGTATTGCCATCATATCTAAGTGGGCACCTTCCTTTATTCTCACCCTACAAGTCGTCACAATTTTTCATTAACTTTTACGACTGCCTACCATTACTCCCCTTGTTTTCCCCAAAAACATACATAAAATTCTAGTACATAATGTATGAAATGCGCAAGAGGGTTTCAATATCCTGATGGGACATATAACTGATTAGTTCTGCAGTGTGATGCGTCGTAAACCCAGCCTGTGCTAAATAGGATCAATCTGGGAATTTACGATATTGTAAATCAAGCTTGTTTGGTTGTGTTGTGACAATAGGGCATGGCCAGTGGGTATAGTTAATGGCTTTTCTTAGTACTCATGTGATTCCGTTATATTGAAGCTTCTCACGCATTGGAATACAAACAGATTGATTTGTTTCTAGTCTGGAGAGTGATGATTCAGTTCATTATAACTCATTAATTTTGCAATAAATATGTTAATCTTATTTCATTAAATTAAATTAACCATTTTGTACACCTGGAAATAAATTTAAATACGTTTCTATTCCGAATAAAGGTTATTAAGTATTTTAGGATTAACGTTTGATGTTTTTAACCTGATAAGAATTCTACATTTTGGCAAATTCCATTTTCTGGGCCTGAACGAGTAAAACTTAGAAAAGCTTCTTTGAAAGTTTTAAGTACTTACATAATACATGGATAGGTAGGTAAATTGACTTTTTGAAATCACAGATAGAAAGAGTTTAACACTAAAACTTAGTAAAACTACTAAAAATAAGTGTACAAACTAGATACCTACTGATTATAATATCCCTATGTAGAAGCTTTTTTTTTAAAACACAAAATAATAAATAATTGAAGTAGACGATAGGTAGTAACGTGAGGGACACGTCTCTCTTAAAAATAAAAAATCCATCTCGTTGGCCACGATAAAAAGTGCGACACATAAAATAAACTGGGAATAGATCCTCTCCTCCGCACTATAAATACTGCAACCATCCTCGTTCTAGTCTAAACATTTATTTACTTTTATACGTTGGTATGGTGGGTTCGTAATGGTTAATTTATAGTTGTCGGAAAATCGAGTGATTGCCACCGTTTTTCACCGTATTGTTTTAGGAGTAGATATATGTTTGTAAGTTTGTATATTTCGTATGTAAGTAAGTATGTATGTCTTAACTCTTTGTGAACCACTACAGTCTACACCGGTGGACCGATTTTGATTTGCGAAGTGTATTTGGATTTGTAATTATCTGCAGATGGTTGTGCAATAAGTAAAGTACCTACTGATTGCATTTCGCGATAAAATACAGTGATCTACAGTTTTGGCAGTCGAGTTTTTTGAAGTCGCTTCTAACTACAATTTTTTTGTATTTACCTGTGTGAAAATTGATTTCATTTACGTTCGCTTCTACCTATCTACTTAAGTTTTATAAAAGCGTTAGGTAGTATTCAGGGTTATCGGCTAGGGGTGTACTAAGCCGAAAGGGCGTCACTATACCCATCCTAAGGAAAAACTTTCACTAAGGGTCCAGTCTGAATTCGAGAAAAAAAATCGAATTTAGCTGTTCCATACAAAAAGTTGATCGCTCGTCGACAAAATGTATGAAACACCTGATTATTTTTTTCTCGAATTCAGAGTTGGTCCCATAGTGAAAGTTGTTGCTCAGGATAAGTAAAGTGACCCCTTTTCGGCTTAGTAAGCCCCTAGCCGATAACCCTGTATAGTCTAAACGCTTAATATACGTAAGAGTATCAGCATAAAAAAATGCTGGGTAAATATTTGAAGAACTTTATTGGGCACTAAGACAAATGGGATTAGGTAATATTCGTAATGGTCAGAATATTCGCAATTGTTGGAATTGAATGGAGTCAATAATTTTTCTCCCACTCCTCTCGCTCCAACCTTTCTTTTGTCACCTGATCTACGATAGGGGTCAAGTAGAGCTGGTCGTCTTCGTACTTGGTCCACTCTTCCTTGGGGAGGATTTGTTTCTGGGCGGAGAGCTGCAGAGCGCGGATTATGCGGAAGGAACGTTCATCAAGGAGGTGGCTGGGTAACCGACGCAGTGCTTCTTGCACGTCGTCCGTCTCATATAAGCAGTCATCGCGGAGAAGTCCTGAGAAAATACAGTATTAAGGGGAAAATTTACGTCAAAGCTAAATTGCCATTAACGATTTTGAAAAATTTTAGGAATTCACTGGGTTTGGATACACTATACATATACTAAGTAGTAGGTATATAATTTCTAAAGAGATTGGTACCTACTGAAACAGGTAGATTTTTTTTTGCAAATAGATCCATATTGTTTAAGAAGACGGGTTTTCATGCGTACCTGATTGTTGGAAAGGTTCAACTATATAGTGCGAGACGTGTCATCGTTGAAGACACGAAGGACTCATTTTATCTCTGATGAAGTTCACCGAATGTAAACGAAACTATAGTTGGACCTTTCCAATAATCAGGTACGCTAGAATACTCGTTTTCTTAAACAATATGAATGAAACAAATTGTAAATAGGTAGGTCTTTTTTGAGGGAAAAATAATAGCCTTATACCCACATCGCCACACATATTAGTATTATAAATGTGAGTATGTGTTGTTCCCCCTCTACTCGGCAACTGAGTGACGAATCAACTAAATTTTTAGCAGAGATTGTTCAAATTCCGGAGAGTGGCTTAGACTACATTTTTCTCAAGAGTTCAAACATAACGCGGGCAAAAGCTAGTCTTATAATTTTTTTAAAAAGTCATTCAATGTACGTTTGAGCTTTGTTGTATGTTTTAGCTGACGCGTCCGCTTTAGTATTGGTATGACGTATACTTATTAGGTATACAAACGCTGATTCTATTTTAGAAATTTTGGAAAACTTTAATATCTCTGCTGTATGCTTTATCCCGTCCCGTGAAGAGAAACTCTACATGGGATTGAGCTTATCGGAGATAAGAGGCTTGAAACGCCTATCCACGCAAGTTACACGAAATAACCTGCGTAAAGCTCACGTCTTTGTTTTAGAACAAGACGTAGCTTTCTTGTCAGTTCATAGTTTCTGCTGGAACTGTATGACACTGATAACTGGAATCTCTGAGAACATTACATTCAGACGGATAGAATACGGTTTCAGAAATTTATTTATTAATCTCATGAGAATAACATGCACTTCCTGAGATTACATGCCACTTAATTAATTTTGCTATAGACCGCAGTGAACGAAATGCACTATAAATCTGTAAAACTAACTTAAATAATCCAAATTCAGCTATTTTAGAATTGAATTAGTTTGAAAAAAATAAAATATGGTTAGTATACATAAAATAAAAATAGGGTAGTTATCATTAACAAACAGTGTTATTTTTCTACTGTATGAACTCGAACCGGTTTCTTAGCGTTGCGCGCGTTGCATTGACAAAGGTACACTATCTAAGGTATGTTCTACACTGCAGGAAGTACAAGTTATTTTCTTGATTATAAATATTGAATATTAAAACAGCATTTTAAGGTGATGATTATTAATAGCATAGCATAGAATGACATTCTTAACTCTTTGTAAATGTTAATTACTAACAAGTATTGATTTACTATACTTACTAAAAATAAGTAAACTAAAACCAGCTATAGCATGTGGTTAAGTACAAGTGTCGTAAATCTGTAGTATTGCTAGACGGACTATTTGAAATTAGTATCGTTATTTTAGTACCTAATTACTTGCAGCATTAAAACACAACATATCTTTTCTTTTCTTTACAATATATCTTATAATATCGACCAATGAGAAACAGAAAAAAGAACTAATAGTGACGCTTCCCGGGGTTTTTATTAAAAAGTTAGCGTTTTCAAGAAAAGAAAATAAGTATGTGTTGTTTGGCTCATTCCGTCTTCGACCATCTTGTTCTGAAATTTTGTTTCCTGACTTGTTACCTGTATTATATCAACTTATGTATAGTTGACAGTAATTCAGTGTAAATAAAAGTGACAAAATTCCTAAATGAGTTTGAATTCATCAAAAAGGCGACTTAAAAAAAATCGACTCCTAAATCTTTAAACCTGCATTATATATATATATTTTTTTTTTAATTATTATTTTTTAATTTTGATGTACCCAGTGTCACTCACACGACTAAGACGAATCTATTGACACTACTCACATAAAAATACGACTACAAGTTTAGGCTCTGAGGCGTGCCAAAGAAATATAAAAACATACATTCACACACACACACAAAAAAACATAACCCTCCTTATTTCACAGTCGGGTAAAAATATGAACTTTTTTTCTAGAGCATTTAGCAAAATTCGTCGGAAGATTAAAAAAATCACTCTGCAAGTTTGGCAGGTTTCCGACTATGTTTCCCTCCGGAGAAGTTTGAAATTCTCCGATGATAGACAAGTGCCAAGTACAAAGTCAAGCGTGACATAGTGATCACTTAGCCAGGACCAGTATAACTTCCTAATACGATATGAATAGTATTATCAAACGAGGTAGCTAGATACTCTGCAGAACCGTGCCTATCATGAGATGCTCACCTTACAGGTTTATAAAGGATTGATACCTATGTTCACTTTGAAACTTAAGTTTAGGTATATAAAAAAATTAGTAACTGTCATCCGCGACGCTGCTCGGGTCAAAATATAATAATAATAGGAATATCGTTTTAATATCAATCAATTTACAGAATTTTCAACCTTTGTAACATCATTTGAAATTTTACTTAGGAGTTGTATTTCAGGAATTATTTCTGAGTACACTAATACGTCCTATAATGAATTCAACCTTCAAATTTCATATCTCTATATGTTCTGCGGTTTAGCCTCTGCGTTGTTTGCTAGTGAATAACCTTACTCTTTTATGTAAGTATGTACCTAGATATTAATATTAGTTTTCAGTAATTCAGACACATATGTTTACAAAAATAATACATAACTTAATCAGGGTCCATGTAAATACATGGACCCTGATTAAGTTATGTAAGGATGTAGTTTAGAATAATAGAGATATTTCGAGCACAGGCCAAGACAGTGTTCTTATAACTAGTTATATAATATGCCTACCTACATTAAACGAACAAAAGATTCTAATATTATGTGTAATTATGTAACCTATGTATGTAGCAAAGAAAAATATACCTGCTCTAACAAAAAATAAAAATTAAGTATAGGCTAAATGAAATACTAATATTTACAACTTATCCTCGATTGAAATCTTTAAGAACCTACATTTTTCTTCAAAGAATTCTTTTAAGGTGTTTCTACACCTTAAAATTTTTGTACCAAACATTAAAGGAGTTTTGGAAACTAAATGTTATAGGAATAATAATGGTAATGAAACGGCAACGTATTTCGAAGTAGCATAATGAAACCGTATAAAAGAATGGGAGATACTTACCGTATTTATTAAATCCTGATATGTTGTAGGCCCATTTCTTCATGCTATCTGTAAGTAGTAGTAATTATATAGTAATATTATTGAATGGAAACAGAATTCAGTATCTTATTCTTTAAGAATACTTACTAAGACGAACAGCGGTTGTGCGTAATGCCATTTTTAAGGCGGATTCGTCTGAAATCTGAGTTAATTGATAGGTGAGCGGTTTTTCTTTGCTTACACTTTATTTTTCAGAGTTTATTTAGGTTTAATTATTGGCAAATAAGTTTGTCATAGATTATTAAGAATATCAACAACTACTTTATTTCAAGCATAGAAAAATAAATGCAAACTTCAAAACGTAAACATGGAGTTTCAATTACAGGGCCAAACTTAACTTTTTTCAATGAATATACTTTATAGCTAGCTATCAATATATTTTCTACATATTATTAAGTAAAGTATCCAATCTTGTGTTGAAGACTCATTATTGTCTACTAATTACTAAATAGCTTTTAAAATTACAAACATTAAAAATTTTTGACTCCCCATTTAAGTTAAGATATTGGAAGGACAAATTAAAAATAACGTACACCTATCTTTTTATTTTTTCCGAATGTAATAATTATGTTTATGAAGATTTTCGAAAATATAAGAAACGTTTAGCATTATGTTATTATCGTCAAAAGCTCGTAAAAAAAGATTATTATTTATCTGTAATTTTGTTTTATGTTTTGGTACGGTTCACAGGTGACAGTTACAATCATATTTTTATTGGTGACATCTGACGTTATTAACATAAATACGAAAATTGTTTTCATCAGTTTTTTCTAAATAACTCGTAAGTAAGTTGGTAAGTAAGTAAGAAAGAAAGAAAAAGGATATAAAAATCTGGTATTTTTAGTATGAACTGAAGTTCATACTAAAAAAACCAGATTTTGACCCTGAAGGTTCAGTAAGAAAAAGTTGCACCCATGTTGTAGGTACCATGTTGTCAATCGACAAAGTGCGCAGCTGCAGGGATAGAAAGAGACAGAGAGTACGTGGGTGAAAGATTCGTCGCCATGCCAATTCGCTCCATTCAGTAGAGATTAGGGATCCATAAGAAATTATTCCAACTCGGAATTCAAGAAAAAAAATCATAGTCGAAGAGAATATTCCCATATAACGTATGATTTCTTTCTCGATTTCGGTTTCATAATGAAAATGGTTCATTATAATGAGAAATCTTTTGACTTAGTAGGTACACCCCTAACCTTGTAATATACCAAAATACACAATGCGTAGGTATATAAGTATGATTGTATGTATGGTTACACCCATATTAGCACACAATATTACTGCCTATATGACATGCATAAAAGCATCTACAAGTCTATACCTACGAGTCCGAGTAAGTAAGTATATACCTAATTTTTATCTTTGCGACACTTCATAAGCAACCAATACCTAGGTAGGTACTAAGTTAAAGTTCGGCGTTAACTGTCGACCTGGCGACCATGATGATTTGGCGACTTTATTTAAAAATCACGACATCCATCCACTTGTCTGTTTTTGTTCATATTCAGGAATCTTAATTAATGTTGTGTTCTGCATTTGTGTATCAAATATTATTGAAAGCAGCCAATAAATGGCGTCGCTGATGACGTAAATATTCAGACATTTCATTACAACTAAACACCAATTTTCGTCATGATTAGTTCGAAACTGCTTCCTTTACGCGAGTACGAAATTTCAGGAGACATATACAGACATGAGTACAAATATCATACTACACAGAGGAGAGAAATATTTGGCAACTTCGAGGCAGACACGCCTCACTCATTTCGCTCGCTCGGTCAATAATTGTATAGGTCAACATATTTTACAATATTTATATTGTGTTAAGACGGCCATGGGATTGTTTAGGTATATCTCGTAAGGTGCCAACGGGGCTAACTATTACATAATAATTAGCTACTTATAGGCAGAATAGATAAGTGTATCTTATCTTTGGTATAAATAAAAAAAATAAGTTTTAAGTAAAATACGGAACCCAAACAAACAGCAGCGGACTTACTCTTTGTACCACATCCAGTGGGATTCAAACTGGATGCTCATCATTTATATCTGACGAACTCTCCCTCTGACATTTCGTCCCGCCTTTTTAGCAATGGCGGCGAACTAAAGCCGATCTCATTGGACGATGGAGCTGATTTTGGAAAATTTATCAGGACGCATGCCCTTTCAACTACATTTTTATAATCTTTGTCAGGTGACAGTTTGATACATTGTGCATTTCTATTGGTAGATACTTAGAAGATTCCCGGGGTATAAGATAGGTATTTATGTTCTGGCAAAGATGGGTTGAATGATATCTAAAAATGGCGCAGCGTCCGTTTGCCACTTTGCATTCCGTGTGTGTGGTTACTATTAAGTGGTTACTTGAGATATATATTTTTGACAAGGTAAGTAATAGGTACTTATATCAGCATCTACATTACCTACTCATGAATATCCTACCTAAATATCCTACTTAACTATATTTATGTACCTATTTTGTAAAATCATTTGAAGTCAAATTAAGCGATTACCATTAGCCAAATTAGCAATAACCAAGTTAATAAGTAGGAACCTATATAAAGGTTATATATAATACTATCTGGGCCCCGCGGTTTCACCCGCGTAGTTCCACATTGGATTATCGATATAATGGGGAACTACTTTTTTTAAAGTCGGTTAAAAAGTAGCATATGTTCTTTCCCGGGGTCCAATCTACCTGTGTACCAAATTTCATCCATAACAGTTCAGTGGTTTTGTCGTGAAAGCGTAACAGACAGACAGACAGAGTTACTTTCGCATTTATAATATAAGGCTATCTTAATTTATTGTATGTAGGTACTATGTAGGTTATAGTATAAGTGACAATATATACCTACCTATTTATTATGTGTCTAATATATTATAGCACATACAAATAAATAAGTGTTAAAAATCCGGGCTTAGCACATTTATTAGATAGGTAGGTACTTACCTATAACCTTCATAATATAATCAGTTATAAATGTACAATGAACTAAGTTATAGTTAAGTGTTAGTACATATTTAGTGGTAACTTAGTAATACCTACGTAATATAAGTAGGTACCTACTTACTTTTTTTAATGATTATGTCTGAGTTGACTGGTCTGGCAGGCACTTATTATTGCCCTCACAGGCACAAACTATATCAAAAGTTCTCATTTACACTGTGCAGCACGCAATGTCTCGGTCAGACTGACAAGGTGCGGAAATGGGTTTTACGACGAGTCATTTGAAATAGGTCCAATTTAACTAACAACGTTAGAAAAACGTACCTAAAAAAGTAACCTTTTCGTAAACAAAAAGGGAATTATTTGTAAGACGTACATAAACCTACAGGATTGCGAAACGAAAGACCGGAATAGTAAAATTATCTAGTGTAGGTACTCGTAATAATACCTAGGTAAGTATAGGTATAATACCTAAACGTAGCTTCACTTACCTATTTGCTATAGGCAGCAAGTATAGATAGGTATACTAGGTATCTTCGGAATATGGAGAGGACAATAATAATGATCTTGAATATAATGTTCATGTTAGATAGGTAGGTACAAATGCGTACCTAGGCATTTTACTTATTGTATAATTTAACAATCAATGGCCCATTTTTTAATATTCGTGACGAGTGACCTACTATGAGCATAATACAATTCTACAACTTTCGTTAAGATTACCTATTCATAGGTTGTTGACCTACTTTTTTGAATACTATGATCTAAAGTAGGTATCTACGCTAATATAGCTATATACCTACCTGCCAACTATAAACAATATTTATAGGTAATTTAGTGTTAGACTAGTAACGGAGACAGTTTGCTCGAATATTTTGCATAAACAAAAAGCGTCATATTACCCCTTTGTACTTATCGAATCTTTGTTTTCTATCAATGGAAGCTGCTATTGATTGTATTTTACGACGGTCGTCCGTTCACAAAGCATCCGATAATCACCACAATTGTTATTTTTATCTATTTATGACTCAAATAAAATGTAACAAAACAGTGTGTGAGCTTGTCTTGATGATTCTTGATCCTGCAATAAAAATTAAACCCGTCCATAGTGTGGACTGGGTCTTCTATAGCTATGCTAGTAGTTCTTCGAACTGTTGATCTCGCAAATTGTAATAAAAAAAATATAGAGAAATGTTCCTTTTTTAAATTTTTCTCAAAAGACCATTTACAAGATATGCTAAAGTTTTTTATGAAAGGGGAAATAAAGGTACAGTGCATAAAAGAAAATGTATATAGCAATTTTCTGACTTTTTTACTTATAACTTCTTTAATTTGAAATTTGGTTAAAACAAATTATATGAACTTATGTGTAGGCAAAGCAATTTACTACAAATTATGTTTCGACGAATTTTTTGTAGAACGTAGGTATTGTTTCCGAGATATCGCGAAAAAGGTGTTTGAACCCGTTTTTCCAAGATGGCAGCCGTGGGACAAGGGTGGCTACCCCACAAACTTGGGATTAAGCTTCGATTGACACCCCACACATGTCCCATAAATAAAATTGCGTCCTCTAACGAATGCAATATTAGGTCCTTAAATTGTAACATTTCCATGGACTAAATGCAATAATTTTACGACTGAAATCTTTTCGTAAACTCCTAAAAATAACCCTACTGATGGCGATGACGTTCATACCAATTTAAAAATAATTTCAATGGAAAAAATTCAATCAATTTTGATACTTAGGTATCAAAATTTATTGAATTAGGTTTTGGTAGCTAGTGCCAAAGATTGATTGATTTTTGCTTTTTTTATTTCAATCAATAAATGTTTTCGATTTGTGTTATTACCGCTAAGCAATTTAAGACCTTATTTCTACAACAGTAGCGTGTTCTATCTGATAGAACATGAATAATTTATCGAGAGCGCCCTCTTACATGTTTTGCATTTAACACGGTGGACTAACTGAAAATGGTTACCAACGAGAACTACATAAAATCATGGTGGCTTCCATGCGTAATAGCCAAAAAATAGCTTACTGACTCAGACAGAGAAAGACACTGAACTATGCTTACTGACTGTAAAGGTAGTTTCTTGACTTTTCGCTAGGTGTCACTTGTGAACAAACTCAAGCAACAAAGGGTTCTCAAAATTCTGTGCACAAAACTCGTAAACTTTGATGTACGCTATTAGTCGTTGTAGTTTAATGCTTTGAGTATAGATGGCGTGTTATAACTGCGCCAACAAATATGTGAGTGGAGCGTAGACAGAGAAAGAAACTACTTTACTGAACTCTTTGGAGTGAAGGCTTATTTATTTTTAATAGTTATTATGTGTAAATTTGTATGTATGTGTGTATGTATACCTAACTCTTTGTGACCCTCTACTGCCTAAGCCGCTGGACCTATTTTGATGTGCGGTGGTGTTACGGTTTCTTCTTTATCTAGTAGCATAAAAAAATCTATGCTAGTAGGTAGGTAGATAAGTCGCGTCGCATCGACCAAGCTCTCCGTGATAAGTAGATATAGGAATATATATAATATGAGCTCCAGGTCCCCACGGCTCTTACGCAAAGATATAAATAGGTACCTACCTATTAATACCCAGGTACTGCTATTGTCTCGCGTCGGACTCTCTTGTTAACGAATAATAGGTACATTTGGTATAATTAGGTATATTTATACCCATACTTAATTATACTTATAGCTTAGTTTGACTATATTGGTATAAAGGAAATAACAAAAATCAAAGACTTATCCAACATTAATACCAATAACAGTTAGGTATAGTTACCTATCATCTTTATTACTTTTATCCTACCTACTAATTCTTACTTACCTATTGCAATTAATTTATAGTTAAATGGGTATTTAAGTATATCTATATGATTTTCTTATTTACTTCTAGGTATTGTAGGTATGATAAAGCATAATGCGCCCCACAGGTGGTCGCAGGTAGCACGCTGTATAAGGTACCTACGAGTTGGAATCATATCATATATCCTAATACTTAATCATCCACAGTCTTTTTTCCCCACTGCAGGGTACAGACCTCTCTCATAATGTCATCCTCAGCATCGGCAGTCGACTAAAGCTGCTTTTCCCTAGCCTAAATCTTCTGTTTACGACAAGCTTTTTGCGTATTTACCTATAGGTAATTATCTACTAAGTAGGTACATAACGTACCAAGGGTCTAAGTTGGGGGTGTTCCATAAGCTGAAAAGTGCTCAAGATGAACGTTGGGAAAGTTAAAAACTCTTTTAAAGATCAACCCGGTATGGAAAAAAAATAATCAGCTGCTTCATAGAAAACGTTTATCAGTCTACGTTTAGAAAAAGTACCTACTTATTGAACATTTGTTTTTTTTTGTATTTCGTATAGTAAAAACGTTCTTCGCCTTGATAATAAATGTTATTGGTTAGAAGTTTACCGACCAAGTTGAAAAAAATTAGATGTTTTAAGACTACATCTCGATATGACTACTTACCTAGTAGCGGATCGCTTTGAGACTCAATCTCGATATGACTAGGTAGGTATGTACATCGTGTTAGGGCTACTCTCCGAGCTAGGGGATAGCTCTCGGACTATATATGCATATAAATCGTGTCTTTTATAGAAGTGTATAGAGTTATCGATTAGAAAGAACCCCCTCTCACCTTAGTACATATATATTACTCACCTACTATAGCTCACCTACATATATATTACTTACCTACTCGTATCTACTTGATTTTTTGTTTCAGATTAAATCATCTCGCCAATTTTCCTTCAATTGTATGCCACAACTCATGGAGATGGTGTTCTCGCTTTAAGATATGTATGTATAGGTACGTTTTGATAACTAATAAACTCAAGTAGGATAGCTTGTCTCATACACCAGACTACCCCTAAACTATCGCAGTAAACAGCAGTTCCATTACCGGCCACCATTATATCGCCCGTTAACCGGTAGGTAGCCACGTATAATTACATCGCTGAAAGTAATCGTTAAATCCCCTCTGGCGCTAATCAACGGATTAACGGCTTAGGTGATGCGGGCCTTTTGCTTGAGTGTACAAGTATGTACCTATCTAGTAGAACAGAGTAGATAATCTACAGAGGGTTTTTTTACAAACCTAATTGATCGAGTAAGCGAAACGTCTCTGCTATCTGAGTCTTGCAAATGTTTCTATCGCCTGTCAGTTTTTTACGTACTATATATACTTGAATGTTTGCCGGACAATTCGTACTCACGCACTGGTCACATTTTTAACCTATCTTCATGAAACTTTGGTATAGATAGAACTTAAAATTTAACCACAGTTTAGGTTCAACAAATTTTCAGGTTTTTTTATTGCGGGAGTATTTCCTCCTAAAACGGGTAAAACTTGGAATAGATTTTATTACTCGCAAACTTCGATCATTGTTGATCGAAGCTCGCAAAACAAGAAAACTTATTGGTAGCGTCACTAGCTATCGTTTTTAAATCACAAGGTAAGATAGAGTAAATAAATTCATGCGGAGGAATTGGCGTAGGTGCTGATTTATTTATAACGTTAACCCGCTCAGTCGATGAAAACTTATATAGTTGTTGCGAGGTCTAAGTTGGGATGAGCTTATACATTTATGATGAGAATTGACCCTCGGTGGCTAGTCACTTTGTTGCTGGTCGCCCCGTCTGCTTGTCCACCTGAAACTGAAAATATATTACTTAAATTTTGTTGAAAAATAATTTGCTATACCTAACGCTTTAAATGTAAACAATTTATTTTGCACAATTGCTCCTACCATACTATCCCCATGTTATATATATTTATATTGGAAGTACTAACACACAATTTAACGCAATACTAATATACAACATTAGAACGTACAAAAAATCCAGTAATATTTTATAAAAATATTATTGATGGCTTTATTTTGTATCGTCCCTAAATCTGATTCAGTTCACTTGATTTCACTCGAAATTCGAACCCCTAGCCTTTCACCCTCCGGAAATTTACCACCCTACCACCCCCGCGCTGTATACAGCATCCGCCATGTTTTACGATCTGTGCAAGAGGGTCGAATACTCTTTTTTGCCGAAGCGAGAGAAGGACAGAAAATGCAGGGGTGCAAAGGAAAGGAATTAGGCATGAGCAGCCTAAATGTATAACAAGTACAAAAGAGGGTGACTGTTTTGCTGAAATGTATCGAAACTTGTTTAGTTGATGTAAGGGTGTTTCTTATTTTACTTATAATGCTAAAGAGAAAGAGGAAGTAAAATGCAATGAAAGAACATTACCTAAATGACCAAGATCACTACTGCTAGAAAACATGTTTTAAAGACTATTGTATTTGGCAGATATGTCAAAAGGTTGCTGAGATATGAGGTCGTATACCTACCAAGTTTCGTAAAGATTGAATAAAAATTGCGACCTGTACGACATACAAGCTGACAGACGAAAGAACAGTTGGACAGACTCGAAGCAGAGACGCTATGCTCGCTATTTTCGCCCAGTCAATAAATTGATTCAAACTGACAGCATTTAGGTTCTCTTTCTTGCTCAGTAGGTACTTTTATACAATTATGCATTCTTATAGGACCTACCACCTGCTCAAATTCCATAGCAATATTTCTTCCCCTAAGGAAAAGCACTAGAGTGAATTTTCCTGTAAGTCAAATAGACAGAGGAGTTATTGCACTCGTTAGCGAGGTCGTTACTTTTCGTTATTTGATCGCATTAGGGGGTGAAGTTTTGTTAGTACTTTTTTTGAGTTTCAATCCAGATAAATTTATATATCGATTTGTTATATCGAAGTCTAATAAAAGGAAAAATAACAAACTTCAATCATGTGTCTATTAGATAAAATTTACAATCTCTGGTAACTTGCCTTAGTGCTAGCCGCGTAGACGCAAGGCTAATAAATTAAATTCTAAGCTTACTTGATTAAATTATTTAACAACTAGCTGACCCGGCGTACCGCCAAACATATATGTTTCTCAACTTTTAAGCCTTCCTTGAACTTTCATAATAAAAACCAAAATTAGCTAATTCGGCCCAATCGTTCTTGAGATTTTTGCTAGACAAATGAACAGAGATTGATTTTTATATATAAGAGAAGATGAAACCGCCCCTATAGGAACAAGACTTTCCGATCTTTATGTTTTGTGAATTTGTTGTGAGACCTCGGCCCAGATAGACGCAATAGTCATGGCATAGGCGTTATTCATTTGCATCGAGGTTTGACCAATATGAGTTCGATTATTGGCTGGAGCAGGTGTTCTGCACCTGGTTTTATGGCATCTGATATCCAAAAAAAAATTTAATGGAAACAGATTTAAACAATCTTACTAAAAATATTGGTTCAAGATAGAATTTATCGTCTTTGTAATATATTGAATACTGTAGAATTTTCCTGCAATAATTCTATACGAAATACGTAAATACTAAAACGCACTACATAAAAACACGGAGTGGGTACGAAAGTGTCTATTTGCATCCATTTGCAAATATCCATTCCATAGATGAGGAAGAGGGGATTGTTCCCTATGCTAACATTAAGAAAAGCAAGTGAACTGTTTATTTTACCGTATACGACATAAAACCGTTAGGGGTTAAATCACCCCTGATGCATTTGATTTTATTGAAATGCTTAGGCACGTTTTTAATCAAAATTACTCGGCAAGGGAAGTAAATTATGTTTTAGATTGAGATGCCTTATTCTCACATGCATGTTTAATTAAAATATGCATGTAAAAACGAGTATGAGGATTTGCATTTAAATTAATTTGCGTATGGTCATATATTTCCATTTGTAATGTCGTATCACATATCGCATAAAATATGTATACATAATAATTCATAAATGTAGCTCAGGCTGTGTCAGTTCAAAGCTTGCTTTTCAGAGAGATTATCGGCAAAAAGCCCGGAATGTCATTTTTGATACGAAAACAATTTGTTCTTAAAGGTAACATAAAACTTATATGCGTTTTTCTAAAAGTACGAATCGTTGTACTAATTATAAAATTTATAAAGTGGAAATAGGTAAGAAAAAAAAATTGGAGTGCATACCTATAATGATAAAATAGATAATAATATAAGATCTTTTGAAATTGTATATAGAAATAGGTCGAGTTAAGAATACAATAAGATGTCAGAGTGATATCAGCTGTATAGCAACTTATGTTTTGTTTTTCCTGTTCATTGCATTTTACGAGTTATATTCTTGTTTTTGTTACGTGTATTTCTAGTATCGTAACTAAACATATTATTATAGATTAGGTACGGCACATTAAAGTTACGAAAACAGGCCATATAGGTACTATTAGGTACCTATCCTATATTATAGCAATACATAGCGTAAGTACTCGTATAACGCAAAGTTTACCATACAGAACTATAACACTTATGCGCTTGTACATCCCAGCTTTAAGTTCATTTAGAATCTACCCACACAACCACTCTCTCTTGTGTAATTTATATAAGCCTGCGGCACATAAAATTAATTCCTTAACGAGTAGATAGGCACATTAAAATGACACGTGTGTTTAATCACCCTTGCATAAAACAAGAGCTCTGTGAGCGGGTATAATAATGATTATCAGAATGAAGATACGTAATCAACTATTTTGCCTGGTGAATTATGCGGGTTGCTTTTTAGTTTAATCGACTTGATAAAAAACCATGTATAATCAGAATGTGTTAAAACAATATACTTTCAATCTATATCATTATAAAAAAGAACATGTCATACTGATACTGCAGGAAAACCCACAGTTAAGATTTTCTGCTGAAGTTAGTTAAGAATCTATATATCTTACACTATACTTAGTAGTAGTATATCATTCAAATCTTAGTACATAAATTATAAAAGTATGGTTCTCTGTATAACACTTTATAAACCTGCCTTGAAATAATAAAACTGAACCAGACAGACTGCATCGAGTTTGATTAAGTGCACTCCTTTATACAATGGAGGTGGAAATGAACTCAACAGACGAACAAAATCTATTCTAGTGTGAAACCGCAGCTTTCAGTTCTATTTCAACAAAAAGGAAAGTTTCTATACCTCACACAGCTGAATAGACGCTTCGGTTTTCGCCGCAAATAGCGATTTATTTTGCTTTTTACGCGCACAAACTTATTCTTTATTTTACGACGCCGTCGGCTTCTAAGCGTATAATGTATATCGGCTCAGTTGTGTCAGTATGGAAAAGTACAGGTGATACTAGTCATAGCCATATTATTATTTATTCTTTATAAAATTATTAAAAAAATGTAAGAAAACTTATTTTTTCATTTTATAATTTTTTGTTTGTAAAGCCTTATACATCATCTGTCTTCTTTTTGCTGTGATCACAATCACAACATTAACTATAAGCAGCCAAATACATTGACAGTTTTTATATGATAATAGTTTTCCAATGATTTAGCAAGGGAGTATTATAATTTAAGTCTAGATAATTATTTTATTTTGGATAGCAATACCTGCGTATCGATAGGTATTGTACCTATATTGTATAGAACACTGCCAATTATTTATAAGCAAAGGTTTCCAAAAGGTTACAGTTCCTTACCGTTAGCCCATCGTAGTGTTTCTAAGGCTAGTTAGTGCGCTTGTATGGTAAAGTGTCGAGGTAATGTAACGCCGATGTCGGCTAGGCAGCCAGCCGCCCTTTAACGGCGTCGTAATTGTGCGCTGAAATTAAGTGTTATTTTTATGGTGATTTCTCTACTACTACTAAGTTGCTTTAAGTAGGCGTAAAGCGTTTTATTAATTGAAATTATTGCCGCTATTGATGTGAGCTTTTTATGCTCACGAGACAAGTGGTTTAGTGGCAGATTTGAGTGGATCGAATCAAACATAAATTATGCCAGTAGAGTTGGCCCGTGATGTTATTTACTCTTAACATAACATACCTAAAACATTGCATAATCTATACGCGACGAATCAGTCTTATTATTCAGAATTATTTTTATTCGTGTCATTGGTCAAAGAATAATATAGTCTTCAGTCATCGAGAAATATTTTAGTCTTCTTATTTACTTATATCTGTAAAAAAGTAGTTATATTAACAAATATGAAAAAAGGTATCAAATATTTTTCTTGGGTGCAATGGTTTTACACACAAATATGCATATTAGGTATAGTATAACGAACATATACTCTAGATGGGCACAGTATTGATGTCTTATAAGTATTCAAACTCATTTAAGCCCTTCCTATCTGATATCTCCTGACTTTACTTTTATTAAAAAATAACTGAGAATCTTAATTTATGTGGATACATACCTGGCCCATTGGGAGGTTTAGCGAATATTTACGACATCCATACAAGTTGCGTCGGCGCAGGCCTCTACAGAGCGCATGTGCGAACTTGGTCCGCAGGCCATAAACCAACCAACCATAAATTAAAAGCAACTTTGTAGCTGGACTATATGTTTATAGTGTACGCTGTGCCTTACTGCATGTGCGTTGCTTGTTATGCTGAAAAATAATTATATTTTTGTATTAGTTTTACCCAGCTATTAATCTTAATCCTGATAATAACCTGTAATAAAAATTAGACAAAAATTCTGGGATATAAAACCTTTTATTTAAACACAGCTGTACCCGCGACTTCGTTCGCGGTTGTTAACCTTACATTATTATGTCAGTGGGACTTAAAAATTAGAGAAATAATTTCAGTGGTCCGTCTTAAATATTATCATTGTAAAAGATACAATAAGATAGCAGTGTGTTAAACTGTAAATTTTATTAATTAGCGATACAGAGAAGTTTGCACAATTATGTTCAGCATGTTAAGATTCTGCATATCATAAACGCCTATTTAATTTTGAGAATTCTGCACTCATTTCAACCGGTAGGATTTTGTTTTGTTAATGTATGTATACCGATTGCCTATTTATTTTTTATTCAAGACAACTAGCCGTTTGACAACCAGCTCGCTCGACTACAGAAACCAGCGAAACTGCGACCCCTAGATGAAGCATGCCTAGTCTGGAATACACTGGTTCTCAAAAAAGTCCGCTTCAACACACCATTAGCTGTTTGGCGACAGATTTTTCAACTTGAGGGCTATTTAGTTAGCTAGGCAAGTATTAAGATTGCCCTTCCACCATGTTATATTAGGTCCTTACATATGAAATTGGCGTTTTGTCGTACTGGCCACTTTGATCTCAAATATCTCTTTTTTGGTTAGGGATTCCAATTTCAATCGAGTCCAAAGTTTACGAGGGTGACCTCCGTGGGGCTGTACGGCTACTGGTTTCTGATGATTCGTTCGCGCAGCAAAATCAGGATACGCTTAGCGCCCTTGGGCTTAAACACCCAAATCCGTCGCATCCTCTTAGCTTTCCTTTCCTTTAGGATACATCGGTTTCTGCTTTGACCGTTTCGGCAGAGGACGTCGCACTAGCGTTGAGTACATTCTATACCGGTTCCGCGGCGGGTTTGGATAGTATACGTCTGGAGCACTTAAAAGAGCTTACGTCCGCGTCTGCGGGAGAAAATGGCCAGCGTTTATTGGTTAGCTTGGCTAAGCTGGTAAACTTCCTTTTGAGTGGTTAGGTAAATACAATAGTGTGCCCTTATTTGTATGGAGCATCTCTTTGCGCACTTCAGAAAAAAGATGGTGGGATTAGGCCCATAGCCATTGGCAGCGTATTTCGCAGACTGACGGCCAAGCTGGCGTGCCGGTCCATACGAGATGCGATGTCGGAGTACCTACAGCCGCACCAGCTGAGTTTTGGGACGCAGCGGGGGTGCGAAGCCGCGATTCATGCGACACGTGCGTTTGTCATGGATCCCAAGCACTCAGAATGCGTGGTACTTAAAATTGATATTCGCAATGCCTTTAACACACTGGAGAGAGACGTACTTTTGAGCGAGGTCAAGGACCAAATTCCATCTCTCTACCCCTTTCTCTTCCAGGTATATCATTCCCCTTCTAATCTTTTCTATAATAAAAGTCTTATTCTTTCTCAAGTAGGTGCACAGCAGGGAGATCCACTGGGTTCCCTCGTCTTTAGCTTATCGATCCAAAAGATTATTTCAGATTTAAAATCGCCTCTGAATGTGCGGTATCTGGACGATGGGACCATTGCGGGACCACCGGAAGACGTTTATCGGGACCTGGAGACCCTTATTCCTCGTCTCAAAGCCCTGGGTCTAGAGGTGAATCCCTCTAAGTGTGAATTCTTTCCCTGCGGAACTGAGGGACAAGTCCACTTTTCTCGCTTCAGTTCTCTTTTGTTTGGCCTCAAAGAACTTTCTACTGTCTCTTTTACCCTTTTAGGGTCACCTATTTTTCTGGACGTTGTGCCTGAGGCTTTAGTTTCTCGCAGAAGACTTCTCCTGACAGCTCAAGAATGTCTCAAAGATCTTTCTGCTCATGTTGCAATCGTGTTATTACGCATGTGCTTCGCTCTCCCTGAGGTAATGTACCTCTTGCGGACTGCGCCTACCTGGCTTTGTCCATCGGAAGTCTTGGATTTTGACGAGGCTCTAAAAAAAGCTGTTGAGGCAATCCTGAATGTCTCTCTCAACGAGCTGCAGTGGAGGCAGGCGACTCTTCCTATAAGACACGGAGGAATCGGGGTGCGTTGCGCAGGAGATGTGGGCGTGTCGGCTTTCCTGGCTTCAGAGCATGGGGTGTCGGGCCTTGTCACTATAATTCTACCTTCTAATGGTGACGAGGTAAGTGTACCCTTTGCGGTTGATGCCAGGTCAGCTTGGTCGGATCGCAGTTCTGATGTAGCGAGCCCTGATTTGCCTCATGTTCAGCACGCTTGGGATGACATTACTACTAAACTCATCAAGGAACAGTTAGTAGAAGGGGCCTCGGGAGCTGATCTTGCCAGACTTCGGGCTGTATCACAGCCGGAATCGGGAGCATGGTTACACTACCTTCACCCCATCTGGGCACTTTAATGGACGACAACTCTTTGCGTGTGGCAGTGGCTCTTTGCCTGGGCTGCAAGGTGTGTGAACCTCATCGATGCACCTGCGGTTCCATGGTGGAAGCAGATGGCCATCATGCATTAAGCTGTCGTCGTTGTTCAGGTCGGTTTTCTCGTCACCGTGCTCTCAACGACGGCTTTAATATCGGCTGATGTCCCGTGTTTGCTCAAGCCGCCCGGCCTTAGCAGATCTGTTGCAAAGAGACCGGACGGTATAACTTTGGTGCCATGGAAAAACGGCAAGTGCCTTATTTGGAACGCCACGTGCGTCAGCACTGTTGCTCCCAGTCACCTCGGTCATACTGTCCTTTCTCCCGCCGCAGCCGCTGAAGATGCAGCTGACAAGAAGCGCAGTAAGTATGCCGCCTTAGGGGTGCAGTATTTATTTGTGCCCTTTGCGGTGGAGGCAATGGGCAGTTGGGGCAGTGAAACGAAAAGATTTGTGACAGAAATGGGGCGCAGGATTAGGGAAAAATCTGGAGACCCCCGCTCAGGGTCGTACCTGGTGCAAAGTGTGATGGGTACTTTTGCACCAGGTACAATTAAAGGCGGGCTATTTGATTGACGTGCATTTAATTGTGATTTTATTTTATTTTATGACTAATAATTAAAAATTATTTACTTTCATCTAAAGTAACTTATGTTCAGATGTTTAAAGAAGTAAATCTACCCCAAAAATTAAATATTTCAAATTTATATAGCTATTTATTCATACATTTGTATTTCGAAAACCGTAATTCATTTGTTTTGTCCTCGTTTGGTTTTTTCTTTGCGTCACGCAGTTTAAAAAATGGAAAACTTGAAATATCCGAAAGATCCGATTTAAAATTCCTTCATTATTGTGCCGGTTGAGTAATGTAACGCAGCAGTTGACGTGCGTTTGTCGGTTTGCTGCACTCAATTTATGAACTACAATACCGATGTATTTTTTTGCCATACAATAATTTCAAATAATACTTTCTAAAAATAACTATGTCAATTAAATTTCGTGCCACAACTTTTTATGTAAGCGTCCAATTAAAATTGTACTTGTAATATTTTTTTTGTTACAACTACAAAAATGAAGTAGTATTTTTTTGGGTAATATAATTTGAGTTAGTAATTATTAACACAAAAATCATCATTACCGAAGCACGCTTAATGATGATTTTTGGTTATAGTTAAATATGACTTTTATCCCCTCCCTCACGGGTACCCCCACTAATTTTTCGCATAACTTCATTTCAGGTACACCTTTCTAACAAAAAAAGAATCACCCAAATCGAAGCACGCTTTACCGACTTATAGTTAAATACGACTTTCATGCGTCCCACGGGAACCCCTACTATATTTTGGGATAACATAATTTAGTTAGACTTTTAGAATAAAAAAATAATCATCGAAATCAAAGCACGCGTTACCGATTTCTAGTTAAATACGATTTTCATCCCCCCTCCCACGGGAACTCCCACTTATTTCTGGGATAACATTAATTTTAGTTAGTTCTTTCTAACAAAACCAGAATCATCCAAATCAAAGCACGCGTTGGAACTTAATGGACGGGGTTGGAACTTAATTACAACGGGGCCAACCCTAATCTGGCCACCTGTAAAGTGAGCAGATTGGAGTATGACTATGTAATGGAGCGCAGGTCGTGAAGAAATTCATAGTAAAACTGGGGGTGCTCCTTTACGAGGTTGCTGTCCGTTATTGGTCTGGTCCCTTAAGAAACAAACGCAACAGAAACAACCAGTCCAAAACTCTGGATTATCCCTTCCCTTTCCAAATTTTCCTGAAGGGACCGGCTAGATATCATACTTCTGGCACTCAGCTGGTCTGAATCCATTTCCGAATCCCTTCCAAACATCGGCTACGGAGACAAAAGTCAGGTCATTGTGGGTCTGCTACCCAAACTACAGAGATGGCAGGCGGGGGGTGACTATCTACGCGCAGATCATTCACGGGTTTCTGTGAACGGTTTGCGAGTGGAAGGGGCGGCAACCCGTGGCCAGCATTCATCGTGCAAAATATCTGGGGAGAGCAGAGTCTGGGCACCTGCTTTCAACATTTACTTGTATAAGCCCACACAAACAGTTTCAGTTTCCACAGAACTACAAAATTGATAATAATTTAAAAATGATGAAGAAGTACGACCAAACCAATATTGATTTGCTGTGTGATCCGGCTAGCGCCCGGCGTCTCCCGGTACCCGGGCCAGGATGTTACTGGGGTCAGGATGAAACAGCGACGGTTGAAGAGCCCACGCAACCGCTACCTGGACCAGTGCCGAAGAATTTAAAGCGTGGACCTTGCGCAAACTTGAGGAAGAGGAAGGCGCAGAGAAGAAGCGAAGAAAACTACGCTACGACGGGCGCTGTGTTAGAAGGAACAGCAGGTAACGGGCAAGGCGGCAGCAAGCCTTTCACGTCCAGAGCCGCCTCGCCAAGCGAAACCGGTAAAAATTACCACAAAAAACAAAAAGAATACCTTAAAAAGAAGCGGAAAGAGCCAATGCCTTAAATCTCGTAAATTCAAGAAGTCGTAATGCTGCTGCCCAGCATGTCGAGCCTCGCACCAGTCGTTATAGCATGTATGTCGTACGTCAAATCCGCAAGAAAGACAAATGATGAAGGGACGAGCAGCTGTCACTCTACAGCGACACCCCTAGATGTGGCTCTACCTGCAAAAGGAGCGCTAGACCCACGGGGGTGAGGAGACCCACGCGAGGCTCGTGCCCGTGGCGGCCGGAGCTGGAGTTATTAGCTGTTGAGTCAGGAGTTTGAAACTAAAACGGCTCAGGAACTGCCCACATCTAAACCTCAACTGGCCCGCGTCCCTTCTCGGGCTGCGTGTGCCAACGAGGGGCAGAGAGGAAGCGTGTGTGCCACTGCCGGTGTTACTGGAACCGCTGACGAGGTCACCACGCAAGGGTACAAACATGAAACGCCGAGTAATAGTGGTCTTGGGGGCAAACGTCAGCGGAGCAATAACCAGATCTCGCCGAGCACAGCTCAGGCGGATAAAAAGGTGCGTCTGGAAGGTGGGACCGCTGCGTTTTAACAGGGAACATTAGACTCCGGAAAAAAAAAGTAGGATAGAATGGGAGCCTGGGGCTGGAACATATTACACCAGGCTGTCAAAATTTACCATGTGGTGGTTCAAGACAAAGGCGGCGTTCTGATAGACGAGCTTCAGGCAACCCTTCTTCGCAAAATGATTGACAGAGAACAGTATCGACTGTTCAAGACAAACCGCGGCAAACTAGGGGCGTTTACTCGAGGCTGTCTCCGGATGACCCCACGTGATGACTTTACCCTACCGTGGTTGTCGACGACCGTCAAGGACCCTGCCTGCGGAAAGGGTTGGGGATATTCCGGATGATACCCGAGAGTCAGCTGCCGAAGTATCACACCGCGGTGATATACGTGAGGTTTGGTGAGGTGAGGTGAGGTTTGATATACCCGACTTTGGTGAGGACAGAGACGACCTGGAGATATGGCCCTTCATTCTCAGGGAGTTCTTTTCCGAACGAAATAGGGACCTAAATATTCAGGAATAGCCCATCTTTAAACATATATATAAACAAGGGCGTAACCTACAACCATATCCTTATTATGGGAGTAACACAAGGGGAAGTGGAAAAATTAAACTTATATCAATACTTAGTGTAATCGAGTAATTTGACTAATTCTTTTTCTTATTTTTTGGCAGCTTATATTAACAATCACTGCTGCTAGTTATAAAAAGCAAAGATCATTAAAATCCTCAATAGGAGATTCCTATTACACCTAACATATTCTCTACGTCCTTTTCTTCCGCCCACACATGTTTACAGTGATTTGTTCAATATAACAAGCATTCCAATTATCTGGACAGCGTTAACCGGTCGCGGAGTGTCGTTAATTTGACTAATTTTATAACGCTATTACAGCTGGTCAAAGTATCGGAGGCACGTGGCATCGGTGGATATATGTAGCAATAGACTATGTCTTTTACTGGGCTAATTAAAACTGTGTGTATTGAAAATAAGTAATTCATATAAGGTGTAAATTTATTTATAATTATTTATGTAAAAGATACGTAAGAGTATTTACTCATGGGTATATACCCAAATGTATTTAACCGTGGGTATGTTTTATACTGGCTTTACTTTTTAAATAGTTTAATAACATTATCATTATTGATGTTGATGATGATTTATTATAGACCATTTTCACCCACAGTGACTGTGCCGTAATGAGCAATGCTACCTACTAGTTCAATTAATAAAAAATAATCATAATAAAATACTAACCCAGTTACAAAAGTGAGGACTTAAAAAATTTACAGAAATCTATTAAGTAAGGTATGAATATGATTTATAGTTGAGACGAATAATAGACAAATAGAGAAAACCAACAAATAAACACACATTCTCGAACTTATACCTATTACTAGTAGTATATGATATTAGTATACTATAGTATTAAGATAAAGCAATTATAGAGAACATTCACCCCAGTACCTACAACTATACATATCCAGTGCCCTTATCTATCTTTACAGCAAAGTGAAGCTACATCCTTCCATCAAAAAGCGAACATTATCCTTTCTTCAGACCCTCCATAAAACCTTATCTTCGAGAAAGCAGCGCGGCCAAGGCGCGCAATCTACATAGAGCTGATAATGACAAAACCAAACAACCAAGAAATACACACTTTCCTTGTTTCCATCAAAATTTCCCAGTTAATAATGAAAACGGGGGGTCTAATCTGTCTGGTCGTGATATAAGTAATCTTGGGGCACATTGGGCGGTTTACGACCACGGGCGGAGAAGGCTTTTATATTTATTAAGTAAGTTGGGCTTTTGGCTGTATTAATCCACCTTTATGGAGAGGTCTAGGCGCCTGTTGGCTATGTGAAGCAGCGATTGGTATAAAGTGTTTTTTCTCTTAGGTGAAATCATGTGAGAATTTTGTTAATAAACATTTATAAAAATAATAATAATTACTGAACGTGATTTTTTTATACTCATGACATGTTTACAACATTAACATCGGGTTTTGAAAGACACATGATAATAATTAATGAAAGTAATATATATGAATCCATCCTTGTTCAACATATTTTAAAAGTGGAAAATGTCTTTAAGTATTGTAAACAAGTTTCCACGCAGAGACATCTTAAAAATCTTAATATAGTGAAAAATACGCAAACCTGCAAAATTAATTTCATTTGTTTTGCTCTTGGCTCTTTGTTTGTTTATGGGTATATGTATGTATAGTCCAGCAACTAACCAATTGAAGTTCATTTATAGGTTATTATTACTGTAAATGATTCTTCTACCTAAAAAGTAAGCATTTAATATGATCGATGTGAAGTGGGTTCAAAACAACAGCTAAAGTAATCCAGTCCTACATACAGTTAGGTATACCTACTTAGTTATTTACACTACCAGACGAGTGGGTGGTCCGTTATTATAATATTTTATTAGCATCACATTAAAATTCTTTGTTCTAAAGCCGTAGCTAATTAGCCTATGTTATCTTGGAATACCAAAAAGCTAATATAAAATGTAAGGTGAATATAAAAATTTGTTGGAATCTAAACTTGCCGGGGATTTTACGTATTACCAAGTGAGACCGGTACGTGAACGTTATCATATTTTTACGGGGAACGTGAAAAAGCGGGTTTTATTGCTTTGGGTTTTATTAGGCTACCTAGTTTAGGAGCGTGCTGCGAGGAAAGGTCGGGTGAAAATGGGAAATTCCAGAGATTGCTTTGTGTTCGTAGGTACTTTATGTGCTTGTAGGTCGTTTTATTTTGTATATACTTTTACATATTAAGCACAATTATTATGGTACAATTTTCAGTTGAGGGTAGTATGATGCGATTACATAAACATCAACCCACATTAAAAAGCTATATAATAACACTAATATCTTCATTCCAAATATTTTTTCAGTTCCATCCAAAAATGCGTACAACAAGGAAGAATAGAAAAACAATCTGCGCTATGACGCGTGAAGAAATCGGGTCGTATTTACGGGCACAGTTATTGTTTGAAACGTTCTAAGTCGTAATTCTCGATATAAACCGGGAAGGCTTCACTTTACCCCTCGAACCCCCGAAAACTCCCTGAAATACCCCCATTTTCCACCAAAGTCCTCCGTCCCCCGTTCACTGCTGGATGCTGTTTTTCCCGAACGAAATGGCCCGTTTCAAATTGTCGTTTTATGGAACTTTTTAGGAGTTTGACTTTGCTCGAGGAAATTTATATAGAACGGCAATCCTTATATTAGATAGCAGTAACATACATAGCTTGGTGTATGACTATCTACTATGCATGCACTATCCAAGAATCTAGAATAATAATAAATGTTTACCTAACTGAATAAGTAGGTAGTGATTTTTTTTTCTGTATGTATATTTACCACACTTAATCTGAAATACTAAATAGGTAACGATAAAACCACTTAAAAAGGAGGTAATATTCATTCGGTCCCATTTAAATTACAATGAAGGACCATCAAAGGTAAAAGAACTCGTATCATCTCAAGAAAATATCGAAGACCCAGCCGTTAAAAACTTTAAATAACGACCTGTCACTGTCACAAAATAATATACAATGAAAATTATCTCCACCATTTTTAAAGTTGGAACGCGCATCCAACGCAGCTCCCTGATTGGTGGGCGGATGACAGCTGGTTGAAATACGCCGGTTCGCCTGCCTTCGCGCAGCGGGTGACAACGTGGATCCACTAAAGTCCCCTAATGAAATTAAATTCCGTACGTTTTAGATTTGCTCGTAAATATTCCGATCTAATCCGCTGATTAATGAAGCTTGAGGAATCTTACTTGAATTTAATCTTGTGAAGTGGTTGGGTGAGTTTCATGTTTGTACGCATCAAGTTATTTTTGGATAGGTATAATTAAAAGAGCGGTGAGTCAGTGAATGTTTGTATCCTTTATTATTATTTCATATCCTCTAGTTTGTAGGTACCTACTAAATATATAAAGTGTATAAGTATGATGCTAGTACTTAACGAGGTATATTAAGTGTAACAAAAATAAAACTGTATACACACTCTACCACGAATGTGAAAGACGTTAGGTTAGATAAGAAAGTTCATAACAGCAATAAATCTAATAGACTTACGCGAGATAGCTTTACGACACTACACGATGGTTACAAATCACATCAATATAGGCAATTAATCATATCTGTTTGTATATTCCTATATCTGATTCCGCACCCGCAGGGTCAAATATACCAACGCCCGAATGTTAAAGATTAGGTATCTCCATATAATGTGAAGAGAGCACTTTTAGAGCGTTTTAAATAAAACTGGGCTTCATAATTTGCCGTGGATTTAGTTACAACAAAATAAAAAGTTTATAACAATATTGCTGTAAGTTGTTGGGGACATGTGTCGAGGGTTATTTCCTCTGTTTCTTATAGTTTGGTATAAAAACAATTATAAAATACTTCAGTTTTTTTATATGTATACATACCTACCATTATAGTTGGTATCTATTTATAAACAATTATAATGTATTTTAAGCATAAAGGCTCTGAGTTGACGCATCCATAATCTGACAGTCCTACCGTGACAGAGCATAAAGAAACCAGTTTACTACTCACCAGATGATTTACAGGGTGCATTCCTCGAGAGCCGCAGTATATGGCCGGTGTAAATGTTTGAGATTAACGGTAAAGGACGCACTGCTACTTAGCACACTGCGGCTGATGTTTGAATTGGTAAACTGTACGGTAAAGTAGGATACTAACATAGAAGAGAATAACTTCAACCATGAACTTCTTTAAGCGTTAGAAGACACAGCGTTAGCGTTCCTTTCCTAATGCTAACGCTGTGACACAGCGTTAGTGTTAGGAAAGGAACGGACGAACAAGGAGAAAATGAAATTCAAATGCTATCGAAATTAAAATGCTGACTTGTATATGCTTCTGTTTTTTGATTATTTGCTTTGGTTCGAAAGTGACTGCATTAACGTGTAACTTCGCCATTAATAGTAATAATACATACCCTTCTTCTTTCGCAGTCGAGTAAAAAGAGTTAATTCTTCCAAAAATCTTCAACTGATTAAAACATTTAGCAGTTCCAAAGTCTCAACTACCTACTTACTAGTCTGCTTTAAAGTCTCAGTTTATTAATATACTTAGTTGGACTATATACTTTAAAATTTCATGGCTCAAATTAGGTTTGCATTTACTTAAGAGCAACTTAAAAGCTCCTTTCTTTGGGTTAAATTCTAAAGGTAAACAGCAGGGAAAGTAATGGATATTTAATTGCCTAGGTATGTTATACCTAGTTTATGTTCTTTATATCTTTGTTATAATATATAATTAATATGATGTCTAAATTGTTTGCTCTCTTCTAACCTACAATTCAGCTAACTAAGGCTTGAAGGCAAAATATATTAGCTGAATTAGCTTATTAAGGCAATAAATAAGGTGGTCTTTTGGCTACTTGACCATAGTACTTACACAGTTTAGTGCGTATAAAAGTGCAAGTGATTCAAAGTTTGATCACAGTAATGGGTTTCTATATCTATTCAAATTCTATTGATTGGTATCTCTAGCGTAATTTAAAAGATATTTCTGAAATTTAAGAGTTGATTCTTATATTTTATCTTTTATAAGTAGAAAAATTTGAGGCCCATCCAGACCAAAATACATTAAAACCAATCCATTATTAAGTGCAATGTATAAATTACTCATAAACTTATTTAACGTTTCAGGTACCTAAATGAAACTAGTGGTTTGGTGAACTATATCTATTAAAAATTAATAGTTATATTGATATAAAATAAATGGCCCAATTTTGACAAAATTAAAATGAAGCTACACGTGACGTGAAATACCTAGTAATTTGATCCCATTCAAACAAAAACGATTTCTGCAAATCGGTCCAGCTGTTCCTGAAATAAGTGTCAGGTAACAAACGAAAAAAATATACAGTCTTACTCAGTATACCTCTTAATTTTTGGGAAATGGCACAAAATAGACCTGTTATACTACTAAGACAACCAGTTAGCAGTTTTTTCGTCATATTTAGAATACTTATGACAAAAAAAACTGTTTTGTCTGACTCAAGATGGTTGTTGATGGTGTTCCGCATTTCTGTGCCTGATAGGTATTAATGAAATCTCCTGATAAATACTTAAACCTAAACTGGCACAAAATATGTTGTTCATAATAGGTAGTTCATATTTATTATATATATGCAAAAGTCGACCTTACTGAACGATTACGCAACTCTTAAAAAACTTGGCTGATCAGTAACTTAGGAATACCTATTTATATTTATATATTGTAACGACATAATTATCTTAATATTACTTACTCCTCATCTACTGCCACTTGTTGCACGTAATCATAAGTTTTATTAAGTTTATTGTATTATTTATATGTGCATATAATAAAGAGTTTTCTATCTATCTCTCTATCTATCTATGTATTGGTAGGTACACACTTATAACGATTAAATACACCTCAAACTCAACTTAAACCTAAAATATTCTTTTTGTAAATTAAACAAATTTTGGGATCTCACCGATAAGAAAATTGCATGTTCTCGTTACACTCAGCATTTATCTACATTAACTGAGATAAAGATGCAATTATTGTTACATTAGGTAACAATAATTGCAGGCATTTTGCAGTAAAACTTTTATGTATACTTAATTACGTTAATTACATGTACGAGTATGTAATAGAATATTAACAACTACTTACATGTAAATTAAAAAGCTATAAAAAACACCCTAGTCCGAAATTACTGACGAAAAAAAAAAACTTTTTGGTATTAAAGAATTTAATAATATATTTTTTATACGAGTATGTAAGTTATTTACGAAGTTTTAAAAGTAGTGACATGAAAAGTGTAATTAACCAGAAACAAAAGCTTATCGTCCGCGTCACACAGCAAACAGCGATACTAAATAATTAAGTATTTGTTTTAAATCTACTCATACTAGTACTACTCCCATCTTATCATAGAATATATTTTGTAAAATATATATTATAAAAATATTACCAATGTGACAAAATCGCAAATTTCAGCAGGTTCTTATCAAATCCAAAATCTGCATCACATATACTTAAAATAAATCATACTGCAATCTCGTCGTATAAGTCCTAATAAAAACCATATTTTCAGCGATTTTAATATTTTTCTTACGCCACATGCGTCCCGGTATCGGAATAGACTTTACGACCCAATATTTTTATGCAAAGTACGTCGCCAAATGTTCCGCCGCTGGTGCCCCAAAAGCTCACGTCCTTTTACACGTAAAAAAGGATGCGACAGAATAAATATACAAGCCACCCTTTTAAACGAGCGACTTTTTTTCCGTTGCCTCCATAAAATGTGCCCCAATAAATATGTAAATCTAGAATAAGAAAAAAACGGTTCTAAAGCCCGGTTTTGAGTCAGGTTTCACTTTCGACGATTCGAGTTAATTGGTACAATTGCATTGAGAACGGTGCTATCGACCTTTGTATTGATTATGTTTCGTTCAAAAACGGTTTTCATACTAAATACTTATGCAAATTAGTTTTGAGATTTTTTTTTCTTTGATTGCTACGCTTATTTTGTAAAAACCAATAAAATATAGACATTTATAAGAAAAATAACATAATATTCTAGTCTTAATTCATTATTTGAGACATTTAAATATTCCTTTCAAAGCAAATCTTATCTATCTTTGCGTTAATAATGGGTGAACTTATACTGCTTTGCATTATTCATTTGAAAGAGATGCAGAGTTGCAAAAATGTTTCATATCGAGGAATAAAATATAACATCTCTCAATTATATAACATCTCTCAATTATAAACTGGTGACTACTGTTGATTCTGAAATCCTCCACCCGTGACCCAAGACTTCTATCTCGAATAAATATGCAACCTTTGCATACAAGTTACTAAAGCATATGTATTTATTTCCTTTAAGTTTTTAGACCTATTTTCTGACCAAATCTACATAACAACTATGATATTTTACATACGAAATGTTAAAACAATATGTAGCGTGACTCTAATAAAGTTGATCTATTGGTAGGAAACTGTCTACAAAATGGCTGCGTTACCAAAGAAAGGGCAGATGTGGCCCGTACCAAAAAGCCTCGAGGTGCGTCCCGGGCAGATCGATTGAGCTCTACCCGGACTTTACCATCCCTACTGAAATATTCGTGTTTGTAGAGTTTGCTCAATATACTACGGCGTATTTTGCAAGACATTCTGCGGCAAAAGATATAAACGGCTATAATGTGACTTGTTAGTATTTTGTAAAGTTTATTGCTTTGATTGTACGAGTAAAAAAAAAAAAAAATATACGTCATTTTAAGATAAAAATATTATACATTTTTTAAGTTCAAAATACATCAAGAAACTCAACAAAGTCAAACCCCTATGAAAGCAACCTTAAACCCTCTATTCTTATTATCGTCGTACTCTATGAGAAACTCATTAATAATATTATCCGAGCCCGGTGCTTTGCCTTTTTTGCAAAGAATTAGTGGTAAATGCTAAAGTATTCAATGAAATATTAGGAAGCGAATAAATAAAATGTCAATGGTACCATAACTCTCCTACACAAAAAAGGTGATAAAAGAAATATTGCAAATTACAGGCTGATCAGTCTGATGTCAAACATATACAAAATCTTTGCCAAAGTAATCCTCAGACGAATCACTAAGAAATTGGACGAAAACTAACCTAGAGAGCAAGCAGGATTCAGAAGCGGTTATTCGACGCCTGACCATATTACATATAAACACAGTACTGCAAGAGTAAAACTGGAAAGTAAAGGTAAAGAAATAATAATTAGAAGAGGAGTACGACAAGAAGACCCCTTATCTCCCAAGTTGTTTACAGCATTGTTGGAAGAAACTATGAGACAATTAAACTGGGAAGTTATCGGCTTGGAAATTAATGGGGAAAACTTACTCATTTAAGATTCGCAGATGACTTAGTAGTTTTCGCGAAAACTCCAGCTGACCTTACAACAATGGCACAAGGGTTAGATTATGAAAGCTGTAAAGTGGGGTTATCAATGAATATGCTGAAAACAAAAGCCATGACAAACAGCGTAATTAAACCTATCATAGTAAATAGAAATATAACAGAATATATTACAGATTACACGTATCTGGACAAAATCATTTCGCCGATTGATCAAACATCGAAAGAAATAGAAATCAGAATAGGAAACGCTTGGAAACGCTATTGGTCATTCAAAGAAATAATGAAAAACAAGGAAGTTAGTGTTAATATGAAAAGAAAATTCTACAATACGCGCATTCTTCCGGATGTCAAACATGAGCTCTAACAAAAGCATTATAGGATACACGAAGTTAGTCAAAATTCAATGGAAAGAAGTATAGTCGTAAAATAAAAAAATCAGATAAGATAAGAAAACACTAATTAGAGGAAATAAATGGAGATGGACAGGACATACTATCAGAGGTGTTAAGAAATGGAGCAGAACAATAACGAACTGGTACCCGATAAATAGAAAACGAAATCGGGGACGACAGTACAAAAGATGGGAAGACGTTATTAAAATAATTGCTGGCAATTTGTGGTCCAGAACAGCTAAGAACAGGGAAGTGTGGAAGAAATTGGAAGAGGCCTTTGTCGAATTAGGACAAACGGATTAAAGTGTTAATACTTTACTATTCAAGTTACCAAGAAATCATACTCTATTATCCGAAATAAGAGCTTTATTCATTCATTCCTGTTATCGTTCACTACCCAATAAACTAATTAAACCACATAACTGACCAATCGAGCTTTCCAATCATGAAATTAAAATTACGTCCCCTTTATGACGGCCGTTACGAGCTGCGAAAAAAGGGGGTATAAAAAGGGGGGGTATAAAAAAGGGGGTATAAATAACACACCTTCGCTGCACGCATGGCAGAGCCGCGAATGTAGTCGTAAATTATTCGCTTATAGCCCGCTGCGATCAATACATTCATTAAGGAAAAATGTATTGGAGTTTCTGAGTTAGGCGGCGTCTCTATGGGTGATTTTTGTCTGGAGAACTAAGTATGTACACATAGTAATTTAAAGAAGAGCGTAGTTTTATTAATTATAATAGTAAAATTTATTACAGATTTTCTTCTCTAAATAAAGGCGTTAAGTATGTACCTATACTGTGTTATTCGTATTTTTTTTCAGCATTTAGGATGTTTAATCAAATTATGTGATTGTTAAAAAAATCTCTAAATCTGATACAATTAGATAATATTTTCATGATATGCAAAGAGTCACCACCACCAAGAGAGAGCGAGAGAGAGAGAGAGATAGAGAGACCACCTTCTAAAGTAATATTTAGGTACTTGTAAAAAGGCAGGCAGAAGTCCGACAAAAATAATTCCCAGCTCATTTTCCTCAGAATGTGCTCCACCGGTCACTGTCATTACTCGGGTCATACGAGTAATCACAGCTTCATTCGATAATGAAAGTATAGGTATATTGCAACTTATTAAGTTATTTTGACCAGTCATGCAAAAACTCTTTCGGGTAAGTTAGTGATACTTTTATTTGCTGTGCAGTAAAATCTCCCGTGGAAACAATCCCTTCTTGCTTGCTTCGATGCAAGTTTTTGAGAGCCATTTGTGGTTTTTCAAAAGCTTTTTGGTATATCGTAAATTATAGGGAACATGTCCGAACAGATTTAATCTTCGCAGGTATCTCTGGTGAAATATTACCTATTCAAAACTTTTTTGGGATTAGATAATTTATGCTGATTTGTTGAAATTTTCAGTATTTCTAGAGTATGGAGTAAGTTTTATATTTTCCTTAAGTAATTTTCGTTGTCATGTTTTTTAGGATATTTTTCAAGTATACGCTCTAAATATCTGAAATAAATATTTTGATAAACTTAATTAAGTATGTGTTTGTAGCATACTTTAGCTATATCTTGGCGACCGTGCGAGATATAAGTATATCTGCTTAAAATCTAGTATTTTTTGTAAATCTGCCCGTATGCAGGTCTGTCTTTAGTATGCAGTCTATGTCAAGAGGTTTAAAGTGAAGTTTCCAACATTGATCAATAAACCTATAGCTATTTTAACATTTTCAGTTCGGTTCATTATCCGAAAATAACTCAAATTAAACCATGTCTTCATAAATAAAACCCACTTGAAGGCAGACCCTTCGTTCTCACACGATATTGAAACGTATAAATCTTACTTCCCTGCCCTCCCCTCTCTTTCCGAACCACACTCCATTAGCTGATGTGCTTTTGTACGCGTCTGTACCTACCTATATACAAAACAGATGTGCTTGATTGGATATTTAGCTATTTGTTAACGTTTCATAATTCAAATGCATTACATATTTCTTTATTTAAGTTTTTGTTTAATATACCTAAGCTAAGGTAAAGGAAGCATAAGTACTTGTAGGTATAAATATAATATTAAAAATGAATGTCAACCAACATACAGAGAAAATATCCTTTCAAATTTTGTATTAAAAAATTTAAAATTTCCCTTTATCTGAATATTTCTTTTAGCTAAGATGTTTATAGATTTACTATGATTTAAATTTTATAGAGTTTTTCAATAATGTCTTAAAACTAGTAGGTAGGTTATTGTATTGTATTTCCCAATTTTTTCAAACGATGCCAAGAAAACTCCCGGGTAATTTACCTTAAGAACAAAAAAACGACATCAAAATCGATACACCCGTTCTAGAGCTACGATACCACAACAATAATAATAACACACCCTAACACTCAGAGAACTTATAGCACTGTAATTTTTACGCATCAGGTTAAAAAGACTTTGACGACGTTGAAGGAAGACAGAAACAGGGAAGGGATTATAGTTGTTAGGACTCCAACAAAAAAATAGGGTTGGAAAAAATCCAACATATTCGTAAGTATTTGGTATCCATGGTGATTTCCTGAAAACCGTAGATCCTAGATAGGTACCTTGTTGAACAGATAACTTTTAAAAATCATTATTGCTTCAGAAGTTAATCGGAACATTTATTTAAGAATGGATATTACGAGTATAAATACATGTGTATTTAGTATGTACTCGTTTTTAGTATATGTATTGATTCTTTTTAAAATATTGTTTTTGTTGTTTTATGTCGCGGTACAGTAAGTGTTTGAGCGATGTCATTTTTTCTAAATTTTTTTATGGTGCATCAACGACGTGAATGTTCTCACTTAGTCTGATGGTTCCCAAGGTTGCTTGGAAGAAATCGTTTTAGGCGATAAGGCTGCCCAATGTACTACAGATGTTTTGTTTTTGTTTGTCTTTTATAGTTTTTATTTTGTTTTGATATGCAATAAAGAAATATATTAGAGTATTGTTTAATGTGCCTATAGGGTACCCAAATTGTAGTTCAATCTAATAGTCAATTAATGTGGAGTTTAAATATAAAAATATGACGGCCCTAGCTTGTATTACTTACAATCACATGTAAATAACTTAATTTAATATTTGAGTAAGCTCTGTGAAAATAATATTATTACCTAATAATAAATCTAATGCCTACCAAACACTTACGAAAACAAAAAATATTTCCATGCTACGGCATTATTATAATTGTGCAAAGAAGTTTACATAAAACAGTAAAATAAATTATATTAACCTTCCCCTATTAAAATAAATCAACACTGGCAATGATTTATTACATTGAGAAAATAATTTAAATCCATTGGTTACTAAAAGTTTAGGTATTTTTTTCTTTACGACTACATTGGAATACATTTAACTTAATTTCATCTGTTTGTAATAATACCCACACATTGCGCTACAATGTAACCTAAATATTATCATTCATATTTGTAAAATCTTCAGCTTATATTAATAAAAATACAACTGTTAACTTACTTTAAGAAAAAACCTTTCAACTCGTGCAAAAAGCAAGAAAACATTGCTGTTGATTTATAATCTGCCGCCTTCAAGTCAAAGTTATGTGATTTTTACTCCCTTTATTATTCGCAACTTTGTAGCTATACCTAAGGAGTCAATAAAAATATAGCGTATTAAATCGCATAAAGAAAACACTTTTCAGAAAAATAGTTTTGGATGAAAGGCGAGTTTGTAAGGGCGTCATAACTCGGGACATTAAGCTTTTTGAAAGGAATCTATCGCGAGAGAATTAATAAAGATATAGGGCTGTATTACGGGACATTAGACAGTTTACGGCTTATGGCCAGTGTGTTGAATGCGCCCGCAGATATATAGGGATGATAACGTTATTTTGTTGCAATCTATCACGATAATGTGACAATGGGAACGCATCGCAGGTTATAAATGCTATGGATCTGTAGATCGTAGCTGTAAACGCTCGATAAAATGGTGTTTATTGCGATAGATTTGCTTTTTTATTTTTTCTGCAGTTTTAATTGTTAGCAGACAATAAACATAAAAATTTATTTATGAACTTTGTATTGTGTAAAGTAAAAAACAAAATTATAGTTTTCTCTAGTACTAGATATACGTAACTGCATGTTCAAGGGCCTAATGGGTGCATTGTAAATGTTTTCATCATTAGTTTTTCCGTATTTGCGGTAAATGAGATTTTCGAGTGAACTATATATATTTATATACTTATAAGTGATAAAAGTGCGATTTCGTATATAATATATACACAATATTAAGAAATTTCAAGGGCAAACTTTAGTCATAGTATTGCCTTTAAATGCTTTAAGGAAACCCACACCATTACACAATTATACCTAACTACATTAATGTATTAATATTACACAGTCACAACTTATGTAAAACACGGTCAAAACTAAAAAGTCGACGAAAAAATATATTCCACGGTTCCTATCTCATCCAAGTAATAAATGTCTTGAGCAGGATAATATTTTACGACGGCTTAAACCCTGAGTCAAGAGGCGGGGAGCCTTATCTGCCTTCTATACCTACACAGCTACACACATGTGACTTGACAGCCAAATTTATCGACTTAAAAATACCCACCCAGATTAAAATGAGATACCGGAATGCCCCACCAGACGCCTTGCATGGCTGCGTCGCTCTGATAAAATATTATTTTTAGAAAGAAAAAAGTTTCGGTTAAGATATGTACGATGCATCTGAGATAGGCTGAAAGCAAAATTTAGATTCCCATGTTATTTTCTGTATGTTATTTTATAAAGTGATGCTTTATGTATATACCTACGAGTATATGGCATTATCGAAAGTTTTCGAAGATAAATATCAATTCGTAAAAAGAATATAATTGATAAATACATAGATAAGATAAACAGGAAAATGATATTACCAGTTTAGCAATATTTAGCACTGTAAAACTTGACTTTTATAAAGCAAATAATATTTAAATTACTCATTAGAATGCAAAGAATAAGCTCCTTGTGTGAGCTAATACCAAAAACTGTAAATGGTTAGTTCAATCACTTGTTCAAGTATACAGATAGATCTTATTATTTAAGCGACGCCAATCCTATCTTGTTTTTACGGATTTATATAAAAAATCGCCGTTTTTATAGCGAGGTCGTGTCGTTTGATCTAGCGAACGCTTATATATAGGTACACATGTGGGTTTTCTACAAAATGCTGCGAAAACTAGCACTCGAAGTTTAACACGACTTGTCAAGTAAACAACAAATGTTGGAAACAACAGAATCGGCATTCGTAACTGTGACTACTGTGAACAAAACAGTTAAGTTATACTTAGTTGCTTGTTCGTAAAGTTTCTTTACTAGTTGATTCCGTGGATGTGTTTTCAAGTCAAGTATTTGAGAAATAGATTTTTCTATATGCTCTATTATTATCACAACAAATCCTACATACTCGCATAATCCTTTAAATTATATGTTTTGGAGTGGAATGAATGGAAACATGGTACACTGGTAATAATTTCTATATAATTTTGTTCTAACGTCAAAAACCAGGGAGTAAATTGGAGAAAACGTTTATGTGGAAACTTAATGACGTAATTTGATAATAATTGACAATTTACTTTTAATGTGTTTTCTCTCTCTCTCTCGCAGTCCAATACTCATTTCATTAGTAAATATATATCTACAAATCTTAACTTGTCACATTTTTTTACTTCTTTCGTACTTTCGTGGAGATATAAAGCTCTTTTGTAGAGCTAAAGATAGTTTTAAAAGTGATGTTAGAAGTTTATATGAGCGTGAGAGAGCAGGAGCCGATCTTTTTTTACTTACAAGAAAATGCACTCACAGTACACCGTGGCAAATCTTACTTTGTTGTTTTGCTGATACTACTGTCTGACTTTTCTAAAGAAATGGCTTGCTCTAGGTAAATAATGAACATGGTTTGAATTTTTTCAAGCTTGTGAGATTGAAAAAGTTCATAGAACACCTATCCTTTTCATAGCATACATTATATGAAAGACATTTTAGCAAAGTAATAACATAAGTTTTATGATAAAATTTAAAAAAAGACCCCTGACTACTAACTTGGTATGTAGGTTCACCTAATGCCCGCGAGTTTTTTTTTTTAAAATTGTATGAGAACTGATTCGATTCGTTATAAGAAATCAGTATTCTCTACCTTATAAAAAGTAGTACAAAGTTAAAAGTTCTACCATTTTTTTAATTTCTTCAGATAAGCCTAATATATAAAAATAATTAACTCCCAGTTAACAAAATTAAGAAGCTGATATGCCGTATCGCCTAAGCAGCCTAAGCAAATTAAAACCATATACTCGTAGTATCATGAAGCTTTTTATTTAAAAAAACCTGCGAGATTTTTGGAAGGGTTCTAAGTCAGATGCAGCCACATTATGGACCGACCAGATAGAGTTTGCAGGGGTTGATCTCTTAAAGAATTGTATTAGGATGACCTCCAGTCATGAAAAATGCCAAAACGTCGTACCCGTTACCCGTCAAGGCTTCTTACCATTATCTATACACCATTAGTTCAAGTCTCTACTTGTTGTCGTTACTAATACCTGTCAAGCAAAAACAGCAAAACTCACGTTTGTTGTATCAGTCTTTGTTATTCGATATTATATTAATTGTGACTATCCTACTTAATATTCTGTGAATATTCCAAGACGGCCTGTTGATGTTATTTTATAATATCGTGCAAAAAATCACGTTTGTTGTATGGGATTAAATATTTATTTTATTCTGTTTTTATTATACGGCACCAAAAATACATCATCTATGAAAATTCAACTATATAGGCGCTTTCACGGTTCATGAGAAACAGTTTGTTGACAGACGAACGGACGAACAGCAAAGTTTTAGTAATAGGGTCACGTTTTTACCTTTTAGGTGCGGAACCCTAAAATGATTAAATTAGAATTTGATTTCTTTATATGAAACTTGCTCATTGCTTAAAGTATAAGTTCTAAATTTCGAATTGACTTGACGCAGTATTAAATACGTCACGTATTATTAACTACTTTTTGGCCGTAAAAGGCTAAACTGTATGTAGGTGTGTGTTATATATAATAACAGGAGAATTTCCAGACATTCAGTTCATTACATTTTTAAGCTAGTAAAAGAAAATATAGTTTTAGGCTTACCAAAAACAAATAATAACCTTCACAGACCCTTGTCTTGACACATAACTATCACTGATATCAAAAAATTCTTAAAATGTAAAACGTTTGCATAGACTAGGCCCGGTCGTGTTTCAAATGAGACTAACTGACCATGGCAGAGAACTGGCCTCAGTTATATGAGGCCAATAAACGAAACCGCATCTATTACAGCCATGCTTCGGACTAACAGCTGACGAAGAATTTAAAACAGGCTTTATGGCATCATTCGAACCCCTGACCTGATTCCTCACTTTTATTTCAACGTTAATTTTTAATTGCTACGATCATTAAAGCCATTGTTTGTGATACGGAAAGTGAGCATAAGTAATTTATATGAAAGGGCGGTGAAAGCGTTAGAAATGATAAAAAGAAAAAGCTGCCTCACGTGAATATAAGAATACTTAGTTTTTTTCAACTATACGTGCGCTTGATTCAATCATACTTATTCAGTTGTCTGTGACTTAGATAAACGAATAGAAACGCAAAGTTAACGATAAAAGTTTGCTTAGGTACGTTTTTCTTATACGAATTTCTTATAAATATTTTCTATGTTACAAATCAAACAATTACTGTCCAATCAACATTTGACACTTACACGTAACTGCGAAGTGCCTCAATCGTCACCGACAAGTCACTACAATATGTGAACAATATCCTAATATTTGAGTACAAATACTAAAGCCTGGCATACACTAAATATTAGAGCATGGGGACGCTAAGCCGACTCAAAATGATGTAACGAGATATGCAAACAATCCGTGTGTATTCGACTTATTAACAGATCCTCAGCATTATTTCAGAGTCAAAATCAAAACGTAATATAATTTTTTAAAGTTGCACAGTTTTTTGAACTTAGTTATCATAAAATAAGATTTAATTTTACTGTTTATAATTTCAAACTGCATCCAGAAAATCCAGTTAGCATTAATTGCACTCAAAGGCAATTCCTCCGGAGTTAACGTTCGACTAATTTGTGAAGTATTTATTACAGAGATATCATAAAGTTGACCGATACCCGTATCTGAAGCAGCTGATCAACTGGAGCCGGTTTTAAGGGATAAAATACACCTACATAAAAATAGGACTTATTTTAATACGACTAGAATCTTCTCGATTCCTTATTTACATATAAAATGTTACTTACGATTTCTGTGATTTCAATACTCAAAAGCGTTATTGAATTTCCGTGATTTTCAGCATTTAAGGTTGATTTGTATAACACAAGACTGATTTGGACTTGAGAGAATTCTGCACATTAAAAAGTTACTTACTAATTAAAAAGTACACACTTAAGCAAGAATGACGTGCTTTCCTGTAGAAATCGAAACTACAACTGTCTATGCACCAAGTTCATAACTTAGCTATTACATCGAACCATGTTTTCACTTTTCGTGAAGAACAATCGCGCAGACACGATATTGTTAGGTCCACTGTTATGCAAATCACACCGGTCACAGTAGCATGCGTAAACGTTTATAGAAGGGTTTCCGAAAATATTGTAAAAACTTTAAAAGTGAAAGCCAACTGGTGGCATATTGTACAAATCTTCACGCTTCCTCTGAACTATTGCCGGGGACAAATATTTACGTTGTAGCATGCAAAAGATGTTTTTACAAGCGCTACCGAATTGTCTTTGTTATTCAAAGCAACCCTTTTGGCAGCTTTCGGAGCCTTTTGAGATAGTTGACGTTTCGATAAGGAACATTTGTGTGGTTTATTTTGGACAAATATTGTTACAGTACTGACGCGAAAAATCGAAAGTGAGTGTGAATTTTAATATAGAGGATAGCATTGACTATTGGAAAGTTATTTACAGTTTAAGTAAATATTAAAGTATAAAATGAGATATAAGTATTTGGAACAAATCAGAATTCCTTTAGCAGTAAAATAAAGATTTGTATATCTACGAACTTTTTTAACTCTGACCTAACTGGTTTACCTTCACATAATATTATGTTAGTATAATTACGAATATTTACCTGAAAATAAATTGATTTTGTAACACATTATATCTTGACAACCTTCCCTTATACATTCGACATATAGTTATAGGTATGATATATGAACTATAATACTAATACTAATACTAATACATAGGCAGACGAAACTGTGGAACATTTGCTACACAATTTGCCAAGATCGCTCTCTCGGCCAATAAATTGATTAGTTATTCTAAATATGTATTGAACTATTAGCTTGCAATCTGTTTTAATCCTGTCGTAACCCTGCATAATCTTGTAATGTTTATCATAAATTCTTACTAATGTACCATTCCTTTCTAACTGTATCTCTACCTAAATTAGGTCGAAATCAAAATCCAACTCCCAAGAATGTCAAAGTGAAATTATTCCATAAATTCGAAGAATGTCACCAAATACATCATCATAACTTTATATCTATAGTCGGTAGAGCGGTAGCCGGGCGGTATTAAACTTTACGATAGGGATGCGAGACGTCATAAAACTCGAGATAAATCCAATCGGGGACCGAAGAAAAACAATCTACTTCGTACCGAAATTACTTGAGATAGGGAACGTCTCAAACAAATTACGGAATTACGGGTTGTATTAAAAAGTTGGACGGTGAAATTGAAAAAGCTTCGAAATCGATTTCTCTAGAAATAAAGACGGTAAACTGGTGGGAGTAAAATAATTCGATTAAAATGACTTGCGTGATAACGGGTTGTTTAGCAAATATAATTTATGAACAATAAGTTGAATCTGAAAGAAAACAAATGATTCGGATAGTATTTCACAAAAAGAACTTACAAGAACTATAAATATGCTCCCCAATCAAGACTAATTTGCAACCATATGGGGTCAGATTGGCGTTTCAGGTATTAGGTAATATTTCTTGCACCATTAATGCAAGAATTATTCTTCTACTTCTTACGTTATAAATTCATACTACAAGTCCTACTACTCGCTGAGTTTATAAATCATCAGATGGTTTTTATTTCAACGGGAATGTAATTTTTATCCTAAGACAAGCAACCGAGAGGTTACCATAGGGTTTAAATTGTATGATACGTTACATAAAAATAGATAAAAACGTACCTATTTTAGAGACTTTGCAAAAAGTTATATAAAAACACTACCCTAAAGTATAGGTATAATTATCTATTACTGAGATTTGCGGTCTATAGAGGTGAGACTAGATGGAAGTGCGACGTCTGGCCGCCAATTAGCAGTGCACTTTGCAAACAGCCGCACTATCTGCACTATGTTGAAGGTAAGGTTATCGAAAAAATGCTAACAAAAAGTAACTATTATTTTTTATAGAAGGTATATAAAATTGATTTGTTGGCGACTCAAAATATATAGCTTGATAGCTATAATCTGGATAATTTTAAGTCACCAACAAAGCGGTATATAGTGGAAACAGATAAGCCGCCGGCCAGTTCTAAAATCAGGGATAAGTAGATGCAATGAACTCCTACTTCTCCAATGGTGAAATGGGGATGGAATCAAACTGCGTAATTCCAAGATACACGCCGTTAAAAGTATCCAATTTAAAAACAATATTTTGATAATATAATTCGATTTAAATTAAGTTTAGATATATTATACGAAAATATATACAAAATTAAGGCAATTGATTTTTTATATCTGGGTTAAAACCACTTGCAGCGCAACCACGTAGCAACATTATGAGAAATGACACACTAAACGCACGATGCAGTGTAACGTGCATCACCACATGCCAAGCCAGACTATGTCTATTACGCGCGAAGACGTACTGCAACGTTCGACACTTTGTATTCCATTTCAAAGTGGAATCGCAGATGTAATGATATTTGCAGCAGTGGACAACACGATTAACAAAAACGACGGTAATAACGTTTGGTCTGACCGTAGCTTTTAACGTAATATATACACTCTTATCTTAACTACAATTCAACTTAACGAATAATAACGCATTTTCTAGGGTACTATGGAAGTTTCTATAGTATAATGTTTCTTTTATACCCTTCTTTTGCTGTCTCTACATCTTGAAGATACGTAAGTTACTTTGTGTGTTCGGACGCGGCAAGTCAACACGACTGGAATGTGGCACGCGCACTATTCTCGCTGCTGGCTTGACACAAAGCAACCGGCGAGTAGCTAGTCATGTCAGGTTATATCTACTGTATTACCGTATACCTATACAAGTCTACGTATATACCTGTATTTAAAAACCATATCGACAGCAAAATTCCTATAATTAATAAAACATAGGTATAAATAGAGTACCTACTGAAAATAGGTATCTAAAAACTAAAACTATAAAGTGCACCAACCTTACTTATACCTATTTTAAAAAAACCTTTGTGTACAAAATAGAAAATTTTACTTACTAATCACAAATCATCTTGTTATTGCTAAAGACTTAAATATTAAATAGTACTTAAAACTTTAAAACACGATATAAAAACTTAAAAGAAATAATCACAATTAAGGAAATACGTGGGTCTTTGATAATAAATAAGTGGGTATAAAGTGTTGGTCTAATTATTTCTTTATTGAAGGAAATAATGAAGACCGGTTTAGCTACTAATAATTACGACACCATACGCGTTTATTTTTTTTGGTGTCAAAATATTATCTAAAATATTCAGTGTAACAAATCTTTAAGACACTATATTTTACAGCCACTAAATTCTACATTCCAATTTTATGACTTCTAAAATATCTTCAGACATAAATTAATATAAATACTGCAAAATAATCCGATTAATTTTATGTTCATAAGTACCTATTAATTTAATTCATCAGTTATATAAGACTGGCCTGAAGCTTTGTAGCTAGTATTTTACTAAACAAACATATAAAAGACTACAATGGTTGTAGTGGCAAATAATAGAGCAGTAAAGCAATTTTGTGAGCTTCCAACATATCTATAAAATAATTAACCTTACGGGCTCCATCATTAAACCATTATAACAAAAGCTCGCTATTAAAACAGAGTAAACACCAACTTAGAGGTTTCGCCGCAAATCAGATACCAATCTTCTTTTTAATTAAAATCTCAATTACACACAGTAAAGTGAACAGCGTTGGCCGAATTCATAATGAAATTAGTCATAAGTAAACAAAACAATTGGAAACGCTTTTCTTTTTTGAAGTTATAGCTTAATTACTCGTTTACTTTTGCTTTAAGTAAAATGTGAACAGCGGTGTTAATGATTTCGTAAAAATTAAAATTGGATAGCAAATAAAAATATTTTTAAAATTTGAAATAAATATTAATATAATATTTGAAATAAGTATCTAGTACGCTTATTTTTAATAAAACTTGATCAACGCATCTTCGTTCGCAAAGCTATGGTATTATAGTGTTATTCACCCAAGCTATAGGTACATTCCTATATCCAGTGCATTTCATTTACATAGAGAAATTCTGCAACTGTGAAGGACTCATCAGATGATGTTTACTTCAAAAATATCTCCGACTGGTTTAAATATAAATTTAAGGAACTTGATATGTTTATTCGGCAATTATAAGACCTGTTTTCAGCATCGGTATAATATTAATTAAAAGCTTTCTTGCTGGACCATTACCATTATTGTATTGCTTTTACAAAATACATGTTCCGTTGAAACAAAAGGTATTATTACATTTAAGAAAGGCTCGACGTAATGCATCATAAAACCTGTACGTATAGCCATTACGCACTGGGAGAGCGTTCTAAGGCCTACTTTTATAATAATTGTAATCAGATTACACTTTAAAATAATTATTACCGCATGGAGAACTTTGTTTTTTCTTTAATATAACGGCATACTAAATGCACTGTTAATGTTGCTAAGATAAGCAGGACTGATTTTTATTGCGCTAATTTGAGTGAATTACACGCGTACAAAAGTTTCGCAATAATATTTATGCTTCCAATTGGGAGAGGAAAATAAATACAGGCTGGCTCATAAATAAACTAAAGAGTGAATTTTCAAAGTATTTAAAATAATATTTACTTATATGCGCATAATTACGAATTATTATTCATTCCCTTTGCATGACATGTGAAAGCTTTTTCTTCATAAATAGGTGGTTAGGTGATATTTTTCAACATTTTACACCATTTACTAGTACTAAAGTGAGATGTAATTTTAGTATAATAGTTATTTGTGCAACAAGAGAGCAAAGTGGATTTTTGCTGCGAGTGCAGATTTTGAGTGTCGAAAGCGAAAGATTCAATAATTGAATTTTGAATCGATTTGAATCTTGAGCGTTGAGAGACTCAAATAATGCACGAGATGCAAATATCTTTGCTCTCGTGTAGCACATACAACTTTTCACCTCAGAAGTGAGAACATCACAAAGGATAAAAAAACATTTAATTTGACAATCGAAACCAGAATGAGGTTACGAATTATGAATGAAAACTAATTGCATGGCCTTACTGATTTAAATGATTTTTTAAAAATCAGGGAGGCCGTGCAATCTGCTGTAAAGGGAGTTCGAAATACTAATAGGAACTCTTTGCATTATTATGCCACGGCGATTTGCGTATGGAGTTATTTTTTTTAGGGGCCAAAACTGTGTATTGTGCCGGTACTGATATGAGTTTAAGTAATTTTGAATCTGTTTCTGTATAAAAATTAAAAAGTTACTTTGTCTCTCTAGAGAGCAAAATAGGGTTTTGCACACTGATTTCTCTCAGAAAAATGTACTTGTTCGAGCTGCTGAGGTGAAAAACCTATTTATGTATGTAAGAATGACTGATCAAGTCTATTATTATCAGACACAATGCGCCATTGCCCGTGAATGGTGACGTACAAAAAATGCCCATACATCAAACAAGGCCGAGAGGCTCGATTTTCCTAGATTTCCTAAAAGAGGTCATAATTTACTCGTACACTAGTGGTAAAGCTTAAAATAAAATATGATTAGGATCTATAAATCAAGGTATTTACTATATTTTTTTTTATTAGGGTCTTCCTAGATCCGGGTTCACAAGATTTTTTAAATGGAAATGCATTGTTAAGGTAAAAACTTTTAGGAAATAAATTATTTGTATTTATATTTGTATATGTACCAGATATTTATTTATTTATGTCTTTTGTGATATTTATTTAATATTTGGATGTTTGAAGAAATACTTGACTTAACTGACTTTTGCTTTTTATGTTAAATTTTTATCGGATTTTATTTAATACCCTTACTATGACGAGCGCGTAATGAAATTAAACTCTACGACATAGTAAATAAAAACCACATTTGCCTGTGCCCGAATTACCTACATCAAAGCTACAAAAACAATGATGATTTTTAATCGAAAGATGTTACGCGAGCAGGAGCAAGGCAGGATCTGTGCGGCAGGAGGCAGCGGCGCGCGCCTCCGTGGCCCAGCGCGTTCCGCATGGCCCCGCCCGCCCAGACCACTACGTCTCGCGACTTCGCCGCGTAAGGCCGCATCTACGGCCCACACCGTGCCGTTTCCCACTAGTGAACATAATTAATTTACAACACTGTAAAAGTGATGATACTAGTTTATCACCTATAAATCTGTGATCGCTTGTCGCAGGTAAGTGGTAATTGCTTTTGAACGACTCTTGTTTGCTGAATAAACAATGCCCGTCGTGTGACTTAAAATAGTCGGGAACGTTAGGTTTTTGAACCGGCGATGCGGGTGTCTTGTGTTAGTTTGTGACAAGTTGATATTGTGTTAGGTTGTGGGAAGTATTTTTTAATGGAAATATTTCTGTGTAGGTGCCTAGGTTTACCTTAACCGTAACTATGTTTCAAGGTCTCGCTTTGTTAACATGCGTAGCCTTGTTAATGTACGTAATTATTTATTTTGATTTTGCTTAAAAGTACGTTCGGTTTTTCTATACATTTACAATTATCATAAAACATGAATGAGTTCCCATAGTCATAAGTTTTAATAAGATTTATTTAATAGATGCGATCTTGAACTGGCGTAGGTATATTTAATTACAGAGACACTGTGTTTGTAAGTAAATGCATGCACTACATTTAATCACCTTAGAATAAGGCACTTATACGCGTTATATTAGAATATCGTATTTTTCACTCTCTGGTAAAGTACTTTTGCTGCGAAAAACCTTCTGATTAATCATAAAATCTGCGTAAAGTTTATTATATACGTTTAATTTAACTTAATATCAATAAAATTCATTGTTATTAATGTCTATTATGATATGAATAATTTATTATTTTATTACATAAATTAAACGCAGTTAATGGTGCAGTTGTACCAATAAATGTTATCATCAATAATGGTTTTTATAATTTCATGATTTTTGTTTTTGTATTATAAAAAACACGACAACAAAGGCAACAGTTAACAGTTTCATTTTAAATTTAACAAATGTATTAAATAATAATTCCTACTAGTTGATCAGACTGATAGTTTTATAATATAACTATTTTTATAATGCGGAATGTAAAATGAAACAGCTATGAGTGTGCTTGGTTAACTAGGCTACCTCTTATGAGTAACTTGAGTAGATATATCAACACCACCAGCTCTAGTAAAAAATATAGTTGTTCTATATATTTGACAGCTTGTGAGAATTACGAATACGAATAAGAAGTACGAATTTCGAATTACAAGTATTTAAGAAGTTTTCTGGTAGGTAACACTTAAATATTTTGCATTTTATTGAATTCGATATTTGTTTTTAGCTTGTAAATAAACCAACGGAGACAGTAAATATATAAATAACATAAAATACCTTTGTGCTAAAAACATTTAACTTAGGAATTACTGTCCTATATAGTCTTTGTTTATCGGATATCAATATTTATTTTATATATGTTAAACTATTTTTGTATATATATATATATACATATTTATATATATATACATATATATATATAAATATATATATATATTGAAATAACATATATATATATATATGTTATTTCAATAAGTCAGACAATACCTACATTTGAACAAAAATTTTGTCAAACTATCCGCCCCGATTCCAACCTGGCGTTATGTACGAGTATGTTAAACTAAATTTTATTTTTATAGTTCATTACAAGCTGCATATGACACAGCAGTCTTCATAACGTAAGTTTTAAATAAAATTATCATGTACATACATTTAATTACTCATCCCTTAATCCCCTTTCCACCATCGGGCAGTAAAATTACCGCCACATGCCACCAGTACATGGTAAAGCGTCGTCTACTCCATTGTGTGAACTGGTTGGTTGTCTCGCTGCCGGCTTCTCTATATATTCTTGTCTTGTAGTTTGAATCTGAGTCTTTTGAAGTTGCGATTAAATCGGTTTCTTCTAGGGAAATATATTATATAATAATCAGAGACTGATATTATTAAGTTAAACGATTAAGTAACTAGTTCTAATTTGTATAGTCATAGAATATATATGTTACTTGCATGTAAACTGAGCAAGATATTTTTTCGCTTGCCTATTTAGGTCTATATCTGAAGCAAAATAAAGAACTTTGAACTTGAACAAATGTACTCCATTGTGGACTAATCCACATTGTTGCTACACATCAGGCAACTTCAGTCAAACACAAGAACATCTTTAGTAATTTTATTTTGTATTTTTAAATTAATTTTCTTTATACCCACTTCCATTACAGCAGGCGCCCATAGAACTCTTTCAGCTACCTATTTCAATTGAAAAATCATCACCACTTGGGAGGTACCTACGTTTTCAATCATTTTTTTTTAATCTTAATACCACCCGGCTTTAAAATATCAGGATATAAAAATGAAAAAATATAGTAGAATTGAATACTTCCTGTTTTTGGAAGTCAGCAGTAAATATGTATAAAAACTACTCCCACTAATCAACACGTTTCTAAGCAATCTTGTGCAAATATGTCCATGACACTCGCTGGATGCATGTTTTATATTCTGACTTAAAAATATTATAAGTTCTTTGAATTAAAGATATTGAAATTTTGTAGTATACATATTGAAATTAATTATATGAATAGTTAATTCATTAATTGCATCCATGTCATATTGTCATTTATCTACTAGAATTTATAAGAAAAAGAAAGAACAACTTTTATTCAGCCGGTGAACTTCTGTCTGATATTGTATTAAGTGGGATTCAAGCATTAGTGAGACTCGATAAACTTTCTTGTTATAAAATACATCGAACAGTTTCTGCAAAATTGAGGCTAATTACTGGCTACTATTAAAAATTGTCATGTAGCTGTACATTTTTATTTTATTGCAATAGCAATGGTCTTAATAATGTTATAGATCGAACGCACTTGCACGTAATATTAATAGTTATTAATTAGGATGATATTTTTTTGACTGACTTTTAAAAAGGAGGTTATCAGTCAGCCAGTTTTTTTCATATACTTTAGTTCCCCAGTTTTTCAATGATGTCTGGATCACATTGAATTTTCGTTTAGTTCCCTATAAGTTTTATCAAAATTTGTCCAGTTTTCGTAGTTAACATAACTTACTAAAAAAAATGAAAAAATAACAAATGCCGTCGCTTAGTAGAATTGTATTGAGCGGTTGGTTGCCGCCGGGCACCGAAGTTGTTGCTTAAATCGATAATGCTGAGCAATAATAACACGGTTATTGACATACCTATAAAAACTCAATGGCAGATAATTAGTTTTTATTTTTTATAGGGGCAACAGTTTATGATTTGCTTTCCATAAGCGATTCCGATCGTGATCATAATACTCGCAAACCTATAAAATTATATTCAAGTTAAAAGCAATGTACTTTTGTATTTTCCTCATTCCAATCTCTAAGATAAGCATTATATTTTTTATTCGTAATGAGTAGTGATGACAATAATTGTATAACTCTCCAAAGAAAACTGAGGATCATTTGTAGCAAGTTCTAGCAGTACAAAATCGCAGCATCTAGTGCTGTGAAACCCTTACTATTCATGCTTGTTTTTATCTGGCCCAACGTCTAAGCATTGCCATTCAGCGTGGTAATTCGGCTAGCACTCTGGGCACGCTGCTCTCTGGTTGTGGGTTGGAGCATTTGGATTATCTGTAAATTTTAAATGGTCTATGGGTTATCTTTCTGCTATATTTTTTTTTGTTGATCTAGTTATTCATTTCGTTTTTAGTAATAAATACAATGGCTATAAACTTAATAAGAATTGCATATCAGTAGGTATTTAATTGGTTTCTTATGTCCTCCTTACGCTTGATTCAACGGCAAATTTGCACGAAAAAAGAGCAACTATTCCCCAATGTTATGGGTAAGACATTGATCCATAAGTATTTTATTATACACTAGTACAAAATAGTTTCCGCAAGTTGAATTAATGAAAATTTATGCAGAGTGGCTAGTTGGTCACTCGCAATATACAAATACATTTAGAAAAAGGAACCAAATACTTGCTATAATATGTGTATGATGCATCCAGGTATATAGAGCTCACAGAATGCACGTCCGTTGTATTTAATTCCATCCATCTATCACGCGCGATTCGCTAAAATGCATGACACTGGCCATAAACTCATAATAGCCTAGCGTTCTTGATTCACCCACGTGCACTGTGGCTGTCCTCCTTATTATTTAACAATAAACTTTATGACTAAAGACACAAGGTTCAAACTAAGAAAAATATCATCGTGAAGAGTTAGTACGTGAGTGGATTCAGAGACACGTAGTTTATTGCTCCTCGACATAAAAGTAGACACCCAAGTAGTGGATTAGGAACTAGAAATCCAAGCAGTTGCGCAACGTAGGCCGTAAAGCAATTTGAAGGCGGGAGGTCAATTTTAAACGTCCACTTGAGTAGCGTTTACGATTTGTTGTTATTGTTACAGTTTTATATTCGCTGCGATCGTTATGAATATATTTTTTAATTCGGTCTTTATTCGGTGCTAGCGTACATTGATGTAGGTTGTTCAACTATGAGTAGATTTTATGTTTATTCGTGCTACAAAGCTTCTGTATTACCTTGACTTCTGAATTTTACGGTGCATCTATTTCTAAAAATTTACAACCTATTGAGTAAGTAGGTAGTTAGTAGTGGTAATAAGTAATTTAAATTGAACTTAAAATTCTTTATAATAATGTCTCCAAGAATTTGTCCATTGACACTTTTCTTATTATTATTTTGTTAAAGGTTTTTAATGTGTGTTTTAGTTATTTTATTTAGGATAAAACAAATAGGTTTAGTTAGGTAAGGATTTTTTTCATAAATTGATAGTTTTCGGTATTATACCTAATATTAATATATAATTAAATTCTCAAAAAAAAACAATTAATAACCTCTAATCAAATAAATGTAGCTTAATTAAGGAGGTAGGTAGGCAGTTTTTTTGTTTATAACATTTGTAATTTATAATTATTATGAAAATATATAACAATATAATACATATTAGAATTGTCAAAAGTTATTAATACTAAGTCTAACACAGCTATCCATTGCTTGGAATATTTATATATATCCCAAAGTATAACCGCAACTAATTATTAAACCATCAAGTAAAATGCAATTTGTGACTACCTCAAAAAAATGACTACCTATCTATTCCAAAACTGTGTGTACTCTGCCAACGTAACCAATTTACATTCATTGCACCTTCGTAGGTATATATATCTTTCTATGTTTTAACTATTTAATCGATGATTTGTTTAATCAATAGCCTTTATAAACATAGGTCCGCCATAAACATACCTCAGTAATTACACCACAGTGAGTGTAAATTTGTTCGTATCGATGTTTCGCAAAGTAATCATAAATTTAAAATAGTGAAACTTCGGATTCTAATCAATTTCCAATCAGTATTGAGTAGTAAAGTTAACTAAGCGAGAAATTAAGTGAGCGGTTCTAGACTGGCTACTGTCTGAATTTACGAGTGGCAATATATAGCTACTTATAAATGGCTACGTACCGGTATACCTACGTTTAACAACGTGTAAGAGTAATTGTATAACTGTGTGCAGGTGTATGAGTACGTTTAACATGTTTTTTTTGTAATTGCAATGAATTTAATCAATTAACGTTTATCGTAAAATATAACGAACGATTTTAAAACTTATGGTGTTATACTATTTGTTTATACTATTGTTGCTGTTATACCATATGAGAAGTTTTTAAGTTAAATTTAAAAATGTATTCTCTTCATTTAATAAATAAGCAGGCTTATTCTATCTTAAGAATCTGGCTATGTTAGGTCATATGGTTACGATTAAGATATATATAACAGCTACATTACTACTTTGCATTGTATTAATGCTGGTTTAAAAACCAACAAATAACCAAATGATTAGTATGTGTACCTAACTTACGTATGTTTTAACTAATTTATAGAGTAATAAAAATCATAGAAAAGATCAAATACTAACTAAATTTAGTCAACACACATTCCTTTCACAGATCTAGTTCAGCTACAAATCACCTGCATACCTAGGTAGGAGGCCTCCATTAACACTGGAATGGCCTATAATTCTAACGTTATGAACTTTTGAGTGTATAAATCGAGTGAAACTGTTAAAGTCGGGTTATGTCCCATAAACGGTTACAAATGGACTGTAAACTGCAGCTCTGGGTTACGGTGTAATATTGTGCTGTATAGGTACACCAGGTTAAGCATGTATATGAGTAACAGCTAAATCAAGCGGTGTTAGTTGTCCATTGAACTTATAATTATTACTTATTCTGGTTTAGAGCTTTTCTCTTTTATCTTCTCTGCATTTTAAGTTTGTAGGTATAAATACTGCTATTCGGAGTGGAAAGACGAGATTTATGTTAACAGTTTCATTTACAACTTATATCATATAAGGCTGCACTGTCTGTTTTGGTTTTTACCCAATTTACTTTAAGTTAAAAAGTATAAAGAAAATAACTTGACGCAATAATTTATCACATCATTATCAAGAGCTTCTAGAGAGACAAATTCTCTAGCTATGTTCGTCAGACAGGTAGCGTATTAAAACAAACAGAATAGTTAACTTTTATTAATTTAATTAATTATTTGCGTATTGATCTAAAATGCATGACTGGTTGTATAACAATGAATGTATGGCTAATAACGCAAACCAATAAAAATTATGTGTCACTGCGCTCCGCTGATGATGAGGAGATGAAAACCTATACAAAACTCATCAAGAATTAAATATTTTACGGCACATTTTACGTAAGTCATTTTTAAAACTGCAAGTAAGACTTACTTTCTTACTTAAGGGCCGTGGGGACCGGGGGCTCATATTATTTTCTAAAACTTATCAAAGCGTTTGATCGATTCAATGCGTGACCTGAATGCCGGTTTTTGTCTGACTCAACGTTTAAACATTGCTATTCTTCATGGCCATGCGGCTAGCATTCTAGCCATTCATGCCCTCTGGTTGTGGGTAGGAGCTTTTGGATTATCTGTAGATCTTGAATGGTCTATTGGTTATCTTAATGTTACTCTTTTTGTAGTTAGTCATTTCTTTTTTGGTAATAAAGGTAGAGCCTTAAGTACTGTCGCGGGCCAAGAATGAACACGATTGGCACTGGACCGAGGAAACTGGCGTCAGATAAGAGAGGCCTATACCCAGCAGTGGGATAAGGAAAGCTATAGATGATGATGATGATGATGAATAAAGGTAATTGCATGGTAAATAGTATTTTAAAAAAATCTAAATGTCAACAGATATTCAATAAACTTATGTTAAGATAACCTGCATTAGAATTAAGTTATAAATTCAGGTTCCTTGGTATATAAGTACGTCCGTATATATATATATATATATAAATTATATTCTATAAGGATAGAATATAATTTATATATATATACATAATTTATATATAGATTTCAACATTGTATTGAAGTGAATATACCTAATTCCTCTTCGTATAAGAATAAGAATAATAACATTCATTACAGGTAAGTCTTCTTACATTTTAATTATTAATTACTTTAAAAAGAAACTTAACTTATAAATACTTTTATAGTTCTAAGAACAAATAGTTATTATATTATACGTTTACATCGTCATTTATTTGTTATTCCTTAAGTATGTTACAATATATTAATTACCTACTAATGTATTTATTATCAATATTGCTGAGGCGCCAGGATTCAAGTCAATGTAAGGTGCTATTTATATCGGCTGTTCTCTACTACTACTCTACCTATTTCTCCCAGAATTAAAAAAAATCTGTCCATTGAGTTAGTCGGATTTGAATATTATGTCTAATAGAGATTTTGTGCAAACTCTTTATCATCTGATACTTTAATGTAAAACATGTTTAAATTCATTGGTGCATATTTTTTCTCACACATTGACTTGTAAAATCCAGTTGATTTAAAAAAGTGTCTAATGTATCGTTCTTGCTTGCGAGTGAACTCGTTTTTAACTTAGTTGTGTTACATTTTAAACTCCGCCCCAAAAGTCAGAATATGACAGGAACAAACATGGCAGAACATTGGAGGCGGTAACATTACGGTTAAAGGCGTGGGCGTGGCCAGAATATGACTGCCCTTCAAAATGGCGCCGAATTCAGCCAATCGCTACTGAGCAGGCTTATTCCATCTTTAAATTGGGACCCCGTTGCTTAGCAACAATTGAAATGAAACAGCTGGGATCTGTAGAAAGGAATGAATAATGAAATTTGTCAGGGCAGTGTTACAGCTTGTGAGTAAATGAAATCTGCAGGATAATGTTCAGAACGTGGAAATTTAAGTCATCAAAATATTTTACTTTATTTGAGTGATCAGTTTTATAATTGTCAATTTATTTAAAAACAAAATAAAAATGATAAGTAAAATATTGGAAAACTGTGTATTTATGATACGATGACTTATTTTTGTTCAACATTTAATTTTTGTAGAATATTTAATTTGAATACATAAAAAAAAACCATGTTGATTGAATGACGCATGAGAAGACTTTTTCACAAATTATCAATCTCTGATAAAACTAAAATCTTAATAAAGATAATTTGTCGCAATCTGACATCTATAATATTCAGCATACAACATTTCTGACACAAAGGTTCATTCATCAGAACACTGAATTATCTAAAGGAAGAAAAAGCTAGAAAGCATCAAACAACATTGCTTAGTGGTTTAGATCTCTTCAAAGAGATGTCGCTAGTATCAATGAGTACGACTCCCTTCAAATGCTGACACTTTTGTAACTAAACGCTCTTTTCCTACTACGGTAAAAGTGTCAAGAAGTTCTCATAGATGGCGCTGCAAGAATATTGGCCGTACATTTTAAGTTTTCTGTTTTTTTTTTAATACCTATACAATTGCATATTGATTTTGTTTAATAATCGTTTTAAGATTTTATAACATGCACCCACGCTTATGGTTTTATGTCAATCTAATTTATTTCAAGTAGTAGGTATATGAAAAATAAAAATAATTTATTCTGCAGAAAAACGCATCATGGATAGGTATGTATGAGATAAGTGGGTATAAATAGAGTAAGTCTTGACTGACTTACTGCTATTTTCTAGGAATCAACGTAGAGTCTAAACTATTGAACTTAGGGACAAGAAATTTGGAGTGTGTATTCATTAGGTATAGGGTGTTGAGGTGTACCTACTAAGAAATATTTTTTAGATAAAATTTATTTTTGTTAATTACAAATTATCATTTAAGTATTATATCTGTAACTTTCATACGTTAGTTAATACATAATAAAACATACGCCTACACGTAGGTGCAGGTACCACGAGTACTAAGTATGTAGTAATGTTATTTCATTTTGAAAACCAAAATTATATTAATTATATTGCTCTAGAGCTAGACACAACATAATATTTCTCGTATTTATTCAATTCCTTTCTTTTTTAATTTTATTAAATGTAATTTCTTTAATAATCTTTAATTTCGACTGTATGCAAGTTATAACTAGGAAGGTATATGTTGACAAAATACCTTTTATCCGAAGAGCGTATCTCGCATAGCTTGCGGTGAATTATTTAACGCGTGTAGAGACGTATAATCCTACCTATCGCTTTCTGTACATAGAGTTGTGCCCATAAAGAATTTTGTCTGCCTGTTCCTACTTATACCTAATACTAGCAATCGTATAAGGCTAGTTATATACAAGACTACCAAGGTTGTATACTTTTCTTGTCCTTTGGTAGGTACATTAAAATCAACATATTCAGTTCTAATAATTTTGAAAGTTTGTTAATAAAACATGTGTTTTATTTATGTTCTATTCATTTTGTTAATCCTATTGCAATAGGACTAAGCGTCGATCGTCAGCGAAATCTGTATAACTGATTTTATCTTCTAAATAAATAAAATGCTATTGGTACAGATATTCATGCCTACTAAACTTATAACCTTAAGAGAGTGTGAGCTAGGCAGCAATACTTATTTAGGTAAGGTGCATTTCCACTGCATCTTTATAACATGATTGACTTAAGACATTTAATAACAAGACGACTTTCACATTGTCATAAAGGGTGGTGCTGTAGTAAGTATAGGTATATTTATATAGGTACACAGGTAGGACACATTTATTATAGATAAGTGACTATAATATTATTCATTTTAATGCTGTAACGTATATATATACAAAGACACAATACAGAATATAATAGCTGAATACCTATTTCACACACTCCGAGGATAGTCTCTCCCACTGTAGTTTGGTATAGGTATAGCATATTAATAACAGTGTCCTCATCTGCACGTCTCAATTACTTAAAAAATAATGATAGTGATACCGTAGCGTTGTTCCAGACAACAACAAACACTTAGACAAGCATCCACAATAGACCCTTCTAAGTAAAGTAATAAGTACGTAGCCAAGTATAAAGGTGTAAACGTCTAGGTGGTCTAGGTCTAAAAATAAACTCAGAAGCACATTTTATTACATGTTTTTAAGATCAACCACGAAGAACATGCATCTATAGGTTACCTTTACGTTACCATCGATGCCTAGGTCTGCATTAAATCTTCAAGAACACTATGTTAAATTCATATGGGAACTTTTTTAAATACTTGTCCTTAGGATAAAACTTTATATAAAAATATTGACAATGATATATACTTAGTATTAGTTTTGTACTTACAAAATCTAAGCAGATATAAGAAGTATATATATCTACTGTGTATATCTCGGTGTTCTTCCAAACATATACCTACCTACGCTAATAAGTTCGTAGGGTAGGTATTGTAACAAAAAGATACCCACTGACAAGATTTATTCATTAAGAATTTACCGTAAACCTTATTGTGTACCAAATAAGGCCTATTATTGTTTGCTCTTTAGAAATAATGGAAATAGAAGCGGTTGGGGGTGAGGATAGGGTGGTTTTCTGGTATTGATCGAGCGGCCATTATGTTTGCGCATGCGCTTTAGGAACCTTTTTAAATTAGAATGAATAGATGGCGTTGTAAGTTAATTTACTTATGAATTATACCTACTCAATTGTTTTTTGATACGTAGGTATATAGATATGGCTATGGAAATACCCCTTAGTATACTATTATTTCTCGTGATTGTATTTAACAAAAAATATATTTAGGAAAAGAAAGTTATTTACTAGCACTCTACATACCTATGTTATTAAGGTAACTTATATGAGTACTTAGGTATCTTACTCACAATTTAAGAAAGTGCTTTTATTGCCTATTTATTATGTAGAACCTATGTAGGGTTAAGGTTTACTTACTTGTCTGTCTTTAAAACAGTACATATTACAAAAATAAGGTTTGATATACCTACAGCTTAGCCACTAACTAATTATACCTGCCGACGGCATTTTTATGATGGCTGCGGTTTCAGAAACATGTAGCATAGTGCCGAAACGACTGAGAGCGAAGGATGTCATATCACATTTGTATTTATTGGACGATTCAGATTTTTTTTGTTTAGCAGGTATATTGCGGGGTGCATGTAATGCTATCTGCATTTACACCTTTTAGCGTTAATTAAAACTGTTATGGGATCAAATTAAGTTATTTCTTTAAGTAAAATACCTTTGAAAACTTGAAAAATACATTTAATTTTAAGCTTATTTAAGAGGTTGTATTTAATATTGACATCTTACACTATACCCAAGTACTCACTAAAGTACAAAAATAATGAAAATGTTGTGAAGATCCTAAATTTCCTTTGCAAGTAAAATATTTTCCTATAACAGCGGTTGGAAGTTTTATGTCGGTTATGAAACTTATGAAGAAGCCCCGAGGGGAGGTTGGGTTGGGACCTTTGTCGGTCTTCACTGCTGTAAGATTTTGCTGATTGAAGTGATTCAAGTCAGACCATTCCAATTGTGACACATATAAAATAATTCAGTCTGAAGTAATACTTACTAGCTCTTTCATAAAAATATCTCTATAATGGTTTTTGTAGTAAAACGTTCTAAAAGACATCATCATGCTAACAACTGTAGTAAGCCTTCTTAGTTTTTTTAGCCTGTAGATGTGTGAACAATTTACTTTGTGAGTGCTATATTTGGTGATTAAAAACCCTACATAATTTTTTTGTATTTACTGTATTTCTTTGCCAAATATTATTGAAATCGTACCGTATCAATCTAACCCTTTTTTGTAAATCTCAATCCTAATAGTTTTCGAAAACTACACCCAATATGTAGATACTTATTATAAGAAAGAATTATTGAAATTAAATATTCCCTTGTGTCAGATCAGAACAATTTTGATCATAGTCAAAACAGAGATGCTCCGCTACAGTTCCACTCACAGGTACCTAAAGATTTTCATTAGGTGCTTATATTTTTATATTTACATTTTACTTTCATTCAAATCTCTAAGCAAGTTTATTTCTTTAGTGAATCTTGTAACATCATTCATTCTCTTCTCCATCTATGAGTACCATCCAAAGTAGTACTTACAATTGAGTATATTGAGTATACCTATTTGTGTCTTTTTGTAGAGATGGTAAATAATAGTAATAGAATTCAAATAGTAAGACAAAAATAAAAATAACATAGCGTACCTAGCGTAGTAGAAGTATTTATACCTATATGATGAAATTCAAAAGCAGGGATCGGAGTTCAAGTCACGCGCTAGAGCCTCGAGCAATAAAAGTCAGTTTGGTCGGATCGCTATCAGCCTGAAGTGACATTCTTTATACTTTCTTTCTACTTTTATACACTATTTTTTGCTTTTATATACGCCCGTTTTTACGTTCCCGTCGGGAGTGGAAACGTGACTATGATATTTCTTACTTGGTTTTTGTCGCTTGAAAACATCTATTTTGTGATTTTTATATCTACTTACCACGAAACTAACAGAAGTAAATTCTGAAAGATTTACACACGCCCTCGACAAGTAATGAGCAAATATTGCGGTTTATTGCTTAGTACTAGTCCGTGGTCTTGTTTAGAGATTGACAATTTAAGTTTATACTTACTAAGATTGGCTGCTTAGTATACATGTAATTTAAATAAAGTTGTTGCTACTTAAGCGAAAAACTGTAGAAAGTAGATAGATCAATTCTTTTTGAGAATTTATTGGTACGTAGATTTTACTGCTTTTGCATAGACCTCTATTAAGATACAGCAAATCATCTGAGTAAAATATTGGCAAGCTAAAAATTAACAAAATTATTCATTTCATTTCATCTTTGTGCTCACTCCATGACATAAAAAATTGAGGTAAATAACATTTGAAAGTAAATTTACCTAATTCCAAAAGCTTTTAATCTTATCTTACAGGTTTATATTTGGATTATGAGGGGCTCCAAAATGGCGGGTCTTTACGTAGGTAACCCTTTTACACTGAAGCTCGGCGGTGGGTCGTTTTAATTAAAACCTCCGACTGAGTGACATTTACGTTGATGCGAGGATCCCACTTAATGATGAGGGGAAATGTAGGTATGTATAAAACAATACAGTAACTTAGTTCCACAGTAATTTTTAAATGAGGCAAAAAGCACCATTACGAACAGTCTTATCAGTAGGCACAGATAGATATTATATGTACTATCTACAGAAAACCTTTGTGAGCGAAATCATAAAAACAAAATTTATTTTTAAGGCGTTTAGAACGAAGGCATCGGTCATATGAAACTGAAAATGGCGTTGAAGTAAACTGATTGTTTTTGGAACAAATACTCCCACAGTCAAAAATATAAAAACTACAAGTAAAAAAACTGATATTTTGTCAGGACTAGTTGAAAACTATACCTATATATAGGTATTTGCGTATGCAGGCCGTAGCCTGCATACGCAAATACCATCATCTAGATAAATAAACTAAATACGTGTATACTGACAGACCCAATTCTTTTGCGAGTCTTCATAAATATATGTATGATTCTCCGTACCATTTCCCCATTTTTTTAACATATCTGGGGAAAAATGGGTCTTCAACATGACATTAAGCTAAAAAAATGTGTTTGTATCTAGTTGTCAAAGATCAGTTCCGAATGTGGATTAAAGTTATTGCCTAATTTAATAAATTGACGATTGATTTGTGATCACACCGATCCAAGTCAATCAAAAACTGTGGGTAGAGGGCTTAATTATTTAAATGTGTCATGAGCTGTTTATGTTAAGGTTCTTATTTCAATAGTAAATAAATTGAAAACTAGACTTTAGATAAGGTTTGTTGGAAATAAAACACTGTTAAACATGGCGAATATTTTATTTTGATACTCGTTGCTAAACTAAATACATAAGTTATATTTTACTTTTTTTTCATGCACTACTAACTACAAACAGCTTAAACTGTATGAAATAAATAAAGCAGATCAAAATGCTTAGAGCGCATGTTTCATGCGTTAAACTATTTGGCATGATGATCATTAGGTTCGTCCTGAAATTTAAAAGAAAATATCTGTTTACAACAAGCGATTCTCAAGCTAAATCAATCACATCCAAACTTGCAAATTTGTCGATATCATTTATGAAGTGCGTGTCGTGACAATCATGCTGCAAGGTTCTGTAGAATTATAACAGAGTTTATTTTCAGACAATCTTTTTCGTTTTTTACATTAACATATTTTGTCCTATCGGGTTGGAAAATAATATACTTCACCAGGAACCTTCTAGTATAGATTGGTGCCTTGTATTTTATGGTGCCTAAATTAAAATCTAAACGCAAACTGTCACAGCGTCTAATTTCAAAATTATTTAATCTTTATATAATAAAAAATACCACGCTACGTACTCCGCAAAGTCATAAAAAGTATTTTCAAAACAAGTTAATTTATGAAAAAAATCGTACACTGAGTGCGTACTGTTACTTTTTCATATTTCTAGGTTAGATTACTGTTTTAACACTTTGCTCGTGGCAACAATTTCTGGATAACAACATTTTTTAATTCAAACTTCGTCTAATCATTTCTATTTTCAAACCTACATTAAGCAAAACATTAACTGTTAATAACCGAAACAGAAAAGTTTTATTACTCACATCTGGATGGACTCCATGACATAGGTGACATACATTTTCTCCAGTTTTCTGGATGTGTTTATGCGCTTCTACGTAATAACTGATAACTACTATCATGAAGTAAAATTCAACTGAAAATAAAAATGCATAACTGAAGATACTAAACAAAGTGCACTCTTTATATTAAGTAATTAATTATGTTCCAATAAAGAGATATGGACTTATCCATAAGGACGACTTTAACATATATGCTGATGCAGTAATTAATATAGAATTTTTAAACTTTTCTTGTACATGCACATGCATACAAGTAAAATTAAAAATGTAAAAAAACCTGACTATTTTGTAGCAACCATCTTATATGTCAAATTTATCATAGCGTAAGTAGCCTATACTCGTAGTATATAGCGAATAGATAGAACAAACATACTCTGCTAATGTAAAACCTTAAATTAAAGTACCATAAATATGATTACAAGTAGGTACCTATTTTAAATTATCGTGTAATTGAGACCATAATCCTAAATAATTAGTATTAGGTATATACAAACCAAAAGCAACCACGCTAAATATAATCGTTATAGGCCATTGTTTTAATGCGTCATCTGTATTTTCTATATTGCCAGTTTCAGAATTCCTTTTATAGAAAAGAGGACTTGCAATAAATCCAGTAAGTAACAAGAAAACGGCATTTTGCATGGCACCGTACAACCACATCTTTATCTCCGAAGCACTTTCCTTAAATAAAATATTACTATGAGTTTCGCAGCGCAGCTTGATCAATAATGTATCTAAGTCTTTAACGAACACCGAAGTAAGAAATATTTTATCAAACAATACCTTAAATACTCCATGGATCAAAATAATGTTGAAAATGGCAAATAAGATATGTGATGCTATCATGAGAGCGCCACAAGCTTGAGCTTTCATAGCAGACTTGTTAGAAAGGAAGGCTTGGTCGGTTATAAAATATATATGATAGGCAATAAACACCTGTAAAAGATAAGTTAATAGTGTAAAGCAATACACATACATTACATAAAGCCGTAGAAAGAGAAGTAGCAGTAGTAGCCAAACTGGAATTACAAACTACCTACGAGTACTCGCAGGTGAAATTTAACCGATTTTAGACCAGCACCAGCAGTCGACGAGTGTCTCAAATCAATTTTTAACACAAGCGTGACGTGATGTTGCATCTTAAAATAGCTCGATCTTCGGTCGATTCAGCTGTTGAAACAATGAGTTTGAATATCTATTCTCGAGTATTTTATTGTTTGATTTATCAACGCAAGATATTCCTATCACAGCGGAAATACTAGTGTAGATCCACGAATCTTATTTAAACTATAACATCACAATCATAAGCTTAAAAAATTCGACGTCACAAAAACATTTAGTATGAAAATTTGTTGATACATTTAGGCTGTATATTTGAAAACATGTAAGTAGGGGGTACTACGTTTGTAATTATTTCATTGATAATTTTATCATTGTCCATTTAGTCGACTTTGAGGCTTGCTGCTGTGACGGTTTCTGCTGCGAAGGATTGGACCTGTATCAGATTTCATGTCATTTGCCTAAGATGGTATAAGTTTATTGTAGGTATATCTACCATCTATACACTGTGCTTACTTTATCTGTGGAAAAACTTTGGTTCCATACCAGCGAAGACCGAATACCGGTATTTACCGGGATTGTGTGACTTTATCACAACTTACTCCACCCGTGTGTACTATTGTTGGTGTTAGTGCAAACTGAAGGCTACATTACCGCAAAGCATCGCTTTTAAAAAGTGATAAATACGGCCATGCAACGAGACAAAATTGGGTTTAATACATACAATTTTTGCAATACAGGGAGATAGCACTAGTTCGGAGGTTGGGAGCAGCAATCTACAGACCAAGATGAGCTTTTTACTTACCAAACAAATAATGCCAATATGTAAACATCCAGTTTTAAGCGATATGCAAAAGAAATATGTTCTAACTTGCGGTAGAATAATTTCAAATGATTTCATGATTTCATTCGTTAGAAAAGTATAACAATTTAGATAGGTATCTTATAAATCTTCACAATTATTTCTTATTTATGTATTTTATTTGTACATGCGCTTTCAACATAGAACGCAGCTTTTAATGAAGTTTTAAATAATTTGTCAGGAGTTTGACTGATTTTAATTGACGCTCCAGAAAAATACTCCAAAGAGTTTTTGTTAATATATGAACCTATACCTAATTTAATGAATGATGTTGCAAATAGAGAAAAATATAGATAATTTTATTTAACCTATTAGATAAATGATTAGTCTCGCTTCGGTTACCAATCGATACCACCGTCGTAGGTACATGTGAAATGCGGCAACAAGTACTACACGAAAGTCAGATTATCTGGGTTATTCACACTGCAAGCTTGACGTATCAAATAATTTTTTTGACACTATCCCAAGGATGCGCGGTTGAGCAACGCGCGATGCCAGGGCGCGTGGTTCAGGGGACGCGAAGCTGCGGGAATGATTCGAAAATGCCAGGTTGCGTAGTGACACTGTGCAAAATAATACAGCAAGAAATAAAAAGATTACACACTCTACAATAATCAGTTGCCGCATTTACGGTACCGTTGTTTTTTGATAACGCGGAATTTAGACAAGCGCAGCGAGACTAATCATTTATCTAAACTAAGTATTACGCTACTATATTAGTAAATATTTTTTATAGTACCTAAGTGTAACAAACGAAAGACTGTTTTTCTATCGATAGAATTTTCTATCGTTTCCCTGAACTAACTGATGGCATTGTTGGTGATATCATTGATGTACCAACAGGACAGTTTCTTAAGTAACTGTATAACATCTGGACTCCATAATATTATGCAGCGTGAAAAAATTGTCGACAGTTAGTAAAACTTTAATTATATATATTTATAACAGCAGGTACCTAGATATACGTTCTCAGTTTAAAATTAAATAACTTAAGTAATACAAATAGGTAAATAACAATTTATTAAATTAAAAAAATAATATTACTTTGTCCTATTACATGTACATGTATTTGTCTAAAAAGTAGGTTCTTTTGATAGCTGTCACTACCTACTTTATGTTTCATCGATTTTTAACGTTGATATACTATAATTTAGGGTAAACCTGATGTAGTAGGATGCAGGTTACTTTTTCTTCTGTAGGACTGAACTACTATTAACAAATACAGCCACACTGAAAAAAAAAATGGTAACCTAGTATGTAATCATGTAAAAAAGTATTAAATGAAATGTCTTAGATGGTTAGCTAATTTATTTGACTTCCTGACATCTTGACGACTGCATGATGCTCTGGTAAAAGCGAAACAATAGAGAAAAAGAAAACTAGGCAAGGAGTTTCCAGATACATACTCGGTATATGAAAAATAAGTTCTGATTGCCACAAGTGTATGTTTATCAAATTACTTTGTAACAGCAGTTTAAAATTTCATACAACAGTTTTTGCATTGTGGTAAGTAAAATATAGGTCTACAGTACTATCCAAAATTGAATACATGTACTGCCAGTTGTGAATTTTTGAATGGGCAAATATCAGCGATATAAAATATTAGGTATATACAACGTGTAATAGAAAGGTATGATATTACTTAAGGCTGTTAGTCTTCTTATCAAAACGATGAACTGATATTGTAGAACAAAATTCTGCAATAAAAAAAATTAGCATCTGCATACAAATATTGGTTACTTGATCTGTCAAGCTGTATGGAAGACGCAATCATTATTTCGAATTTAGCGAAATTTTGTTCTACAGTGTGATGACTTTGGTAGGTAGACTAACCCTTAAGTACGAGTATTATCATACCTTTCTGTTACACGTTGTATTCGTATATACGTTAAAAAATGTACTGGAAAATTTAATTCAACCAACATGCACGATCTCAATGAAAAGACACGAGCACGTACTTTTTACGAAACTTTGTACTTCTAATACATTCTGTTACAATTTGATAAAGAACCTAAAACATGTACTTACTAAATATACTTACATAAACTATCAATGATACAAAAGGCGAACTCGAAAATAGGAAAAGCGCCTCCAACAGATATACACGCTGTCACGTATAGCATCCCGTAGAAAAATGATAAAACTATGACCGTAACAGTTGTCCACATGAAGTACGTCAAAGCACGTTTATCAGACCCCTGTTAAAAAAGAAATATGTAATTTAAGATTTTAGCATCAATGATGTGAATTTTAGAAGAGACAATATTAAAATTCTGATTTGACCGGTCCACAAGACCGAGTACCCAATACTTATTAGATATCAGCTTAAAACGGTAAACAATTTATAATATACCTATTACTTTGCGGTAGGTATTTAAAAAGAAATTAACCATTGTGAGTCAGACACTCATTTGCATACAGAGTTTTCGTTTATAAGTTGTATGAAGTTGGATCACCTAAACTCGTATTCACGACATCAAAATCACATTATGTTGTTTGATGTCCAATTTTGCAATCAAAAAAAAAACTTCTACTAAGTACGTAATAAACTCTCATTGATACTCGAATGTTAATCTTTTTCAATTAATTGTGAAAACGATATAATTATTACGGCTTGCTTTGTCTATACTTAGTATACGCAAGCTTTAATGAAATCATAAGTGATAAGTTGTTCTCTATACATTTGCTAAGTAATGTTTTCCCGCTATCTCTTGACTACGGAACGACAAATCAAGTAATAATTATATATTATACATAATGATGTGATTCCTCATCACCACCGCTGAACGCAAGCGTTTATTTTTTTCAAATTATGTTGTCTTTTCCATTGTTCCCTGGAAAGTGAAGGTCATATTTTTTGTTTTTTATTTTTTTTATCCAGAACAGCTAGTTTGCACGTCCACGGAAGTCAGCGACACTTGAATTGCAATAATTAGCATTTTTTACCCTGATATATCTTACTCAAACTCACATGGTACAGCTTATAGAGGAGATAAATACTTGTAATGAGTGATACAAGATCTGCTAATAGAACAATCCAGCCTATGTACTTCACAGCAGACACGAAACCAGAAGAACTACGTTGCGGGGAGGAAGAGTATGTTTGATTAGTTTTTCCTAAGCACGTAGGCCCAAGACCAGCATTAGCGCCAAAACCGAAACTGAACTGAAAAAAAAGGTTTAGTTTAGATAAAACCTTGAGAGAACTTTATAGAGTAATACTAATTAAATTACGCGTGAGTAGTTAATTGAATGAAATAAATGATATTCTTGTAACATAAGTTTTTATACCGCAATTGAATTGGTTTTCAATTTATTGAGCGTCTATTATTCAGCAGTCGTACCAGATAATTATTTATGAATTTTGAAAGTTGTTTATATAAATTTAATGTTCACATAAAGTAGTTTAGTGACAAAACTGAACATATTTTGATAAATAATATGTGAACATTGTGGTAAATATATCCAACAGTAGGAACTGTCTACTCACAACATTGTTAAGATTTATGTCGACCACATCTGGCCGGAGTTCACTTGTAGAGACAATGCATGATACTCGTATTACGTATGCATGTCTCACTGTAGCCCACGATACAGCTGGACTTGTTACCTGGAACACGGAAAATGAAATTTAAGAATAATATTGTTTCCTCAATACCTATGAGAGCGATCGAGAATAATGCACCATTTAGAGTAACGTGCATCTGAATTACGCGACTCGCAGTTCACCAACAATGAATGGTCAAGGTATCTGGGCGTGCTACCCAGAGAGATTCAGTTTTTTTTTAATTTTTAGCGCACTCTTATAAAAAAAAAACCTCCTACCTTAAAAAGTAATAAATAAATAAATAAATTTACTATAGCATAAGTGAATCATTCTAAAATAAGTTATATAATTCTGACTTTAAGGACTTTTATATCTTTTTGTTGTATTTTAGTTATTTTTTGAATAGGGCAAGTGCCTTTATTGACATTAACAAAATGACTAACAACGATAACAAAAAAATATAGTAGAAAGATTACCTATAGATCATTTAAGATCTACAGATAATTCAAATGCTCCTACCCACCACGAGAGGGCAGCGTGCCTAAAATGCTAGCCGCATTACCACGCTGAATGGCAATGCTTATACGTTGAGCCAGATAAAAACCGGCATTCTGGTAACGCGTCGAATCGATCAAACGCTCCGATAAGTTTTGGAAAATAAGATGAGCTCCCAGTCCCCACGGCCCTAAAGTCTCGACTTTTTTTTGAATTGATGTAACTTACATTACCGACCGTTTATATTCATTACTTACGATTCCTAGCACTGCAATTATTGCAGTTGCTGTTTTCAAGTCTCTTACACAGCCACAACATCTTTTGATTTCAGGTAAATTCCAAGGCATAGCCCATTGGTATTCAGACAAATTATTAAATAATTTAATTATTACAGCTCTAAAAGTTTGTAAAATTACAGAAAAATTTAGCAAATGGAAAAAAACATTTTTCAAGTTCAATGTCACTATTAAGACTTGATTAAGACATAGGAGACAATGACATCGCCAAATGATGTATTTTTTTTTGGCTTTCCAAAGAAACAAGACTTTTAGAAAACTTTTAATACGCAAACTTCTAGACTTACTTAATCTATTTCCCCTCGACCCTAAAATCATGACTCAAAATGGCTTAAATATGACAAATATCGGAGCATTTGATGGATTCGACGCGTGACTAGAATGCCGGTTTGTATCAGGCTTCTAGCATACTTGGTACGCTGATGCCCTCTGTTGGTGGGTTGGAGCATTATTTAGGTTACCGGTAGATTTTAAATGGTCTATTGGTAATCATTCTGCTATATATATATTGACATATATAATAAGTATGGACCGGTGATTCAACGCATTAACTTCAAAAATAATAAGTAATGTAAGTAACATGATTAGATATTCCTTTGAAAGCTTATGATACGTCTAATTAGTAAATGCGTTACTAAAGAGAGATAGTGAATGCTGAAACTGCAAGAAAAAAGTGATCGCAGGTGATCTTTTAAATGGCTGCAATTTCTTTGACGTGTCAACTTCTCTGAGTTGTCAATTTCAAATTTATACGTTATTAGGGATATATAGCGATAACATAACCGGTCAAACAATATATTGTTTTCGCCGGATCGGTTTTTAATATTGGCTTATATTTTTTCATTTAATTAGCTAAACAAATAAAAACGACAATTGTATATTCAGTTTATAAATTTTTATGTGCATGCCTACCTACTACCACTATTCTTTGATATTATCTTACTACCACAGTTAAGCATGATGCGGTCACTTAATAGTTGAGTATATGGAAAGAGGTATTTACATATGGGTGCTGCTGTAAGTGGAACAAAAGTTGGTAAATCTTACGATTTACCATCGCGAGTTGGCAAATGTCCGAAATCATTAAGAAAATTGAGTATTAACTGTAACCCTATATGTAAAAATACACACTACTTAAAAACTTGACAAAGAACTAGTTTGCAATCAACATGTATTTCGCATGCGTCGATCGATCTTATCCGGTCAATCTACTGGTCTGTTTAACCGGATACGATCGCCACCCTAATGTACTGACGTTGACACGATTCGCGTTTTTCGTGGCATCAAGATGAATGTTTTCTCTGTCGCTCTTAAGAAAAGTGTATACTATCCATTACATTCCTTAATGTCACCGTAACATGACAACTAGCACACAATGTTTATTAAATTATTTTGATTTACCACAAAATACAGTAATAAACTTATAATTACGCGTTTCACGATCACATTTCGTGATGCCTGAAGCTTTATAGTGTGATTTTTGAACTTCAGGAAAGCACAAGAATGCATTATTTTGTCAGTTACCCGCTCTTAACGATTTTTGACATGCGACTCGCACGTTCGGAAGACGGGGACTGAATGAAGCACAAGTGTGATACAGTGAATCACTTTGATCAAAAACTTGGCGCTTACAAATTGTGCCCTTATGCCGGTCCTTGCTGTATGTCAATGTATATTTATAAATTCTTTTTGTTGTAGTTAGTGATTTCGTTTTTGATAATAAAGGCTCTTGCCCGGTAAGTCGTTCTTAATCTATGGTTACTAATATTGTAAAGAGGAAAAATATTGTATTTTTGTATGTAAAGAATAAACGAAAAAACTACTGGACCGATTGCAGAAATTCTTTCGCCGTTAGAAAGCTACATTATCACTGAGTAACATAAGCAATAAAAAAATTATAAATCCTAGGATAACAACGCAGAGCCCGTTAGTTAGTTATACAAGTAATGTATAGGTTTGCGGGAGGGAGGTAATAACAAGTATTCTATGGTTTTTGTATTAATTATAGCGTTAAGTACCCCCCTAGTAGACATAACAAGAAATTTGAATTATTTAATTATCGAAAAACTTTTCTATAACTTGTACAAAGCTCGCCGTTTTAGCCTTTTTATTACGAGTTCCAGAGTTTCATACCACGTAAATTCCAACAAAATTTTGGGAAAAGCCCTGAAGGATCTTATTCCGGGGCGTTTTAATTTTGTTGCCGAAGCTCGGCTGGCGGCTTACTTCGCTGTTATCTACGCAGTTTTATCTTCAATGTAATCTTGTTAAGAGCTCCCCGTACCCTCCATACCCTTCACACCCCTGTACACCCCGCTTGTGAAAAGCAATAACTCCTTGGTTTCGGAAATCTTTTTAAGCTTTATATTACTGTTTTTTTTAAAATCCATCACATTATTTTATGCAGTGCATATTTTTTTAATGTGGGGCTGTTGGAATCGATATACCGCTTTATTTACTAAACCACTACTTTGACGTCATACAGAGGTAGGTAATCCTGTTTTAGGTTTTAATAAATTATTTCTTAAATGGGTACACAATATTGTCCTTATTAGACTGTTTGTCAATAGCAAAACTCTTCATTATGATAGATATGTATACGTATTTGATTTTGCCTCATAATACACCACACGTCAGGATTGGGTAAAAAAAGTGGGATAAGTCATTAAATTGATTAAAATTGTCGAACTCATTACTAAGGAAAATACAACTTTTGCTTTTAACGAACTTTTTTAGAATGCACTTCAAATTCATTACCAACTAATAACTATCAGTAAAGTATCTATTAAGACAAGACACAACATACAAAACGATTATAAACCAAGCAGGAAATCTTAAAAACTATTAAATTATTTAACAAGCATTATAACAATTACTTTAAGAAAAGAAAATATGTAGTAAGAAGATATAGAGCAAGTTTATTTAGCCTTGATTATAGAGTTTAATTTAAGTAAGATTTTTACTATTGAATCCCCAAAAAAGTGTCAATATGATATGTATTGATAAGATTAGTAATTCTGGTTACAGGTGAGTTTGTCCCCAGAACAGTTCTACGGAATATTGGAGCAAGCGGAGTTAGAGTAGAAGGGTTTCAAGGATATCGGAACGGTATCCTAAATTTGAATTTTGTTAGAAGGTTTGGGCAATCAATATTACTGTGCAATAATTTATGGAAGAAGACTAGATCTTTTCTAATATGCCGTTCTTCTAATTTCATATTTTTGAAATAGTTTAGTCTACTACTGTACGAGCGAAGCAATCTTGCTTTCCTTGCTGAGTATGTTAAGTGCCACCAAAATCTCTTTTGTACTCTTTCTAATCTTAGACAATGAACGGCATAATATCGTCTCCAAACGGGACTGCACTATTCTAATATACTGCGGACTAGGAAGGCGTAAAATAAAATTTTAGTATACGGATTATTAAACTCCTTGCTATTACGTATTAAAAATCCTAGCATTTTGGACGTTTTATATATATATATATATATAGTGTAAAGCTCACATATTGGTTAAGCGACTTGTATCAATTGAGACTCGCTGTTTCAAATTCAATTCGTGAAGTGGAGTAACAATAAAACTTGTCCATCGTGTATCTTCTGATAGCACCTGAGCTCTATAAAAGTACGTGACTTGAATGTTCATACTTTGTTATGTAAGTTTTCACCGGTAATAAAATTGGCAAGTGATTTTATAAAAAAATATACGGAGAAAAAAATAGTAGATGCATAAACTATAGGCCACATGAGAAATACCAAAGTAAAAGTAGGAGTTACTTACCTATATTTAAATAAGTCCCTGGATGGTCTTTATCCCTAGTAAGTAACAATAAATTATGCTTCACTTAATGAAATCCATTGAAACAGTGAATATTTAAATTAATTATTGTTAACGTAATTGATAATACGACCATAAAACATGCTATACCTCCTTAATTTTTTTTGCTATGTTGGTAGATTAGGTTATAGTAAAAAACATGACTTGTCTAACACTAATCAAGATATAATTCCAGATAACCTGTAGGAAGGTATTATTTTGTGCAATACGTGTGCAATAAATTACTACAGAGGTTTCCACGAAAGGACACCCGTGAGTTCCTTTCGTTCGCAACACACGGTGCGTCTACCAAGAAACGTCAAAATATATCAAACAGGGAGTCTTGTAATATCAGAGGCGGACCACAAACCGTTCCTATGATGTATATCTCTATTTTTACGGCCGCAAACTCTCATCTTAGCTGTAGCAAAAACACGCCCCGGGCCCGAACTCACGAATCGCAATATGAGCCTCGTGATAAATCTTCACGAATTCCAAGTTTTATTTATTAAGTTGTATGTTTTTACGATGTAACGCCACGGGGGCGCTCATTACCGCACCGCCTCCGCTGAACGTGATGAAAAAACTTTTTCCCGAGATATCTTCTTGCAACATTAATTACGAAACCGGGAAACTTCCTTTTATATTTCTGCGCGACGACGGTACACTTTTACGATTTTTCCTCCTGAAAAGGGACGGTCCTAGCTCTCTGATAAGAATATATCGGGCAACATAAGCAGTAAAAATATCACGTAGAAAAACAGGTCTCGGAGTTTTATGTTGGCAATTCGGGGCGTTCACAAAAGAAATGCTAACGTCGCATCGGACGTGACTCTCGCTCGACCCTACGCCGAAACGAACGTCTCGCTATTCTTAGGTATAATCTCCGTACATAGGTACACTTGCCTCTATGTATATGTATGTATGATGACAGTGTTTGTTTTTTGTATTACTAAAACATTTGTCACATCGACTCACGATCATCTAAAAATATAAACCGGTATATTCATGTCTGACATCCATAACGTCGGAAAGCTTTCGTGCTTGCAGACATAAATACATAATGTATCCGTACATAAGCACTCGGGTATAAATATGGAATATAAAGCTTTCCAATAAAATTCAAGACAAAATTGCCTGTCACAGCGCAATCGCATTGAAACCGGTAATGAAACGGCCTGCACATTAACATAATCTGATACTTTTTATTCCAAAATTCCTTCGGTATCCGTATTCAAAGCCAGCCAGGTATATATCACTGCAATAGTAGGTTGAACTTTTTATACTAGGAACTGTGGAATAAAACAGTAAAAAATACAGGAATAGTATGAAAATTAACTTGATAATTTATATGAGTTTTACGCTGTACTTATGTATTATAAGTATTACCTACACACGAGTATATAGAGAGCATATTCTGAAGTCACATGAATCCATTACAAACCAACAGAACCGATATTGATTCGAGCTAAATTAACTCGAAGCAACCTGGCAGAGTACCTAAGGGCGGAACCCGTAATTTATGCTACTATAACTCAAGTGGACAGCGGCTTCAATAGGTAATTTAGATGTTCCAGCAACATTGTCGTAATGAGAACTCGGGGGTTTACTAGCGTGCTGAGTGTTGCACTCAGGGTGGGTAGTGTTCGAGAGTTTTTATAGTTGCCCCCCTTTCTAGAGCGTTTTACTAAGACCGTAATGACGGTCTCTAAGTGGGTAGTAAATGAACTTCGCGTAGATAATTCAAAAGTCTGCTTTCGTTACTTGAAACCTTTACGTGGGTAGTTTGTTCATAGGAGTTCATTGTCAACTGCCTCAACTGTATTTAATTTTTAGATGATAGTTATCTCAATTTTTTATATCTATACCAGAGAATGAATAGTTGCGGTTTAGGTATACGCTTATTAATGTTGACTTAAACTTTTGTGATATTACTGTCGCTTTGCATCAAGGGAGTTGCGGTCAAACGCAAACCTATTTCCACACTAATATTTGATAAAGGAAAGATTTGTGTTAATTTGTTTTCATAATATGTAATGAATAAACTTAAAAATTACTGGACCGATTTCAAAACCTACATGCTACATTATCACCGTACTCGGTGATAATGTAGCATACAAAATAGGCTATATTTATAAAAAAAAACATTGTACAAATTTATCTTTACTGTTAATGACACCTATATTTAATTGAATACAAGTTCTTAGGAAATTCAATGATTCAGTGCTAAATTTGGACCGTACTATTTATGGGAGATAAATAAAATACTGCATTCAAAATCGGAGGATGGCCTAAAATAATACTTTTAAAGTCAAGTAAGTCGGCATTTTATATCTACACCTTCATGTTATTAACAGTTAAGTAAAACATCCAAAAGGCGTTGCTCATTTTTCCATTTTAAACTCTATTTGAGCGATATTTAAAGTAATATTAAGAACTTTATCACATGGTACAAGGGTTTAATATTGGTTGCCTAAGACCGGTTCATAGTCCCTTTGAAAATTATTATTATCAGCTCTACCTTAAACGAAAAAGCTCATAATATACACAAGATATTGCCTCGTGTGGTAGTTTGTTAAGAAGTTTATAGTGCAGCCAACACGGTTCTAGTTACATGCATATAGAAACAAGAAAAAAAACATCGAAAATTATGTGTAATAATTTAGAAGATTGAATCGCTACAACAGATAAAAATAAAGAAATTATGAAAGCATATATGGGGAGTAATTGGATAGTTACATATTTCATTTTTACGAGATGTAGGTAGGATGTTGTTATGATGTAACGCTATATCTACCATGTATAGGTAACGGAGGACAAGGTTTTGGAATGTTATTAGAGATTTTTATTAGAACTAGAGTCGTAAACTAGATCTTACGCCGCTTGGCGTTTACGTTTTTTGTGACACAATTTTAATTTGTGATCTGGTGAAAGAGTTAATGCGTCCTTTCTTCGGGTTCTGCGTTTAGTCTTATGTTAAATTTACGTTTACGTATGAGTATTAATTGTCCAATTCGACATGTCACATTTTAGTGATACTAAAAGTAATAAAACAACATCTTATTTAGCGTACAACAGTGACCTGATGCAGCGTTGTCAACTTTTATTTTTTGAGCAGAGTATACATTTTTAGTTTAATTTTGTTAGAAGCTTAAAAAAAGATATACCTACCTGTCAAAAGTTAATAACGTCCTCAATTAATGCGAATAATCTACCCCGTAAAAATGTTGTTAGATTTTGATCTACAAGTGACAAACAGAAAAATGTAGTCATTGTGGTCACTGGAAACAAAATACTTGAACTATAGTTGCAACACCAACATCTTAAAAGCTGTTTTTATTCGACACTTTAGTAAATTTAGGAAGTGAGCAAGGGCCATGGAAGTTAAAGGGCTGTGCGTAGGTAGGTGTAGTCGTAAAATGTACGCTTTATGGAAATATAAGATCCTTGTCGGAGGTACGAGCGTGCCTTTTGCTCTCGCTGTCTCCGGGGAATGTAATGTCTTAGCTATACGAACTTAGTAAGCAGTTCTATATTTAGGTATACTTAGAGGAGATCAATAGCTGATGCTGTACTTAATCTAGATAAAACTTGTGTACCTTCTACCTTCTACTGAACTACGTATTTAGTTATGTAATCATTATTACAATAGTATAGATCATGTATTAGGGATTTAAACATTTACGCACTGTTATTTGAAGCTATTTGTAGGTTTTAGGTTAGCATATCGAACAAGTACCTATGTTGATTTCTGAAAGCAGCTACGTAATGCATATAAATAAAAGCTTTATCCGAGGCAATCAAAATTTGATTGCGATCGAATAGGCACGATTCTAGCAGAAAACTGGAAATAGCTCGCATTACTTCCGAATTCTCGAATGCGGAGGAATCGAATCGATAGTCGATACCAATAAAATGGCGTCGATTCGCGAATACATAAAACGTCGGATTCGAGACTTGCGCTCTTTATGTAAAGCTAGGAGAGAAGGGTTCCCCGTTTTATAGCCAGGAATTTGCATATAAAGTAACCATTCAAGAAAAGCGATCTCCGTTTTGCCCCGCGTGTATTTTTTCGTATTCATTGTTGCGAAGGCCGCCGGCTCACATTTTATGGATCTAGATGCTTTCTTACCGTTTAAATAAATAATGGTATCAACAGTTTTTTTCTCATGTGATTTATTTGAGAAAGATCTTTATGTTTTGATGCGAGATGCTCAATTATATTTATTTAGGTCGTAAACGTTACGTAGCGATTAGCATCTATTTTATTTCTCTATTGTTGACATTACAATTTTGTTTTCCTTTTTTTTCAGATTAATGGGCTGGCAGTTAGAGTGATAATGGATTAAAAAATTTGGTAAATATTTTATGTTTTTATACTTTGTCCGGCGATCGTAAAATCTGAACGCGGTGTATAGTATGCTAAAGAAAATAAAATGACTGCGGGGCGTTTCCAGCGAATCTCAATAAAAATGATATTTAATTGAAGCAGATAACACCTCGTGGCAAGATGTCTAATAAACTGTCTTTATTATTATTGTGTTAGGTCGGCGAACAAGATAAACCTGACTTCGTATCTATACGACCGCCTCGTAAGCTCTTATTGGGATGCTCATCTCTTGTTGGGACCTGATTATATGCATACTTAAGTAGGCACCGACATACTCATGTGCCGTGTTTTCGTTAGAATATCACAAGCACATAAACTTTTATTCTTATCGATGCAGTTATAGTGCATGCAGACATTGGAATATTTTAAAATTCAGACTCAAGCTTGCATTTTCAACGACATAACATTTTATTGCCGCTCGGAAAATGGTTTGTGAGTTTAACTACATCTAAATGCAAACGAATATTTTCCATTTCTGTATAAAGTTGATTATATTTTTAAATTCATACCTACTACTTCTTCGAACAAAAATTATATTTAACTATATATTTACTAAGTTGGAAATCTTAAAGTATTTTTTCAAAATTGTTTTTAAAGTAAGTAAGTAATTGTTAATTAAAGTTAAATGATTTATTACGTACGTGATAGCACTAGCAAACTAATGCATATATCTCTCGTGGTCAATGTTGTCTTGTCTATAAATTAAACTTGTTAATATTGCCTTGATAGCGGTCGTATAAAATTTAGCTTATAGATAATTATTCGCGAAGATCGCACAATGTTGCCACTGCGTTGCGTCACTATAGAAAATGCGCTTCTTAGTGCTGCCAGTACAATGGTATTTAAGTGATAGTTATAGCAGTTTTTATAGGCAGTTAGATTTATATTTTAGTATACACACTGGTGTTTGTTTTTATGCGTTTTCAGCGTCAAGAGGTCGGACCAATTGCTGCCCTTGCGTTAATTTCACACACGATTATGTACCGACAAATTGATTATGCCATTTTTATAGTTCAATATAATGTTTTGAATGAACGTTTATTCACAGTTAGTTTTATGGCTTGTAAAATAGAAGTTTAGTTAATAGTACAGATTATGTTTGGTTCGTACAGCGCTGTTAATACCTACTGTTATCAGATTTATGATGGCGATAAGCCAGAAATTCTTTAGTGAGGATGTTCTTTCGCGTGTTTTAAATTAAATCTTAGTGTACGATATTTAAAAAAAAAAACATATTTATTTAGCTTAGAGTATCTGACATGCCCTTGAGGCCTTAAAATAACTATTTTATTCTAATACTAACTTAAATAATACGCTACAAAATCCTACATACTCAGCTCTCAACCTTAACCTAATCGGATATACGTAATCGTGCCCACATATCTCGGAGGATCCCAATGATCCGTTTATTAGAGGACCGTGAGAGGACGTAGGTCCGCCCAGTGGTCCTAATCAGGAAATATAGGCTCGTAAAACGGACCGATGGTGGTCCGACTTAATCAAATTGTCGAAATTACGGATGGAGACGGGCTCTTTGATGGCGCAGACATGTTTGCAGGTAATAAGTTTTTCGTGTCGATTCTTAAGTATTTGAATCACTAAAATTTATAAAAGATAGGCGTTAAATTAGAATCTCCAATAACGATGAGTATTAGTAAATTTGCTCTAGATTTTTGAGTTACAATATAACTAATGATTTTTTTTTACTTAATTTTTTAATTGTAATATATTATAATAAGGGTGGCGGCAACCGTGCTGATGCAATTGACATTACAGTCAGCTCGTACAGGATATGGAGCCCCAATATTATTTTGTGCTTATTGCTGTGGAGCCGTTGGGCTGTTAGAGCACTGACGCAAAAGCTTTAATTAGGCAGATAGGGCGTAGAATCAACGACTTGACTGGTGACTCTCGCTCCGGATCTTACTTGGTTCAAAGGCTGGTCATTGCCATTCAACGCGGTAACGCAGCCAGCGTAATGGTACCTTTGCTCCGGGTACGATTGGGGGTGGGTTGTTCGACTAATTTATTGTAACGTGTATTATTATTTAATTATTGTACAAAAATTACTGAAAATATACATTTTATAATGTCTTTATAAGCATAAGAAATAAATGTATGTGTACACCTTTCTTCTTTTGTTTATCGATTTGTTGGTCACTTCTTGTACTACTCGTATGTAACAGAACTATATGTTTCCAACATAGCTGCTTGGGTGTCGGATTATCTAGCTGCATATGAAGTAGTATTTATGACTAAAAGCAAACCTGAAGTATTAACACAAAAACTGTGACACACCTACTTTATCGTCAACGATATCTTAGAACAAAGATATCATCACAAATTCAGCATGTGACTCTGATGTATCCAATAAATCAGTTTTACAGCATTCCTGTGTCATTTCAGCCGTCGAACGGCATAAAATGATAATTTTACTGCGCTCTCCTTCCGTCTCCAGGCTTTACGACAATTGTGAAATGTATCGACACTTCGAGTGACACCTCAAAGGTGGACCACCATGCCAATATTGTAAATGCAATTCGGAAAATACTGAACTCCATATTTTCTAAACAATAAGACTCAGTTTTCTTTGAATCGATCGCAAAACTAAATTCAATCCAGTAGGAACATATGGTACCATCTTCCCCTAAGAGTCATAGAACATTCTTCGATATTTTGGGAGAGGTGCTCATAAAGTCATCAATCTTTCAGGTGGTTTTACAGTTAAAATTTAAATTATGGCCGATTCCATTTAAGGGCCCTGTGAATATAACTATACCCTGTAAATAAAAAGTTTATTGTTTTCTGTCTAGGAAAATTGGAAATAGTTGTTTATATTATCTGTGCAATGCTTTGTATTTAGTAAAATAAGTCTTCGCTGTCTTCTTAATATTTACCTTTTTTACCTAGATAGAGTGCCATTATTTCGATATCTGATTCAACTTGTTTTAGCAGTTTACCTGACTTATAATAATAAATAACAACAAACCTCGTAGTTCTAAGAGGAATCTATTTTCTGGGTACCTAATGAGGTGCCTTACTTATCCACCATTGAAAATAATAATGTTTCCCTTGATGACACAATACCTACTCTCGTCACGTGAATCATTAAGGCGGTCCATTAGCCCCCGCGGCGTAGTGACGTATCTCCTAATGAAACAGCATCCATAGATACATGAGGGTTGTAATGCCGTATCTCCTAATCTTTACGTCTTAATCCCCGTCATTACGCTTCCGGCCTCGCGTCGTTAACGGAGCTCGATTGTGGAGCCTTAATTAAGTTGGCTTGATAGAAGATTTGAATATTTTGGAGCAAAAATTTAAATAATGGGCTAGAAATTAACCATGATATCATCCACGAAATAAGCTAATATGATCATATCATATGTTGTCTCATATAACCATATGATCATATATAATATATAATTCAGCATATACCTAAAATTCAGTAAGTTAGTGTTAACCATTTTTATGTAGTACGAGTAGGTACTAACAGATTACATTATTCTATTAAATTTTGGTACCTGCACAAGTCGCAATCTTTTAATTCTAATCCAATATTTAAATCAGTTATAGGCATTGCAAAATTATTGCATGTACGTGTTGCTTCTAGTAAAAGCGTATTACTAAAAATAGCAACAAATATACGCTGACTGACAGGCATTGCAAGAAAATTACAATATCTTTAGTCACGTAGGCCGCACCCTGACTCACTGCTGCTGAAAATACCTCAATATCCGTTAAAAGGAGACAAACTCTTACAAGTTCCTCTAAAAGTCACTGATGATGCATCAGTAGAACGGCAGAGTTTTATAGTGACCATTTGTAGCAGTAAAAGCGAAACGATAGCTGTAAAGTGTTTGTCGCGGCCTCAATTTTACCCTTTAACGTAAAATTCATTGCACGTGATTCAGTGTAGAATGAGGCACAAGAGTTCAAACACAAGTTTGGCATTAAAATTTGCCAATATATAAATATAAAAAAATTATGTAGTGTCGGGTAAGGTCGGGGTATCCGCCCGAAGTGTCCGTGTACCTATGTTAAATTACTTAAAAAAAAGACGTTGGTTAGTGGTTAGCCAAATTCATGAGTATATTTAATGACTATAGGCATATATTTTTTTGTTTTTAAACTATGATGAATAATATTTATTAAGTTTAGTCAGAGAAGATATAATTATGCTACGTAGAATACTTATAGATGGCGCATCCCACTTCTCAGGCTTCCTTACCCCACACCTGATTTGGAGTTGACTTTGAAGAACATTTCACAAGGGACGCCTCATCGCAAGCGTATGTTACAGTTGTGATTTTTAGTGACATCACGGTAGTATTGTGATGTTGGTAGTCTTATAAACAGACAAGAATATAAAACACCAAGGGTTTCTTTAGGAGGTGTATAATAACATTTGATTATCCTAATTTTGTTATTTATTTTCCCCGTATGTATTGAACCGATTAAAATAATGGATAAATTACATAACTAGTAGGTCTACTTACAGTTTAGTTTAGGAGTAAAACTATTTGCGATCTTATCTTTTTGGCCGTTTTCAAAAGTTTACAGTTTGTCTCGGCTGGTCCCTTATTCATTTACATTTTGCCATATTAAAATCATTCTGAAAAATAAAAGAAAACAAAGACGCTACATACCAACATACAGACAAATATCCTAACACACATACTGATAAATAGATGGAAATTTGCCAGACTTGAAACAATGACGTCTCGTTCAGTTACTCTTTGCGTTTGTATGCAAAAAGTCCAGTGTCGCTTCAACATCAGTATAGAAACAAATTAAGTCGTTCGATGATAGTTTATGCAATTATGCTTATTATTAGACGCCTGGCAATTTCATAATGCGATGGTCTTCAATTTTCATTTTTAATGTATTTATTTACTTTTAGATCCAATTTTCATTATATATAGGCACCTATAGGTAGGTACTACGTCAACCTTTTCCTTATATAATTGTAAAATTTTTTAATTACAATAATTTAACGAAATGATCGTTATTTGTTAAAGACGAAGTTGGTTTAAGTATGTGTATATTTGACTTTTCTTTAAACGTTGTTACCCTTTAAAATTGGCCGGGAATGATCGGAAAAAGTAACATATTGACAAAAGTAATAATCTAATGAAACTTAATTACTACACTTAGTTTATTTCTGTGCTGAAGCTAACGCGTATTTTTATAAATGGCAACATGTTACGTTGACAATTGAAAACTTAAACTGATCGAACAATCTTAACGCACAAAGCTCAAGCTTATATTAAAAGCGGTGTGATTAAAAGGTTAACGATAAGCTACTTGAAGGTTAAACGCTTCTTTTTCTATTTAGATAAACATCTAGGGTATGTGAGGTGTAGAATAGAAATGACCGTACTATAAACGAAACGTGTCTTGGGGTTTAAAACATAATGGGTTACTTGAACACTTAAAAAACTTTCCTATTAGTATATAGGTAAAAGTAATCACACCTGATTAGTTAATGGCGCAAGTAAACCCAGTTTTGCAGTTTTTTTTTAGAAAATGCAAATTTTACGATTAATGTTTTAGGTACCTATCTAGAACTCAAATAAATACAAATACTTACAAGAGATCCCATAAGTCGATTTACTACGCTCGTTTACTGTCATACATTTTAGAGTAAAAATTACAGATTATAGCATAAATACGCATTTATAAAGAATAAGTATTAATTAGATAAAAAATGTATTCAAAAACATATAGATTCTATGGCACTTCTATACCGAAATAAATCACGTTTATCTTTGAATAAATTGGGAATCATTTCGCATCATGCATCATACGCGTGCATGTTTACTAACTGAGGCAAATTAAGTAGTTTATATCTCGTGAAAGCAACATCTGAAAAAATAACAAAACTTCAACTAAACCATTGCATTGAACTCGCTTGTAACAATAAATGTTAGAAAACCATAAAATGTCATTACCATAATCGGTTCGTCACTTTTGTCGGTCCAATTATTGTACAAATCGGTATAATGCTTTGATTAATTGCTTTAATTAGGCGTCATAAATAAATGGTGAGGAAGCATTGTTCGTTTATTGAGTGTTTATTATTTGTTTATGGGAAATTGGTCTACGCTTTTGTGAAGCAGTTAAAAACTTTTCATATGCTAATGAATTATTATTCCATCGGTCATACGCAATTGGTTACGTTTATTTGTATGAAGGACTAGTCCTTCATAATAATAGATTTGAAAGTTTTATCTACCACAAAGGTAGGTACCTACTCTTACAAAATTGAAGGTTAAAATCAGCTGCTAGAATATTCCTAAATATAAAAATATGTACGTTATTGAAAGGCTTATTATTGTAATTTTATACACCTCTACGTTTGTATAATACTCGTATGTAGCTCCAGGTTGCTGGACAACTTTAAAGTTCAGAACAATATCCACATAAATATTTCGTAATTAAAGCTTCTACGTTATAAGTGAAGGTGCAAAGACACAATTACAAAAGTAATTATGGGTAGGCATATAGTGAAAATAGTGCCGTGTGTGCAAGAAGCAAAGTTACGCCCTCATGCATGTATGGATGCTCATTAGGGTCGGTACCCAGGGGTTTAATGACTAGGGCCCTGGGGCGGCGGGATAGTGGCGTCGGCGATTATGCTTCATTATTTCGGCCAGAAGTTTATGTAGGTGGGTAGGTACTATGCCTATGATTTGTGGAAGTGTAGGTTGCATTGACGAGTTTTCAACGATACGCACGAATTGAATATTCAATCAATACTAATAAAAAAGAATATAATAAAATATTAGTCCTTAATTTGAATGGTTTCTCTCAGATTGGGAAGGTTTGGTATTTTTTTAAGTACTTACTATTATTTTAAGCTCGATGGCCAAAATGTAATAAGCTAAGGACTTGTTTCATTTTGGGCCAGGACTGTGTACGTCTACCAAAAAATGCCTAATGATGTGGTAAATACTGTGTATTCATGAAAAATGTGTAAGTCACCTCCTTCATTGTGCACAAAAATATCTAAATTATGTGAATTGTAGTAGAATTATAGCATCTGTGGCAATTTTATGTTACCTGGGTTAACTCCAATGGTCACATCCATTTGCCCGTAAATATGATGGAAATATTTTGATCAAAATTAATTTTGTACACTGCGATAAGTTACGTTATTTTAAATTTGGTTGATATAATAAAGATTAATAATCTCTTGCGTATTTATGGTATCATGTACACTGTCCTCAATTGTCCGTAAATATGATGGAAATATTTTGATCAAAATTAATTTTGTACACTGCGATAAGTTACGTTATTATAAATTTGGTTGATATACTAAAGATTAATAATCTCTTGCGTATCATGTACACTATCCTCAATTGTCCGTAAATATGATGGAAATATTTTGATCAAAATTAATTTTGTACACTGCGATAAGTTACGTTATTTTAAATTTGGTTGATATACTAAAGATTAATAATCTCTTGCGTATTTATAGTATCATGTACACTGTCCTGCCGGAGATCCATACATTTTTGAAATAACTCTTTTAAGAGATATTTTAATAATATTTTAAAATATAAAGTTTGATAAAAATTATGTATGAGTTAACTATAATTTACGTAGTTTTATTACCTATACCTATATATCTTTATCTCCAAAAATGATAACAAGAGGGTTTTTGCTAAGATAATCTTATTTATTAATACCACAAAGTATACAGTAACAAAATGTACAACATTACTACTTATTCCTAAAATATTTTGTTTTTCTTTTCCTAAGTGGTACTTTAAAATACCTAACAGAAAATCCACCTAAATCTCATCCGACGGAGCCATCGTAGCGTACTATACTATCCGCAGTGGCGGCAACCTTGCGGCAATACCACCACTACAGAGACAGAGGTCACGCACACTTTTACACACCCAGTATGGATTAGCGCTGGCTGCCAGCGAGCTAGCGTCACAAAATGGCCGTAAAAACAAGTGAACGGTGAGTTACGGTCGCTCCGGAGGGGGAAAGGGGGGAGCACCCATCGCCCAATCGCTGAGCGCGCAGCCCACAGCGCAAGCCAACGCTGCTCTTTCTTTTTATGGCGACGTTGTTTTTCACTGGCGCGCTTTTTCCTACTTTTTCGTTTTCTTTGTTTTTTGTTTGCAGAAATTGCTATGTTTGCTTTGTAAGGAGATATAACGTTTGCTAAGTGTTTTGTTTTCTCTCGGGTGTAAGTTTTTTTTAGAGTACAGTATTGAAGTTGTTATTACGCCAAAAATGGGAGTAATCCCAACAATTCTCTTTAGGTTTTACCTTTCTGATACAAACTGGAAAAAGATTGTTAAATTTTTTCTTTTTATAGGAATAGCTTGCTACGAGAGAGACCAACAAGAACTCTATATTGTGCCGTTACACGTTAGGTATTTAACCTAAATAAATGTGGTTTTTCATTAAGTGAACATAATACAAGCTAAACATTACATTTTTAAGCGGTAATAGGTTCAAGTAGACTTGCGTACATATTTGTAGCTATGAATTATCAAATATCTTCGTAGACACAAAAAGCACTACCAGTAATTCAAAATATAACAGTCTTCACTCTAATCCAACATGGCAATAAAAAGTAAAAGGTTATTAGTCTCTGGCAGACTCATCAGAAACTTGCTGCTTGTAATAATTTACTTAGGAAACCGAGGAACCCAAGGTTCGCGGCGTGACGCAGAAATGAATCGACTTTGGTCAGGCAATCGTTCAGGTAGTTAAAATTATATTTTCATAATTATATCAGAGCATTTGAAAATAATTATAAAAATCAAGCGTGTAAAGAAAAAGTTTATTAAAATATATTAATTTTCTAGTCCCGAAAAACTTATAAATAAATTCGAAATTTTAAGGTTTATTATTAATTACTCACATTGTAGAAGAAAAAAAATGTGGCATGTAAAACTTTTTTTTAATTAAGCATCTTTGCCCAACATGTTTTTATAAATTGTATATCTTGATGAAAGAATTATGTTAACTTTCATACAAGTGGGTACTAGTTTGAGACAATCCAAATTCTTGTAATAATTCCACTGACATATTTATTGTTCTGTGCGACGGGGGTCGTAGTCCCCTTATTCCCCTCAACTGTCTCTATATATCCGAAATAAGATAGGGGAAGTTTGGATGCTCCAGACAAAAGTGATAAAAATCTTGAAAGTTTATTTATACAAAACGTTTTTAAGGAATGAGATAAGACGATCAATTTTGACTGAAATATTGTTGTAGCGGATCATGGAACTTGTTTTTAAAATAAAGATGTTTCGTTCTTTTTTTGACGGAGTTGTTTTTGTTAGCGATGAAAAGGTGGTATTTATTTTATTCTAGAAAAGATTTTGACTGAAGGATTATTATTATAGGATTATGTTCATTTTTATATCACTCCTGTATGTAAGGTGTGGTATAAAAAATAAACATAATGTTTTACCGAAAATACTACTTAAACCAACATACATTACGAAACTTTGTGCTTGTATTTTGAATAATACTCATAATTAAAAATAAGTCTGATATCTTCTGAAACTAAAATAGGAAGTCGTTGATGAATAATTTAATGAATATGTAGCAATTTATTAGCCCAAATGTCGAATTAAGATCAAAGTTACGGAAATTATCATTTATTAGATTATTTATGGTTTATGAGTTATTTTTATGGTTATGAGTTATTTTAGAGCTTTGAAAGTTAAGTTTACTCATATATAGCTACTTAGACGCACCTACATGAAGATTTACAGAAAAAGTATGGATGATGAATAATTTCGTAAAATAACTTCTTTTAAATTTTGACCTTTATTTATTTCTTTAATTTTCTTTTTAAATGGGACGACAAAGTAAAAAATACTTACTCTGTTTTCTCATGCAAATTTAATTAAAATAATTTCATAAACTTTTGTTTAAATTCTTGAATATAGAGCATGGGTGTATTATACTTTTACACGAATTAAACATACTTGATTGCACTTAATATAAATCTTTCAACGGTGTGTTTAAATTATTATGGCCAAGTATTTTCTGACAGCTTCGTAACGGTAACTTTTTTATTCAAAGTAATAAAGTATTATTTATTCACTTGCATGTACAAAAACTATATTAAAGTGAAACATACATGTTTGTGGGTAGGTGTTTATAACTGTACTTTTAAGGGCATGTGCACACAAAACGCGAGAAGTGATATTTAATTAAAAAGCGGACGCAAAGGATATACTGTAGGGTCGTCAATATTTTCTCTATTTAGTTTATAGTACAATATGGAATGAAAACTCGTAAAATATTACAATCTGTGAATCTCGTAGACCCTCTACGAATATTTCTACTAAATATTTATTTGGTCAGTTACATTTAATAAGTATTACCTACTTTCTATAAGATTAAATTAAATCGGTAATAATATATCTTTACCTTTAGAAACTGTTACGTATAAGTTATACAGAATTATTACCAAAATAAATAGATTTGTAACAAAATAAATAGGCTTTTAAGCAGGTTTAAGTATGCCAATTTTTACTATACTAAAACTACCTTACATAAACATTTTTTTCTTATGAGGCACATCTGGCAACCCTGTTTCGAAGCCGTGGGGAGACGAGGTCATCGACCGCCGCCCGCGCTTTCTTGAAATACCGTCCTGCAATATCTTGGATTAAACCAGCCTGCCCTCGTCTTTATAAAACGTGTTTAAAAGTAAATCCCTGGGTTTGAGAAAAATATCCACCTTTATTATATTTTGAAATTATAATGAGCAAGGGATTTATAATTTACTGACGTACCGTAACATAAATATCCTACCTATAAATAACCTAGGTATTTGTAAAGTTATTAAAGTATTTTGCAAGGTCAAGAAAATCACTAGAATAGAGGTAAAAAATTATGTTTAGCATAAGAATTTAGATTGTTCAGCCTCTTTGTTTACATTAATTATATAAATATCTAGAACAAAGTCTTCTTATTTCCTAAAAAGTGTTGTTAATTGTATTGTACTTAATGTAAAATGTTGTCTGAAAGTTGTAATTAAATAACAATAGCAATGTAAAAGTAAACAGCTACGGACTATTTATTTAAAAGTTAAGTGTACCGACAAAACTATAAAAATACTCATAGAATCTATCTATTTTATTATCACGACTATCCACTTATTTAGTATACGTTCGCTACGAAATAACAATTTAGATGCTAATGTACAGACACAAGAATGCCTGCTTCTAACCATCACAATTAAATTCCTAATGATCGAGTTAGTTCAGAATTTCGAAAAGGTAAAGAAACATTCAAAAAAGATTAGTAAAGGAAATTACTGATAATATTATGAAAAAAAAACTAGTAAGTATGCAAACCGTTGACCTGGTGACCACAATAATTTTGAAAATAAGCCGCAAAACTGTTCAAATAATAATAATAACATTTCTAGCTTCCAAGCCCGACTTTAACTTGATCACAAATAATTACTTGAGACGAATCGACTTTACAAATTAATTATTTTAAAATATCTTGCAATTGTAAATAACTAGAAAAGTGCTACAATACTCAGTCTGGAATATAAGAATAAAAAGTTGCTTCCAAAAATGTCTTAATTGTCATACGCGTCGTGAAAGGAATAACAGCCCTTACTAGGTATGGAATCAAACATCTTCGATTACTGATTGCTGCCTCAGGGTTTTAGACCTTCTTTTCACAAGTAATAAAATCAACTTTAACAGATTCGTCGTGGTTTTACATTTTCAAACAAACTACTTTTTGGGAGAAATACAACCCCAATAAAAAAAACCTCACGACTAATAAATTCCTGAAATTTGTAAAACCTGTATTTTCGTCAATATTAGATGGAAAATACAACCTGAATGCAAGTACGAAATTTCTTGCAGACATACATAGGTATACTAATATACAAACTGACAGGCAAAATAACATTTTGCTAATCTCAAAGCAGTCTCTTTCCTCGTTTCACTCACATGGTCAGTAAGTAGCTTTCGATACAAGTAATTTATCGCCACGTTAAAGTCTGCTAACAATTAGATTGCTTGCCTGTAGAAATAATTATCAAGAAAATTATTACCAAGAATAGCATTAACACTGGAAAAATAATATCTATATAGATACAATGCGGTTATAATGCATTATTATACCTTCTATACTCTACCTAATTTAGCAGGAAGCATAATAAATTTAAATTAAACGCTAATGAAGTTCAGCTCACAGCTTTAGCCACTGAGGTCGGAAGAACATACTACACATCTTAATTGAAATTTATATTTAATAAGTTTTAGCCGTGAGCTTTATATAAAGGTAAGGTTGTTCTTTGAGTTCTGTTTTTATACAAGAATAAACGTAGTTCTTAACATATTGAAAATTAGCTAAAATGCTGTTATTATCGCTTAATTTTTAAAAGATCATATTTTATAAGTTAATAAAATATAACTATACTTACATAATCTTCTGTGCAAAGAGAATTTTATTATTATATAGTACGTGTGAATTGCACCTAAATAAATGTATATATTAATTTTCACCACACTTCCTCGTAAAAGGCTTCTTATTGTATCGATTTTAGTGACGTAATGCATCTCATTACGCACACTCGCCTTTTTCACTTTACCATTATTGCACATGCACAGGTATAGTTTTTTTTTGAACGAATGATTTTCAACTACAAATGAGTTTTTATGGCGCAAAAAATATAATAGTTGGAAAATTTTGAGAAATGAATTGCACTTACTTAATAATGAAGAAAAAGAATTAAGGGTTTTTAATATACTACATTAACACATTTTAATTAATTAGGTTTAAACAAACAGTAAGAAATACAAAAACATAGGATTGATTTATTCTTAAGGATGGAAACAGAACTCTTTCGATCGCGCCTTTTTTAAATGCGCGCGCTGTTGACTGATATAAAAAAAAATATCGCGCGTTGGAAAATATCCTCGATTTTTAATAAATCTTTTTTGTTTCCTGTTTTATTAATAATACTTTTTTTACTCGCAAGTGTGTTGAAAAACGACGTATGACACTCGTGTGCAGTGATCATTACAGCATCGGCTTCCTAATCGCCTCTGCTATAATGATCAACTTAGCACACTTGTATCATAATGTACTAAAATATGTCAAGAACTATGGTTTCTGAGTCATAGTTGGTTAATACAGTGGGTTACTATGGTTTATAATTTCAAATACGTTTGTATGCAAACCCGAGCTAACCAAAACACTTTAAATGTAATTACACGGCACAAAAGCTGATACTTGCCCTAAGTTTAACATGGACTGGTTTATTTTTATTGCTTAGATTTGCAGTCAGGCATATAACTAAACAGTACGAGTATTTTGATGACAAGCAAAGTGAGAGTGAATGTTAGAATACTTTCACAGAAAGTTATCATAAGTTTGCATAAAGTTATTCACTACTTTTGTTACTATAGTTACTTGAGCTTAAACTGCGTTATAGATCAGAAATCTTACGTTCTTTCGGAAAAAAATTGATTTTCATTCCATATGGGAATCTATTCCCATATTAAATTAAAATAAACTCTCAATTCAATCTAACTCCAGTTAACATTGTGAATATGTATCTATATAAGAAAAATAAAATAAAAACTGAACTAAGTATCCCAAATACAGGTTTATTTTTTTTGGTCAATGACAAGATCTGAAAATAGAAAATAGTCAAATAGAGCATCGCTATTCATATATATATGTATATAGTCAGGCCTTTGTCGCCTTGCCGCGTTCAGATTAAGACGTTTCGCAAACCACAAGAAACAGTGAACCGGACTCCGTTCATATTTACATAGCTACTCACCTATAAATAAATACCGGCCCTCGCACACACGTGCACAATATGACGTTGTTTTAAGTTTATTTTATTTTTAAACGGCGCGGCGCATACGCCCGCTCTCGGCCTGTAATTTCGCAGCGTTCTCGGCGCGCAGGCGCTCACGCACGCGTTGCCAACATGGCCGCGGTTCCGATTCTCATTTCAAATTTCGAATTATTGTAATACAGCGATAAGCATTAAACACATTTTCTATGGGAAATCATTCGGACACGCACACCGATCGCCTACTTATCGGTTTCGGACATTGATTTAAGTGCCTCAATTTATGTTTATAACTTCAAATTAAAATTACGATTTAAATATTGTGCCAGAAGAATTAGGCAATCTATGGATTTTTGTGAGTATTTTTACAGCTTTTTAATGATTTATTTACCTACATTCATTAATAAGAAGTTGTGCAAAGTCAATTTTTACTTATATCGCATAAGTATTCAGTAATCATCTAACTTCTACACCGTAGCCCCGTAGCCGCGCGCCACTACTGACAAAGACTTGTTATTAATTTCCTACGAAAATAATTCTGTTTTCCCATAACTTTAAAGTAAATAGGAAAAAGTTATCACTCGTACTACAAATCAAAATCATCACAATGTTACTTGTAATTCAATCCTTGATTTATGTAATGAAAATATGTACTAAATAATGAACTGTCCTAAAATATTTACCATAGGTATATATAGTGAAATTTATAATAGTTGTATAACTAATGCAAATAGACGCTATTGTTGTAAATCACTATATTACTTTTAACTGCACATTGAGCACTAGGTTATCTTTTGACGAGAGACAAGATATAGTCTTCATATTTTATTTAACTAAGTAGATGATAAGGCGAAAATGAGGTAAGTGTTATAACTACATGACAAGCTGCCTTCGAAGGTTTACCTTCCTTAGGTGTATACGACAATTATAAATCTCTAATTCTGGTCATCGGCGATAATATCCCACAATGAGATCGTAGGTCATAATGATATGGGCGCACTCTCACATTAATATTGCATTTATATCCGATTACATAGTTCGTTAGTCTAATCACGGGATTCGGCAAACATTATACCTTCAAGTAAATTGAATGGCAAAGCGAATCTCTTTTACCGAATGTATTATTAAGGCCCAAAATTTGCTTTAGTTTGGAAACATTTAGGTGTTAAATTAAGTTTTGTTTATAAATAACAAATATCATTACGTTGCAATCCACAGAACTTCCGCATTATGCGTACATACGGTACGTACCTATTACACATGCTCAATATACCTATTTATATTTATCAGCATACGTGTCTGAGTTATTTCTTTGTACAACGAGTGACTAATCCTAAAACAATATTGCTTTGGTTCACCCTCGACGCGACCTCGTTGTGGCCTTTCATCTACGCTTATTTATAGCAATGGCTAAACAATCATGTGAAATTCCAGAGCATTGGAGTGAAATTCAATGCGGGAATTTTTACCTCGTGTTGTTAATATGCATTTATTTGGCAAAGTTTTCCAGGTTCTAAGTAATGCAAAAATAACGCAACGTTTTGTAGTTACGTTAGATATTGTTTATATAGATATTATATTATATACTAAATATTTTATTGGTTAAATCAGGGCTTGCCATTAAAACAAGAAGAAAAAAAAACTTATGCAATATTTTTAACTTCTTAACGATACCTTAAAATAATTCGAATAATTTATATCTAAAAAAATTATCCAACTGTTAGGTTTAGGATATGATAAAAATACCCAACAAAGGTGAACTGAAAATTAATTTGTTTTGAATGCATTAATGTTACTTGGGTCGATAGACTTGAATAGAAACTATCAGCATAACTATGTTCTAAATTCAAAATGGCGGCGACGAATATGGCGGACTGACGAGATACGAGTAGTAGGTATGTTAAACATCAACGCGCCGTCATGAACATGCCCTGATAAAGACGTAAAAATATATCGTGATCAAGTATTAGTGACTTTTAATTGCTATTATATCACCACGATTTATATTCGTGATCTCTACACTTTCGTGTTCCACGCGTTTCTGATAACATTTCAAAACAATTTTTTAAACCGTAAAATAAAAAAATATTTTTAAAATAGAAAACTGACAACATCTAAAAAATATATTTGGAACTTATGGAAAACTAATGCAATTTTAAATCAAATTTTATTTTCTGATTGATACTACTTAAGTTTTAAATTCTTCGTCACCGTTACCCATTGATAGCTAAATTGAATATATACTTATTTCTCGATATGGCAAAATTTTTATCGTGCACCCGTTATCGTAGCTGATCATAAATCTGTTTTCAAATCGTGAGCCAGCATTGCACCAAGACCACGCATATGTCCACCTTCAAACAACAGCTAACCATTGTGATAAAGATATAAGGTTTAACTTTCTGTGAAAATTTAATAAATCTTCAGCTGTTTTGGAGTTGCAAAAATACCAGCGTCGCATTGTACCTAAGTATTTGCCAATGCACGTAAAATGCTAGGTAAGGTCCTGAAAACGTCAGACTTATTTATAGTCTAGCTTTTGCAATTCCTAGGAGGTAGTGAATATCCTTGAATTATATGATAAAAGCTTTGCAGTCAGATTATATTTAAAGGCATTGCTTTGAGTAATAACTATAGAATTTTTTTCAAGATATAGGCGTTTTACATCAAATTATTATTCTTTTTACAATAAAACTAGGCACCTATATTTGTACACTAACATTATTAGTGTATATATAGATGCAGGTGTAAAAAAAAGTGACACAGAAACAAGTAAAATGTACACTTAAAAATGTGATAACTAAATTATAAATAGTCAAAGGAAATTAAAAATTGTATTAATTACATTAAAACTACTAAACCAAAGGTTGGAAAGTATATTAAATCGGGCCATGCCGCTGGGCAAATTTCGAAGAATTGCAATCCTTCTCCTTTTTGATTTCGGTAAGAAAAACAAAAGTACATATTTAGAAGAAAAGAAGCAATAATTTTATGTTTATACAATGGATGACATTTTATTAAAATACTTTTTTAAATATAAAATATGTAATAGATATTTAATTACACTGTAAAAAATATACGAGTATGTACCTACCCTAATGTTTATTCCCCGAATTTAGATCATTCACCAGCCTTTGAAGTATTCAAACTGTCTCCCTCAATCAACTTATAAGAATTGCATACATTACAAAGCAATTACACAACAAATAAAAACTTAAAAATATTCCCGTATACATCAAGAATTCTTGCAACAATCATCATTAAAATCATTATTTTGTCCAACCATTCCATTGCCAAGATAACATCGTTTTAGCATATTAATGGCACTTGTAATCACTGTCATCTAGAGTCATTAGGTTCTTGATAGTGGCTGTTTCAACGCGCAATTTCCCCTGTAATTGCAGTATTCAGTAGACGGAAGAAATCAGGCCCGCCTGATTTCTCCCTAAAGAAACGGACCCTATGAAATTCATTTCTGTGAAAGTTATTAACGAATGCTTGCACTACGCATGTATGGGGTTTTTATAAGTTTTATAAGTACATATGTAGGTGTGAGCATGCAGTGTGAGGGAAAAGGTGGTGTGTTTTATAGACGGTACAACAATGGGACAAGAAATACTTGTCTTATGAACTAAATTATTATTTAATGGCAAACGTGTGAAATTATTATTTGATGTTTAGTGGCGTTATTACGTTGAATTATGTAGGACCTATAATGTGTGAGGCACGGTCACTTTTTATGTGTGAATATTTCTATGACGAAACCTGCTTATTTTACGAATACGCCAATATAACCTTGTCCGTCTGTGACTGACGATTTTCTGTTGCCAATATATAATATGTTTTGGAAGTGGTTTTGCTGAGTAAAAAAAATGGCCGAAGAATTTTTTTTAACGAAAACTGAATTAGTCAGAGTTTTTTTTTTGTTAACATCTTTCAAATCCTTTCATTATGTTGTTTTGTGATTAAAAAGAACTAGGGAGATAAATAAAGTGAAGATTTTAATATTATATAGACAAACTTAAAAATTCGGGTTGCCATGAAGTTTACCTAATATGAGCGAAACTATAATTGGACTTATTCAGCGCTCAGGTACGCGTGAAAACTATATTTTATATAAAAACGTTTACTTATTACTATTATGTGGTATCAATAATAGATACATTACATATAGCTAATATTACCTACCTTCTTTATACTTCAACAGATAGATAAGTTGATCAATTGTACGTTTATTACAACAGTCAATAAGCATTTATTGCTTTCTCGGCTTGAGCCAATTAAACGAGATTACTCTCCGAAGGGTGTATACCTACTCGTATAGCCCTCACGTTCTATACAGAGTATAGAATCTATAGAATATATGTAGTGCATTTATCAAGAGATTCTTAACGTGTACATGGAGTTTATATTTTACTACTTTCAGACATAATTAAGTAAAGCTAGAGATAGTAAGTCTTCAGAAAGCAACTAGAAAGCTATACAAATAATTTTATTTTTGCTATGTAATTTGCAACAAAGCGATACCTACCTATTATAAAACTTACAGCTTTTGGAAATCTAAATACCTAGAAAAATCTAAATTTATATTTATAAATTTAGTGACATCTGATCTGAAGAATAAATATTAACAAACTTACACTCTTAGATTAATGCATAGAATGAGCTTTACAATACTTACGATTAGGTATACAATAGCCTGCAGAAAGACCTACAAATAGTATACTCGTAGTAATATGTACTTATTTTCGTTCAATATGTACAAGGCTTTATGAATCATTCCTCTCTACATCTCTAGCTACAACTACATAAGCCGCAAGCAAATCCTACGTTGGGAAATCCCACGTGTGCTGTATCGAAATGGTTACAGTAATTAAACAGAGTAATTGCCTTGATAGTAATAGAAATACGTGTTACTACACAATAATGTCCATTAACAAAATGTAATCAACCGTTAAATTAAATCTCTGTCTTTATCAAAGCGCTTATAAATGAGTTTCTGTGGAAACCTGACTAGAAATAATGTTTCGCGTTTTGAAACGTGGATATGTTGAAATGTATTTATACCTACATGTACTTGAGTAGGTTTCCCTCGTATTGCATGATTTTTTTGCATATCGCAGATAACTTATCTAAATATATCTATAGGTGATATGAAACCACTAATTAGGGATTTTAATATAAGTATTGGTTTATTAAATTTAAATAAGATGGTTAGGCTGTAATATCTCTATTTTGTTTGAGTCGTACTATTTTACTCTGCTTAATGAAAACCATCAATTTCCACAAAACGGCGAAACCTCGAAAATTCCATCTTATAAATTAAAACCGCGTCATTAACCCGGAAAGTTTCACTCTCGATTTACGACGCAAAGAACCGACCTATAAAAACTGGTGTACCCGCACAAACGAATTTTTTGATTTATTGCCTTCTCTATTGCCTATAGCGTTGTAAGTATTTATACATTATTTACAGCATGTTTAGTAAATATTTGCTCAAAGATCACATAATTGTGGTGCCATTTATAATTAAAATACATTTTCTTAAATGTTTCATTCTCAGTTTAGATCGCTAAGACTTATCAATATCTTACTTCTTTAAGCTGGTTGGTTGTCGTTACTATAGAATCAGATCGTAACACAAAACTACTTGCCATTTTTATAACTGCAGCTCTTAATACGAGTAATGTATTATAGCTTGTTTTATCTTTATGTATTTCTAATCATAGTAAATAAAACATCCTGTATATCTAGCTAGATACAATATGATTGCAATTAGCCCGGTGCGGGTCTCTATAAGATTGATTTATGTTGATTCGTTGCAAACGCGGGCGAGCGTCTGATGATCCAGTAATTCTATTTTATGACAGTTCCCTGATGAATGTCCCCTTGAAGTGTATAGTGTGGTTTGCGTTGAGCTACTTGAATCATTTGAAACTTACTTGTTGCGGTTTATTCTTTTCTATAAATACAGATGTAAAGTGACTTTTGTAATGTTTTGAAAGCATAAATGAGTATGATCGCAGATATGCAAATTAAATAGTCATTGAGAAATCTATACTATAATGCAAATCTTGATTAGTTGACCTATTAGACATATCTCTTTAAAATATATTAAAAAAATTCTTTCACTTAGCAAAACTAGTATGCTAATAAAACCAAAATTCATATGTAATTTTAATAATTTGTCTATAAATTGAGATTACTAATACACATTTTATTTTTAGCTTAATCCTACTTATAATAAAACGAGTTAACAGTAAGCTGACAGATACGAAAATAAAATATAGCTTTGTTTTATCTGACACATAAGATAAAGAACCAGAAACATTCAAACTATCTCACGAGTGTTGAAAGCCTTCGATACATCCGAGTACTTCAGTATCTCGACGTAACCAAAAAGCCATAAATAGGCCACTAAACGTGACACTTACATATGAGATAGGTTGTGGGTAGGTAGATACATACGCTGATACCGCTACACTGCGCTGCCTGTCGTCGCTTATACTTTACCTATAAATCCGACTACACTCCACTGAACCTCTATCGTGACAGTAAAAAGTTAACTATCCGACAACACGCACACACCTGAATTTAAATCACAACAACTGGTAACGTACTTATATGTACGACACAATCGCTCTTTATGAAACTTTTTCACGCTCACTCGCTCGCTTTCCAAAGCACAGGAATAACTTCGACTCAGGAGAATTGTCGACAATCACGCACTGACTCGCTTCGTACGAATGACAAATTTACTGTAAAGACGTAAAAACGAAAGGTTTCGTAAATGAAAGTAGTTTTACCACAAAACAGAAAATATTTAACCGACAAAAACGACTGCAGTATTATGCAAATGTTACCCTTTCATGCATGGACAAATTCTTTGCTCAATAACGACCGCGTATAGCGAAGACAATACGGGTGATAATACCAATTTTTTTTCTAGTTTTGAAATGGTTTTGTAAGGTTTTTGAAAATGTTCAAAGGCGCTTCTAATTTGTATGACGCGCATCGATAATTTATGTAAAGGTTACGTAACGCCGAGCTTTTGTACACACTTTCGGTTTCAACGTACTGATTTGCATACGAGGGTTGCGCGTACAAAGATCATTGCACCCTTTCTTGTGAATTCTTTTCGTTTCACTTTTAAAAATGTTTCATTGTTGACATTTTGTGCGAGCAATAAATAAATCAAGCGCAAATTTATACGGTCTGGCGCATGTGCCTTGGACAACAATGTTGCCCGCAGTTTTGTTGCTAACCTCATCCGTTTTATGTAGTTAGGTAATGGCCAGTATATAATGTGTTAAATGCTCTGCTACATACTGGTTTGCGATTTTAAAACCGTGGGAAGAACGTTTTGAATCTGGTTATATTTTACTAGTGTCTGAAATATATATATTTTTTGTAAGGACTGCATGCAGTACATATACTTCGGTATATTTTGTTGTTACTTAGTTATTTTGGCATACATCTAAAATCAGTTAGTATATGTTTAATGTATATTTAAAAGCGTTCACATTACAGCTATTTTGTGTTTGTGAATGAAACAATTTATTTATTGGCTAATTTGTTACCATTAAACAATAAACATAAAGCTTGAATAAGTGGTCATTGATGGTAGAATGGTAAAATAAATGCCAATAACACACGTCATTATGGCGTGTAATATAGTTTTACAACTTGAAGGCAATAAATATATTCACTGCCGTTTGTACATTTTATTACGATTTAAAAGTCGATGAGTGTTTGAAAATGTATAATTGATTTACATCGGTTATTAATGTGATTTTGATACTGTTAACCATTTCACGCCTATTAAATTCACTAACTTAACATTTTTTAATCAGACATTGTATGTTTGTACATATAGTTAAAAGCATATGACGCGTTTGCAAGAAGGAACGATTGACTATTAAAACTTTGAGAAGAAGAATAGGAACTTTTAAAAATTATGGTTGCGTTTGTAGTAATATGGTTATGAAATAAAAAAGTAATTTATTACTTATAAGGTGCAAGTATACAAGTATACTGACAAGATATCTAAAGTTAGAATGTTATGGGTAGGTATACCTTACTGTGCCTATTCGCTATAATAATCATCTTTAACAAAGCTAACACCACAAAGCATAAAAAATCAGCAACAACGTTACATTTTTTATACATACCTAAAGAACCAGATATATTTTCTCATATTTTCAGTAAGGTTAAAGTCATCAAGATTGCTAAGTCATGACCATCGGCTAGGACAGCCCTAATAACCGGAAATCCTCAATACGGAATAGGTTTATAATATTAAAGTAAGTCCATTCTTATATATTCTACATATACAACTAGGTTTCTATTTAGATTGAATCGAATGAGTAAAAACAGTTGCATACAAGAAACTTGAAGGAGCAGCTCTCAAAGCAATACACATTGACGATAAACATTTACGATTTGATATCATTAGGAAGTACGTTACCTATCACTAACGTTTACAGCCAAAGTTTTCTACAAATGTTGGTAGTCTAAAACCGCTTTAACACGTGTTAATAACTAATAAAACTGCTTTAATGGGTACATAAAAAGTCAAGATTTACAACAGATAAGTAGCTTATGCATTATGATTTGTCGAGTCGAGCCTACTTCACGATGTACTAAATTATGCGCTCGAATTTCATAACCTTACCATTCTGTTCTTAATTATTTCTATTGTTATTTAATATGAGAATGTTATGATTAGGATCTAACGACTGTTTTACTATTTTTAACGATTGGGGCTATTTAAATGTTTTAATTGATATTATACATGCTTTTGATACTTTTGATTTTTTTTATACATTAATATAGGTTTTTTAATACATTAATAAAGGTTAGGAGTAATTTAATTAGTACAGCAATAAAATATATTGTGATACAATATAAATAAATAACATATTTGCCATTGAAGTATAAAATATTACCAAGGTAATATATTCTACAGGTAATTGAAACGAAATATTTTTATAATGATTTGGTTTTCTAAAGAACAAATTCACATTATTCCACAAAACATTCGGTATATCACACAACATTGAAAAAATCTAAATCGAATTTGCGTATAAAGCTCCTGAGTTATTTTCTCAATAGGTACTTATAGCTAACTATCTAAGAACATAATCACAAAACACAACAACCCACTTAAGATTCCATAAGAAAACGTGTTCACATACGTTATTATCAAAGGCCAGGCGTATAATGGCGTCCTATCTGAATGCGTCCAAACATTTTCTCTTGGATATAATAAGTTCGATAAATTATTCAGTTCAAATCCCGATATTCCAAACGTCGTTGGCTCTTAGAGCAGGCACAATCATCTAAAGGGGTATTACAGATTAGGAAGCGGAGAAACATTACATAGTTTTTTTTATATTGTTTGCTACTCCAGCGTTTTATAATCTAAAAATATCATGACAATAGTACATTATAGCATTTTTACTCCTTAAATTATTCATATTGGAGGTGATGTTTAATTTTTTAATAATGTTATTATAAATTTGATAGTTATCGATAAATTCAAACTTTAAATAATTTTTTTCGGACATGTTTTTCAACGTTTAAGAAATAAACGAAAACAGACATACAACAACTACATACACTAGATTTTCTCGGCACAATTAGACCGACATAAAATCGCGCGACTTCCCCGTGCAATGTAAACTCTCCTCGGCCGTCGTGGGAGCGGCATCTGGACCTGATCTGGCGAGCAGCATCGTAAAATACAGAATTAGTGCTCCAACAACTAACCGGGGAAACAAAAACACGATTTAAATATAGACACGGTATCCACTCGGCCTCTTAACAACCCTATGGCTATGCTCGTAGGTACATGTACTTGGGTACGAGAATGCGACGGTTATACAGGCACAGACGTGTAGGTAGAAAATTTAACTTATTATGTATCTAGGTATATAGTAGATTTTAAGGATTTATTTCGAGTGTGGTACCTAAACTACGACGTTGAAATTTATTTTGAGTCAATCTTTAATATTTTAGTATACCTAATTATGAAGAAGTACGTATAAGTAAGCAAGTACCTTTATAATTGATTAGAAGTTTTCAAATGAAACTTATCTCCTAAATAAAAACATTTAAAAACGAAAAAAAAAACGGTTTCGTTTTATTAACTATTTATAAAATAAGTATCAAAACCTGTTTGAACGTACCTGTTTTACCATCACGTATAATTCTAACATTATTTTTGTAGCTTTTTAATTTATTACTACAAATAAATTAACGTGACATACTCAAGGTTCGGTTTCTGTAGTTTGCGTGTAACTTTGATAATTATTCAAATTTTCAGTCATTCCGTTATTTAATTAAATTTAAGTTAAATCTACTTTGAAATTTAGTGGCTATGAGGTATTCGTTAAGTGCAGTTCATTCCTAGTTTATCGATAGAATTTAAAAATAGTGAACATTACCATAACTTTATTTACCTGACTTTGGTGAGTATTTAAACATCATATGTATATTTTGAAGCCAAGAAATTGTTAGTTTTAATTTATTAATTAACGATAAGTAACTATAACTTCCAATTTATAGAAAAGCCTAACAATCACAACCTAACAAAATTCTGAAAAAAAATACGCGAAAAGACTTTTTCCCACCATACCCTGATGTTTCATATTAAAATACAGTGCACCCCTATTTCAGTATTTCACTTTTTAATACCCATATCGTTCGGTAGGGTTGCTATTAAAATTATGAGACAAAGCGTCAAAATTGTGGGAGTATGAAAATGGGTTCTGCGGGTTGCAATATAAAAATAGTAGCGATATTAAATAATCAATAATAATAATATATACATGAAAAAGTATACTAGGTACTTGTTTTATAGTTATACAGAATGATGATGTTGATGATGTAATATATATATACACAATTATATACTTTGGTGATTTTTGTATCGTAATGCCTTTTACGGAATAACTTTAATTTATGGGCTCAAGCTTCCCTTCTTTAGATATAAGAAAATCACATCTGAATAATGTATGAGAATTTAAAATTCAAAGAAGATTCACGGAACATTTACCCGGAACTATGAGTTAGCCAAAATTATATCTATCTTACAGATAGCGGCTACATCAGAGGGGAAGGGACTTTTTATGTAATATTTTGCAATTTTTTAATCAAAAGGGTGGATCCCCTTGATAAAGGGTGGGCACTGAATGAGTTTATAGCTCTTTGTAGATAAACATATCAATTTGTTAGTGTTTTGTTAGTTGAATGTATGATACAATTGTCGTAGGCCGAGGTGGCCTCAGTTCGGTTGATGACTCCGTGGCTCTCAGTACACTCCCAATGAAGAGTGATTTTTATGTTCCCGTGCTAGTTTTAAACTATCTTTGATTAGTGTCGTGTTTAAATCTGTGTGAATGTCGTTTTGATTGGAGGTAAGTAATAAAGTAGATATGCAAATGAGTGAATCTATTTCAGTCACATTGTACAGGGCTTCGAAAAACGCACGGTTCCGCTGGACCGTGGAAATACCCTCCCATATTACTCGCTCAGACTGTTTACTTTCTTTCTAGTTCTAGTTGCATCCGTTGACCACTTCCGCACGCGACTAATGTGAAAATCCTAAATTTTAAAACGTAAACACTCGGCGTAATCTCGAGCGACTTTACCCGCGACGCGATTGAAAAGCAAGCGAATAAAATCGATTTTCCCCCAAATTGAATAGTCGTAAAATGTAGGTAGCGAGTTTTAATGTTCAGATTGTTTACACGGCGGCCTGGCGAGTGTAAACGACTGTCGATAATTGATGATTTGATTTACAACATCACCAAACAACCGGTGTTTGGGCGATCTCGATGCGTAGTAGCCTTTGAATGGAACATTATTGCATCTTACGGCTATCTATCTAACACTGCAAGGTATTTATGACTGGGAATGTGTACCAACTAGAATGAGTTATTGGGATATGTAGGATTCGGAATGTTTTACGATGTGGTTGTAGATCAACAGACAAAGATTCTTCCTCATGATTTCGAAATACTGAGCAGTTGGTTTCCCTAAATGATAGGATGTTCTACAAAAACCATTATTTAAATATTCTTAGCCCTCAGTTATACCTTCCCTTTTATATTATTACTAATACCCTATTATTATTTATTATATAACTCTACCAGCCGGTTTACCGGTTTTAGCTCGAGGTCAATAATTCTAATATCATACTAGTGAAAAACTCAAAGGTGCATGCCTAAAACTATAGTTTAACCTCTGCCCTGGTTACTACTAACTTAACACGGACTCGAGATATAAAAATATGAATTGTTTAGATACGACTAAGTTCTTGTATTATTGATATACGTAAACACTAATCTTATTCGATACTAAACCGGTTAATAAATTAAATTAGAATTGACCTACCTGTATGAGTAGTGTTAGTTCGTGTGTATGTCAGAGTATACAAGAAATATCGAACTTGATTGTATAATGCGATTAGATATGATTTACGTTGAACTAGAAGTCATAAAATACCTATTTTTACCCAATCGTATATTTTCAACACAATCTAAACCAATTGTTTCGTAATCCAATGTAAAAACAATGGGGCCAGTTGCAAATAACACAGCCCACAAGACGCACTTATTCTGTAACCTTATAGGTAAAGGAACAACATTAACGATTTACCGTAGCCAGCCGGCATTAAAGCATGAACAGGGAACAATAGCGAGTCAACAATGAATTGACTAATATTCGCAGTGAACCATTAAAAAACCGTAATCAACCGATTCAGAGTTCAACGGCCATAAGAGTTGCAGTAAAAACATAAAGTTTATATTATAAACAATGAATAAAATCAGTTTTGCGGTAGGCTCAGTTTTAGCTTTAGTTTCCAAATGAGATTTGATCACTAACACTATTAAGTTTACTTAGTGTCCAAAGTACCTACAGTATCTGTACTCTGTGGTTAGAGTCGTAAAATGACTAAGCATTGTGACCTTGGTAGGTATTCGCTTTTAGTGATTTTATGATTGAAAAACTGCAATATTAAAAAAAAAAACATTGTTAAACTGCAAACCTCTCTAAATAAAAAAATATCAAAATTATTAATTTACAGTTTGTACTTAATGAATAAATCTAGCAATTTTACGTTAACTAGACGAATGTTTTTAAGGTAGAATTCTGATTTTTTGAATATATTTAAGGTTAAATACCACATATATCTCCCAAATATTTTTTAATTCCTTCGGTATGTCGCATTGAAAATAAAAATCGTGAAGATATTGACATACGTACCTATAGACAGATAAAATCAAATTTTGCCAGACTTAAAGCAGAAACGTCATAATAGCTACCTCCTAATATGTACCTATCTGGGTCTTATGTTTCTGTGACAGGGAATAAGTACTTATAAAGTGCAACGTCACGATGGAATAAACTTTATCGCTTGTTCTTTCGAGTATTATTTGACAGTGTTGATGCGTTAAATTGCGATTAATAGATGATTAGCCATTCTGTCGTACGTTTATAGCGGTCGTGTAATAAATTCTGTTTATGGGGTATCAATCGTGAGATCTCGGTGAGTTCGAGTCGAGATCTCTTACATTTTGTATTGAAATGTAAGTAGGTAATCTGTTACTAGGTAAAGAAAAAAATCTGTTTTAGAGTATAGTTTCAATTTTATTGATCTATAAAGCAAACTATGATTATTTACTGTATTTTTGCAATAATCATTTCATATACCCATAGCTAGATAATTCTGGCTTATTAAACGGGTTGTTTATAGCGCATACAAAGATATGTATATTATGTATAAGTATAAAGTTAATACATTTTTAATTTGCAGCAATTTTTAGTTCGACCGTAATATCAGCCGAGTTGACATTTACGTCGGAAGAAAAAAGAGGCTCACTCCTTGTTTAATGGAAGAAACCTTGTTATACGAGAGAATAATTAGGTGATTAGTTTTGATGATTATAGACATAAAAAAAAACCATTTTAGATATAGCCACATAAGTGGCAGCCTTATACAAGCGTTCCTTAAAGGCAAACTTTGGATGAAGACTGTTTTTGTCTGTTCTTCTTCGCCGCACCAGCGCGAAACACTTGTCTAATTTTTTGATACCAATAGGCAGAGACTAATTAAGCTCTAGTTGAAAGGTACAGGCTATTTCTAATCTCCATACCTTCATGTTACAAAAATCTACAAATCCTGATTAGGTATGTTTTAATTAATAGATCTAATTTTTGTTGGGTTCTTTGGTGTAAATATGCATCATACATTGTGACCCCTGCGTGAAACTAATTGAATATCTGTATTATTCCTTACAGACTCATTATATACAAACTTCGAAGTAGTTATATCTAGCCAGGTGAAATTTAGCATTATCCTAGATATATCAAATTTAAAGAGGTAGGCGGTAACCGCGCAGCTAATGCTACGTGCCAGGCGATTTCCTAGCTATATTTACGAACTTGATAAGTAGGTATAGCTAGGTACTCGCATACAATATTGTATATATTTTATCGTGTGGTATTTGTACGTACTTTATATAGTATGATGCTAGTGTATAATGTTTACTTGCTATTAAGATTATCATGATGACAGAATACGAGTATAAAGATATGAGAAAGTTAAAATGAAAGTTTTAGTTACATATGATTTTTTTTCAATGATCATTTGTATCAGATATGTATTTTTTTAAAATTGTACTTGAAGGTGACAATAAAATTTTTGTGATTGTGTATATAATCATACACAATCACAAAAATTTTATTGAAAAACTGTTTAATATCTGAAAATACATATCAATGGTCGCTCTCTGAAAGACTCTATTTCTAGACGTGTAAGTTAAATTTAAATTACTTATATTAGCCTTTTTCTAGATAGTACTGTTTTTAAGGGGCATATTTAACGGTTGAACGGGCAACCCTCCCCGGTCACCCACTTCTTGATAATAGAAAAAAAATCAGAGGAATCCTAAAAATAAATCTTCATATATATACTTTGTAATTCCTACAAAGCTTTTATGGAAGAAATCACTTTTAAACGATAAGATCGCCTTATAGAGACTATAAGTAGTTGTGTATTGTATTTTATTGTAACTTGAAAACCGCTGAAAAAGCTGAAGTGGTTCATGACAACGTGGAGAAGGTATTAATCTTAATTTTCTTTCTTTCAGATCTCATCAAAATGGTGTGATTAAAAGAAGTTTGCTCTAACGTTCAAAAGACGTTGCCTAAACGGTAAGCACAACTTATAGGTATTATATAATCATAGCGTGTAGAATTTTTATAAGACTCAGAGGGCGATAGTACCTAGTTCATATAGTGCTTGTCTGTATATTACGTACCTATATAGTTTCCAACCAGTTTTGATGCTACTTGGTTTGTTATACTCGATGTACTTCTACAAATTTTAAGTTTATTTTGCCTTCGGTAATTTTAATTAAAGAGTATTTCTCTCGTTATACTCATGGGAAGTTTCCTAAAGTGTCATATACTGGCCAGACATGCAAAAAATAATTTTGATTAATAATTTGTAATATGTAAAAAAAGAGTCAAGTGGTTGTAGTTTTTAGTTAAGTTACAAAAACATTGTGGTTGAGCGGTCAACAGTTCACAGAACAACAAGAAAGTATAAGTAGCAATAAGCGTAACTTGATACATATTTAAATCTGAGGTGGTAAATTTAATAAAATAACACAACCTTTCAAAGTAGGTACCTACAAACAAGCATAAACACAACCATGGATTTAGGAATGATCTAAATGAAAAGGCCTCATACCTAGTGTTTACCTAATATGCCGTCCAAAAATATAAACCAATCAAATGGAGTCAGGGCAGAACGCATACCAAACCGGTATAAGCTCCTCCTAACCCCAAAATAAACTACATTCCTTTTCTGCCATTATCAGAGAATTTCAATAATGTCCGCTTGATTACGCAACGCATCGCCATACTTTTGTTAACTTTTTCTACATTTTTTTTCATTCCCCTCAAATGGAAAGAAGTCACACTGCGATTAGACCTATCTTTGCAGAACGAGACAGGTATACCACCCGTCTCAAAAGTTGTAGCACGTGTAAAAGAGATAGGGTATAAACTAAACATGGCGTCGTCGGTAGGTCGGCGTGGCAATGGCCTGCTAGCTGAAATTCTTGCACACATGGTTGGAATGTTGCTGTGTGTGTACGTGTAGTATTGAGGTTAGGGAGGGTATTCTCTCAGTGGTGTTGACAACATTTTCATAGTTAAAAATGTTTAATTTTAACAATATAAGTATTTCTCATGTTTATAACTTGTATTCAATTTTAAAAGTGTGCCAAAACAATTTCATTTAATGAAGTAAAAAACATACCTGTTAATGATTTAAACATAAGTACGTATAAAAACACATAACATTACAATGCATTGTAAGGAATAATTTTGAACACGTAAGAATGAGAAAAAATAACGAATGAAGACGATTATGATTTTTTAAATTATAATTGAGAGATTTCTATGTAGTTACATTGCACCATTTCTAAAGGTAACCTAAGTATATACCCTCGGGCGGTCCGAGTGCACCTACTTTGTCATTATCGTGAATTTTGACGGATAATTTCACTACGTTTGCTCAATTGAAAAAGTCCCAGGTTTTACTAGTCGAATGTTAGCAATCCAACAATGTGACTGATGATAACAGCCATACCTACTTACTTTCTCAATTTAAAATTTTATGGCCATAAGTTATAAAGTGTTCAAGGTACCAATTACGCAAATGAATTAAAAATTACAAATGTCGTTTATTCCCAGTAGATAGGCCTTCGCTTTGCTCGGTCACTAATAGTAAAATGAAAAATGTTGGCAGCCACTGCTTACCCAGAATGTCTTATTAGTTCTTGGTACCCACGATAGGTGGCGCTATTCTTATCTCATTGGTTGTAATTAAGATGATAGCTATTTCCGTAGTATATTATACCACTTTCGTATAATTATTCTTAACAGTCAGCTACACTGAGGGGTCCTATTATATCGTATTTACCTAATTATTAAAAAAACGACTACCCTTGCAAATTGCAAGTAAGACAGTAGCTCAATATACTTGGGTAGTAACATATTCTTAAACCAAATATAGAATCCTAAATCATTTTTACAATTATCAAATAAAATAACAACATGTAGTACTTAGTACAAGTTTTGTTACCTACTAATGTTCTGGTCGTTTATCTGTAGTTGACTCTACTAAACTTACTAGAGCTTGTGTATGACTTTTAAGCTCTCGAACATATAAAAGTTAAGAAAGATTTTGCTAGATGGCGCTGAATAATGATACTCCGTCTTATTAGTATAACCTAAGGACCAGAGTGAAGTAATGACAAACTGCATATAATATGCATAACAATAAACATACTTAATTAATAAATCTATTTTTAATCACTACAACGATTTTTTTGGTACTTAGGAATTAAGCTAACATTTTTTTATTATTATGATTGAATGTTTTTTTAGGTACCTATTCTAAGTCGCCTTATTTACCTACTTAGTTGAGTATTGGTATGAAACTGAGTAGGTAAGTGAGTAGTAGATCATTCCTATCTAAAACTTTATTTCTTATCAACCAACTTTGAACAAATTATTACACTACCCACTTTCTAAATGTTTCCTAAACTAAGTAGGTACCTATGTAAGAGCTTATAACTACCTAATATAGAATATTAACCTAAATTGATTAGTATAGTTTTACAATGACTTCTGACGCACAATAAAATGTATTTTATTGCTGTAAACTAAAAGGGATGAAATAAAACATGCAAATAGCGTACACTAATTTAAATATTGAACAATATCTTTGTTGACAGTAAACCTTTATCTGAAAGGGATCGAGACAATACAGTAAAAGCTGCGAGCGCGCTTCTAAGAATGACTAAAATGACCCAATTTTCTATAAGAATTCAAATTAGTTTTTTGCTAAAGAGAAAGCTAGTAAGTCACTTTAACAGTCAGTTTGTGTCGAGATATTGCACGTGAAAGTAGTGTTGTTTTACGAAAAATGATTTTTAGTTTAATATTTGTTTTGAGAGTAAATCAAATGTTACGGTGTGAGTATTTCGGTATCGGTTGGATGGTGGCCAAGATATGTCTGGCGCACTCACACAGATGGCGGTGGAAAGGTACGTTTAAATACCTACGTAAAAAGTACTATCTACATACTGTTTTTTACTTTTTGCCTTGATTTATAAGTAATAGATATAAATAGTCAGTCCACGGAATTTTATGATTCAGCTAACAACAAAAAATATTAATTATTAATAAAAACAATTTAGGTAGACGTCCCTAATGCACCGTGGTAGTCAGTAAATTTAAATGCTTTAAGTACTTATAAATTTTCAAATGTAAATATATATTTCTATTTTTTTTTCTGACTTATGAAATGGTATTTAACCAAACATACCTGGATGATGTCAATTTGAGTGAAATTTATCATTAGGATAGGTAATTGTAATATATTTAAAATATGAGAACAATTTTGCAGGTTAACATTATAGTAATAAATACTTACTCCAAACGTTATTTAAAAAAATGTTAGTAGTTTTATTTTAGTTTAGCAATACCCAGGTAAAGCACCTAACATAAAACGTATGTCAAGACACCTACGCTTTTTAGGGTCCCGGGTTTTTACCCTTTGGCTACGGAACCCTAAAAACCACCTAGACCTCTATAAGACTTATTTGTCCTTCTGTCTGTCTATCAAGCTGTATCTTATAAACAGTGAAAGTAATCCAGTTAAATTTAACGTTATATAATTTATTTAATCAAATAAAAAGGTATTAAAGTGGGCCTCCAATACAACAAATGTCATCTTTTGGCTCTTTTTTGTTCGATATTAATAATATAATAATAATGGCAATAAGTAGAACCTTGTGATAATGTAGTAGAGATTATAGTAACCGTCGTGCGCGAGTCCAACTCGCACTTGGTCAATTTTTATTTGTAGTAATGGGTGCAGTTGCATAGTAGTGACCTATATTGAACTGAGTATATGACACTAACATCTTTGTCTGATAAATATTTCCATCATTAAGTAAAATTTTTATTAACCGTTCAAATAATTAACAAATTTAAAAACGACCCTATACTTAGCGTCGATCATTCCACTACCTGTGTGGCCTTATACAATTTAAAGTTCCTTTAAACTTTAAATTTTATAAAGCCTTTACCCACCAGCGCCGATCGTTTAATAGAGTATTAATGGTTAAAGTGAACTTTACTTATCGATGAACTTGATATATTATTGCAGTAGCATGGACGTCGTGCTCAAACTGCATACTAAATAGAAAGGTTTCATATATACTTAATTAAAGTTTTTACCCGCTTAGTTATTATCTAACTACGACGTAGTTAGAGAAATATAATAAGAAAAAAATTAAGAGCTTCAATGGAAAAGGGAATATTGTAAGAATAGATTTATTTCCGAGCATATAAGCAAATTTTCTTATATGCTCGGAAATAAAGTCTTACAAATAGCACTTGATTAGCGTGTTATACTCGTAGGCATATGACTTACAAAGCTCTTTATAGAGAAGGTCAGTGTAATAGGGAATAGGCCGATGTAAGTTGCTTTTTAAATTTACTACCTATAGGGAACTAATTTGATTTTATAAATATTCACTCAATAATGAATAAATGAATGAATGAATAAAATCTTTATTGCAGACACACAAACATCAAATATACATGAGATAAGTACTTCGATTTTTTTAAATCAGTTTATGTAGTTATTTATAAAGCGTTTATTATAATTTATTTATTAAAAAACATATCTATAGAGCGAGCTCAATCAATAAGGAGGCGTGTGAGTAAGAGTTGTTATGTAATTTTTAGGTGTTTAATATATATTCTCTCTTTCTATATATTTACTAATTTAGATATGATTGAAAACGACCTGATAATTATAAAGAGATTTTTACGAATAATAGCTATACCTATGCTCTTTCGGTCAAATTACCTTCCATGTAAAAATGTGATAATATAATGTGTTAAGATGCCATACACGAACAAACATCTTAAATGTATATATTAAGTCAGGTGTTAAAAATATAACCAAACATAAATAAATTACTTACGTAATGTAATGAATGATTTTCTCTCAAGTAAAACAACAGAATCACTTTGTAACTTACATAAATCAAATGTCAATCTTGAAAAATATACTGCTGGTAAATTAAAGTCAAAGGCAGTGGCTCTAATTAGTAGTAATGAGGCAGTAAAGTTTGTTAGTTAGTCCTTATGGGCAGACATACTCGTATACATAACTTACGGTTATACAAGAACACCCGCGTGGCCATTTTCGTTGTAAGTACCTACATATACCTATATGAGTCGGTAGTGCTGTTGTGTATGACTCATTAAAATATTTTAATTAATTGACCAAGCGAGCAAAGCAAGCAAAGCGTGTCTGTTTCAAATCTGTCAAAATGTCTGTCATTTTGTACTTACGGTATATGATACGTTTGCTCACAAGAAATTTCATTTTTGCGTAAGTAGAGGTCGTACTTAGTTTTCAATCAATCGTAGAATCTATTGTCTAAAGTCTCAAGACATATACCATTTTTTTTTAATTCTACTATACAATTTAAACTCTGATTAAAAATTAAATCTTCTGTGATGCTTTGAATAAAAAGTTCACATATTTTCCCTTACCTACTTCTGTACCGTTTCCAGCAATACCAACTTTTTAACAGTGACAAATCTCAAGCATCACTCTAAGATGTGTTTTGAAAAAGCAATCAATTTAATAAAATAATTCCATCGTATTTTTACGACTAGCCACAATAAGTAGGGTGTAAGTGAATGCGTGTACGGAAGCGGGAAAATCCGGGTAATAACAGTAACTCATACCGGGGTCCTACTATTGCAATCGACGTAACTTGCGTAAGGCTTTATGTAAGAACTGACTTTCCTTCTGAAATGTTATTGGTTAGTGGTAGTGGTAAAACATACCTAATTAAGCTTAGAGTCAGTTAACACACACACATACACACAATGTAAAGTTTAATGTTTGGTATTATTTAAACGACTCATTTTGAAATGTTAGAATCGTATATAAAAAGTATAAATAATATGGTGTAAAACTTAGATTTTTAATGTATAACAAGTAATACTTATTATAGATTATCTTGGTTAATAGATATGTCTGAAAATGTTTATCGTATCATCAAATGTGGCTGTTTTTTAATTGTAGTAATATAATCGAAGTTAGACCTACTTATATTTAGAGTATCTTAATTTTTAAATTTAAGTAATTAATGTAATGGAGAATACAAGTCTATAACAAGTCTAATCATTTTTTGAGTTCTTTAGCATTGTCACGTAGTAGGTCTCTTTTGCTTTCCTTGCCCCCCACTAGATGGCGCGCGGCGTACACAAGTAATCCATTTGTTCTCGGGGCGCGGTTTATGTAGCGAACTCTTAAGAGCCACTGCTTATATTGTTTCAAGTTATTATTTATAAATATTGGACGCGCGTGTCTCGAACTGCGCTGCAGGGATTAAGAGATTCATATCGCAGATGCGTTTCTTTTATTTCCTTCAATTAAGTTAGGTTTCACGTAGACAGTTTTACGAATTATAATATATATGTATTGAATAACATTTGTAACATCAATTTAAACGCTACTAAATAATATTAAACTTCATAGTTTAACATTATTCAGAATTAATAATTCCTTAAGAGGTTGCCAAGCTATCTTGTAGAAGTATTCAAACTCTTGACATTATAAATTACTAAAAGACTAAATAAATACGCTACGGACCCCTGGCGATACCCGTGATGGTATTGTGGGTCTTTTAAAAACAAACGATACCTCAGCTTATGGTGTGGTGACACTAGTTAATAAGAGATTTGTCGTTTCTCGTCAATTTTATATTTACAAATTATATTATATAGATGAAGTCTTCTTTCAGTGAAATTTCCTTAATACAATATAGTAGGTAGGTAGGTAGGTACATATAGCAGACACGAAAGTTGAGTTTGCATTCCGTGAAGCAAGACGCTTGCCAGAGAAATTATTCGGAGAGAAATATTCTAAGTATGCGCGTGGAGCGATTAATTTGAGGTACAGACAGCATGCGCATCTGTGTCGGTAAATTGGTTCACTTTATGACATCTCAATATATCTAGTAGTTCCGTAGTATACTTTGATTCCGTTTGACATTTATATCATTGAATGTATAGTTTATATAGTTACTTCAAAATAATAGCGAACGCGTTGTGCTTAAATTTCTGTTCTAGTACTTTTTAAATATTTACCACTAGTCATTGACGTTGTTCTTATTTTAGCTTATATCGTTTTCCAGGACAAATAATATAAAAATTGAATTAAGTAGATATCATTAATTTCATAGTAAATGCAACTTCAGTGGACGATTTTTTTATCAACTAGGTACAAGACCGCGTTATGCCCTAAAAAATAGTGGTCAGTACTTAGTGGCCGAAGATGAAGCAAGTCGTCCTAGAAGATACTGTTTAACTCTGGCCTAAAATCGAAATAGGTTTTTAGTTATATTAACTAAATATGAAATCAATGTTAGAAGTAGTTTTAATATTTCAATATTTGCTATTCTATGGGTATTTTTGTGCTGTCGGTACGTAAAGTTGATCCTGGGAGGTATTCAGAAAGTTCTCGACCCGGCGGAATTTTGCGGATGGAACGTTTTAATTGGACTCCCCCGTGAATATTTTGTTACTGCCGCTTCGCTCTGCTCCGCTCCCGCAGCCTTTAGGAATTCCTTATTCATACGAGCGGTTATACGTCCATTATGGAACCATTATGAATAATTTAAGGAATTACTGACACATGTGTTTTCGAGTGTTTGTTGTGCTATGCGAATTGTTGTTGCATAATTCAATATACCATGTTGCGCTTTTGCATATTTAAGTTGAAAAAAAGGTTGTAGGTACACAAGTAGACAGGTAGGTATTTATTTTAAAATAAACTCAAACAATTTTGTGTTAGGGACTTTAATGTAAAATTAATACGAAGATTAAAAGAAGACAATCGGAAATACAAGTACTTAGTAAATTAGTAATAAACCTACTTATTTGGTAGGTATCTGTCTGATTGTATACAGCTTGTAACTCAAAATTGATGGTAAACCACAGAAATGTAGGTGTAAGCGTTATATAGTTATGTGTGCGCCTTAGTATATATAACATATCGAATTTTTTGCGGATATTCATGTCCTTAAATATGAAATTCAATATGTTTATGTGTTTTCTGATAATGATTAACTATTACTATATATCTGATAGAGATCGCTTTAAGCGATAGGGCCGCCATTAGAAAGCTAGTACGTTTTTTGTATTGTTTGATTTTAAATAGTGTTATAAGCTGTTTTTTAATAAAGAGTTGTCTTATCTTATCTTATAGTATGTATTTATGTACCGACGTGCAGCTCATGTGATCACACGCATTTTCTTTCTCAAGATTGTCTTTGAAAACCTTATTAAAGAAAATGCATATTGTCACTTATCAGAAATCAATGAGTGAGAAGTTGCTAGAAGGTGTGAAACAAATTTTAACCAGTTGTTTTTTTTTCGATCTATAAAAATTCAAAGTGATTGTTCATTTCTCTCGGAGCTTACCCGATACTATCGGGTAACTAGATGAATGTCGGGTAACAAAGAAACTTTTTACTGTTCAACTTCTAATGCTGGATTCGATCAGTCTGCGTTTCCAATTTAAGAAAAACGTCGGCAGTAAAAGTAACAGAGTTTAGGAGTAAGTAAAATATTTGGGCATTGACTTTATTCTGTTTCGGTTAGTTCAGCTATATTTCTACAGTAGGTTAGTAATACCTATTATATTCAAACGTCATTTTGTAAAATACAAAGATGACTCAAATCTAGACACTGAAATGTCAATTAATAGAAAATTTAGCCATACTTAGATAGGGCCGTATGTAATTCAAAGTAAGTTTGCTTAAAAGTTTAACATATTTTAGGTCAATAACATCTCATTGTAAGTTAAACTGAAATAAGTTAGTGTTTAAATTGCTACTCCTATCCACCCTAATACACCAGCTCCTGGGGTTTTCATTCTCTTTTTTTTATAATGTAATTTTCCCCAAATCATCTTCCGTATCTGAACATCTGATGGGAATGAGGTATGGTCAGAAAAATCAAATAATGCTAAATAAACGTTACTTATATTGTAGCTAGTTTGGATTTAAATAACAGTGTAAATAATAGTTATTTTTTTATATAATAATAGTACAGTCAAATACTTCTGCTATTTAACAGTAAATTATTATCTCTGAAATAACTAGGTATGTATTGAATTACTGTTTATATAAAGAGGTACTTGATTTTAAATAATCTCATGTTATTGTTGTATTGCATGAACAAAAAAACATACCCATTTATTATAAAGTTACTCGTACTCGTATCAACAAATAGCGTCCCGCTGCCGGGCACGGGTCTCCCCATGAAAGGGGTATAGTCTACCACGCTGGCCAAATTGCGGGTTGGGAACTCTACTTATCTTTGAAAGTTGCTACCTTTCTCCGACAAGCAGGTTTCCCACGATGTTTTCCCTTTTTAATATGTAGTAATTAATAATTATATGCACACGAGTAAATAACACAGAGATGCATGCCTGAACCTTTACTTGAACGCGCTCTTTCGTTTGTGAGGCAACGGGTTTACCGAATAGGTTAAGTAACACTAACTTAAATAAAGTTAAAAAAAAAGTTGCCAACGAATGATAATAACCTATGTTTATATATATATATATTTGTATTATTAATAAAATAAAAACGATACCCGAAAAAGCGACAATGGCGTTAACATACTTAGTCATCATTTAATTTTTGTATGCTAGCGGTACTCTGTCATTACAGGAAAATTAGAAACTATAGACAAATGAAGAAAGCTTTTTTTTATCTCGAGTGGTAGGTATTAAGGGTGACTTGAGAATATTTTTTTGTGTACTAATTATGCTCCTGGGATGGAAAGGTATTTTTAGAAACAACTCTTACATAAATCTTACTAATACCTAAATTGTTACATTTTGAGGAACATTTTCTATTTATAAAGTAGGTGTAGTACAGAGACGTTTTAAAAAAAAATAATTATTTGAATATTTTGTTCCTTTAAAAGATAGAATAGTACATAACTGATATTAAAATAATAAAATGTTATTTTACCTAGGGGCAGATTGTTCCAGGAAAATATAACTCAATTTAAATGCAATAAAGAATACAACAAATTTAACGTGGCTTTATTAAATTATGCGTGTCTATTTAACACTCGATTGGCCATAAAACATATTCAGAACCATTAAAAAACTTAATGTTGTTTTAATTGCTATGAAAACGTCGTTAATATATTATCAGTTGCTAAAACACGGACCTATTATATTAAATAAACAGCTTATTGATAAACTATACTTTGGCAGCGAAATTTACAATATAGGGACTTAACATTTAGAAACTATAAAAAGTGAAATATAGTCATATTTTCACTAGTATACTTAGGCATGATCATAAATTGTAGCTTTTAAAAGTATGCTCAAATAGCTCTAAAAGCGTTCTTGATAATATCTTTGATAAGGTAAAATCTCTAAGGTTAAATAGAGGAACATTAACTAAGGTAAAATCTTTGACCAGATTCTGTTCTGCTTTGAGTCTGACAAAATGTTCTTTTGTTTTTAAGTACAGGAATACTTAGACTCGAATTGAAGACATTTGTTGGTAATATGTTATTTTACTACATTACTCGTGAAATAATTTGGGAGCTTTAAATATCAAAGGAATATTATTATCTACATATTGTTCATTGTAAATTTGACTAGCGTGGACTATGGCCTATAAGTACCTCCATCATAGGTAAGGCTCATGCCCACCAATTGATTGATACAATAGAATTTTAAGTTATTTTTTTATATCTATATATTTTTTGTTTGGGTAAATAATTTACGAGATAAATTGATATTTAAGAAATATCTAACAATTATAAATCTAGGAGCTTATGAAATCTTACTTGGTTGAATATTTATAATTCTTTTATCTACCTAATTTTCGTTTTGGAAAATAAATATTTTCCTTTGAATAATATATATAATATTATTAAAATGCCTATAATATCGCCTGTCCAGTGCCTCCTACCTACTTTCAACATTGACAAGTGACGTTGCTATTAATAGGGCATCATCTCTGAGCGCGAGCGCACGTCCCAGGGTCATTGCACCCTAACATCTGTTCTCACATTTAAGTCACAGACTTATCAATGCTTCGGCACTTGAATTCCAATTCGAGTCTCGTTATCTTGAAAATTGATTGCTTTTATACTAGAACGAGATATGCAAAGCGAGCTGACACTGGAGTACAAAGTGTCTCTCGGAATTGTGTCTGTTTTATTAGTTAATTGTGTCTATTTTATAATATTTTTTATATAGTAATTTAAATAGGTATAGAAGTGGTGTTTGTATATCTATATATCTGAGGTAGGTACCGATTATTTTTATCGATAGGCAAATTATAAGCTCGAGCAAGAGGAAATTCAATGTAAAAATTATTGTTAAAATGAAAATAAATGAATTTCTGAAAAAAAAAACTTATGTTAATGTAATTTTCCAAATAAATGATAAATTTGTATCTACTAAGTACTTGGTTTATTTTAGGTTTTGTTTTGGTGTAGATTTTGTTTGTTTAGGTTAGAATAAGAAACAGATTTTATTTATATATAATATTAGTTAGGTCCCTATTATTCATTTTTTTATAGCCAGAAGGAATGACTTCTTATAAACATTTCTATACAATCTTAAAATAACAAAAAAACTAAACAATTAATGGGTTACAATCAATATTTACCTGCCGACCCGTCCAACCGCCATAGGATAAGAATAGGGAATGATTCCATCCGATAGGCAGGTGTCGACCGCCATCTTGTTTTTGTTACATGTGCGCGCTCTCATTGGCTGACGCGAAAACATGGCGTCTCAACGTTTGAACAGAGATTGGTCGCTTGAATGAACTTCATTTTTCTTTTGAAATGAAGTAAACTACAAACATTATCATGATTATTATAATATTTAATATGTGAAATAATTAAAAATATGTTTTAAGAAACCATCAATATGACATATTTTAATATGTATGAAAACTACCCTTAATCGAATATTATTATTATTATTACCAACTAAGGTTTAACATGGGAGAGTCCCAACATGCGTCATAAATTCAATTAAGCAAAAAATATATAGTCCATTCTCAACGATTTTTTAAATTAAAAACCTATCCTCACTAGTCTACTATATACTACTATTCGGCGGATTTTTCCATCATCAGAAATCTATATTTTTATACACAAATGTTGCAGTCCCACAAAGATTTACGGCTTTCGCCGTCGATTCAGCACATTCAAAAATAACAGACAATCGTGCGTCTCGTAAATTACTGACTTACGTTTATTTTTCCACTTTAGTGTTGGCAACATACTGCGATTAAAATTGAGGTCGTGAGCTAAGGACAGACTTGGATATCTAATTGAATAGTCTGTGCTCTGCGGTGTCTGGTTAAGGCAAGCTTTACTGAGCCAGCGTTTCACTCACTTGGGTTATATTGTCTCATCTGTAAATCATACGCACGGTATTCTCACCCTTGTTCCTTAACACATAAAGCCGCATTTTCTGTTGAAATTATAGAAGTTTTAAGATAAATTTCAAACAGTGATCATTCTCTCTGAGTGAGTTGTTTAGTTCTACAGAGATAACGTTTCCTTACAAGTTGGATGCTGTGGATACGAAGTTTTGGAACTGCGCGTTCAATAGGGATAATGTTTTATTTTATATTTGTATTTGGGATACTCAGGTACCTATTTTATACCTATTTTATACCTATTTAATTAAACAATATATTAAAATACTTGTTACATGTCTACGTGATAATTAAAAAAGTATCCCAAGGTTCTCGATTCCAATAATTAGGACTTCTGTAATGTTAGGTATAGCTAACCTGTTAAAATGTTGTATAGAAGTTTTACTCGTTCTATGAAAAAAAAACGGAAATTTCGTCAAGTACCTAAACAATTTCAAAAGCTTATTCTAGAAAATAACCTAGACGATTCCTACCTAATGAAAATTTTAGTTAAAACTGTAATTTCACATTCACCATTTTACACTCCCAGTTCTAAAGTGCGGGCTTGGGTTCACTGTTGGTCCTTTTCAGTGTTACGCCCTTGCTTGGGTAATACTAAATATCCCGGCAACGATTGGGAAAACTCGTTGGAAAGCTGGAAATTTTAAATGGGTTGGGTTACTTACAGTTTATGTTTGTCAGGTGTAGACATAGCGAACGTATAGATACATATAACATCGTAAAAGGTATCTATAGGTATAAAAAATACAGGTTTAAAAAACATATTTTATATTTATATATTTATTCTAATATTTTCCAGTGAATTATAAGAAAATACTTGAGTATTTAAGTACTTGGATGCTATATACGTACCTGATAGTTTTATGTTGTATATATATAAATGTAATAAGTCTTAAGTACCTTTTTTTAACGAGGGGGAAATCTTCATAAGACTGAGTGTCTTTGTATAACCAGGTTATGTAGGATTGTACCTACTAAAACCCCCCCGGTAACCTGCCTCATTGCTTGACGGAGGGCACTGGGATCTCCGTAAGGCTTAAGTACCTAAGTATACAATCTAGGCTCGAACATAGAATTGTATTATTGGGACTCTGAATTGCATAAGAACAATTTCATCGTACAATTTTTAATTAGGTATATAAACTGATATGTAGGAAAAATCATGAGCTAAGAAATTATTTGTTACTCGTAATCTCAGCATTTGGTAACTTCAAAATAATATACATGAATACCTCTAAAAGTTATGAAATGAAACTGTTTTTTTTCTTTTGTTAAATTGTGGAGATACCTAATCTTTTTTCCAAACGATAAACAGAGAATTGTGCTTAGCCATGAAGAAAAAAACAAAGCAATTTCTTCGTTTCCGTTGTCAACGGTCCAATTTCGGCAAACAGCCCATTCTTATTCATATCTACCCTTTGACACAATACAATGCAGTACGCAGTAAAAGTACTTTGAAAGTTGTATTAAAGCTTTGTTCAAGAAATTTTGGAATTTATTTATCACGTTAATAGCGTTGCGTGTACAAAATGGGCTATAGGTATTTGAAAAATAATATAAGTATTGATAAATTTAGTAGGTCATGTGTTTTTTTTAATTATTAGTTGTATAATATACGGTGAACCAAATGTACTTAATCGCGTTATAGCATATATTTGACAACAAAAAGTGCAGTGATACCTAGGTTTATAAAAGGTATCAATTAAGTAATCGAAACTTTTACTTATACTGCAGTACAAAAATATAGACAAAATACTACAACTTTCATGTGTTGCAAAATTATTAAAAATCTTCGACCTAATTAATAAAAAACATTCAATAGTTTCCATAGCAGCTAGATACTTAGTTTGTGTTTAATATTATTCTTAATATTATTCTTATTTCTTACATTCACTCTTTGTTACGTGACGCAACATAGATAGCTACTCTTTTTCTTTGTTAATTTTTAACAAAGAACTTAGGACAGTTATAAAACGCCATTGATAAGGTTAATGCAAATAAGGTTGTGAAAGTTAGGCCGTGAACTTTTTTTTGCTGGTAGTGTTAATGGTGCTTTTATATATTATATTTGGTACTTTTAGAAAAATGCTTTAAAACAAATCAGTACAGTAATTATTATTGTATATTTGTTTAATTTGGCCTTAATTGTAAAACTGAGATGGAAGTATTTTATGAGACATTAAATAAGATATCAAGTAAGTTATTTATAAATAATCACTATGTTCATATCAAAAATTAAACGTACGCTAAAATACAGATCATAGCTATATGAATTGATATGAATTGAGAAATTTTCAATATGAAGGATCAAATGGTTAATCCACTTTCTTCCTCTTAATTAACATAGTACGTCTACCTACAGCTATAAATTTGAACCGTCCGTGAAAATAATCAGTAAAAAACATCCCGCGATGATTGCCAACAGTAGAAAGGTTCCACTTTGCTTATCTCTCGTAACGAAGGCTGTGCTGACAAGGCTCCGGAGGAATGGCCGATTTCCATACGAATGTTTAATAAGTTGATTATATAGAGAGGCAGTCAAAGAGTTTGCAGGATTTTGTATAAGGTGCTTTTTGATGAGTACCTATTTTTAATATTTTATTACGGATAGACTCTTTCGTAAAATCAGCGTCGCAAACTAAACAGATCTAAGATGTTATATTACTATGTTTTAATAAATTGGTTTCCACCAATTCATTTTGCTAATTATTATACCTATTTTGAACTAAATTGCAATCTAATCTGCTTAACTCGATGTTTATACAAAAAAGCTTAAAAACATTTTCACACTAAAAAGCTTTAACTTTTTTAATTTATAACATCCTAAAATAAGACATTTTTCCGCTATGTACTATTAATAAAAGAAATATGATATTTTCACATGACCTTATCTAAGCCATATTTTGTGTCTTGTCCTGAATATTGTCTTATAATAATTGTGCCACATGATACAATGATGAATAATGGTAGATGTAATGTTAATTTTTTAATTTTTTGAGTTAACTATATATTTTTGATGGATCTAACTAGTATCAACAAATTTACTTTATATTATATGGTAATCACACAGCTATATAGGTACCATGTATAACTATACGATATAATGTAACTAGCCAGTCTAATTTGTACCTATAGTGTTCAAACCTTTTTTCCGTTAACAATCAAAAAGTTTGCGCTTATTTCCGTAAAGGCTCCGCCCGGGTCCGCCACTCCATGAATCTCAATGTTCCGGAAAATATAACAAGCCCATTTATATTCTGGGTTTGTTCCGGCCCTTTCTTGTTTTTCTATCGGAAATCTGGGCCCGAATGTGCGTACAATGTATATTGTTTGGTAGGCATATTATAACATGATTCCATGGTGTGAATTTAGCAAGCGGATATTTGTACCAAATTGATTAGATACTTTTAGAAAGTTTTGCTATGCTATAATTAAATTAAAAGATTTGATTTGATTGTTTTACAATAAAAGCAGACCTAGCACTCTCGTGGCCCATCTCTACAAAGTATGAGGTCCTAAAAGTGTATAATCATATTAGTTATGTAAACATTAAAACAGTAAAATATGCGTGGGATGTCGTGGTCGATTGATATGATAAGTACAGAGACTATACCTACAAAATACTACATACTAAAAAAAATTTTTCAAGCTAACGAATACAAAGGCTTGATTTATATACAGGATCTGGCAATTAGGGATCCCTTCCAGTTGTTGTTTTATAATTCAATCACGGAACACGGTTGCATCCTGCCAAATGCAAGCGACGAATGCCAAGTAAGGGTAGGGGCCGATACATAATTTCTATAATAGAAGCCGTCACTGAGACGAGGTTCGCGCAAGGGACACATTATTTTTATTTGAAACGACAACAGAATACAAATACCTCGTATATTTTCCACGTAAAATATATATCCTAACAAAACCCCGAAATTGGACGATTATATTAAGATCATGCTCATTTTATACACCCTTCTTTAAAAAAACGTTATAAAATCATTGTTTTAACATTTTTTATTTACTAGCAACGTTAAGGTTTATTTTTAATTAAAAGATTTCAACTTTAATGACTTAAATTTGAATTCAACCAGTTAACCAAAAATATTGATAGTGTTATCAATTAACACGTAGTTGTTATATTAAGACTTGAATATAGATCAGTTTGTGTGGAATAAATTATAAAGGCGAACAAAGAAAATAAAGTGCTCGTAATAGTAGCTAAAACATTTGTGTATAGCATGTTATCTTGTAGTTACGAATGACTATAATTACTTTAATCAGTATTAATATAGAATAAGTTAAAATAGAACTTCAAAACGTAACTGTAACAAGAAAATGTTTTAAAGAGTTCTTCTGCGTGGAAGCTAACCGCAAGTATTTCATTTCACAATTCTCTCATGAATACGTGAGGCGGCTCAAAAATAAATTCTGCTTTATTATAGACATTTTTATATTTCCTTACATTTGTGCATTCACTTCAAACTTAATTAGACTTTATAGAGCGTTCCTTCCCAATTTTGTTCTCTGACGCACAGCGAGACTTATTCATTGAGGGTGTCGGAGGGACGAGGGGTGGTGTAAGAGGGGGGAGACTTGGCCCGAAATAGCAAATAAATGAGACGAAAATGTAAATGTTGCGCTTCAAAGATGAAAAGCGGTACGCTCTCCCGTTCCCGCTAAGCTCATCGCAAATGTACCAGAGCTCTGCTCGTCTGAAATAATTTTAGGCCAGATATAACAAGGGTATAGTTAAAACTGGGTGTAAATGAAAATACGGCTTTATGTCTCTACTAATTAAAAGGTATTTATTTTTGGCTTCATTTGGGCTGACTTGTTGTTATGATTTTGCTACTTATATCTACCAACGCAACGTAGGTATAATGAGTACTACACGAACAATGTAAGTTCATATAATTTTTTAAATAATTTCAGAGTAATCATCTCTAGCTAGAAATCTAATAAAAACGCACAGTTAAGTAATATCGACACGACTCAGCAGGAATACGCCAAGATATTGTTTTCCTAAATAAGTTGGTTTAATAAAACGCTACATAAGTCGGGGGACGACACATGTCCGAGCGGATTATACATCATTGCGTAGTCTCCCCTCGTATGTACTAAGCTTTATATGTTATTGGAATAATATATTTTACATTGTGATTTTTTGTAATATATTTTTAGTATGTACTGAGAGTGACGGTCAAGTTTAAACAGTTATGATAATTAAGTATATTCACAATATTTATTGCTTTTTTTTATTAACAATATAAAGTGAATTAGATAAAAACAATACTAAAAACTAAACCCTCAATATCAAAGTTACAGGAAAATAAATATGTATCTTCAAGTAATTTCTAAGAAGATAAAAAGTCGGTAGGATGTACACTCAAACGGAATGATGCATCATTGACATGAATGCTTAGTACCTACACTGTAGCTATATTAAAATCTGTGTTTGACTTTACACATAACTTTATGTAGCTCAAAATTATTTTGATGTTAAATGACAATTAATTCTTGAAAAGATTATGAAAAAAATCCTATAAAGACTGAGAGTGATTGGTCCTCATGGACCCATGGTTCCTACCCCAAACGGAACAAACATGTACACCTTGTCAAGGGTAGCATATTCGCGCCGTTTTAGGGTTTCAGCCTTGGAAACGGCACCACCACTTTGAACCTTGAAATATTTTTAGTATGTATTTGAAAAGAAAAAATTATTGTTAATTATTATATTTTAACTTTATGAGTATACTTATTTTATAAAAATCAAGCAAAATAAAAACAGCACTTTTGCGAGTGCCTGTAGGCACGTCGCTACCCATTTACATTTTTATGCTAAAACACTCTCAGGAGACGGCAAGAGATAATTGTGTCATAATTTTAAAACATTCTCGACTCAGCCGAGTTTCTGAAAACAAATAATTTCTTACGAAAAATTTGAATACCTAATAAAATCGAATAACAACTGGTGCCACCAAAATTTTGACAACGCTATTTGCTGCACTTATAATTCCTGTAAAGTGTTTTTCCACATCCATATACACACTTTTAATTATTATTTTAAGTTCTTATAACTTTGTAGATGAATAAAGCGATAATTCAAGCTGCGTGCAATACTTTGGCGTGACAAAAGTCACTCTGTCAAAGTAAACTATTGTGTCGACCTGACATTATTACAATAAAGCACGGCATCAATGTAACAACTATAAAATAAATTTATTTTCTTGTAGGTCTATTTCATGAATAGAAAACTTTTGAGGCTCATGAATATTTGGAAACATTGAGTTTACAAATTTACTATGAGTGAAGCTTTGTTAGATTCATAAAATAATTATAAATATATAAAAGGCAGTACACAAGGAAGTACTTACCATTACTAAAATAAGAGCTTTCTTAGCGTAACATTCTGTTTACTGTCGGAGAAAAATAACCATAGAATTGATTCTTGATAATACCAAGCCTTATATTATAAGGTAAATTACTAAATGAAGAACTATACCTAAATGTTGTTTATAATACCTACCGAATATTTTAAGGGCATCCTCTAGCTATTTGTTGTAAGACCGTATGTAATTATAATCTAAATAAATATATGAAAAAACCGTATCGCGCTTATAAAATACACACCTAATTACTATTAATCAAGAACTTAGCTTTACACTAAAATATTGAATTTATCGCTTCATGTCATAGTCAATGCCAGGTCGCGCGACCATAGTTCCAAGGATAACCTTTACAACATACCTGTTTATCTCACTGTGCAATACCTACACATTATGTCGCTTGTTGCAAAAATGTCAGTGCATATTGCAGTTCTTAGAAACGCAGTGCCATATCTGTAATCTTTGTCGGCGGCCAGTAACGGTGGATGCAGCGATGCACTTACAGATATGGTTTATGTGTAGTACGTACATGGTGAACAACATGCATTACATTTTGTTTAGAAGGTACCTACATATCAATGTTATTCTATATCTACCGCATTACAGAACTAGCTAAATAACCGCCATGGTTGAAAAAAAAAAACACATTATAATATTCATCACTTACTTACCTACTTACTAGTGTAGTTTACAGAATAAGACAACGTTAGAAAACGCATGTTTAATAATCAATTTAACTTTTATGACTTAATGATTAATTAATATTCCTGTTATAATTATATAGGGCACGATTTATTACTACGCAAGTTTTAAAATATCAAATGATCATCACAAAAAACAAGTATGTTAATAAATTAAGAGACTGTTCAATCATAAACTAATAAATAAGGGCTGTACATTAAGAGAACATGACATAAAATAAGCTACTAATAAATAAAATATCGAATACTGATATCGTTCATGAAAATGAATTAATCTGTCAAGTGGAAAAACGACGACGCCTTCTGAATTCATTCCAAATCCCGTAAATATTTTTATTGCCATAAGAAAAAACGCCCGAACAAATTAAGGGGAAATATCGCGAAAAGTTTTCAATCTCATACCTTAAGTGGAACAGACGATAAAAATAAATTTAGCTCTTACGGGCATTTATAGCTAAGACTCCTAGAGCTTTCGCTGCCGGGAGCCTATGTTTCCGTTTTCTTTGCCCGCTAATGGATACCCTGTAGTTAAAGGACGTGGGTTCGACACTCATGTACCCTTAACACTTAATCATTACAACTGGTTGGCTTATTACTTATTTAGTAATTAAAACATATAAAAAGCTAAACGACTGAGCAGCTGTATTTGCGACTTTAATTATTTATCATGCATAAGCATTTTATTACAAAATATCCATACTATATATTTCAAAAGAGTGAATAAAATTAATAAACATATTATGTTAATATCAACAAATAACTTTTAACATACTATTACAATACCGCCCACATGATTTACAAACCGCATTAAATATTCGAAATAAACTAGAGAAGCTTCGTTGAGTTCTTGTTATAAACGCAACTGTCAACAGATATAATAATTTCTTTATTTTACTGCTAAATTAAAACAAGTTGACAAAATCTCCATTAGTCTGTTATGTTTTATTAATAGTTGCCTACGTAGTTACTAATGGATGAGTTCCTGTGTCTATGTAAATATTAAATGAGAATTTTAATCACTATTTTTGTCTAAGACTTGTTCATATCAGCTTATAAATACGAATTAATCGTAAACAATTTTAATAAATAAAATTCATATTATTTTATAGGTTATATTTAACGAGTTTAATTTAGATAATGTTATTCTGATGTCTTTATTTAGAAATGATATTTTTTACCCACATCGGCAAATTAAATAGATACACAAGGATTTTTCAGGATTTTCAGGATTTGACGCAAGTGATATTTAACGTAACATTACAGTAGTTTTTTAAACAAACCGCCACTGAAGTTTTTATAAAAATTTAAGATATGTTTCCTTTGTTTCAGAGCTAAAATTTTACGTCTTTATGTACATTTACAAAAAGTAACATAATTAAATAAGACCATTTCAACCTTTAAATAAACATTTTCAAAGAAGGCGCTCTTGTTTCTTACATTGTAGCACAAAGAAGAATATTATTCTCGATAACACTGCATTCCATATAATATGATACCAGTAAAATAATATAACGTACTGACTGGTCCTATTAGGCTTTAGTGGGAGGATTTTTTTTATTTAACTACGCAGTAAAATGGAATAAATGCATTTTCAATTTATTGAACTACTTTGTGCAACAAAATGGTCACAATGTACGTTGAGTGGGTATCGACATACGGTTTTGTACCTTATTTAATGTTTTAGTGCTCTATTTTTTTGGTTATATACTTGATTTATTTTAATGGTAATGTGATCGGGTGGCCCTTGGAAATGGTTAAAATAAATAAGGGATTTTGAGCTCAGTTTGTGAACAACTCGCATTCCTTGTTAAAAGTGACACCACTTTTGAGCCTCTGGTTATACATATATGCTTTGTTTACAACATGTAGTAATTGGTCTAGACCTTTTTGTTAGTATGACTAATTCGACACATGATTTTGAAATAGAAATAAACTTAAAATTTAAATTAAATATTAAATAAAAATAACATTCCTAATAATAAATTAACTACATATCAAAACTTTGTCCTTACTGTTAAATATTGATATTTTATCTATTGATATTTTGTAACTAAAAGCAGACTGTTTAAAAATCCTTTGTGCTTTTTTTCAGGCAAGTTCCCGGTAAGGTTCGGGCGCGGCTCTAACGCGGTCGACCTTACTAACAGGTGAGGCGGCGACGCCACACAGAACATGATACTAAGGTTTGAATTTCCACTTTACTTAATAGAATACAAATTATATTTTGCTTTGCGTTCTTTGAAAGCTTACTGCCTTTTTTGCGTCGATGCTTCGTTGCATGGTTGTGAGGTGTAAGCCTTTCATTTTCTGATTAGGAATTGGTTGCTGATTAGGGTGTAGGCATTTTGCTTTGTATTGGTCCGAATGCGTTTAATCATGATGAGGAAAAGGTAAAAATAAAAAAGTAGGTTTTAAGAACTCCTAGTCACTTATTTTTTTAGATTTACCACATACCAAAATAATCCCTAAAAGGTACCATAGTTTTATTATTCTATGTATTAGTATAAAAGTAGGTATAAGTAAAGTCATTTCTTTTAATTCCTCAAACTTTACTAAAAGCTAAATTTAATAACAGTGAACTAGGGCTCTTATAGCTGCTTGTATGATATCAGCTAATATAAATTATGGGGTATTCGACAAAATACTTTTTAATGTCTCGTAACGTCTACAATTTGGGTTTTCTTTTAAAACTACAAAGTTTTTCGTAATTACAGAGTATTATTCTTGGTTTTGGGTTTTATTTTCACTAATATCTTAAAATTACTGAAATTATGAATAATGTTTCCCACGGCCAGCCAAAATTGCAAGTAATAAGCATGCACCGTGCATCAAAGCAGTAAATTCGCATAATGGGCATGTGCTGCCATCTATAGACAGAGTTTCAATTTTGGACCTCGTCAAAATACAAAACAACTACCTCAGCTTGGCTCTCAGCCCTCAGCTCAATAAGAGAGGAAATTCTAAGTCAAGTGTGATTTGGCGCACTTCGACAAAGTACGAAAGCGTTAGTATTTTCTTTGAAGTTGTGCATTCACGACAAAAACGTGTCCGAGTAGTTAGTTGCACACGCCCACGTACGTTTTATATTTTTATTTCATGTCAAGTTGTCCCTTAATCGCAGGTAGGATAAGGTATACAGAGCTCTAACTCCATATCATAATAGCCGCTTGACCTTTTTTTGCCTGTAACTTGTTTTGGGTTGAATCCTTCAACATTTTTTTTTCTATGAAGATAAAAAATTTAAGCAAAGAGAGCCATATGAATTTGGCACTTTGGCATATAGGTAGGTAGATATGAGACAGCGGGTATGACTTATATGACCAATTCGAATACATTAAAAGTTCTTTTAAGTTACCGCCCTGTCAAATTAATTTAATTATTTAATTTAGTGTGGTAGTAACTTGTACTTTAATAAAAGTCACAACTTAGTTGCAATTATGTTATTAAAAACCATGTTTTAATCTAAGGTTACTAATGAGACAGTTTTAAGTTATCGAAAAGATTCCTTGTAAATTAAGTAAGTTCGTACATGCGTTATGATTAAGTGAATATTTGCAGTCTTTAACATTTATATTGAATAATTAGAATGAAAGATTCTTCTAATTTGTCACTACAGATTATACATAATATATGATTTATACATATTAAGGAACTAGCATAAATACAGAAAAAATATAAAGTGTAATTTTTTTGATAGTTTTTAATATAGAGTTGCCTACATGTACACTTACAATTTAAATGTAATTAACGATATGTAGTATATGGGAATAGAAACGTATGCAATTTTAACCTCTTAATACGGTATGTTATGTACGCATATCATGAAAATTTTACTTTTAAATCTATTTTCTGAAATATTTCTTTTTTGTTCGTACTAACATGCTGATTGTAGGTAAAATGTCTGAGGTAAGATTATGCAAAACATCGGAATATTTTCGCTAGCGAATTTGGCAAGAAAATAAAATGGAAATTCGCTCCACGAAAACGGAACATTTCCTATTGTGGTTGTACTCTGCGGTTTATGCCCCTCATTTTCTTCCTTCTTTCCACATCGCTTACCCAATCAAATGCGAAAGTTACCCGAAAAGATGTGAATCCGCTACTGCTACGCCGATAAATTTACATAGGTATTGCACAGTAAAGTTTCCTTAGTAGAATTTGTTCTACGCATGAAAACCGTTCCACACGAACTGTTCCGTAGACATTTTAATTCATCGATCGAAACTTTGTATCGGGCCTTCGATCTATTCCGGCCTAGCCACACTACGTATTACGATTCACAATATATGTCCTTGACTGAGATAGGTTTATGTAGGCGCGCGCGAGTGTGTAGAATTTCTAACTAGAAGGACCACCGGACTATCGTTCGAACTACCGGAGGTATAGCCAAACTTTCGGGACTCTAGCGGAAAATTAAATTAGTTAGGCGTATATGCTGTCATTACGTATGTATTCAGTGTGTTTATCTTATATCGGATGCCCGTATGTATGTAGTCAGTGATTTTCCATAAACTCGCCTTGGCTTGCGAAATCGCGCTTGAGTCATGAATTTATTGTACATGTACAAGAAATTTATTTTTACCTACTTGATACAAAACTCTTTTACGATATTAATCGAAATTGTAGTAGATGTTTACATATCTACCTGATGATAAAGACGAAGTAAAAAGCAGGCATTTAAAATTACTTTGTATAAGGCTGAAGATTAAACTAGATAACATAGAACATTGCCATTTAGCGTGGTAATGCGGCTAGCAAGCTAGGCACGCTTCCCTCTGGTGGTAGGTTGGAGTATTTGGAGTATCTCTAGATCTTCAATAGTAATATATCTATTATATTTTGTTGTAGTTCGTGTTTTTAATAAAATGACTTGCCCATATGTATCCCATACCCCAACAGAAAATGAAATTTAAAGATGTATCTGTGACTTTGGTAACATATATTTAAAAATTACTTAATAGAAACCTACACAAGACTTACTTGTTATTGAACGCCTAATAATTTTATGCGAGATTATAAAGTGGTATATTTTGACTCAATGTTTATTTATGACGTATAAATAGAAGCTGTCAAATTGTTTGAGCCAGATTCTGGGCCATCACCGTCATCAGCGGCCGCCAGTTAGAATTGCAAATGAATCGGCCGTTTGCTCAGATGTCATAAAACGAGGGATATTATGATCCAGTCAGTTTTCGCACCATTAACCATTCGGACCTCCCTCTGGCTTTGCGTATTGTTGTTTTGCTATGTTATCATATATCCTTACAGATAAAATGATAAATATGAATATTCATGTAGATGTTACAAGACTATAAGACGTATTAGATGGCAGTTAGATTAAAAATTAAGCGTTATATTTTTATAGGGTTTTAGGTATAGGTACATAATTATAAAATATTTGATACGAGTATAACCGAAAAAATACCACGTGATATTTATTGCATCTTATATATAACTAAATACTTGTATTAACTTCTCACATAATAGTCATTTTAACTAACAAAGCATTAAGTATTCAAAAGTAAGAAGTGCAGAACATATACAATTACGTACATTAATAAATTACTTTCTAAGTTCATATCTACCTATTATTTACTTATGTATCTAATATAAATAAATCGAACCGAAGGGTTTTCTAGCGGATAGCTATTTTAATTTCAATCTCTTTAATTGAGGTTTATATCACACCACAACAACGTTCGTTGGTCAAAAGCAGTTCAAACCGTGGGAGAAACATTCCGATAACACATACTTGTGGCCGAGATAACCTAACTTGACAGTTCGTTATAAGCGAACGAACTCGTACTATTGAACACCATAATAAAATGAACCTTGAAATATACGTATCTCAAATAAATTCATAAAAGAGCAGGTCTAATTAATTTGGTGTTAGGTATAGCTAACGACCGTCTGCCGTCGGCCTATGCTTTGAGATTGAGTCGTAAACGTCACATCGAGTGGTATCCACTATACATTCTGCGCTCTATTTACTCTATGAAAAAAGTTAAACGTTCCCGGCTTTGGCCGAATACAAGTTTGTAACAAGTTGGATGAAGTAAGATACGAGAGTTTGTTTAGGAGTTTTCCTATTACTATGGCGATGTAGATTGTACCCTCGCAAATTATTTCCTTTTCGTGTTTTATCCACGCACCTTAATTACAATCAAAAAAAGATATTGCGTTTGGCCGGTTGTTTATTTGAGCACATTATAATTATTTAAGAAATATGATACTTAGTTCTATTCAGCCAAAGGTTGCCTGGAAAAAATGTCTTAAGAGCGCCTAATCTACTACTAATAAGATAATATGTGTGATATAAAGATATTTCGTTTTGAATTATAAAACAAAATATTACTAGGCCTCGTAAATAAAAACAAATCGCTCATATGTATATAAGTATGTTGCTGTTTTCGTCTTTCTCAAAACCATAGAAGTCAAAATTACCATAACTTAATTGTTGACAAACACACAACATATTTACGAGTACGAGCATACAAAGCAACACATACCTTCACGAGTATGACAAAAAAGTCTTGTAAACATGTTTTTTTCACAGGGTGGCACCCCTTCAGAAAAATCAGTAGAAAAAACTCACGTCATTCGTGGTAAATTGCCTATTTTATGTAAAATTCGTGACTGTTCGCCGTATCGAATGAGTTACGAAGGATTTGTTTATAATTTATTTTCGACTAGGAAGTTGGAATGAGATGTTTGTGGGTGGAGGGCTGTCGGTCTAAAATAAACTTGTTTAGGACGTTAACTATGATGATTTAAAGAGGAGTTGCTTTTAGTCACGCATTACACATAATTCAGTACCTACTCTCTAGGCGTAAGTAGTTTTACTAGTATGTTACTGTGTATTTATATGACGAAAAATAGGTTACTGTGGTAATAACGTTAACGTAACGTACGTTTATCATTTCGTCGTTATTCGGAAATCAGAAATTCTTTGAGATCTTTTTAATAACAATACAATATATGAAAAAGGGACCGTTTAGATAACCTGACATTTTGTAACATGGGATGATAATTGTAGGAAATTAATAAATTTTTATTTGCATCTGTGTGCAAGTCAGTCACATAGACGAAAGAAGAAAGTCATAAGATTATGTTGTGTAAACTTCAAATTATACAGCTTTTAGTCGCCTCTAAAAGGTACTTCTAAGGGCTAGCTAGCTCTATAATTATAATCTATATCTAATCGTATTAAACAAGTAGCCAGGTGATTGATTAGTAGTTTTATTGCCACTTTTACCAAAAATTTCAAATGTTATATATATATTTTATTTATTTACTAGTAATATTTTTTATAAACGATCTATTTATATCAGTGTGTGTTTCATTACTTTTTCATTAATTAATGCTGCGCATAGTCTGGATTTGTCATTTGTTGTTTAAAATTGTATTGCTATTTTAGACTTATTTTTAGAGTAATTGTAAGTTAACGAATTAGTGAAGGAATTATACTTAGATTTATATTAATAAGCACGTTGTTCACTTATGAGTAATTGAATTTTATATTTGTTGTTATAAATATAAAAGTAACAGACGAGGAATTAATTATACATTACCTATATACTTATTTTTAGTAAATACTACGAATGTAGTTTCCTTGAAAATAGTTTTTGAGTCACCCAATTCAATAAAATCTAAATTAAATTCCCTTTATATTCTTAATTTGATATATATCGCTAATAAAGCACAAAAATATAGTTATATTAAAAAATGTAACCGCTCTGTCAGATAATCACCAAGATTCACCTGTCGCAAGTGTACATGAGCATAAGAATAGTAATTTTCAACTAAATAACAATTTTATCCCGCATGCCTGACCAGCAGCTATGCAACTTTATGATAATTTTATTCAAAGTTATAATATGTAGTAAAATGTGGTATGTTTTTCTTGTTTTGTTCACAGGCTACCGTGCCCTTTCACGCAGTCGTCGCTCGCGAGCCTTCGACAAGGTGAATATCAGGATATACCGTTTTGTATTATTTTTACTGGGTTGTTATTTAGTTTTTATTTAAAACGGTCATTATTTCATTATGTAAGATTGTTTTCAGTTACTAGCAATTCTGAATATTCATTGTTATTGAGACCCAAATTTTCTATATCTGTATAGTAGAATATATCAATCTAGGAACCTACGAAATGCTGTGAAATTTAATACGTTTGTGTGTTTTTTAATAAAATAATTAAAAAACTTGTGTACCCACAAAAATACTATTGTTTATACATTTGTTATGTATGATGACCTAAGAAAATTAAATAGTCATACTTCAACTAAAACCATCATAAAAATCAATAGTAATTTACTTGTTATAAGAAGTTATCTTAATAATTATTTTGATGGTGGTCACAAAAATAATATCACAAAATGTTTTATAAATGAGCCTACCCTTAGTACACGAGTAATTCTGACGGTCACTGATAATACTGCATTGCATTGCTTAAAAGCGGCTCCGTTAACCTCGATCTTGCTTGCTTATTCGCGTAACAGTAAACTTACAGTTAAAAAATATACATGTATATATAACACGATCGTTCTTAGTAATGAGTTTACAGAAAAGCCGCCCGCTATAGGACCTGTTCTGGGGAATGCAAACGCATTTTAAGCGTCTTACATTGGTGAAATCAGCATCTGAGTTAAAAGCTCTATATCGATATCGTTATAATATTTTCATTCTTTTTACAAACCAATTAATTAATAGACTAACCTAGCTTGAATAGGAAATTACTGAAGTCATAGAACATAAATTTCTAATGGACTAGAAATTGTTAAATATAGTACATATATCACGGTACTACGTTCGTGCTTTTGATATAAAGTATATGAACTAGAGACTCAATTAAAATTTCAACAAAATAGGATACTAAAAAATATAAAGATCTTGTTTTTATTTAAAACAATATATTGCTAGAAAATTTAATCTAAATAAAAGTACCTTAATCCGTAACCTATTGAAATTTCACGTTGAAATGCGCTGTAAGCTACTTGTGAGTGTTTGCGCAACTCTTGCGCACATGTTCGAGATAAGAAAGCTTACTTTTATCCAAGCTTGTATGGCCGACCATTGGCCTGGAGAGTTTCCTAACGTAAATATTTATAGACAGCTCTGTGGCGTATTTAGAACGGGGGTTCTGACTGGTTGCTATACAAAGTGCAGTAAATTTTCATATGGCCTAATGCATTTGTTACTGAAAGATGTTAACGTAAATGTATGGTGATAGTTTTCTATGTTACATCATCTGTAAGGACTATAGTAAATTACATAACAAATATTGCAGAAACAAAATATTTTACTAAATATAAATAAGTTATTACTGACAATAGGAACACAATAACACAATTATTATTTATAGATATCACAAATATATTGCATAATAAGACAATAAACTAACATCAGCTTTATTAGCATTACTTTTAATTATGTCTCCTATTTATTTATTTAAATTAAATAAAGCTCTCATTCTCACCCTCCAGACCATCGCTAGGACATACTTCGTGTAAGATACTACACGTGAACACTCAACACAAAGACTCATAATGACACCTAGATCTTAGACAAAAATACTTAAAATATAAGTTAAAGAATATAGAAATGTGATACGAAATCTCCTAAAACGTTCCCTGCATCCATCTCTGTGAGGCTCCGCACAGGCGCACTTGTTCCTATGTTTGTATCTGTCATTCAACGCGCCTGAATCGCGTCTGCTTGTTTGTTCCTCACGCTCATGCGTAGCAGATAGAGTTACTTTCTTTTTAGAACTTGTTTATGAATTCTCTTTTGTATGACAGACATGCTTATGTACTGAAAGTACATTTGCCTTTGTTTTACATTTTTCATGGCTGAGTTGACCACTCTGTTTACTTCAGTAGGTTTAGCATCAAACAAAAAATATGGACTATTACAATATGCGTTTCAAAATCATTCAAGAAGAATCAAGAATTCGTTTATAATATCTAAAATTAGTTTACAGCTTTGCTTTAGTTTATACATATCTGAATATGTTAATAAACTACTGCTTAAATATGGACAATCTAATAGTATAAACCTAAATATAAAGTGACCTCATTAAACGACATTGCAGAGTGCTAGTGCTACTCAAAATAAAATTTCTTCTACTGATTATATAGGTAGCAATCCGCAGAAATTCCTACCTACTTATATATATATATATATTTCTACTAATTGTCAGTATACAAAAAGCTTAATGCTCAATTGTAAATCAAAACGAAATTATTTTTTACATGACAGATGCAAATAATAATCCACCACATTAGTTTTGTCGACACGTTCACATTAGCAAATTTATCGTTGCTAGTATTATTTGCGACCTCAAGCTTTGTAGTTCAGCAATTACTTGCTTATAGCAGTGTAAGTGTGGGAAATTAGGTAGTGATGGTTGATAACGTATGGTTGAAAAATAAGCGAGGAGCGAGTATAATAGCGCTTAAACTTAGTTAATGTATTTGAAGCGAGAGAATAACATAGCTACTTATGAGCAAATTGTTGTTGTTGTCGGAAATAATGTGAAGTATACCATACCAAACTATTTCACGTTTTTTGATCTTCTAACAATCTTAATGTTTTTCGAATATGTGGTTACGAGTATATACCCAAACTTATTATATGACAATGTACTTGTAAGACGAAGTAATTACAGTATTCTCAGTTTATGGTTTTGTCTGTTGAAAATTGCATTTACTCGACTCTAGGTGGGTTTTGTTATACGGGCATCACAATGTTTACCGTAATAGTTTTCTCTTTGCAGTGGATGACACTTGTGTCTTTTAAAACTCTATTTTCTATAAAGAAACTGGTAGCACTCGCTGAAAACTAATTTTTCCGACAAAATTTTTATTGTCCTCTATTTTTGTTAATTTAAATACTTCTATAAATCACAGGAATAGTTAGAGATGTGTTTTTAGACATTCAACTAACTTCCTGGCCTTTAAATCGCTACCCGCTAACAGTTGCTCCACTACAGCAGACTTGAATTATATTTTGACAATCGCCTTATTATTAATATAATGTGCGTAAGTCACCATGTCGACAAGGTTGAGCTTTACTTGTAGAGTTTGTATGTTTTCTCTTTGTTTGCTGATATATTTTATAGCCGTACCTTGTGTAAACAACGTGCTAAAGGTGTGAAATATTGTAAGTAAATTTATTGGTTGTAGAAACCATTGTTCGATTGTATGAATGAAGCGTGTTTAGGGGTAGTCAGAGTTTTTGAGAATTTACGTGTGTAATTCTAGTGAGTGATGAAGTCTTTTATTATTTGCATTTTGATTGTAAGTGTTAGGTAGATATTATATGACAATATATATATATATATATATATACATGAACATATAAATTACATATCGCATAGTCAGAACATATTTATTAGCCTTATGCAAAAGGTAACTGACTTTCTTTAATCATCATCATCCCACTATATGGGGTCGGCAGAGCATGTCTTCTTCTTCCATTCAACTCTATCAGCCGTCATCTCTTTATTCACTCCCCTTTCACACATATCCCTTATCACACAATTCATCCACATGTTCTTAGGTCGCCCCCTCCCAGCGCTTCCATGTACAGTCATTCTCATGCTCTTCTTCGTCATGTGACTTTCATCTCTACACATAACATGTTAATACTACCATCCTAGCCATATTTAGCCTAGACACATTTCTTTAAAGATTCATTAAATTATAGAATTAGTTGCACAAAAAGCATTTTTTATACTTATTTATAAATATTGTAAGGAACATCATTTAATAAGTTAAGAAATAAATCAATAAGAGTACATACGTAAACCTATGGGTTTCATGACTTGCGCGAGTATTTAAGATACAATGAAATGAGAACACCAAAAATATAAAAATAGTCAAAGTTAGACGACCTTAACATCAACAAACGATAAAACAAAATTATATAATATAATCTAATACCTAGCATTATTTGTGGTGAAATTAACAGACGATAAAATTAAGTTTATACTCACAATAAAATGTGAGTGAGTTGCCGTCATAAAGTCTCGCGTTTTTTATTGGTAAGTGACGCTTGCAGTTTGGTTAAACGGCAGTTTATGGCTATTTCGCCTCCATTAATCGCTTTAGTAGGCACCCGTGATGCCGCTTCAACAACCCTTTGGTGTGGGCGGCCCTTAAATACTTGCGGGCTTGTTTCTAACTTAAATAGGACTAACCACTAACTTAATTAATTTGTTACTACGGGTTTATATAGTAAAAACGTTGAATGTAATAAAATACTTAAAATGAGTTTTGAAGTTATCTGTGGTAATATAATAACAAAAGTAACTTAATTTTTTTACAAAATTATGGTAAAAATAGCATTAGTTGCAAACATAAATAGCGCGCAGAGATCCGCCCGCCTACGAGGCACGGCGCGTGTCGGTGAAGTCTCAGGGATTAGTTCTGCCGCCCGCCACTAGATGTCCGCTGGCGGTGCGCGCCTGTGTGCGCCACACGGACACACGGCGCGCCACTCCGCGCTCGACCGCGCCGCCGACTGCGCGCCTCGCGTTCGCCGCTCGCTCTCGCTGCACGCATCACTCGCGACGACAACTACTCGTCAACAAAAATAAGAAAACTGTTGCGTCATCGCCGCACACCGATATCAACGTTCCTCAAACGATCGTGCGACAAAAAAATATTTTTTGAATATTTGTAAAACTTTTTGCCGAAGGACTACATTTTTTTTCGAGGTTACCGGACCCTCTTATCATATCAGTGACCGTTCGACTTAACGCTCCTGTTGGAACAATCGCCCTTTCCATTCGTTCCCGAGGCTCGGGAACGGTTCACGGCGCGGTCAGTACTCGTCCGGTCCGCTGGCTAAATCGGGAATCGCGTTTTAATTTTCATGTGCCGTTGCGGTTTGTGGGACGCGTGTGTGCGCGGTGCGATGTGCCCGCGGCGCGCGTGAACCGGCCGGCGACTCTCCCGCTCCCCCGTGGCTTGCCCGGCCGCCACCCTGTACCCTGACAACCATGTCGGGGGCCTCGGCGCGCCCTGCGACGCGGCTGCCGCGTCGCCAGCGCCCGCCTCCGGCCACTCAGCCGGCCCGGCCTGGTGGACCATGATGACGAATGGGGTGGGCGGCGCGCTGTACGAGGAACCACACGCTTCTCCTCCGGGCGGCTCCCCGCCGGCCGCCCCGGCCGCTGCGCCGCCGTCAGCTTCCAGCGCATCGCCCGCCTCGGTCGGCTCCAACCCGCCCCAGCCACTTCACATACCCGCTAAGCGGTACGATCCCGAGCCGGGTGTGATCCGCCACGCGCAGCAGCCCTGGGGGTATCCGCCTGATGCACCCGCCTCCTTCGAGCATCAGTACCAGGCCCCTACCTACTACAACCTGCCGGTAGAGCGCGAGCGCAAGTCCTCGCTGCCTTTCTGGCCTGCTGGCGGCGGAGAATACAAGCCCTACGCTGATGGTGGCTGTCATCAAGGCTTCTCGCAGCCATGTTGGAACTACCCATACGGTGCGCCGCGGAATGACCAGCCTTTACCCTACGTAGGAGGCGAGGAGCGTCGAGCGGCAGTCTCCGAAGCGTCGAGCTTCCCTCACGATGCATACGGCCTTCGAAACTATGCGTCAGAATCAGTCTCCAGTGCCCCCTACCCACCGCCAGGCTCACTACCCGGTCAGTATAACATTATTTTTAAAAAATCAACTAAGATTCAAGACTCGTGTTACGTTTTCCGACGTCCGGTTCGACTGTTTGTAATCTCGAAACTATCGCAGGCATAACATGTTGGCGTTTACAAATTGATAAGTGTTGTGTCGGTTAACGCTCTTGGAATAAGGGAATCATGTAACCTTTATATTTCATGTATCTTTTAAAGTTATTTTCTTATGTTAGATGCAGTTGGCTGAAGCTGAGGGTTGTATGTATAGTAAATAATGTAATTTAACTTTTATCAACCTTGACCCGACTCGCTACTTACCGCTGGGTGGCGCTGCAGTCGCGGCACACAAGCGCAGCTCGCTTATGTGTGTGCGTGTATTACGCACACTAATGCACGGCCGGAGCTATGTGGGTGTCATATCAACAGTTCAGTGCACACTTTCATGGCTGAATGCATTGGTTTCTCTTATCGAAGATCCACGATTAGCACGTGTATACGGAAATGATTTTATATCTACGATGTTCTCATGTTATTTGATCAAGGTGGCATTTATAAAAAATAATAACAATAAAAAAAACAGAAAGACACAGATTAAAAAATATATCAATGAAAGAAACAGAAAAAGCCTGAAATAACGTACTGCTTTTATTTAGAAGAAAATCAAGTTGCTTGATTATTTATCATTAGTTAAAAAGTTGATCCTATGTCGGACCTTTGATGTACCTACTTAAGTATTCAATTTCCAACGCTAGAGCAGAATTACAATGCTTTTAGTAATGTTTTAAATTACTGACATGTATTGGGCGTAATGATATACATAGGAATGTTATCTGAACGTTTAAGGTCAGAGAAGTATGATAAAACAACCTTGAATCTCTTAAATACGTAGGTACCGCTTTAGATGTGTTGTTTCTTGGAAAACCACTTTAATATTCTTGTCATATGTACATATGTTCTAGACGAATATTATTTATTTAGTTTTATATATAATTTTATAATGTCCTGAATAAGAGCTATTTCGATACCATACATTTTTATATATAATATAGAGTTGATAGATCCACTCTGTATCTACTTACCTTCAATTTGTAAGCTAACAAAACATGCTACCGAAAAAAACCGCCTACTAATTTGCAAGTAAAAATGTTAAGTAGGTATACATAAAGTAGGATGATATAGTACTTACCAATATTCTTCATAAAATTAAGTAATTATGTTATTATAAATTTTACAAGAATATTCCAGAAAAATATAATTATTTCAAAACTTTGAGTAAAAGACAAAAATAAGTTACTTACTTACCAACTGAACATCAAATTAGAGCTAATATAAGTCTACCAAATATTATATAATTGTTTTTCTTAAATCTTAGTCATGAAGACATTCTCAGCTCTCTGACAACCAAGAAACTCACCTACACAAACATTTTCCCACTACAACCATAAATTTGATGAATGAACATAACACGTGCTACAAATATTTAAAAACCGAACCGTAAGCACCTTTTTATAGGCAACGTAAAGGCACTATACAACCGACAATAAATTAAAGTTTACGTAAAATAAAGCAGTCAATAAAAATGTATAAGTAATAAATAAACACGATACCTGATCGTTGAGACAATAAACCAATCTCTCTGTAGTAGCAATAAACCAAATATTGCTACAATAAACACATTATTAGCCAGATGAGGTGATAAAAAGTACCGACTAAACGGTGGGCTACTGCGGGCTACTGTACCTACCCGCACTCGCTTCCTTGCATAAGTATAATTCAGTCTAGCAGATACATATCACGTTTATGATTCATAAAACCTCGTCACAGACATGCAATAATACTGGTTTTCTTCCCCAAATCGCGATAGCTAGTCGTAATTACTAAACTACAAGCGCCGTGTCAATACGAGAGCAATAAAAAGGCTTCATTCATAAACTCGCGGTTAGTTCACTTTCGATCGCCACCAAACCATAAAGATGGGTTTATCGCGCCTCCGTTACGGCGGAGGTGTAACTTGACATAATTTTGCGTAAAACGCACGTATAATGGCCTATTAAAAGGAAACAATTGTTGAAAAAGTTATACGAGTGTTCGCGTCACTTTATGATTATGTGTTTACAGCCCACCTGAGGTTGACATTGACTTTGATTTGTGCATTTATGGCTTAGTTAAACGGTTTGCAGGATGGCGCAGTTAGTAAACGATGTATATGGTGTTTTCGTTGAATACTAGTCGTGACTTATCTGTTCAACCTTGCGGTTCTACTACATATTTTTATACAATCAGACGTGTGACCCTTAATTATTTTCAATATCGTAACGGAATTCCTCTGGCAAAAATACCCAGGCCTAAGCAACTCTGTCTACACTTCCAACATCTTAATCTCTTCAAATTTGAACCTTATTTCTTTAGGTCAAGAGTGTACGAGAGTCAGCTTGGCGGTAATTCTGTGTTGGTACACGAGATAGACAAAGCCCGCGCGGTCGGGTAGGTAAAACTTTTATGGTCGAAGAGAGTCCGCACTTTTATTGCCACTGATCGCTACCTATTCCCTCATAATTGACAACTCGGCTTGTCATTATGTTCTCTTTAAACAATTGCCGTCTGTTTCGAAGGGTAAATAGTTTAGAGTTTCTTTGAATTTACTTAAGTGCCTTAAGTTGAGCATGAATTTGTTGGGGTAAATGAAAATACGTGAGTTTGTTCATGGAATAATATTTTTTACTTGTTGCAACTCTTTCAATTTTTTATTGCATTAAAATAACTTGGTAGTAGGTAAGAAAGTAAAGATTTTAGGTAAAGTTAAACTTAATACTCGTTACTATTGGGTAGAATAGCAATAAAAAATACGAAAAAATATTGACAGTTTTAATTTGAAAAAATCAGTTTTTTTTTTGTGAATCTTTAGCTTGCTGAATTTTTTTTGAAAGTAATTCGATAGATTTTCTATCAAATCGTTACGCCATCACAGCCTTGGTTGTGCACTAAATACGAAGTAATCGAGTGTATATGTAGGCGACATTTAATATTGCGGTAGGGCAGTTTTATGAACCGTATCTAGCTGAATAGCTATCAAGTCTATCCATTATCTAACCTATGGCAAAAGTAGTAGGCTGAATCGATAGCTTATCATTTTACGTGGGAGTGATATGTACTGCAATAAAGACCCGCTTGTATTGTATGCTTGCATTGTTACTCAATGCCTATATTGAAGCAAATCCTTAAAATTAAAAACACCCCTAGCCTAAATGTATCAATGCGCTTTATTTAAATACTTATTATTAAAAACTCACTCAATCAAATCATGTTTTTAAAGATTGTCAAACTTAGCTCGTTTACAAATATTTCAGCGTCCTGTTTTCATAAAGCATAAAATTACTCAATTAGTACGAAGAAAGTATCTATAAATTAATAACGAACATGAGTTCTCGTCATGTCTACTCAATAAAATGCAAATACAAGTACTGAGAGGCGAGCGTTACGACACTCGCCCATCCGCTAGACAATGAGGCATCTATTTCGCAACGTTCCTTCGAGCATCATTTTGAATAATAGGAAATGGTGCAGCTCACTGCACGCATCGACTATAGAGAGTATCGTGAGCCGCATACAAACTTTATCGTCGGTGATCTCATCAAAAAGACCGGTCACATAAATCGCGCTATGTGTTACTTCTAACGCACCGTTCCGACCCACAATTGTTTCTATGAAGGCGGCATGGAAATAGCTAGTTAAAAATGAAATGCAACGAGCGTGCAATGCGCAGCGTATAACTCTACAAAGCGTTCCGTCCATGCAACCTAATTAACGAATCGTAGACCGTTAAAGAGCTTCTGGAAACTCGACAAACAGAAGTACAACATGGAATCTTATTCGCGTAACTCATTTACATTACCTTAATTTTGCGAATACTTTGATATCAGAAATCTGTGTAGTCGTGCCAACGGATTATTTACGTGTTTAACATTGTTCCAAGCGAGTTGTTTATATGAATCTTGTGTACTCCCATCTAAATTTAACGTTATCCATTCGCTAGTACTAAATAGCGGTTTATTTTGCGCAGGTTCTCTGTCGATGTCCGTTGGAGTGGGGGTCGGTTGCGGCTCTTCGAACCCGCTCGACTGGACCGGCCAAGTCACGGTTCGCAAAAAGCGCAAGCCGTATTCTAAGTTCCAAACGTTGGAGCTAGAGAAAGAGTTCCTGTTCAACGCTTATGTGTCGAAACAAAAAAGATGGGAGCTGGCGCGAAATTTGAACCTTACAGAGCGGCAAGTGAAGATATGGTTCCAGAATAGACGAATGAAGAATAAGAAGAATTCGCAGAGGCAAGCGGCGCAAGCGGCGCAGAACAACAACAACAACTCGAATGCGAATAACCACAACCACCACGCCGGGCACCACCACGCACCGCACCACGTGGCGCTGCACCACGCAGCGCCTGCGAAACATCATCAGTGACCCGCGCCCTTCTCTGGGACTTACCCCCTTCATCACGGTATAGCCAGTTAAATCCGGGGAGGAACAGTTCCGTTAGTGTGGAAAGTGGTCGTGGTCGAGGCTCAGCGAGCTCACGTCCGATGTTTGTTACCTGATAGACGATACGAACGAGTGTGCTGTACCGTTCCGTACGTAACGCGAGGACGCTATAGAAGCGCCGCGCGCGCCGGTCCCAGAGAATCTCATACTAAGATAATTGTGTTGTCGATTTGTGTATAGTATTAATTACGAAATTATGTTCTGTAATTTTAACGAGACTAAGTAAATGAGTAGATAACGATTCCTGATATTAATGATACTTAGTGATAGCGCTGGAAATTTTATTTAAGTACGAGTTTCAATATTAAAGACGTCACCGATAAATTATAGTTTCTATAGTTAGTTTATTAAAAGTGAATTTTGTAAAATATTTCGTGAGACTGCTTATTGTTGTATTCGTACCGCTGGTCGATGGGTGGATTAGTCGTAATCGGTTACTTTTTTATTTTCGTTACCAAATTGTTGAATGACTCTGGTTGCTTCGGTGGCAGTTATATATATTCTTTGCGAATAGTAGGTCGGTATGTATTATGTCTAGATAATGTGCAAACTAGAGGTGATACTGAGCCTATTACTACCATTGACATATTTTTCTATTAAATAGATGCATAAGCAGTTAGAGAAATCAGATTATGATCAAATATTTATTACTGTTTAATTTCTTTCATAATTCGTAAATTTTGTTATTTAAATTATGGATTTCTTACAAAGCTTTAACACGGTTCCAGTAGATTATACATTAAGTTACTGTTATGACTTGATAATTGAAGTTGATGTTATAATCAATTAATTAGGTGATATGGGCAAGTGCATTAATACTGTCCTCTATTGATCATTTAACTGTTTGCTTTACCTTACTTTTATTAGTTTTTGTTTTAGTTAAATATTTTATTATTTATTTATACATGAGTTTAACTGAATCTTTATAATAATTGTATCTTGCTCTACATCGAACGAATCTTGTACTTGGGTACATCGTGTATCATATTATTTGTCATTACTTTAATGTATGGTATTATAGATATTATATTAATAGTAAAATCATCTCAGTCTTTAGAATATCATCTATATCTAGCTACCCACATATTTTATATCTATGTACCTATTAAATGTTTCTATTGTAAACTTAGTAGTTTACTCGATCTTATTCTTAAAATCTGTATTGTCCCATAATATAGTGGATAAAATGTAGGTGTTTTTGTACAAAAGGCGACCTCGTCTAGGCGACCGAATTTCTATGTAAACGAAAACAGTCAAGAAACTATGTTCTTTGACATTTCGGATAGAATTTAGACGACTATGACATGTTCAAGGTTTAACAATTAAAAATTGTTTAAAATATTGAGATATCAAAACATGGAGTTAGGCTTTACCTTTAAATACTATAACTTTGTTTAAAAACAATTAATGTAATTGAGTAGATACATACGTAAAGATCCGCATAGCAAGTTCCTAATGATTACTGTTTTGTTGACCTGGAAAATATAATGCAAAAGGAAACCTAAGTATAGATAGGTACAATTTAAAACACACACTATGTTGAGAATATTTCAGTTATCATGTCAGTTTTCTTCAACCCGAAACTCCATACATCTGATGTCTCAATAACGAAACTACGTATCGACAACTTTTAATATGGCTCAAGTTATTGCGTTAAAAACACATGGCATTCAACCAAATTAATGGCAAAGCGAACAATTCAATTCATGATAGCCAGTGCCACTTCTCTTCTCATAACTGTAATTATAGTGCCACCCAGAATTTTCAACATTTCTCTACGCTCAAGCCTCGAAAGCTATTCGTTCACGTTGGTATATTGAAATTTCAATCTTGTGTTCATAAGCATAAAGTCAATATTGTCTAGTATCATGGAAAGTTGGATTTCCGGTTTAGCGAGAATATCAATTTTGAAGGCGAGCCATATCAAACGTTGTCATACCTATAGACCCAACTATAGTTATTTTTATCTTTGATGTCGATTTTGATGTAGCATTTTTTAAAATTAAACTTACATGCCAGCTCAAAAACTACTAGCATCTGTTTTTGAATTAGGGAGTCCTTCAAATTGGTAACAAGCGAACGCTGTCAGAAGTTTAATAAAAAAATGATATATAATAAATTGATCTCATAGTTTATCTGAAAAGCAATGATGCTCTCTAATTGGTATAAAATCTCCTTAAATGTTATTGGGAAGTACTTAAAAATAATAATTAAAATTATCTTATAGTTACGAATTGCTTTTCAGATATGCCGCTTCCACTTTATAAGGACTGTATATTGAACGATTCAGTAGTTCTGCATTCTAGAACCACACCTAATATTATAATAATTAAAAGGTCTCGTAATAATTATTATTGTACAGTTAAATTAAAGTAGTTAATCACGCCAGAAAATGTGAGGTTTTGTTAAGTGTAATGTATTAATAAAACATGGATGTGCTCTCGACAGTTTAATGACGAATTTAGAAAAGAATGTACGAAAGGAAAAAATTAAATACTTCGTCGTGTCCGGGTCACGTTTTATTTAATCCTTTTAGGCTTTTTTACGTAAGTTTATATTTTTTTGTATTTTTTTGAGATTATTCCAACGATATTTTTCTATTGTATGCTATACCGATCTTCTAGAGCATAATAAGCACGATACTTAATCTAATAATGATATTTTTCCAATGACAAACGAATGACGTAGGCTAGAAAAATTAAATGAGTAAAATATATTTACACTTACTTAAGAGTCAATCATCTTACTACTTAAATCTTACTACGTAAAACATCCAGCTTTCAAGTCAAGTACATTCAAATATCTTCTCCAAAACATACCTACCTACCTACACGATTAGCGCGATCCTAACTCCCTACATCGAGTTTAAGAAAAGCCTTAAAACTAAAATTTTACTATCATTCTTATTTGAATCGTACCATTTAATAGATAGGGTAGATTTCTGAATGCAATGGTTCCTATAGTAAATGCAGACAGGAACTTGATGCCGCTTGGTTATAAGTACAGGTAGATAGTCTTTTTTTAATTTAAATATTAATACTCCACAGATGCTTTGGTCTGTGGAGTATTAATATTTAGAGGAAATTATGACTTGGTGACACACTTTAGCGTTGACATCACTATTACAGAAAACTTGAAGTTGCTATACTTAATTTAATTACCAATTTATTTTTAGTACAGGCGAAATAGCTCACCCTAATATTTTTTGATCATCCAACTGACTTGCCGTCTGATGTGTCTTACGAAACCTAAGATTGATATCAACTAAACATTCAAGATTCACTATGTACTGATAGCTAAAATGAATTTGACAAACATCTATTTACTTATCAATAATCAATTCGTGGTAGGTAGATGGTAACTACTGACCGTATATTTACGGTACCAACCATAACTATCAACTGCAGTTCAGAGGCAAGTATCCTGGAATTTTACTTTGTTTATTTAATTAGAATACCTAATGCTTGTTTATTTAATCACTGAAGCTTTTTTTAAACTAATAAAATGGCGTTGAAAATTGTTGTAACTAGTAACGTAGCTACCTACGTTAGTTCACTGATATCTATATTGCCTAGACACACAAATGCGGCGCTAGAATCGCATTTAACCAGACGAGAATTCTACGATTCTACTAAAAGCTGGTTTAGTTCCAAATAATCTGCGTGTCTGCTCAAGTTGGACGCTTCCACGCTTCTATAGCAAGCGTAGGTATATTTTTCGATTCAGCGCCATCTACCCGTAGGGCGGATGGCAACTTTCCTCCCAGAGGCCGTGGGTAACTGTTGGTGAAGCTTTAGATACGAATGTCACTGATTGGTTTGTATTATGGTATGATCATAACTACTTTAAAGTCAATTCAGAAATTAAAAGCTTAGACTTTCAATTATTCTAATTTATAATTATATTCTAAATATACTTACCTACGTAAATGCAGTTGTTCAGTTTAAATTTTACTTAGTAGATAAATAAAACTTGGATGGAGTATAGTAGTAAAAACATTACCTTAGACAAGTACACCTATTACAAGCTATAGGTATATTAGTATTCGTTTGTAATTAGGAGGTAAAACAGCAGTGTTTCAGAATGGAGTTGACAAACGTTATTTTCTAAAAATGCCTAAACAACCTAAAAAAAACCACGAGAATAACTGTGTTTTTACTTATTTTTTCTTATCATTTAAATGGCTGAGAAAATTAAGATCTACTACTATTAAGTGCGCATTTTCGTTCAAAATAATTTCAAAACGTATATACTCGGCATTCTAAAGCGTGATGAAATCACAGGTGTTGTGCGAGCGGGGTGGTTCTGGTCAATTCGTATACTGGCTGTTCACGCTATGGTTAAAAGCATAATATTATAATAACGCGCATCTTGTTAGTGACTAATCATAGTCTAATAGTGATAAGTAGTATTATTTCGTGCCTCAGTGTTTTAACCCAAATCTAAAAAAGCCGGAAAAGCTATTTTTTAACGTGTCGAGGAATAAAAAACGCAGAAAGAACTGGACGCAGAGTTGTTGCAATTACACCTAAAACTCCTGCATACTGTTGTGAAGATCATTATAAAGATTGTTTGAGTCGTTGGGGTAATTCTCTCAAAAAGGGGCGAAACATGCTACAGCATCTTTTACTGGCCGATTTCAATGATATATGGTACAAACATACATAACTCAATATTATACCTATAATAACAGATTCCTAAAAAAACGGTCAAGAGGTCGTAATTTTTTTACAGTTGTTAAAATATCGCGGTACCTACTCGTACCTGTACAACGACACGTCTGTATATTGTCGTTACTGAAATGAATGTATATTGTTAAATTAACAGAATAGGTTTCATATTTAATAAGTAGGTATTTTAGGTTAGGCACTAACCCGCCAACTTTAGAAAATAGATACATACTCGTAAGTAGGTATCTAAATAACAAAACTTGACAAATTCATAGATTATCAATACAACCTGAAGACATTTTATTATTTGTTTATGCGCATCTTTATACGCATTGTTCTATACAAAAATTATATGTTTATATAGTACTCGTAATAAATATTGTTATTAATCGTTATTAAAAGACATGCTTAATTATTTTTTTACTCTTCGTATTTCAGCAGACGTACAATACTTATTTTTTTTAAATACTAGCTGACCCGCCGCCGAACTTTGTACCGCCTAACAGTTATATATGTTTCTCCCCTTTTAAACCTTCCCTGGAGTACGACAATCATTTCAAGACTAAAATCAGCTATATTGGCCCAGCGGTTCTCGAGTTTTATTGAAACAAACGGATTCATTTATATACATATATATATATATATATATATTTTCTGTCGTAAGAACCTTCTCCTGACAATAACACAACAAAAAAAAAACTCGCTCCAGCCGTTCCACTTTTGGTAGATTGTTCGACTGGCGTTTCTGGAATCCTTCTTCCATGAACGGTATTTAATAATAAAATATTAATCTTACGAATTAATACTAAGACAACAGCAAAAACAATAAACTATCTGACATATGCAAGTGTTATTTAGGCAACAGAAAATAAACAAAGAGCAGCCCGAGAGTGTCTTTATTTGTATGGGACACAAAACTGGTGTTACTCGTCGTATGACGTCATCACAAGTTGGCGGGAAGCTCGGCAGTTTAAAAAAGTGGTCTAAACTTCTCGTAGTGATAACTTTGTTAATATTGCATGTGTTTACGAGAAACAAAAACTCATATAATGTACATAGTCCATGCTTTGATGTTAGGTATATTTTAACGTTACATTTTAATCCTTTTGTGTTCTCATTCTATCGAGCACAAACTTTTTTGAAAAAGGTATCTCTAAGACCTCTGTACTGTTTTGTTCATATTCAGTGTTATATTTAAAAGTCCAGTACCTCATCTATCCGTCAAATATATTTGAAAACCACCATAGACAATATTATGTCTGAAAACATGTTGACATGGGTACTACAAAACACGAAACAGATGAAATACATTTTTGTCGAAAACGAAGAAGAGATGCTTCGTTTGACTAATTCAATGAAAAATATACCTACTATTAAATAAACTTTTGTGTTGATGGCTTTTGCCACGGTGGCTTGTATGTGTAATTGACCATTCGAAAACCTGCTAACACAGCTTTTGTTAGCAGTACTAGCCTCTATTTCAGCTTTGCAACATATGCCTGGACAAGTACTTACCACATTTTTGCCAATTCAATAGCCTAGCAATAACATTGTGCATAAATTATAGGATATAATTGAGATATAACAATGAATGTCTCGTTAAAAAGAATTCGTGGACTATAGATAGAACAATACATAATATGTGCATAACAGAAATTCTTTTTTATATTATCTTACTTAAATGAAGCCCGATATTACCTAAAATGTAATGTATGTATATAAGTACCTACGTACAAAGATTGCGACCATACCCAGGTTAGTACTTCCCATACTTTATAATCTCAAGCAACTGGCTGACAACATTATATTTTAACTCAAAAGCAGAGAATTGGTATTATATTGGTATTGGCTTATAAAAGTCCTAACCAATAACATGGACTCAACAAAGTATCCGAAAGACATGCAATCTACCGGTTATTCTGGACCTCCTTCCTGATTAGCATATAAATGAACCCGTCCAAGATAACTTCATATTACTAAACCAATTGAAAATGACCTCCCACATCCTTATAAGCCAGCTTTAAAAAGGATCTGTAAAGTAAATATCACAGGTCAGGATAGTTGGACGTTAAATTTAAATATAGGACGTACTGCCATTTGCTGGTAACCCTCCATTATAGTAAAATATCATCGATATATTATAATTTTTCCGTTGTACAATGATATCTTAAGCAATGATATTGCCTACATTGTAGAATGTAAAATGTGTAGGTAGATATGTAGTGGTAATGAAATCAGTAGTTTAGTGCTATAGAAGCTGGTATTATAGTAGAGTTAGCCTTGGTTGATACACTCGTTATTTTATATCTACTTATCTCTTTTAATAAAAAGCTTCAAATTGTCCGTATTATTTTACTAAGACAATATACAAATGTCAAACCTGCTTGACTCTAAGTCTTAAACAAAAGAGTCTGTGGGAAAAACGGCATTATTGGTACCTATAAGGATTATGCAGAATACACACATCATGGCTTTGTTTTAATGAGAAATTTAAAGATGTTTCAATAAATTAATTAAGATTTTTTTATACCACGAATAAAGTTTCTAGAAGTTAATGTGTAGGTACTTAAAAAATGTGAGGGAAAAGAACCTAAGTGAGAAAATGCATTATTTGTTAATAGGTATAAGTAACTACGAATACGAGTATATGAAACCAATACGTACCCTAAGGCAATTTAACGTTAAATAAATGCTAAGGACGCCTATATAAGGAGCTAATGATACATCATTGATATTATTAATAGAGCTATGAGTTTCTTAATTAATTTGTCTTAATTATAAAAGAACCTGATTTAAAACATTTAAGCAGTGAAACTGTCATAGAACCAGCCAAGAGGTGAAAACGGCTAAGTTGATTTACAACTTTATTTATTATTTCTCAAATAGACCATCAGTTAAACTGATAGTACCAAAAACCCTGTGCATATATTAGCATGAAAACTAACAAATAATATATCAAGGTAGAACCTCTTTAGATACGACTCAGTTACTTATCTTAAAATAACCTAAATTCATACTCGTACTCTAAATCCAAATATCTGTAGCGTACAACCGGCACTCGATTTATTTACGTAGAACGTAAAGTGAATCCTTGGTGCTGAGCCAAGAGCTCGTTCACATATCTAGGGTTACCATAGATTAGAATATGTTTGATAGTGAGTCATTAAATGAAGCTAGACACAAAAAAAAATCTGGTCTGTCATTACCTATATATAAACAATACCAACATTCTCTCTTTAAAAAAACTGGTATTAATGACGGTCTTGTAGCTAAAAGCGACCTCTTCTAGTCAATTTTCATAGAAATGAAGAATTCAGTTAAGTATAGCGTAGACGGTGGTACAAACTTAGAAAAAACATAAATAAAAATAATTCTAAACCCATGCATAGCATGAATAATGATGACACACATTGTTTTATGTGCAGTCGAGCTGAGTGTGTAGGTGGCAGCTGCTTTTTGCGGCCCGCTCTGCGACCAAAGTAGGCAGTAGGTAAGTAGGTAGTAAAATATTCCCAAATAGTCTCAAACTAACTTCGTGGTTGTCACCCTACTCTCCCACATCCTACCCAGGGTGGGAGGCAGATTCGATTTGCCTAATAGCTTAGCAGGCCCGTCTCTCAATTACGTAGAGTGAGCCGAGGTGTCCTGGTACCTAATTACATTATCTGATAAACGGTTCAACCCCTCAATTTGTCCGTGTGTGAATTTATTTTTCAGGGGGATTATGGGAGTGGCTCCGAAAAAAGACTGAATAAATAAGCTTTATTAAGAAGAAAAACGTGAGCTAAATTTTGTATACTAAAAAGACATGCTTGAAATAATTTAAAAAGTTTACTTATAAATCTTACGGCAGGACACACTGTCAAATACAAGCCTACAGTATATCCAGACGCGTGAACAAAATGTACAAACTGAGTATTTGTTAAAAAAAAACTGACCATCTATAAATTTTAGTCCTACTAGCAACATATCAATACACTGCTGATATATACCTAGAATGTATAAAACTAATTTTCTACGATCCATCCACGCTGTCGTAGAGGCTGCTACGAATCTATATGTAGAACATCTTTCAACAAAAACGAGCACCTAACAAATACGAGCCATTTACTCCGAACAAAGCGAGCGTGCTAAAGTTACGAGAAAACTTTGATCTCAGCAAAAAGTTGATCTCCCATATTCGATCCGAATGTTTGTTTGTGTTGCGAATAATAAATGTATTGGAACTGCAAAAATATCTTGCCTCCCTTCTTTTTGAATAGTTCTATCTCTGTCGCTCAGACGGAGCGGTCGACACGTCTGGGGGTCATAACGTCGTTTGATGTTCTGCTCTCCAATGCTGGCTGAGTCGATATAAAATAAGATCTACGGTCGGGCAAGCACGTGCAGCTAAATTCTTCAAACCGTTATAGCTCTTATTACATTTGCATAAAGTTGAAGTATTAATGATGCACTTTTTTCTCCGATGGTAGCCGTTCCGTGAGTTCAGGGTGACGCCTATATTTCCTAAACATCTTTGGTTATATTTCCGTGAGACGTAACCTTGTAGAGACGTTATGAAAGTAATTGTAGTGTAAACAGAAATGACTTGTTGTGGTATTGTCTACGTGCTACGACTGCCGCTACGAGGTTGCTACGCGTGTATTTGGCATCGAAATCAGTTGGGCGCGAAAAATGTGGGATATCATTGGTAAGTGAAATAAAGATACATATTAAATTCCATCATTATATAAACAAATAATAGACAAAAAAAAATTATTTCGCACAATGATATAGCAGTATCTACGCGTTATGCAAATTCATCAATTTTATACAGTGTATTCGTGAGCATAGGTATATTTTAGCATTGTTTAGCTATAGGAACTATATTAAAATTAACTGACTTATTTTGATGAAAAATATGAGAGAAAATTTCCAACCTATCACATTCTATACCCCGTCCCACCAAAGTCACGTAGTATAAAAATATGCAACACTATACGTCACGGAACGGATACCGATTCCATCAACAACCTATAAACCGCAGCCTTTCTTTGTCTCGCATCTCTACGATATCGGGCCCGAGAGCGAGATAGAAATCTACGAGTTTAATGGCCCGTTATACCGGAGAAAAAAATCAGTCAGCATTCGCAACTAGACTCGGCGATGTGTCAACGCGGAAGGACTGACGTACTAAATACTAGTGATAGATACTCGTGACTTGTTGCTTACCACGTGAGTACTTTATCTAGTACGTATAGTTCTATAACTAGTATTATACTACATGTATATTGTGTATGCATGGCGCGTGTTCTCAAGCCACTTGACTGAGCCGCACTGAAAGCTGAACTCCATTTATACTCACTCTATCGTTGTGTGTAGTGAACCGGTTCTCAAGATAACCTCTTTGACTGATTTAGACTTGAGCAGTTGCGTGGTGCAGTGATTGGGCTTGTTATGTACTTAATTTTTAGAATACATTGCTACTAACTTGGCTTCAATTTGTTGATTGAGTATTTATTTTGACTAGTAGTTTTTGAGGTTGCCTTGAAATTTTGTCAAGTTTAGGATTTTAAACGATTGAAGGGGAAGGGGGTAGGCAGCGGTAGGCAAGTTTTTTGTACTAGTTATCAATGTAAACCGAAGTCCTTGAAATAATTGTGCTCAGGTATATTTAATAGAATTATATTACTTTCGACAACATTAATTAATAAAAAATACATAACTTTTTCTTAAATATTTCGTTTATAATATTATATATATATTGTAGTAGAAGCTATCTTTATCTGTGCATTATCTTTCCTAGCTAAAAATTTAATCACAGTATAGGTAGTGATACTTCATTTAACTTCTGCAATATAATTGCATATTGTGTAATTTGAAGGCACAATTGCTCGATATACTGATAAGGAAAGTTCATTCAACTCAGTGCAGTTATCGCTCTAGTGCAGGCCAAGACCGAGACCTATTCAAGTAATAATTTTACTGTTTTATGCAACAAAGTTGGCATTACGCCTGTCATTACACAAATCATTATCGTTTCCTTAAATTAAAGCTGCAGCAACTAGAAATGCTATGTTTTCTTTTAATACCGTTTTTAATTCAGTATGCAACAACGAATATGACATACACTCGTACTTGTTACAGTAAAAATTTACGCATTATTTTAAGGATTTTTCAATTCATAAATTTTACTAACTTTAAGTAAAAGGACAAGATTGGACAAGATTCTTAATTCAATAAAAAATTGTTGTGTTCCTGATTTCTCAGAGTCTAGTCATTTAGACATGTATATTTACCAAAAGCGGTCACATAGATAGTTATAAATAAATAATGTATCAAAATATCTGAACATTTTGTATAGGTGTTCGTTGAATTAAAGTTGACGTTTGTTTTTAGAAATTATTCTTGAAAACAATCATTAATTTGAGAAATTGTATAACCATTTTTAAATGATATTTTAAATGTATTGCGAATTGCAATTTTTTTGATCACAGTTTTTTATCGACAGCTATAAAATTAATCTCTATCAGTTGACGATAAATAAAGCTGACTTCAGTTTACAAAAAATTGGCAGGGGTTAAAGACGTACCTATTAGTGCTTCCAAAATTAATACTTACTTACAAAAGTTTGGTAGATTAATGTAATTAAATAGGTGAGGAATACATTTTTAAACAAAAATGTGGGTAATGAATATATGTATTTAAAAAAAAAAAATGTTTTTTCTAAGCAAACATACAATTCATATATTAGAAACGCACAATACAAATTTTCAATTTTTTAAACAATATTATATATTTATTTTTTAAGTTGCATAAAACACAAGCATAATTATGGTGTAAAAATATATAGAAATTGTTAGAGAAAAGTATAATTTCATAAACAATTTATATTTACAAAAAAACTTTGTCCAGGATCAGTGCTCTACATTTTCAACAATTTACTACCATTCTCAAATTTTGAATCAAAATGGAACTTTCACAATATTATCATAACAATGCAACATTGGAAGTAGTTTGGAAACAATTCTTCTTAGACATTGGAAAGGGTTTATTGTGATCGGTTCTGTATTTTTTGTTGTATAAGTTATTTGCATAAAAATGTCATTCAATCTCTGGTTTCCAGTTGAAAAAAGACAAGTATCGATGGGACTTGGGCGTTTGAGAGACCGCCTGCATTTAGGACCTGTCGAATAAAGCTCCTTTTGTATTTTAGTTTATTTTTGAACACATGATACATGTGTTTTAACTTATATGTGCGATAAAATACCTCTATTTCAGTTTAAAAAAAAACAGATTAAATTTACTCTGATTTATTCTTGCGTACGTATGGTAATAATTGAACAAATAAAAAATTTGCAATACTCACTGGCTTTTTGATTTTGGCTACATAAATAAAATTATATTCAATTACCTCAATTTAATTACACTTAATTAACAATGATAATATTTTTAACATTTAAGCTGTTAAAAATATTATCATTGTTAATAAAACAGGGCATACCTACATTTTTAATAATTATCCAGTTTAAATAATGTTTTTTTTTTTCTACTAAATCATAACAATACAAGAAAGAAAGAAGTTCAGTTCTCAAGATCTTGCTTCTTATCACTTGATCAAAATGCCAACTGGTATCAACATACATTCTGTTAACCAGTCCTTCCTTTGATTATTGAACCCATACAGGGTCCATACTAGTAAAAGGCACATCACTGCAGATCATATTATGCACCACATTTATACCTATTATAATCTATGTATCAACATTTACATACTCGTCTAAAACGCTGGTTTATCGAGGAAGTGGTCTATGATTTTGACGAATTTATAGGATATAAATTATTAAGACGACTTTTGTGAAATATTTTTAATTTATTATTCGAAGTAAGAACTCGATTACTTATTGTTTTTATTTTTAAGAAAATGCTTAAGTATTTTAAGGGTATTTTTTTATTTTAGTATTATATACATAATAAATAACAATTACCAATACCTAAATAATATGAATATGAATATGAACATTTAATGGCCAAATGTTACATATATTAATCACCTGCCCAGCTTTAGAATGCTAAGGGTCGATGCATATAGATATAAAATTGTATAACATATATTAATAACCTATTCATAGTTAAACATGTTTATTGCAATGAATTACATGACGAGTTAAAAGTTTAATCACTAAATTACCAATTGCTTATTCAGTGTTAAAACATTTTATGTATAATTTTTCTTTAAACATTTAAATTAAAGAGTTTGGGTAGGTGTAAATACCTATAGAGTGAATTATTGAACAACGAAAATAAATAATACCTGTACCTGCCTATACGAGTATTTATACTTGCAAGTAGGTATACGATCAATGTTTGTTTTATGACTTTATGATAATGCCCAGAAAAACAGAGAGCATAAAGTAAAAAGATTACATTTAAAAACTTGTGTGCACTGACGATGTCTCCTTCTGCTTGCTAGATTTTGTACGTAGATACTTACGCAAGCCACAGATTAAATAAGAGTGTCTTTGGCAGTTTCTCTTCATTAACATAACAACGCTCTTGTCTTGTCGATGACTCTCCAATCTCTACACCATTTGCCTTTCAGATTGAGTTTTATCTAAGATGTTCGGTTGAGAATATATCTAGTTTTGTTTGTTTTTTAAATAAATAAGTAATAAGTAAGTTTGCTATGATCTACTTTGAGTGAAAGAATATCGACCACAAGGTATATAAAATATTTGTGTTTAAAAATACTAAACAACCGCGATTGTTATATCCATAGTAAAATTGTTTTTTTTTTCACAAATGCTTTAAAGTTTTTTCTAAAGCCATTAACAAGTCTGATATTAATTGAAGACTGTTTCTATACCTACGTGTATTTTTATTCAGACGAACTAATAATATTTTCACGTATAACAATAATAACTATACGGTTTACAATCAACCTATGCACGTATAAATTGTATATATTTAATTTAATTACAATGAAGTCACATCTAATAATATGTAAAACCAATCACTATCGCAACTATTCAATGCAATTTATTATGTATTTAATCAGGTAGGTACAACATTCTCATACATTATTTACTAACTCTGCTAATTGAAGTGATACCTAAACTGTTGAATTAATTTTATTTTATAAGTAAGCATGTAGACTTGCATACAAACTGTATATATTTTAGTATAATTTAATTAACAAATTAACATGCTTATTATATCAGTTAATAGTAAACAGTCGCAAGCAGCAATGCTTATTAAAAAGCGTTTCAAATTAAAAAAAAAACTTAAAATAATCGAAATATTATAACAATCGAAATTATATTAATCGAATATAAGCAATAAAGAAATAACAAGTTCATAATATACTCTATATATGTATATTATAAACGTAGTTATACAAGTAGGTGTTGAACCACCCAAGATGTTAACAAGATGACGAAGTTTTACTTGACATTGTTTCTGCAATATAGAAACAGCAAAACCGATATCTCTTTATTGCTCTCTTGATATGTAACCCTTTGCATTAATGATAATTAAAGCTTTTAAAAATTAATTAACAGTAAATATGATTCCAGCCTAAGTAAAGTCGATTTATCAGTTTTTTAAGGATTACTTGTAAATATATGACTTTCAAAAGTACGTGGTAAAAAATTAACTTTTAATTATTCGCTCCTAACTATCACATTTTATAGACAAGAACAAAAAAGAATATTTCGTGTAATCAAAACACAAGAGAATAATTTAGAAAGTGTGTTGCTGACAGAGTTTTGCTTCCTATTTGAGCATTGTTTGACTCCGGGTGGCATTTTGATGTAAATTTCATGTAAATGTTCGTACTTTTATGGTCTTGGACCATGGACAAACTGCAGAGTACATTCAGACATAATCGTTGTCTCCGGAGATTTTTATTTTAGTTCGAATTAGTGTAGTGTTGTGTTGTTAAAGCGATTGCAAACTGTGCTGCAAGTGCTTCGTATAAACATCACTAAAACAAAGTGTTCCTTTAATAGAAATTTTAAGATACGTGTTGTTAAACACACTCTTTTTAAACACTATTACTTTTTGTAGAAGTATAAGCTTAACTAATTAGGATTAGGCTAAATTGAAAGTATACCTGTACATAATTGTATGTACAAGTATACTTTCAATTTAGCAAAAACAAACCATTGGGTTACTTTTAAACAGTGCAAAACAAAATAGCGTTAAGTAAGTGTTTTGTTCAAATACTAAGTGCAGATAAATAGATTTTAGCAGAGAGTGATTGTGCATTAGAGTGATGTTATACCTAGGTTTGATTATAAGATAACATTTACCTCGACAAATCTGATTTATTTCATTAATGCAGTAAACGTAGATTGATTGTAGTGATTATATAATATATCTACTTAAAGTGTTGTTACAAGCAGTGACGAAAATCAAATAAAATCCCTCCCCTTTCGTTCATTTTCACTTTTTATCAATTTACATACCATAACGGAGAATCTCATAGATGCCAAAAACTTTCAGTAGTAAGAAGTTGAAATGTTTTTATTTACAGAATATATGCAACAGATAAATATTCTAACCCACACAGCAGATAATAATTTTAAAAAAAACAACCTCCTTAAAACAACGTAAAACGGCCTCATAAAGGACAAGTGGCATTCGAGAACGCGATTTTATCAGACATTTTAAATGCAAATGCAACATACCTATTCCCACAAAGTTGCAGTGCCTTCGTAATTGTCTTGTCTCTAACAAGAATCGACTTTCTGACTTCCTCATAAACTGAAAACTTATACTAAAAATACCTACTTACACTTACTTACCTGTTAAAAATATGATTTTGTAGGATAAACATACTGAAACCTTAAAAACTGTAGTTTGATTATTAAGAAGAATTTAATTTTTATCTATAATGTAGGAATTAAGTCTTGCATAACCTTAAATACTATAATGCTTGTTACCTATAAAGTACTATCTAAATCTAGGTACTTTACTAGTTGTAGATAGACAAAATTCTTAATTCCACATTAGCTTTTGAAGATACCTATACGATATTGCACTTTTAACGTTGAAACATATAGGTACAATAACACCCAACTATTACGTAGTAAGCTCAGTTAGCGTAGTATACAATAACACTACCTATATCATAGTTCTATTACGCGTATAAATAACATCGATTAAGTCAATTGAATCCATTCTATGGTTGCGCCACAATAAGCAATAAATTATACTTTATTCAATTGATATTACAAGAAACGACACTTTTCAATTGATAAGCTAGTATTAATTTATATTGTTTGAGTTTTTATGCCTAGAATTATTTCCTTTTAGTCTAGGATCATTGAACTCAAGAACGATTTCAAACAAGTATCAATATTACAAATATATATCATACTTTTTAATATTGGCACGACAATATATTTAGTATGTTTCTAAATCGTAACACTCTAAAATAGTCTCTGTACCATCATCATTCAGTTTTAAGTAACTACATAATTTATCTATTTCAAAGCTCAAATAGCTCTACATTAGATCATAAGTTGACATCAAACTTATTTATATACAAACTAAACTAATGCATCTGTGTACAAGTTGTTCTATCTCGTTATAGACATCTATCCAGATGTATCTTATTTCTAGCCATTAACCTCTCTCAGCGCCAGTCCAGCCGAAGCTTCAAAAGCACATAAAGGTACATGTTCACCTGCGTACGCCGGACATCCATCCGTCGATAATCTGATGCAAATAGCAGACGTGGCTTGCACCGCGCATGAGCACTCGCACATCCGATCGTAAAACTGTTACTACCACCCCCCCGTTGGTACCCTGTGCCTACCCCTTCGACCCCCGTCTGCCCGGGCTCTTTGTTTTTGGCAATAACTTGAGCAGTGGCAGTATTTGACAGTAGTGAGGCTCAGAAGCAAATAAAGTTTCAGTTTTTGTTTCTTCTTTATAACAAAAAAAATCGTAGCGTACTTAAGCTTATGTTGAGATTGATATCAATATCGTATACCTACTGGCAAAATCAGACACATCATTAGTGAGCAAATATTTCATATATTAAAAAATACAACCACTTGACTATCACTAAAAGCAGATTTTTTATTTGAAGTTGTGCTCTGCACATTTTATCGGACGGTAAATGGTGCAGTAGCAAACTTGTTTTGTAGAACTAAGTCACCCAACAAGAAGTCCTCAAAGAAAACAGAAACAATGATATTGTAGAATCTACTTAACTTACAGAGGCGACTTACTTCCATCGCCCTGTCAATGAGTTGTGTTATTACACAACTCATTGACACATCAACCTAGTAGTGCAAGACACATCAACCTAGTAGTGCAAGACACATCAACACACGCCATAAATGCTAATGCGCTTGGTTTATCTCATCCAAGCTGATGAGATAAACCAAGAATAATCATATACATCGTATACGAAATTATATTTTTTAATTTAAACATTTTTTAAATTGTATATAAGCTTCTGTACTGCAAAGCTATTACATTGCAATCTTTGGAGGGAACTAAACCCGGACTAGTCTAAGACCCCTTTAATGGCAGCATTTCTGCGGCGAAGCGGGAAATGCCGCCCCAGGAAGGGTTGAGAATTTTAATAAAATGTGTCGAGTGTTCATACCTGATTCCAATGGAAAACTTCATACAAAAAAGTGGGAAATGAATGTAAATTAAAAAAAATCGTAGAAAAACCAAACACAGGGCACACGTTTGGCTTTAAAAGTTCTACGTTGAGAAAAAGTTATAATACTAAACTACGATATTGATTTAGAGCCCTACTTTGGCTTATTACCTTTAATAATATATATTATTCCCTTTTTCGGCATTACAATTAGAGTTTAATATCTTAACTATTTGAATTCTTCGTGTCATATAAATACCTTTTCATGACGCCCTACAATGTTGCAAAGTCTAGCATAGAGGCATATCTCTGCATCTAAATGTCTTTATTTGTGAACGTTTTCCTTTAGCAGTCGGAAAATAAGTACTCATGGCCCTTTATAAAAAGCTTTTTGTTATTCAGATTACGTAAAGCGACAGGTAGAAGTATAAGTTGATACATACATTCTGTTTGCAGGTATATGGGCATTAAAAAACGTACTTAGGGATAATGTACCATCTCAATAAATATAAAATTAACTTTTGATGCTTTTAAAATAGTTATCACATATATTTTATGAATTACGCAGTTGCGAAAAAATCTACTTGACTTGTTTTATATACGATATATACGAGTATGAAAACATTTAATGCTATCTGTTTATTTTATATTTAGAGTTATTTAAGCTGTATGATTTCATATTTTACCTGCAACTGCACACTTAGATACTTTTATCGTGTTTATTTTTTATGCCTAAGTGCTTTAGCAACACTATAACACTTTGAATGTTACGGTTGCGATTCTTGAAAATAAAATAAAACAACATTTTGCATAAACGGTTGAACCTTTTAGGGTACTTCAACACTGCGTATACCTAAACTTTCAAGAATGTTAAAACTGATTTGAAGATAAAACCAATTACATTTAGATTAGTGTTAAAAATGCAGTAATTACTGCATTCTGGGATATGGAGTTAAGTATATAAGTGTTGATGTTAAAACACATCATGATACCTAAGCTAAGTAGGTATTGCATGAGTCTTTTTTCAACCTTAAACTATAATAACTTACCTACTTCAATTGTTATTGTAATTGCAATGTTAATCGAAATAACGATATGTAAAGGAATATTTCTTAACAAAGTAACTCGATTTCGACTTCAGCAATCTATTTTTGATATCTTTTAATACCAATTAACTATTGCAAAAACTTAAACTACAAGTATGTGGTTAAACTAGTAAAAGTACAGTAGGGTCATGAAGCATAATTTTTTTAGCTTCAAATAATACTAGGTAGGTATGTGCCATTAAACCGCATTTAAATTTAGTTTGAACTTCATCTGAATTCTAAACATATAAAAACTCTGAAGTAACAAATTACAAGATACCTACTAAAAAAAAAGTTACTAACGTGGCGAAATTGCCATTATACTTACATGTTTTTGCATTATGCATATAAAATTTACATACAATCATATCGTGGAACGCTATAAAATAAGTATTTATTTACTTAATAAAGTAAACAAGTACAAATGTGGTGGGTAGGATAAAAAAGACCTGTCAATATTTTTGTCCTTCAGTGCAACGCGTTAGTTCAAGTGAGTGAGGCGAATAATAATCGGATACGAGTTTTTGATTACAATCGATTTCGGAGAAGTGCTTTTTCACTCGATATTTTTTTATGGTAACCGTGAGTAGGTACGTGTAGGCTTGTGGTGGTTCTTGTTTGTACATATTATAATTTTGTATTATACATAGTTACAATGAGTGCTTATAGTAACATATACTCAAGCTACCTGCACCTGGTAAATAAATGTGTTATGGTTGATTTGTTTCGTCAGCTTATTGTAAAGCCGGGTTTAAATATTTAATGCGAATATGAATAACAAGAATATTCCTTTACGGATAACATAGTTTATTTGTTTAGGATACTTTAAGCAATAATATATGTATGTATATACTTATCTAGTGATAAAAATAAGTAATTCTACATTTGTAAAATGAAGAACGTAAAGCTAAAATATATTTAAACTGCAAAAGAAACAACTTAATCACTAAATTCGTAACATAGTTAACAACAAAAAATTCAATAAATATGATTGGCTAAACAGGACTAAAAACTATAAAATATGTATTTGAATTTGTTTAATTTTATCCTAAAACTATAAGCGAATATTCGCCTTACAAACTAATACCCGAAGGTATCGATGTCAATAAACTCGATTTCTAAATAGAGCTCCACTCAACCACATGCCGTGACTCCACTCTATCAAACGACTTGGTACATTGTCGCCCATTCCTAGAATGTTTACATCGTGCCATAGCTATTGTAGCTGTGTCTATGAAACAGTATACATATATACCAACCATCACGAAAGATACAGATTTATAATGTAGTCACTGTACAATCTTAAAAATAAAAGTGTAGGATTGAAGAAAGAACTATGGTTTGAACTGCATTTAAACCTTTGACCATTATAAAAAAAGATCGACCAATGGGCGAAGCGCCCCTGCTTCAAGCCTGCCAAAATTTACTTTCAACTGTCAACATAAGGATGTTTTCGAAAAATTTTCACAACATTTCTATTTTCTTGTTTTTATACCGCTTTTATTGTAAGGATATTTCGCTCAAAATGAAAAAGTTTGCCACGGTACTATTTACCTTAGTATATATAACTTTTTTTAACTACATAATAGATATATGAAATAAAGATTCTCTTCATTAATCAATAGAGACATAGGCGCCTATGACATATATACCTATTTATTGTAGTTGGAGTTTATATAATATACGAGTATCTTTTTATCATTTACATGATCAATACAGACTGAAGTAAGTACACTAGAATAGTGTTAAGAAAGTAATACCTTTGTAAGAGCAAAAAGAAAGAAGTATGTTTCTGCTTGTTATGCCTATGTGTTCTATGTTCTTATGCTATTGCCTATGTATATGCTTGCTATATGAAATTGTCACGCATTTTCTGTCAAATTCATAGTCTTTTCTTTTTACAAGCTTCTTATTAACCATAAAAATTTGAATTAACATAGATACATCTACAAAAAGTGTGTTATCTATTATAATAAGCATCCGCCCGAATAATTTGGAATTGTAGTAATTATTACCCAGTCTTTTTACGTCTCTGTTGATACCTAACTAGGTAAACAATTTTATTCTGCAGCAGCTCCCTAATACTCGTATATTCTGTCAGAATAAGATACTTACAAAACGAATACCCGCTCTTAGGATGTTATAATCTACATTACCATATTAAGCTAGAAACGAACTTAGGCTTTGTTTTGATGATTTTATACAACCTTGCACGTGTAAGTTTACGTAAAAGTATAAGTTTTACCAATTTTATCAAAAAGCAAATAGAATCCTTTACTAAGTAAGTTAATTGCTCTTTTTAATGGCAAATTTTTGCAAAAAGATATATGAGTCTGTATATAGGTAACTAGACTTTTTTAAGGCATACGTAGAGCCAGATATAAATTTAATGGAGCCCTGGTAGTTATGATTATCAATCCTCATCTGAAAAATTTCACAGATAGAATACTATCTATCTGTAATACTAGTTCATTTTGATATCTATATCTCAAAACAGGCAGTTACTAAACTATTTATCCATAGTTCTTCATATTTTTGGGTCAAAACATAACGTACAAGAATATATTTTTTCTTTGGATAACTATTATAACTTCTGTAATCTTTCTCCCTATAAACTTTTCACCAAACTTTCTTCTCTACCCACGCCTTAAAATCAAAGATAAAAAATACATTGGGACGTTCCCCCGCCGCGTCACATTCCTTCGCTGCGTCAATTAAAGAAAGACACCCAATTGTTGATCATTATCCACTAATCCGGCTCATATTCAATCAATACCCAAAACTTTACTCGCACACCTCCGCCCGCCTCGCCCCTCGTCGCACGACATTTAATGACACCCGTGCAACGACCTACGCAAGCTATTATAGCCCCTCAACCCTCCACATAAGGTCCTCACTCCCCTGAACACGCCCACAGCGTTATATAGCACCGAGGATCTATAAAAGTTACGTCTGTAATCTAACATAAAACTCGGGCCGTTTAGATGCGAACGCGGCCACGGACGACACATCTCGGATCGCTCCGTACTTTTACCGAAATATGGACGTGATTTTTGTGTGGATATACGCGTTTTTTCGTGTTAAATGAACGTTAAATTCGCGCGTCGTTTGCAGTGGCGCGGACGTCGACGCCGCGTCGCCTCTGCCCGCCGGTCTGTTTTCGCGCGACGCTTCTGCCGGCGTTTTCACAACAAATGTGAGTACTAAATATCTAAATATTCCAACTTAGAGCGCGCAGCACCGTTTCAAAAATAGAACGGATGTTAATTAGAACGCTGGCTTGTTACTCGCGTGCTGAACACTCGTTTTCTTAGCAGCGAGCTCGAAAATGCGGAAGTTTTTGGTGTTAAAAGGTGTGATTTGGTAGAAATGGGGTGTTTTTTCACAGCGTTTTCTAACTGAAACAATGATAAAATGACATTACGTTGAAGCGTAGTAAAGGGAGGTAAAGATAAAAAGTTCTAACCTTAAAAAGTGCTCGTTGATATCTTCGCAACGTGTAACAATGATTTGATAAGTCTTTTTTTTTTGTTTCGTCATCAAACTCAATAATGCTATTTTTTTAATTATATCGTTAACACTTTTGTTATATTCTATATAAATATATATGTATGTATAATAAGTGTGCCAAGGGTAGGATCAGTGTGTAAAATAGAACGAAAGTAGGTAGGTACCTACCTGCCTATTTAAATGCCTAAGTTTTTAAAATCAAGGGAATTTTAAATACAATAAGTAGTGTATATTAAATACAATAAGTGAGTATAAATTGGGTTCAATTTTTTTTGATCAGTTTTGATATCATATCTCGCAGATGTTTTAATGGAATCAGCTAAGAATCTAATTTTTAAGGTTATGTTAATACAAGGGCTATAATACCTCAATATCTTTAAACTTATTAAAGGCAAAACTATTAATATGAACAATAAAACATTTATATTTTAGCTATTACATACCTGTTAATGCCCAAAAACAATATATTTAATTGATTTTACAGTAAAATGTGTGCAAAAAATACAGCCGTGGCGCCATCTTTTAACCTCCCTGCAAACTTAGTAACTGAGGAGTTGTAAGAGAGCTTTATTGCAGTATGGCCAGTGAATTCTAATATCGCTCTCTCTTTCCCACTTATGTTCTTGCCTCATCCTTCCTTTTCTAACTCGTCATATCACAATAGAGCCAGCCGATGCATACTCTCAAACGAAATCCAACCCTTTCACTCAAATAATAAGGTTGCACTTGCATTGTCTCAATTTCTTGAGGTTGATACGGAGATGTGTCGATAGAATGCAGTCAGAAGCATATTTATCTCGCTCGCTCGTGAGTGATATCTCTGTTTGTTACGTACGTTATTATATGTAGATATCTCGTTCAGCGGGAGATAAACAGACGTTTGTTAGTGTGGAGATAGCAGAGTATCCTCCATGATGGAATAGGCGGAGCGTTTAAGCTGTTTTATACCATACTTGGCTTCTTAAAGGATGGCTAAGGCCAGATTACTGTAGAATAGAGTAACTATGCGGCTGTGTAGGGTTAAATTAGAATAATAGTTTTCATTATAGGACTGAATGCATAATTTGATAAGAATGTAAATAGGTTGATTATGTTTAGTACTAAAATGTTCATTAGGAATATAGGTTATATTTGTGAAACATAGTTTCTTCATATATAAAATATAATACCATAATTGAATTGAGTGAATATATCATTGTGTTGATTAGGTATACCTAATTTTGTTTGGTAAGCACAAGTTTTTATAAAAACATTATAAAGATATTTGTGTAGGTACGTAATATGTGGGTTAGACCCAAGGTTCTTTAGGTAGGTTCCAATATGTAGGTATATGTACCTACATATACCTACATATTGGATAAATATGTAGGTAAGTACTTATATTTAGTAAATATTGATTGGTATCAAGTTATTTTTCAATTATTAAATGTTCGTACATTATCATTTCAAAATTTCTACATTCTTGATCTGCGCCCCCTTTAGACGTTAGAGGAGCATCGAATTCCATATAGGTAATGATATGTACGTGTAACTAGTATCTTGTAAACTACTTAGTACACAACCTCTACACGACTTATTTGTATTCTTTATTGCTTTATAGCTATAGGCAAATACCGCATAATATTCCCAAAAGTTATACAAGTATGTACAGTAATAAGTAAGTAATAACCTCAATCAAAAATGGTCCATACAATACTTAAATACTTATTTGTATATTACGAGTATATAGCCTGTACTCGTAGAAGCCTGGTTTCAACAAAGATTATTTAAAAAGAGCTACGGCCTGTAGCGAGAACCTAAAATTAGAGAAATACCTACACAAATTAATAATATATGTACAGACAAACAAAACATAAATTTACTACAGTTATAACAGTGACGCTTGCATTGGTTCTATTGCTTAATAATTTTGCTTTACGAATATTCTTGATATTTTTTGAAGTAGGCACTTAAAAATTCTACTTGCACTGCAGTCTATAATCATATATTTGTATAGGATGTTCTGAAACATGCATACTGCAGGGTTCTGTAGCATTAAAGCTAAGCTCCCATTCATACAACTATTTAGACTTAATAAATATTTCTTTAATGCCAATAAAATCAATGCCTTTTAAGGCATTCTTAGCGTCATCTAACGAGTTTTTAGCAAACTCATATATTGCAGTTTTTTTTTATCATTAAGTACTTAAAATATTTTCTTTCGGTTTTGCTGAAAATATTTTTACTTAAAGGAATATTGTACGGTTAATTCAGCTTAATAAATAAGTAAATAGTTTTTTTTGTGTCAGGGTATCGTTGTTTTAGAAATTGATTTTAAAAAACTTTTTTATGGTATCCCACGCGATATGTATAAGTGAAACAATAATTAATTGACATGTTGGGTTTGAATTAACCTTTTTTTTTAATTTTTCATTTTAAATTCATAGTGGACCATAATTGACAACATTTAAAAATATTATTAACTAGCTGACCCGGCGAACTTCGTACCGCCAACTGTTGATTCTTACGTCGTATATATATTGACATTAATATTTATACGAATCTAATTTGACTTTCCGGAACATCTATTCTATTATGCCTACGTGCATTCTATTATAAGATACGCTATTACTGTTTGGGGAAATGATAAAGATAGCATAAAAGTCTTAAAATGTCAAAAACAGTCTATAAGAACTATTAACGGTTTGAAAAAACTCGATAATACACTCGATAATGACAGTTATATCACTTTATATTTATAGTTGTTTATTAGAAGTACTCGAGGATAGGGAAATACCGGAAAAAAAAATTCACGCAATAATAAAAAAGGGCGAATCCTACCAATAAATAGATTAGCTAAATGTAAGAAGCAGGGGCTTTATACCAAAATACTGATGTACAATAAATTACCTAATAGTGTAATGGATTTCAATTTTATTACATTTAAACAAAAATTGAAGTATTTTTTTGAAAACAATCCTTTTTATAAACTCAGCGAATATATGTCAATGCAGCTTGTAGAATCATCGTTCTTGTGTAACGAACAACCATAATAAAATATCACTAATAACTAAACAAAGCAATCATAATGTAAATATTTGTCAAGAGAACTGTTAAACTAGGAACTAATATTAAGTAATCGTATATGAATGAGATTTGTAAGTAAAATTTTTTAAGTAATTCTTAATTCAAATGTAATAAGACTTGCCTGTAACGAACGTTATTTAAAGGTCAATAAATATTACTTTACTACTTTACTTTACTTTACATCTCCACTAACACTTAATAAGCTTTACGGTATGGTATTAAAGTTCAAAATTATTAATTGACTTTTAAGTATTATTGCGAATCGATTATATGGTAGTATAGAAGACTGTTGTTATAAGAATTACTAGACAACTTTTTAAATTTTTCTCAGTATGAACCATCCTCGTACTTCAAGGAATATTATAAAAAAAGATTTAGTAAAATCGGTGTCGCTGCTCTCGAGATTTGCGCTTAGCAACACATTCAGCGATTCATTTTTATATTATAGATTCACCTCGTAGTTTTATTACTATGATAGAAAGGCAAATGAACATAACGCATTTACCTTTATTTTTATTTTATTCAGGATTTTATAGTATGTGTATGTAATTACGTTTCTAGGAACTTTTCTACAAATCTATAAAAAGTTCCGCGTAAGTAATGTTTTTATCGTCAAAAGCTCGTAAAAATCGTGTTTTTCATTATCTGTATTACTGTTGTTTTTTTTTTTGGTATATTTACAGTTAAATTTGCGTAACTAAATAACAAAGTTTTCTTGCCCAATTTATTCAATGTTGTGAAGCATGTGGATTTGCTCGCACTCATAATCATGAGTTCCTCTACAACTCCCAGAAAATATAGACAGGAACCTTTGTTATCGGAATCAGAGTCATTAATTAATATGATGACCGCAGCAACAACTTGTAATCAAACAAGTGTTAGGAGTCAAGCCATATTTCGTCAGTGTTACAGATTTGAACAAATATTTAAAATTTAAAATTATTATGTACATTAGTAAATAAATCAGGATCAAAATCGTTGAAAATATTAGTTAGCTGTATTAGGGGCTAAATGCCACATTATTTAGTAGGTTTTAAGTGGCCATAGTCATTATTAAAATACTCCTTAAGGGGGTAAATAGTCTTATCTAACTTTGACATAGAGGATTGGGCTTCATCATTAGTCAATTTTATAAACTCAGGAAGTTTACTGAAGAGAGATTGACTTATTAAAGCAGGTATTTTTTTGGTAATTTTCAGCCTCGGGTATGTTGTTTCCAGTAGAGTTTTATTATTTCGTAGTCTTTTTTTACTGGCCATACTTTTATATTTGTATGTAGGTATGTATATTTTTATTTATACATTTTAGTATTTGAAATAATATATACTATACCGATACCGACGTTAATATACTCAAATCCTTAAAGTGTTTTCTGCAGGTTTCGTAAAATTTTCAGCAACGAGTATTCTAATTGGTCGTTTTTATCGTGCTATGAACCCGGTGAAAGAAATAGTATAAAGCACTATGCAGAAACACGGCTCCACTGCAACACTGCAATACTGCAACAGCCCCTTGAAATATCACCAACACGAGAAATCAGTTCGGAATGCCGGCATCAGCATTAGGGACTACAACTGAACTCATATTATCTGAATCTGAGGATACATAATCTAATATGGCGGAGTGTATAAAAAAATATAATGCAGTACAGTAAATTGCCTTAAAATTTCTATTGGCTATTTTTTTCTAACAGTGAGTATTCCCATTTCAGACATAATAATAACCCTATAAAAATTAAAAAACAATGATAGGTTCATTTAGTTGATGCGATCTGAATGGAGATTTTACCAAAACGTACTCTAAACTGTTTTATAAGCAATTACTACTACGGCCAGAGTTTTTAGATATAAAATGCTGCCAACAATATTTTTTTCTAATTTAGCAAGTTGAAAGGTTATGTCGAGTGAGGTGATTTAGGTATATATAGAATATTAATTTAAAACTCAGTTAAAAGTTACAGTAATATTTTTATTGGTAGCATCTGACGGTCTTAACATACATACGAGGTACTTTTTTTCAGTTTTTTGTAAATAACGGAAGAAAGTAGATATTAAAATCTGGTATTATTAGTATGAACACTTAATTACCACTCGTAATGGTTTTCGAATTCCTAAAAATATGGAAAGAGCTATGCTCGGTATTTCTCTGTCTGATCGTGTCCAAAATGAAGTGATTCGCCAGAGAACCAGAGTCACCGACATTGCTCTATGCCTTAGTAAGCTGAAGTGGCATTCGAACGGTCATATATGCCGTAGAACTGATAACCGATGGGGTAGACGAATTCTTGAGTGGAAACCAAGAAAAGGTAAACGTAGTGTAGGATGCCCTACTACTAGGTGGAGCAAAAACATACAGAAGATAGCATAATTAAGATAAAATTAGCAGGCAAGGGGTGGAAACGAGAAGCCTAGGATAGGAGAGGCTTATATCCAGCAGTGGACAAGAGTAAGCAGATAATGATATTAGTCAGCGTTCATTATAAAAATATATAATGTATCTTAAGAGTCGTTATTACTATCGATAATTTGAAAAATAAAAGCACATTCTCCATTAGTTATAACATTCGCTAGGCATAGAGAAGACAATGATTTATATATTAAAACTAGTTAAATAAATTTGTGCATTTAAACAATACGTTAAATATTTTGCAGTTCAAGTGGTATATCTTAAAAAAATACCTACTTAGCTATTAAAAATCTGTATACCTTATATGTACCTACAGAGGTTTTGTATGATATAGTATATAAATCGCATAATGTGGTCTATACTCGTATACTGTTTATATAATATATAGCCAATAGCTGAAAAAAAATCACACCTGTACGTACATATGTACATATCACACCTTTACAACAGTAGAGACACAGTAAAATAACAGTTATTTGCATATGGCAGAGCAAAATTAATCTATAAAATAATATTCGAAATTGACACCGCTTTGACTTGTTAAAGGTTTGAATTTCCCTACACCCTATACTGACTCTCTATATAATTTTATACGTCTGGACGCAGCAATATAGGCTCTACGTTGCATGTTTACTATTAAATTATAGAAGGTTGAATATTCAAATTCTTTATTCGTTCAATCATACTATTAATGTTTTGACCGTAAAGTCATTACTTTCAAATTTCATGTTTAACGTGGTCAGAAAATATTCATTTCATTTGGTACAAAACTGACTTTAACAGCAATACTTACGTCACGCAAATTCAAATGTAAAGCTAAACCAATTGGTGTTATTTCGAAAAAATGTGTAAAAGATTTACCGTTGTTTTGAACCAGAAACAACACATTCAGCATTGATAATAAATAGGCAATTGTAATTAAAATATGTATATAAATATTACAAAAATTAAATACAATAATTTTTAATATTTAAAGTCTGCCAGTAAATGTGTAAGTATAAGTTTTATGTAACATGTCACACTAATTAAGTCTAGTTTTCAATCATCATCATCATCTTCCTGACCTTATCCTACTACGTCGGATACGGGGCCGGAACAGTATGTCTTCTTCTTCCATTCGACTCTATCAGCAGTCATCTCTTCATTCACTCCCCTTATACGCATATCCCAGTTATTTTGATTAAATATTCGAATCTCCGAATTGATTTTTATATAGTTTAAATAGGACCAATCAAAAAGTAATACCTTACAAACAAAAAAGATTTTTTTGTAATCAGTCCATCCGTTTCAGAGAAATGAGGTAAAACACAGACGAAAAAAATTAATTTAGTACCTCCTCTTTCTTCGATAGAAAACAAAATAGATTTCACACACATTACAAAAGTAAAACAGAATTTAAGTCATTATACTAAGAATTTAATTTACCTAACTTCATAATAAATGAGCAAATACCTACTGATATATTTTACTGACTATGCTATGTAATATGGTCATTATTCTGATAGCTTTCATCGAGCAAAGTCGTCGAGACTGAGAGAGAGAGAGCTACCCCAAAAGACACCAGCTAATTAAAGCATTTCATTGCTGGTATGTTTTATCCAGCAATTTCGTTTGAAATATATTATTTTAGAATTTCATTGTAAAAGACTTGTAAGTTTGATTCTTTTCTCACGTAATTTTTTTTTCACATCTTGACAGTTGTTGTCAAGTCTTGTCAGCTGACCTTGATATTTCGTGAATTCGACTCACATTGGCCGAAAAAACATTTTGTGTTAATTTTACTTAGACTAAAAAAACAACTCTGACAATATTGATAAAATTTAATGTTTTGTTATACAACCTTAACAGTGTAGTTCCTAACATGGTACTCCAACTTAAAGGTAAATATAGGTAGGTAGGGTTAACCCCTTTGAATTACACTGTTGGGAATGGCTCCTCGAAATTGTTAAGCTACCATGTTGTCTGTATACCTAAGGGTTGATCTTTTTAAGGACCTGTATATTATTGCTTACATGTCTTAGAAGCATTTAAAAAGAAAGATACCTTCCTCATGATACATAAATTTTTAAATTGTTGTGGTATTACGGCTACTCTCTAGAATTTTTCGTGTTTTAAGTTGACTGTAATAGTTAAGATAATGGTTATGGTATGACGTAATGTTTACTTGTTTTATTTCTTAGCTTTTAACACCATTCAATTGGCTAATCAAGTTTTAAGTAATAGTATTTATTAGCTTAGATAAATATTCAAATATTTGTAGCAAAGACTTTGGCTTAGTACCCATAAAATTTAATTTTTCAAATCGCATTTATTATTTATATCTAGGATATACTCGTAACCCAAATTTAACTTTTGCCTAGATATAAGTATAGCATTAGGTGATCTGATTAAAAAAAAAATATAAGTGAATCCAAATTTTACTTAATAGTATGTACCTGCTGAACTAAAATTACTTACCTAAAAGTACCGTATAAAATCAAACTTCTAATTTCTTAATATCAACTTTTCGTTCCAGATCAAAGAAACTTAAGTGACAAAGAGTTTTTTGATAAAATAGGTTCTAAACACCAAGTAGTTAAGCTTTTATTGCTCCGTGTATTCTATGTTAACGTGTGGCAAAATGTTTGTGTGAAGCAGCTTGTAGTTCCGAGTTTTTCCGCTTGGATGCAGCACTCTATATGAAAAAAAAAAATGAAAATTAAATATATTTGAAATAAGTTTTTGGGTATTAAAAGTAAGTCAAAAGCAGTAATATTTAGTGATTAATACTAATAATTATTATCACCTTCGAAGCGTTTGAAGTTGTTAAGAACAGCGCCATCTAACGTCGAGTAGCGGAACTTTTAGCTCTTACGCTCACTCTGATAATCTGCCCTCCCCTTGCTTGTACACATTATGAACACACACATTCAAAGCTTTGAAAGGAATTAGAGGGGTATGTAAAGATATGAAGAGAGGGAGAGGAATATCTAATTTTGAAAACATTTTTTTACATTCCTTTACGTTGCCTTTTTTGTAAGTGGGTAGGTAACTAAAGTTACCTATAAAAAATATTTTAAATTTCCAATTCTGAAAAAATACTTTACACGTTAAAGCACAAAAAGGTATACATGATTAATTTATTCGGAAGTCCGAAATGAATTAAAACTGAAAGGTGTTAAATGCCTACATTTATATTGAAGATTATAAAACAGTTTAGTATCCAATAAATTAAAAAACACTTAGATTGTGACACATATAAGATTTATTAGTGGCAATCATTTTTAATGTCGTGTCGGTATGTTTAATGTCTCTAATTGGGCATTAAAACGTGCTCATTTATGTCTTTTGTACCTAAAAATTCGCTAAATATTGGAAGTTCATTCGATTATTACCTACTTACTTGTTTGAATTTGAAATTGTATACCTATCCTATCACTGAATCATGTAGATAATGTACCAGTTACCTAGAATTATTACATGTTACATAAAATCTATATTATAAACTATCAAATAAATTTATTTAGTCTTAATAATTTATAAAGCCAAAGTAAACAAATAAAGTTGTATAAAGCCAAAGTAAACAAATAATGTTCATATTAACGTATCAAACCGAAAAAATTAAAAAATATCCAGAGTTCTGTTTACTTTCTTTGTCATTAATTATTTTTAATAATATTTTTTGAATCTTATTTTGTGAACATGGCAGAGTTCGTAAACAACTTTATTTAGAATCTTTTAGGTTAAATATACTATTATTGTATAAATATTAAAATAGAAAACCTACTATACTTTCTTTTTTATACTTAAGTGGGATTGGTCTTAATATTTGTATTAAATAGCCACCAAACCCAAACATCAAATAAGAGAAACTAAGTGACAGCTCTCATATTTTAAATTTTATTTTAATATATTCATTGTACTAAGATAACATAACTTTGGTAAACTTAGTAAAGGAGACGCATAAAAATTATCATATTTTAAAATAACGGTCCGGTTTTTTGACTCCATCAGGGACTATAAGGTTTGTCTCATTCCACTCAAAAACCGCTTTTCTTTTGACCAAAATCTTTACCAGTAACGCAAAAAATCCTGCTCTATTTTACAAATGACCATGCATCGCTATTCTCTTTAAGACCTCGCTAATAACGAGTTTACGCATTGTTTTGTAACTGTGGTCTTGAATAAAAACTAGAGCAAAAAGCCATTGTAAAAACGGTCGCCTTTTTAAGCCAAAAGGGTTTACAATACATAAGGGACGAATCGTTTATAGGGTAATATAACTGTACAATGGTGTGACATTGAGTTAATGTGTTCTATAAAAATAAAACCAACGGCTTTAACACGGAAATTTAGACCAGTTGTGATATTTCACTAACACGGAATAGTCTTACGCTCGTTATAATTAAAAATTGCCGTCCAATTCTACGATACCGTTCGTTAATAGTGATCTTATGTAATAATGAATCCAAGTATGAAAATAATTTTAATAAAGAAGCTAAATTTTTTGCAAGTGTTGTGATTGTGTGTGTTTTATGTGATAAATTGAGTTTATTATCAATTTAATGCGCAAAATGATAAGGTAAATGAATGAACTCTTGACATGAATGAAATTAATTGGTCCCAATTTTTTTTTAGGTTATCTACTTAATACTACAATAATTTAATATTGTAGCTTCAATAACATTTCATTAACAAAATGATTGAAAAAAATGCAATGCTTGAAATATTTGAAATCAAATGCCTAAATTTTTTTGCCGAAATGTTAATCATTAAGTACTTATTATATAGATATTAGAGTGTATGGTTGTATCAAAGTATTTTACAAATATGACTATTATTTTAGTTATTTTTAGTTTTAGTTTAGTTTGGGTAGTTTTTTTTTTCAATTATTTATTGTGCTCTCGCGACTACAAAATTAAGCAACCAGCTTAGTTCATAGCTATTTATATTTAAATAAATGAAGCCGAACAGCTATATTGTAAATAAGAAGCTAAATGTGACCACCAAATAACAGTTGCCAAATTGAGCTTCTGACACACAAGTGCTAATCTTGAATATTAATATTTGCTAGCTGTGTGGCAAATCCCCCGGTATTCGACCAGAGAGTACTACAGTGAATACAAACATTAAATTAATTGCTCGGTGATGTCATTGTTTCTTTATGTACCTGTGTAATTGTCGCCTATTGATTGTATAAACTTTGGTTCGTTTTGCAAACGCAAATCTGTGGAAGTAGCTTATTGTAATGTACATTGGTGTTGATGATCCTAATTAATAATGTTGACTACTTTAAACTTATATTTAATATAGTTAGTACCTAAAATAAATTTCAGTTTATAATATTAAAACCATTTAGACTGTATTAAAGATTCTAATTGCATAATAGTAATTGCGACATTTATTTTAAAACTAAAACAGAATTATCCATAAATTTCTTAAGTTTTAAAATTTTAATAAGTATACTTACCTATCTAATGAAAATATTTTGTTAACAAATGTTTGTAATGTTTTTATAATAATGAATATTTAACAGTTATGATACTTGTGTAAATGATTATATGATCACATAAAATGATAACAATGTTTAGAAGTTAGTTAAAGTTAAACTTTTGTATTTTATAAAACTATACTATCCAGCATGCGTATAAGCGCGACGGCCAATAAAAAATGTATGCGTTCAGTGGAAAAGCCAGCTTTTCCATTGAGTTTAATTAACATATATTAATAATATGATTAGATATCTTTGTTACAATGTATCCTTAAACATCTGTTGCCATGTAAAGCGGTAGCTAGCAACCACAGGTAGGAAAACATTGGCCTTACGAAGGGCTGGCCCTCACGCGATCTTGCGTGCCGCCGGCTAGTCAGACCAACGAGAAACCTGCCTACACGAATCGAAAAAAGATACTAATTATTATTTACTCAGACCTTATATCTCACAATTATAAATTGATATTCAATGATCCTGATCGATTCTTATAAATATGCCGGAAAGTATCGCGCCTTACACGAGCTGTTTAATGCCAAGGAAGCATGTAAAGCTATATTAGGTATGCCTACCTAGTCTGTTATGTAGTTCTTTAATTCGTATAAATAAACTCAAATTTTTTGTTTCATCTATGTTCATTAAATTCGGCTACATCGTAACCACAATTTACTTGTAAATTTGACATTGACATGTCACCCAAGAATAATACTAATACGGACTAATTTAGATAATACAATTAACATAATAAAACCCGTATTGTTTTTAAATTGCTAGGCAGCTAGATAAAAGTTGGATATATAAAGGAAGAATTAAAGAAACTAGGCCAGTCTGCTGTGTTTTTGTTTCGTAATTCTGTGCGGTAGTTTTGTGACAGGAATAAACCGGTGGGCCATTTCTGGGAGCTTGGAAAACAAGTTTTATTAAAAAAAAGACGACCCTCGCGTGCGTATATATGACAAGTTACATAACCTGACACCACTCTGGTATGTGCTCAATTCGGTTTACGTAACTGGTAACTGGTTATACGAAAAAAGTATAGAAATAAGTTCTTTGTGCTATACGAATCTATTTCTATATAGTATAGTTCCTACGAGTAGTCAGTCTAAAATTAATATAATACACTAAATTACATACTAATTCATAAAAACATATTTTTTCGCGTACCTACCTAATACTCATATTAAAAAAAAATTGGCTATATTGTAAACTGTGATTAATTAAAAATCAAAAAATATTTATTCTACTTATTGCATTTCTGCTTAAAGTATTTAAAAACATCAGTCGTTCAATATTTAATTTTTGTAAACTTTCTTTCTTAACAACACAGCGACACCTGTAAGAAAAAGCTCTCTCAATATCAAGTGTTCCCAATACCCGATTTTAACAAAAGCATTCACAAGCCAAGAATTTAAATCGTTTAAGTTACAACGAATGGCGTAGAAAGGCCTAAAGCTGACCTTTAAATATTTTATCTTGACTCGCTTGATTGTCGACCCACGGGTCCTTTCTAGTACCTTTAACTCGCCCGCTTTACTCTGACACTCCTACTAGCTCTTAAACGTAAGAAAGTAAAGCTCAAATAAGGCAACCCGGAACAATTTTATGGGTCTTCCTAAGATGGACAGTTAAGTAAGTACAGGATTGGATAGGTAGACTTATCTCGAGTAAAAACTTAAAGTTATCCCGAAAATAACACTGGAAGTGCTTGAGAGTAGGATTTATCGAGGCGGGTGAAATATTGAGTTACGTAAGAGGTTCGGGTGTTTTTTTTACATGTAATACATTAATTTTCTGTAAATAAATTGTATGTTATACTGACTACTCAGAATACGTTTATGTATTTTATTCTGAGGCCTAGGTATTACATAAGCACGTTATTTGTATTTTTGTAAAAGTTTGTAAAGCAGATAACTAACTATTATTATTCTAAGAGCCATGTAAGTAATTCATTCCGTTATTATTTATTGAATTAATCTAATCACTTTTTATTGATATAGTGTTAGCATAAAAACTACATTATCGTGATACAAGTTTTATAGTAGGTAGGTGTAGTAGTTTTATAAGGTAGGTTAAGGCGTTGATACTTCCCGTCTGCTTAGGTACTTGTTTTATTAGTAATTTGGTATACTCTTACATATACCGAATATATTAACAGAATTAAATAATATAATAACTTGCTTCTTTCCAATATATACATAATATTAGTTGCTGTCTAGTGTTGCCGCGGCGTTGCACCCAATCGGGTGCAACATCTTTTAAACATCTCTTATATTCCATATACCTAACCAGGTATATGGAATATAAAAGATGTTTCAAACGTTAAAGCACAATTTGGATATCCATTGCGCCATTGGAGTATATATTTTAAAAATTCTTTGCAATACACCCCTACACTCTTTGATGAATACACCTTTCAATTTTTATGTCTCTAGCTTCAGCGGTTTAGGCTCTGCGTTGATTTCTAACGAATATCAGTCAGTCAGGACTTACTCTTTTATTTATGCGGGAGATATAATATAAAAAAACTTCTAATGCAATACCTAAACATATATCTAATATTATCTATAATTCAACAATCAAAGCGTCTCTTTTCCCTCCATCGGATAAACAACCTCATTTGCATTGACCCGGAAATGATCCTCTCTTTATTTTGCGAAAAAAATCCACATCACGGGAGTAGTGTTTGTAAATTTTCCCTCTGACCTACTTGTACATCTGCAGGACCAGATTGCGTTGATCTTCCTCGGCCCTCTTTCCTCCCAGGTTTCAAAACATGTTGGTTTGCTAAGGGGGGGCTTAGGATGTGTTTTGGGGGATCGCGTTGGCCTGGTGAGGTGGGTCGGCTCGATCGATAGAACACTGGCAGGTCGCCCAGATCCGCGCCCACATTATTGTTATTGTCAGTATCTATATGCTTCCGTCATTGGTTCGAGGCCTAGTAATAATGTCAGAGGCAAAGATACGGAGGATGGAGGGTACATCTAGCCCGGTTATAAAATGAGCAGAAAATATAAGTAGGTTATTTTTGCGTACTTTTTAGATGTCAAAAAACGTGACGGTATTTAGTAAAAAGAATGCATACAGAATTTTTGATGTTATTTTGTAAAGCGCTAATAGTGATGTGGCACGTAATCTATACGCCAAAATAATATAAATATGTAGGAACTATCATGACAAATCATACCGGTGACAAACAAGTATTTTTTTTCATTTCAAAACGAATACTTTTAAAACTAATCGATAAATATAATATTAATTTGAATCCGTGATCGACAAAATTTATTGAGCATCGATGTCGATTAGCAGAATATAACTCGTAAAAATATGAAATATAATACCTAAAGTACGATATTTATAAGGAATTTGCCTTCGTAATCAATTCTAATGTAACTTTACTGTCAAATAATTTAAAATTACGAATATATATAATTTAGAATATCTTTGCACCTCCCAACCATGTCGTTTCTTTCAATCGAGATTTTATTCAAATCTCCGAGACAAAATCGATTTTTATGTATATTTCAGTCATATATAACTTAAAATTTGAAAGATTGGTATTGATAACGAATTTAGAAAATATCAACGACAATATATAATAGACATATTTACTTACCTACCCACTGAATTGCAGTTACTTTTAGTTATATCATTAAAAAAATAAAATTGTAAAACATAAAATTGAACCAATAACGGTTCACAGTGAAACAGTTAATGATCTTATAAAAACTAATAAGTTTATATTTTTGCATCTAGACTGAAGTTGGATATAACTAAGATGATTTAACCGCTATATTTAAGTATACAATCTTAAAGGCTGATGACATGAAACAGAAATGATAGATAATTGTCAGTAAATTCTTTTTTATAAATCTTATCCACACTAATATGATGTCTTATACAATTTAAAGGCTCGTGGGTGCTTTAAATCCGATCATTTCGATACATCGTCATAACATTTACGTAAAGTATCAAATTCATACGAGTATATTTGTGACATTGAACCTGAATTTATGACATAAAGTTTATATTATATTTACTTATATGCCTAAGTGATACTTATATTATCGCATGCACTCCTACTACGATACAATATGTAACCGCGTAAGTAACCAAAAAAGATGTAGGTATTGAAATCAATTTAATTTTAACACAGTGTTTCAAAATAATATCCACTATATGAATACTTGTACATTACTTACTGCTACAGATAGCAACACATAACGATAAGCAGAGGTACATAGGAGTCCGACTCTACATAAAAATAAGTTATCAAAATCGTAATCGTAATCGCTTCGGTTGCTGATAGACGCATCGAATAACTCGTTTATTGATCGGTATAAAGTATAAACACACCAATAACATGTTACAAAATATGACCGTCTAGCCAGCTAGACCGGTAACGGTGGCTGATAATAATTCGTTCAACGAATGAACGAAAATAGAATCGAGATACCTCGGCTCGATCTCGAGCGCCCAATCGATACAAACTAAGTTTGAAGCGTGCACGGTACCGAAGCAAAATATTTGAATGCATACAAGTCACGTTCCCGGTTTTAGTCTCGTGGCTCATTCCTGTTTATTTACATACCACATCAGAATTTTTACTTATTTAATTGAACTATCCTAAACTATCCTAACTTACAATATATTATGGTTTATCATTGTTTTCTGTCATACATACATAATGTACCTACTTTATAATAAGGTCTATCTATAGTTTTATTGAACATCATGAAAATCTGTAGATACGTAAAGTTTAGTAAAACATATACGTTTCCTGAAACTGATTACCTGTACTCTTAATTATTTTTTGTTTCATGGATAATCCATAATTTTATCAAGGCTTCATACTGTACGTAAGTTTTTATTTTTTATTGATACACCTGATTGTACCTACTTGTGTACTGTAGTAGTGTGGATTTTAAATATCAGTCTTATGTATAAACAAACAGAGCTCTATAAATGTGTATACCAGCGGCCGATGCTTATATCGTGGAGTCAACATTTTGTTTCGTTTGTTTGTAGCATTTCTATTTCTTGCGCGCGTGACATGGTGCGATTGAAAACAGTTTTGTCTGTCGCAAATCACATTTGAAAGCTATATGAAACCTATAAATTATTTTAATTTTCCCCTTCTTGTTTGTTGTCTGATCGATTAATATAAGGGAGTAAATCACGTTTACTTCTGGCCTACAGAACAATATAGATCTTTTCAACAAACACTAAGACATATTTTTTTTCCTTCTTCTGTTAAAATTACTTACCTAATTGACCGCGCCAGTAATTAGAGACAAGCGTTTCTGCTTCGGATCTAGCAAATTTTTTTTCGTCTGTCAGTTCGTATATTTGTGTGTTTGTATGTAACTTGATATTTCATACTCACAAACAGATCGTAGTTTTCATTCCAATCTCTATGTATTGAGGAAACTCAGAGAATAGGTTCTACAAATTTAATTTAATTTTAGAATTTTTAGACGTCGGGTATTTTCGATTAAGGTAGCTTTACTCTCAAAAGAAGATAAGTTAAAATGAAGCAATCACGACAAATCTACGAGTTAATAATAGATTTATTACTCGTCAAAGAAGTATTTAGCAGAGACATAAATCAAAGATGTTTGTTAGTTTCCACGGTAACTGGTAACAGGTATGACAATACCTGTCAACCTATGGCCGTCCGTCGCTGACATGTGTTGGGAGCCAGAAATATTTTTTGAGTAAATTTTTCTTGGAGGTCTAAAGCTCGTAGAACTACTGATTATACCTAAATTATTACAAAACTACTAATATCCTATTCAAGTTGAAACAACTAATTTTAAAATCTTCACTAGCTGATAAATAATATTTTAGGTATAAGGCATGCTTTTCGCACGTTGTTGCAGGAAAATTAAATAGAACATGAAATCTTATGTGGCTCTAAGTTATTTAATAAATGTTATATAATATTTAATATTAAATATTATTTTAAATTTTTTATGATCTGGACAAGTTTCTTATACTTAGCAGTAATGGCTGAATGGTAAAACTCAAAAGTCTTTATACATTTTTATTTATTTGTTATAATTTTGTATGTTTGTAAATACTGTTGTTAAAAAGCTGATAAAACAACTTTCAATGCGAATTAATGTACTAGCCACTCCTAGGAGTGCTATGTTTACGTTTTGTGATGGAAAACTCACCAATAAATTTTAATAGCACGTCAATACCAGCAATTGTGTACCAGCGGCGTTTTCAATTTCAGCCGTATATTCTGCTATAAAACTGTATGATGCACCATCTGACACTTCTGTCACAGAGTAATGCAGAGAGACGATTACAGAAAATTAAAAATATTCGTAAGGGCCATGTTATTTTGTGTTTTACTTTAGGCCGCATCGTCGCTAGATGCCAATTTTATATAAAAAAGGTTACACGCTACGTTAATACTTACCTACATTGTGGGTCATTTAAATGTTTGATACGACGTTTGATTATTTTCTTCATTTCCTATATAACATTTTTGATATTGAAACACATTGAGAATTAAAAATTAAAATTGTGTACCTAAGTACAAAACATGTCGCATAAAACAATACCTATTATGCCAAAGTTTTATGCAGAAAGATCTCTGCAAATTGACTTGCTTGGACATTATCTTACGTTATCAATGATCGAGTGACTTGCTTTTTTATTGTAATTTGTGTAAGTGCCGTACTTAATTTAACTAACTTTTAATAGTATGTTAACTTTACGTTTCCTGAACTGTACGCATTAGAATAGAGTAGTTGCGAAGTTATAAGTCTGTATTATCAATACTCTGTGTGACATTATTGACAAGATGACGTTCTCGTGCGGTTCAATTTGTGTTTATATCGTGTAGCCGTAGGAGTTTCATTGCAATTCGCAAATTAATAAATGAATTTATGAGTTGCATTGCAAATGCATAGTCATATTGTTAATCAAAATTAAGCAAACTTTAAACTGTATTAACGTTATGTATGATTTACAACATAACCGATATATCGTGTTCCGTTTTTGATGCGGCGAATATTAGTCACTTTTACCTTTGCAAAGGTATATAGTCGTTACCATTTTATTTTTTATGCCAAAAAGTTAATTCAGAGTAGGTAGTGCTAAAGTAATGTTGTAGAACTAGGGTATTCATCCATCACGTACCTATTTAAGATAAAACTAGGCTAAAAATGTTCTGTAAAAACGTAGGTATTGAAATATTAGTAAACCTTATTACTACGTGTTGAATTTAACGTATAATTGTTATAAAAAGTCACTTTAAATCTTGCAAGTATACTCAAAAACTTCTTTTGTCCGAAGAATTTGTTTTAAAATAACTTTTAATAGCAGCTCATAAAATATTTTATCAATAAATAAGTACTTTAATAATAAATAACTATATTAGTTGTTCACAGGTTTTTTCGCAAAACCATTTGGTTGAATACTTGAGGTAAATTAAAACTCTAATATAATAAAAGTATCGAATGGTTAAAAGCAACATAGGTATGTTTTTGGCATGTTTCGTACTTAACAACCGTCTCTAAAAGAGCATTGCGTTAAAGCGAATGAATGCTTTAAACTGAAATTACGTTGTTGACATTTTCCATTGGTGTAAACTCCTGTAAACTACATAATTTGTGTTAACAACTGAGATTTTATTTCGGTACTTTACATAAACATTCCATACCTACCAGCAGTGTGAAATGAATTAAATTAGTCAAAGCGTATTACTGTAGTAGCTACTAAAATTGTTTTATAATAATGTAGTGTTCAACAATTAGCCTCGTACAAGTAAGTTTTTTAGTATGTACTCCTAATTATTATACTCAGCAATATAACTATAATATACGTAAAAGTAGAAAAAAATAGTAGCACATAAAATAAAGCTTTGATACTTTGTGTAAGTACCATGACTTACTTATAATACTACACTTAAAATATTTTTTTACAATATATTGTTAACATATAAAAACTACAACTTCTGAAAAAGATAATATAAAAATATACATTAACATAATACAAAAATAACACAGCACGTTTATGCATCATGAATCTGCTAAATAAAAATGTACTAATTTTCAAGTAGTTAAAGTTTACACTGGGCTTTAGGTAGGTATATGATCATGTGCCTGTATGAAGAAATGAGTATTAATAAGTTACTGACAACCCTTAATTTAACATTCAAAGTAGACACACGCGAGTAGTGACTTCTTACTTTATATAACGAGTATTCGAAGCGATACAATCCGGATGCTTTTCAAGACGAGAATTGTCTATTAACTCCCACGTCACGATTGTGTAAAATAAAATAGGTAAGGTAATATGTAAGACTCACGTCGATTGGATCTCATTTCGAATTCTTAAACTCTACATATGTAGATGTGTATATTAGACCGCATTAAAGAGGTCATTGGCCCCCTCACAATGCATCCGCTGTTTTGATTGAATGAAACATGTTCTTGTCACGCTCTCAAATGTTGTTCAGTGTCTGTCAGAGTGCAGTGTAGCATCTTCGTTCGTGTCACATTTTTATTTTTAAAAAGTTCAACGACCGCCCGGATGATGGGGCCAATCGAAAATCGAAAAGAAAAACGTGTTTGAAGGTATACGTATTTTTGTATATAGATACACTCGTCTTTATTTACAACGATACTGTAGATACTTTTGGCTTCGTTTACAATCTCATCGGTTTTCTTTGAAATAGGCATTTTTTGACATTTATCATGGTTTGTTACCTTAATAATTGAATTTTGTTACAGGTACTACGCGTGTTCGTGCTAAGACCGTGCAGGTTGGTTGTTCGTTGAAATCGAGCTAAATTAGGTGAACTGTCGGGTAGATATATGCGAGAACCAGGTTTTAATCCACAGAAAAGGTCTTAATTAAGGGGGAAAGAGGTGGAGTGAGAAAAGTCCAAGACACCTCGCGTTTCATTACCATGATCCCTCGACCTCATTAAGCTGTCGGTGTTGTATAAAAAGCGACTTTATATAAGAAGTTAATTCGGCATCACACCTGTCGCGGTCGTAACTTTTCCCTCAGGATGGCTATACAATGAAGCCAGGCCCTATCCACCGGCAGTACTATTATTTTACCTTTACACCATTCGTCTTGGCGGCATCGTCAAAGAAAGTATAAAATATATATAAAGTCTTCATTATGTCGAAGTTTGACAGTTCGATTTTTGAAAGAGCGTCCCTGATTGGTCGGATTCTATACGGCTATTAATATCATAAAATATAGAGTTGATGCTTGACACCAAGTTGAAACTAGCTTATAGTTGGGTTCGATTAGCTTCACATGTCAATACACTCCTGCGGTTTAAGTAGTAAAATACATAACAATACTAAAATTATTATAATTAAAGTTTTTTGTTTTCTATTTAGTTGGACATATCCATTTAATCACAAAAAGGTTAATAGTATAGTTCTTATTACTATTCTCTGCCTTAACGCTATTTTCAACTACAAAAGTTGTAAAGTATTTTATTCACGAATATGTATAGCATTAGACCTTAAAATCATTCCCGTTAAGATTATAACTACACAAAAATAAGTATTAAAATATATTTGAAGTCGTCTTGCTATGTAGGTAACGTTCCTAAATATTAGATAAACGGATATTGGTTTAGAAGAGTACTGACGTATCTCAAACTTTATGATTATATCAGAATTCCTATTAGGAAAGTTGCGCAAGTAAAGAAGCGAAAGTATGATGGATGCCCCTCGCTAAGTAAAGTGAATATTTTCTGGAAATTTCTGCGCAAAATGTTCCAATTCCATTTCGGTAAGAGACTAATAATACACTTTTTCCTCTTTTTACTTCTCGCTTCTACCCTTTACTGTTATACGCGAAAACTGGAAAGCATAGAGTCGCTGGCTATATATTTTGAATACCTATTAGTCATTGTATTTTTACTTTATATAGGTATAGTTACCGCAAATTAAATCAGATGATGAGTCTTACCATAAATATTATTCTGGGTTGGCCTTAAATGTGAGTGATAAAGAAAATTGATGGAGATAATTAAAAATAAAATTTGATTTACAAGGAAGTTTCATATTACCGGATTCATTTTGCTCATAGTCTTAAAACATTAAGTCAGCTCTGCTGATAAATTTGCTAGGCATATATTTCAATCGCTTAAACAGTTGAGCCACCTATAAATATAGGTACTATGAATTAATGACAAGCCGTAGGTACTTAATGAAGTAATCTGTATTAATTTACATAAACCACTTATATACATTTTAAACAGTTAACAAGATTTTTATAGAATTCAGGGCGTCTCCATTCTCACCCTGTTCATACTAAGATCCGTACAGACGGACGGACAGAGGGTCAATTATTTAGATTGGTGGCGGCGACCGTCGGACTCGTTGCTACGTGATGAACAGTCATCAGTGTACATACACCCTTAAGTAGTGAAAACCCAGCTTTAAAGGTTTAGAACGGCTCTAAAATTTATCGAGTGTGATAATGTATTAGATTGTACCTAAGGAAAGGTTTTAACTATTTGCTAAAAGTTTTTAAAGGTTAAAGCATTAAAATAAAAAAGATGCAGATATTATGTAATCATGATGTTTACCATCACGCTTAAAATGTATCCAAAATGTATATTAGTTAATTATATATAGGTTTTAAAAATACACACCTTCTTCAAATCTTGTACATGAATTGAATGAAAGTCCCCAATCCGCAATTTGGCCAGCGTGGTAGACTATGGTCTACACCCCTTTCATTGGAGAGACCCAAGCCCAGTAGTGGGACGTTATAGGATGAAATGTAACATGAATAGCAATTGATTGATAATTGATACTCAAAATAGTGAAGTTCATGATTAAAGTATTCTGATTATATTATGGACATTCATTTTATCAGTGATCTTTTTTTGTATAAGAACTATATAGGTGAGTAGAGAAAAAATAAGCTCTGTGCTTTAAAGTGGGTCTTTCTCTGATTTATTGAAACAGTAAAAAAAAAATTCGATGTTTGAGAAAATATCTTTATTTGAAAGATTAGTAGGCATACTTATTTGTCATGGTATATCAATGAAAAAAATCAAACAATATCTGATAGTTATCTAACTGTATTCCAGCCACCTATTTAAAACACGATTAAAAATACCAGCATCAGCCATCTCATTACAATACGAACCATTAAGCTTCGTGTTATTTAACATAACATTGTAATAACGCAAATATTACTGCAAAGTGGGTGCGTTTTCTGAACCCGTCGACGATTCTACATAATCTGATTAAGCTGTCATTCCAATGCAAATGTCACAGAAAACTCTCATAAATGAATTTTAATAATTTTAGGATACCGTTTAGAGTCTGGACGAAATGGAAACCTTCGTGGCTAAGAAATGAACCAAAGTCGGGTTGATTGTAGTTTATTTTTGTACTAACGTGTAAAAATTGCAGAGGAAGCTACTTATTATTATACCTACAATTAACTAAAATTATATGCTATACTGTTGGTTATGGGATACAAAATTTAGGTATGACTTTATATGACGCGTTTTTATTGGTAGCCAATATCAGTAACATGTTTTCAACGCCAATTTGTTAACACACACGAAATAAGTAAGAACACATGAGTTATTTTTTTGTGAAATATACTACTAGGACTACCGGAATTGTTTCCTTCAGTAATATAGATACTGTATGTATTCTCATCTAGTCTAGGTAAATAAAAAATAAATTTAAGGGTATGGTAGAATTGTTTCATATCTATTATAGTGTGGCGCGTTCCTGTCTTACTTACAACAGTTTGAATTCCAATCAGACTTTTACTTCGCTGGAGATTATGTTGATTGGTTTGGTCGCGAGATGTCACTTTGCCAAACATTTTGTAGACACCTCATAGATTAACTTTTGATTTGCAAGCAGTATCTGCTATGGAATAGATTTAAGTTAGGCAAAAAGAAAAAAAAACAACAAACTGAAACTAATTTAAATAACGCAAATGAACAACTAGTAACTTTACTATGTTCAAAATATTTATGGAATTAAAATTGCTGTCTATAATTAGGCTATTTATCTTTTATATGGCTCGTAAGTAAGTGCATCTATCAATATCTATTTAAAATGGAGAGGCAGCAAGGCTCTTAGTAATTTTGTGCTATGAAATCTTAACTGGAGTTCACTAAAAATGAGATATCCGATACTTATTTTCGTAAAATATTTATAGAAGGAATACACAAATTAGAGAATGATATTTGATTTTCCCAGCTACTGGATAATATAAGCTTATATACATAATCAATGAATAATATGTACTACAATTATTAGTCGACTAGAAGTACAAGTTACCTACATTTAATGATAATTAAAATACTGTGTGTTCAACATAATCACGGAAAAGGCAAAAAAGACTAAGTGCTCACTTTTACTTATCACAATTTTGATGTTTGTGACAGTGGCTGGCACAGGACAGAGTCAGTTGGAATTATATGACAGAAGCCTATAAACAGCAAAGGAATAAATGAAGCTATGTATAATGATGTTCATGTAAAATTTAGTAAAATACACCCCAACTAAAGACTATTAGAATGTATAATGCAATTATAATAACAACCATTCAGCAAATAACGGTTAGTAAAATTATAAAGAAAATGAAGCAATGAATATAAGTTAAAGTAGGAATGTAGGTAATATCACCGCGGCTCCAATAAAATCAAAAACAAAATCTTTGTTATCATGACCACGAAAGATAAGCTTCAAATATATTGGTGTTGACACATAGAAAAGTGGTCATTAAAGAAGAGAAAAATTGCTTGAAATCTGAAGTGTGTAGTTATGACGGGTGTAAAGAATAATGAAAACAGTTGAGAAGCGAGCGTCGACAGCGCTTGATATACGGTGGGTAAACGCGCGCTGACTAGCAAGTATCGGTTCATACGTTTTATGGGTGGTTCAAGTATTGAAAATGTAGCGACTTCAAGGCAAGAGAGAATTTCAATACATTTCTACACTGACAGTTGGAAATTAGTGCATGGTAAGATAATCATGTATTTGATTTCAAGAAATTAATATTTACATTATTTTTTTGGCCAAATATTACTTTAAAACCAAATATTTGTATAAATAAATAAAATTTACCAAAATTATTTTACGGGCAGACCATAATTAGAATGTCTACAAAATTTGAAAATAACCAAATAGACTCTGGTAAAGTTCCTCCTAGAAACTCTAGCTAGTCGCCTCTGAAGAGAGTGAGCTTCTGATTCTCGAACAATTTTTAAACGCTCTAGCGGTGTCAGCCACAAGTCAACTTTGCGAGGATAGCGTTGATCTCCTTTTAGAAAAGAAAAACAAAATGCTTTCGGATAACGTCACTAGGTTGGACTCTCTAAACTCTCACATCAGCTACACCATTTTAAAATATTGCCTTTTTGTTCCTAAATTTACCTACGTCTTAAGAGCCTGCCCGAACGCTCAGAAGTTTTGGAAAATTTAGATGCCACCCTTGATAACGCCTTAGAAAAAAATGAAAATTTAAACCTCGCTACAAATTCTTAGAACCAAGCAATATTACCTATTAGTTCGGGTGGTATAGGTATTAGAAAAATTTCTAGTATCGCTCTTCCAGCTTTTCTGTTATCGGTGCACAGTGTTTCAAAACTTTGCTCTTTAATTCTACGCACAAATTCAATTGCAATTCATTGTGCTTCCAAGGCAGTACAGGCTTGGAAGACTCTCTGTCCTAACGAAAATTTCCCGAAGGAACCAAATCGTCAGAAACTTTGGGATTTTCCATTAGTTCAGAATACCCGCGAAGCTTTAGTTCAAAATTCAATCAGTGATATTGACCGCGCAAGGCTTCTTGCTGTCTCAGAACACGAGTCGGGGCAATTTTTACATACACTTCCATCTTCTAACTTAGGAACACTTTTCGACAATGGCAGCTTCCGTATTGTTGTCGGCCTCCGTTTGGGTACTGCTATTGTCGAAAGTCACCGATGTCCGTGTGGCAGTGAAGTTGATAGGAGAGGACTCCATGGACTTTTCTGCCAACGCAGTGCAGGTAGGTTTTCTTGCCATGGCTCCATCAATGAGATCATCAAGCGATTAGTAAAAAAAAATAGAATACTATATTATTTTATTTTATTTAGAGTATACTCTTAATAAATTATGTTATTAATTATCTGTATTTTCGTAAATATGTATCAAGTTTTTTTTTCTATAAAAACAAAAAAAATATATCAGAATCTTTTGTCAAATAACTAGTTACTTAACTGTATATAAAATATAACTTTGTCATGCAATTATTTCGTGATTATTATTCTTAATGTAACCAAAACTTTATTTTTTTTTGGAATAATAATTTGAACGCAACTTCGTCGTAGAGCGTTTGTTATCACGACACCAAGGCACTTATAGCGAGAAAAATAGTCACTATAAATGGCGTGAATTTACGAAAAATGGTAGATAAAATGCTAATATAGGTACTGATACTAACATAATTTAATATGTTACCAATTTTTATGATAACAATCATAATAATATACCAAAGCACAGGCTTTGCCTGGTTTGAGACCTGAAAATCTTTGTGTGGATGTAGTTTCATATTATTTTTATTATTAATATTGACTAGTCTACTTAAACAATTCGATTATATTGTCTCAGTTTTAGTTATAAATATTAAATTATACCTAATCTCCTTTCTCAATGTAACAAGTAAAAGTATATACAAATAAGTACTCGGGCAAATTTGCCCAGACTTTCAAACGATACCTTTTTTTCATTAACGTGAAGAAATTCTGCATGCATACCGCTCCACCACAGGGAGGCAGAGCAGTTATGTGGGACCGACTTATCGACCTTACTCCAGGGTGTTACTCCCGGCCGATAGTGGAACACAGGAACGCTGTAGTACTCGTCCGCAACCCACCACGGCTATCCTTTACTGAACCCATATCGTGGGGTTACCTCCCGTTGCGGTACGCCAAACATATGACGAACTGCAACTTGCTCAAGAACCATACCACTAAGTACTCCTGCGACGGTTATTAGTGGCCTCGTCGCTTGCCATCACGGCCGCAACATACTCGTATAAACAAAGCTGCGGCCTCATCACTTGAACCATTTAACGATAATGACCACGCCATAGTCACGGAAAGTAGAAAGAGCGAGGCTCATCAATACCATCAGTCCTCTACCGCAGTGGCCCCATCCTCGTCTGCGCTGTCTTACGTCTTTGCAGCCCGCCTCAGTTGCGGTGTCCCTATAAAAACCGCATTCTACCTCAGGTAGCTGCTCCGACATTGTGGCAAGGCTTTTTACTGAGTCGGCCTTAATTTGCTAAAGGAAAAAATAACAGTTTTCCGTCACTACTTCGAATTTTAATTCATTCGTATATTGGCAGAATATATTTACAAACTCGTTACAAAAAAAACACTACCTAATTTGAGCTGAAAAACCGCTATCGCTTTTGCCTTATAGCTAAACACCAAAGCTGTTTCATACGTGGAATTTTTACGTAAGCTCCACTACCTTACACTACCTACGTTTGAAGCATTTATTTCGAAAGCTCTCCAATCGATGTTCCGTACTTTGCTTTCAAAATAAGTTAGATTAGATGACGATATAGATTGTGGTAGAAAAAGCTTGAGTAGTATGTTAATTTTACTGTTGGTCATTCTAGTAAGGCAATAGGGAGATATACAGCACTGTTTACCTAAATGATAATATAGGTAAACAGTGCTGTCGATATAATTATTTGATATAATTATAATAAGATATATAATAATTATATTTATAAAATTTCTACAGAAGTGTTTTTATAAATATATTTATTCTATACTATGAACAGAAATTAAAATAATGTGAAATAATGGCTAAAATTATAGTAGAATTATAATTAGGTATTATGTTACACGTAGGTAAAAAATATGTTACATAATAAGTACTTGTGGGAATGAATAAGAAACGAATTCCCAAATCTCAGCAATATTTAAGTAGTAATTATGATAACCTATTCAAAATAATGGCCAATATTTTCCCACTGCGTCTAATATTAAAAAGCTTTTTATAAAAACACCATGCCGCGTTTTTTCCTATCAAATCGATTGAATTGCTTATTAAAATGTTTGGAATGATGGCTGAGGAATAAATACACTATTAGACCATTTGTATGTAAATCTGGACGGTTAACGGGCTTTTTAGATTACCTACATTGTATCTGCTTTAGAGTTTAAATGAACGAAAGTTTCTGTGAGTGAATATATTATTATATCTTCTACATGAATATTATCCAGGAATAAAGCTACTGTAACCTTAGTAGGTATATTATATAGGAACGCAATATTATTTTAGAACTGTGCAAATATTCACTGCATGAGAGTAAACGTGATGTGAAAAGTTGGGTTCAAATAAAACAATCGTTCCAAATTTCATGTATGCTGGTAACTTTGAACTGAAAATTGCAATAAATACGTTTTGAAATGTTTATAAAGGCATAAACCTTTTTTATGACTCGAATACAGTTAATTTTGTGAAAAATTTTGCGTTTGTCTTCAAGAATTGTTTTTCATATATTATTATTTTACTAGTTTTTTATACATCTAAAAATAGAAATGAGTAGGAAATACGTTCGGAGGGTAGCAATTTGTTGTGACAATAACTAAGTTCAAGTTTTAAATTATGTAACACTCAATAAGAATAGATATTTAAAATATTATATAGCTTTATTCTAGCTCAAAATATAAGGCCACATGGCAAAAAGTATGCGTACACGTCAACTACAGTATTACTAGTATGAAGTAATATAGCCCAAAAAGGTGTAATCGTATTAAAAAAATATATAACTAAAATATATTCACTATATCTCATATTATCCTCATTATTATATACATATTAAATATGTAAAATTAAATATATTAAATATTTAATATACATAACAATACATGTTTATCAATTAGTAGTTCAACCGTATGTACATTAAGGGCATCAAGGGGATAATTTAATCGATCGTTTAAAAACATAGTGAAAGATATTGAACGCACATTGTAATTTACTTGCATATGAAAATTACATCATAATTCTTTACTTCTTATCTTATTCTATATAAGCTTGAAGTTAAATAATATTATTCAATCTCAAAATATCTGATGTTTATAATTCATCGCATAACTTTCTCCAACCAATCAGGTTACCATAGAAATTCTAAAAATGCACCGCATACATACATCGCCTTACGAGAACATAGATATACCAGCAAATAAAAAGTGTATAAAACTTTTTTCATCCGAAACCAACGACAAAATTATTCAAATGGCACATCGCAGGCACTAATCTCGGGACAGAGCCGAATTAAATTAACGTTACAGTACATTGCCGCTTTTCCGATCCCTCCCTCTCCTTTTTCTACCAGTAATAAGGCCAGCTACAGCTAACTAATTAGAATTAATTAGTATCGCTCTATTTTCGTAATGAGATCGTAGCGAGATACCGGCCCGAGTACGTAATACGTGCGTTTAGTGTTGAATTTATTTTGGGGCGGGTTTAGGGAGCCAGGTAGGTGGTACTCATAAGAATGTAGCTGTTTAGTTTTAGTGTAAAATTTGAATTAGACGCATTAATTTAATAAACTTTCGTCTGAGAACTGGCATCGTTATAGAGAACGTCGTTTAATAAGGTTAAATAAGTAAAAACTTTGTGCTTTTTAAACAAATATTTTGTTAATTTAGACTAATACAGTGACTAAAACTAGTTGTAAAACCTCATTCTCGTTCGTTAGAAAGTTTTTAAGGATGATTATGTCTAGAGCGAGATTAGCGTTTCAGAGCGATGTTTATATGTATATCTGCTCAGGTCTGGGTAGGGTGGATTTTATACCTGCAAGTTTTGGTCTTATTCAGTTTAGAGCATTGTTGATAGTTTGGTTTGAGTGTTCGTCTACCAACGCGTTTTGACCGATGTTTATACCCAGCTGTCTGTTCGAGGAACCACCTCCTTTATGAGACTGTTATCCTGGTCTTGAGAATTTCTGCTCGACCAACCTGCACGGCCGCAGTAAAACCCAAGTGCAGTGCATTTTTAAAAGGGAACGCCCCGGGGCCAGCTCTGGCTTTTCATTACTTTAAATATTCAGTGATGTGCAATGTGTCCCAGCATCGAGTCCCATGTGACGCCCGCTCGGTTTCCGGATCGGTGAGTACGCTTTCACATTTACACCCGACCCTTTTAGCATTCATCTACTTCAGGCACTCTGTTCTAGCAGCTATAAAATTAATCGCACCGTACTCAAAATTAAAGTTATGCCCTATAAAAATATTCGCACAACAACTCAGGGACCCGATAGCCTCGTTAGTTAACATCGCCCGCTACGGAACTCGTCGGAGAGATAATTTTCGTCCTCGGTCCGGTGTTAGGGCCGCGCACGCCCGACCGTCAAGCTCGACATGCTCCGACATTAAACACTCCCAAAGGCTTCACTATATTTGCAGAATTATTCCCTGAAGTGAACCCTTCGCGTAGTCTACAATTACCTTCCATTCAGTTAGAGCTGTTCCTCGGAAAATAAAATAAAATTGAGCCTGAAAATAAAATGAAATATCGAGATACGGTCCAATTACCCTACTTGGAGCGAGCTTTACGCTCACTGTGTATATGTTTATGCAGATGTAATTTGAAACGTAAATTTTGTGCAGCAATTAATGCGTTGGCGCAGCTACATGTCAACGCATAAAATGCAGACGAATTTATAAGCCTGGGAGGTAGGATCCGACGTTAATTCCCTAGATTGTGATGCAGTGTAAACCTGCGGGTACCGATATAAATAGTTGCTCTGAATCGCTCCGCCAAATCAACATTGTAGCGTACACTCATGTTCATAATTACTGGTTTAAGGCATTTTTTATCCTTTCAAAAATAACTGCAGCTATCTTGAGGAGGAGACGCACGTCTCAAGTTTTTCATCATAAGCTCCTCAAAACGTTAAATTTATTTCAGCCCGGGAGCGTTGAATTAAGAGCCGGCTTAATCCTTTCGGAACGAACTAAACCCAAATCATAAAGATGGAACAACGTAACTTGTACCGAGTAAAGTCAAATATTATCCTGTGAGAAGATTAAAGAGTTATTAAACTGATGTAGCCCTCTTCTAATAAGACATTTCGTCTAAAAAATTCTTATAGGTTTTTTTATGGCTGCAAATTATACTTGAATGTGAAATGAGATAATGCAATTATTTATTGTAAATGATTGAATGAGTATATACAATTATATCGCAATAATTCAAAGCAAAACTTAAATATTAAACTACACGGTTAGAGGCAGAATATGTTGGCGATTTTACATATACAAGACTTAATACTTTTATTATATGCAACTAAATGCTCCACCAAACACTACTAAGCCAGTAATATAGTTACGTAAACACGATGACTCTATCCAAAAACCACAAATCCATGGCATGACGCAAAGGAATGCTGAGAAAAAATAATGGAAGCTACAAATGGTGGGATCGTGCGAAAAAAAAGAACTGTCACACTCATGGCGGTCGGCCATTTTGGAAACGGGACGGGAGGGGGCGGCGCTATCGGTTGATTTATTCTATTATCAGGCGTCCGGGACTTGATTGACTTGTGCTGATGACTGTACTTGAAACAATTTAGTCTATGATAGAATGTCTGTGTAATCGTCGTCACAGTGCTGCTACAGTTGTTAGTTTAATAATGAATGCTCGAATAGATAGCAAACATATGTATACGTAAGTACCTACATGAGGTAATGATATGACTACAAAACCATATATAGGAATATGTTGTGTTGTATACTTAGTAGGTGTGGTAATTAAATTAATTATTCAAACATACTCAGTAACCGTGTAGATGCTAGATGATAAATAAAAGTGAATATTAGATATAACTATTTGTAACTATTTATATGATCTATATTTCGATGAAACAAGTAGGTGACATGATACATTAATTTTCTTATACCTAATGAAGTTTCAAATGAGTTAATCAAAAAGTAAGAAGATACTAAATCCTTATCTCCATTGGTTTAGCCTTTACATATAACACAGCTGTGGTAGGTAATAATTGAGTACTCGTAAAATTAATGATTTTTATTTATCAATATCATTAGCGCTGTAATCACCGGGCTGAAATGCGAAACATCCTCGCTAATGTGCCGACGGTATTTCTACTTGTCGCTGACTCTACATTGTAAGAAACAGCTTATACAGAATGAGATACTTTGCTTCGAATAATCCAAAGCCTTAACAAACTAGCAGAGATCAGACCGTTTTATGCCTTACAGCCTAAAGTTTACGTTTGAAATCTTATTGGTACGTAATAAAAGTTAAATTGTTTTGTCAGAAATCGTTTTGGATTTAGCCGCAACATTGTTCCATCGAGATTAGTCCGGCTATGAATGCACCGTCCTTTTCCAACACAAAATAAAGATATTGAATTTTGATAAAACTTTCCACATCTTATAATACATCTGATATCTTTTAGTGACATGCCTATTTTATTGTATGTAAAGATAGTTGTTGTATTAAAAAGTCATTTCTTATTGTAATTCATTAATAGCTGAGAGGTGGTTTCACTCCGCGGTATAATCCTACTTATATCATATCCTTATTACTTATACTTGTTATGAATTTTAATATCTCGAATATACATGTTTAGTTTTTTTTAAAGCAGCTGTAAAAATTTAGATGGACGTTAACGCTGACTCGACATAGGTATGCCTACCTTTATCAGTAGGTATGTTATTTAATATTTTTATATAAAACTGCATACAAAACTGATTTAAGGACTTCCAGATTATTATAAATAAAGAGATATTAATTTACGCATACATTTAATTATACTGAAGGTCCGAAAGCTGAAGCGACATGCAAAGTAATCAAGACATCAAGATTCGCAAAGTTATTTAGTTAGGTACAAACTTAGTTAATGGCTTGAAGACTACATGTATTCTTAGCAAAGTTAATTAGTTTTCTAGAAACAGAGAGTTTAATTAGACTTGTCGAACGAATATGTGAGGGCAAATATATCTAAAACGACTGAAACTGAGTTGCCCAACTTTGTCAACATTTCTTGTTAGAATTTATATCCTGAACTTTAGATATAAAATCTACCGTTTGAATATATGGTTCTCGTGATTGTAATTTTACATTGCCAAATTTATTTATTATTCTTTTATGAAAATATTACAAATAAATGATAGAAATTATTTCAGTAACAATTTTTGTAACAATTAACAATGTTAGAAACTAAAATCTTGGAGAGCAATATTTTCAAGTAAATATTACGGTATAACTTTCTTCAAACCTAATTTTGGGGAAATGCCTCTTCCAAAACTAGATTACTCAGTTTTTTCCCGGCGGAAAATTGAGGAAAATTTTAAATTCAGCCCCTTGCGAGGTTCATTAACCAGAGTTTTCTTTGACAACTTTGTACCCATTCGCTTTCTTTGGAGAAATTGTGCGCACAAAGTCCTCAGTAAGACATTTTCTTTTATCTGAAGGCAGAACTTCTAAGACGGTGTTACAGTATGCTGCAGTGCTATACCTCATACCTAAAGAAAGAATAAAAAATTGTTGTATTTTATTGTAGCTATACCTAGTAAATAAAATAACATGCCTTGAGCTTAACAGTCTATATAATTACTCAATTGTTATACAAAGTATATCAAGTTTAACAGACAAAAATAAGCTCCTAAGAAATTTTAAAAATTGTTATTGCTATAGAACTATATCAAACTTGTCTACTGACTTACAAGGTACACTGTGACATTGACGAGGTCCCGGGAAAAGGCATTATCTCGGAGTACGAGCGAGCGCTGCGATTGCGTAATCACGGAATCTACTTTGATTGCGTTGCTAAATTGTGCCAAGCCGCGGTCGGCTCTACATTTGATTTGTCAAAGATTGAATTTGTAAACATTGATAGGCTCGCAGCAGGATGATACATTTAATATCAAGAATATTGAAAATCACATTCTAAAACCACCGGGTACTAGTCAGCTCTAAGGGGTGGTCCCTTATAGTGCATATGTATTTCTATCAGTGTTTTAGTAATTAGTAATTTAATTAATTTTAATATGCAAGGATATGAAAAACTCAAAGGTGTGCAAGGAAAAATTCGCAGTTTTTTTTTTCATTTGAATTTGTATAATTATAAAACGCTAAAAGAATATAATGAATTATGTTGTTTAAATGTTTTTAAACGTAAAATTCGTTTTAAATAAAAAGAATTTAGAAAAATATGTGTCGTAAATTCAGGACTTTAATCTATCGGATTACGTTATTAATTCCACCTATCAAGCTTTGATAGGGTTCAATTTTCCCCGAACCCTCACCTGTACCTTTCCTCACGTAATTATTTTCCATACAGGGTTGTCTATATCCCGTCCCGGTAATTTCACAATTTCACGCTGAGGTGGAGTTTGAAGGTCTCGTTTCCCGGGACCGGATCCCAAGGACCGAATCCCGGTTCTTCGGAACGTTCGGACCCAATCCCATTGTTAATGTTCCGAAGCGGATTGGTCCGCCACATGTAGAAAATAATTATAAAGCCATCCGCTCCGACCGACTGGGCCGTGCATAGCTTTACGGTACGTGAGAACTATGCCTTAATGCGACGGAAATTACATACTGGAGAATTACTATGAGCAATAATTTACTGTCTCCGTGTAAAGCACTTGTCTCACCGCTAACGACTGGCTGGACGACATCGTTTTGCCTTGATATACTATTAAATTGGATAAATTATTAAAACATACCTGAACTATTTTAGTAAAACTACGTAGGTTTATTATTTTTATTCATGTTAGTTTGCAGAACCTATAGGTATAACATACTGTTGTTACTAATAAAATAAACTAAGCGACATTTACTTCTATGCTATACAAGTAGGTGTTAGCTTTAGCTGGGTGATATTTAGTTTATATATTATGTCACTTGACTTCTCGGATAAAAAGAAGAGATCACATGTTCTTAGTGTGTATTTCAATAAAATTTGTATCGTGTAACGTAATTTTATTTGATGTCAATTGGTTAATAAATAGTAATTTAGCTATACATACATGTACCTATGCATTTATTTTCTATCTGTCTCAATTTGTTCCTCATGTCGGGGTATGACAAATTCCTAAGCAGTGGGCAGGTAGGTATCGTTTGTTAAGTAGTTACTCCGTTGCTTTATGAATCGAGCTTTACTTACACGATATCGACGTCAATTCATTACTTTTTACGACGCGAATACAGGAAGTATCTAATTTAGACGCCTACTTAATATTTTTGTCAGTTGTTGTCTAGTTTGTTGCCGCCAATACCAAAAGAGCGTGGTGACAATTTGTTTTCATATCCGGTCTTTCCTTTTAGTAGGTATTCTCAGCGAGAGATAATAAAAATCTTGTTCGTATAACTCAGCCGCAAGTTCCACAAAACTCTTGTCAGGGAATGGACGATAATCCACCGCTTAGTCATCCTTATTACGCAAAAAAACTTTTCCTTTTGAATACCCCCTTATTTTTCCAGCGTGCGACCCCTCTTTATTCATAAGCCGCTGACGTAACTTTGAGATCCCTAAATGAATGGTTGTTCGTTGTTTTACGGGTCTATTCACAATGCTTTTGCTTGGAAACTTCAGAGATTTGGCCGCCAGAAAAAGTGGAGAGATTTCGCCATGAAATTATATGACGCCCGCCAAATTATTGTATTATCTCTGAATTTCTTTAGTTGATATATCGGCTGGTTTTTATTCATACTTAGAAAACCATAAAGTCTTGACAAGTTATAATCATTACTTCAGTAGTTACTTAAACATTTATACGGTAACTTTTTCTAGAGATTGGTGAATTGTTTACTTTTAAACACGTTACTAAAATAAAGGACCTAGTCCATTGGCACGTTCATTGGCTAAAATACGGCGAACAAATTTGGTTTAACTACGTATAAGACATCAATCATTTGACCAGTTGCATGGCTTAAAATTAGCATTACTTTTGTCTTTTTAAGAGTATATTTAGTAGTAAACACAGGTAATCTTATTAAAAAATAAGTCCAATAAGTAAACAAGTGGTTAGAAGCGACTTCTAAATCCGACTGCTAAATCTTTAAACCTTATGTATCTTAAACAAACCATTTCTTATTCCGAACTCCAATATAACGTATTAGTAATATATTCGTACTCGCCATTAAAAACTCTTTATTTTGATACCACAATAGATATATTTTGAAAAAAAATTACCTATTTTTTTCAATTTTAATGTAAACTAATTCAAAACTAAATCTATTGACACCACTTACATAAAAATAGAATGCGCGGTTTAGGCTCTAGGACCTGCTAAAAAATATATTTGTATACCTACATACATACACTCGAAAAACATAACCCTTCTTCTTTCGCAGTCGGGTAATAAAAAGAAACTCATACCATCAAAGTCAAACTCAATAAACCTGCAAAATAAAGCAAAATTCATTGAAAAACTTGTAGTGGGACATTTATTTTTGGAGGTTATCAAATTATAGTAAGTTTTTAAGACGGGTTTAAGTTTCATACAAGATTTGGAATTTAAATAAGATGCAAAAATTAGGTACCTATTATGATATGTAAAATTTGTTATGAAGCTTCTTTCTTGTCACTAAACGACAAGTGATTGTTAAAAATACTCACAATTAATATTACTCGTAGGTAAGTAACATTTGATGATATTGGTCTGGTCATACGCCAACTCATTATCAATTATTTCAATGCGCGAGTTTCCTTAAACGGGTCTAGTCCTACTGTTTGGATTAATTAATAAGCTAGCCTTTAGAGGATTAAAATGAAACTACGGAGTCGCAATGGCGTGTCGCAGTCTTTAAGCAACAATGTATAATATTCAATTAGCCGGTTACTTCAAAGCGTTTAGCATTTGTGCCCAATGATATTCAACGGCAATCTAACCAGTCGATTTGTTGTACATTGTATATAATGGCTATATAAACGTTGTTGTAAATAAGCGATAAAGATAAACAATATTATGTAAATAAAGATGCACCTAGAAGAGTACAGACAGAGATGTGTTCTATACGAAATTGAGACGAAACAAGATTTTGCAGAAGGACAAACACCTTATCGTATTATTTTGTACTATGAACTTACCTGCCTATTATAATAAATACTAGCAGTTCTGCAAACTGTTGTTCTTGCGATCAATACTAAGTGTTGGTGCAAGGCAAATAGTGAAAATAACTTAGGTATCAATTATATAAAAATAAAGTTTTGATTTAACCTATTTTAGTAGCTTTCTACCTATTTTATAAATACAAATGCTGGTAAATGCTTTCTACGAATTTAATTTTCTTAGCGTGAGTTTTTGCCGTTACGTAGTCGAGTAGCGATGGTAAACAAACAACCTAAAGACTGTTAACCGCAGAAACGCCCGCCCTGTTTGATTACAAAGTAGGCAATAGCCATTGATACAGTATTACAGCGGAGGTAATCGGTAATTCCATTGAATACTTGAGCCATGCCATGTCATGTGAGATGCTCATTATCGTGGATTTGTTTTTGCCATTGGGTAGGTATAGTAACGAATGGGTATAGTTACGAATGGTTTTGGCGTTTTATTTTGACACAAAAGGTTTACTAAAAACTGAATAGTAAATATTTCAGTGTACGATGAGGTAAAAATGCGGATAGAGATTAGAGTGGAATATGCAGGTCTAAAACAGGTGCACGATTAAAGCAAATACTTATATGCTAAGCATGGAAGAAATCAGTAGATTTTGAATTATGAACTTATGTAAATATTAGGTGTGTCTACTTTATTTACCATCTGAGTTGTAGGCACGACTTTGTCATACAATATATTTATCATTAAATAATAATACTTTTATTATATAGTTTTTTATATTTAATATTTTCGTTGCTATTACAGAATTTCATTCTGTAGAGTTAGTATTTTCTTATAATGAGACTGGAAGTAATATATAAAGTGACTTGGTACTAATACGTGTTTTTAAACGTAATGTTTTGGACCTTATTTTCATAACTAAAAATCAAATCACCTACACGTGTAATCCAAATCAATTTATGAGGTTTGACGTAAAAATAGTTCTTACGTTACGATATAAAACGAAATTCATCTTGGTTTATGCAGATAGGACGACAGTAAGCACCGCTTCTAGCGAAGGAAAAATTTGAATTTGGATTTAGCTAGTGTAGCAAGCAGGAAACCCTACGGTGACTACCACGGAAACTCGCTTTTAAATTAAAGTATAAAAATATTAGATACAGGGCTTAGAAACCGCATTACTCGCTACGTAAGGTAAAGACTGTTAAGATTCTACGTAGGTAAATGTGAGAACCTCTTTTGAGTTTCTATTTTTAGTGTACAAAATGTACCTAAAATATTATTCCGGCTTCACCCACGTTAAACAACAATAGGATACTAGCTGATTTATATTTAGCTAAATTAAACTAGTACTTACCTCATTTATTTAGTACAAGCTTTAATTGCCGACAAAATTCTTAAAAAATCCTGTAAAATGTATTGTTGAAAATTATATTATTTTCTATTCTCAAATGGACATACTCAATACCATGCGTGGGTTTGGATTTTGGTGTCTACATTCGATAGATTAAGTAGATTCGAGAAAATTGCACTACTATTAGTGTCATTTTGTTTAAAAGTTTTGTGTTAGCTAAATTTTCTGTACTAAATTAGATATCTATTTGATACAGCTGAAACCTAATCATCTACCAATTCCCTCCAAAAATCTAGTAGTAGGCGCCCAGCCCAGTATCAAGCTTCTCTTTACGAGGCGAGGCTAAAATGCTGCTCTCGAGTTTGGCTGGAAACTGCTCCGGTTATATGGAACGGAGGCGGAGTGAGCGAGCGGCCAAATGGGCACCTCTCGGCAGCGCTACGGGCGGCCGTTTGGCCCGAAATGGCGGGCTCTATTACGTATTACTATGGGCACTGATCTTAGAGTTGATTCTATGACAAAAGTTGTTTCAAAAAAATTAACTAGTAGTTTCAATACATTTTTGAAATTGTGGCTACATTTTTAACTACTCAATAAATAAAACACTTGACCGATTGTTTAATATTCAAATTTTTATATAGGGTACTTTTGGTCTATACTTTTTCGTTCTTATTGATAATGGTTCTGTAAATCGAGCCGCACTGCACTTTTTGATGAAATCATATATTATTTTTTTAATAATTAGTTTTTAGTTGCAAACTTTTGCAAAAAATTATGTACTCGTACCTAGTAGTGGATACTCGTACTTTTTAACCATAAATTTTCTAACATTGCTACATTTGTTTTAGACTAAAACATTTTAGGTTTTAAATACAGTGATATTATATGTTACATATAGTTCAAAGATCCATTAGTAGATTAACTATCTCTATGTGTATTATAAATAAAGTTAAATTATATTAATAATAAAACTTTACATAGGTACATATTAATATACGCTCTATTAGTTTCCGTTTGCAGTTTATCTATATTACAAACAACTGTTTGAAATTTTTACATATTTTTATCCACCAACACTTATGAATACAAATTTTTTGTTAACATGAAAATATATGTTTTCCAGAAATGTATCACCAAATGAGCTAAGGTAAAAATGAAAAATAGGAGATAATTTTACCCAAGAAGCGGGGAAGTTTGCTGCGGCACTATGCTGTCTAATAATATTCTCACAGTAGCATAAAATTGGTATAATAACTAGATATTAGTCAAACATTATTCATAGAAAGTGATAGGAAAAGCATCAAGCACTTGCCATAACGACACGTAATACGCAACATTATCGGACCCAAGAGGAAGCTTGCTTAAGTCCGTTACATACAAATGCCTTTCATTAACTTGTCGATGTTCCGTCCGAGAGCTACGGTCTTCAACGCTATTGTGTTCAAGACTACAACTACAGCATTGCAGTAGTATTTCTTGAACGTAAACAAAAATATGTACAGGCAGCCAAAAAAGTGAATTGAGGCTGTAAGGTTCAATTTTCTTTGTACGCAAAGGAACCTACGCAAACAAATTTCGTTTAAATTATGAATCTGACGTTCAGGTCACTTTGTCGGAACTGGTTTACTTTTGTATGGTACGCATATAATATAATGCAAGCTTTTGGTTAGAATCCATGTTTTGTAAAGTCTAGATATGCTTTATAAATATGGGCTTAAAATATATGTTCAACGAGTTAAATGATTCATGTACTTACTCAATACCGTTGTTAAACCCTGTGATAAATCAGGTAAAAATGTTTAGGCATATTAATCGTTACTTGCAAGTAAAGTTAAAGTAGAAAACATAAGTTTTAGCTAAGCACTAACACATGCACAATACACCCAGAATCGACGAAAGATACTCGTATTGAAGATAATCGATCGAATACTTGCCCCGGCCGGAATCGAACTTATGTTCACTAGCTCTCTGCTAGATCGTCTGAATACATAAAAAAGAATTGCGAAAATTCTTAATTTCCTTTTTAACGCAGTGGAGACGTATCCTATAGGTATCTAAATATCTTTCTTTGTAAATCAATCCCGAAAGCCAATCAATCTTTTTAATAAATCACGTATCTCACAAAAGCTATCAGCTTGCGAGATAACATAGGTATTGGAGTAGTAAAGTAAATGAGATCTTTTCGGCGCAGATGCACGTATACCCGAGCATCCTCCCGTCATTCGGGTATATACGGGTAAATTCGGGTATACTCGCTCAGGGCACGGAATAATAATGTTGACAGTACCCTAGCTCGCATGACTTTTGGTAATTACAAGATGATAACCCAAGATAGAGCTGCGTGGTTGACGTAAAATGATAATTTAGAAGGAGAATTTATGCAAAAAGCTTGTCGAACTTTTATGCAGAGGCTTCCTGTTTTGTATAATGTAGGCGAATGTCAGAAATTGAGCACTGCTCTTACTGATTAATATTTTATGTCTTTGTTGTTGTTTGTTTGTTTGAACTATAATGTGAAAGACTTTCAGTTCAGCTAAATACTAAAAGAAATAGAAAAATCTTTTATTTTGTTTTATTAAATCTGGGAAACGCTTGCATTTCGACAGAGAAAGTTTTCGTAAATTTTCAGCGTACATTTAGTGATCACCTACTGAAGCAAAACATTGTTAGGACTGCTCATTGGCCATTGAGTCCTTAAAAACAGTCACAATATGAGTTTCAGTGAGACATGCTCATCTCTAATCTTGAGAGGAGATTCGTGCCCAGCAATATACATGTAATTATTTGAGTTTGTTTGAAAACTAATGGTATGGTAAGTATTTCGTGATCCGAAGGCATCTATGAAGCTGAAATACTGCACGTTCACTATTATGGAGCTTACCCGTTCGGAAACCATTCAGATAAGGCATGATATGAATTCGGATTTAGGACTTGTCTTTCGTTTTTATATTTGGTAAATCTACCGGCAGATATCCAATATTGATTTCATAACATTGATTAAATAAATCAGCACCATTTTGTTTTTATTATAAGCTTCAATAATCTTTGCGTAAAAACTAACAGCTTCTTATTATATAAAATGTTGCTATATCCACTGGATATAAGAGAACATTGGTCCAAAACAAGCTTCTTCGAATATCGTGACACATTTTCGATGTAAAATATTCATGTATCCTTTCATATTTGACAAGAAACGCAACCCGTGCTGTGATCGCCACTAAAACGCTTACGCAAATATAAAATACAATCTCCTTGAAATCCAATCTAGCGACCGACCTCATCAATATTCTGCCGGCTTGTTATTTTCCTCAAGGCTTTAAAACAAAACAAAAGCGCCTCTGTTATTTAACTCGTTTCCGATACGACCTATTTTGTCGTATAACAAAATTTCCTTTCAGAATAAGTTTGTGAGAGATCTCATTTGTCTCCGCGAGATGGAAGTCGTCACAAGAATAACAATAGGTAAATTTATGTAAATGAGTACCGTTCTACGTAACAAAAAGGAAATGAGCCGAGTGGTGTGAGGCGTTCAATTTGATTGTCAAACGGTTTTTGTTCGAGACGTTTTGAAATTACGTAGTCCCGTATATAGATACGTACCTGCCCTTTTTAGTTTAGTGTTATTGGTATATTGTTCTCGTATGAGAGCTGTACATTGATACCCCTTTATAACCTTCTTATACAAATGTCACGTGTACATCAAGCTCAAATGTTTTGGTGTTATTTTGCTTCTTAGCCTCAGGTTACCGTCATATCTCTTGAAGTGTTGTGTGTACCTTGTAGTCGTATAATATGTTAACTTGTTATAAAAGTAAACTTATATGAGTGTGGGAAATATTTTTATTGCATTGACAGATATTTCAATGTTAAGAAATCTCATGGTTTGACAAAACAACGGTTATTAAACTGAAAATATTTAAACTATTGCTATACAAGTCAATATAATTTTAGGGACTACAAGTATGTGGTATACCGATTTTGTAACCAGATCCAATATAGGTATCTCTATTTTTTATTCTTTGATGTTTTTTATAGTACTCTTGATAAAATTGCTTCATTTGCACTCTTATCTAAGAGATTTCATTTTTTTGTTTCATAAAGAAAATGAGTAGTGGCGCTGAGGTTATTTGCTCGGATTCATAGCAAAAGTTTTTCTTTAAGCAAAATATTTACATGCAGTAAATATATTTTTATAGAGGTTTCGGCGAAAATGTTTCCAAAGTTGGAGAGCAATCTCTCAAGGGAACAAACATGTCTATTACTCGTATTTTCATGGCCGAAGAAAAATATCAACTTTGTTGCAAACTCTGGCGGAAACTAATCCAACTTTCGGGGTAAAACCACGTGATGGTACACCGACACTGCCACATAAAAATAATTTGGTTATTTAGTTTTGATTTCTTCATGACGAGAATTACCAGCGGGTAGATCCTTTACGTTACCTTCAGTGGCATACCTTACATTTACGTATTACAAAACTATGGTGTCGTATCGTCCTACTGCGTAGAAACTTATTGAAACGATTTTGCATAACTTTATGCAAAAATAATTTATTGATATATTGCTAGTAAAATTTTATATGTTAAGAATTTAGAGATATTATTATGAGTTATACGAATTAGTATTATATAAAAGAACTTATTAATTTGGGTATTGTTTCCTGAACAAACACGTTATTTTAGTACAGGTGATTCAAATAACAGTTATATATAAAATTATGAAATTGCTGCTTAAATTAACCAATAAATATTAAACTAAACAAAATACAACACAAAACCAATAAACATTTTTTTTTCCTATAATTAAGACTATTCCAGTTAAACAAGAAAAAGGTGAAAACAAGAGCAGACAACTTGTTTTTGTTTTGACAGTTCGCCGCTTCAAACGGTGTCAAAATGTCTCTTATTTTCAATCTCTATCATGCTTTCCTCAGCCGATAGCTCTGGTAATAACAGGAACAAGTATTGATTAAGTTTTGATTTATTGTATGGTTTTGGTAAGGGTTAGTATTCATATTTCTTGTTTGCTTCAAAACATGTAACCCAATCTATTAACTCTGAGTATAGGTACTTACCTACCTTGATGATACCAAAACTGCTTTGCAATAAAATTTGGTCATAGAATTATTAATTCATAAATTTACATACAGTTTCTTATTCCATAGTAAGAAACACGCTTACATTTTAACAAAAACAAGAGAAAATTTGGTGCGTCTGTGCGTCATTACATTTTCCTATTTACTCATGTAGGTAAGTGTTTCGCCGTGGAGGCATAACGCAAGGGTTCTCTTTCATTTCCGACATAAATATAAACGTAGGTTGTACCTACCTCTTTTACTTTATTCAGAGCGTGTCGAAAGTGGAAAAACCTCGCAAAACTTTCATTGCATGCGGAGCTTACCTACACGTGTGTGTCACATAGCCGAAATATCTGCCAATTTCATTTCTCTGCTTACCTCCCTTGAGCGTAGTAAACACCTCCCCCTCCCGGCCATTTCTTCCGACCTCACCCCCTTTCCGTGTGTTTGTCCAACTGATATTCTTGAAGATACACAACCATTGCAGCGAGACCCGCTCCGTCTCTCTAAATATTCAACCGCCACTACAAGCTAAAAGGTTTTACTCAAGAATTCAAGGGTTCTCCGTGAAGTGGTTAGGAATTTAAAGTTGAAATCTTTCTGCAGTCGCTTTGGAGCAAACATGATTATTTGTCTAGAAACTTTAAAAGATGGATGAGGATAATTTGAGCTAGGGATAAGAATGTCATTTTATTGTTAACGGTATCAAGTTGTATAAAAGTTTAAAAGTAAATAGATTGAGTTTTTATATAGGTACTGACTAGCTGCACCGTGTTGTTTACAACATTTTGAACATTTTGATAATTTTAAGGAAACACTTCAATATACCGGGATTATAATATGCTTTGTGTCCATTTAGTAGTTTGATCATGAAAGAGTGACAAACAAACACAGATACATACATACTATTGCTTTTATACTAGGTATCGATTAGGAGTATAAATTTTACATCAGTGCTCATGTCTCTCCTGAGCAGGGCGTATATGCCACTATATATTACATAATTATCATCATAAGTCATACACCTACCTAGGTATATGATAAATAACATTTTTGATCGTTATAGTCTCGATTTCTAAAATACTTTAGTTATTAAAACTTGATAAAAAATTGAGGTTAAACCAGAATTTATCATCATCTCATTTCAAAGCGTAATTAACAATCTTAACAAATTTACTAACGAACTCTCATAAAAAAAAATTAAAAAAATTTACAATTATCCCCTTAAACATACATCGTACTTTTCCTCTGACGCGCCCTCAGGGTTAGCCCCTCGAGAGTTTGCGCCACAATAAATACCGACTAACACGTAATAGGGCCCATCTCCAAACAATCAGTACAGGCGTTCGATCAGAACTCTTATTGGCTACAAGTGCTCTTACATCAAGCTGTTTACGTATCCTCATTAAGCGTGTTTGTGTGAAGCCTAATTTACGATGTGTTTGCGTTGCGTAACGTCCCACTAATTGACCGATGACGGATTTAGGTACAGCTCCAGACAGGATTAGTGGACGACTTTGGAATTTCTTTAAATAACTCACCATCATGAGCGCCTAGTGTGAAAAATATACATTCGGATACTTTTAATATTTTTTTTAAATTGTAGTTAAAAAAAATGTTTCGTTGTTAGTATATATTTTATAATACTATCGGATTATTTGTAACGTTGATTTGATAGACTGAGAAACAAATGTACTTCTCTATTATTGTACAAGTTCAGTACGACCATTATACGACTATGTTATCTCAAAAATAAAGCCATCACAAACACAAATTCGTATTACCCAATCTACATACAACGAGTCAGATAACCAAACTGCCAAAATTCCCAACTTCATTAACCAAATAAGTTAATCAGCCGACCCACTTAATTATTCAGGGATATAAAGGCCGGAGTAGCTATTCTACAGACCCCGCTCGATACGAGTATGGCTTGGCACAAAACTCTGCAGAGCTGGAGCATATTCAGAACAGAGTACCCGGTTTATTTGTGTTCAAAACAGAAAATACTTGGCAAAGACCTCGGTTACGCGCCATTTTACCCGGGCGGGAGGGTTTTAGCAAGCGGGCGGTATAAAATTTTCTCGCGCAAATACCTATTTCTTGCGCAAATAGAGGGAAATGGTGACGTTGCAGTATCGAATAGCTAAAGGCAATGGTGAAGAATAGTTTAGGATACAAAATCTTTCTGTTCTAGAAAATGATCATGATTAATATTTACCTATTTAAAATAATCATTTTACACTAAAATAACTTATTTTATAACTAAATTACAATTTAATAACATGTATAGATACTTTGTAGGTATGTATCAATGCAAACACAAGTTGGCAACGAAAAAACAGTTTTAAACAACAAATTTTATGATTATAAATGTTCTGGACAAGTTGAAAGTAAGCCTGGTATTCCGTTAGATACATCTCTAGAAATATATAATTTTCTGGTTAAAGCTTAAAAGTTGACCTGAAAGTGGTATTATTGTAGACTGTTATTTAACTGAATAAAGATTTAATAAAACAGGCATTGGAAACGTGTATTAAAACTTTATACCAAACCAAATTATAAATACTAACAAGACAAGTCACCGCTATTTTGTGTTTAGAATATTTCGTAAATTTCTAACTCTAGGCGATTGGGTCCGTTTCATCCGGTTTACGGTTCCCGCAATGGATGAACCATGCTTCCAATGTACCGACCCGGGCGTAATGGCAGGCCGGCGAATATGGGAAAACTGGAGAACGTACACTGCTGCATACAAACTGAAAAGAGAAAATTGTAGAAAATTTACTTTGCAATTACAATTTAATGATGCAGCAACAGCGGAGTGTTTGTCTTAATTCGTAAAACGGTCGACGTATTTTTATTTCTGAATATTAGAAAACTTTAAAGTTTCTTCAAACAAAGGCATTAATAACTAAAATATTTTAATTTGGCATGATGTAAATAAGTACTTACTCGATACATGATAAAATTATACAATTTATATATATTAAGAACTAATAGCTGTCACCTACGACGTTGCACGTGACATACATTGCACCCCCATTTAATACCTCTAGGAGTTAAATTTTCAGAAATATTTTCTTAGTACTATTCAACACCCTATAGTAAATACATCCTCCAAATTTCAACTTTCTAGGTTCAGCAATTTAGGCTCCGCGTTGATTGTGACCTCGTGTTAGTCAGTCAATATTTAGGTACTCTTTTATGTGTATAGATGTAAAGTTTACCAATTTATATATCTTTTTTAATCAAAATACGATATAAAAATTAATTTGACAAAGTATTTATTACGTTTAAATTTAAAACAGATTATTGACCAAAATATACATACACGTAAAAAACTGTATTAATAAAATCCTAATCTTTATATGAACCTGCAATTTGTTCTAGCCAAGAGCCAAACAATATAAATTTAATTTGCAGAACCTATTCGTTATAATCGCAAAAAGTATTGACCTCTCGCAAAATTCTAAACGTTTTTTACGTAAATTATTTAATAAAAATAAAAATTCAGACTGTTCGCGTTCAGTGTACGCAGCTTGACAAATACACGACGCCAATATTCAGACACTTTGGGTACACGCCTCTACACGTTCGTACCTACCTATACCGCTTCACGTCGCTCCGGCCAAATGACCCCATTATCCCACCCTTATCCCACCCCTGTGTCGAAATACAAACTTTATTTCCAACAGCGATAAAGCACAAACTTGCCCGAGCAGAATCGTAATGAACAAGCGACATCGCACCGACACGAATCCGATAATAACTTACGTATTTTGTATGAGTTGATTTTGGCTAAACTATCCGGGATTATCAGATTTCAATGCGGCTCCGTGAATAAATTTTGATTTGAAGGCGGTATAGGAATTTTATCGACGACATTCGAAAAGAAAGTCGGTTTGATAGTGCGCCAGAGGTGCTTGTGTATGTAAATTCAAATGTTGGAATATGTAAGTACACGATCAATATTCAAATGAGTGCATGATCCCAAATAATATAAGAGTTGTGTGGTGGAGCAAAGGAAAAAGAGTAAGTAAAAATATCATACTCGAATTATATTGTAAAATATTCAAAGTAATAAATCGCAGACCGATACCTGACAACATAAGCTCTATACGCGAACACAGCTAGTTCAATAGCGTATAAGACACTATGGCAAATATATAACATGGATACTTACGGCTACGTAATCAAGTTGTAATAGGGTCCGTCTCATTTTGAATTAAAGAGTAATGAGGAGGCTGATATATCTTAGCAAAAAAATCGATTTTGGAGGGCATAGATTTTAATATTTAACCAAGTTTTTCTGAGTTCTTACCGAAATTCAGAAGAATTTGTTATAATATGTGGAAATAATATTTTAATGAACAGTCGATTTCTAAAAGCAGATGGCACAGAACAATAGTGTGTGAGCCTCCTCATTTACCTTGGCTTTGTAATGTCAGCCTATCTCGGAAACTTAGTACATAGATAATAAGATCATATGCTGTTAAAAAAGCCTTTTTTGATGTGGAAGACTGACACACCTAAATGTGATATATATGGAGTGGCAGAAGATGTACCATCTACTAGTGGGGAGTGCCCGTATTCAGCTTCAACAAAGAAAGGCCCTTGAAGTGACTTACAGATCGAATAAGAACTATGTATATAGGGCGATATAATAATATCCTGGCAGAAGCCAATTCCGATACCGCAAAGGACTTATTTGGACATTTTTAGGACAAAAGTCCCTAAATTAAATTGGGTTAAATAATAATAAGATAGCTAGGTAGGTATTAATAAATGTAAAAGGTATACGTATATATGTGTTTAAAGCAAACAACCTAAAAAGTCATTGCACATGCACAGAGTCTAAATATATTGTTTTCCCAGTTAATATTTACCAAAACATAAAGCTCGTAAATATTTCATTAGAGTGGGTGCATTAAATTTACTCTGGCTTTCACTACCAATCTATAGATTACGTACATAATACGTACGTATAGACACACGTACCTACGGTAAAAGCAACAGCATTATCTGCAGTATTGACGAAGAGTACCACATGTGCTTCTCCCAAACATATGACCGGTTTTCGACTTACCATATCCGTAAACTCTCGACTTTAATGCTACCATACACATTATCTTGTCACTTTAATACTCATTTAATATTCTACCGATTCTGTCAAATTTTTGAGTCCGGCATTAACGCGGCTGATTTAATTGTCTATGGTTTTTATCTCAAAATTTACTTTAATCAGTAGCTCGACTTTCACTAATAAAAATGTTTCTTGTAGACGAGACAAATTTCATTATATCGAAGAAAAGGTATGTTCGGCAAGGTATTGTTCTACGTGAAATCACGTTCTGGATCGCGAGCATTGACCTAAGAATAACGTTGTTCAGTAGACTGAAATGATTGTAAAACCTGAACAAAACCCTCGTTATCTTCGTCATACATGAGTATTGTGCTTATGCATCCAATCGCAATGTTATATCCTCAGACGCTCAAGACGACGGGTCATGGCCGCTTAAAGCCCTTGAAAGCGATTAGGTAGGGACTTTATTACACGAACTAAGCGGTGAAAGTTACATCGACTCTTTAGTTGACGTAAAGTGGATTAAATTAAAGTCACACGAATTAAACGAAATTAAGACCTGGTACAATTCTGATGGAAAGGAAATGTGATTGCTTGGTGGATGAAGACAAAATTTAAATTTTAAGAGATACATGTGAAAAGCACTTAAAATTCTTTTTTTGTGTGTGACACTGTGTAAAAGTCAAATATCCAGGACGAGTTTTTGGTAACACTCCATTTGATTTCAGAGCGTTGACACTGATGGTCAATTTTAATGGGCGCCAGCGACGTTAAGTGCCAATTGATGTGAATTTTGTGGCTAGAAAAATAAACTTGGCACTTAAAGCAGGAAGGAACTTTCCAAGAAGCTTTTGTATTTTGAAACTTATGGTATAGTTCTTGAAAAAATACTTACAACGCAAAGTCTGCTTAGATTGTCTTTAAACTGGTAATCGAATCAAATGACGAATGAATGACGTTTAAGTTTGCCAGGTTGTAAATAGGTGAGCCTGGAGTGGCAACAGTTTATAACTGAATGCTTTTGTGGATTTGACGGAGGCTTTTAAACATTTTACCTATATTTGGTCTAGTCAGAGTGTCTACACTCTGACTAGACCAACCAAGACCCCTGTGACAAACACAAATCTTTAAAAATATATAGCGATTACCGATTTCAATTTGTCACGCGCTATTATTATTTTTTTCAGTTATTTTGATTTGATAAAATTAAAATAATATCACAACCATAAAAAGATTTTCATTCATTTTTTTTTAAACACGTGACTTGTCGTTAAAATCAGATAACGGATATAATAACAAATATTGTTGAATAGAGTAATAACCTTCTCCTATTTGATAAGTTTGGTAACGTTTTGTAGATTGCAATAACAAAGTAGGTGACTAGCATACATATCGTAGTGTTAGTAGATAGTTCAGCATTTCCAACATTATATAGTACAAAGTATCTTACTCTTTTCAAGTGTGCTCTAAGTAGATACGTCATCATTTCATGTTTATTTACAAACTTAACTGACAGCTATAGATATACTTAAAATAAAATAAAACATTTGGGTTACCAATGAAATGAGATGGATTTATATATATATAATATATAAATCCATCTCATTTCATGAAAAAAATATATTTTCTTCATCCACCGTTTATTTTCTTTCAAGTGCTTGCAATTATTTTTGCTTATCACTGAGTCTGTGGTCAAAATTAAAGCCTCAATTGCTACGTCCGACCGCGCTCGTAAATCGTAACGAGTCCATGATTTATGCGTTCAAACACTACGCATGCATATATTTAGAGCAGGTAAAAAAATATCTTTTACTTGTAGTGCGTACGGTTACGATGCTATTTTGAGTAGGTATAATGTATTAAAAAATAGGTTACAATTTTTCTTTCTATGTTTGTATAATTTCTCATTTATTGATTAGTAAAACACTAATCAATAAATGAGAAATTATACAAATATATTCCAAAGATATTCTTTTAAATAAATTATCATCATCATCATCACCAACCTTTACTTGGCCACTGCTGAGTATAGGTCTCCTATTGCGCGCGCCATCCTTTCCCTCTATTTAAATAAATAATAAAAATAAAAAACAATATATAAAAAATAACCACGCAAATAGAGGTTCTAAAATAAAATAAATACGGACAAGGATAAATTGATTATATAGGCAGTGGGCACCAAACTAGGCAAAGACAGTATTTGAATTAGATATTTAATTAATTGTCAACTGCAGTTATTTTATATTTATTATTATGAAGTAACCAAAAAGTCAGTCAGCAATTTTATAAATTTATTCTCTGTATTCTACTATAGAAATTACTTGGTTATTATTATGCAACGATATGATATATTTTTCTGGGTGAAATCTTGCTTGAATTGGTCTTGTGACGATTTTCGCACTTTACGATTTTCCGAGGGGGAACCATCTGCTTCAGAAGAATTCTAGTGATGTTGCAACTTTCTACGGTACGTCACCTGGTGATGATGATGATGTGAAATATCATGCTGTTAGTGACTCTTTTTTAGAAAATTAAATTATATTTTTTATATATTATAGCTTATGTGATTAACATGATAATAGCAAATGCCAAAGACGACATGAGCCCTGAGATGAATTGCAACATTTTTGCTCAAGCGAAAAGTACAGAAATAGCATATCTCAAGAAACTCATAGCTTAAAATGAATTATGAGTTGAATAAAAATGACAAACCACCTACATAGATAATGAATTATTAATTAAATGTGTTCACAAACATATAATAATATAGGTTTTTGAATATTATATCATTTTCTGTGTTAATTACCCAAATGTATAATTAGATATAGTACATAAGTTTTCAATAAACAACATACTAATTTCTTTATATTACTTGCTATATCAGTATACCCGTGTGAACGTAGGATAAAATGTTCTTTTTTAAATAGATTGGTAGTTGACCAAGAGTCTTTTACTATAAACTATAAGCAGATTTTGTTCACAAAGTGATTAGTTATGTATTTAAAAAAAACTAATTTGTAAATAAAATTATTTTTTTAACAATTTTATAAGAAAAAACCTTACCTAGATATGCTTAAAGTTAGGTGCGTGTAACCAAAAATATTAAAACATAAACAAAATTGTTTTAAAGATAATTTTTATTACATTAAAATATATTTAAATACGAATGTTTATTTCTTACTTACTATTTTATTTAAACAAAAACCACAACCTTAAATTCATTCGCGATTAAATTCAATCGTGTTTCTTTACAGCCAATTATTTGGGAATGCTCCCCTTATGTTTTCCTTCCTATAAATATAAATACGAGCATATAATTGCCTCCCTTGTGTTTTAGGCGGCGCGTTATGGTATCGTTAGGTATTTTTATCGGCTTGCTTCTTCTCGATTTTTATATATATTTTTTTATTTCCATGGTTTTATAGGGTGCATATAAAATAATATTATTGCATTGTATTGGTGTCGTCATAAAGGAAATCAATTCAAATCTCAAATAGATAGACTATAGTTACGAGTCATTAAGGAAATTTTAAAATATGACAAATTATTTTCAGGTATATTTTAATTAGTGAGAAATATTTTAACTTTGTCTAGATTTTATTTTTGATTAGGCCTTTCATTAAAATAGTTAAGTTACAAAACAATAAAAATTCTCGCTAAAATGTCTAATATAATGTGAGAATCACTTGAAAATTAACTTTGAATAATCTTTTGCTCAAGAGTTATGAACACCAATATTTGTCACTGTTTCATAGTTTAGATTATACTGTGTCTCAAATTTTATTCATTTCATTACAATTGCAGATGAAATTGCACTCGCCAAAGCTCCGAGCATTTACCTAACCCAACCAAAACTATTCCAACTTTAGAGCGTAATGCATACAATTACATTTTACGGTTCTTCGTAAAAACACCGACGCATTGCGCAAAATGGACAATGCTATTCTCAGAAATCTCACAATAGCATAATTGTCTCAACCCTTTTTTGCATATTTCTCGTACCATCTTGCATAATATCACCTTTTGAAAACCAAACTAGAGCAAAAAGTTTCAAGCAAAAAAAATAACGGACCATAGGTACCTAGAAAGGGTTTAAACATTGCGGTTAGCTGTTGAACAATCGGTACAGTTATTGTGGAGGTTTATGGTGCTGTAAATCATTTGGAGAAAAAGAGTGACGTCATAGGCTGTAAAGATTTAACGGCCGATCAGCTGAGGTGTGGAGGTCGACTCATGACCCTCGCTTGTTCGACAATATTTGTGCTCATTTAGTTTTAGAATTGTATCCTTTTGTTTGAGACACGTAGAAAACATCCCGGACTAACGAAAGCGATAATTTAATTACTCAGAATAAAATATACGTATATGCTACTTGCAAATTCATTATTTATTTTAGTTGGTATAATCTTAAATCAGCAAATAAATAGAATTAGATTTGATTCGACTACATTTTTCAATTATTATATTTAACGTTTTGTTTCAAGTAGAGGCCTTTAAGTACTTATGCCTTATAATTCTTGATTAATTCATACTTACTACCATTATTATTTCTAGACACTGAAGCAGAAAATTTTAGTTTATTAAGTATTTAGTTAGTCTTTAACTTTGATTTTCTTATACTGTCACAGAGTATTTGTTGGTTTAGTGATATGTATATTTGAAACTGAAAATCTTTTTACTTATGCATATTTATATTATAACGTGACTGTTTGTTGTTCAAAGTCGTTTACAATCGCAAGAAAACATTCTGTAACCCATTATCCGTCTCCACACACCATATACCTAGCACAATAACTATTTCAGAACAAATCCTGATAAGGAAGCAGGTCAGTTTCAACTACCGATAAGGCAGCTAACTTTCTACGCATATTAAACCTGATAAACGGTGGCGATAATACTACCATTGTTGGTGCTACCTATCAAGATTTTGGATTGAAAAATCTGAAGACCTATCAAGATTGGAAAGATTACAAATGAGTAATTGATTAGGAAGGTTACAAATGAGGTTAACTTTTGGTTTACTTATCTAAGTAGGTCATGCAATAATAAAGCTGTTAAAAAATGTGTCATATTCAATTGCGAATATACGAGTACGTAGGTAGGTATTTATAAAACAGATTTATATTTTCATTGGTTTCTTCACATTTAATTTTTGATAGACTAGTTTTGTAGTTACTTATTATTGTGATCAAATTTATGTCTTTAAGTTTGTGTATTCATTTATTATATTAGTAGAATGCTCTTTGAATTCCAACTTAAAATATATTTATTCTAAATTTATAATATAGGTATCTACATATATCTACGCGAATTAACCGAAATATGTTTACCTACTCACCCAAGTAATATGCATAAATAATGAGGTATGTATGAATGGATATATTTTTAAGAACCTGATTTTTCTCGCCACCACTTTCAACACAAAAGTTTTAAACGCTGGTCTAGTTTTAATCCAACTCAGGAAAAGAAGTGAAAATCTTCTACATATCGCTATTAAGTCTGCCCGTAAAACCTATTATGGCTGTTTTTATCAGTAATGCATCAATAAAAGTCACTAGTGTAACCGACCCGTATAAATTGGCAAACTAAACAATGACCAATGCAGTTTCGTTCTACATTTCTTCGCGGTGTGTTACTGTGGAAATGGAAAAGAAAAAACAAAATGCAATTTTATCACAGTTATGAGAAAACCTCGCGTTGGTCAACACGTCTCTGTTTTAATTAAAGCCAGACAGTGATGCCGTATCTATCTAAATTTATTTCACCACGTGCCACGGACAGAATATTGTGCAGACGTGTTTTAGTAAACCTCCTGAAAAACCGGCCAACATTATATTCGGTGAGTATAAAATTCACCAGCGTGGGCGAATGTCTAACAAAACGCTACACCCAATGCCATCTATGTAGTCGATAGATAATCACGGGACGCCAGCTAAAGTAAGCGGGACAACCTTTTTGTACATGGCCCGTAACAGCGTAACACAGGCACATAAAATTTTACCACACGCACAAAAGTAAACTTGATTCGTGCGTGAGTGTGCGTAGAGCTTTCACGCACACAGAGAAGGGGCCAAAGTCGTAAAAGAGTAATTTGAAAAGCTTCAGCCGTTCGCCGCACGGTGGCGCTGTTCGAATGGTTCGTATCTGGGTCGGGGAGGTGATTTGGAAGTTTGCGCGTTTGGCGCTGCTGTGCTCGGTGGAAGTTTTAAATTAGTTTTCTTATTAGATAGGATGCTTTGGCTGGCTGAACTGGTCCGGGCTTATTGGATTTTGAAAGGTGAACGGGGTCAAATATTTTCGAATAAGATATTTGCTTGGAATAAAGTTTCTAATGGACAATATATAAAATTTATAACGCAAATGAGCTCGTATCGCATATTTATACAGCTAGCAATAAAACACATGTAGGTATATCTTAGTAGGTGTTCTATGTTTATGCTTTTGTATACCTGCGATAAGTAGATAAACTTCTACATTAAAAAGTATTGTACATTTACTGTGTAATAATCCATCCACCATTTAAAATAGGTAAGTATATCCAATAAAACCTAAAACCTTTACTGTCTTTGTTATTAGGTATTAAATGATCTTAATTTAAATAGACCATGTCCTAGTTCTTAAATAAAGAAACAAGCGCTGCTGTGCCTAAATGTCAATTTTATAATTTTAAACTTTTATACCTAATTCTTTTTTACTTGTACCTACTTATTCTTATCCTTCTTTTGGTTACTTTATTCATCCACTACTTTTAGGACTCTTAGTTTGGGCGGTGAAAGTATACAAATTTTGTTAATAAACCACATCATGTAATATATTAATCCTTTGTTAGTTAGGACAGCCTAGGTATAACATCATGTTTTTTTGAATTTTGCGATGTCCCTGCAAAACTCTATAAGTATCTACCTAAGTATATTCTAACTACATATGTGTAATTGACCGGGTGATCGAATTGAGCTAAGTACTTCGAGTCTGGCTAGGTATCTTCTTATATTATTCAGTTTATATATTTGTCTGCAAAAAATGTTCGTACTCGCGTACAGTTCATACCAATCTTGATGAGACTTGGAGATTGGGTAGATTTTTTAATCGTCGGGGATTTTCGATTGGTCGGATATTTCTGTCAAAAAAGAGGCCAGTTTTGTTGAAAATGCAAAAACCACGACAATTCTATAGAAACAGATTTTATTACTCATGAAACAAAGTATAAAATATACGACACGAAGAAATAAGTATGTTTACCAATATCAATCCGTAATTTTATCAGATGCTAGTTTTGACATTTTAGAAGCCATTTAGAACTTAGTATAACTACTTTATTTCATAAGGCAAAGTGTTTCTTTTACAGAGTTTTTATTGATCTGAGATTTTAGAGGTACACATATTTTTTGAAATTGCAAAATGTGTGTTGTCGCAAGGGCTACAGTTCGCAGAACTACTAATATAACTAAGATAAAGAAGCTGTAAAATTAAACTCTACTACACAACTTAATCGTAAAATCGTTAAAATAGTGACTCATGCTCACAGATAAGTTGATAAATTATTCAGCATTCAGGTTAAGTATTTTGTTGAAAAATGCCAGTAAAATTTTACGACTCCTTGAGTACTCTCCACTTAAGTTATAAGCAATAACTTTTGCTTTCGATTAAGTTATCAAGCTTTGTTGATAAATTGCGACCGTTTGTTGTACTAGTGTTATATTTGTAGCTATCTATTTTTGTCATATTTAAGATGCTTTGAATTAAATTAGTTAAATAATGTGGTTACTTATAAAACTTTGTGTTATACGAGTAATAAAATAAGCCTAAAGAAGAAACATATTTTACATATGAAATTAGTACTTGAATAATTAAACAAACCTATTCACTTTGCTTATTAGCCAAGCAGAGAAAATATATCAAAATCAAAATTTCTTCCGTAACATCAACCCGAATGCTTTCCGCATAATAACAAGTGGTTAAACATCGGGTTTTTTGAAGTCTGAAAAAAGCCGATTGCAAGAACTTTAGAGCCACGTATCTTATTAACAAGTGAAATCGCGGGATGCAGCTATCATAGCCCATAACCACCTTAAGGTGAAGACGAATCTATTGACATCACTTACATAAAAATACGGAAAGCCGTTGAGGCTTTCGCAGTAGGGTTAAAGCACAGACATAAACTTTAGTTACCTAAGACGTACCAATGCAAATTGTAAAATATCATATACCAAGCTCAAACAAGATTTAATACGAAGCATAATACATAATATATATAATTATAGCTTAATTATAATTACTTCCGCTATTAATTCAATCAACTATATCAAGGCAATCTTCAAATTAATCTAAAGTAGTATAAGTATCAGCATAATTTTGTCTACATAGATTTTTTTTTGTCTTAGCTAAAGCAAAGCAAGCTCTGCCAAGGAGAAGTTGTGTCGACTCTCTAGGCACCCCGATAGAGCGGCTATCCGTACAAGGGTGACCAAAACATCTACTGGTTTATTAAAGATACAGTCTAAATTATTGTAATATTTATAATATTTTAGAAGACTTTATTAGGGGGTTGTGAAAAGTACTCCAAATTAATTTTTCATTCAGTGCACTTTATTTTTATGAGCTAAATTATATGTACAAGTTTAGGTAAAATAACGTGTATGATACATATACTTATTCTAATGTATAGACCTAGTAGTTAGCTAATTTCACAATTTTTATTTGTTTTCCTCATAATTAATTTGCGTAATATCGCAACTATACCAGCGGTACTGTTAACATTTAACTTCGCTTCTGTTTTATAAATAAGTAACTAAAGTCTGTTCAACAAAAAGCAATCTCTTTCTTATCTTTCTGACCACGTCTTTACTAATGGGTTTACCTTCCTTTCATTGTGTCTTTATGGTTCCCACAGATCGGCTCACAATAAGTACTTCAAATTAATTGATTCTTTAATTTTGATGGCGCCAGCAAAGTGACTTCGTATTTAACAACGTATAAATACGCCTGTGTGTGATTTGAACTAAAACTTAGATACTAGAGCTACTCCGCATAGTTATATACCTAAACAACGATGCTAAATAAGAACTTTAGAGCGCAAAAATGTTTAGGCAAATACTAAAACAAATTAGTAGCTTCAGGTACCTATATGACAGAAAACTGAATTGCCATCACAGCCTTATCACCTTCAATATATTTTAATATATACATTTAATGTATAGTAATTTGATAAAATTACAAAACTAAATAATTAAGGAGTTATACAAACGCCGTTCTGAAAAAAAAGTTATTACTTATCTGTGTAAATAGAATTCTGTCTTAGAAGTGTAATTTATGATAGCGATACAGCAAATTACACCTTTGATCATTTAGTAAATAAATAAGTTTTTTTTTGTCATAGTATATGAGCAGATACCTATATAGAGAGCTAAGCTAAGTTACTTTAGCTCAAGTAGTATTTTAGATATTTTTCATTGCTTGGCTATTGTTATGCAGTTTATTGCACCAAAGACATTTTTCAATTTAAATACTATCTCCATAAACTAAAGTGTAAAGAAATATTTATAACCACGGTTTAAAATATAAAAGTCCATTAAACTTCAGGTAATATGGTCACTTCACATCAACCACCTCTCTCAACCCCCTCTCATCTAACTTGCCCCATTACTGGGGTCTTCCATTCGTTCCAATTTCAAATTTGAAAGCTGATGGTACTTCTATGCCACCGCAGCTTTAGCGAATCTTGCTTTAGGGATTGAATAAAGGCATAACATAAGAGTAAGTACTACTATTTTGATATATACCTAAGTCGTACTCTTAAGATTTTTTTTTTTAAACATTAAGTACTCTTTGCCAATATATCTACCATAAGTGAATAAATGATTATTATAACTTTATTGCATACCAAACCAAATATGCAGCAAAAAAATAAATAAAAGCAATGATAGTATGAGTACATTGGGCGTCCTAATCGCCCAAAGCTTATATATTTTATAATTTATGTAAATCATATTATTATCGTCATTATTCCCAACGCTTTACTTTTATCACCATACGTGTACCCTAGTACCGGGCAGTGAATGGTTGAAAGTCTTCGCTGCGGCACATTTACTTTAGGCAATGATCAGATAAAGAAAACATTCACTTGATATGTACATACTTGCTGACTATTTTTAGCACATGTAAAAATTATAACTTTACATGACTTGACCTAATTATAATTCCTTAATTTTTACCTATATACATATATACCTCTTCAATGACTTTGAAAATTACAAACTTACATTTTAACAACCTACGCAAATATCTTTTTCCAATTTGTACATATATGTCATAGGTCTGAATAAAAGTTTTCATTTTGCAATATTTGTAAGTTTAACTAACTAGAATATTACAAACTAAAGCATTCACTAGGTTTTCCAAAGGTTTTTGTATTCTCGTGCAGTGGTTGGCTGAAAAATAATTCCTTACGGTTTCAAAGCACGTCCGAGCGTTACTCTGGTCTGGCCAATTCAGTACGTCTGCAACCAGCTAGCGAATTTAAAATATTTCTGGAAAAATAAAAAGTACATATTCGATAGAAAGTCTCAAATACTACATTTATAATAAGAAATAAGAAAGGTTATAGATGATAGGCTATCAGATGATGTAGAGAAACGTATGTATAGGCGTACTAGTTTTTAAATTATTAGTAAGTTTTCAAATATTCTGCTGCAATAAATAATTGATTTCCGTTTAGTTTTGCCATGGTCATAACATACAATGCCGTTGAATCAGATCACTCAGTTAATATCAACTTTCTCTCTCTCTCTTCTAGCTATAAGTCACTCATAGTGATGCATGGGGTCAGCTCTTCTCATACGTATCGCTTACATTTTATTATATTTTCGGAGTAATATCACCTGACTAAAGAAGTACTGATTGTATATAACTTAATTAAGTAAAATAAAATATATTAACTAACTAAGTCTAATAATTTGGTAGTCTATAAAATTTTGTCATCGAACTTATGAATTTGGATATTGTATTTCTAAATTAAGGATTCTCTAGTATACATATCTACGCTATTTGATAGTTTTTTTTTTATTAATCTAGGTGCACCAGGTATACATACATGTATATTATAACAACACCGCAACATCTCTTTGTGACGCGTGTTGTTGTAGGTAAGATACTCTATTCTTGAACCTTTATATCCATACTTACCTATATATACATGCTGGTCTTGTAAGTATGCCTGGTGAATAATGAGAATTAAGTCTTGCAAATAGTAAAAATAAAATAAAAATATTAATGTCTTTTCTTATTAGCAAAGTCAATACATAAGTACATAAAAGATTAATATTTCAAATCAACCGATTAGAACCCCAGACAGGTCCCCCATCTTCAAGAGATCTGTCAACTGTTCTTTAATTGTAGCTCTCGCCATCCATGCCGATCCAGCCAGCGTGTACAAATAGATAAACCTAAATTTTTAAAGATAATTACTAACGAATATTATTTCTGAGAACATATACGTATGATGGAAAAAGCATATCCCAAACAAAACTACTCCGAGTTTAATCAAACAGCACTTCTTTTATTAAAGAAAAGGAAAAATCATACTTCATTTTCTCGGAACTTTGCTCTCTTGTCGCATCATCATTGTGCTAAGCCTCGACAAACTTTGTCCTGTCAAGGAAACATGTAAGTAGCACAATGTTGTAGGTATGTGAGATTCTACATCAACACTATGGTCACAGAGACATAAGCGGGACAACTTTAACTACGTATGGTCACTTTTTGCTGGATAGGTAAGTAACATACCCTAGTTTTACCAGATATCTTTGTGGAGTTTTGTTTTGTTGCCTTAAGTTTCGTATTATTTTTAGTGTCTAAGCGTCAAATGCCGTTTTAGTGTATCTCTTATAAGTTATTACAATAACGAAAACCTAAGCAAAAGTAAACTACTCGTAGCGATCGGGCGTTCCAAAAAATTATGTACCTACCTAAATTACTGTACAACATTTTAATGACTCACCTACTTGGAAAAAGCTATTTAAGCATTTGAATATAACCTGCTTTTCTTAGGTACGTATGATATTATGTTACTGATATTATACTTGCTTAATTAGATATAGACGCGTGCTTCTTTTGTCAGGTTGCAGAGTATGATGTTATTGTATGTAAGCTATGATAAAGATATCGGATTAACAGAGATTAAACAGCTCAATATTAAGACGCATTTATAATTTAAACGGTGTATTAGTATAATATTTTACTCTAGTATACCTTAATAATTTAACACGACACCTTTTTACTCGTCTTACTACATCGCTTACTTACCAGTAATCGTTTAGGTCATTTTGTCACGATTGTAACTTTTAACTTTTAATACGTTGTTGCTGAACTTCTTTTTCGTACCGTTCAGAAATCCGTACTGCTCTTTCTATACTGCAACTTAGCGCAATATCAGCCAATATGCGAATGAATGCGATAGACAGGCGCCCAATTTGTGAGCTTGTGAGAGAACAACACCGCAACATCTCTTTGTGACGCGTGTTGTTGTAGGTAAGATACTCTATTCTTGGACCTTTATATCCATACTTACATACATATGCTGGTCTTGTCTTTCAGTCTTAACCTCTCTGTCATAACCTAACGTGGTCTAAACTTGGCTGGCACGCCACTTTAATGAGTAATAAAAAAACAGTGATTTATATCCTATTTTGGTAGCCATGTTCAATCTTTAGTAATTGACTAAATTTTAATTAAGTATACGACTAAAATAGGTATCCAAACTGCTAAAAGTTACTAACTTACATTTGTTCGCATTTTCGACGCACAACTCTCACAAAATCCCAAAATACGAGTGAACGATAATACCAAATGCAATTTGCACTTCATAAAAATATCTTGCGGGTGGCCGCACGTTTGCTTCCGGCGCTCTAAGAACGACGGAGCATTACTTGGCATAGGTACTTTGTTTGTGAAAGTATGCAGCGTGGGAGACATGAAAACGATTTAATTACAAAAAGAATACTATATATTTTTATTACACACCTTAAATACTATTGGGGTTGTATACATATGTAGATTTTGTCGACAAGAAGACCTTTAAGAATCAGAAGAATTTTAGAAAAAGTAGCTAACTAATGTTGCTTGAAGTAAATCAAAGTACATATTTATATTTCAAACTTCTGTTTATCTCAGAACTACAATTAATTCTAATGATTTTTTTGAGAGAGCTCATAACAGTAAGTAGCCTTAATTGTATTAGTAAGTAATCAAAGCTTTGTTGAGCTACAAAATATGCGTAATTTACGGTAAGAATATATGAAAGTTAATATAATTATGCACTCTGTTCTATATATTGAACTGTATTGTTCTTTTCATACTTTAACAATTGTTTATTTTTAAAGAAGACTAGTTTTTGATCGTGGCTTTGCCCGCGTTATATTTCACCGGGTAAAAATATGGCACCCTCCAGACTTCAAACTATATCTGTGCAAAAAACTAAGACGATGGGTTGCAGAGTAACATACTAATTAATTAATAATAATTTAAAACAAATCAAGAAACATATTTACGCATATATGATTTGTGTGGGGATTGCGTATTTTTGTCAATATGCGAAAATATAATATATGTGATGTGGCTATCCCAAACACCTACATAAGCCGAACATTTCATGTATTTAAGTTATATTTTATATAGCTGGGAAGTTTTGTCATGTTATAGTAGAGTAAAAAATGCATGCTTATATTTTTTGGATAATTTACTTATTCTCACGAAAATAAATTAGCGTGCTATGTTTTATTTATTTATTTCACGTAATCAGCGGCGTACAATACTTATTATTACGAGTATTTCTAATTTTGTAAGATCAATTAAGGCCAAAAACGATTAAATACATATAATTAATATAATATTTTGCACATTGCGACTCCTATAATATATATGGGTATAGCCTTAATAATACTAGTAATGACTGTTACCTATATTGTATGCCACTCATTGAAGAGATTGTTCGACATACAACAGTTCATGTGCATTATAATATATTATTATTTACATTATTGTCTTAGAAGTATTGAAAGGTGAAAATAATAACTTGTTCAGATAATAAAAAAAAAAACAATTAGTTATCCAACCTGAGAGATTGTTCCATTTCGATTTTAAAAGCATTTTTGGATACCTAAGTGAATAAAATCTAGATTTTAGTAAGAAAGGTTATAATGCGTTTGTGTGTGTAGTTAGTACGTATGATAAGGAGAGGAATAGAAAAAACCAAATACTTAAGTAATACTAAAATCGTGATTCAATTTGCCCACTTCACCCAGCTTATAACTTTATACAATCTCGCCACTTGACATTGGTTGAAAGAACTTATGCCAACTGCTCTAAATGCCTAAAATTGTAAGCGACATATCGATAAATTCTTTAATTTAATTAAACATCGGTTCTCATGCTGATGCAGGAACATATAAACAACATAAATAAAGTCTGCACCATGCAACATTGTATGTACTCAATTGAATATGGTACCAAACTGAATAAATATGATATGTCCTTCCATCAGCTAGATTGCGTATGTCAAAGTTTGGATTATTGCGTTTGTCATATTGTGAGGGAACAATGTAAGGCTGAATGGATAAAAGGATGAAATAGTATCTAAAGCTAACTTTTATTTTTAAGAGTACAAGCTCAATTTTCAATTTGACTTATTATTCCAAAAACTTCAGGTACGAAAATCTCTAGAAATCATATAATTATACATCATGATAGTACTTATTAATATTCATTTCGTGCGTTTCAATCGTAATTATTCATACTAGATTAATGAACAACCAAAACAAGTTTAAAAGTGGCAGCCTCACACTCGTAAATTAAAACAAGAAATGTAATTTGTCTGAATTATTTAAATCACCTGTCACAGCGGAGATATGAATATATTACTAACTGCATACCTGCTCCATATTAAGTACGTTGATCAATTTGATAACAACGCAGACTAATTGTAATTTATTTACTTATACAGACACATTCACTTAATTAGATCTTCATCAGAATTCGGCCAATTAACGTTTAATTCAAACGGTTTTAGGGAAGCTTATATAGCTACACATATGCTTCTGTGGTATGATGACGAAGCATACCTATGTGGTACTTATTTCCAAGCTGTAGGTAACTAATAGGTAGGTACACGAATTCACGAAATAGTAATTTTGTGTTCCTAACGTAAAGATATTCTGTATCTGTGAGTATGAAGGTTTTAAGACAAACATCTGCGCGTCAAATATCGTTCTCCACAACAAATATCGGCAGCTGCAAATATATTTTTATAAAAATAGTTGGAAATATCGTCTGGAGGACGCCCCAAAGTTTGCTCGGAACAGTTTCATGCAAAATGTATTTGGTTGTCCTCGTGAAATTTGTATCAAGGGGGAATAGTTTCTCCGTGTCCTCGCTGGGAAAATGGTTGATATTTTTACTATATTTTCTTATTTCGTATTCGTAGTAGAGTACAGTTGTTGGATGTTTGTTTGGTTTGTTTTATTAAAAGCTTGGATACGAGTTCTGCTGAAATTGATCAAGGGAAATATGAATGCAAAATTAAGTAGACAACTTCGTTTATTGAATTTTACTATTGTAACTCTGATTTGATAATCATTTACAGTCTACTGGTGCACTAAACGCCTAGTAAAAAGAATGCTGTTGGTAGTTATAACTATGAATTGAAATTCGATAGAAAGTAATTGCTGATTAATAGGTACTTTCAGTTTCTATATTTATTGTACACCTATAGCGGATGGGTAATAATAATTTTCATCAATTTTATTCAAATGCTTCTATGTACATAGGTTTCCGGGCTTTGATGCCGCCTTGATTTGTACATACTAATAAAATACTGGTATAAATATGGAATGGCGGTGTGCTCGCACACGTTTTACAAATTCAACGTTCTTACCATACCTGCTATGTTCAAAACAGGCACATAGATATAGCCTAGTATACACCTTCGCCGACAAAACACGTAAAATATTCAGGTTGATTTGAAGGGTACGTCAAAATAACCCAATGCCGTGTCCCAGCCCCATGAGCCCGAGATGAAATATTGTTTCAGTCAAAAAACACGACACACGTTTTTTTTTTCTTTGCTATATTCCGATGTTACTATGATGTAAACTCACGCAATTTTCACGCTAACTTTGGCGGGAAATGCGGGAAATAATTTAATTTTACCGGTTGGCTTACTTTCGACAAAGTTAGGTGTAGATAATTTGGGGTATGTTTTGACGGCGTTGTGAACATTTGCTTCGTGTTTTTCTCTCATAATTCGAAACTTCTGTTTTGTTGATATTTATAAAAAGGTTTGAAAATAAACTTTACGTTATATTTTAAAGCTTAAAATTATTTTATTAATTAAAATCTGAAAAAAAATGAGAGTTTGAAGTACGTGTGAAATGGTTAATATTATTAAATTAAACATAAAAATATTATGTGTATTAGTTATTCAATTTACTAAAAGTTACATCATATGTGACACTTGTTCATTCAGTAAGTACCTAATAGAACGATAGCGGCATGTAGCTGAAGTGAACATCGTACTCATTACTTACTAACTAAAATTGTATAAATAGTAAAAATGTGTTCATTTTAGTAGGCATGTACAATATGTTAATTAGATAGCGATGATTTGGTTTTGATCTGCAATCTTTAATTTAGACGATAGAGCAAGTAATTCAGGTTTAAAAAAAGAAATAGACTTCGTTAATTGAAGCATCAAAAACCAAAATAGGAAAGAAAAAAGAGAATAGAGACAAGTTCTTTGATTTATTTTCATTTTATTAGTTTCAATGCATATAATTAGCACAGCAACCTTCATCAAACTGGGTAGGTAACAAAAACTATGTATAGTTATTCCACCGATTACCTTAAAATAGTTTATATAATATATAGCTAGGTTGGGTCATGTAAGCGCTATTGAAGCTCATGATGGGTGGGTCGGGACAACTGCCAATATTTTGGCCCCGGGAACGCAGCGACGATCGGTCGGTAGCTAAAAACTCCACGCAGTTGTGCAAACGAGTACTGGGTAGGGCTGGTTCAGAGGCTGCGAATTTAGCGGAATTCATTACATTTAAATATCCAGTAAAATATTTCACACCACTAAAATCCATAGATCACTTGACAAACTTGATATAAGGCATAGTTGTAAGTTTGTTAATGAATTTTAAATTTAATTTGAGGCCTAATCTTGTTTTTATGTAAACGGCATACATCTTTTATTTTTTTATTCAAGTGATAAATTATATATCTGTATTCAAAGCCGGTAATAAACCAATAAAAATAAAAAGTCCGTCCTAAGAAACGAAACGGTAGCAATGAACAACAATATAAATTGTAACACTTCAAGACATTGTTTACCTGTGTATTGTTAAACTTTTATTGTTTACCTTTTTACGAGTACAAAAAGTGAAATCTAGTTTGTTGTAATTCAAATGTTTTTGTTGAAAGTGAAAGCAAACACGGGAGTAATTTAGTATCTTTTATGAAAAGTAAAGGCTTTTTTATGGGAATCCTGACTCCTACATTCGGAAGTTTTATTGATTTCGTTGTAAAAGAGATGAATGGCTAACAAATTTATCGTAAAATAAAAGCGATAAAATAAAGCAATGGTCAGATAGTTAATATACATTTTTCTAAATATATGTACTAGAATTCTACATTGCTTGTCCAAAGTTGGTGAAAGCTGTTAAAGTATTTAACCATATAAATAAAAAAAAATGCTTTTTTGCTTGTTGTTTAGTTGTGGATAATAAACCCTTAAGTTTACAAGTAGGTATATATAAAATAATGCACCTATATCTATCTATGTAGGCTTAATACATATATTATTGCAAGATTTTACTAGTAGTTACTTAAACTATCGGCTTAGTGACCATGATATTTAATGAGGCCGTTTAAAAACGACAATCACTTTTTTACATTATGAAATGAGTGTTTAGTTCCGCATGTCTTTACCAAATATTATTAAAATCCAGTAAATTGCACCCTTTTTGGGAGAAATACCTATCCCAATCTTCCATACACAAGTTCTATCAAGATTGGTTGAAATAGACGACCTATAGTGCACGAGTACGTGAAATTTTAGGAGATATTGGCACATTCTAACTGATCGACGAAAGAAAGACGCGAATCATAAACGCTTTGCTCTCTCGGTTAAAAATGTATGTTTTGGTATATTTCAAAAGTATAAACATGCATGTAACAGATGAAAAATACCATCATCTGTTGAAAAAACTATGGACCTCTTACTTTGTATAGTTTTTAGAAGAACGTCGCTTCAGTTTATACCACGCACCAAACCTTCACAACCCACGAGAAGTACCTAACTTCGCACACGATGTGAGCGCCACAATTATCCGCTCCTCATCACAAAGCCTGGCCCTGCCTTCAATGCAAATACTTGAAACTTATGCTACGGAATAGATAAGATAGGGCTGCTGTGTGAACGTGGTTTTCGCCGGATTTCTGTCTCATTTTATGTCTCCTACCTACTATGATAATCTTCATATTAAATTGTATGTAACTTATTTGTAAAACACATAGGCTCAACTTATTTAACCGATTATTTGACATGAAATATATAAAATTCAACCTTATTCATCAATGCACCCAGGTAGCCTAAGAAGATGTCTAAACTCCAGAAGTAAAACTTCTCTTAAAATAAAATAACTTTACGGCCAATTATTTAGTTATCTACTTATTACAAAGCTATTCAAGAGCCACAAATGTATTATTATAGATATATAATAATACATTTAAATTTAATCGTTATATTACAACTTTAGTGGTCATATTATAAATACCTACCTAAGTACAACTTTATAATTAATTATTTTGGTTATAGCATATCATACGTTTGCCACCTTACCGAAAAAACCATAATATCAGATAGGAATAGCATCACAACAATCCGGCCAAATAGTAATCTCACTCACCTCTACGGTACAAAACTTATGTTAGTCGTACAGATAAACAACCCTTTTGTTTCTGAGTACTCCCAAACCTCTCGCTATAAACTGGCGCCGTTAGAATAACTTCAATGAAGAGGTCCGTACGAATGTCCTGTGGCTTTATTTTACTCTGAATCCTTTGCATTTGCATATTTTTAACAAGAAGGTATGCAGTTAAATGTAAGTTAGACACTATCTTTTCATAGTAAAGCGGGAGCTATCGCTTTCGGGTACGATTACTCTTTGTTAAGCTCGAATTAAAAAAGACGCAGTTTTCTTCACAGAAAATAGTTGTATTTGTTCAGGGTATTTAGCGATAAAACGAATTTTTATAGCTTCTAACATATTGTACAGGAATTATTTCAGTTAAACAAGTACCTATATTAAAACAACAAATTATTTTGAAGAAATATTTAATCGGAAAACCCACAAAAGACGCTTATTTTTTTATCAGATTCATCCTCATATTTCTCACAAAAATTGGTTCGTATCCAAAGAAAATATTTCTTATTCGAGTGATTGATTACATTACAAGGCAAACAAGCCCGATGATGTGTGACTTCACAAACACCATCCAGAATAAACTTGCCGGCGACGAATTGTCTGACGCAAGCATTCATAGACATAGCAGACATCTTACATACTATAGATAAGTTTGTACATAAGTAATATACATAATATACTATACTTTGTATGCAGGGTGTCCAGATAAATAGCAAACAATCTAAGGGGTCATTGTACTCATAATTATGGCCAACTTTTAGCGTGAAACATGCGTTTATATTTAAAGAGTGTATTCATCATCGAACAATGTATGAAAAAGCCAATTTTTGAAGTTTTTTGTTGGTCCTACAGTGAAAGCTGATGATAATTACGAGTATTTCACAATGTATTCGTCGTTCAACGTAACAACTGCTTATAAACAATATAATGTCACAATAGAAACAAATCTATGATCAATTAAAAACAGTCACAGAACAGAATGTGTCTTAGAAAATGGCTTGAAAAATTATAACCTTAATTATCACTCACATGTTAAGTATCACGTGTCGTTTTCCTTAGATACTATTTTCTTAAATTATTTAAGTGTTATAATTTTTTTTTAAATCTAGGTCTTTATATTTAACTCATAAACGCGTCTCAACTTCAGTGTAAGTACTTTGTTATGATACATGATGTTTTTTACGGGTTAAAACAAAACAAAGATTCACATTTTATAATTGTATTAAGTACAGTTGAGTTTTCATTAATAGCAAAGTAACATAATAACATATCAAATTTAAAATAATTAAGTTTACAAAATATTAAAATAAACTAGATCAAGTGGCATTACGAGTTCATTCAATTATATATTACGATTTAGTATGTGCATAGAAGTTTATATTTGTTTTGGTATGGAATGAAAATTATATGTAATTCTAAACATTTTACTGTATTCACCCTGTAGAGTTTAATCAAAGCATTTCCTCTAGGACAGAATCAGCGGAATCCTATGCAAGTCACGAATACACGATATCAGAAATGTAGATTAGAAAAACATGTAAATACGATGGGTGCGGAACTCGAAAACAATCTGAAACAAAGAGATTGATTACATTAGAGGCGTTACGAACGAGGATATTCGTCAACTATCTACCTATGGATCAAAACAATGGGACAGCTCTAAAATAAATTGACTTTGTATAAAATTAGAGTTAAAAAAATGGTTTTTGCGTTTCTAGTTCGCAGAGTTAAAGTAAGTTGGATAATAAAAGCGAATTAAAATAAAAAAGGCAAGTTTAAAAATTTTGTAATACATACATAAATTTTGTAATTTTTCAACAATTAATATTAGGCAATGCACAAAAGTAGTAAGAGACTCATGTCATTTCAGTACACACCCAAAACGTAATTCGAAACGTAGCATGAATTTAACAAAATAAAATTAACACTTTTCAACGGGTGAGGCGTTTCGTTAAACAGAGTTGTTGAATTTTTACTTACTAATTCTTTGATTATGGTAATAACGCAGCTTCTCGTTCAATTCCACGGAAACAGAAACAATTATCGCCAATTAAGATACGGACCGACCTGTAAGTGTTTTGCTCGCACACTTCGCCTTTTAAGAAAATGTAGGTACATATTATATACCGCTAAATTAAATTACAGATTTTTTTATTAAACAATATCTATATCATCGTCACTTTTTAACTCATTATATATCAAATTCAGAACAATTTTAAATTATATCTCTGTTTGAGAAAAATATATATTGGAGCGTTAGTGACGCTTATTTTGTAATTATTTTAATAATAACTAAGCGTTTGTTTTCGTATATTCACATAACGACAGTTATACCATCACAGATGATGCGAGCGAGACAGAGTAACTCGTATAATGGGGAAACAAGATATATAATAGACCTATAAAACCAAAATTTACAAATTAGTAGCCATATATTTTTATTAGCACTGGTTTTAACATATAAATATACTCGGTAGAATACTAATCGATGCATACTGTATTCTTATTTTGATACCTACCTACTACTTTTTAATTCATACCTACTTTAACTTTTTATACTGAAAAATTCATCTTATCACAGATATTTAGACGGCAACAAAATACAACTAACGTCAAAATTCTTTCATTATGTCGGTCTTTTAAATTAAATCTTGAGATAATCTACGTGATATCTTATTCGCTCCCTCAATTATAACTTTCTTTGAACTTATACCTATATAATGACTAAAGGAAGGCGTTACCATAATCAAAACGTTGAAACGTCAGACCTCCCACGTACCACGGGAGAAGAGATACCTATTACAAATTTCGTTCCAACCAAACCGTGACGAAATCGTGATATAGGTGGATGGACACGGAACATGATAAATGGAATGGAATCACAGATATCTCTATCGCGGCTGTAATCAACCGAGGAAATAATTCAAAACAAAACAACAACCCGGATATTCTATGACTTGTATGTACCTACATCAAAGGCGGTTTAGATTGAGCGAGTGTTTTAAACCATTATGTAAATCGAAATTCAAAGTCGCATAACTGGACTTAGTATATTTCCATACATATGCGTGAGCACCTGCTGAGATTTTTGAGACATTTTTCTAATGAACACATTAGTATTTTTATTTCCGTGATACTTTTTTACCTATCTTTATTTCTATGTCTACTGTATTCATTAAGCGATAACGAAGTCAACGTGTGTTTCATGTTAAAAGATCAGTAGATATTTTAACCAGTTCTGGTAAGCAGAATACTGTTTTCATGAACTGGATGTTTAAGTAACTTCTAAGGTACGAGATATTTATCAACAAAAGTGTAATTTTACAACTTGACATTAAAATGTAACATAGTTTTTGTAACGAAATATTTTTTTTTTGAGCAATATAAATATTGGAAAAACTATCAACGTACACAATACAACTCTAATTCTACAGCTAAAAGGAGCAACGACATTTAGTACAAAATCTGCTATACCCGGGTCCCTTCGCGATATTCATAGAATTTCCGGCAGGTTGGAGAAAACCTTATCGATCAGAAACGCCCCTTGCTTACCGACCTTGTCTCTTCTTCAAAAATAAGGCTCAAACAAAATTGCTAATGCAAGTTTGGCTCTTTTGTGTGTTCTAACCAAATCAATGTACCCAGAGATCTTCCCGTGTAAAACAACAGAGATGTAAATAACAGACGTAAATAAAATTGAGTGTTTATAGAATCATCCCCATAATAAAGCTCAGCGATATCAGCTCACGCCGATTTCTATGCTAATGTAATAACTCTTGCTCTTGTTAAACACGATATTTTCTTGTCGGATTAAAGGAAAACTTCGGGATTTTTCACCCTTGTTTGCATTAATTTTGTTTTGTTTGACGTTAAATACCGAAGTTAGGGCGTAAAAACAAAAATTGTACAAAATTATAGTTGGTCGATTCGTTGGCGCAATTGACAACCAGCACGACATAATTTTGTGTTAAAATTACGCAGTTACAGTGTTAAATTGCTCGATGGCGTGCGTGCCTATTCACTGATTTGTACTTTCCATACAGCATGTATTTTTTACTTCACGTTAAATAAAAACACAACCTATAGGAAAAGTTAGGAAGACAATACCTAAATGTGAAAAATAAGCATGTTAATTCGTATGCAACTATTTGGTGTAGTTTCACCTAATGAGGGTGTTTAAGAATACGCCTCGAGCCTTTTAACCGTGCTAATTTTCGCCAGCTGAATTCTAAGGTGTATTTTCTCATTTGGACAACACTCATTTTTCAGTCCATACGAGCGTTTTTAAGAAACTATCACTGAATAAGTTAAAAATATGTATCGTTTAAGTAAATGAAAATATTTAAAAAAATATAAATTACATTAAACTTCACAGATAAAACACTAAAAACGAACTATTAAAAGTAACTACTATACCTATAATATAAAATAAGTTTGTTATTATCTCGATGTTTTTGCAAATCAAAATGATACTCGTATTGCAAGACATGGATTTAATATCTCAAGTCCTTATAGACAGACTTCATAAAATAATTTTAAGTTACTTTAGAATGACACTGACGATTATTAGTGATGTGCTGATTCGTCGATAATCTTAATGACAGCTCAAATTTCTTATACGTGCAACGAAAAATCTTTAAAATACTCGTAAGTATTTTAAAGATTTTTTGGTAATATATAATTTGTACCCAAATTATAATATACATATAAAAATAAACAGTACAAAAAACAGCAGTGGACAAAAACTCGTGCATAAACGGAACTCCTAATCGATTAAATAAAATAATGTGTGCCAAAAATGATTTCGAGAATCGAGCTCGTTCGACCTTTATCCAATCAAAACATCTAATCAAAAGAAGCGCAAAAAATTTAGGTGCCGCGATTTTTGACCGCTCGTCTGGCGAACTCTCAAGGGCGGGCCTAACGTGAAATTAGAAGGGAAAATAGGACGAGATAATTTGCCCTCCCCCCACTTACCTCTGCCCACCCCACATTAAAGTTTAATCTGTCTAAACTTTTATTTACTTTACTTTATACAAATTGGAACGATTACAAGCCACGCTTGTTGATGGGAATGCCACGTTTAAGTGTTGTCGTAGACTTTAATTTTATTATCGTTGAAAATTGATAATAAAATCTGAAACTGGATCTACATTTTCACTGAAACATTTGTCTAGATATATATAATGAAGTTTTGGACTGAACAAATTTAGAGTGATGCACCATTTTATCTCAAAAATATACCTAAGTATTTTGAGATTCGAAATGGCTCTCGGTATAATATAAGTTATTTCTAAATACATACTTAGTTTACTATCAATAAACACAACTTGCTTAATTTTGCATATTTATTATGTAGCTACCAAAATAATATGTACTAGATTCTAGAATTTCTATAATTCCTATTTATTTTTATGATAACTGCTTAATCTTCTGTTCTATAACATTAATTAGCTATAATTTATGGGAAGCCCACACGTAATCAAATAGAACCGCTATGTGCCTTGTCTCGTAAGATAAGATTTTTCCAATAATGGTACCTCATTCTCGGCATCACATTATGTAAATTTAGTTACATTTCGATTCCTATTCGTTGCGATTTACGCAAAGTTACGATCAAACCAATTTCAATTCAGACTCAGCATTGAAGTATCGTCATCAATATTCATAACATCGTCGTAGATAAGTTACATAAGTATATTTTTTTAAATTCTATAAACTTTTACCTAAACGCTCGGCTATCAATTACTTAAATAAAATGAATAAAGATTTTGTGAGTATAAGACATTAACTTTAAGTAAATCGTTTTCGCTACAAGCGAATTTTGATTTTATCAGTTGTTTCTGGTTCTATCTATTGCAGATGAATAATATTATATTAAGCTTGTCATTCGATAGAGGCGAGAATTCGGCCTGGGACGCCATTGATTTTCAGGTTCAATGAACTGATAACTTTCTTGCACGCGTGAATTTTATCTATAGAATAACCAATCAATATTCATAGCTACATATATACTTATTCAGAGCATTGCTACTCATTTGATTTCTCACAGTATCTTTTGACCTTTTGCGTTATACTAACACCAACTTAACTTGTATTATGAAAGGCTCTAACGTTTTACTTAGTAGTTAACTGTACTTTCTGAATACTAATGTCATTTTTAAAATCCGAAGAGAAAGTTGGGTTCTCAGAAACGGTAACGTTCTGCCGCATCTAATACAATTCTTTAAAATGCATGCAGATGCACAGTCAGCCATGATGCCCGCCAAACCTGTTTGACAGACGTTCCTGCGCGTCTTACACCTGTCCTTGTCTCACTAAATGCCATGTGTATCTAGATATCTCTACTGTATGGGACCTCGTGTCAAAATTAGGGCAATACGCATGCGTGGAGTGTCAATGTCAAATCAATCTTTGTAGGCTAGTGCAACCGGCCGAATACAAATTTAGTCCTACAAGTTGGTATCATAGTTGGGAATCAATTAACGCCACTCTTTTTTCTACAGATTTTCGGACTCATCAGGGGTCGGTTGAGCGTGGATGTGATCGTAAGTATATCGTAGCATAATATCTCAACTAGCTCAAGTTACTGTTTGTAATTTTACAAACAACTCCCTACTCATAAAATACAGTAAGATTTAATAAAAGTTCTCATTTTAGACGTCATTGTATCTTTTGTACTTGGAGCAACTATTGCTGTGGTTAGGTAGGTATAAAAGTTGTGCGTGTGGACTTCTAATTAAATAGATTAGACCAAGATGTAGGTATGTACATATAGCTTGATTAGTAGGATGATATGAGCCAGACCTATATTGGGCAAGAAAAACAACGTATAACCAAATTAATTTAGGTCTATGGCCTATTGTTCCTATTACTGGTACGACTATTAGTACGAAATTAGTAAAGAAGGTTTTTCTGCTAACCTTATTTAGAATTATATGGAATATATACATGCAAAAGCGGCAAATATTTTGAGTGAAAAATTAGGATTGATTATAAATTGTAAGTCCGGCGATTACTTATTCTTACCAAGTATTATGTAGCTTAACTTACTTAAATTTACCTACCTATAGCTTAGTAGGTAAACGAAGATACAATTTATTGACGATAGATTTAGATTTAGATCGCCGGGTGCTGATATAACAGCACCAGCAGTAATATCAGCGCTTAAAAAAAAAAAAAATTTTCTTCATAAAAAATAACATTGAAATCTATTCAATTGTTTTACCGTTAACAGGTACAATTCGATTTACTGATCAATTTCAATTATAATATAATTATATATTCATTGACTCATTTGTTTGAAGAGATTATGGGTACTAGAGAATTTAAGAAGTATTAGCAATCAGTAAGTACTTTTTTTACTAGTAAAGATCTACAGACAGTTAGTCGTAGTTTTTTTAGTAATGATAGTACATCAAGTTTTATCTAGCTGTAACAGTCAAGAGATGGCGGTTACCACTTTGGTAAGTATAAACCGGGTTAGTGATAGTAACCTTGAAACGTGTACTTAATTTGCTGAACAATTCTACTTTTATGCGTTAGAAGGAAATTTTTAGGTAACAAATACACAAACAAATATACGGATTTCAAAATTAAAAATGGTTTAAGGGTGTCATTAAAATAATAGTTCTCCATGTATTAGCCAGGTGGCGTGTAATATGTTTTATCATAAAGACAAGTTACTAACATTAAAAATTTGCCTCACATTTCAAAATATATATAAATTATGCCCTAGAGATTAAGCAACACTATGAAGTAAATAACTATTGGCTTATTTACAAAATATGGGATATGAAGCTTGAAATCTGTAGCAGTATAGGTAAATTACTTACGTATTCTAGGCTTAGTTTAGGGCGTGTATATACTACGAAGAACAAAAGTGCCTAGCAAAAGCTAGTTTCTAATAACCGCCCAGGGACACGGGAGTTGGTTAAATATTTAGTCATAGACCGGGAGCCAACGAGCATATTTTTACGAGGCTCATTACTATCTTATTACGTTCAGTGTCGGTCGGTGTCGGGGCCTCAACACATCCAATTTTCTGGCTTCCCATTTATTGATATTGACTCTGTGAGGACGCCGAGCGAATGCTCCTTGTCTAGGATGTGTGCAAAAACTGGATGTGGCAGTGCACTTAGACGTGTTTAAATTGGAATTTTCATACATACAAAGTATTAGCTGAATTACCTACTATATTACGTACCTTATGAATAGCAAACTTATTATTTTCTACACACAGATTTTTATAATTAGTGCCTAAGTTTCTATAAATATTATCGAAATGACACTTGAAATGAATCCGTCCTCTTATAAACTTATTTGATTATTTGATGAAGAAGTATTTAAATAGATGCGTTAGAAAGTATGCTGGGTTTGATTAATACTAAGTAATTCGTTTGAATAAATCACAAAAAAAAAATTAAGCGCTTCATAAATATGCTAGAACAAAACACTAGATATCAGATGTCTATATTGATTGTCGGTTACAGGATGAAACGTTTTGTGGTTGCATATATGTACACTTAAACAAGTGTTATCTCTAAATATGTGATAGTCATGGATTTGTATAAAGAATTAAACACTAAATCCTATGAATTAATAAGAGTCTCTACTCTCGTTTCATTCATAGGATTTAATGTTTTAACATTGGCCTTCATTAATTGTTTCAGTTACCCGCTGGTGGTTATACCTATATTGCGCGTGAGTCGGCTACTTTTTTGGATGTCACAACCTCTCGTCTAAACGGTTAATGACTCATAACAACCACATGTTAGCCTTGCTAAAGTTTATGTAATATTCAATTTATTAAAATAGTTATATTAGTTATATAACGTTATTACGTTATACTTTTATGAAGTTTTAGTCAATAATATGAAATTAAAGTACAGCTACCTCATATAAAAATGATTTGGGATCATAACCATCTTCTTTGCAACCAAAAACAGAGAGTGATTTTTGGGACAGTTTTGGGAGCCTAAAAAGTGTTTGATATAGGCATTTAAAATTTAAAAGTTTTTTTTTGTGTTCATTATTCTTAGTTAACGTAAGACAACTTCGTATGTTCATTTTAAGATATTCAAATAATTAATTCAACTCGCCTTCAATTTTAAATCAGTGTATAATGGCCGTCGTATTATATACTTTGATACTCTAAGGCCAACAATTTTTCGACTTGACTTTAACTTTAGAAATTCATTAGACAATAATTTGTTCTGTTATTAAAGGTTCGCTGGAATGCTTTCAAACGCTGATGTCTTTAATTTTCTTTCTAATGGGGCTGATAGTCAAAGATTAAAATTAATACATCTTGAGTCGCAAAGTCCTCATACTTTGTATAATAACTATTTGTGTCATTCATAATAGCGTACCTACTCGTATATACAAAAAAGTAAATTCCTTTTTTAATTTAGTTAAGTGTTGATTCGAATATCCAAAACTGGTTTCTAGGAAGGTTATTATATTTTAAAACAATTAAACTTAACGCAAAAATATATCATTTCTAGTTACTTAAACATCTGTGCTGCCATATTTTGCGGTATCACTTATTATCATCAAACCTAACGCCGGATAAGCTCAAACCGATACGTGACTTGCGCAAAATAGTCATTTCAATCCCCCCAAAAATTGGTGTATTTTTGTACCCGATGTGCGTACTATGTGCAAAAGTTATTCGAACTGAGATTCGGTATGAATGATGCAAAAGTGCGTAGAGTTCTACGCACTTGCATGGAAGTTGTAGGTAGCTTTTTGGTTCATAAATAGCTTTGAGTTTAAACGACATAGGCAAGTACACATAATTGGTAAAGCGATGAATTCGCGGCTTATTCTAAGGCACGCTTGTAATTTAGCAATTAGGTACTGATATTGAATACTACTTCAGTAGTATTGAATATGAGTACCTAACGTATTTAGAAGGAAATAACGATATGAATTATATGGGACATTTGTTATGTTATTATTAAGAAATAATTTCAACATCTAAACGAATATATGTGATCGGTGTGTAATAAGTATATGAATAATTGTGCTTATTATTTATACAGATTCAGATCATATACTGATGTAAGTTTAAGATAAAAGTCAAAGTTGTAACAAATAAAGTAAAAAATATCTCATATTATCTGTTAATCCAGGAAATTAGCTATCAAGATGTCAAATTTCATCAAAATTCGTTCAGCCGTTTGAGCGTGAAGAATATTAGTGTAACTAAAGGGTGATTATTATATAAATTATTGTATTGCATATAAATTATGATTTATTATGGTAGTAGGTACTCTTTTAATGAGTAATAATTTATAAGTCTTTCATAAGCTTTACCGATCAGCTAAAGATTTAACTTATTTTAAAAAATACCATAATAGAAGGAAAATAGAAGGAATTTGGTCAACTGGAATTTTATTGTATACATACACAGACTTTGCGGTCTTTACTATGTCATGTCTAGCTGCATATCATAAATATTTTTTTGTGTAAACTTAAACTTTATAACATATATAAAGACTTTGAAAGAAAAACTATTTTAATACTACGCCGTAAAAAATCATTACAACCATGTTTTTATTTACGTATTCGTTATCTTTAAGTGACCCAAAACCTTGTTATGATCTTCTTGCTAAGTTAAATATAGGACGCAAAACATTCGGTACTCCACAAAAATGGTACAGTTGTTGCCAGACCTTATTTAGGTAGATTAGTTTTATCAGCCTCTTTTCTTTGTTTGTCTAGCTAGATCTCCACTCTCGACAAAACAACAAACTGAGGTTTAGTTCTTAACCAGCAATGTATCTATCGACTTTAAGAAACACAGTCTCAAATAAATCGACTAACTTTCTTCAGCTCTCGGGAATTGGGGTTAAGTAGTTGCCTACTTATCTAACTGTTCGAAATTTTGGCAGATAAAACATAATTTGTATTACAAGATCTTTCTTCTCTAGATACATATAATTTGCTCTATATTACGAGAACGACAAAAAGTCCATGCGTCCAAATATTTCAGATAACTTTTTTGCATCAAGTTATTTAAAACATTAAGAAGATAGTAATTAGGTACGCTTTCCGTGGAATTGACTAAAAAGAGAGTAAACCCTTTTTGGGACCAAACCACTTGAGCCCTATCAATTTTCGTTGCATTTATTAGTATGTAAGTATCATATTTGCTTAAATACTCGTATTGGTAGTTATTTTTGATATTCATCTGGTACCAACTACCTAATATTCAAATTGTTTGAATGTTTCAGAAGCATTAAATGGCACATTAATAAAGTAATGTGCCATTTAAATAAACATTTTCTCTATTTAACTTCACGCAATTATCCAGCCTATTTATACTTATGTATTATGTTACATTTGTATATTTCTAGTACTTACTCGTATGCGTGCGCTTTCTATTGACCTAATTAAGTGACATAGATACGTACGAGTAGTGGAGCATTCGTCCTACTTACTTTGATTAAAATGATGGTATTTTGAAACATCTCCAATTCTACTCTCTCTTATCTCCAACGCAGATTAGTAATATAAGGTTTGTAAATGTCAGTGAACACAAAAAGTGCTGCCCTATACCTATACTTTCCTCTCCATAGCAGTTTTATTGGAATAATGATAGTAGTTAAGTGTTGTTGACTATTGAAATATACTAATAATAACATCTCGTTCTTTAAATGTTTCAATAAGGCAACAGTGATGGCGCCAAAACATAGGGTTGATTATTTCCGATTTCAAGAAACTATATGTCTTTTACGTAAGGTTCAAAATTGAATAGAAAAGATATTCTTTAGTAGGAGAATGTACCGTGTCGCATAGAATAACAAAATGCACATATACGGACAAAATTGTTCTACATCTACATTATAAATTGATAAATAAGGATTCCTTTTCATTAAAATTTATTGGATGAATTAGTGAGATGTGTTCTGGCCCGCTGCGTTCCTTTAGACGTACTAATAACCAGTGGTTTGGTAGCCACAAATAAAAAAATCAACGTAAATTCTACGTTTTTACTACTTTATTTCAAGAACTTCATTTGAATGCATAATATTCCCATTAGTAAAATGTTCTCATTTAGTACAAAAATGCAGCTAAGTAACATATTTTTTCTAGTCCGATGTAATGAAGATGAACGCAACTAATTAATTCAAAAGTTCTTAATGAATGACTAATCAACGGCCGATACAACTTAATTCAGTTCGTAAAGAACGAAATTTATGTGACATTGAACTTTTCAAATGGTAAAGTCCTATTCATGTAAAATGCCGAGAACTCGAAACTTATCAAGGGTAAAAATGCCATTCGGTATGAATTTTATGGAAGCGATTGGTGGAGTCTCTTGCACACTGTATTTACATATCTAATTATGTAAACACGCCGCGCGAGCCCGAATGGAATTGGAACTTGTCTGTCAAAGCGGAATAAACGGGGCCAATCAGAGATAAATAACATTGGGTCCGCGAGCGCCCGCTTCCACGGCGCCCGTTTCATTTGCATGTCAATGACGCGGGAGGGCACGGGCGACGGGGGAGGGGGGGCTACGTGCAGGTACTACAATGGCGGCCTCTCTCACCTGACAACTGACGTGTCAATGACAGATAATTTTGGAACCGAGATCGCATTACGCTGTTAGCGCTGGAATTCTGACGTTGCTCATTATGTGGGAATGTGGTGACGCGATTTCGGTATTCTATTCCATAACATTGCATAGATTCTGGGTCTTTCATATATTTTTTTGAAGTAATAGCCTACGCAGCTGTATGATAGCAACGGTTACATGGTTATATTTCCATATTTATGTTTGGTGTTGGTATCAGATCAGTACATTTGAGATTGAATATTGAATGGGAGTTGAATTTTGAGGTCAATTTAGAAATAAAAGATGATCTCATGATTTTGATTCAGTTTTGTAATATTTGTTTACATAATAGAAATAAGTACAAAGTTATACACTTCAATATGCAAAAAATATTCGTGATTCTCTTTAAAATATAAGGTTTGGTTTTCTTATATTTGCTCTGAGAAAGTTCACGACCGTTTAGGTGCACTTCTGACTCGCTCGAGATCCAAAAATGTTTTGCACCGCTGGTTGAAGAGGTTACGCTAAAACGAGAAATTTAAAAAAGTTAGTTCGGAGAAAAAGATTTAACCAGAGACGTTGGGAAGACGGAATTTAAAAAGTTTTTGTGCTTAAATGTTGAGACGAAAAGTATTCTATCTGCCTAGTTGTTTATTTAAAATTTTCACCAAAATTTTTTTAAACGTTTTGATACTAGAAAATATTTTGTGATATAAGTTTAACACTAAGAGAATTCTTAGTAATATAACTTAAGTATTAACATAAGTCGTAGATTTGAAGACATAATATAATAAATAATATGTAGCGCAACAGAAGTAATATCCCTGTCAAAATAACTAAAGACTTATCAATCTAACTGCTAATCAAAATTCTTTGCCACATAGTTAGCTTGTTCAACGAAAACGCTCCATCTGCATACATATTAAAGTACTGATAAGATTATCACAACCAAAAATAAATTAAGACAAACGCATATAGAATACATTAATAAAATGTGATATGATTTTAAAAAGTTACAAAAATATAGAAAACATTTTTGACATCGATCGATTTGATAAAGAAAAGTTCAATAAAAATATTATATATTTACTTAGTAAAGACTACTTACATTCCGATGTAATTATATTTGTCACCAAAATTTCAAAAAATTATATAAGGTATCTAATTGTATGCAGGTACCTAACCTGCATACAATTAGATACCTTTGTCCGTTTAAAAAATATTTTGGTATACACCATAAAAATACGTATTATATGTGTCATTATTAAACGTTACTGAAATCGCCAGTTATAGGTATACTAGTTTTTAACATTATACAATAAGTATCTATCTGTAAATAAGACAGTGACGCAACATACTTCTTATTTATATAAGTTATGTAACGAAAATAATAAGTATTATTTCAAGGAAGAAGATAACAAGTTATCATCAGATAAGGTTATTTAGTCCGCTGTATAATAATTCGATCCAATGACGTCCGTCGTCGAACCCCGGCCCGTCAAAGAATATCGCTTGGCCAGAGCTGCTTGTTAGATTTATGTAGGTAAGTACTCGGCTCGGCTATTATTCATGAGGTTCCGATAATGAGTGACTGTTCTGTATTCATGAGGTTCCGATAATGAGGTTGGATTTATGTTGTTATAGAATATGCCCACCGGACTTCATATTGACAAAGTGATACCAGAACATTCATGTTTTATTTTGTTGTCATTTTGCTGAGAATGTAATGAATTAGCCATTGTTTTACGAAAATTATGTCAGATTCAGAACGTAACTATACTGGGATTTCCCTGCATAAAGTATTTTTGGTTTCCAATCTATATTAAATACGGGATGTTGAAGTTGTCAAAGTTTAAGAAATTATGCATACATGTTTCCGATATACATTGTTAATAACAAAACTATTATTTTTAAGTATAATTCTTTTCCTCATGAAACTCTTGCAATTTACATTTTTCTTTATTATATGAACATACTTAGTTAATTAGTTCTCTAGTATAAAAAAATTATCTACGTTTTATCCTTAGGTTTTTATTTAGCAAGTTCACATCTGTCTTCCATATTCTATGCCAGGGTCGGTTATTCAAGTTAACTGGTAGCGTCATTTGGTAGAGTCCATTGGTCGGGGACGTGACCTTCGGGGCTCGCTTTCCCTTCGCAAACTATGAATTTTTATCCATCATAATTAATGAAGGCTGTATTTTTGTTGTATTTTACCGCCATTTCCTTTCATATCCGTTCTATAAAGAAGGATGTACCCACTCGTACAGCAGTTTGATTTTGTACTGTACTCGTATTTGTGCGTATGTATTTTTTTGTCATATAAATTATGTAATAATTTATTTATATTTTTAATCGAATCGATAATTAACCATTTAAGTTCCACTTTTACATTATGGCTTCTACGGTAATCCAACGTTCATGTCAATTTTATTTTTTGTTAAGCTAAAAAAATATGATATTTGCCTATGTTATACTTTAATTTATTCAAACACTCTCTGCCACGAACTTTCGTATATATTATACCCAACATTTTTATTACGATAAAAGTTTCACCGTTTTTTTAGTTAAAGAATTCTCTTATTTTTGGGATGGTAGAAATAAAAATAGGTATGTTTTGTAAGGAAAAATGTTGCGGATGTTCCTATTCGTGTAAACAAGGTAAACACCCCTGTAGCCGACCGTTGTCTGTGCCTCAATAATATACAACATGTGCCCATACCCCGCGCTATACGTAACATTCACCACGCTGGTACGTGTGTATGTCTGACTCGACATTTGTCGATGTTTGGCATATTTTAACAAACTACCTGTAGGTAAATTTGTGGCTGAATATTTCTGTACCTAACTTTTTATCGCTAGCAGTTGAGTATAAAAGGTACGGTATACAGTAGGTACGCTATTTATCTAGGCTTTTGACATACTTCAATGTAAAAACTAAGTGACCAAGTTATATTACAGTTTCGGAAGAAAAAAAAATCGTTATTCAAAGTTATCAAATTTGTTATGAACAATTACTCGATTCGATGGATATAATAGGTAGTTCTATCATAAACAAAATGTAATAACGGTGCCGAGGATTTTACAAACATTTATAGTGTGCGAATGAAATAAAATTTATGAAGATTTCGTTTTCGGCTACTTTGGAAGATGTTTTACTCGTATGTAGAAATTAGTTGATAATTGAGATACATAATGCTTTTACAACCAATAAACAAATATAAACCCAAAGCAAAATATTCAAATGTGAAATGTTTAGGTGCTTTGTCGTTCAATCCATAAAAAATCTAGGTAAACGTAATATCTAATGCAATATTGGCTTTTTTTAGCGTTTTTTAATCAGAGGTTGTACGAATACAATTTTTACTTATCAACGTAGTAATATATTCCAAGTTCATATCAAATCGTTATTAAAACTTCAAATTTATGTACAAGATAAACTATCTGATTCGTTGCACGTTCATTTTTGGAAATCATCATATTCGTATTCAGATTTTATGCAACTTATCAGTCAGTACCAGCTTAAAGTATGGGCTCTAAAGATAATTTTGAATGAAAACCCTTTCAAAACTGGCTGATACACAGTATCTACTGACAAATAGCGGTCCCGAACCGATCCAATATGAAGTTAAACATTTGCATTCAGCGTTCCGATCGTACCGAAATATATTTCATATAACATTGAATAAAAACAAAGCACTGTTTGGTCATGTCCCTGATTATATTTGAGCAAAATATTTCTCGTATCTCGTGTACACAGTATAATAAGTCTCTTGGGCCGGAGAATGGAGGAAAGGAAAACCATCAGAGCGAGCCATCCGCCCTAGTTATACCCACCTCATACCTACCTACGTGATCCGAGCGGATATGTATGAAATGGGATGGACAAGGTAAAATCTCTTAAGCCATATTAAGGTGAGAGCATCAAACCCCCAGTGGATTCTGTTCGATATTATTCTCGCATATTGTACTTCGGGGAGTAGGTAGATACGTTGCATTGCGACTCAGAAATTGGAATCTAATAGCCGATAAACACGTAAAAAGAAAATATTGACGAAATGAAATGTGCATCAGAAGACACAAAGGTGAAAATGTAAAGTTGTTATATTATATGACAGTATATTGAGGATTAATTTTATGGACATGATCGAGTTTCACATTTTTATATAATGTGAAGTGTCGGATTTGGTGTTAAAGTTTTATTTTCGTATCAGCGTTATGATATTTTTATCCAAAAATGATACCATCTCCCAGTGTTCTTATCTCGAATAACAAGCCCGTACACGGCAAATACACGATTAGTATGAAAATTTCATTCCCCAACGACTCGGGTACAAACTTATTGGAAAACAAAACCATTACCAACGAATTTGATTCGTAATTTTAAACAAACGACTCTCGAAAGAATTTATTTAATCCAAGTTGTTCCCAAAACTGATGCGACACTACAGTTTTGCGAAGAAATTCCAACGGATACTTGGTCGCAGTTACGTCATCGTTTTTCAAAATCATGCCTTATATGCCTACCGTTAAAGTTGATTATCTTTAAGTTGTACTTAAGAATAAATTTGAAAAGTTGTTATTCAAAATCAAACTCTTTGATAAAGGTATTAAAGCATAAGGTAAGTTGTAGTCAGCGCTCCGTCATCCGTGGAGATGGAAGCGCCGAATATTGCGACCCTTATTTATGTCCACTTTAAGTTTGCCGTAACTACAGCCACATTGGGGCACAGTTTTTTTTTGTACAGACACGCATCACTAGCATTTTGAAGCAATCTTTTTTAATTGGATTAAACATTACCTAAGCCTTGATCAGAATGAGCACCTTTTTCCCAACAAAGTATTTAACTATACCGTTAGGTTCATTTTTAAATATTTAGTTTTTGTTATCAGAAAATAACGAATATTTTATTAGACTATTATTTCTTTTTTGTAGTAGCTATATTATTTTCTTTTGCTGAGCTGCGGTGTTTTCAAAACAGAAACATGTTTAAATATTCCGCCCTCATCAAAATACCGACCCTGCTTTGAAACGCTCAGTGAAAACTCTCCGTGCTAGTTTATCCCTCAAAACTAGAAATAGAAAAGGTAATTTATTCAACCCTTTACCCTTTTCATCAACAAAAAGCCTATATTTGCGTAGGCGAGCTCCGGGGTAAGCCGAGCAAAACAAGGGAGAGGAAAATTATCCAACAGCTTTTTGGCAAGAAGCCTTCTCTACTCGATTCAAATGAGAACTTCGCAAGAGGTTGCATGTTTAAACAACGTATATACCTATGCAATGTTCAACGATAAAATTTAATGTTCAAAACGTACATACAATAGGTACATGAAAAAGATTTACAATAAAATGTAGTATTCAGAAAAAGTTATTTGCTTCTGAGATTATTTTTCGATAAGAACATTTTAATTATTTTTAGCTCCTAGAATTAATAATAAATAGATTCAAAAAATATTTTGCCAGTCTAATATGTATTGTAAAAAAAATTCTTTGATTTGTTTTGATTCTCGGTTGTTGTAAGATTATAACGATGATTAATTTTACATTCCAGACTAGGCATTCTCCATCTTAGGCTACAGTATCGATGACTTCCGTGGTCGTGCGAACTTATGGTCTAATGTCTAGCTTTGGAGGATATTTTTTTTTAATATTTAAATCTACCGTCTATACGCTTGACTTACTCGGACCTATTTAAAAGCGATAGTTTTATAAGTTATACGCAACTATACAATAAGTTTTAATATCTGACACTCCGGTCTTTTAGCCATATAAGTATGTATCTATAAGAAAATAGAGGCATACGCTTAGGCTGGTAGTCTCTATGGGCTTTGAGCCAAGCCCCGAGTTGGCAAGATAAAGGGCTTAAGTGGAGAGGCCCAGATTGTGACGAACTTCCTGAGGGGTTTGATTACCATTCTCCCCTTTCAAAAGCCTGCATTTTGAACATGAATCGTTGAATATTATCACGGATATGGTACGTATTTACGTTTTAACTTAGAATGACCTTATCAAGGGGTATATGGCATATAAGTAGTGGCTATAATTTTATGTAGGTACGAGTATACTATATAGACTCTAAGGATCACAATTGTCATAAGTTGATTAAGTGAGCATCCGATTTTGCAAAGCATCTCAGTCTCAGCTAAATATTATTAAAGTCTGATTGTTGATAGTAACATAGCGCACATTTTCTCTTATTTGGATAAATCAATCATGATTACATAGGTATAGTATAACTAGCTGTCACCCGCGGCCTTGCCCGCGAGAATATAGAACATGACGAAGTTATAAACATTGAACCCCCTTAAGTATTCTATATCCAAAAATACTTCCTTAATAATAATGAATACACCTTCCGAATTTCATATCTCTTGGCTCAGCGGTTTAAGCTCTACGTTGAATATATATCAGTCAGTCAGTCAGTCAAGACTTTTATCATTCACACTTTTCTCCATATATGTATAGATAATCCTCAGATATATAATCATTTTTTTAAAATACATTTTTTAAAATGATTATATATCTGAGAGTGATCTGTACACTAAGTTTCGTCAAAATTGATTTAAAACTAAGACATGTACACGAGTAAAAACACCTGACATTCAAAGTAAAATATGCCTTAAATAAACTCGAAGCAGAAACGCTTTGCTCAATCGCAGTAACTTAAATGCTTTACTGAACTTTTAAAAGTACTTTTTTCTTTTACTTTTACTAACTGTACATATCGAAGTTATATTACATAGTTTTCAATAAAATGCCTTCTCCACATTTTTTAACATCACAGATAACCAACCCATTATCTGAGCCTCAAAGAATTAAAACGCGTGATATTTTCAACCAAGTGTGAGTAGCGTCTGCGTCACACTTTCATAACCTCATACAATACAAGTTGTGATGTAGACAAGTAGAATCTTGGAGTTAATTTATGCATGGGGCAAATCTTGTTGATTAAATCACTAAGCTCATTTGTGCAAGCAGGTGAGATGAGTAAGCAAGTTGAAGGATTTTTTGCAAGGTTTTTAATTAAGTTGGGTATCCAAGTATAAGGGGATGTATGAGCAGTTAGTTTTTCGGTACATATGATTTAACGAAGAGAAATAAATTATTTTATTGCTAATACATAGTGTTGTTAAAAGTGGTTTAGCCAATATCTTCCGCTTTAAAAGTGCATAGGTAAGTAGTTTAAACAGCAGCTATTTAGGTTTTATAGGAATTACTATATAATCTCCCATACTGTTAAAACATTGTTATTCGTTGTCTGGGCATTTTTAGGTTTGATATGGTCTTTGCCAACCTTGTTGTCAATCTCAAGTTGAAAAACCTGCCAAGTATATAACGGTATGTTCCGGCAGCTTTTTTTGATAGCCAGTGTATTCCGAACAATTCCACTCCATTCTCAATGCTAAGGCCATGGTCACGCGAGCTGATGGTCTGTAAATAAACTTAGTTGTTTTGAATAAAAAAATATTAATAATTTACTAACAAAAGGTCATATAGTGTCGTCTTTGGTAGACGACCTAAGAATATTTTGAGACTTACAAGTTAACTATAATGACAGGGGTGTAAAAGTACAACTATTTTACCATGCAAATACTTTTTCAACACAAACTCTTTAGCTCTGTAAACATTTTGTTTGCACGCGAAAAGGGCTTTAGACTGAAGAATAAAATATGAATATATTATCATGTATATACAGAAAAAAAATATTATTTGTTTTGCTCGGTACCTGATCACATTTAAATTTGTTGTCTTTTGAGATATCATTCTTTTGACGTGTATATTTTTGAAACCTAGTCGGTTATATCTATTTGACTATCTATACAAAATAATAAATAATCGGATCCTGTATGACACAGGTCATAAATCAATACAGAAACTAAATTGTAGGACGAAAGTTTTGGAAAATACAATACTTGAGGAAGCATGGGTAAAGCCGCGAGTGCATTACAGAGCATTATTTATATTTTATAACAGCAGTGGAACAAAGCGATACGATAATTTTGATGCAAGTAGGTACATTTACAGAAAAATAAATCATACCTCCGTTAAATTTATTTTGATTGCTAGCCAATAAAAACTATTCAGACTTAATACACGATCCATAATAATGCTACATACTGGAATTATTGTATGAAGCCATTAAGTCTACCTACTAACTTATGAATTCATTTAGTACTATGTCTATGAACCCAAAGCGTAGTACATATAATATTCTGTACACAATAAATCAGTAATGTCATAAAACTGATACGAGTATGACAGTTTATAGGTGTATGACATAGATCGGTAAGTGCATTCGGTCGTCCAATCTCCGACGGCAGACGGCGTTTAATGCATTCAGCGCTGAACTAAACACATGCTCTAGATAAAGTCAGGTATAGTTTAAGATATGGTATATCTCACTTCACTAGAATAATGATTGTAGGTAGACTTAATAAAAATACCTTAGACCTGTGACAAAGGAATCTAGGCTGCCATTATAGAAATAGTAGAAGTATGCTTTCCATTCAAATATTATTACAGAGTACATTTTAACTTGTGTTTTTAAATTGCACCAAAAGTACAAATAAAAAAAAATAGGTTCATCGATTGGACGTTACAATAGTATTAAATATAAAACAGTTGTTTGATGTTATAATATATCAATTCTTTGATTAGGTATATAATTCTAATCTATGGATTTCTACTTGTAAAATAAACTGTATTTATAAATTAAAGCATAACCCATTTTTCTTACTGTGTTTCGTACTATTTAAGCTTTTTTTTAAATGGCGTGACAAACAGGCGATAATTTTAGTGCGCTTTAGTTGGGTATAATAAAATATTGCGTACCTACTTCAATCCAAGACACTTTTGAAATTATCTTCGCAAAAGCGTTAACTTGGTAATACGAGCCAGACAAACAGTCTGTCTAGAACATAGCAAAATTATTTACAATCACTAAAATATCACAGAGCTATTTTGTCAAAGTACAAAATTTTTGTACAATACTTATATTAGTAATGCAAAAGTTTTGTTTTTAATTGGGAAACGGTGCAATAGTAAAAGTTCTTGTAGAAATACAAACCTTTTATTTTATTTTGAGCGTACTCAACTCAGTATTAGTCTAAGGTACACGTGCCACAGATTTAAAAATTGTTTCTGTAAAATGTTTCGTAGTTTATTAAGAAGTTACTGCAAAGTGCAGTTAAAGCTGTAGTTACTATCACGTAAACTGTTTAGTAGAGTCAACTCAATGCGATGCAATTAAGTTAGTAGCATGTGTTCGTCTCACGATATGGTACTCTACATTCTTGAATAGCTCTTGTAAGTTATGGGATGTTTAAGTCTTTTAAGAAGAGTAAAAATGTTGTAGAGATTTTATATGAACTGTAAATAAAAGTAAAATTAAATCAAAGCACAATATTGAAATTATGGTTAACATGGTTAACTAAAATTTGACTTAGGTACAAAATATATTTTATCGGAAATACCAAGCATACCTACAGATTTTGCCAAAAATTAGCTTACACCGCCCGTATTTTACTGTATCTACTAAAATAAAAATTGCCACTCTTCAATTTACTTAATAAAAGCATTAACATTTCAATTCTTAATTACATAGCTCTTAGCCAGCACGAAGTTGACACGTCTGCAAAAAATCTCCGAGAATTCATATTTAAAATGCTCCCCGAGAGAAAAGAGCCAAAAAAAGGGGAGAGCCAACCCTATTATAGCACCCTCATCAAAAAGTAGGCCAATAGGCAAACGGTTCGCCGGTCACAATAGATTTTTTGTACCACCAATCGATAGAAAACAAAATGGCGGCTTTGGAGTTTTTTGTTATGCGACATTTGAAAGTTGATTTTCGTTTTTTTTTATACTAAGGTTCTTCTGTCGCAGACCCAAATTTTTTTTAATCATTGTAGTTGGTTAATAATGACATTGACTTATAATACAAAGTATAAATATATAATAGTGAAAATGAATTTGGATCGGTATTTTTATTTAGACTAAGTGAAAGCTGTGAGTGTGGTCTCACATACCAATATGTTGCCAATTAATATCTATTTGAGTTCAATACATTAAAATGTGTGTTCTTATTATCTAAAAATAGATATATTTTCTTCATCAAGTAAGTACCTACTTGTAAGACCACGAAAATCAGAAAATTACCAAAGTTACCTTGAAACAGGTCATGGTAAAAGTTTAATCGTCTGAGTTTAGCTATTTTGGTAACACGTACGTACCTGCTTATGTTATATTTAAGTAAAATTAAACTTGAATTATTTACCGCCACAAAAAGTAAAAATCAAGATGTTATCGTTGGAGTCAATTAATCATAATTAAGTATAAACAAAAAACTCGGATAATTTTCAAAGACTCATGTTTCGCATTCTAATCTTATTTGGCCGTTTTACATAATATTTAATATTACATGGTATGTACCAAAACCGCGCTTGTGTTATATTATTTTACCCCTTGTAAACTTTTTAATACTACCAATCTACGTAAAATATGATAGGCAGGTAGCTATTTGTTATTTGTTTTACATTAATGTCATGTGGGTTATAGAAGTCATTTAAAAAGCTATGAATGTTTTTTAGTCTTCGATCGAAATCAATAGATAGATAGATAACTATATAATTCAAGCAGTAAAAAGACAATTTGTTATTAAATCACAGCTTTTAGATTGTACAAATCAGTAAAACAATAGATATTATAATTTTAAATAGCAAAATACCTCAATAGGTATTTTGTGGTTCCCAAAAAAATCAAGACATTCGCAAAAATAAAAAATTACACAAGGAGTCACATTTGACAAATTCTAGTAGGTAAGTACTTACGCTATTTTAGCTAGCAAAAAATCCAAGCTATTTACTTCTTAACGCGACTGCTCACGCCATCTAGCCTCTCTATATAAGTTTGCGAAGTTTATTGTACTTTTCGTTACCAGTGTGCATCGTATACACGACTTACAAACACAAGCACTCATACGAGACGTGTATTTACAAACATTCAGTGTGACTGTGTTCGTGTCTACTGTAAAAATATATCTGTGTGAATAGACTGTGTACTGTATTGATACGTGTTCCGACGTGGATTCAGAGTGTGCGTGCTAAGTATCTACGCGCTTTGTTTGTTAGTGTGCGTCATGAAACGCCACGTGATTTTCACGCACACTTGCGAAAAGTTTGTTTTCACTTCGTGCCATGTAGCGACATCTAGCTCGTATCGGAGAAACTATTATGAAACGGTCTTTTTGCACAATGCTGTAGTTGTAAGTCGAATTAGTTTTACACGTGTATATTTTTTGGGTACCTACTTATAATAATAAGCACTCTAATAAGAGAGTTTCAGTTTCATCAGCTATGAGATTAACAAACGCATGACCCACAAGTTCTTCAATGCAATGTTTCTTGTTCGTCTAGTGAAATTGCTTTAACACAATAACCTGAAGTAGGTAGCTACTCGTACCTACTATCCTATATTTATGTAAGTACCTATTTTCGTTAATGTGTGTTTTTTTGTACAGTTTGTAGTATGCCTACTTAAGACCTAAAACGTCCATGTTAATAAGGTATCTCTGTTTTCCAAGTGTTAGTTATTAATAAATTAACTTTAAGAATGGATTACGCAATAAAACAATAAGAAATAATATATCTGGCTCTATATTTACATGTTATTTATGTACTAAATGCCTACTAAGCATATTTACCTCCACTAAAGTAAATAAAATATATATGTAAAGATCATATTTTCCAATTGCCACCAAATTTATTCAGAGCGTGCAGGTTTAAAAATAAAAATAGCTTTATCAAAGAGCAGTCGAATCGTATCTCAGCGGTGTGATTAAATTTGTTCTAGGTAATTATTCCTACGGCATGTTTCTATACTCATTTAAAATTCAAGGATAATTATGGGCTCTCTGTGAACATTTTTTTGATAATCACCTTAAATATAATAAATATAAAGAAAAAACTAATTAAAAAAAATTATAACAATACACAATTAAATAGCAAACGAAAAGGATGATAATCTTGTAATTAAGTAATTTATATATTCGAGGCGGAAAATAATAATTAATTCACACGATTAAACTAGGAACAAATATGTGAGATATTTCTTCTTATGTTAGTTATTTTCCTACTATATACTAAGTTTCTAATCGGCTTATGTTAAGTAGTGGGCTATTGTGAATTTTATATTATGTTGACGAATTCAATAAAAATGTTTGGTAAAAGTGTTAGAGAAATAGTACTTAAGTAATATAGAAAAGTACTTAATTATACTATTTAATTTTTTATACATTCTTTATTTTTATTTTCATGTGGAATTTATACTATGATTGGTTGGATTTTTTTTGCAAATAATTAAGTATGTACTTAGGCAACTTCAGAATTATGACGAGTAAAGTATCTGTAATCGATAGATTCTTAGGCAATTGAGGTGTTGTGAAGAAATCTATAAAATACGAATTAAACATTGCCCAAATCGTCTCGTCGTTTGAATGCACAACTGTATCTACTGTCACAGATACAGTAGCAGTGACTGCAATCACGTGATGTATATTATGTCACTGCACTCACTTTATCGCTGGCTACAAAGTCGGTCAACGGCCTACGGGCTACGAAACATTTGATTGCATCACACAATTCCGTAGCGGGATGAAAATGGCACGAAATAACGTTCCATTGTTAATGAAGTTCGTACAAGTTCAATCTTAGTTATTTCTATTTCGTCGTCCCGAGAATTCTGCGTGAAATGAATCCGAAATTAACATTTTTGCTGAACGAAGCGCCTGAGTGGGAGACACTGTATTGTGATATTAGTTACAGAGGTCCTATTCTAGTGTCATGCTATAAATATTTATAAATCATTTATTTCGTATAAACTTAACAGCAGTTTTTTTAAAGTGCGGAAGAAACTGATGTTTCCAGTGTTTATATTGTGACGTAAGTACCTATCTACCTAGGTGTACCTATATATGGTCAACATATGGACATATGTACAACACTAGATTTCATATCGGTAATTGTAAAATAAATATATTCTTATTTGTAGTTTTTGATATTCACTGAGATACTGTGTAGAATAAGTATCTACAAATTATCTTAAAAAATAATTAAGTACCTTCTACACCAAATAGGTTCACTCGATGAAACAACACGTCAAAAATAGTTCAGTGTTTATTTATAGCACTTTTTATCGTAGAGTGCTGGAATAAAGTCCCAGTTCATTAACCTTTCTAGAGTGTAGACACAAGGGGATATGAGGCTCATAAGTAGGAGTAAGTCTAGTGAGCTAGTTAGAGTAGCAAAGACCACGTGGGGGAAAGAGATAGCGTTTTCTAGCAAGTTGTCGCGTCTACTGGTAGCAGGTGGCCATTATTGCTATTTGTTTGAACTTTTGAAGGTCGAAAAATAAGCATTTTGCACGTTTGAATTTAGAACTAACTGAACTGAAATGTGTGAAATGATCTCGTTCTCGTAAAAGGGTTTCATGAAAATATTTTTGTGCGAGAATTTTCGGACTTATTTACAAGTTTTCGTCGTTGGGTAAAGATGAGCTTTGAATAAGAAGATTTTATTTTTTGTTTGTATGCTGTGATTTGTAAGTATGATACTATTATATCTAATACAATTCGAGAAATTGCTTTTGTTGTTGATATTCTGTTTTTATGCACCACAAAGTTCACAAAATAACAAATAGGTCTCTTTTTCGGAACTTGCTTGGTAAAATTAGTAAGCCTAAGTATCATTATTTACTAATACATAATATACTAGTATATATAGGTAGGTATTTATAATAAACATAAAAAAACAAGACCATATTACATGTTGAGTGCTGTTGGTTACTACTTAAACATTTACAAAATTTTCAACCAGGTTACACATAGCGTGTTATAATATTAACAATTGCCTATATGCTTAACGTTTCCTATTTATATCTAATTATATTACACTTAATTTTGTCCTGTTATTATTTTTATACCGCTAACTATTTAAATATATGTTTTACATAGTTTTGTTTAATACGCATGTTTTGTTACTAATCGTGTACAAACAGCTACTTTAAAGTTTTGTTTAGTCATGAGTGCAATTTTTTTTTGATTATATATATATATTTGGGATTGTGATCATATATATATTTGGGATCCTCACATAATGATATATTTCATTCCACAATGAAATAAAAATATTAATTACTTTCTTAAGACATTGTGGCAATGCAGCCATCATTTTGGGGGCTTTTCCATCTAAGTACTTACTACTAGGGTTTTAATATTAGATTAATTCCTTTTTTTATAATAGAAAATCAAAATCAACTGTGCTACATATAACTAAAAAATAAAAAGATAGTTGTTTAAAAATATTTAAATAGCCATCTTAATAAAATTTATGTCATACAAAAAGATAAATTTGATATCTAGTGCCACAAGTGTCGGTTTTATTGCTAAAAACCATGTCTTTTAGGCATCCTTGTAGGACGTGTTGTGCAATAAGGTTAAAAATCAAAAACAGATACATTCTAATATCTTTCGTGCTACTAAATATTATCGCTTACTAGTGTAACATTTAATACCTTTTAAAATCAAATCAATAGTAATACTTATATATATTCGATACAATTGCTCAACTGGTCAAAAAGTGTGCGGTGAAAGTAATGTCTAGCCTAAATTTCACGAAAATTAAAATCATGATTTTACCGGGTATATAAAACTACTAAGTCTAGTATACCTATGACTTGTACGAATTATCTAGTCGTATACTTACTAGATTAGATACTTAAAAATTTGCTTATAAACCTTATTCGGAAGATTTAAAAGATTAAGTAATTAACAAAATATAATAAACGAGTATTGACTTTGTATAAATTAATTATATAATATTTTGATCTGATATTGCAGATATAAAAATATGACAAATGTTTAAGGTAGGTGCTTTTCGTGGAACATAATAAGATTAGTAACATTTTCTTTACGAAATACTCATGAGTACTCAAGTTTTTATCAGCTTAGAATTACGTACCTATCTTTATATATATACGTACCCATCTGTATATATATATATATTTAGTAAAAATAAATTAATTTAAGTGCAAACGAAAAATCAAACATCAGAAAATGTGCAAATTTTGTCTACGTGAAAAAAATAATCCTTAATATATTAAAAATAAGCGTTATTCAGCTATAATGATTTTTTAAATATGTAAATTATATTGTTTGTTCTTAATAGGACTAGAGTTTTAGTTGATGCGTATGAAACCATGAGGTTACAATCTTGAGATATGAGTTTATTTGAGATATTAAAAAAAAACATTTTAATCTATGTGTAGCGGTTTATTTAAAATTAAAAAAATAACATCATACACCTACCTTTGTCCTAAAAATCACATCAGGTATTATACATTTATTTATAGTTTACAGGGATTAACAATTCAAAAGATTCAATAAATCTTTTGACTATAGTCTTGTGATTCAAACAAAACAAATAAACACATTTTGGTTACATATAGGCTGCTATATCTCGCTGTATAGCTTTGTCGGCAGGATCAATGAAATAAGGAATCTAAGACAACTCAATCTCAACTTAATTACTCATTCATATTCAAAAATGCTAAGCAAATGATAATGTTATGATAATCCAATAGTATTTAATTAAAATTATCATAATATAAACATAATTTTGAATGGTTGCATGATTTTGAAATATCAAAACTAAAATAACTTAAGACATGTAACTATTTTTAACATATACCTTTATTTACCTACTTAAGCTTTCACTTTATCTGAGCTATGTGTTAATGGTAGTATGAAATGATAATTATGCATGTAATAATAACTACAGCAATACTGATTACTGAGTGAGCAAATATGATCGTGTCGGACGGATCTTTTATTTAAATAAACATTATTTGTACTTTTTGAGCCAATAGGGTTTCATCATCATCTTGTCATTCCCAAGTTATTAAGAACTTAATAATTTTTACGAAAGTTTTATTTTAACTTACAAAATCTAATATCCGAAAAAGCCTTCAAGAGCCTTATTTATTACATTGAAACCTTAACTTTGAGACATATTCTCCATTTTCCATTTAGTAATCAGCTTGAACACCCACGATAACAGTTCAAAAAGTGGTTTCGGAAATATATTACCCATTGATTGTCGTCCAAAAACGGATGTAAGGTACCTTTCCAAATCGAGTTTTGTCTTTATCACTTGATATTTCGTAAAAGACTATATATAACATAGTATATAGCATTGAGTTGAACCGGTATACTTACTGGTAAGGTTTTCAACTGCCTACGGTTATCGAGTATCTTATTTACATATGATTATATATTTATATGCACATAAGTTTGGGTTCTTAAGCAATTCTGTTAATAATTGAGTATCTTAAAATAGGTAGTTTTAATTGGTATCTATAGATTATTGTTTAATTTATAAGCAGTTATTAAAATGAAAGCCAAAGAAAGCTTAACTTGATGGGTTTTAAATTTCTGTAGTTTTTAAAAGGTTTATGACACAAAAATGTAAAAGAGAAATCTCGATTAATGTAAAATAAAGATAACTAGAAGTGTAATATAGATTTGTAATATATTCTAGGTAGCATAAAGGTGTCTATTTAGACACGTACTTATGTAATGAAATTAGGTCTTTCTCCGCTTTTTTCCCTGTGTATAAGTAAATATCTAATACAAAATTATGTATGCAATAGCTATACTGAGCTTATTAAGAATTATTATTAAGAAGAATTATATACCTAACTATAACAAAAAGCAGATTAATAATAAAATATTAACAACTATTGTTTATATAAGTAGGTATGGTATTTAAAAACAATGTAAATTATTGTAGCAGAGTTCTAGTATATTTATAAGCTTTTGTAGATTATATTATAACATTTAATTATTAAATATAACTCAAAACGAAATGTTATGTTAATGTAGCAAACATTAAAAATAAAAACTATCCAACTATAATCAAAATTAGTATATATAACGACCCGAGCCCGAGTTATATTACCGGCACATACCATTCCAATTTTCCCTTGTTCAGAAAAAGAGAAATAAAATAAACTTCAAACAATAAAATAAGTTGTAATAATCATGTCAAAAAATTAAACGACATCCTGCCAATGCCCGTCATGTATTTACATGTAAAAAACCTTACGAGAACCATAATAACGTAGGTACATGAAATATCTTAATATTTTAATCAGATACTGACCGCGCAATTATCATATTTTTCGAAAAATATTCCACGCATAATTATCAAGCCGACATCATGGAACGAAAGAATTAAATTAATGTCTAAGTTAAAAGAACCCGCTTAATATACTAACCTAATAAATTTCCCTAACGACTTTCTGTCTTACGTATCTATTTAAAATGTCTATTATGTACTATGATAAATAGCCAGGTTCGATATCAGCTATCTAATTGCCTAATTAGGGGACCCTATATATATATATTCTACGTATATAAATACAAAATCTCATTAATCCCCGGGAAGTTAAAAGGCCACACAGGAGGCTTACGTAATTCATTCTATCTCTTTCGTAAATAGGCCGAATTTAGGGGGGAAGAAGAGAGACAGGTATTAAGTAGGCTGCGCGTCCTTCTAAAGGCTTTACGGGGAAACTGGTTTCCTGCGAATGCTTCGGGACGTTGAATCAAACTGAATATTTTTTTGGAAATTAAACAATTTTTATAGGTAGATTTTGTCATAATATAACTTTAGAATAATTTAGTTGTCTGAGTACAATAAGGGTCTGGTATTTTATTGATAAAGACATGTAATTTTTTTTAATAGTAATCAATAATTTTGAAAAATTGTCATTAAATACTTTTACATAGAACAAATAATGATTATTACGTGTTTTTTTTATTGTCTGAGTACAACTTTTCAAAGGCCTAATACTTAATATACCTAGTAGTTAAAATTAAAGATAATCAGTTATGTTAAAAGAAAATAGAATTAGTACTACTTTACGTTTCTTTTGTAACAAACTGCAAGGACGTTTTATTAAAGTATTATTTTTTACTTACTTTATGGCATAATACTTTATCCTAAAGTAAAACAGAGTTAAGTGCTTACTGACCTACGTAGATTAAAATTCTAATCCAGTTTTAGAGTTTTTTTTTCACGAAGGGTATTCATAAATATTTAAATTTGTAATGTCACTTTCTCAAAAGTTCATAAAGAAACAATTACCACTTAGGTAAATGTTTCTGATAAATAACGTTCATTCCATATGATTGCGTAAACGTATAAATGTAGGTTAACCAAATCTAAAAATCCTATTTTATTTACTAATTAAGCAAAACGAAATTAGTCTTGAAATGTAATTTATACAATATGTTTAAAAATCTTTAATTTACTGTCTTCGAAATTAAAATCAAGTAATTAGGTTTTTTATTCGTCTATAATACTAGTTTAAAGTAAACATGATAAATCCAAATTACTTACTTACTATGGCAGTAGTACCTAATAACATCTGCTCACACTGTTACTTAGATATGAGACTAGAAATGGCTTACTATGAAATGGATTCTACTATTAAAACTCAAAACAGAGCATTGCACCATATAAAAAAAATCGAGCACCCTAAAACGAAACTCCTTAATAACAAAACCCTAACATTATATTTGTCAACGTCCCGCAGCATTCGGTCGAGTTTGAAAAAGCCTCCGAGGATTTTGGATAGATGGCGTTGGGAATCGTATAATGGTTTCCTTGCAGGATTCTTCTAAAACAATTTCCAAAACCCTAGAATTTATTTTTGTTCTAAGTAAAAGCTAACTCTTTAGGATCCTGCTACAATCTCTGAAGTATTTTCTAAGAATTTTTGAGTAACGAGAGGATTAGTCTTACAAAACTGGGTGGAATAAATTTGAATAAGAATTTCGTAAGAACAAGGTATCACCGTCGGTTTATCTCGAATATCTTACTTAAACCAAAATAAGAAGATATTTAAGTTTCTATCTAGAAAAAATGTGGAATGCCACACGTTGTATACTTTGGTATTGAGAAAAAATGAAAATCATGTACTTTCCAGTCAATTCTCCGTATTGGCTTACACGTAACGAATTTTACAGGAAGATTTCATCATTGTTGATGTAGAAATTTATTTTTTATTTAAAAGACACATATATGTTTTTATTTATATTATTAAGTATTTGAGTAGTTGTATCGATGGTAATATGTAGGAGCTCATAAGTTAAGGAGAGTCCTATATGCCAATATTTTATCGACATAGAGTCTAATAGCGACTATTAAGTATATTTCTAAAAGTAGGGTTCGGAAATAGTTCTCTATGTTAATAGTTTTCTACAAGTCTAGTAAGAATTACTGCAAGTTCTAACATTACTAATCTGATTAGATATATCCGAGGGGATCTATTCTCAAAATGGTAGCTCCAACAAATCCGTCGATAGCAACTATTATTAGAAGTTATTTTAGTGGCAAAGTTTTCCTTATGATCACGGCGATATTTTCGGATGTTTCTAGATCAAATGGTGTTGCATAACGGAGGGTGGCTGGGAGCGAGCATGCCGTATTTATCTGGGCTCGCGTGTCCCGCGCATGCGTACAACTCCAGTTCCCATTTGTTGGTAAACATGGAGGCAGTGTGGTCGATAATATTCCGTTCACATCGTAGGAAATAATTTAGCTCGATAATAGAGCCCTGTAGGGAGGCGATGTCCCGTGTAACAAAGATAGGCGCTATTTGATCGCTCTACTGTATATATTTGTATTTTCCTGCGACGGTATTTTGTGGCTACATTATATTTTGGAGGCTGGATGTTTTCTTTTCTATTACGTATATAACACTGTACTTTCTGGTGATTGACGCATGCGCGTCGAGTTTTTATGTTGTAATTTCCTTAATGGTTTCGCTTTTCTTCAATGTATGAAAGTTTGAAATATATTTTACATTTACCACCTAAGGTAAACTGGTCTTTCTATTTATTAGTACTTACCTATATATATTTTTATAAAATTTTTATTACAAGGAAATACATGAGTCATACCAAAATTGCATTATCTTTCCTGTTTTACCCAACACACAAAAATACTCCAGTTTTGACAACCAACCTGAAACATTCAGCTGCATGTAAATGTAAAAAAATAACCGGAATAAAAATACTATGCTTTAAACGAACAATATATTTTTAAGCCCAAGCCTAAAATAATTCTGTAATTTATAATCATTTATTTATCAGCAAACATATCCAAAAAAATGTTGCGTATCTTTTCACTACATCCAGTGTTGATTGAAGGCAGTCAACAATTTTTCTTTGCCAACATACACTTGCAGATATTTTTTTGCAACACTGACTCTTATTTTCAGCTACAAAAAGAAATGAATTGTTTGCACCGGTTATTTAGAGTGATCCCGTAAATCTGCACAATATGTATGTAAGATATCTTCAATCAGTACTCACACTAATGGATATGTTTTTGACGCGTGTTGAAGTTAAGCATGCGTCAAATATAAATTTTTAAAGTAAAGGCAATCGATTATTGTTTGGTTTAGAATAATCAAAAAATTCTGAATAAAGCATTCTAATAATTAAAATTTATAAATAAAATTTGGATATCTTGTTATAAAGTATTGATGATGGTACAAAAGTAGGTACTATTATATTTTAATCTATAGATATAAAATCCATGACTGAATATATGAATATGTACAACTAAATAAAATTGTATTCCCCATGGATACGAAGTATATATAATTAAAGTATTTTTATTTTTAAATGACGATGTAGGAAGAAGTTCTCTATATCTACCGATTCCTAGAAAAACCTGGATCAATAAATAGCTATTTTATATTTTTGTATGAAAGAACATATTTCACAGTCACGATCTTACATACATTTTAAGAAAATCGGGTTATAAATTTTAAATTATAATTATTCGAAAATTTACCAGCTGAGTCATAGTTGGCACTTTTTGTAGTATTATTTGAAACGTAATAAATTATATTTATGAATTAGTAAGAAGAAAAACGACTGATAATTAAAATATGTAGATGTCGCGTTAAATACGTATATGTACCTACTTATGTTTTCCTATAATCAATGTTACGGTATAATTAAAACTGAAAAGATTATTTCAGTAAATAAGTCAATACATATATATTATAAATGTATTATATATCACCATAATATATACATAGGTATATCCTAGGTAAAAATTGCATCAAATTAAGTGCTTGTGAAATTAGTATATTCCGTTCTGTAATAATTAAAACAAAAACATCCTGTGTTATAGAAATTAGAACAGAAAGTTTTTTAAACGTTGTTAAGGTCACGACGTAAGTACTAGAGCATGAAATTTAAATACTGAAAATTTTAAACATGAAAACATATCTAATTTTACGATTATATAAATGATCACAGATAATATTATTATTAGATACAATCATGTCAAAAAATATATAAAGAGCAGCCTAAAAGCCAAGTCACGTCAACACCGATAAGGTACGATAGCTACCATCATAGAATACATACAAATACTCTATTTCAATACATTGATATCGTTTGTCGGCACCTTGTGCCTACCCCGCGCCCTATCTTACAAAACAGGGACTATCCAACCAGTATTTCTAGACCTTGGTTCTGTAAGCATGTAACTTAACAAATATATTTTTTGCTGGAAACACTACCTCTCTTTATTGAGAAATATGTATTAATTACCTTCAAAATTAAGCAGATACTCGTATTACTAAGCACGTCATTTGCGGTAGTGCGTAGCCGTACCAAATTAAACTTGTCATTTATACATTTTTATAAGTACGCGTGTAGGTGTTGGTACTGTATATTTACCCTTAGGGGTGAAGGCAAGCGCCTTCTATTCAGTAGACAAAAAATTGAATGATTGGAAGTAGAAAACTTTTGTTTTTTAATATGTTAAACTTTGACCAAGACTAGCTCTAAAAACAATGTATTGATTAAAAAAAACAATCTCTAGTCGAAGATAGTCCTACTAATCCCTATTTTAATATGAAATGCAAATGAGCATAACTAACTGGGCTTGTTTTGTTTTGTACAATGACTCCAGGCCGGGTAGAATTAATCCCTTAAACCCAACGTTTTGAAGCGGAAAAGCGTTGTTTCGCAAAATACCTCTTATCAACCCGCCGAATTAAGCCGAGTTCGCTTCCTGTAACAAACGGAACATCCCTTCAGAAGGGGGTGCCAGCTGCCGCCCTTTGCAGTGCTTTATTATGTCTAAGACTCTGCAACTATCCCTGTATCCGTAAATACAAATCCAAAAATAACCTATCTCAGTGTCCCAGATTTACGTAAGTACTAAGTACTTATGTAAATCGATAAAGAGATATTCGAAAAAAACAACCTTTTACCGGGGGTTGAAAAAAAACCAAAAAATTTTCTTTTTTGAAAAAAAAAAATTTTTTTTCGTTTTCGGTATAGTTTCATCAAATTAAGTTGGTGTTAAACTTAAACTTATGCATTCGATGTTGAGATATAGAGTTAAAAAATATATAACATTAGTTAGAATTGGATGTGATGAACTATTAAACCTAGACTGAGGCATGCTAGGTTTCTGTCTCGGTTGCACTGAGCCGTAGAATAACATCTGCATACAAATATTCGCATTTACAAAATCTCGATTGTAAAACGGCATTGAATCTTTGTTCGTTCGAGTGTCCTCAACTCTGCAAACTAGATGAGATTTTGATGGAGAGCGTTCGGTTAGCGATATCGTGATGGGATGCATTTGGTTAGGACGTGTTTGGCTTGAGTAAAACTCAGATCGAAGTCTCAGATTTGTCTCGACATGAGTTTAATGCCCCTTTAGAATTTTGTATACTTTTGGGATATATTTTTAGAAAATAATAGTTTTATCTAACACAAACTTGAAAATAAACTCGAAGGAAGAATTAGAATTTATGGCGTCCTCTTAAAAAATTTAAAAGTGGTGTCAATAATATATATTATTACTATTAGGTAATCAAATAACAATTGACATATTCAAAATATGCGGTTTAAGAAATATAAACATATAAATTTATAAAAAGAGTTATCTAAATATTTATATTTAAATATATTACTTCTTAAATAATATTCCTAGACGGTCAATTTAAAATATAATGTTACACCATAAATTGCTCTAATTATTATTTCAATAGGTATTTTAAATTGATTTTTATTAACTAAAAACTAATTTTGATTTTAGCAAAATAGCACAATAATGGCTAATATTTCTCATATTTCAAACATTTAATGGTTATTTATTCGCACATAAGATATTTTAAATAGGAGTAAATAGTTATGTTGAGGTTCGTATTTTTCTGTCATCATCATAAATTAAGAACATATAATGTGTACGTTGAATATTGTGCTACTTTACTAGTTTTTAGCATAATTTATGTTTAATTCTATTACACATTTACATTGAGAGAGCGGACTATTAGTGTCATAAGTCATTGACATTATGTCAATGACTTATGACACTAATAGTCCGCTAATAGTTTCATTTTAGATATATTAGAGAAATCATTGCGTAGTATCGTAATTTCAATAGCAAATATCTTTATAAATATAAACTTGATCTTAATATTTTTCATCTAAGTAGGGACATATATATGATTATCTGAACCAACAATAAAGTAAAATCAAAATGATAAAATAAAACAGCTCACCAAGTTATTGGATTTAATAAATTTATAATATATAGGTATATTAAACCCCGAAGCAAAAGTTACTGAGCGTTATCAGTTGAACAAGTCTGTGTGTTTGTCTGTCCGAGGCATCATACCTCTCGAACGACTGAACTGTTTTTTTTCTTAACTTTGTTTGATGAAGATCGGCCCAAGATGGCCGGTGCCACAAAATTGCAGATTCCATATTTTTTCACAAATTTCAACATGGGTATCAAACGTATCAAATGAAAAGGTTTAACTAATAGAATACTAAAGACAATGATTAATATTGATTTCATGTTGAAGCAACTATAAGACGGAGAAATTCATTATTTTATTATTATTATGTAGCGTAGGTTTTTATAATTTATTCTGGTTTAATTTTATTTGTTAGAAAATATTGTGTATACTAATATTTTAAAAAAAGTTGATAGTAAGTATCAATACGTTATAGGTATATGCTTAAAATGAGTCATAATAGCATGTAAGACAGAATTATTTTAAAATAATGTTTTCATGCTATATATTTCACGTAGGCGGGTCTTTAATTAGGTAGGTACCTATTGATTTTAAAACCTGCTAAGACCATCGAAATAAAAGATAAAAATATACAAGTTTACCCTTTTGGCGTAGGATAGAAGCATAATTCTTTTAAGATAATTGTGTCACTAAAGTGTTATTTTTATAGTTTGAAAACAACACAATATTACTTAAATTTGACAGGTGACAATTCTAATTGTACAATAATTATCATAATTTTAGATATCATCTTTTATAAATTTGATACTAATGTTAGCTGAAATAGCTGCAAGATGATTATCAGTGCTTTAATTATGTACGAGATGTGTCATTTTATGTCGATACGGCAACAAAATTTAATTTGACGAACATTTAAGTCATGAATTTTTTATCTTGCGGCGCACAAGATTAGTATTTCAATAGGTACCTGGCTAGGATAGGATCACTAAATTTTATTTACGTTAAAAAAATTGGGTTCAAGCGAAAACAATTAGTTTTATTTGAGTACAGATGAACTTTTCAGTTGGTTTAAAATACCTATAACCTCAAAGTTTGTACCCGAAATGTAGGTACCTAAGTATAAGTAAAGTACAATATTATTAAATCCATCGAGACGGTACGGTCCGCTGGGTTAGAGTTTACCGTACGGAACCCTTGAAGGAATGTTAACCCTTCAACATACGTACCGCTAAACAAGTCTGAGTAGCTTAACTGGATAGTGCTTGGTACAAAATAGAGGCGTAACAAGAGATCAGACATTGTTTATTACAAGTTAAGACGGTTATTTGAAATTTTAACTAAGTAATGTATTCAAATTAAGCATTGATATAGCAAGAAATTGGTCTATAGATTTTGATCATATCCAATCTAAAAGATATCAACGCGCACTTTATATTTAAAACTTACCTAAATAATTTCACAATGCACAACTGATGGCTACTTAGTTGTATTGGTAAGTAATTAGTGACCAAATTTGCCTCATACATAATTAAACGATTTATTCTCTGCCCATGGATTTGGTTAAATAGCTGTAAGTTCGTGGCAAAGACTGCTTATTTCTCTTTAAAGAAAACGTCTTTATACAGTCGAGTCGGCATCTAGTTACGTCTATACCTTCAAGGAGGAAAACGTCGAACTTTAGACGAGAACCCCTTAAAAAGAAGCTTAGCGTTTCAGAGACCTTTCCCTTTATCGCCTCTACCCTCTATTTGCATTTCTTTTATAACTCTGTTGGAAAACTTAACAGACTATTTTCACCTCTGCAATAACCAAGTACAAGGGATAAAATTCTTGTGAATAAGAGACGGTGTAATTTGTACAGGATTGTGATATTAAACAACAGAAATGTTGTATTGCAATATTTTTTCATGCTAAAAACAACAAAGACTTTGTTAATTCTTGGACGAGTAATTTAATAAGTTAACCAGTCCTGTTAGCAAATTAAACAGGCCCGAAAGCCATGTTTCTCCGAATCAGGTGTCAATTAGCTGGATATTAACAAAATAATTATCCGACAATAATTTCAGCACCGTAACGTTTGATAAAACGCCAAAGATCGTTCGAGCCATCTGTTCCTTGCCCACAAGTGAACAAGTGAATGCCTAGCCTGTATTATTACAAACTTACATCTCTTTGCTATTATAAACTATAGAAACTTCTATATCAAAGACATACAGACTATTTTTCAGTGAACATTGGCTTCCCATCTACAAAAGATGAAAGCCGAGTTAGCCTCTTGTTGTTTCGTTCTTAAAATTAATTTGGGCCTCTTGAGACTCCACTTGGCTTTTACTCGAGATTAAATCTATCTCAAGTTAATGAAATTGGTATCGGTACAAGATAGAAAGCTAAAACGAAAAGTGTTCGTCTTGTTCCGCCAAAAAACGAATCCTTTTTATCTAGATATAATTATCCATTATTAATATTATATACTTTTCACACGAATGTCCACTACAATTATGATACCAGGCTGCAAGTATGTATTGAAATTTCACAATTACTTCTTAATATCAGATATATGTTTGGATGTCTAGGTAATGTACGATTTTTTACATTATTCGTCGTTTGTTGTTAGCTACAAATTCTTAAAAAACAACAAAGTGCGAACTCTATAAGTCCGTGTTACTGTGTCACTATTTTTCAGAAATATTTTTTTATAACTAATTTAATAAGAAACGTTCACACGATCATACATTCTAATTAAAATACGAGTAACGTGAACGTGTTCAAAAATATATGAAAAATACTTGCTTTAATTCGATACGTGTTATAAAAACTGTAAATTTATTTGCAATGGAAACGGCTTACCCGTACATAAAATGCACGTTCATATGACCGTGTGTCAAGCAGGTGGCCCTGAAACAAGCTTAAGATGGGTATCAGTTCATTTTATTTCACGCTGAGAACCTTTTAACGGAATCGCAATTTTGCAATGTACTTAAATGCAAGCAAATCCGATACGATCCCATCTTGTCTTACTTAATAACTCCACCTTAATTTACTGAGAGTATAAAGTTATAAGTATGTGGCAAACGACCTGCCAAGGAAATGTAACAATCACAGATCCTTTATTTGACTTATTAGGTCATTGTATTTGTTAAAAACATTACCGAAATCCAACCATGTCTGCTGGTTAAAATCTCAGCTCGGGCCGCAAAAAATAGTAACCTGAAAACGTCGGCCATTTTAAAATTGATCTGTATTCGATTTTTAAATGGTGCAGAGTACACCGAACCCTGATTCGATAGCCAGATTATTATCGGCTGTTATATATTGAGCTTTGGAATTATCTGCATTTCCGCCTTGTGGTTTGGTGGGTTGGAAGATCGAGCGAGGGGTGGTGGGTATTATTAGATTGGTCGAGATCGCTCCGGCTGCGTAGTGGGGACAGAACGGTTCGGCCGACACGCGAGGGCTTGCCGATGTCAACATTTATCATACATTTTATGACAGAGAGGCTTGAAAACGGACCGCTTACCTACATGCTAGTTTCTTCTGTCTACTGTTACATTGTTTCAGTATTATAATTTGAATAGAACTAGGAATAATCGAAATTTTGGGGTATATAGATCTTCACGCTTGCTGGTTTATTTTGAGATGTTATAATTTTTTGTTAGTTATAAATATTCTACCTGCGTTTTACAAAAATTGTGAATTAGTTGTTTGTTATATTTTTGGCCTTTGATGCCATCAGTATGAGCCATAAAAATATTATTTATGGGGTGTATTGTAAAAAAAATGGTAAGATTTTGCTTAGAATTTGTTTTAAGTTATTTTTTTATTAACGCTAATCTTCTTTTTATAGAAAACTACCTTACTAGTCTCTTAACATTTTTTAAATTATTTAAGGTATTTTACACTACAGACAAATTGTGTAATACGTTTAATACATTCTAGTCGTTTCCATAAAACAACTAACTCAATCTGTAAAATTGGGATTCCTTAACTTCCAAGATTTTGATTAGCCGTCGAATTTCCCATGAACTGAAGACCGTTATCAAAACTTTGGCACTTAAGCCGGAACGTTTCCAGGAAAGCGAAACCGCCTTACCTCATCTTCATATCCAATTCGCATATTATCACAAATCCTACTCTAAATTGAGGTCTGCGAGTTTTCGAACGCTGGGTGCATGTCGCTCCGCAAATACCGTCATATTTTATAACAATTGACATTACATGAAAGATCCTGAAGCTCTTCACTTTGTAAAGGAATTTCAAACTTATCTCTGTATTTACTAAGTTCATATTTCTAAGCTATTTCAAACCTGAGTAGGATCTTTTGGATTTTAGCAAAGAGATCAGTGACTGGTTGGTAAAAGTTTGAATCCCTGTTCAATTTTGGGTAAGTCCATTTGCATCTATACTTAGCAAAGGGCTCGTTTTAAAGTTTCCTCTTTTACAAAATTCCTCTTTCAACTTTGGGGTTTTGGAAATTTACCTTCAGGGAGAATGTAAATTGTACTATTTCAAGTTAGCGAGATAAAGAGACTGCTGAATAAAAATTTCTGTAATTGAGAAGAAAAAATACATCTTATTATTTATTTTTTCATGTATTGCGCTACAAAATAAAAAGAGTCTTAACGTCTTATTGTTTAGCTAGAACTATGTTTGTTAAATAAGTAAACCAACATACGAGTATATCTCAAAAGATCTTACACATACCAGATAATTATCATGTATTTTTTGAATTCGCACTAAATTTCGACACTCTCTGACAGCAAATGTAAATTTCTCTACCAATACTTATACAATTTACATAATCACATACATACAGACGATGTGTGTGTTCTCTTCTCATTATCATTAGATAAGCGGTTGCTGACCTGTTGTGGTTTTATTAACAATGACAGCGCTGTATATCACAGTCTTTTAAACAAATTAGTAGTAGAATGTCTGTGTGGAAAACAACCACAAGCAAGCACAGAAAAAAAAACCCATTTAGGTACATAATACAATTCTGAACTTTTATATATAAAATAAAGTATGTGAATACAATATTTTATTTTTAAATAAATATTTAATTTGTTTAGACTTTACTAGAAATTACAGATAAAATTGGAATTGGTAGACATATATTTAGAAACATATAACGCATGTTTTAATCTTATAAAATTTTCCGCCTTATATGCACTTACTTCAACTTACAAAGTCATGTGATGGTGTATATGAAATAGTGGTTTGTTTCTTTACGGTAATTTTGTATTCTCAAAAGAAAGTCACAATTTCCGCTTGCCTTTCCTTATACCCTATTATTTCTTAGAGCAACAAACAGCAAGCCATATTAGTCCGTGTGTCAACACACCTAAATTGCGCTATCGCCACCCCACAGGCCTATTGCGTCCCAAATGCCAATTGCCGCCGCGTCTTGGCGTAATCAACTCTTTATTACAAAAGAAAAAGCCTGGATAATATCACATGTAATAACAATGTTGTCATTCACAACGTGTCACGCTTAGATACGTTGTATTTGACACGTTTCTCAAATATTGTACAGACTTGGATAAATACGCTGAAATGGGCGTATGGTACAAACATGGGGCATAGCAGAGTAAATAACTCGATATGAAATTGCGACTCGTTGCTAGAGATTGTCTCGTGTTTTGTACAAAGAGGCACGTACGAATATTATCGCGTGTACAGTTTTTCGCACGCTTTGACGATTTTTTTTATTATTGTTGTGTTTTGTCAGGGCTTAGTTGTGCAGAGTTTTGCTTGGTTAGTGTTATTTAAAAAAAAATGTAGAAATAATTCAATTTTATTTGAAATTTGTAGATATAAGCATTTGTTAAAAAATATAGATATTTTTTTAGTGGAAGTTATAATACGATCTTACTGTTTGAGGTGTACAAATATTAGTTTATTAGTAGGTACAAATGTTTTTTTAATCATTTATATAAGTTTCAATATCATAGATAGAACGGCTACAACAGAAATGCTTTAATATTTTATATATATAATAACTTTGCCAGTATATACCTACTATATACCTCTTTATACACAAAGTACCTACCTACATATACTGTTCAGGTGGATACAACTTAAATAATTAACGCAGTTGCATAATAACGTTTAACTTTATTGTCTTTGAGTTTCCTGTACATCGTCGCGGAGCAGCAAGTTAGTAATAAAACCACTGAGCAATTACAATTACGCCAATGAAAATGGCCACGTAAATGATAATGAACGAGTTGGCATTTAATTATATCAGAAAAACATCGCATTTACGGATGCAGGTCTAATTGTTCATGAAATTGTTTGCGATATCCATCAGAGCACTGCAACTTTGTTTTAACCCTGCGAAGTTTCTTCAGGAAATGCATTAAGCGATTATACATTTACGAACCGAGAACCATACCTTTTATTGTACTCTCACCACTCTCACTGACTGTGGTCGTAAATTATTGATTACGAATAAAAGAAAGCCATTAATGGCCCGCTGTAGACAATACTTCACATTATCACCGGTGTGCACAAACCACCTTCACTATCCCACCTGTAATTTTAAACTGATTCTTACCTCCAGAACAACAATTGCATCAACGCGGAAGGGTTCAAACTTTTTTTCATATTGCTCCAAATTTTTATGAGCAAAAAGCAAACTTTACAATCGAACAATACACTTTCAGTTTCTTTATAAAAGCGGCGACAAAAGGAAGACCTAACAACGGAGTGGGTAAGGTGTTTTTTGATATATCGAAAACAATAGAATTGTTACGCAACTTTTGTTGAAATGAATGCAAAGTGTTTTTTACGTGTGGAGCATAAACCTTGCATGTGATAAACATTACTTCCAGTCATTCTCGGAATGTACAGTGAGTTGTCGAATTTATATTTAAAAAAAAAGTTAAAAGTTGAGTTTTTAGATAACAGAAAAAATGTTCTTAATGTGTTTTCGGTGTTTTATCATCTAAGTTAATTCTTGTTGAAGTTATGCCGCAAACACTCACGATAGAGAAGCGTGACTCCAAAAATCGAGGTAAATTGAAGAAAAATATTTTGACAACAGGCCGATAAACATACCAAAAAGATTTGCTTCATTATGCAGACGCAACTATCTCAGAGTAAACAAGAACTCGGGCACATATTTTACATCAACTTGGGGATAAGAAAAGACAAACCCTTGAGCGCATCTCTATGTTTATTGGGTTTATCCGTGATTGACGTTTGTTACTCCGAGTAGGAAATTCTTTTAGCCGTTGGAATCAATATTTTCGTCTATCGCATAATTCTGATATTGAGAGACGTTCGTACATATTTCATGCTACTGTCAGTCACCATGGGACGCCATTTGGCAACGCTCCCACCAATGTTCATAAGTGAACACAAATCAAGCAGCTATCTTATCATATTTCTTATATCGTTTAGATGGAATGAGCAAGATCCACATGCAGAGCCTTTTTTTCTCGTGGCAATGACTATAGGTTACGCTGAACAGGAGCGATAATGTACTTAGTTCTTTGTTTGAAGCTAAGCAAATAACTAGATCTTGGTACTTTACAGATACACCAATTATACTATCAGCATGAGATCTGTGCGCCAAAAACATAATGTTCAATATATATTTACTTTTTTACACAATTTTGTCTCATCTGTTCTGTGACCAACCATGACGCTTACCATTCCGCATTCCGTAGATCAATTTACTCGTATATAGGTATACTTCCTTAGAAAATTCCATTACTTGCCTTCTGTTTGTTTTTGAGTCCTGATGACCGCCGTCACGTATATTGGTCATTGCTCTACAAATTAGTATTGCTCTCATGTCCGGTCATGAGAACACAAAGTTTTTCTTGTTTTGTGAGAATTGTGTGAGGCTAATTTGAGTTTTATACCCGGCGACGCATAGGTATTTCAGTTTATTTGTTGATTAAGTATTGAATTCAGGTAAATAGGATTATTGTTGGAACTTCAAACACACTTTGTTCATTAAAGTAGATTATTGTTAAGTGCATTATAGATTCGTTTATAAAAATATCCTATTGATTTTTATAATTCATGTACTAATTTAACATTTGTAATAAGCCTGTCATATACTTATCTAGGTATATTTCCTTCTTCAATGAAGGTATATTTCATAAGACTTGACAAACATAGTAAGTAAATCAGCATCCGTTAAATATTGCAGCAGTAGATACTTATTCCATAAATTACTTCGACATACCGATTTCATAGTAACTTAAATCCCACTAACAAAGTATGTGTTAGAAATATAAATTGGTGCAAAATTAGATCATAGGCTCCATTCTTATTTTAAACCGATAAATTGCGGAATTTATTAACATTCTAGCTTTACATAATATACGCGAGAAGTCAATTTCAAATGTAGGTTAGCTACAGATAAAACAAACTTTTTAAAGTTATGACCTATTAACGTTTCCACCATGACATGTGGATGCCATTTATCTGAACTAATTAGCTCTGAATAATGTCCTGTCCATGGGATATTCTTTCAAAAGATTCCTGTTTCTACATGAAGTATACATAAAATATTGGTCTAGTGGGTTGGATTGTGAAAAATGTCGGTGCCAACTTGGAATATAGCCAACAGAGATCAGAGTGCTTCTAGAAAGAAGTCAGTAAGATTTTGTAGATATAGATAGATTTCCGTCCTGTTCTAGCCCAAATATTGTGTAGATGTCGTTCAATATCGAAACTCTTAAGCGAAAGTGCCTTTTGATAGTTTTATCTATTTTATTGGATAGCATATTGGATAATTGGTCGATAGCACTGCCAATATCTATTCAAAGCAAAGAGAGATATCAGTTAACTCACTAAGTAACGCGTATTTGAACTGCGTAGAACTCTTTTTTCGCTTGTTTATATTATTTATTAAATTTAAATAAATAACGGAGTATTTGAAATATTGTGTCGTATTAGGCGAATGCAGTTCAAATACAGGTACCTATTGAATTTTTATTGGTTGTGAGTGATTTTGAAAAAAAAAATACTAATGTATAATTTTACAATTTTCTTTGCCATTGACATGATTTTTTTTATTGTGATGCAATAGTAGAAAATAGTTATGAACATAAAATCAGTCAAATCATACTAGTTTCAATTTCTACCTATTCTGTCCTTTCTTTACTGACCTGCATATGTTACCATAAAAATCCTACAGATATTTTTGAACCGGAATAAATAACCACTCCCTTTACATCTTGACCAAATTAATGTCACACATAAATTCATTGTAAAACACGACTCGACTATCTCTACCTACCAGGACCCACCTAGATACTTCTAAAATATCTCGTGGTTTCTACATTTTTAGATAAGCCTATACGTTCATGTTTTGACACCCCGCATTCATAAATAAGATCACTCTACATACGTTGCTATCTTGTATTATAAACAAGTGGGTTGTACGGTCGAAAAATAGATTTTATACAAAAATTAATGCTTGTTCATTGGATTATGAAGTGCTAAACTTAAGCTCTTGTAAATCATAGCCTCGTTTAATAGATATCTATAGTAAAATTTAAGCGATATTACTCGAGTGGTACTGTGAAACTGATATAAAAATAAATAACAAAGCATTGAAATATGTAAGCTAATGGTATCATAAGCATTCTCTTATAGGTATACACAATATGTTAGCCAATTATTTTATAAAATTAACTTACCCGCATACCTATAGACCATCATATCTTTGCATTATTTATTTATATTCAGTTCGCTTAGCCTACGATTCGATATTTAGTGTCGTAGGTACAATTATAAAAATGTACAAACAAAGGTCAAATATATACAAAGTTATGCTCTATTTGTAGATGAAGCCATTTATATCTAATTGGACGGTAGCCAGCAGCCACCGCCTCAAGTATAAATATACAAACCTATATTATAAAGGTACCTTGTTATATTTCAAAAGCTTCTATTACGATAACGCCACTCTATTTCTAACAGAGTACCATTGTTTCAGTTTTTAACAAGCTACCCTTTGAGTCGAGAGATCTTGTTAGATGAAACTGAACATATATTTTAATGCGTGTTGTTTATGAGTGTTATAAATTATTAGTATGTGTTTAACGCCGTGTTTTTGTATGAGTTACGTTGGCTTTAGATGTTTGGTATGTTAGAAGTTTTGTAATGTTGCTACTAGAGAGATTTTGTGTTAAAAATATCAGTTCATATTTTGATGCGACATGTTGTAAGTAAGGAATTGTGGATTTAATTAATTAGCTCTTTTTATTATTTTTGTCATTATCTTTACAGTATATAATCTATAATATAAAAATGTATCGTTGAATATGTTGCTAAGTGCAAATTATCTCGAGAGCAGCTGAACCAACTTTGCTAATTATTTTTAGAATATTCCTTGATGTACGAAAATGGTTCTTACGGTGAGAAAAAATTTAAAAATTGGCTGATAAGGTCTTAACAACACTTTTCTATACTTCCATACAATCGATTCGTAATAATACTTAAACGTCAATTTGAACTTTAATACCATATCATAAAGTTTAAGTGTTAGTGAAGAGGTTCCGGCAAGGCAAAACAATTGAGTGACGTTAGTATCGTATAAATATTAATGTCAATATTTGCTGATCCGACATCCCGAATAGCAAACTTACTAATAATAAAAAAAAAGATTAAAGAATCGACTGTTAAGCGGTACGAAGCTCGCAGGGTCAGCTAGTAAACGTAATACAAATACAACAAAGAATACAATTTTAATACGCTTCCAAAATATAATTAAACATTGTTCACGAAAAAAGACCCAAAGTCGAAATTGCTAAAACAAACAAAATGTACCTATTTTTTATCACATTATGAGTTTGTCCACTTTGTCTCTTCATATAACAAACTAATAATAAAAAATATAGTCTCACTCAGCAAAAACTAGGACCAAAGAAATAAACTACCATGTAAAAACTAATGCTGACAAAAAATAACCCTTTATTAACAAAACTACCCCGTATGACGAAAAAACTTTTAGCTAAACAGATATACGGAAAATATATGAAACTATTCAATTAGTTTTACTTCTTAGCTTTTACGTAGTTTTTGTATATTTTCTTTCCCTTTAGTTAGGATTAGGGTACCATAGAAGTTTTTTATCACGCGAATTTCCCAATTGTAAGCTTTATTTTTTTTTAATTTGTTTGCAAGCTTTTTCTTAACTGTGAACACATTTAGCAACTGCGACAAAGTAATATTTTCCTTCGTCGTGATCTGTTTTAAATATACTTAATGTAGTAAGGTTTCGCTACGATTAGATGCTGGTGTAGTAAAATACCGTTTTTGTTAGTAAATCATTATTAGCGTTTCGTTTCCTACCTAGGTATTATTATTTATCGTGTCAGGATGACTCGAAACTAATTTATTATCTACTTGTTGTCTTGAATATCTTGCCTATAAGTATCATAATTACGAGCTGACGTTACATCAGGCAGTTAAATATTTGGCTGACAACTAAATATTTATTTCTACAATGTCTAAAAATATATTATTATTTTTTATTATATTTAAGATTTTATAACTAAAATCTTATATATAATAAAAAAACGGAAACTAAAAGTAGTTCATTTGTTGCAGTTTAAAATGTATTTAGATCAAAGAACTTATGCCTACCATTAATATATTATAAGTAAAAATCAATACAACAAAAATGCGCAATGTAAAAACAGTATACCTATATGAAACAGCCTTAAGAATATCAGACGTAGTAGCAACTCCTAATAATTGGAAAAAGCTTTCAACCCCCAAGGTGCATACCCCATTCCGTCGAGAGTTGTGGATCTATGTAGCATGCGAATGTCATGTTCATTTCCCGATGTGAGAGACGTAGTTGCATTTCCTGCAGTGTTCTTGTAGCGGTGGCAGAAAAATTTGCCAATTGTTAAAGATTTACGTTTAAATGCGTACGTGCTACGTGCATTATGGTTATATTTATATTTTTGATTTTATGTATTTGTGCATACCGAAAAAAATCCCTTCATTTGAACGATTTTACATCATATCATTTCATAAATGCTCTAGCACAGCTGATTATATTTATTTCTAAGTTAATTCTTACAGCAAGTACTTAAAATACCTCTTGTTATATAAAATAACAGGGCATCGTTATTTTTAATATCGTTATTATGACTTTGTACTTTTTTGAATCTACATTCAGAAGCTTTCTTATACACTCAAGAATTATTCGGTATGTTAAATTAATAAAGTTAAAGTACTTTTCTCTGGTATCTAACTATCTAACAACTGAATTTAAAAGAATTTTTTTTCTTGACAGATATCACAGAAAATTCCTTTAAATTAAACTTAAACTAAACTTAAGATAGTTTACACTTGTGATGAATTTTAAAACATATACGAGTACCATGACAGAATACATGAAAATTCAACGGATAGAAAATATAGAGTTTAATGGGAACGTCACGAAGCCATGTTTGTCCAAAACCTGTAATACTTTCCTATCGAGAATGTCATGGACGCCGGATTAAGACAGAATATAAAGTAGGTAGGTAATGCCCTCAAGTTGCTCAATACAGTCTCATATTGAGTACCTTGAGAAAGTAAAGTGACGGGACAAAAAAAGGTAAATAAACCTGGCGTAGGCAGACACTATACCCAATCATAAGATTACAAAATAACGCCAGCGCGTTTACATCCTATGTGTATAATCTTACGTAGATTAAAATGTGAATGTCTTGTGGGCGGGGGCGTCATTAGATGCTAGTTTTATTTACCAAATCTGACATTTAGTAAAAACTCCAGCCAACAAACCCGTCTAAGCAAATGCCGGAGTTACAGTGTCAGCCATAAACATTTTAAATTTCCTTTTTTATCGATACCAGTTTGAAGCTTGTGGACGGAGATAACCCTCCCATATTCCCAATTATATTGAGGCCAAAAGATTAAGATATTCACTTTAACTATGGAAGTTAATTAAAGTACAGTCGATTCCCAATTAAATCGAAGATCAGAGAGCGTAGAAGCTTTCATCTGGATTGACTCATTTGAATAGACAGCAGCGTGCTTCAGAGACATATTTACTACAATGATTTCACATAACTTTCAAAACCTCAATACAAGACATCGTGTAAACTTTGATTTAAGGAGATCAAGCGTGCATAATTTGAGACTGAGTATAAAATGTCCACTAGTCAGATACCTATTAAGTGAGGTCACCAACATTTTTATGTCGATGATTATATTTGATTTTTTCTCTGTCAGTCCCAGCCCTCTCTTTGGTAGCGCAATCTTGGCGCCCCATCATGTAAGATAACATTATGCCTTGTCTGGTTAAAATACGAAACAAACAACACAACCAACCGAAAAGTGGCTAATGAACGCCGAATTTTATAAACCATTTTGTTTTCGAAAGATATTGCAAGGAAGGTCATGTGAGGTGCTGTCACATAATATATATAAATTTATCAGCACATTTAGCAGAATTTGGCGCTACACCTTATGCTCGAACGGTGTTATTATTGCACTTTATGCATTTAGAGAGTTTGCGACGCTTGATTAAAAATTTCTCGAGCTAAAATTCTTTTTACATTTTTTAAGGTTACCTTGTAGATTCTACGAAAATATTTTTGACAGCTCCTCGTTATTATATTAAATTTATTTTATAATGTTGCGGTCATGGCCCCGTTTGAACGGATTTTTCTTATAGGTGCTATATAGGTGTGGCTATAGATTATGCATATATGCAGGTAAGACACAGTTGATGACTGCTAAGCATGTTTGAATATATTAGCATTTTTAAATGAACGATTATGTTAATTGTAGTGAAAATTTTTGGTGCTATATAAAATAGTTCTAGATAAAAAAATACGTTAACTAATTACTTTAAGTAATATTAAAGCTTGAACCAACGGAACAAAAAAGAGAAATCATCAATAATGTACGCTACTTATCCTATTCCCTAATATATAGAAATAGAAAAGTACGCCGAGAAACAGTGCCTGGCCGAGGGAGGCATATGGCAATAACAAAAATATTTACCAAAACTTGAGTCGAATAAAAAGATGTCCTTTAATGCGGACCCAGATGCACTCGGTCTATTATTTGTTTCCCCCAGAAAACTTTACCTTGGAAAGATATATGAAAACGTAATGCAAATTCGGGGTCGGAAGAGCGTAGCATCGTCCCGGCGTAACACTATTTTCCTTTCCCTCTACCTTATTATTCGGGCAAAGTTGTCTCGGGGGACTATGTTTTTTAAAAAGATAAGTAAGGTGAAGGCGTCTCGTCAATTCCACTTATCGTTTCCGATGGGAACGAACAAATAGCTTGTATGAGGCCTTGAAGAGCAAGGGTGACACTTGATGAAACTGGTGTCTCTGTGGTTCAATAGCCGCTGACCGTATATTACCATATTCATCTATGTGTTTGTTTTGTTTGTATGAGGCTTCATGTTATGTAATATTTACCTGCAGTCATGACTAAGACAAATGTCTTGTTTTTGATGAGTTTATGAACGTTTTAATAGTCGTAAAGTTTAACGATCGTCAAAGTATTATATCAGGAAAAATATGTTAAGTCGTTATTCACTGGCACAATATATTACAGCTCAATGATCCTGATTTTCATTACATTCATTTCTTTAAAAAATATAAAATTACAAGCAAGGTATTTTGCTAGTTTTAAAAACTCATACATCCACTGTATAAATAAGGGTATAAATATCAAGTGTGGATTATAAAAATATTAAGATCACGCCAGAAGCAAAATTTACAGTATTAGTAGTAACTATAGTAGGCCATTTAAGATGTTTATACTTTGAAAGTAATATAAGCAGCTAAATCGCGTGCACCGCGTATTGTAAACTGTACGAAACGGAAAGTCAGCATACAAATGAGTCACGCATCACCACGTAGTAGAAGTAGATACAGAGTTATAACCTCCACGTCACAGATTACGAGCAGCTCGTAAAACAGCGTCGTCCATTCATGAGAACAATAAAACACGATTCGGATCAAACGGTGTCACTAGCCTCAAGTTCAAGTGTGCCATTAAGTTGCACAAGAGGCTATAAACGTTTGAAATAAAAACGTGAATATTTGCGTTCGTAAACGTGTATTAATAGGGTTGCCTTTCTTTCAGGGTAAGAGAAATTGTCAACTCGGATGCGCAGTTCAAATCAACGAATTATTGGGTTGTGACAATTGTGTAAACTTTAAAATGATTTTAAAACATGAAATTAAAGATAACAACCGCAACGCACGCAGTTATACCTATAGCCCATAGTTGACTACTTAGAAAACTTTTTACAAAAACTGGTACTTAGAAGTAATGTGGTGAGTCATGTGTGAGTATAACACACGTATAGTAACTAATTGGACTTTGGTAAAATCAGAAAATCGTTTTTACTTAATTTAAAATTAACCATACAAGCTCAATTGTATTTATTTCATGGTATACATTGACAAAAAATTACAATAAAGATACCGGGCTTGATAGATATCTAAAGACAATAGACAAAAATGGCAACCCTAATCAGTGTGTATCATTTGTAATAATAGCGGCGTTGCATGGTTTATTTTTACGCGATCTTTCGCTCGTAAAAGTTGTAGACAAGCTGCAGACGAGGTTTACGGCCTCAAGCCAGGTGACGGGTTATGGTCTATCAGATCTGGACGGGGGTTCTTCCGCGCTTGCATTGTTACTTTAACTCTTCCTATCTTCTTATATATAAATCAATAAGTATATTGTCGATTAAATTATTAAAATACCTTTTTTAATATAATTAAAACAGGCCTTTTTATTTCATATCATACAGTGCAGTACACTTTTAACTTGGTCAATATTACGTGAACTTTTAAATTTTACCTAGAGAAGCTAACTTAACTCATATAAATGCGTAGTTATACATCTGTTCTACAATTTTTGCGTACCTAATGTGCTAGCTATATTACCTATATTTTGACCTTTTATTATAAAGATAAAATCAATACTGTCCTCACAAATACTTAGTAAGTACACTTGTAGGTACTGCAACGAGATTATATCAAAGATAACAAAATGGCGGAAACCAATACCTAAACCAGACGATACCTACAAACAGGTACAATATTCATATGCTTACAACCGTTTCCTATAAGTTTATATAACTACAAACACCTCGAAGCACACGATATCGTGGGCATCGACAGATGTTACTTTAAAATAGATACATATAGGTACCTAGGTGGATCTACATAATCCGACGTGGGTAGAACGGACGAGGTAATTTTAGCAAGGAACTACGCATGATCCCATTCGGCCGATGTTTCAAACTTTGGGACGAGCTTGAGTAAAATAGACAGATACATAATTAATTTGATAAAGATAAAGATAATTATATTTGTATAACCAACCTTTATCTAGTAGGTAGTAAAAGAGTTTTATACAACAAGTGGGAAGTAAATTAATTAACTAAAAATAATGTATTTGCATAGGTACTAAAGTAGACTATGTTATAGAATATAGAATTTATTTGATACTCTAAATATAATAACAGCTATAGTGAAATAAGAGCAGTGCAATTTTATAGTTTATTTTGCGCAAAAAACTTTCCTGGCCGCTTTACGAGTGTGAAGATTTTTAAACTAGCTATACGACAGTCATAACATTGAGTAACTATATGAAATCTTAAGGGTTTAGGTACCTACTATTTGCATAAACAGTTTTAATGTTTTTTTTTAAGTTAACCTGTTTCTACTCATCTAATTTAATATAGAAAATTACTTTCGCTCCATAAGCAATAATAATCTGAAACTAGATTAAAATAATATAACGGTAACATAACATCTCTCTCCCATGCAAGAAAATCATTGACGTGCGGCCAAATGTCTGAAGCAAAATACCTATTTTTTTCGAATCTAGAACAAAAAAAAAACCTATAATCATCAAAAGCATCCCATGAGAAAACGCTATTTTATCACTAGTAACTCGCCATAGTTTTACAGTTTTTATATTATAAATCTTCACTTTAAGATAAAAATATACAAAATTTAAAGATGTTTTAGAGTCAAAACCTACAATAAAACAAACGTTCACTTTTATAGGGTAATTTTCTGGTTTCTATAACGCTTACGTACATGCTAATACAGGTAATAACACCGACTAGTGCAATAAAATATAAATATATTCGTATTTTGATTTACTTGGTTTCTTGAAATAAAAACCTAACGTCTTAATAACTTTGATTTGTTCATTCTTAAACTACATCTGAAATAAATTAAGGGATCTAAATTTTCATGAATATGAGCATAAAATGTAGGTTTGTAAAAAAATAATTAATTACCTACAATTTTATTTTATATAATCAATACTGCGAAAACTGTAACATACTCACATAAGTTTAATTGCTCATGTTTATTGTTACAGATGCATAAAGACTAAGATACGGATGACATCCGATAAATTCTGCTGAAGTAAGTTTATGAAAACGTGTGGACTTATTTTAAAACTAACAAATCATTCCTAATTTCCAACATGCAATAAGTACGTTCTAGATTAATAGTTAGTTAGTACTGGTTAGATAAATATACAGCAAACTAAACATGAAATAATATTTTATAATTAACAGTAAACTATATCGTTATATCGTTAATTTTTTTAGGTGTGAATAAGCAGCGTGTATATATATAATTGACCTCCGTACTACCTATCTACTGTTAATTTGAAAAACGCAAAGTCTTACTCCGTCACGGGCCCTTCGGAAAGTTTTAGGCCGCGATGGGGATCGAGAGGGCCGAATGGGCCTAAAGGGGCCCTCGAGGTTCGCTCGTTGGCTCCCCGTTCTTATTAACTTTTAGCTGACTAGAAGAAACGGAGTTTTTGATGTGATAAGGTTGTCTACTTGTACCTATGGTTTGGATCTTAAAAGCGTAATGATTAACTATTATATTATATATGTATTATTTTATTGAGTCTAAAAAGAAAAATATATTATGAACTTAAATTACATCAATCTATAAGGTTTTGCTTATTGTATGTATAATGAACGAATCCTACACTATAAAATAAAACGGTGTTTCATATAAGAACTAAACAAGAACTAAATAAAAAATAAAGACGTCGTCAGACGGTTACAAATCTTCTAGAATAAAACATTGCGTAGGTAAAATAAAATAGAGATACCAAAAAAGTAAAGAACATCATAAAGTGTCATTCTTGTAACCTTTTTGTAAAGGTTATCTTTAAAGTGTTATTCGACTGAGCCACGACACTTATCACTTATCTGACCTTACTCTTGTGGGTACTGACTGCGACGATGGACAGTGTTGATTCTAATTATCAAAATACTAATAAATATATAAATATTTTCATATACCCATGCAGACATAAATACAAGGTATCAAATATCTTCCTATTGTCGTTTCCAAACAAAAGGGCAGAGAACAGGACAGTCGCTATCAAAATCACTACATACTGAACTCGACATTTTTATTTAATATTTTTTAGTTATAGGTTATGTTAACTGTATGATTTAGTGAAAAATGTGCATGATAATAGAGCAATTACTCGATAAACCTGCAGTAAAATGTATGACAACATGTTGATTATCACAAATGACACAAAGTGGACACATTTTCTACTGTCTAGAGTGCGTCTAGGCAGTTAAATAGTCGCTACTTTTATTGCTCCACTACGTCATACGATTTTATTGAGGCGCCTACTTAAACAAAATGTCATAAAACTAAACACGTCATTGAGACAACTATAATGTTCTATTAGGGGCGATTTAAACAGCTCTTACGATTTTACGATTTTGACGTTGGTTTATGGCATGGCACGCGCCTGAGTTTGCTCGTAAAACCTACGGTCACCTGTTGTATGTTATCCTTCCTACACTGTGTCAATAAAATTTTGTCAATGGACGACATTTTAATGTGCCAATTATGGGTCGATGTTTCATTCAAGTGTTAAAGTTTTACGATTTGACGGGCGGGGCGCCACTTGACTCTTGTACAAAACTTCCCACGGGGATGTTTTTCGACCATAAACTGGTAATAAACGACACAATACGCAACTAAACTTCTGTGTTACAGATTAGTAATGAGTCATTATTACTTTTACAGATGTTACGGCTAGACTTATACAATTTAAGGCAAAATAGATTAGTTATCATACGCGGCGCCAACCTGCAGATTTATTTCAACAAATATATTTCGTTTACTATGATTGAATAATTGACTTTGAAATGATTGAATCATCGTGACATTTGGATACCTACCTATTACAAAAATGTTAGTTTTTTCTTTTGCAATTCGTAAAAACACATTTTTAGGTACCGACCCATGCCAAACCAACGTTGTTTAAATACCTACCAACCCATCTCCTTTATTAAATAAATTTTAATGAAGCGCAGCAAGATCCAAAACCCTTTTCAATCCACCTGTACCCAACCCACCTAAATAAATGTTAACGATTCAGTCCCTTCACCTTGGCTCAGGTAGTGAACCTGCTCCTATCTTATTATAATTTTTGTCCGTGACCGTACCTACCGCCTAATGTCGGTGAGTTTATGAATTTATTTTCCTTTTACTTCGTTTCCTCTTCTCTCTTTTCACAAATTGTTTTTCCCCAAATCGTCTAATAATTCATTGCTTTTATAACTCTTTACATAGAATGTTTTTTGTACATAGTTATCAGATTTGTGCAAGTAAATAGGCGCCTTCTTGCCTATTTATTTATTCTCCCTTCTAAAGTGATACCAGGCGGTGACAGGTCGCATATTTTACCCGGTGATCGGTTCGGTGAACGTTCGATTTTCCGTGTCGACCTTTGAGTCAGAGTTAAATTTAGCTCTACCAACCTTTAGGCTAGTAGGTGTGTAGGTAGGTATAGGTGTGTTGGTAGCGATGACACCCACGTATTTACCTATTGCGAATGGTCTGTTTATTGGGTAGGTACATATACGTTTTACTGAGAGTTTTTTATGCACTATTCATAACTAAACTGCCTTTTTTAATCTAAATACACCAAAAGAAAACTTTTTCTACATTATTACATTCGTATTTCATACCCCTCGGGTACTTTTAAAAATATGTCATCTATTTTATATATTTTCTGATGGATCATCGTAATTTTTCTGCTTCAATTATTATATCAAAAGAAAAATCAGCAGATTTCTTAAAAATGCACGTAGGCTTACGCCATCGGCCATAACTGAAATGGCTGCATACGTCAGGAATATAAAGGAGGTTCATGAGACTCCTCCTATAATAGTATGGCGGTCTTCTCCCGAACGCCTGCCGCACTCTCATTGGCGTGATCTGGCAAAAACTAGTTTGTCCTCTCCCACGTTGACCAATCAACGGCGTGCATTTAAAAGTTAATTTAGAAGACATCTTGGGTGGTATTCTTATCTCACTCATTACGTATGCGAGTAAGCGAGCTGCAACACATGTCAATGTGTGGTGGCGTAACACGTGTGTGCAGGAAGCTGCATGTAGAGGGCGCTGGTTTAGTACGTAGTTCCGCCGTTCTACACTAGATGGCGTGACCATCTAGCTGTTCAATGGGAGTCAGCTGGTAATAATGGGGTCTTAATGGAATTGGGTCCCTAACAATCTTCCGGAATGAGAAAGGCAAGGAAGCTATGAGACTTTTGGCCTCATGATCATGTAATTTTTTTATGTCTGGGTTTTCAATCAGACTTGTTTCCGCATTCTACAAATGTATGTCTGAAGAATCTGACGAATGTCAAGGTCGAGGTCTATCTAATTTACTTGGTTACGTTATTGCAGAAACTAATTTTCTGCGTAATGAAAGCAATTAGTCAGGCATCTACGTTGCTGCTAATTGAAAATAAAAAATGTAGATAAGTAGCTGTTGTAGTTTATAGGAATAGCTATTGCCACACCTATAATATAATATATATTATACAGGGTTATCGGCCAGGGGTGTACTAAGCCGAAAGAGGGTCACTATACTCAGCCTAAGGAACAACTTTAGCTATGGGACCAACCTGAATTCGAGAAAAAAAAAACTGCTGTTCCATACAAAACTTATTCGGCCGTCGACAAAATGTATGGAACAGCAGATTTTTTTTCTGGAATTCAGAGTTAATACCATAGCGAAATTATTGTTGACCTGTTATTTTAAAACTTGTAATCGAGACATTAAAGTTGACATCTAATCGGTACCTTCTTGCGTACATTTTAGTAGGTAGATATACCTACTAAAATGTATCTATGCAAGAAGGCACTTAGAATATATATATATATATAGTTATAGTATATATGTTCTTACCTACTTGAATTAGCTTGACCTATTACCTTAGATTAATGTATTCTTATTAACTAGGTAGGTATACCTACAGATCAATTTGTAGGTAATATTCTTTCTTGTAACGAAATTAATGCTGTTTTAGTGTTTACTTACAACAAAAAACAAACATTAATCTTGTTCTCATCAAGGAAAAGCTCTTAATTTTGCCGGTAGGTGGTTATTTTTTGCCTTCTTTTATTTATCTACTTAGTAGAAAGTTACTATAGGTAAAGGTTATTTTGGTGACCTCACGAGCTTCTGACAAAAAAATAATATGTTATCTTGTTTTATTTAGCTCGGCATTCTTTAAAGGCACTAAGTAGATATAATATAAATATATTTTTCTTACGCTGTAATATAGGTACTTTCATTACTTAAAAATAGCAGATGTAGTATGTTCTACTTAATGCTGAAAGAGTAACTTACGACATATTTTTTTTTTAATTTAACAGGTCTATTAAATTAAAATGAAGAAAATACGTAACTGTTAGTAAGTTAAGCTTAATAGTTCTAAATTATATTTTATTTAGCATTTACGTATATTGAATTCTGTAATTTGACTTGCCTAGTGTAACGCAACGTTATGAGGTCAATAAATTCTATGAAATCAGATTTTTATCAATAAATGATTCCTTCATAACCACGGGATATGGACTAGGTTACCTTTCAGTAAATTAAAAAAAATAACAAGAGTAAAGTAAAATATTACTCTACTACGAAAATATTTTTATTATTCATCATTACCATTACAATTAACTTAATTATTCTATATACTAATTCTTGTAAGTAGGTTGCAGTACCATTAGGTAAATTAAATGAAAACCAATAGATATTTCTGAGTATGTATGTAGATACAGTTATACATATATAGTGATAATTTTCACAAACTTAAATATTGCGATGGTATTCAGGTTCAAGCTTGTTTTAAAAAACATTTATTTTAGTAATTTAATACATATATATTTTAATTAAACTATTATTATATATTTAACGAATTTATTTAAAGATATTGTTTATAATACCCATTTGAAACAAAATATCCTGCAATAAATAAGAAGCATTAATTCGGACTACGAAATACGTAACGCGTAGTTTTAGCATATTTATACAATTACTGTGTGATGATTATAATTATTTATTTCATCTTATCATAGTTCATCCAGTGTTTTTGATTTTAAATTAAAATATTTGGTTAGATTATACCATGAAGTATCATTATTAAAATTTAAATGACTATATTACAGGTTAAAGCTACTCGTAGCTAAAACACTGTATCTACATTTATCATGGCCATTTAAATTTTAATTTATCATGGTTTACATCATAAGAATAATCTCAGATCTTAATGCATTTATTTTGTTTTAAATAAATGATTTTAAAATATTTTAACTTTTTTATTTTAATATGTCCTTCACCAATCTGAATAGTTCACTATGTGTATCTATGAGTCTATAACCACTAACCATTCACGAACGCTATTTATACATATCAAAATCAATAAGCAATCATATCTACACCTGGTAGTCAATCGTCCATAAAAACTATTCTGTAACCGATTATATGTGTTCTGTAATCGATTATACGTGTTCGATCCACTAGTAAATCGATTTTAACATTTACCACATATACTGTGCTGCCAGTATATAAATTAAGTTAGATCACTGTGAAACACCAGGCTGAAAGAAAGTTTCTAAGAACTTATCTACGATAAGTTCGTGAGGCTGTACCCCCTAAATAGAAGGCACATATACCTATACCAGATATATTAATACATTACTAACTCTGAGTTATATTTCATGATAAAACTTAATAATTCAGAGTATTTTGAGCGCAAGCGCTGCTATATTTATACAACTATACCAGCGCTTGCGCTCTAAATACCATCTATAGATATTTTGTTAAGTAATGTTGGTCGACAGTTCAGTTTATTCATTGTTTTTAATCTTACTTAGAACATGTTATTAATATTTGTAAGCGTAAATAAATATATGTTTTCTTTTTTAACTTAAGTGAATAACATTATAAACGTAAGCTAAAAAATGTAAAGTATACACCTACTCATAAAATAATATGTGAACTAGATTTGAACAAGTTTTTTCCGAGCATTGGAATGATTAGACTGCTATTTCGTAGGTACACATTCAGTGGCATTTAAAAAAAAAATAGAGTTGATTATGGTCACATACTTTGCCCTAAAGTTTCAACTTTTGGTATTGAGTGAAAGTTTACGTACTGCCACTACTCTGTATTACCCGGATGATGAAATCTATGGCTTATAGCAACATTGTACCTTTCTAGGCGTTATAGTGACTTGTTACGATATATAGGTGGGCTACATCGTTTGTTACTATTTCTGTCACTTACATAGTTGCTTATACAGTTTAAACACACTCTGAGTATCACTTGATAATCATTTTTAAGACTTGGTAATTAAATTCCATAGAATGGAATGTTAGAATTAATAAGTTATTGGGTAACTAGTGTTCCATAAACTTTCTGTGTAATTTTGATAATAACTTATTAAAAACTAATCGGTTTTTAAACTTAAGACTTTACGAGACAAACGAATACGACATGGATACGTGTATTTTTGTGATAGACAAAATTTGTATTTTAAATTTTATTATCTCACATTGACTTAGAAACTACTTTGGACTACTTTTTGGATCTAAAATTAAAAAAAAAACATATTGGTTTGACAATAACGGTGGGAATAGCAAGTACCTAATTGCAGTAAAGGACTAAAGTTTAACTAAACAATGCATTAGCAATTTGGACTTTATTATAAAAATAATAATCACTAATTTAAGTGTAAGACGTCATCAAAATTTTGTATGTTAATACATTTATATTTATATTTTTAATATATTAGTTAAACAGGTTTTAAAGAAAGATTTATTTATCTATAAATCTATACCTAAACTGTAAGATTGAGTAGGTACATAGGTGACATCACTTCTTATAACGATCATGTAAATACACTCCACGAGCTCACAAGCTCTTTTATCACTTGTCTCATGCAATATCTGTAATTTAAGCCACAAAATGTTAAGTTTTATCATTGTAGACGACACGATACAACGCACTTCTATATATCTTCCGACATAAAATTACTGATGTAAGCTCTAGGTAACAACGCGAGTAGTCAATAATGCCCTTAAATTATTGTTTTTACTATCGTGTCACTTGGACCTGCGTATGTAAAAGTGGTACAATCAAGTTGAATTACTTTAAAAGTATTTAGAACTTTATTTCTGATCAAATAAGACAAGTATTTCTTTACTTTTCGGCTTGCGTGAGAACTCCGTAGTCGCGAATTCGTATTCAAATGATACCTACAATTGAAGTATGCAATAATCGTAAAACGAACAATTTAAACTCTGATTTTGTCGAGTTTCGAATATCGTTGTAGTATCGGAACAGTAAATAACTACGTTACTTACGGTTAAGATCCACCACGTAGATTGATAAACCTAAGAAATATAATGTCCCTTACATTATATTTCTTAGGTTTATCAATCTACGGAGTACCTATTTACTAGCCTTCTTTGCGGTGTGACTACGAATCTGCAATGTCGACGTTCCAAACTTAGGTTCTTACCTACTTAGTGGGATCCCTGATTCATTGATTGATGATTCCCTACATCTTTATGTAGTGCAGGCATCACTCCTGTGAAGTGGATATAGGATGTAGCCAAGATCAACAGTTGTGGGATAGGAACTTAAACAAGTTTCTACTACTGCAACTATTTTCCAAGGATAATTTTATACTTATGGTTTTTTTATATCTATCTCTATAATGATTTCAATCCTAGAGCGTAGTGTGTTTTGGGAATAAAAGTATAATATTCTCCTCATAAGAACTAGAAGGCCATTTCATTACAACATTTGGAAATTGATACTCTTATATTTATGCTGTTTACATACCTACATACCTCTGTACGGACCTTGCGGAATTCTTTTATTTTATAATTATGCTTATATAATATTTTTCCGATACCTACGATAGGTATGGTAGAAAATTAATCAAAGATATGTAAGATCACTCTACTGAAAAAATAAATCTACCCTTTATAAATTAAACAAATTATAAAACATATACGACGTAAAACATTTTAGTATATTTCGTATATATGGTAATCACTTAAACTTAACAGATATGCAATAAAACGAACAGCCAACATACATATTTAATATATAACAATTAAAGTTATAATCCAGTATTACTATATTATGCACTCATACGTGGTTAAAACTAATTACATCAAAATAAATAATATTACTTTATTCTTACAGTTAAAGTATTTACAGCATTCACTACTACTGTCCATTCTATACTTCTCAAGAATAGAGTCGAAAGCGGCTTGATTTTACTTTTAGCGTTTCGATACGAGTATTAGTTCGGGATTTAAGAACGAGATAAAAGTGAGTTGGCATGGTATCAAGCCTACTATAAAACTATGAAAATATTGCCGCTTGTACATTTGCAATGAGAATAAAGCCAATTTATTGTTATGTAGTTTACTTAAGTATGCTGATGAGAATTCTTGGGATCCTCATACGATTGGGTCTTATACACGTCTTCTTACGTCCCCCTAGAACAATAAAAAACATGAGTTAAGTAAGTAAGGATCATAAAATAAGTTACTTAATGGTAGTATTAAACGTACAAAATCTTCCTTTTTGATATAATAGGAGTATTAGGCAAGGCATTTTAATATTGTATTTCATAATGTATTAATTACTGTAGTAAATGGAAGTTCTTACTGTGTTGTTGTCAAAAACCTAAATTTTGTGATTTTTTGAGGCTAATACTGTAAACCTGCATGATCAAGTGATCCCTAAACCCTAAAAACCTTGATTACTTTGAATTTATCTAATCTGTAGAAAAGAAATTCACAACAATTCTGTTAAATCAGCATTTAACACATAGACAATTTTATTATTTTTAGATCTACTTAATAAAGAATTATTTAACTTTATTTATTTATGTAGATCAAGAAAATGCAAAGCAGTAAGATAAGTGAACGCTATAATAGCGGTACACAAGTAGGACCCGTTTTAATAGTCTATGAAATAACTAATAGGCATTTTATAATTAAAACGGCACTTGGAAAGAGTTCTTATACTTTTGATTGCAAATTTAATGCTAATGCAATTCATATCTGAGTTTAAAGACGCCGAAATAATTGAAATAAAAAAATAAAAACCTGATTTTACCTTTACGGCTAAGAAAATACGTAGGTAAAAATTAGGTATTATACCAAAATCATGTTTGTTTATATGAAGTACCAGCTTTTGTCCGCGGCTTTACCCGTATTACGTTGGTTTTCTCGGGAAAAAAGTAGCCTATGGCACACGCCGGAGCTCAACACTTTCGCATTTATAATATACCTAATAATATGTATGGTGATGTCGAGATTTTACCTACGCTTGTATTATTAAATGTCTGTGTCAAAATATTAAAATTTATTTGAGTTTGTCTGGACATTTGATATGGATGACATTTGATTTGATTTATATTCCTTGTCATTAGTACGAGCCTAAACAATTGTATCTAAAATTCACATATTTGCTGGTTTTCATACCGGTACCTACTAAAAAAATATTTGTTTAGGCAATGACATACGCACTCGTATTAATATTTTGACAAGTTGCGTAAAACATAATGCGCCAGTTAATTCGTTCTTTTATATTTTTGTTAACAGGAAACAAGAGAATAAATCATTATGTTTACCTGCATATTTGAGGATGATTTATTACATAACATATTTTACAAAGGCAATTGTTATATTTAATTATAAGAAATTAATTTCAAAACAATTTAACTCTGTTTTGAGCCTTGATACTTTACAAACTATATTATATACATAACGCTAGTATCATCATATTTTTTTTTTGATTCGTTGTCATATAAGCATTTTGATTAGTATTTTTGGCAAAAACTAGTTATCGCATAAGTACTTATCTGAACTTTGTTTAAGTAAGTAAAGGTTGTCTGGAAGAGATCACATTTTAGCGATGAGACCGGATTTTGTGCCATGTTATTTGGCTTTTATTCTTTTTTTGTTGTTTTTTTGTGATGACAACAAAGAATTATTGTATTATATTGTAATGTAAACAGAAAGCCAATCTGGTAGAGATCTTTATCTCTTCCAGATTTCCATTCAGAAGAGACAACCGCTTCAAAATATCTATCGTATCGAAATATGTACACTTTTACCAACGTACATGCAGTATAAATATAGGGCAGGATGTTCGCCCAAAACATAAGAAACGTGTCTCGAATACGAGTGGCGTTATACGGAACACAACTCATACAGAGACTAGGGTTAGAGACTCTGGGTTTTCTCAGTAATAATCATGATATTTTAAGTCATATTACGCACTTCTGTTATGATACGACGAATCAAAGTCTAGACTTTGACCTATTGCTGTTTAAGATAAACTTTAATCTGAACCTACATTTATATGGAACATAATAGTCTATTATTAAACTTAATCTATTGAGTTCAAGAAATAAGCATATAAATCAAAATGCTTAGCGCTTCTGTTTTTGAATTTATTTACTAGTTTTTAGTGAATTACTTCCATGTACATTGTTTTTTTATTTCTTATAACCAATGAACATTAGATAGATCAGACATTTATAGACACAAACCAAAAACTTTCTTCAGCGAGTATTTTTATACTTTAGTTTTAAAATATACGTTTCTATTCGAGAAACTAATTTTGCATAATTTCTCCCTCGCCAGTGACTTTAACCTTTACAGTACCTAAGTAGGTACTACGTAGTAGTGTTTTGAAAGAAACCTTTTACAAACAAACTCACTCTTCAATATAGATAGAAATCATAGATTTGAAAAAGATAGATCGGTGTTTAAAATATAATTGTATTATTACGAATACCTAAAAAATTATTGAACATTAAATATAATGAATAATGTTACCAAGGTGCACAAGTACTGCATATTTCAGGCAAGATTTTCAGAAAAACAAGAGTGACCTTAATTAACTTGCACGCAAATGCTCGCTGCCTACGAGTACTTTTCTTTCAAGTCCGTCTTAGAAATATTTTATTTGCAGATTTTTTGTTTCCATATGTGGTGATACCGTATTCCGTCCTATTATTGTATAGATAAGTATGTTTCTGTACTTTACGAGTTCATTGGTACGCATACAAATTTCAAAGTATATGCAGATATTGAATTCATACATATCTTCCTACATGCACCATTCTAAAGTGAGGTTATATCTCTGTTGAATATACATAGAGATGGTGTATTATACATGCCGACCGGGAGCTCTGAAGTGCAGTTTGGGAATACCGCACCGACTGATATGCTATAAAGTACGGGGGACGGGTGCACGAGGAGTCATGGTGTGAGGATGTATATCGAGGGACAGAGTGGTGTAATGTAGTTGCAATACAAAATATGAGAAATAACATGGAAATATACTCTAAAAAGAAAAAGGAGCGCAAATTCATGTTAAATTATCAATATCAGTTTTCATAGATCAACGCGACTAATATCTTCGTACTAACTTATATATTTTGTACATTAGGTTTTTTTATAAAATTATGTATAAATTAACTAGAAACAATTTTATGATTGGATATATTTGTAACTTTTTTAATTATTTTGTTGTAAATGTGTCTTCAATATTTAAAAAACGCTAGATCTCACCTTCAGACATATCCAGCAATAGTTTTCTCGTCTGTCTCAACCAGGGTCAATAAAATATGTAGGTAGACACAACGTGTGTGCCCGGGCCCTCTCCGTCTTTCCTATAACAAGAAAGAATTTTTCTATGCATTTATTTTGTCACTGAAAATTCTTAAGAAGGCTTTTGTATTTTTTATACGAAAAGCTTTCTCTGGCACTGTTCGGACGTAAAACACGGTGTACAAGGGTTTATACAACCAGGTATTAATATGATTAATGAAACATATAAATCACACAGCTATGTATGCTTAACTAAGAAACTATAAACAGTGAGTAAAATTTTTCTAACAATTGGTTATAATTTTGTTATGACACTAATACTTTCTCTGCATTTTTATAAAGTATTGTAAAAAGTTTCATTTGGTGGCACGAATAAAGATCAACTGTTAAAAAAATCAAATTGTTATCTATGAAATACTAAATATTCTATTGTTTTTAAAGATATATTTCAAAGAATGATATTATAAATCACAAAACAAAGGTCATAATCACACCATAAAAAATAAGTTTATTACACAGATAAGAAACAATGAGCGTTCAAAAAGTGTTAAGATAGTATAAAAAAGAAAATATGTTGTCTCGGATTTCCGACATCAAACAAAGAACTGAAATTGCAAAGGCATCGTTTTTATAAAGCAATGATCTGTTCGGCTTCCGCACTATTAGTGGGAAGGCCTCTATCGAGTTCTATCCGTTAAATCGATACCACCCTTGTGAGGTATGTTACTGGGTAGAGTGGGCAGTGTTTGCCAATCAAGTGTCGTACTTTACTGCTCTCGGCTGGCAGTAACTTACCACAACGGCGCAGGACTCCCTCTAATGAGACAGCAGTTTCTGTGCTGCCCAGTTTGTGTCAAATATTGTACGGCACAATAGTTGTGGCGACATTGTTTGATTAGCACTGAGACAACAAACATCGAGCGTTGCCAATTTTCTCTTGAACAATCAAGATTACCTTGCATTTTGATGCAATTTTAACCAATGTATCTACTACGAAAAGCAATAGGTGTTGACGCTATTATATCTACTTTGTTTGGAAAGGTTGGCCTCGAAGAGAATTTATTGTGTGTTGATCTGGCGCTGTCAATGATACGCCTACAATTACAAAATGCATTGCATTCGGGCAAGGGAGTAGGTATTTGAATGAGTTGGCTCGATTTGCAGGAAACGTAAAGACTATAGGCTTATACTATAGGCATGTTGTTTACACATATAGTGGTATAAAAATAATTTTAAGTAATTGATATAATTGTAGAGGAATTCGATGGAACTATATACTGGTATAAAGTAAGCCTAAACATTGCAATTCCAAATTCTTGACTAAAACAGGAGTAACAACAATCGTGCTAAGCGTTTATTGTGATACAGCAAATTTTTAAAAAGCGTTTCTGTAGTAAGGATTGTTTTTACGTATTCCTAAGCAAAAGGAGATACATTTCTTGAACCGAGTCACAGCTTCAAATTGCAAGCTAAGTACGCAGTACAACCTCTAAATCAATTGAAACATTTTCAGGAATAATATTGGTAGTTGACCTCATATTTACATCCATTCTGAACTGTATTTATATTACCATAAAAATTACACTTTTATTACACATACTATACAGGGTTTTGTGAATCACGTGTGCTACATTGAGGCAAGGATAACTGAAAACTTGTACACAGAGCCATTAATCCAAATTCGAGAAAAATGTTTTTTTATTTTGCTATAAAAAAACATTTGCTCATTGTCAAGAAGTAGGTAAGCTAATTTGTAACTCGGCTTATTTTTCAAATACAGTAAGTAAAATAACTTGCCTTGGTTAAAATATTTTTTTTATGTGCACGTGGAGTGCTTTTTTTTATAAAGTCGAATGACTTGCTATGTTAATAAATTGGTGTCATATTCATTTAGATATTGCATTACAATTAATTGAAATTAATTGAGTGCACGCAGCATTTAGATTGTGTGCGTACTGCACGAATACATTATGATCAGAAAAAAACATAAATGTCATTTAATAGTTTAGTAATTATGAAAAATAAAAAGCACGTACGCAAAATCGTAAAAAGTACGCTATTGCAAAATATTATTTATCCTTAAAAATACTAGTTTGAGTCGTTACTATACTAACCCTGTATGAGACAAGTGCCTATGACTATTACAAACCATTTGGGCCGAGTTCCACAAATATGAACTATTAGCAGCTGTAATAAATAAAAGATATTGTTTTACGACGTACCTAAATCAATTTATATGAATGACATCTGTCGCATTAGGTATCACTTGAGGCTATTATTTAATTTTGTTTATTGGAAAACTGACAATTAATTTACTTTGACATGATAAAGATAAGAAAGACAGCGTATGTCTTTTCGACGTGTAGACGGATATATTAAGAATGTTATTTTGTTTATAGGCAAAGCTGGCAACTAGAAACTGACATATTAATTATTTTTTGAAACTATTAAATTACTGCTACCGGATTGTTTTAGTATTATCTAGTAGCAATAGACCTAAATTTTTGCAGAACTCGGTATACACTCGCCTCTATTTAGTTCCCCATTGTTCTCGTACGATCTTACATATCAATAATCTCATGACTCATTTTATTTATAACTTAAGATTTTTATATTAAAATGCGTATAAATTTATGTTCCAAATAAAATAACGTTGATCGATAAATAGCATCTTTCTCCCCCTTTTTTTGGGAATAAATAGAAAATCGTAAAACCCATAAACATTACCTACTCGTACTTTAGAATTATGCTAAGTATAAACATATTGATATACGAAAGCATATTTTGCCATACTTGAAGCATTGATTATCGATCATCGTGCAACGGATGTGTATAAGCTGATATGTAGTACTTTACATAACTTAGTTCAGTTAGGTACTTTGCTTCAGTTTTAAGCTGCAATATACTCGTAACTACGCTTTAACTCTCTCTCTCTTATCTAGTCTGTGCAGTACAATATAATTATTAAGTTATTCTCATTTAAGTCTTAAAGGAATCGTTATTCCTTTCAAAGTCCGTTAGAAATACCACAAATTATGTAATATATAGTTCGTAACCACGATGTAAGCGAAATTTTCTCCTTTGTAACCTCTAGGGCGTAGAGGTTAAAGTTTGAGGTCGGGTAGAGCTACGTTTCATAACCCGAGGGACTTTGTTCGGAACAAATATTTGTTTAGTAACTTGTAAAATATTCTACTACAAGCATAAAACAGAATATTGGTGTTGAGGTTTGAAATAAGGTCAGTTGATATTTATTCATCAGTCAGTAATGATTACGTGAAAAATAATTAAAAGTATCTTCTTAGGCAGGCAAATAAAGGCTTAAAAAACCTTGACTAAGGTATAAATATTTAGATTTTATGTATTTAAACCATTGCAGAGTTTGAAAATGTGTAAAAAAGGTTGATTTTTTTCCGAATAGATATAAATATAACATAGCTAATATAGAAACTTCTACGAAACAAATTATACATGCTTACCCGAAACAGGACCCATCTTCTACCTGTTTCTCTATCCTATATGACGCGCACCCCATTTAAAAAATGTTTTAAGCCTATCTTACACTACTTCCTCTATCTCAGCTATAGCATTCAATACAGTAGCGCCCAGAAATTTTAAAGGAACTCTTTGAAGTAACAAAGCCATAAGCTTTCGTTTCGTCTCGAGAGGAAATTGTCGTCCCGTATACTTTCACATTTACGTAGTTACGTATAGCGGGAAGGAAACAATGCTTGGTATTGTGCGGCGAAATATCTACCATCGTCGCGCCGCTCTATTTTGAACTTCGGATGGTCTTTCAAGGGATAAAAGGTAAAGTAAACATTGTGTTAGCCTGGTGTGAAATAGAACAGGCGTTCTGTAGTTGAGTTTTAGTTGCGAGAGATGTTACTGTTTGAATTATTACGTATTGTAGCAAATATAAGTAGAAGCCACACTGCAATACATAATATAATTATGATAGAGGAGTTGTTAAAATATAAGTTTAGTACTTCTATGTGATTGCAAAAGTAACAGTTAATTAATATGCAACAAGTATTATATTGTGTTAACTCAAAATCAGGATGTACTCAACTTTGTGAATTCAGGAAGCGATTCTCTGCAAAAAGAAAATTAAAAAGTAAATTAAGACCCTCTTGTGCTCCACAATGGCTTATTTAGGAGCTTAATTTAATAATTTAAGCAAAAAAATGCTTAAATTAAAATAATCCGATAGGGAAACGGTTTTAACGGCGTCGGGTTCCTCTGAACCAGACACAAGCTTCTTTGAATATTTCAGACTCGTTATAAAAAACTGAAAATGCGAGGCACTTTTCTCTGCTTGACGTTAAGTTTGAGAATTTAAACAGCCTCGGTTTTGCACTTAGTTCTACGTTGATAACGTGTCAAATGTAATCTTAATCTTTTGAAATACCTACGGTCTCCATGTGTGTTCGCTGCGGTCGAAAACTGGTCTGATAATACGCCTGGCAGTTAGATACCCATTTTACGAGACAACCTGGAGTAAACTTTCGCTTCCCTACACAACCACACATCGCAAGCTTCTATACCCGGCTAAATATAAATTTGCCTTCCGCCTCCATAATAATCCATATTTACTACCGCAACATTACTTAAAAATATAATTATCTTGATTCAAACACAATTTTATTGCTTGAATTTCAAAAATAGTATCGACAGAATAACCTCGATGAAGAAGCTTTCGAGTGACCACAATTTAAAAGCAAATGATACGATAATTGCAAATTAAGAAGACTCTTATCGTAGCATACGACAAAATTAAAAACGTCGTTATCGACAAAATCCGTGAAAATGGTTTTAAGTTGCTCAATGTTGACGTGGTGAAATGACCTCTGCACGCGAACTCAAAATTAAGCTACTGATAAACTGGCGTTATACGCTCAATAAGGCAAACTCAATTTGACTCGCTCAATCTCGAATAAATCCACGATAATACTTGTAATATATTTACCACTACAGAGCATAATGTATATGAATTTTTAATTTGACTCAAGGGAATCTCGAAAGGGCGTTCTTTCTCTTGAAATTATTAACACATAATAATGTAATTTTATGGTTTCTTTTAATGGAACGCGGGGCTATCTGAGTGGTCGGGGCTCGAGATACAACCTCAATAACGCTTCAAGTTAATGGACTCCCCGATGGAGGTGCGCTATAGTAGTTAGTAGGTACCTATGTTTGCAGCTACGTAGCAAGAGATCCGATACCTAGAAATATGTATCAAGTTTCGTTTTCTCTCTTCCATATCTCAAATAATCTACCAGCCGTGAACTTTATCTAAACCGAATCAATTGTGCTAATAGCATCTTAAAAAATCAATGTTTATTCATTCGAAAATCATTAGACTTTAGTTAAACTTGTTTGAACCGCTATAGAAACACATCAAGAACACGTAAATTGGTCTTGAGATCGCGACGTAATAATGCCACATTAATGTATAAAAAAAATTATACTGCGCTTTTTTATTTCACCATTAACACTATCTAAAACTACTATAAAATATCGACACGTTTTGTTATTCTTTTCACATGATCTATAATTCAGAGCTAGTACGACGCACACAAATGGATCTTGAAAAACAACCAGTTATTTTGACAACAAAACTCCGTTGAAAAGAACCTAAATAGAAAAAAAGTAAGCTAAAATATGTTTAACAGTAGAAGCACAAGGTGTATTTTGTCATGGCTATATCTTAGAAGATATACGACTATTTTATTTTATAACACTAGACCTTAATTTTAATTTAGAATGAGCTTTTTATAGAGGACTCTCTGTAGAGAAACGATTTTTCATAACTGATGAGCCGGCACTGATTGTGTGTATTGGATAAATATTTTAAGAAAACTTTGTACATTTGAGAAACGTCAAGAAAAGCTTAGCTTGTAATAAACAACAACCGAAGTCCACGTTGACACGTGAAACTAATCTACAGATTATACGAATTTGTGTTAAGCCCCTTTCAGATAGAGCCATTTTTGATAGGGATTTAGAATTTACATGGAAGGTTTTCCTTATCCCTCGCGTAAATATCGTAAAGTATTGATCACAGGCCGGCTAAATTAAAAATTGCTGAAGATAATCAGGAATCGGGCGGTAGGTATTCCTGTCAGGATTCATTTAAATGATTCCATCGGCACAGATGCTTTTGATGATTTAATTTTGAGGAAACCCTCCGAATCGCCGTCTCAATGCGATCCTAATTTAAAACACATAATATACATTCTTAACATATTTCAGAATAGGCGTCGCTTTTGGATGCAATAGAATATTGTTTTATATATAGGTATTTGAACATCTGTACCATCATTTATATTTTACTGTGTTATAACGATATAAGAACTTAATTAAAGAAACAAAAAATGGATGTTTTGCATATAAATAATTATATTTTACAAACTTTATTCATAATATGGTGAATTTCTTCACATTATTTCCACTTGTGACCCTGAAAACTATATTTCTAACCTATCTTAATATTTGAAGTGTATCATGCGAGTGCTGTTGCAATTACTGTTATAAATACGGAATTTAACCGGCATTATTTGAACTTTTAATACATTCAAAGTGTTAGCATATATTTTTCTATAAATAAAAGGATCGGATCATCCACAGAGCGCAATCGAATTGCGATAAAATATCTATAAAGCGTTAAGCCGCATCGTAAAAGTATTGTAACTTGTGCACATTTTTTAAAAGGCACAAGTGTATCGGCTTTGGTATGCGGCTGATCGGAATTAATAATTATTAGTGGAACATTTATGGAAAGTCGTAAAAATATAAAATTAGGTGGAGTTAGTTAATACCAGGGAAACTGTTATGACTGTTTTATTTTGTTCAAATTATTGTAGGTGGTTTCGAAAGTAATAAAAACTATTTTTTAAGGACAGCGTCTTTTGGTAAACCGTCAATACGATCGTAAAAGTGAATTTCAATCACTATTTAACGACGCGTGATATAATTAAACATCAAATTGATTTTTACAAGTCCTCTAAATATTTCATTTTGGTTCGGATGTGGAAATAATAACTTCAATATTCCCTAACCTAAAAAACTTTGCATTCAATTTCTCCCAGTTGGGTTCAGATCTCCCAAGAGGTTTTCTAACAAAGCTGCAAAGTAATACAAGTTTGTTACTAAAAAGGTGCGTTATCAACGAAAAAGTTTAAAGATTTTATTTAAGAAATCCGGCCGCCCCCAAAAACTTTGTCCATTGCTTCCGATTTTCTTTAAAAAAATCAAAGTATCTTTCAAGTTCTAATATAGGCATGTTTTTATATAAAGCACATTACAAAATTAATTGACTTGAATTTTAACTATAAAGTAATGTAAAAAAAGTGTTACTACTTATTGCATTTATTGACTTATCGGGATTAGATACCAACCAATTTTTATTGCGCATTTGATTGACAGTTTGAAATTTTTATTGCTTTATCAAATCTTAGCGGTAAAAAATAACAGTTTTAAATGCTGTAACATAATATACATGACATATTTGATTAAACTTCACAGTTTAATTTTCATCAAAGCGGCCCCGCAGTAATATTATACAAATGCTTTTGGCAGGTCTCTTACAAACAGCGGCTGTGATTTTCATATATTACGTATTCAACGTTCAACTAAACGATGAGCTTCTTCAAATCCTCACACATCACCGTCAGTTATTTTAAGCCAACATAACCGTTCTGTTAATACTCAGCCGTGGCTTTAACGCATCAACATCTAATTCTGTTCATAGCTTTATAAAATATTCTCCAAAAACTACTGCATTATCTTCAATTAAACTATCTCGTAAAAACTCCATTGCCCACCTGAATCGATCACATCGTATCCGAAGAAATTACATTACAGACCCTATACAAATCCATTTCCATTAGTTTGATCAAGAATAGATCCCATGGTACGGGATACATGCTTGGTATTTAACTTTTAACTACCCATACACACATATCCACACAAATTTCTACGCTTCCGTCTTTACACTGGCAGAAACAACGCAAACATTCTCAACCGGTTTCCAAACAATTTTGATAAGTATCACCAAGCACATTAAGTTGAATTTCGGTTAAAATAGCTTAGGATTTGTGTCTTAAAGTGACGAGAGCTTCAAGTATCGATTGGTAGCGGCTCGAAGCCGATACAACCACTTCTATTTACGCTCTTTACCTATTTATAAAGCGAGTTATCTGACTGTCTACCTGCGTTCGCCCCGGCTTCTACTCTCTACTATGCACGCAGATATACTTATAAATATACCAGTGTATTGGTAAGACACGATTGCTTGGATAGAATGAGAAAACTTCGGAAACAAAGCGGGAATTGGGACGCGTCCTCGACATAAAAGCTCGGTTATTTCTTATTTGTCCGATGCATGAAGATATTCTGTATCATTTGTTTTAAATTCAATTATCTACATCTAATGAATATCTGGCTTCAATTATTTACATCTAATGTGTAGATCTATTTGTTTTGTAGACAGACGTAACTCGTCTCTCTCCTTGTGGTAAGTTCGACGACACGAAAGCATCAATATCGTAACGTCTCGTCGCCTTTTAAATACAGAGAGGTTCTTAACCCTCATTAGGATCTGTAAACTCGAACGTTTGAACGATAACAACGCATTCAATATATTATTTTAACGTTATAGAGTTTTAATTCGATAAACTCAGTCCGCTATGTGGGTAAATTAAGAAATGTTGGCAGATATTTATTGATATTTGTACTGTGATTCTATAAAAATATTCAAGAATTATGAAAATGTTTGTGTTTTAATTTCCGCTAACCACCTGTTGGTAGAAGAAATTTATATAGATGCATGGGCCTGGTAATACCGTTCCTATACATCAACCTTTCTCAATCACGGTTTATCAAAGAGCAAAGTGTCACACAGCCGAGACATGTGCCTTCAACTTTACTGTCCATAAACCAAGCCGTTAGAGCTCATCTTTCTTCTTAACGATCTTCGGGAATTGTTTATAGTGTAAAAAGTGCCAAGATTTGTTCGGAACTCGGCGTATTAACGACAGAAAATATTTATGTTTAGTGCTGTTCAGAAATTACGGTAGCGGTTAACACATCGGAGGAGGCGGTCCAATGCGTTAGTTCGATTCGATACAACTACGCCTTGGTTGATATTTGCACTGACATTCAAGAAAACCGAAGCTATGTTCGAATTACGCATTACTCTAAATATTAGGAAAATCGATCGTAAAACGCATGAGTTACATATTCTATCGACGTTCAGTGGTGAACAATCGGCTGTTGCCGGTGAGTCAACCGGCGCCCGAAGAGCGTGGACGGACGTCGGACTACGCCTACTAATCATACAGTATCCCTTACCATGTGTTATTAAAACAAACACTCGACTAACGCTCACGTAGGCACGTAGGCATCGTCTCAAGCCTCGTATAGGTGTCTATTACGGTTGAAAGTCACGCTCGATTTGAATTCATTAAATTTCATGCTTATAGTACAGACTTAATTTAACTAAACAAATACCTACAAAATATTAGAATTTTTAAACTTTTTCCTAAGAAGCGTTTGATAAAATCCCTCGAACTGATAGGACGTCTTGCGGGCCTGTTTCGCGGGAATCCTAATTAAATATTTTAATATATTCTCTTTCATCCGTTCTGCGTATTATTTAATTTGCCTCGACGGCATGTTAAATTAAAATACTTTACGTATAGGTACGACAACAGCATAATTTTGCTGCTTAATTTAATCAGATTTTTCAGTTATAATATGCTGCTGGATAGACAGATCATAAATAATGCATTTAATAGAGAAATTCGTTTATTACACTTGTACTGAGTGCCAAACCTAAACAATCGAAATAAACCAGCAATCGACATCACTAAAACGTCAATTATCACCAAAAACTTCCTGATTTTTTTGTACATTATAAAAATTTGGTAATTAGTAATTTTAATTTATTGACGGTTAAGATATATCTTGTCGTCAATTAATTCAAATAGCGGCCTGGTCTTGCAAAATAAAGAAAATACATACCTAAACAAACAGTCACCATTCAAGTGCCACTTAAAACTGGATAAAACAATTAAAAACCGATAAACATATTTCCCACGGTGATCAATGTAAACTGAGCGGTCACTATACGACATGATAAACACACCTCTCGTGCCGAACGTAAAAACACACTTTTGTTACCGTTTTATGACAACAATTACGACCTATAAAGTCTGTAGTGATTCTTGTGGTCGCTCTGTCATCAAACTGTACTATTACTGGTCACTTGACAAAAAACTTATCAGCTGTCTACAAGCTGTTGCAAAATCACTCATTATTTTATGGTCTATAAGGAAGTTTTTATTTGAATTTGTCTGTTATATGTTGAAGATGCCTACCTATTATATAAAAACTATGAATGCCTAAGTAGACCAGAATAGAAGGAATATAGTCAGAAAAATCAAGAAAATATAATATATTGGTGACCTGAACTGACTAAGTCATCTATTTTTTTCGACAGTCACATATTTATATTTTTTTCTGTTTGAAATAACATCGAAATTGTTTGTAACTACAGGTATATAAACATGTGCATTTGAGTCGGTTTTATATATATATATATATATATATATATATATCATAATGGTTTTTACATATAACTATGTATGTCCAACTCCTATATATATATACTTAATCAGATTAAAACCTTTATCTATATGGGTATACAAATTATAAACAGATAACAGGTTTCATAAATCAATGATATGATCTCATACATAACACAGTATGAATTATACCTGCGTTCCTATATTTTTTATCTAAATATATGACTTAATTATAACCTGCGAAAAAATAATACATATCCGAATTCTTTCGTTTATCTATGAACATAAATTACGAATTGTAGGTTACATAAATCAATGAATACATAGATGTTTATCGTGAATAGCACCTCCCTTCATTTACGTCATATAGGTTGTAAACACTTACTCAGTACGGAGGGTACATACGTAACGGCATTTGTTATTCGGCTCTTAAAATTTCATGTGTTGATTTTTTAATTATCCGGTGTTGATTGTTATATACGTAACATATCACGCTGAAATCACCTGCAAACAGATGCGTGGAAAATTGTATAAGTAATGGTGTTAGATTGTACGTTTCGAATTAACGTTTTTGTTGATATACGATGAAGTAATCACGCCCTTTTGCAAGCGTAAACACGATCGTCGTTTGTTTTAAGTGAATTCGTATTTTGCACTTCAGTGGAGGTTCCACAATAGCGCAATAGGGTGTGTTCACAATGGTATCGTGTTAAAATTTTGCTTGGAAATGTTACCAATTTGTCGGATGAAACAAGGGGTACAATTTGTGTTGATAGTTGTTATCTTGGCTATCCATCGCTCGGGTTTAAAAGTAGCGATGGCAACGAAACTAAGCGATAGCAATAAATATTACAATGAATATAAAATCAATAGGTTGTGAATATAAATGACATGATACTGGTATGCACGGCATACGTGTCTTCTTGCACGAAACCATGAATCTTCCGCGATTTTAAGGCGCTGTCTACGCGAGCTGTAATAACGTTGTGATTTACGTGACAAAATATGAAAATTGAATAGGCAGTTGTTTCTACAGTGCGCTTAGGAAATTCAGTACTTATAGCTACTATGGTATCATAATTATAACACTTAATGATTTTAAGTAGAAAAACAATTCACTATTGCAATCCCACCGCATTTTATATTCCATAGTCTGTTAAATGGTTTGTTGGTTTGTTTATCGATCTGATCTTCTGTGAAGCAATTGTGTGACGGATTGTCTTCAAATTTTTTCACAGAGTCTCCTAGTATGAGGTCCGGAGAGTGACTCTCATTTTCGTGGGAAAAGAAACATAACGTGAAGCCACGGGTAAAAGCTACTTTTATGTAATTGGCTACGCCGTAGCACATAGTGACTGCTGTCGTTTCAGAATTTTGTATTTTTTGTGTCTTATATTCATGTAATTCTTATACAATTACTTCCTTAAAATAACTAGTAGTTCCAACAACAATTCCAAATCATTTGTAGAATTTTTACATCATATTTCGTCCAAGGATTTCTCATTCTATTTACAGATAAAATCAAGGGTTACCCAACTAAAAACAGATGCGCTTATCCCACTTGGTCAATAATATTGTATAACTAAAGATTATTTTTTATGACATTTAGATATTACATGTTTAACTCAGATGCTTTACCATTTTTATTCTTATAACACAAGTTTTATTTTGAGCTACATAATAATGTAAGTAAATTAATAACGCAAATAATATTTTAATTTATACTTTTGCCTAAATACATTATAACGTATACATGTGTATGTAACGTGTATAATACATGTATACGAGTACATTTTACATGTAGGATGTATGTAATGATGCTCCGTTTAATCCCATACGTTGCAACGCTAGCAGCCAATTTCGACAGAAGCTATACCTAGCTAAGCTAATACTCCGTCTGCCCTATCAAGGGGCGTTGGTAAACATGTGGCATTTCATTTGATATTTATTGCCTTATTTTGTACTAGCTACTGCAATTTTATTTTGCTAAATGCGAGGGGTAATAGTTATTATATATTCGTAGTAGCAACTTTTCATTAAAGCAATAAGGTTGACTTCGAATTTTTGTGATCAACTTACTTACTATACAAAAATGTTTAAATGGTATAAACACAATCAAAATGTGATGAATATATTATTAAATCGTTTAACAAAACAAAATTTGATGAGTGTGACTTACTTACATACTATTAAAAAACATTAAAACCGTATAGAAATAAAATACTATATTTGTTTTATTAACAAGTTTATTATTAACAAAACAAGTTACTTATTTTATTAATAAGCGACTTCTTTTCTTGACTAACTTAACTATAACGTACTTAACTGACTTATAATTTAACGCACAAACAAATTTGAAGTTATAGATTAAATATCACACTAATATAGTAAATGATATTTTTTGTATGGGTAATTTATTTGCTACTCTTTTTGCAGCGAGACATCTCAGCATATATTATTAAAATTTTGAATGGAGATAACTTATGCTCCAAATTAATATTAAGGTCATTTTAAAGTTATTATTACTACTATTCATTTTAAGTCAAATAATATAATATAATATAATTTTCAGACTTTTCCTGTGATTTTTTTTTTGCGGACGCTACTTGTTTCATATTCGCCACGCTTCGTCTATATTTTGAATGAGACAGTCCCAGACTTGCTGCTGGCACACACGCTCAACGCTCATTCCACACCAAATACCATTACATTTAGCGTAGACACAAACTATCCCAAGTATTTTATAAAGTACGAGAAATTCGTAAAAATCACGCGCATGCAACAATTTTATTAACATTTTAGTAAATATACAGTACAAGGGTTTGTGCTGTCACGATAAAATATAAAGTTTTAAATAATCTGTCGAGGGATATGTCGAGAAAGGAACGTTGTCGGTAAATTTTTCAACGCTCGAGCAAAATTGGCTTTTTCCGACCGCATTATTGGAGGTTACGATTTTATTTACATTGAATTTTCATAAAGTTTAATTTTCTGTCATACAATGTCGGTACTTTTTATGTGTTCGTTATTTTTGGCGAAGTAGTAAATATGACATGTGCTTTATCCTTTTGGCGTATGCCCACTCTTTACATGAATTTCGTAATAAAATTGCAATGTTTGTGACATTTCTACTTAAGTACAAATATAACCTCAGTAAGCATCTATCTACATATCATTCTGAAGTTTTTATACTTGTTTATTAAGAAATTACTAAGCCCAAGTGAGAGTATCAATTTTTTTTTTTTTAGAAATTATATATATTATTTTATGTACCTAGTATTAAAATACTGATTTTTAAGAACTCAATATGTGCCTATTTTAAAATAACTAACTACTAATTTGTACACTAAATTAAGTTTATTTATCATCTTTAACGGAAACATTCATTAGCAGGCAATTAGGTCTAAAGCCACCGTAGAACTGAATTAAATATGTCACAAATTTGTACCCACTAGACACTCATTATATATGAAATTGATGAGACTTTTTGAAAGTGTTATTTTTTTTAAATATATCTATCGTATGTGTTACCTTGAACAAGCAGTGGCGTAAAATAGTAAATAAATAACTTTTTTGTGAGATTTGCGACAAGAGAAAAGAAATTTAAAGGTGCGAGTAGCTATTGCGTGTTTGAAGTGCTACTCGTACAGAGCTGCCAAAAGTCAGGCAAACGAATACGGGTTAGAACCCTTCGCAAGTGTAACTTTATATTGTGATTAACATAATTATACAACACAGCGACTGTTGTTTCATAGCTCGACAAATTCAACCCTTATTTTGAGACAAGAGTTGCTCTTAAATGTAATTATGAGATGAAAAACAGGTGCCAATTTCGTTGATGAAAGAGTTGTGTTTGTTGTTGGATAAAAATAAGCGTTTTCGGCTCGCATTGTTTAAATTATACCTGCAGTAATGTGCGAAATAAGAAAAATATTATTAGAAACAATGATTTTATTTATTATTATGTATGCTCTTAAGGTTAATATATTTATAAAGTTAAAGTACCGTAATACGTACCTTAACAACGCCAACTTAAAAAAAAATGTACATAAAAAGGTAGACATTTAATTAATGTTGAACAGCTAAATTTTAAATATTTACCATTCTGGTTTTCATAAATCCACTTAATCCACGCAAATTAAAAAACCCCTGGCCAACCCCCTGAAATTTATCCAAAATCACGGGGCATCAGGTGTTGGAAACTGATCCGTAAGAATCGTATTATCCGGAACATATTTCCAAGCTGGGGTTCTGTACGACCCCACTCTGAATAAATTACTTATCTACATGGATTTTTTCGTATCGCATTTACATAGGCAAGGCTTAAGACAGTGTTGTTTTGAAGAGTGGACATAATGCTCGTATATGTTTTCTGGACGTAAAATTCTCTGACTTCTCTACAGGCTCAGAAAAGCCAATCATCTGTATGAGATCACGACAGTGTGAGTCAGACGCCTGCACTAAAAGTACATACTACTTTCACCGTATAGCATTAAACATAGAATCTCAGTGTTATCTTCAACTACTATCGCTTATAGATAGAAAAGACTTAGGGTTAACAGACAGAGGTCAAGATTCCAATATTGCGTCATTGACCACCCTTTTAAGATACCCACGATAGTCTCTTATCTAAAAATTGTTTGAAATAGCAATTATCAATATCTGCCATAAAAAAACCCAAATTGGAAAATATTCCCGGGTAAGTCAAGAAAAAATTATCCATTTAAATTGCGTGATTAAATTTTATAGTATTCGAAAAATCTGAATTAATTGTAGATTAAAAAGTCGTAAAAGTGAAATGAATTGGAATGAACTAAAATAGGTAATAAATTAACTATGGACAGGTCCACCGCTTTTTGTATCGATTTGTGAACGTAAATAAGTACTCGCATTTTATGACTGATCTAAATCTTTTGTATGGTAAGATCACACTGTTTTGATTTGATTATTTCTGATGAAATTTCACATGAAACTCCAATTTTCATTATTTTGATGCTGCAGTGTTTACTTTAAAAGTTGCTTTGTAGACAAAACTGAAGAATACAAAAGTAATTTGTATGTAAATAATATGCATAATGATATTGTTGAAATGTTTGGTAGTACGAAACTTACCTATACTTTTTGTATAAAATTCTGAGTCAGAACTTACACAAACGTGCACCTATTCTACTTAGTTTGAAAATTGTATTTAAAAGCGAATTGTAAACGAAAAACACAACGCAGCCGGGTAAAAGAAAAACTTAACCCCTAACTAGATTTTCTTTCGTGTAATAAAACGGCATTTAGGTGGTTTCCAATTTAATTCGGTCGCGAGGAATGGAGAATAAACATCAGAAGGGATATTTTCATTCAATTCGCTGCGACCTTTCGTCCGGGCCTTTGACCGGGGAGAAAACCGGCGAACCCCGTCTAGACGTCTTCGGTGCACAGCGCGCCGATAAAAAGCCGAAAATTGCCGATAATGGATGATTATTTACAAACTTTCATTTTACTCAGATTATATCAAGAAAATTAAAAACTTTTCTTTCTAGAAACGTAGAGAAAAACATCTAATTTATTTCCTATATTACAAGTACTCGTTTACTTGATAGGTAAAAATACACTGCGCTTAAGTTTATCTTACTCTTAATCGGATTTAAGCATATGTTGTGTTAGGTTTAAAAACTATTCTAAAAAGAATAAAAAGAGTTGAAAATATTATTCACTCATTGACTCTTGTTTTTCCAATGTAAATATTTATAAAATCTCATTTTATATATCAGTTTAATCCAACATATTTACCTTATATTTTGTAATCGGTTAGCAGAAAGTGGATCGATGCCCGTCCAAGTTCAGTCGTTCACATACCAAAGAAGTTAACTTGCTACTTTATACTCTCTTTAGATTTACCTTTGAAGGAATAAAATATATTGAGATTCACTTTTAGGTTTTTGGAATATACGTAGGATATTTATTGGAATATATCATTTCTTACATATTTTTCCAAAGTTGAGAAAAAAGTAAACATATAAAACTAGTAGAAAACAAATAACTATATTAGTTCGCATTCACTGGTACCCAGACATGATTTTCACTCTGAGGTTTAAGGGAAATATATATATTTTTAAACTTGCATAGCTGATCAATCTACTAAGTTTATAAAGTCCATGACTGTTTCATATATATATGAAGCTTAACCCTTCCCAGGCTGGCCGGGGTCCTCTAACACTTTTATTTTACGATCACACTATCTGTATGAGATACATCTACGAGTAAATGTGATATCCGAATTGTGTGAAACAAATACAAGTGTTATAGCAAGGGGCTGAGCTGAGAAATGTCATATTTTTGAAGTACCCACCATCATTGTGAATTTTGTTGTACTTAACAAGTAGCATTGTTTATGCCTAAATACATAAGTGTACTTATATGCGTTTCTTGAAGTATATGAGGTCACAACATATCCTTAACTATGTTAGAACTGAATCTAAATTTATTTCATAAGTTTACATTACAAAATTAAAAATTGATATAATTATATAATTTGTGCTTTCCATTGTTTCAGAAATGACATGGATGACCATAAAGTATGAGAGAGTTAAAGTTAAAGGTTAGTATATACGTATTTTCTTGCATTATAAATACATAAATTAGTAAGCAAGTAAAATAAAGCCACGTTAAAATATGTGTCACAGAAAAGGAAGAAAAATTTGACTCTGTATCGAAATTGGGTGTCGGCAATTTTCATCAAAATTCCTGGCAAGCGCTCAAGTTTAGTAGGTACCATACTCTTGATGAAGATTGCGCTAAATATAGTTAAGTAAGTATATCTTGGCATATACAAAAATGCACATCGAAACAGGATAGCGTAAAAAGAGTGTCTCGTCGATGTTGGTAATAATACATTCAACTTACCTACCTTAACTACCCATATCACATTTAACATATATGTATATAAATTGACCGCTAGATTAAATTAGAGTCTTAAACTAGTAATTATTAAAAACTCTATTAACAAAATCTCACTAAAACACACAAATGGTGTGGCGATAGGTAAACTATTTTGTTAGCTTTTTTGTCGTGAGAATAAAACAGTTGCCTATATATACGGTATAGCTTAATCAAAACTGAGAGCTGCGTTAATATCAAGCAATAGGGGATGTTGGGCCGCAGACGGGCCTCTATTGATTGCGTGAACTCGAAAAGAGCAGATGAAACTTTTCCTAACTTTCACCACTCGCCGGCTTATGAAAGAGGAAAACGTAGTTACATTATTTTTCGCTGTAAGCTGCTAATAAAATGTTATATTTAAGATGTTTTGGTGCTGAAAATGCTTTTGCTAATTTACTGGAGGTAATAAGATGGCTTTTTTTATATTATTTGGTCGTACATAATAAACACAGAATTTTTTTATCAGACAGCTCCTTAAATAAATATGAAATGATGATAGGGGCTATTTATACATATTAAGATTATAAAATAATATTAGTAAGAACCTTAAAGCATTATCAGTTATACTAATACTGTCACTATGTCGAATTTATTACCAATTTGTGTAACTATATACTTGTAAAGTAAGCGAATTTTTATATTGGTACATTTATTTCCAATGTAAAGGTAGACCTAAAGTAATTATTTAAGCGTAGTGTATCAAAAAGGTCCAGTGCCATACGTAGGGTTTCGTAACATTATATTAGAGCTTATTGTCAAACAATTAATTTTAGTTTTTTTTTTAATTATACTTTAAAGGTCCGAATTGTCTCTATTTTTTTACTCGGTGCAACGATACCATTAAAAGTTTTTTGCAACGTATATCAGCTTAAAGAGATTGAAATGTATGTCTCATAGTTTAAAAATCCAAAGGGACCAACCTTGCAAAACTGTTTCTGTAACACGTAATTTCAAAATGATAAATTTTATAAAAACAATATTTTAAAACCTAATGCATACAATATCAGTTATTATATGCATTAAGATTTAAAAATAAGAAAATGGGTCTAGCAAAATATTTTTTCGTCTGTGAGTTTGATGTTTGTCCGCAAAACATTTCCTACTCAAGTAGCGTACAGGGTCTTAGTTTCCAACCGATGTTGACGAAACTTGTTGAATGGGTTCTACGAATTTATGAATCATTTATTTTAGATTTTATAATTGTCTGGGATTCTGGATTGGTCGATTACTCCTCTCAAAACGGAGAGACTTTCGTTGAAAATACATTAACTATGAAGATTCTACGGAAGTTGATATTATTACTCAGGAAACAGGGTCTAAAATACTAAAGATAAATACACATGTCGAAAAAATGAGTATCCATAGTTATCAAAGCTGTTATATAAATCCCGTAAATTTATTAAATGCCATTTTTAATAGCTATTTCGAACTCAGCACATTAATTTCTTTATGAAGCAAAGTGTTCCTTTCATAGAGTTATATTTGATCTGTGATTGAGAGCTGCAAATATATTTAATCGCAATATTGGTTATTCTAATTATAAAAACTAGCTATTCAAATTTCATTATTTTAATTTTTTGATATAAAAATTACTGTCCAATTTCGTTCTAAACAATTTCTTTAGACAGTTTGAAAACCCCTTTTAGCCTTTAAAAAAATTAAGTATTTTTATATAAGATACAATGTCTTCATATACTTGTTTTAAACCTGAAAGAAACTAACAAGACCTTGAAAGAGATTTTTTTATTACTTAACTTAAAAAAATATAAATCGTAAAAATATGGAAATAAATTACGTTGACATTACAAGTCCTAATTTTTTTTGTCTCTAGTAGGTACTTTATATGCCATCTGCGGAGAGCCATACTTAAAATATAAATATTTTCTTGATGTAATAATAATATAAAAATAAAAATTATACAAATGCGACGTTTTACGTTGTTTTATAACTGTGAAAGTTAGAAAGGAAGACAGCCGGAAGGCCGGATGGACGGACAGAGCTAATCTATAATGATTCTTTGTAGTACTACGGGGGAAACAAAACCCTTAAAAACAAGTTTGCTTTAGCGAAATAAAATTATTACAATTCAGTGTCAGTACATTCATTTATCTATAAGCCCAGCTACATCAGTTTTTGTTTTATGTTATTATACAATTCAATTTACTTGTTACAAAACTTGTAACTTTGCATTCCTAAACCTACTTTTCTAGGTCTACTACTACTACTAGGCATGGCATCTTTCTTTTATTTACATTAAAAAAATAATTGAGTCACGTAACAGACAGTTGCTCATGTGGTTCTTATCGTTTAAATAGATAATAAAGTTAAAATAAAAAAAAAAAAACTTTGTAGCACATTTAAGACACCTTCTTTGTGAGGTGTGGTATCTGTTACTTTAGCTAGACGGTTAACAGTTTATTGTAGAATGTAAAAAAATATTAATTTATTTAGCCTCAATTGTTCAAAATATATTACATAAGATAAGTACGATTACCCACTGTTGCGTAATGCGATGTGAGATGTAAGGTTAAAAAATTGACAAACAATTCTCTCAGACACAGCGTCCCTCTTTTGCATATCTAACCCTACACACAGTATGAAAGGAGTCGTACTGGAATCAAAGAAGCACTTCCAAACTGGAAATATAATTTTAAAGATGGCTGTCGCCTGCTTCCCCCTACCTGCTTCCCCGCTATCTCCCTACGACGCAGCCTAAAATATTATGCACCCAAAATCCATTGTCTGTTACCATGACAACGAACCGCTCGATACTGACAACTCGACGCCAAACAATCAGATCTATCGCCATCTCCCTCACCCCTATCGAATGCAGATCCTGAATCCGTATTTTGGAGCTACTTTCTATCTCACTATGGCTCAGTGCCAGAATGTACCGTTGGCATAAAACTCTATACTTCGTAAGTCTTGTTGGAAACGCTGGGTCGAAAAGGAATGGCACTGCTAAGGGGTATATAGTTGACCTATATACTGTTCATTCGCGTATTTAGAAAGTACCTAAGACAGTGAAGTTTGTATAGGGACGTGACTGGTATATTTCTATGGTTATGTAGAAGAAACTTTAGCAGTAAAAACTTACCGAGCTTTATTGGAGGCAAATAGGTATCATGAATTTCAGCACAGATAAAGATGTGATCAGTGCTGACGTTAGAGGGTCTCTTCCTCTTACATTTTCCTCGACGAAGTTATCAGAGTTTTGGAAAATTGCTTTCATTCTCGTCAGATTTTACGACATTATATTTTGATGTTGTTTCAGTCAATTTGTTGGTTCACTTTTTGTCAAACAAATGTTCCTTACAAACGAATGATTTTAACACAATACTAATTTTGTTTAGTTTTAAATGTACACTTTACTGATATGATTTCAGTGTTATTAATATTAATCTACTTACACCTACAAGGATTCTGACACTAAGTTAACTCAGTCACAAATGCTACGGTCCAAATGATCCAAAAAACGTCAAAAGTTCTAAATACAAATTAGAAAGTCGTCTTTGTGCTCTTTGATTGGTCATCTTCACAAATATGCATTTTTTGCCTCACCTCGAAGCAAACTTTCTCTTTTTTGTTCCAATTTTATTTCTTCCTGGTTCATACCTTGGACGCGGAAGGGTTGCTAACTTTCACTTGCAAAGACAAAGGTTTATGCTTTGTACCTTTTTTGTATAGAGACTATGGGCAGGCGCATTGTGCAAGAGTTTTTTTAACAAGTAGGTTTGTAAAGTTATTCAGAGCAATATTTTTTGTGCTTTTAAATATTGTTGCCCATGTAGACATGTGAGCAGTGCAGTATTTTTAATTTATAAGTTTTAATGAACAAATCATGCAATCAGAACTTATTACTGAAGACAAGTTTTTAGGTCAACTCTGATGTCATAAGATTATAGTTTGATAAAGAATATAATGTTGACACGTTTATTATTGAATAGTTAGTGCTTGTATGATTTGTAGGAAATTGTAAATAGTAGAAATGAGCTACAAAATTTTCTGACTGTCTGTACCCAACTTTTCTATAGGTACTTTACTTATTGGACCTTAGTATTCTACTTTCGCTATCTTTTATGGATTTAAATAATAAGAAGACACTGTTAATATTTTTTATATTAATAGTTTCTATAAATTTTGTGTTTAACAAATAAAATTAAAAAGTGTTTTACCTTGTATCTTATTTGTATCACACGTCCTGCCTGCTCTGTCAACGTTCGTGATAAGCTAAGCAAACTTTCGTTTCATCAAAAGAGTTCACTCGTGTCACCACAGATGGCGCTATTAAAAGTCATAAAATCAAAACTTTTCACATTGGTAAACTTTCAACTTATAATGGAAATGTGATTTTATATTCTTTAATTTGTGATTTCAAGTCACAGAAAACTGAAGAAAATTATGATAGAAAACTTACGATTCTTGACAGAAACACTCAGGATGATTTTATCACAGCTGTAGAATTTTTTTTTGACATAGTTCAATAAATAGGATTCAAGTTGGTAGTTAGATAAACATAAGATTTTTTTGTTACTAATCTAGAAACCCAGAAATTTTACGAAAAAAAATCTACTGAAAAATACCTCTAAAATTTCCCTCCCTAAAAACAATCGCAAAAAACAACAGCCTTTGTTAAAATAACACCGAATAATTTATTTCCTTTGTACATAGGTAGCATGGCAGTGCGTCCTTTGCCGTCACTCGTAGGAAGCTATTTAAAAGCTATAAACTGGGAATTGCCACCGCCTGTACCCTGAATACGCATCTATTAGGCCGCTGTATTTCAGTGTACCCGAGATATGTATCTACAGCCTTGTTTCTTAATGGAATTAACAATGGTATATATGTAGGAAAAACATGTGAAAACTATGTTGAAAAATGTTGGTTGCCAAATAGAAAATAACAAGGTTGCTATTGGTGGCAGCCTATAGTGTTAGATTTTTCTGAGGTCAAGTGTTACATGGAAAGGTTGTCATTTATCTACTAGGTACCTTTCTATTATTCTGAGCCATCATTTTAGAGTTGCTCATATATACTTAAGCATAGCTTTTAATTAACTTTTACACGATATCATACGTTATTATACTAAATAATACATTAATATAATGTATAGAATATATAATATAAATGTATTATTATGAATATACCAATAGGTACAGATTTATAAAAAGAGCTTCATCATCGGTTACTATAAAACACAAGCCTGATATGGATCAATTGCTATATATGTAGGTACGTGTCTAAAATTTTCCTATTCATAAAATATATTTCGTGCCAGATTTACCGAGGCTTTGTTCCAAAACGTGTAGAACACGTTTAGTTGGGTAGGTACTTACTTCTATTTTATATTACACGTGACTTTTCTTAGTTTCTTCTAGAATTCTAGCGAAAAAGGTTTGAATTTATTTGACGATATGTGAGACTTGAAAATTTAATCTCAAATTGAGGTCAAAATCCTGCTCAAGAAGTCTAGATTCTACAGCTTTTAGTAGATCTCATTACGTTGAGCCCTGTATCTTGTCATAAGTACTGGGTCCTGAGCTAGGTATAAAGGTAGATACTTAGGTTACTTTCACATAGTTAACAAAACTTTAAGAGTTTTTTAGATAATTTTATCGTGATTTGGAAATAAGTATTCGTATGTCTTATTCTAATATGTATGTGTAGCCAACACTTTCTGTTAATCTTTATCCTTTATATTAAAAAAAAACTTAAACAATATTGAATAATTCATTTATTGAAATTTTTGTACATATAAAATTTACTTAATTTGTATAATAATTTATATTAAATATGATTCAAAGTTATGATCTTATTACATTATTATCTTTGTGAAGTTATAAAAATCTTAGTAACTGCCAAAAGTTTGAAACTAATCATGGAGTAACGTTGAATTCTTTATTTTATACCTACTCACTTTAAATATGAATTTATACAATGTTATAATATTCTATCACTTAGCCAAAAGTATTTGGGTTATACAAAAATAAGCAATTTACGTATCTATATTTTTCGATTGGATTATACAATTTTATATTAATTTAATATTCTGTCAAGGTTAATTTTTTAAGTTATCTCTTTCTTAGAAATAATACAATATCTACAGCTTATCGAAAAAACAAGTCTATACACGATGAAAATTTAATCTATCAGAAGAAAGAAGCACGAAGATTCTTCGCTTTTCTGTGGAGACCGTTGCAAGTGTCATCTTCTGTTACGTATACTGAAGGTATACCGGAAAGAATGACGCACTCAGGATACATTCAGTATACGTACAGAAGGCGACGCGTTCTCTTCTCTTCTCGCCGGCAGTACCTGGAACACAAACACGCCGAGTTACAAACAGGTAACATAAACTTCAAGATTACGCCCCCTTTGTTTCAATTTGGCAGAAGTTTAGACATTATTGGAACAGCGCAGCAATACACTACGATTTAAATGTGACATTCTCACACCATATCGGGACCCCCGCAATATCTTGAAAGCTCACCGACCGATGTAACTCACGACCCGAGCTCCCTGCTCCGCTGGGACCACCACCTATAAAATAAAGCAACCGATTTACTACACGCCTGGGTTTTCAAATCGAAAAGGGTAACACTGATAGCACATAAGTTCCGCTACCGTAACGCCACCAGTAAAACTTGAGAGTTATGTCTGATCGTAAATATGTAGCGTTAACCGTCTAAGTATCTAAAACTTTAGTTAACCGCCGCAACATGCTATTGTCTCGAGAGACCAATGAGGCATCGCGAAGATGTGCAAATTCGCCCGATTGGTTTGCAAAAAATATTTTCGCAATCTATGAACCGGTAGCGACTATTCTTCGTTTTTAAGGCCCGTCCATCGGACGGTCGCCTGCGGTGTCTTTTGTCCACCGACTATTGTTGCACATAAAAGGATAAATTACAAAAGTGAAGACCACAACTCGTAAAAACGACTAAAGAATTCCCGTTTGCACGAGGGACAGAATAGAGCGACATAAAAGGGGGTAGGGTGCATTATATTTGTAATTTACGACGCGAACGAACATCACACCGGGCTTGCATTATTGATTCCGATGCACAAACGAAAAGTTCGCGTAGGAAACGTTTACCAGGACAGTGCTGCGTGAGCGCGAGAGGCGAAAACGCGCGCGGTTTGCGCGGAAAAGCACGTGACTTACCGGTCCGGTCGGTCAGCTGTTCGCGTCGTCCGGTAGGTAAACATTGACGGATGACGGATGGGGTGTGCGCGAGTTGGAGGAACGTGTGAGCGGGGTCGGCGTCGGCGGGCGTCTGCCGGTCTGGGCGTCGGGGCGCGCTCCCAGCCCGCCATCGATTGCCGCCCTCGCGGATCGGCGCGCGCCGCCCGCTACGCACCGCACGGCGCCGATGCAAGATTTTCATTACATACGCCATGATCGTTGTTATTTGCACCCCGTAATGTTTTTTGATAGTTTGCTTAGGCCTCGCGGTCGTGCGCCGCTATTTACATGTACCTTCGTTAAGATAGGCCCGTTATTAGAGCCGGCATGTGTGCGTGCTGATAAAAAGTCGATATTGTTCCGGCAATGTGCGCCACCTGTTCCGTTTATCCTGATTGTCCGTGTTGCGGCACGGCTCCGCAATTTTTAATACCTACGGGACAATTTATAAGCGCTCGTAACGGAATAAAATTAAAAATATATATCCTGATATACAGCTCAATTATACTTGTATATACTTAAATTGAAGGCACGAACTTAAAAATATCAGAGCGGCAATAAATTACTGTAAAAGTTTATATTTAAAAAAGACCGGTACTTAATTTTTTCTTTTTTCAAAAATTGTAGATAGTAGTACAGCATTACAATTATTTAAATTTAATTTTAAATAACCGTAGCCATACATACACGTATCAATAATTTTTTTAAGAGTATTCACAATAAAGTTACTCCTTCAAATAATATATATGTTCTTGTCCAAATATGTACGACCATACAATTAATTTAATGTCTAAACTAACAAAAACTAATTATAACTTTAAATATCCTAAAATTATCAGAACTTTCACAGAAGTTGTACAGACAAAATGTGTAAAATCAAGGTCAAGGTTTCAGTAAGTTCGTCAATGACTCTCCAATTACAATTATATATTTTATTACGAGTATATTGTAAGCTGTAGACTTTAACAGCATACAAAATTGGCCAATCTTCCAATTATTGAAACCACTGTTTTTATAAGACGTAGGTGTAAACAATGTAATAATTTATTCAATTGTGAATTGTTAGAATGTTTTTTTACGTTCCAACAGTACTAATTAATAGGGAAGGTGGCAGGATACCAACATTTTAAATCACTGCCTCATCCTTGCACTAGCAAGGATGACGCCTTTTCCTCATTATACTCGTAAGAAGTGACTAACTATTACTAATAGTAATACTCACTTCTTATAATTCCGTAGGTGATAGAACAATGCTACGAGAATTCAGATGAGTCCATTTGTCAATATACATACTGATATAAATGGCATCCAAATAGTCCTGCCAAATTACACTATACTTAGTTTTAGCACTTCCATTGTAATATTTACGTTAAAGAAATTGCAGTTACAACTAACGTATACAAATTAACATGACTAAAATAACAATGAAAAAAAACTTTATGTACTTATCACTCTAAATATAGATTTAACTACTAGTGAACGGTTTATGCCTTAAGTCGTAGCGTCGGTGAAGCTACGACAATCTCACCAACAAACAGAACCTTTAGGTACATGCTAAGGTCTGCAGGTATATTCTAGTATCTATATATTTATACTTTAGCAAACACCTGATGAAAAAGATACCCTCCCCGTATCCAATTAAAGACCTTATCTACTTAACCTATTCATGTACGCGGAAGCCTTGTGGGTGCAATCAGGGACTGGAACGGAAAACTGTATGAAAATTTTATAGATAGGGAGACCTTTTGTGAACGCTATGAAAGCTTTTCTTATTATTTTATAATTGAGTTTGTTTTTGGTATTAGGCTACCTACCTTCTTATTTATATCATATAGGATTGTAATTTCGTTCAATATTAAGCAATGTCCTAGAGTCATACTAAGTGGCATCGTTTTAAGCAAGTTACATGTAACTACTAAGATGTTTTAATGGTTATTACATTTATTCGTTAAATACGAAAATACAAAACATTAACGATAACTTAAAAAAAACAGTTACCAAAACACTAATGTTATTCTCCGATTTTGATGTAGGTAATAATTTTCTTCCTTTAGGTTTAAATAGTTGGAACCAGATAATGTTAATCTAATCTGTAGTACTAAGACATATTATTGAGGTACAATCTGTACCTCAATAATATTTCCGTATTCTAAATGTACCTAGTAAGAACATCCAAATATGTTTATTAAGGAAAACATCACGAAAATGTTAATTTCAACATCTAAAGAAATTTCATATTTGTATTCAACTGCTCATTTATTTTTGTAAGTAGTTAGACATTTAATTTTTAAATAAATATTTTAGATTTATGGGACAAACCCAGTGATATTATATATGTTAAAAAGCTACATAACTAAATTATAAAAACATATGTCATTATGTTTGTATCTGCAAAATCTAGCTTAAAACCTTAAATAATAATATTTATTACGCATTATGCCTACCTGTTTACCTAATGCTGTTTCATAAATCGTTTAAAATATATTATTTCATAACCTATAAATACCTTGCAATAATTTTGTTGTAAATTTTGTTAATTATTACGTCATTCATTCTTAAATACCAAAATAATTTATAATTGTTATAGAAAGGGTTTAGCAAAAAAAAGCACAGGTAAACCATAGTTTGTATAAGAATAACAAGTTAACTGTTATTACCTGTCCATTTTAAATTGCATACATTGTCTAACCAATGTTAATTTATTGCTTTGGTTAAGCGTTTTACAAGGTAATATACCGTGTCTTGATTCCCTATGCAGATAGTAAAAATGAAGTCAGTTATTGCAGTTTTCTGTATAATTGCTCTAAATATACGATAAATATAGATAGCAAGTGATACTCACTGAGCTTCGATAGTATATATATATAAACATTTAGTAAATACATTTAAGTAAATACTACAAAATAATAGACTAATAAACATATAGTTTTTTCCAACATCTAATCTAAAATCTTCCGGGCCAATTTAGATTCTATAAGTATTTTATTTATACCAATTCTTAACTTTAATAGGTAGGTTTATTGGTTAGTTAAATTACTATTCATAATATATAAATTTGCTTTTTCAATGATCTTCAGATACAGCTTTACAAAAAGTTACTGAAAATAAAGAAAAAACTACTTCCGTTATTACCAAAGTATTCTTAAAATTAATTTTAATTAATAAAGAAGTACTATTAATGCCACCTCATACAAATTCGTAAAGTTTCGTAAACAAAAAAGGCAAAATTACAATAAAGCTACAATATCATACTTTACCGTATCACGGTTGACGTTAAAATGACCAGACCGTCGCATCGTAGGGGTAGAATTCTGCAAAAAATGGGGTGGCACCATACCACCACACGATCCCCTGCAAGCAAAAAAATTAAGATTTATTCGCTAGACCCATTTTGTAATAACAATAATGCAAGCATGATTGCGACTCAGTGGCAGGATAAGTAGAGGACGTGCACTGAATATCAATACATGTGCTGCTATGGGCTTTAATATAAGTGTTGTAGTGATGGGCAAAACAAAAGAGATGTGCTTGTTACAAATAATAAATTCTGATGTGCTTTAAAATCGTAGAACATCTAAGCTATGTAAGTGTTTACCTAGCCTAGAAGTATCTATATTATTTTCATTATAATTTTACAAAGTGATATAAAGTTTGTAACCCCGTTCAATTACATGTGTATTAATAGTAAAAGGTAAAATTCAAGTACGTTATATTCATATCTCATTTTTTATAGTGAATTTATATGTGGTAGGTAGTAAGTACCAGTCAAACTGTATTGATGTAAATTAATTTAAATAACTTGTTAATTTTCTCCCGCAAGCTGAATTGTATTTAAAAATATTTTAACAGCTCACTATTACTTAAGAAGTTACCTACCTATCTCATTTTTTACACATCAAGGTAAAAGTATTTTTTAAACGAAAGTCCTCATATAAATATTAAATGTGTTTTTATTCTTATACACCTGCCTCCCTCATTAACTTGTAAGGCAAAATTTGGCAATAATAAGTGATATACTTGTATCTTTATATTTTGAAGGGATTCAAACTTACGCAGCGCATGATTTGGTATTTATATCTGAAGACTTCAGTAGTAATTATCTTAGAAACAGGTATTCTGAGCTAAATAAAAAACTACGGTTTAAATAATAATAGATACATTTGTCACTAAATTACCCACGATGCAGGCCAAGCATGGTCGGATACCGTAGTGACCATCAATTAGGACCTACTTAACTTCTATTAGGTAACATGCAGTCATTAACTAATATCCAAAAACCTCCTACATGCACTACTAATATTCGCGTGTATTTATATACCAACAGGAAGAAGGTATATCCAATAATGTTGGTTGATGCATACTAGCCTATGTACATAATCACATGCTTGACCTCCATATTATAAATATAGGTAGGTATATATAAACGATGCATTCATTAATTAGAAATATAAATAATTGAGTGTAAGTACCTGTTTGATATACCTAATTACCAACCTGTCAAATGTGTAAATACCTACTATGAGTTTGACTTAAGTAGATTGAAACAATTGTTTTTAGTAAATTTATGTGCTTTCTAAAGATGACGCTATAAGTGGTAAAAGGTATATAAGCATATTAAATTGAAAGATACTCATTACACATAAACAGGTACTTGTCAACTTTTCAGTGACTTAGCAAATATCGCGAACATTAAAAATAATTAGGTAGAGAGGCGGGCACTGTTAGCATATATTAAAGCATGGATACCTTCACCTACCTACTTACCTTCACTTAACATATTTCTTCTTATGAAGGTGGTTTTAGTAAGGTAACTCATAGAGATTGCTATTAAACTAATAATTAGCACATTTTTTTATTTATTATAAAATTAATTATAAAACAATAGTATTTGCAAATAAATAAAAAGATATATGTTTATTCCTAAGGTTTTCTTGATAACTAAGAAGAAGAAAATTAAAAAAAAGATAGCACTTAAAATAGATTTTTTTATAAATTAAAAAAAAATAATTATAACAGAAATATAGACAATATTTACAATATTTATTCATGCACACTCATACAAAGAAAACTGATTAAAATTTACTTTTATAATAGGTTTAACTTACCAAAAACACCAAAACAACACCGGCTTTTCACTGCAAATTCTACAATTAACTATATGAAATCACTACCAAAAAATCGCGATATTATTACTACAGCTAGTACTTTTGAAAAAAATCTAAAATTTAGCAGCTTTCAGTAGAAAATTTAAAAAAAAGTTTCTTTTCTAGGCCTAAACAGAAGAGAGCGGCGGCGATGAGCCGTCGGCAGCCATTTTGTGGCGCTGTTGTCGCGTCTCTCTTCACGCTTATTGGCTGAGTGACGTCAAGCGCGCCATGACAGTCCACCATTGCTACCGACTAGCCAACACTATCTTCATATGTCCCACTAGAATTTAAAACGTATGCCTTTGTAATACCGTCGAATGAATCTGTTTTTGTAAATTTGTGGATGCAAACACGCGCCTTACCTCGTCGGCCCGCATTCTTGTGTTGTGAATTATAGCCTTAGAAGCTTTTAGGATGCACCCTAATCGTACTAGGGGGAGCATTTAAAATTCAAGTGAGGAGACAGTGATAGGTTGAAAGATTTTAATTGGCCGTTGATCTTTGTTGTCTACTTAATTTTGAATTTAGCCAAGCAGTAATCAGGTATTTATTAACTGAATAAAAAATTAAGAGTGAGTTTACGTTTTATTGATGATATTGCGGTAGATAAAAAGGCTGCTACCGCGAGTAAAAAACTGCATTGGTAGGTATGTCATACGTTGTTCACAGAAAGCTTAAATGTATACATGTATTTCTTCAGTAATTTAAATTATTAGTGAGTTCCGGATTAGTAGGTGCCTATATTAGTACAAAACTACCTTAATAACTTAAATAAAAGTTTACAAAATATATCTTATTGATTACATAAAGCTTATCAATCAATAATTATTAGTATGATAATAATTATTTTAATAATTTTTATAATTCATTTTTTTATTACCAATAAATAAGTTTTGAATACGGTATATGAGTGACTAAAAAACTTATTTGTAATTTATTTGTATTTATACGAGTAGGTAATAATTATAAAAATTATAATAGGTATATAAAAAATAATAGATTTTAATAATGAACTAAACTACACAATCTGCGCAGAGTCATCTAGTATTTTTAACCGGCGTTATTCTTTACATTAGCAAACTGTTTGAATATTTTGTTTTAAAATTAACATTGAATTGTAAAAATGTTAGATGCGTATCGAATTAGATAGGTATAAATGCAAAACAAGCTATGTAGATGGCGCTGCTTGGAGTGTTTTTTGTTTTTAGATGATTTTTAGTTGTACATAATACATATCTTATACTTAATTTATGTTTACAATGGTTTGATTTTAATTATGTTTAAATGACTCAGCATCTAGGTAAGGCATCCGTTAGCTATATAGCAGAAATTTGGAGCAGCTTTGTAAAAAAAAAACTCAAGCCTGTCTACTTTTTTGTAATGAACTGGATCACAAAACATTTATAAACCTTTTTCTACATTTCTTACAAAAATATGCACGGTGTGTTAGAAACTCACAATGGCATTAAACAACTGCGGTAAGCAATATGAAACAATACTTTACTCAAACGAGCAACAATGTGTGTTAAGGCTACCTCTATAATAACAGTAGGATGGGACCCTACAGAAAGGAATTTATGTAGGTAGTAGGTACCTTTACTGGGCATGTGTGCTTATTTTAAATGATATAGCCTAGTTTGGTGGGCATCAAGTAAAGTTATTGAGGTCGTTTTATTTTACAAGCCCCTTTTCAGTAGAAAAGCTCAGGATGAGTTTGCGTATCATTGAACAAGGCCTTTTTATATTTTAACATTCGTTTAGTATTTTTTAGTAGTATAATAAATAGTATTTATTAAACATTTGTTTAGTATTCGTAGAAAATAGACATTGAATTTAAGTAGCGTTAAGCACCTCTTACGATTATTTAGAGAAATATACTTGCGTCCAGTTTTATCTTTTCTTTAATATTCACAAGGTTTTCAATAACGCATTTCGAATGTTTATATAATCTGTTTAAAGGACTATATAGACCATTTATTTTATATTAGAGCTTTTACAAATTCAGACTATGTACTAGTAGCTATACCTACTTATTAAATTTAGATTTTATTGTTAGATATTATAACAGAACGTCTGAGTATTTTTACCTACTCCTAATTTTAATATTATAAGAATAATTCAAAAGCTCTCATTATAATGATACCGTGTTTATGCTTCAATAATTTAAATGACTATTTCTATCGAAATGCCCCCTTATAATGGAAACGTCATCATTAATTGCATTAGAAAATGATTTCTAAATGGCATAATAACTACGATATTACTAATAATAATAATATGTTTGTCCCAGGACTACCAGCTTGACAACTTTATCTCTTGGGTCAGTTTTTTGTTCAGAGTTATATGTAATGCACTATGTTTTGACCAGGTAAATACTAGCTTTATATTTGTCACATTTGATGTACACTCATACTTATAATTTTATTAACTATAACGAAAATCTAGCAGTGGGTTGATACAATTAACCTAATAAATTAAAGGAAAAATGTTTAAAAGTTTTCTCTGGTTATTTCCATCTATTAGTCAATTTCTATTGCATTTGGTAAACTTATACGGTCTGTTTACAAATAATGAGGATTAGCCTTTGTCTGCAGATAGTCATTATCGCGGTTTCACTCGTTAATAAACAGTGGTCTAAAGATTCGTGTAGTTGGGTTTCTTAGAATTCGCTTCTAACCACTTACTTGACTCACAGTGTAGTGATATATTAAGAAAAATCACACATAGAGTACCTACGCACAAGACAAAATCAATAGATTTATATCTAGCACCATGAAGGAATAGCGTCCTACGACAATTTCCCTCACGTTTATGTAGGTAAAATAAGTCTGTATAAAGAACGAGTTTGTTATTTTTCCATTAATTTATTGGTGTAAAATATGAAAATTGTAATAATAACGTAGTCGCGGGTGAGCGCCGTCTGTTACCACCCTTTATTTATGTGACTACAGTTATTAGGTCGAAACTTTTTATTAAAAACGGGATGTTTATGAAAATTACAGTCTTTGTATTGTTTTTGTTTTATTTTGTGGGCATGTAATAATTCTCAAAGTAAAATAAAATCATGTGATTTTTTAATTTTTTTTATAGTTATAAGTAAGAACATAGAAATTTATATAATGACTCAATACTTGAAATATGAAGGTTTCATGTTGAAGCATTGGCACTTATCGTAAAACAATTAATATGTATCAATTAACTTACTATATGGCGTAGACAAAACAATAATGTTTGTAGCATCTACGAAAAACTTTCTAGAAAATGTTAAAGAAAAGTGCAAGGTGGAAGTTCCTCGATGTTAGTTTTCTAGCTGAAGTAGATATTTGCAAATGATGGTCGTTCGTGCTCCAAGTTGCAAGGAAAGCTTTGATATTTTCTGAAAACTTTAAAGTATGTATGAAATAGTTTTGTTTACATATAATTACATACGTATCATATATCTAAGTGTAGGAAAAGTTGATTGCTTTCATTTGTAAACTAACAGATAATTAGCTACCATGTTATATGTTTTAGTACAGTTTATTCACTATAACACTAATATTTTATGTACGTGTAGAGTCTATTTACTATAACACTAATATTTTAATTCTGAAAGTGTAGTGTTTATATTTTTAAGCTAAAAGACAAATATATACCTACAATCTTTCGTCTCTACTTTAATTTTTCTAAAGACTAGCTGCTCCACGCGATGTTTCCTACGGATTTCTAATATTTTATAGCCTATGTTACTCAAGTAAAAATAAAAAATTCTAACAGTGCAGGAATTTTCGAAATGAGTTCAGTAGTTTAGAAGTTTATTTGTTAAATACAAAAATACAAATCTTTTCTTATTATAATACGAATATTAGTATAGAAGTAGGTATAACACGGGCAACACCGCAAGATAAAAATATGTAGAAATACAGTAGCATATAGTAAGAAAATAATTCGTATACGTATCGCTGTCCAAAAAATAATTTCAACACAAAACATTGGCATACGAATCATCACCATCTGCGTCACTACAAATTCTTCGATAAGCCCATGATAAATATATCTAAATATGATCTAAAGATATGTTTTTTAAGTAATATATATTTTTGGCGCATACTAATCTTACGTCATTTTTGAACCAAAAGTGCTAAGTTCTCTCCATAACCATACCTAACATTATCAGCATCAAAATACCAACGAAAGTAACATCTTTTGAGTCGGACGTTTGTATGAAAGAGGGTCATTGCACCAACTATTTTGAGCCGGTCTTAACGCAAAGGCATAGAGTTCGCAATTCGAGTGTATGTGGATATCAATGTAGACGATCGCAGACGCAATGGAATTTTCGACAGTGACTACTGTTGACACAAATGGCCTTAGAGATGTAAGTAATAAAATTGAAAAAAAAAAAAGCATAAAAATTACTTACATATTTGATAAGAAGGCTATGTTAAAAAGCGAGATAAAAAACTATATATTCAAACTTACATTTGTTTTTGATTGAAAATTTCTTTAAGTTCTGCATGGGTAGACTTTTAAAGAAAAAATTTAAATCGTCCTCTTTAACGTGGTGGTCATAGGCGGCCTGGCAGTTATGATATCGAAGATGGCAAGCAAAGCCATAATTTTTTTAAAAGTTCGATTGGATGGCGCGACAAGTCTACGTATTATATAACGAGTCTACCTCATATATTAACAGTTTTAGGAGAATTTATGCAATATTAATGTAAATTCGTATTTATAAACGTTATAATTTACATCTAGTAAACGGTTGATACTGTTGCCGTTTGAAATGTATGCTCGCATTACTGTAGTTTTGATATATCTATTCCACTTTGGTTAATTTGGTGAACAAACTTATTGCATCTGGGTTATATCACCCAAGTGATCTGTGAATACAAAATCGGTACTATTTGCTCACTTTGGAATAAAATCACTCCGATCACTCGACTGGCGACTTTTTTAATGATTTTTGTGTACTTTGATAATCTACATACAACATGTTGAGAACACTTGCTACAAGTACAGGATTAAAGAATTGTAAAAAAATAGGCATCAGGAATTGCTGATTGGGGGAATATTTCCCTCAAAACTAGTGATAGTTATCTACGGCGCCATTTACCTACCGATTCCAATAATATTTGGCAGGAACACAAACTTAGATAAGAATTACAAGTAGATATGACAAAAAATATATTCAATAGGTTTTTTTTTCTAAAAACATTTCGTAGATTACGATCTTAATATGGTTACCCTTATCCCTGGTGACTTAGGGCAAGAAGTTATTACCAGATACTCAAAGATATCAGCACCCCTGCACTAGCGTAAACCTGAAAACTCCAACGCCCTGTCACTGATCTACACACTACGGGCTCCCGAAACCCGTGTACTGCCTACATAGTACGGTTCACAGATGCAGAATGTGAGGAGTGACGTAGTGACATGAGGCGAGGTGACCTTGAACCGAGGATGACGGATTCCGGCCTTGCAGGGTCGCCGAACTCGAGATATGTAGGTTGCTTGCTTAACATCTAGCCGACATCTGTACACATAGAGATAGAGTACTACGAATGCGATGACATACTAACATGTTGTGGTAGAGTGGCGTTTTTTGACCTTCCCACCCATAGATAAAGTTATCTTTAGGTGAGAAAGTCAATGTATATCGTTTTTTTTGTCAAAGAAAACTCCACATGTTTGTTATGATAGTACATATACAGTGAAAGTATATTGAGTAAGGCACGTTTCATTGTTATTAATGAATACCGATACGTGTGTTGATTACCATCCAAGATAGGCTTAACATGAATTGCAATTAAACGGCCGACGGTTTATTATAGTGCGCATATACGGTAACGAGGACTACCCATCATATACAAATTAAAAAAACACAAGAATTACCTAGTTGTCCAATCACATAACTAAAAGTAACGTCATAACCTAAAGACGAAATGTATCATAATATATCTTACCTACATACTTAAGTTATCTATACCTATTTGTGATTGAAACATAATTTTGAAACTACTTTAAACTTATATTTTGATAAGAAACTAACGCTATAAGTCAATGGTAATTATTAGCATAACTCAAAGATAATTTCACAATTTGTTCCTCGTGAGACGTAATGGAATGAAATTCATTGACTTTTAAATGTAATATACTCTTTGTTTTCTTAAACTACCCACACAAAAGTAAATGAATAATTTGCAATGACGATAATAATCTCGTTGTATTATTTAATTTGCAAGCTTTTTGCAAACCAAAAATAAGCGAAGTAGGTTAGCACGAATAACAGAGATTAACATTAAAATATGCAGGGATAATGGTTTGCGTTTATCGCTGGTTTTATATCAGTATTTTATCCACTTGAAATTATGTCGTAAATCATATACAAAGACGTCGAGTAGCTTCCAGACCAGTACGTGCAACTTTACAGTAGTTCAGCGGAGCATGAATTCACGTAGGTACCGCCCATCGGAACACTAAATAATGTATGTATTAGATCTAACAAAGGAACCGTTTTGGCCAAACAAATCGCCCTCATAAACATTGCATTTGATTTAAAACAGGTATTTGACCGTCTCGCAACAATAATCAGTTTATTTACGACAATATAGGCGACTGACGAGCGCTTCATTGGCATGATTAGTTCGGATCCCCGACAATTGATCGAGCAAATTTTAAGTACATAACAAATGGCAGTGTTATTTATACAGACGTTACTGTTATTTGCGCAATATTTTTTATTAATTCGACTATTTTATGTGCCACAAACTGGGCGAAGTGCAATCGAGTTAAATTTACAGAAGCTTCTCATGGCTGAATAAATCAGTGCACTCAAAATACTTTAGCGTTTATTTCTGTCCGACGAACGCTGATGCCTTGCGTAATGTATGTCGTTAATTGCGTTATAAATTCACCGAGTCGTCAACAGCTCGGGGGTTTGTCGTGAAGTTGGTACGCGTGAGATACAGTGGTAGTCGCAGGATTTGTCCCCTTGCCAAATGTCCCAGCTGTGGACAGAAGCGGCGCGAACTGAATACTGATTAAATCTGCGTTATTGTTTTCATTTTTTTCTCACTTTCGTTATATGGCTATCGACCTATTGAATTTTTCATGGTGCTTCTATATGGAATTTCTTATGAGGTTTTCGTATCTACAACTGGCGCGCCCAAACTCTACATCCTAACGACACTTGAGGAAGTTTCATCAATTATAGCGACTCGGCGAAGACATTAGCATACATTTGAAGTCCAATTCGACGGTCTTTAGGCGCTTGAATTGGTTTTATTGGAGAAATAAAAATATATGGGACTTTATTAAAAGCATCAGCAATGTCTGTCAGCAAAAAGCCGTGAACGAATGAAATAATTTTTTATATGTAAACCAAATACCTTACCTACTATACAGCGCAAGAATACAGCAGAAGCATGTCTAAGAAGAACATCTGGCACGGATTAGCGAAATGTTTGAAAACAGACAGTTACTTTGAAGTAGATTTTCGTCGTTTACGATACATAAAACCGTCATAACATTGTCCAATAAACATACATTTACATGACAATGCCGATACGAAATCACGTTAAAGCTTTAGAATAGTATTGGCATAATACACTAAAAATGTCAATTAATAGAAAATTTCAAGTATTGTGACTCTTGCCATATTACGTATAAAATACACGATGGTATACAACCTAGAATACACAAAACATCGGTGTCTCCCTCCCTCTCATAGAGGACCGACGTAAAGAGAAAGAACAAAACATGTGCAGTTTCGCTTTATCTACGAAAACGCATCTGTACTAGTAAACTAGATTACTTTATGATGGTTTCAATGCACATTTTTACGAGGGGCGAAAAGGGCGTAATCGATTTATTCATGTTGAACCCAACCGTAACATTGTACGATTTACATTACGAGTGTTTGAAATAAGAGTTGCCTACATACTTAAACGTAAATTATTGTAAATTCAAAGCTAAAAATTCGTTTTCAAAGAGTTTAAAATGTTTTATAAACAAATCTGCATTAAAAAACTATTAGTGAGTATCTAACAACAAACATAACTATAAAAGCATGTGTAGAAATGAAACATTGGAAATGTTTTAAGTGCCGGTGCGGCGGCTTAGTGAACAATCGACACGTAACAGTTGCAATATTTATTTAAAATAGCATTTTTAGGAATAACTGCTCGAAATAGGGATTCAAATTTACTGATATAGCAGAATGTGCGAGTAAGTTTAAACGCACAGATTTTTATAAAATCATATTTCAATTTTTCCGGTCGTTCAAGTTTGCGACGTAAATCTATAGGATTTCGATTTACTTTGGCGTATTTACAGTTTAGGTTTTAAGCTGTTATTCTAGGCTTAGGGAGCTGATGTAGGACGTGCAAATAAACACGGTATTTTTATCGTCGCAAACCTTTATATAGCTGCGGTCGATTTCTTCTCTTTATCTCTACTGTGCGGTGTTTGCTTTATCTCAAGTAAAGGTGTGCGTCAAAGAGCTTATAATATTTTATTGCATTTACTATGACAAGTTTCCTGTATTTAGGATCGTAAAATAATTTGTACTCTAATATGATGATTGAATTAGCCACCGTTTGTTATTTGATGATAATAGCTATTTCCCTAAACAAAATGTTTAAATGGGTATCTGATTTAGTTTTCGCATGCATGTTCATGTCGGGTCTTGGCCATATTTGTGTAACTAATTTGTTAGAAATTTACTGTAGTTCATTAATTACAGTTAATTAGTAATAGATAAATATGATATGCTTCCCGTAACGGTTAATAAAATACCGTATTATCAATTCCTCTCTCAAAAAATAAACGAATATAAGTAATAGGCATACCCAACAATATGTATCGAAACCCTGTAATATTATATCGTATATTTCAAAATCGGTTTAACCTGTAGCTACGTACATAAGTAAATATGCATGGAGACTGACTAGTTTAATGTATTATTAGTTTGCTTCGGTATATATTCAGCGAAACAAAATAAGTCTGAATACGTCCTATTAAAAACCACTAAACAGCTATCCTTTGATCACTCACATCAGATTTTATGACAGGACTTGAAAGTTTTATTAGCCGTAAAAAATAAAGATAAAACAAACATAATTAACAATGCAAATCTACCATGATTCACACGTTGTTAAAAGATAATTGAAACAAAGACTATATAGTAAAAATTATTAAGATTTTTGTAGCATGTTTCATACTTTAAGGTTTTCGAATATTGTAAAAAGATGATCTGAATTTCCATTCAAAATTTCTTCTACTCTCTGAGACTTTTAGTTTTATCTTACTTAATTATACAAAATATATCGTTCTCTGAACTTAAGAACTGAATTTATATTATTGGCATTTTTTTTGTGGATAGGATATTTGTTTGAATTTACTACTAGTATTTTTTTTACTAAAAACGGTTAAATTATATATTTTTATCCAGAAAAGAATTTCTATTTACTAAGTTTTGTAATGAAATCAAATCGATTTTATACTTTTCCTCAGCATCAAGCAGAAAAAGTAACGAAAGTTTCTATAATGTTCTTGTAATTCGAATTATCTCTTTATAGAAATTACGCATTTGTTTATTCTAAAGAAAATTTCGATTCGTTAATAGATCGTAAAACACTGGCCCTTATATCATAAAGCTTCAGTTCTTGTCATGCGACAGTAACCTTTATATCCAGGTGTTGTATAACTCCAGAACATTTTCTCGCTGCATTGTTTTTACCCTCGGAAGGGTTACCAAGTTACGTAATGTAATATGATAAACGTTTTGAAGTAGTAAAATTTTGATAGAGCAGAAGTTTATGACTAGTTTGTAAGGGCATTTGCAGCTGATCAACAAAAATGTTTTATTTTAGCTTAGTCACCACCATATTTTTGACATTAGTTCGAAAACAGTTTAAATCATGTGTTCTTGTTACTTTGACGCTGCAAAATTCATAATAATACGCATATTTTAGCTGTGGTTAACGAATTCTAAAGGGTTTCTCTGTAGAGAATAAACAACAAACAATCCTTGTTATATTATAGACTTCATCATTGAACATAATTTGTTTTATATAAGAAATATTTATCATGTCTTCACGTGAATACAGTTGCCAAAATAAAAAACACGGCAAACGTAGCAAATCGAACACCACTAAGCCAATATTGGAATTGCAATATAGACGAGGCAAGTTCTTTCATTAGGGTTGCAAAATAAAAACAATACAAGTGAAAAGGGTATCGGATACTGCGCGCATATTCGCCAGAGAAAATTTCCTATTATGATCCCTTTCCTAAAGTCAACTCCATATAGGTACAGTACAGACTTGTGTAGCGATTGTCTGCCGTCCGCTGCAATAGTGATGAGACAAATTGACGATTACGAAATCGGAAAAACAAAAAAATAACGCTTACCTATATATTTTATCGAAAATTTGATCAGTTTAATCCGAATGTAATGGCATATTAATTAATTTATTAAAATTGTCGGATTTTATTAAAAACAAATTTATTTATTTTAATATTCCTCTAAATTTTTGTCGAGGTACTGATACAGGATAATTATAAACACGTTCATCGATAAGGTCGATACTTTTGGCGTCGCTACATCTCTACGCCACCCGCGTGCTGGTGCACACAAGTAGATAGTGCACACAAACAAAACCCGCTTATACAAAGCTTAAGGTACGTATTTAGAGACATAGTTTCATCCGCGACCAAGAGTGGAAATTTCAATAAAAATGCAAATTTTTCCCAAGCAATTTCCTTCTCACTACCGCCGCCTCGGTTATTGGGTCCTACCGCATTATGTTTGGGTTTGGTTCGTTATTATAACATACCTACAGCTCTGTATTATCTGTATTCCATGTATCTACTTTGTAGAAATGTACTCGTTAATGTTATTAGCCATCAAATTAGTGTTATCACGCGCGCAAGAACGAAGCATAATCTTTTGAAACTCATGCCGTATTGTGACTCAAAGATAATTAGGTACTGGCATAATATTTCCGCTTTAACTCTTTATCGATTATATGTTCTAAAATTTTCTCATACTTACTCGTATATGTCAAGCGACCAGTTACAAGATATTTCAATAGGTGCTGATTGCTTCCAGATATGTATGCAGGTATGAAGTGAACATATTAATATTCGTAGATATCCGGTTATAGGTATAAAATTCCCATAATTAAGTATACTCCATCAATTGCTTTATTAACAATCTTGCTTTCAGATGTTTAATACTAATGTATTAATGAAACAAAACCCTTTACGCCATTGAAGTAACCATAACTCTACCGACAGTATTTTACTTTACAGCAAAACAACTATAAAGCGGAATTCTTGAGCTATCGGAGACTTCCCCGATCCTTAATTAAAAAGATAAATTCTCCGAAAGGTACCGTAATCACCTTATCTACCTAATTTGCGCAATAAAAGCAAGTGACTTTTAAATCTGCATAAATACAACGTTTTAAAAGTTTCCGCTAAGTAGAGACGCGGTGGGCGAAAGGTGGAGGCGAACTCGGGAACGAATGGAGGGGCAAACGGCCCAGATTAAGGACGCAGGAGCGAGGAAAGAATACACAATTAGTTCTGTGCTACCTGCTGTAGATAACGTATCCAATTTAAAGAGATCCCCATCTCTACTTATCTAGCTTCCACTTTAAGCTGGACCACGTAACGTAAGGGTGTACAGTTACACTGGTCGAGTTCAGTCCGGGGATTTTAAAAACGTAGAAGTTCTGCTGCGTCCGGAACGAGGGGAGCCTGGATCGATCGAAACCTCGTTCCTATTGTTGAAAAATCGAAATGAGGTATTTAGTATTCACGTATTTTAACGCAGCTTGTTGTCAAGTGGGGATGTCGTAATGGCCATTGAGATAGGTGCGATATCCTCAAAATTAAGTGGGCTTTCCTCTCTGTTGTTGTGTTTGGAGTTTGGGGTGGTTTATAATTAAGTTTGTTTTATGTCGCATCTTTGGGGCGAACAGTGAAAAACATTTTTATTGATTGGTTCGGAATATCCGCTAGGTTGTTTTAACATGGAAGGTATTTTTATTTTTGTAGTGTCAAAAACATGTACATAATGTATAATTTTACTAGGAAATTTCTGATGTAAAATTGTAATTATATTGAAACTTGAAAGGATGTAAGTACAAATATTTTTTACCAAAATAATCATAGAAAAAAGTAAATTACAGCAACGGTTAAGCAAAACGACGGAACATTGGACCATAAAACTGTAAGCTTTACACAACATTACATACTGGAACCCTATGTTTGCCAGTAGTACTTTACAAAGACCCTTCATGGCTTACACGAGCCTCTATTACCATTGAAATAAAGTCTAAGTTGGTATCAATAAACTTCACAGTGAATGCAAATGGTAAGTAAATATTTTGTGTTTATTTTCAGCGTTGAAGAAACGAGATAAAATTCGCGACTGTAAAATATTAAGGTAGAAAGAGGTTATTGTTTGAACTATCATAACTAACTATAAATCGCATGCTGTTAACTTGAAGTAAATGCGTTTTCATATTTACGTCTGAAGAGCTATAGATGATTAAATTTTACGATTTGTGAAAGGACAGCCTAATTGGGTAGGTAAAGTTTATTGGTATTGCCATCATGTTAACAGGTTTAGCCAAGGCTTGAAGAGAAAGGGTGGACCACAGTTTATGATCTCTTGAATAGATACCCTACGAACTACTATGTATATAAAAAAATTCATATACTTATGTGATGGGTACTATTATTTTCAAAATTTTGAATCGGATAGTACTGCCTAATGGTTTTTAAATAACATTACCTTCGTTACTTAAATATTGATAAAAAAAAATTAAACTGATTATGACCTACGTCAATCTACCTGCTAGTACCAGCAAGTAGAAATTAATTTTTGACTATAATATGTATACAACCTATAAAGAATCCAGAGAAATTACTTCGTTCACCATAAGCGGATCCCTCCTAATGTAAGGGTTTCTGGGCCACCTGAAGGCCTCTGATAAGTTAGGCTGACCTTGGGAAAATATGGTAAAAAAAAATTTTTCGTTAAAATTGGCGTTGATAGTGAATAGTGAATAGAAAGTTAGTCATATTACGTGTATTAACTGAAATGATCCCATAGAGAGTGTCAGCCGTACATTTCAACAGCTTGATGTAACGTGCAAGGTGATTGATTAAACACTCGGAATATTTATATATAGTCAATAGTCGATTCTTGTTCCAAAAAATAATAAAACTAGGCGTTTGACGTTTAGATAACCGCAATAAATATTTATTTGTCCACTTTTTGGTACGCCACAGAAACTAAGACACTACTAGATATGAACGTGCCTCACATGCGAGTGTCCATCCTATTTTAATTTGTCCCACAAAAACTTTGACTATGGTTATCTTCGTCGTAAATGCATAATATGTTATAATACCAATATCTATTTCTCATACATTAATGCGTCCTTGGAATTTAATGTCCTGTAATATAATTGAAAGTAACCTATAAGTTTCCCTGTGTGTTGTATTCAATCAATGTATATCAAATAACATACACATATAAATGAATATAATTTTTAAAATAATATGAGAAGTTTCTTAAGTGATTTTATAAATCACAATCACAGCACAGGCGTGTTCTCTATACAGGTTATAATCGTATACATTTTGTTTTTGTCCATCGATTTTTCGAATAAAAACTGCGATACGCCACCAGTACGAGGTAAATTACCATGGTAGTGTACAAAACACTTTATGCCTATTTTTATTGTACGAACTGTCAGGTTTTAGAATTCGCTGCTGACTTCACCATTGTCTTATAACTATACCTATTATCCAGTCCTTTACAAGTAATGCGTGAACCGGGTTTTTCTATGCAAGCTTATATCAATATAAGCAATATTATATCTAAGGCCGTATAGTCGCTTTGCATAAGCGAAGTCGCAGTCAGACGCAAGCCTAATTGCATAAAAAATACATATAATGTATAGGAACCAACCCACCAGAATTTACGTTTAGATATTTACGTATTTATACCTATAAATTTCTTAATACTGCCTCCCTTGTAATAAGACGTAGCCCCAGGGAGGATCTACAAGTGATTTAGGAGATTGTCAGTTAATGACTCGGCGTTGGCCACAAATTCAGCCCTTTTCTTGTACACCGGACGGACGGTGGAGGGCGTCTAATTCATGCCGTTTCTTTTCGTAGTAGGTATTTGTGTCAAGATTATGTATGGAAAATTCGAATTTTTAAATATTATTTAATTTATTTATATATTATCGTTTTTTTAAGAAAATCATTACAAATAATATGTTTCTAAAACAAAATAATTCTGTACAGCACATAAGGTAGGTATTAAGAAGAAAATGTATGAGTTGTATATTACAAATCAATTCAATTTTGAAATATCTAACCAAAGTGATCAAGAATGTCAAGAATGTACAATGTATGTGAACATGTGGTAAGGTGTAATTATTTGAAGAGATCAGTTCGTTATTAATGTTGATGCATGTGGTCTTTAAAAATGTTTTGATTTGTATTCGCAATATATTTATACATAAAATACTTGTGAGGTTACGTGAATTTTCAACACGTAAACAAATAAATCATTTAAATTGAAGACATTTTCACATCGGTTTTCATTAACGGAGTATACAGATAGCATCATCGCATTAAATCAATAAATTAAAGTAATCACGTCTCTATCTCAATAAACAGACACGTAAAACCATTTAAGATGACTTTTAAATATGATACTTTCTTACGATAAATTAAAATATAAAATAAATTATGTATTAGTTGCTTGTTAATCTTCCGTATGTGGAATCAGTTAGCAATAAATTGATGAAATGTACACTTAGAGTGGCGAACATACTCAAGACATTCAAAACCATTTATTATGGACTTTAAATGAGAAACAAAATTGCTTGATATCTACTTATTGACATTCAGTATATGTGAGTTAAAAAGCATAATGTAAAGAATAGTATGATAATCTGGGATGGCTGGAGATTAAAGCACTAAAATAATTACATGTCGTAAGATAGCCTGAACTTGGATGCAGATTCCTAGCATCTACATAACTAGTTATTTTATAAGATTCTCTGCGTATATTATTATATATACCTTCCTGTGCTGTTCTATGTAATATGACATGACATTAAAATTTATACTTGTGCCGAGACAAAATTTATTTTACGGATTATGTTACTGTACCACGGAAGTTTCAATAAGTAATAATAATTATTGAAGGATTCTATAATCAGGTACCAAACAAAACTTTATACTAACGAAACAAGTTCCAAAATGAAACAATTATGTAATTAACAAAAATAGATATATAAGCCAGCCCAACCACAAATGCTAATATAAGCAATGTTTTATTCAAATTATATACCTTAATGTATTTCTTGACAGATAATTTAAGGTAATTGATTTTCTATATTATATTATCATGACATAATTTATTATAAACATCTTAAATGTGTGTGTGAATTGCTTTATGCGTGTTGTTTCAATAAAATTAAAATACCATTCGGTATATGTACAAATTAATAACATACCCTATCAAGAGAATTTAAAGTAGGAGAAATATGATTCTAGAAATTTTAATTTTTTTAATTAAATAATTTAACTCCGTGGAATATGCGAGGTATAGGTATGATTGATTCCGTATCATTTGCTATGTTAAGTAACACAGTTTAATTCATTGTTGTACGTCAAAATAAGAAACCGATTCGAATGCTAAACAGTGATTTTCTTATTAAAATTACAATATCCGGATTAAAAATTTGGTAAAATAACTGTCCATACAATAGCATCCGCCATATGACGGTTTTCTTACAACAACTCCACCTGTTTCGATATCATCCACAATATAAAAAATAACCAACAAAAACGCTTTCATACTTGGCATAAAAGATGAAGCTATCCGACGTTACGTTCTATATGAACACTGATGGCTCTTATGAAACGAATTAATGTCATAATTGCAGCTGTTTCGGATAAAATAAATCGATACTTACATAATACCGCCCGCGGTTTGTGGAGCGTAAGCCAATAACCATTCTAGATCGATCTCTGTGGATCTATTCAGTCACCTTCATCTCTAGTAGATTTACAAACAATCTCACCGATCCCAGAGCTCTCAATAGGTGAATTGAATGGTTTTTACTCACAAGGCCATTCTAAATCTCAATTATTTGATATACAAGCGCCTATTTTATTCTATTATATAAGTGTTTTGTGGATATGTGTTATTATTGTGATTTATTACAGTGTTATCTGTATCGTATCGTTCGGTAAATATCTATTTCAGTGAACGGATATCGATAAATATAATAATGCATTTTAATTAAAATTAACGGGTTTACGGTCAAAGCTTTGGATATGTATAGCTGAGTGTTGAATATTTAACGCTCTACCTTTAAAACAGCGGAAGTTTCGTACACTCTAGAGAGTATTTCTAATTGGGACTAGCTATTTCTGTCTGGTACGAGAAGACCACTTAATGAAGATCTTTCGGTGCTTATTTGTTGCAGATTAAATTTTGTATTTCTTGAGGGTTCTTTGTAGGTTGGTCGTGAGTGTATGCGGATACAGTAGACAATGGTAGGTATGTGTATCGCGCTTTGTAAAATTGCGAAGGAGCTTAGAGCATTACCGTTGCGCCCTAGGGAGGGCGTCTGGGCTAACACCTCGTTTTATCTGTGCAGTTATGTGTTCTTATCTTAATACCAAGAGTAAAGGTGCTCGTTATATTAAAGGAATTTAGTTTAGGATTGTTTACTTGTTTAAAATTTAAGGATCATAACAAAATGAGGCATGAATTAATTTCAGCCTACTTCAGTAAAAGTAGTCATGGAAGTCTCATTATTTTTCTTTGTGGATCACAAATATTATTTTATTTAAAAAACTAACGCGTGTTTGATTCATATTATTTAAGAAAACGGGCTTTCACACGTACCTGATTGTTGGAAAGGTCTATTATTTATTTATTATATCTAATTAGCATATTTTATTTATGGATAATTTTTAATAACTTAATCCTTGTAAAAACATACAATATTCCTCACAAGATATTCTATATTCAGCAATAAATAGCTCGTATCTACAGATTAAATTTCATTATATACTATTTCTCTAACAATAAAAAGCATGGACTTACGATTTGTCTCGTAAAGTCGCAAACTTGCATTCGGATTTCACATTTAAAGTCGTGGAATTATTATAATGTTAAGAATTTTATTGTGTTTTTCTGACAGAAAATTATATGAGAAGTTCAAAGCATCGATGCTTGCTGATCTTATTTCCAATATATTTAGTTGTTACTAGAATTTTGTGCAACATGCAAAATATTTGTTTCATTAGAATATTCTTTCGTTTGCCTTTGATAAGAGTAATTTAGCACACATTTCTTTCTGAAAATATGTCTGTAATAGTTTCAATGACGTATTAATTACATACCTACCTACCATAAGTCATATAATGATGATATCTAGGTCTTACATTTCATTTTGTTAACGTACATAGGTATAAGTTTTAATATTTTATAGGGACACACCTAATCATAAGTGGTTCTTAAAATTTTACGCTTTGGCATAAATTTAGAGAAAATTGGGCTGTGGTCGCCCAAAACCAGTTTCTTTAAAATAACAGTACCCAATCTGGACCGCATGAGACTCATTATACCTACATCTTTTTGTGTTCGCCACAAAAGAAAACTCCCAGATCTCTGCAGAATAGGATTAAAGGGTGATACTGACCGTTAAATGTAAAATATACTGCGACACCTTTTAACAAACGACAGTTTGCGTTTATAAATTAACGTTTGTAGTAGAAAATCCGGTTAAAATGCATATTGTTGTATAAATTAACTATATAGTAAAGAAAATATTGTTGCTGTTGTTGAAAAATCACAATATCTTTGCATTAATAGCATTTTTATGAGTTATTACAAGTTTTGTGATTTTTATTTCATCACATTTTTGAGGGAAAGTCTGCAGACGTCTACATTAGGTTTCCGCATATTTTGAGTCCCGTTCATATATGTAATATTAGCCCGAGATATAAATCAAGTTCCAGATCGAGTCAAGATTAATACTAATCAATAGAACATTATAGTAGAATAAACCACTTCTATGAAATCAAACTTCTTACACAACATTTAGAAGATGGTTAGAAAATGTGTTGGATTCGTATTTTTTATTACTTTATATCCTTTATCGTACACCTAACAACTAACATCAAACAGAATTCCACTACAAATGGATGCTGAGAAAATATCATAACTACTATCACACATAACTACGTCGTTTCAAGTACAGTCATCAACAGAATCGCCAGTCGTAAAGCTCGTTACGATCCTTTCCTACCCATAATTATTGTCCACACAATTGCACCATCCCCACTCGAGCTAACATTAGCAGCTCTCATAACACTATATCTGCTATGAAATATGCGTTTAAGCGACCATGTTGACAACGCGAAACGTGCACGCAATTTTAGCTAAAGGCGTAAGAAAATTGTAGGAGACAGAGGTGAGAATGGTTTGGGTGTTGCGGGGTTGATTTTAAAGGCGAGGGTTCAATTCTAATGTCCGGTCTTGTGTCCCGCTTGACCATAGGGGTAATTTAGAGGCAGACAGCAGACTCATTTGCATCACAATGAGAGTCGGATCTCAACCGAGGGAGCTTCCGTCCGTCGGATAAGCCAGCGTTTTGTATGTATAAAAGTGTGTGACTTCGCCCGTCTGGCCACGGAATACTTGAATATTAATTGTTCTTAGAATTGTAAATAACTATTAGCATAAGGTTAATATATATCATATTATCAGAATCCAACTTCGATATCGTATCTGCAGGTCCAGTAAATAATTAAGTTTATTGCTAAGTGGGTGGATAGAAGTTGACTTTCTAAATGTACCTACTTATTTGTCTAGACGGCGTTCTAATCAATTTTTGCAGTCAATTTATAAAGTTATTTATTTTGTTACTGGATTTAGCGAGCGGGAGACTTTTATCGTTACATAGAAGTTTTTTGTTAGACTTTCTGATGCAATGTTGAAGTTGCCGTTTGAAATAAGTATAGTTAAGTTAACCATTTATTTTGTTTATTTTTCTGCAACGTGTTATTAATTAATTTTGTAATTACTACCAGTAGTTTATTCTAGTGCATTTTTTTTGTATTACTCTTTTATCTCAAATTTGTTCCTTAATACGGAAGGACCTGGCACCTGTAATACAGTTTTATTACTAGTGCGGGTGTCAGCCAGCTGTAAAACAGATATATCAAACACTATAGTCAAGTATCTTAGATTAATATCATAGTTATACCTACTCGTAGTATAATTAAAGTTCCAATGTTTAAATATCTAAGTCTGTATATGTAATACTCGTAAGTCAATAAACGTTTTGGATTTGTAGTTTAGACGACATATTATTATTTTAGTTACTTTAATCACATATCCGAGACAATTAACGCAATATACAATTGACGGGTTATTCGATTTGGATTAATAAATAGATTGAAAAGGAAATCATACAGAGTGACTGGATAAATGCTTGCCTTATGCATACAGGGTTCTTAGTAAGTATTCTTCGTTTTAAATAAGTGCTTTAAGATAAGAATTGAGATTATCTTAACAGTTAATATTACTATGCTTTTAATATGCTGTGTATAAACTATGACACTATATGTACATATCTGATATCTATATATCAGAGCTTCTTGACTTTGCGTCGCACACAATTAAAAGTTCAGCTTTGTCTTGTTATTAGGCCCATATTTTCTTTTAATTACGAACAATTTAAATTATAAATTTCACTCGGTATACTCATAACCGAAAACTGTATACTTCGTTTGTTTTAATATCAGAACAGAATTAAAATCTTGTCTAAATCTATCAACATTCATATCATAGACCAAGATACCTAGAAAGTTTGCTCGGCTCATTTTTTCCACAATCCATTCATCTCACGTTGTTTCACTGCACTTTACTTGCATGAAATTGATATACCCACTGGAAATCAGAGAACTCTGTGATTAGGTACTGTTAGAATAGTTTGATGAGAGCAGTAGTATGAGCATGACGGCATCGACGTCGCAAACTAAAACCGCAAACCAAGGTTTCATTAGTTCAACCTTAATTTCGTTAGGTTAAAAGCAAGATCTTTAACTTTATTTTAAAATAAATTTAGTTTTATTACCTCATCTGTATCATTTATCAAATTAAACACACTCTGACTTTTATTATGGGTACCGTATTAGGGTAAGCTGGACATGGGCTTATCCAACTATAATTAACACATTTGAAATAATTATCTAAGTAAAGTTACTTAGGTATATTTATATATGCAATAAAATAATACACAAGTCGAAGAGAAACGGTAAACGAGTTGTTTAGCGGGAAAAAAAATCTAATGCCGAAATTATCAAACAAATCCTAAGTTTATATTATTTTGAGCACATTTAGAAAAAAATAATTAAATATGTTTATAAGTTGTGGTCGTGTCCCGAATGTCCGTTCTACCTATCTTCAAGTCTACGGTCTTGCTGGAGCGATGGCGCCCTGTACAATGATCTCGACGTAATCGGCCCTACGCGATATATTTTATTAATGAAAATGTACGCAGTTCACACAGAAACGTACGCTTTAATATGTGCAGTTTATGTGAGAGAAGAATGTTTAATCTAGCTTTCTGACCAGGTAATATTTTTTGCATTTAAAGTTAAACTGCTTTAATACAACTCAAATACTTGATTGTTTCAAAGAATAATGTAGTTGCTCTATTTACTAAAATAATTTCATTTTTTTCTTGTAATAAATGCCGTTCGGGGGTCAACGGCTTTTATTTAGCTTTAATTACTATAGTGTATATACAAAAATCAATGGCTGTTCGTTTGTCTCGCTGAAACTCGAAAATATCTGTGCTGATTTAGCTGATTTTGGTTTTAAAATGTTTGTGAAAGTTTCAGATAAGGTTTAAACGGTGAGAAACATATACAACGGTTCAGATAGAAATATATAGTTAGCATCATCTTAAATTACAGTGCAAAATTAACCAGAGAGATTGTCATATGTTTAATTATATTTACAGATCCATAAAAATAATTACGTATGTGATATTGGTTTTGCAAAATTATATTATTAGGTAATTACATCTAAATAATTAAATACTTGCATGTAGCAATGCTATTCTAATCAGCAAGGTTAGTTTTACCACCTAGATGCAGGTACGCAATTACCATATATTTTATAACACTTACTCATACATAATAGCCACCTCATATAAACAACAATGTAGTGACGACCTTCCTTAATCAATGCAGGCAACGTCCACAATCACTCGTAATAAACTGATATAGTACTTGAGTGTGCCATGTGTAAACTTCATTCCCAAACAAACAAGGAAAAAGTGACTCTATGAATAACAAAATAAGTTTAATAATTGGAATTTGGAATGTGTGCACAGTATAATATTGTTGAATATGAAGGCACAATGCGGATGCAATTGCGATGTCCCTTGCAATTGAACGTGGGCCCGGGAGCTGAAGTAGCTAAAGTAGCTATATGTTGAATATGTGTCTGGGCATTCAGGATTGATACTGCTATTAAACTGTGAGCATGGGTTGATAGGCAGTTTTTTTTAAAAAGGTGAGTAAATTGATGTTATTTGCAATACTCATTTATATATATATATATATACATATCTAGCGAAAGCATGAAATGTTGTGCATTACTTCCCATTATGTTTATATTTGTGGAGACTTAAAACAACACAAAAATTCTTTGTCCTGCATTTGAACTCGTACTGAGCGCAGCCTATAATCATGCTATGAACGTACTGCGGTTTGTCTTCTTAGTATGAGTAATGACACATGACTATGATAATAAAAAAGTAATAACTTTATTTAGGTACCTATTTAATCTATTTATAACAAATCAACTTAGCTCGTGCCTTTACACCCATACTTGAACTAGATTAATAGTCAGAGCATACGCTGATAAATTAAAAGACTTTTACAGAAAAACAATAACAAGATGTTTTAAAATATAATAAGTATCCGTGATTAAGAAATGCAAACCTGTTGCTAAAATTTAACCATTATTTGAACTAGGTGGGTGCTTCTTAGAGTAAAAATCACAAAAATGTTCATTTCGACACGCACCGATTCGAAACAGAAAGACACTCAAAAATTACTAAAACAAATAATAAAAGTTTTGTCTTCCAGACAATGGACCTATACAACAATGGACAAAAGCATTAACAGCAGAGAGTTAAAAAAGAATGTACAATAAACCATTCAACCCTTTCGTCAAAATATGTCGAATCGACACTTCCTTATTGCGTCGTATATTAAAAAAGACAAGACTTTCAAACAATAACTGGGTTTTTTACTCCCAGAATTCTGTCGCCAGTCGTTAATAAATTGTAGACGGGATACGTGTTAAAATTATTTAAGTTACACTCATTTTAAAAGTAATTTAATTAAAAACTTATTGTAACAAATGGTTTTACGAGATTTCAAATCGACATTTGTGTATTTTAATGTGCTTCAGACGTATATAATACTATTTATTGAAAATTAATAAAGCGTCCCAAACATCCTCTCTGTGGGTAGAGAGAGATACATAATGAAACTACATGACCCAACAATATGTAAATGGCATTACATCGTCAATTTCAGTAGAATATCAGACTCCCTTCTCAATTACTCGATTAAAAACCATTAGAGTTCTAATCAAATCTTTAAAGTTACAAAAACTCTTTATGTTTCATCGAGTTAATATATCAAGGATGCATAACTTTTAGCTAAGATTTACAAGAAGATTATCACTCGCAGTCTCTTACGTGTGACTTGGAGGTGACCTAAAAATCTGAAACAGTGCAATATACATGCTACCAAACGATTGCAAGTGACATACATTCGAAAGCAGGTCAAAAGCGCTTTGGAGGAAATGTTTCAAGAATTGATGCAGGATCCTAATGTAAGTCTCGTATTTTATGTTCACATTGTGGCTTCGAACGTTTACTTTGTGTTTATGCATGGTGATATAATTGCATTGTCTAAGACTGAGAGACCAGCCATTTGAACATGAGTGATTTTTAATCTATTAAACTACTAAATTAGAAGTTTTCATTACATTAATTACATCGATCTCGCGGCTAGTTTATAATGAGCATATAATCTAATGAATCAAGTATAAAAAATTAATGCAATTTCATTTGAAAGGAACCAATATTAAGCTTAAATATGCTGCCTTAACTGGAAAAAATGACGTGGAATACTGGTAAATTTTACAAGGATTACTTAGAACTGTTTGCTCGTTAAGAGAGTTCAGAGCAAAATACATAATATTTATTATCTCTTTTAGATTTTTTGTAAATACAGTGAAATCATTGCTTTTTTTTAAACATACATATTCATTATTATAGCATTGTCTGAAACTTGAAGTTAAATCAATGAAAACTAAACTAAGTTAAGTTACTATCAATGACTTAGATGGCAAAGATTGACAAAATATTAGACAGAACGGTTTTTTTTTCTTGATTATACGTCACTTCTGCCGAAAAATATCAAGTGGTTTTCCGTGTATTTCAGTTATATACTCCAGACTTTTTAACGAACTAGTGCTCCTAGGCATGTGACAATTATCGTAGTTTGTTGGGTTCAAACCTGTTGACAGTTTTAAATTTAATTTTATTATGTATAAAACTCAGCATCACGTTACTTGTAAACACTTACAGGTAACTAAAATATAAATTTAAAATGATGTTTGGTATGTCTTATTCTCATCGCTTAGTTTACTTTAATTCCCAAGCATCCTCGTTTTCTCATAAATATTTATTGGTATTCGAACTAGTGTCTCGAACAAAAGATATCTGCTTACATTGTTGTACGCGAGTAATAACGAAGTCTGCTTTGAACTTAACGTGAGTATATTTTAAAAGCTGTCAGAGCAATATGACGCCGGGCGTATGCCCGCATCACCCTCAGCCCAGTACAGTCGACGATAAAAGTTTAATTATTCATAATTTTACTAGTACTTCTGCGAGCTGTTGACTTGTTATAAAAATATGTTAGGCTTCCAAATAGCCTCCAAAAATGTCAAAGGTAGCATCCGCGACTTTGACGGGAATCAAATGCCAGTTGGTAACCGTGGAATCTTCTTCGATTCGTGTTATAGTCACAGATTGAAGACTAGTTACTTATTTTTATACTTATTTCACCTGTATTAAAATTAGATTTCGTAGGTCTGTCGTGGTTTTTGCATTTGCGTTTTGCATTTAAAGCAAACTTCCCTTATTTGTCGGGGAAATACAAGAAAAAACTAAACACCTATCTATATTAGGTACCTATATAATCTGTGTACAAAGTTTCTTCAAGATTAACCTAACTATGTACCTAACTAAAAACTATGGTCTGAATGCAAATACCAATATATCCATTCCTACAAACACAGATACTTTACCTTATACTTTTTGTGAAACTTTTTTAACAGTGATGTTAATGTTATTAAATAGGTTTCATACCATTATTATTGTTTTCTTAACTTTCAGTGAAAAGTAAGTAGCAATTCAATAAAGATAGATAGATGTTAAAGATAGAAAGATAGATAGATATAGATAGATGAACACTTTATTGTAGACACACAAAACATAAAAAAATAAAAATGTCTTAATGTTTATATTATCTAATCTTTAAAATTATATCTGCGACAGTACCGTACCGAAGTTAGCTGAAACTTAAATTGAGGGCGCCACTGTCGTAGTTGTAGTATTTAGTAATTTAGTGAATTGTGAAACTCCTGTACATTCACCATATTATATGAAATGAATGGTTAAAAAGTAACAATAAACTAGGTATTTGTTTTGTACAGGTGACTTTACGTCATTGACGTTTCACGTGAGAATAGTTTGTCGACAGTTTTAGACGCGCATTTACTTTTAGAGTGATTTTCGTTATCTTTCTCTTTCTGCGCTGCGGTCCTTAAAACTTAAGTAGAACCCTACTTAAGTTTTTTTTATTTATCACTTAATTGAACACAATTCTACTGTTTTTTTACTATCCAACTAAACTATTTTACAGAGAAAAGGTATGCAAAAAGTTCATTCATTCATAATTACTTATAAAATAGCATAATATTTTTTAAAGCGATGGTATCTTTGGTGAGTCATCAACTTAATATCTTATGGTTGTTTACTGATTAATAAGCATCCGAAGCTTGTCTTATGCCGAGGACACTGAAATAAAATTAAATGATACTTAAATTGCTAAATTTATTTCTTAATCATATTTATTTTTCCAAGATGACAAGTTTACTTTCCATAATTACTCGTATTGATACCTACTTTATGCAAATCTTAATTGCTGCTTTGCTAAACATTCTTACTAAATACCTACACATAAAAGATTTGTTTTAATCATCAGCACTTATCATTATTAAGATTAAAAAGCACATTTTGCCGAACACTGATAAAATTATTGTATGGAACAGCTATTTTTTAAATTGAATATATGGTGGGTTTCAATGTGAAAGTTGTTCGTTATCATAAGTTAGTAACCATCTTTCGGCTACACACCTATCCAATAACCCTGTGGATAGTAAGTATGTAATAAATAGATTCTTAAAGGATTTTCATAACCTGACCAATGTATTCAAGACTTATTAATATTCATTTATTTTAATGGGCTGAATCGACCATAAACATTAAAAACGTCTTGTAAATTACTGTTAACTTTTATTGCGAAGTGTAAAAACATAAGCCCAGAAACACTAGCAAAGCTATAAAAGCGATGACCACTCCTTGATTTTAGGAAAATAATCTTTGAGATCGTTTCGACTACCTATAGGTATGGCATTTTCTATTTAAATTCCCATCATATAATAAATCAAATTAATCCGTACACTTTCTGTTCAAATAAATTTTACTGTGTTGACACAAAGCTACTTTTACGTAGTTAACGCTAGGTGGCGACACTGATATGACATAAATATTTATGTACAAGCTTTCACGTTTTCCCATTGCTTGTTCGTTTAAGTTTTAATTTTTTAGATATTTATTTTAACAGTTTCTATGGTAATGATAATGTAAATTTTAAATTTGTTGTTGATTCGCTACAACAGATCAAATATCCTGATATTAGCTCAAGCCAAACATTCTCTATTCATAACCTATATCACAAGATTCTTGATTTCTTAAAACGTATAACTATATGACCAAACAAGTGAATTCACTAAAACGTCCCTGTTTTAAATTTGGCAAGTTTTCCGGGCAAGTGCCTAGGCATACATTATTTTTTTTAAATTGGTCTGGATGTCAATACTTGAATATAGATCGAGGCTAATTTTTCGTCGTCAGTGTTTTCCGACTGTTGAAGTATTATTAGGTATATGTGCTATTTTAATGATAAGTACATAATTATTTTATAAAATTTCATACTGGTATTTAACTTTAAATAAGGCAACCTGGTAAATCAATCAATAAATTGTCAAGATTTACGTTACATTTTATGTTTGGTAAAGTCAACTGTTCTTAAAACTTCTTTTCGTCGTAATGAATAAAACTGATATTAAGTTGCATAATTATTGTATTTACTTAGTTGTCTAAAATAATGTCATAGTAGATTATGCGTTAGGAAAACTTCGACCAATTATAGAATAGATCGTAATTGGTAAGTTACCTACTTACATAGGTAAACAATTATTTGTATCTCATATAACGCTATTATCTTGCTTCTCTCAACAAAAACCTAAAATAACTCTGTATTGATCATAGAAATTTCTGCCCTAACTATCTACGCTTTCATTCTCTTTCAAGGTTTAAGTTGATCCAGTGAATGGGCAAAGTTAGACAATTTAATAGTGTAGAATTCAGCCAAGTTGCCAACACTTAATTACATTTCGGCGAAATTGAAAGTTTGTCGAAATCTTGTCGCGTCTGCAAGCCGTGGCCAAAGTTTGATTTCCATTATTGTATGGATACTACAACCTTGATATTAAATTTCCAAAGTTATTGAAATAAATAACTAAGAGCGTGACCTTAAATAAGTGCATCGCCAATCAGACAGAGTGCGGGGTAAGTAGGTATACTTACCTATGTAGAATTAGATAAAATATAATAAATGATAGGAACTAAAGTAAGATATCTATGCATTGGGTCTATACCACTATTCCCCTAGAGATTTACTCCCTGAAACTACTTTTGTCCCACTTGTCCCAATAGTCGCTAACTTAAGTTTAATTATAATGACGTAAGACCGAAATTTGAAACGAATTCATACTATGTGTTTTTGACCTTTTTGCACATTTTCAAGATCTGCGACGGTTACACTGACTGTAGCATTGGAAAATTAAAGCTTCCGCGACTTTTGTTAAATATTTTTGTCAACCTGAAATTCAATTATCTCAAACTTAAAAGTAAGTGTTGACCTAATAATCCTGCTTCTCAATGAAATACATTAACCTTGATCAAAATGTTGGCCAGGGGGCAATCCTGTCCAACATTTTTTTATGCGATTGCACTATTAGTCCCAACAGAAGATGGTTACAAATTGATTGTAATGACGCCTCAAAAGATGTTTTTTATTAAAACACACTGTATATTCGTGTTTACAGCAAATCATAATTGCAATTAACTAGAAATTATGAATTATGTGACATTTAATTTATACTAACGAGGCTAGTGGGCTAGGTAGGTGTAAAGTACAGACATTAAATTTTATCGCATGCCGTTCTACGTAAACAACTTAAGCACTGCAATCTATTCCAGTATTTTGATCGCTATTTGAAAATAGATGAATTCATCACACGCAAATATATCGAAACAAAAGCGTTACGAATGCAAATAAACAAAATTTTTAACCCAAACATACGAGTAGGCACGCGGGATCAACGAAAAATCTCGTTTTTGTGTAGGACGGCACGTTCGGCTATTCTATAAATAACTAAACATTGAACCCGATGCCATGCCCAATTTCTAGTACTAAATGTCGCCAAGAAAGTTTGAAAGTTTGAAACTCATTAATTTGGGGCCAGCGTCTTAATCGCTGTTTAAAGTTAACTGATTAACATTACACGGTAAGTGTGGTCGTGGGCCGTTTGCGAACGGTGGTCCGGTAGTCTGTAAAACTTTTCTAATCATCGTTAATTACCCTTAGTTACTTTAATGTCGGTTAATGTTGGCGTGTTTGGAATATTTTGTAAACGATTTGTAGAACAACCCTCTTACATTTAAATGCACGTCTGAGTAGCGGTAAGCCCGGGTTGGTTTGGGCTTGCTCTCTGAAAGTTGTAACTATACATATTTGTATGACATGAATAGATATAATCATATGCAAATCTGCCTTATCTGAATGATGAAAGAATAACCTATGTTTCGTTGGATACCTAGGACCTTTACATTCTCGAGTACTAATATCCAGACAGATAGGTACAAAAAGACATACGATAAAAACATTGTTACCAGATTGGAGAAGAGAGCCTAACCTAGTTCAATAAATACTAACACAGAGACTGATAGGTAGGTATTCTATAGAAGTAAATTATAAAGGCAACTGATGATTCCTTAAATTGCGGAGATTAGATGTCCTAAAATTGATATACCTAGATACCTAGTAAAACTGATTTTTTAATAGTATTAATTGCTGAGGTTTCAGAAACATTACATCAGTGTCTTTTATTACAAAATGAGTAATAATGTTAAAGGTTAGGAATGAAAATCTCAGATCGTGCTTGCCTAGGGAGAGGCTTATGTTCAGCAGTGGATTAGGAAAAGCTGATGATGATGATGAGAACATAATACACACCGCGGATTTTTGAACCCGCAGTCGTCGTTTCTTGCACGTGCGTCCAGCACTCCCATACCGCCGCTTATGAATAAATAAATTGGGGTAACCGGGCCCACGATTGTTCTGATCCAACTGCGATTCCTTGTATTATGGAAATCAGTACGATCATTCTCATACTTAATCAGCCGTGAAACTCATTGTATTTTTATGTACACCACATTTTGTGGATATTTACCTAATTTGATTATACCTAAAGGTGTGCTTTGTGATCGAATTAATTTAAATGTGAATAAATTTGATTAGCTAATACGAGAAGATAAGTATCGGAATAGTTTAAATACATTTTTCGTGCGAAAACACATTATTCCCTATATAGTTAAAGAGCATTTAAAAAAGAAAAAAAACCGCTAAATTACAGTCTTTAGTATTAATGAGACAATTTTGTACAATTTATGGAAAATGCTTTACGAAAAGGTTAGATATAAGATATTATATATTTGACCATGCGTTAGGAAAGTACTTTTGTTACAGCTCGAGCTAAAATGCTTTCGATCCTATATATTTACTTAGGTATATGTCTGTCTGGTGTATGTTCGTGTACTATCTCTTACAGGACGCATTTCTCAATCCAAATTGATCAGCAGTTTAGTTAGTTGTATACATCCTTTTAGAAATTTTGAGAAAATGGTTTTAATCCAAAAATAGTAAAATAGTAATTAGTAATCCGCAGTAGTTTGAATCCAAAAATATATCATATCATAGTAAAGACACAGAACACAGCTAGTTTAGCTATAGTAATGTCGAGACAATTTACATAACCTATCTGATAATTAAAACATTATTTACTCTATACAAACACTAAACACTACGAATTATTACTTTGATTAAAATATAAGCATTTAATCATCAATGATAATCATTATTACCTTACGTAATATTCTAGAAGTACATAACACATATTTTACTACTGGATGTAGGTATGCATAATTAACAAGAGAAATAATTATACTAGATATGTATACAATAAACGTACGAACTTCTGTAATTATATACGCTGCCGACCATCTGAGGTTTGCGTATATTCCTTGTACAGATAGTCACAACAATCTGAAGAATTCGGTTAGTATTTTTTGTTCCCATTTTTACCTATAATACACCTATTTACATTTACTACAACATTTTGACTAAATAGTTCAAATAATAAAGCACTTTTGTGGTCACGGTCGGTTTAGCATATGTTACATATAAATCTTGCGGAAAATACCAACTAAAACGACAGATATCTGAACTAGATCAATGACTACTAATAACACTATTGGTATTTACAGCTGCCTTTATCAATTGAGACACATAAACTAGATTTTTATGTTTCATACAAGCTGGAATCGTTATAAATATTTTTATGAAATGTACGAGTACTAAAAAATTCAAATTACATCTTTCTTATTCATTTTTCATCTCATACAAGTTTTGTCTGATCTTTTAGTATGAGTCGATGTAGTTATAAGTCGCATTTTTAGGAAGAGAAACATCAAATGAGAAATTAATAATATTTATTGCTTCGTGTCATAGAGAATATAGGATTTTCATGGAATATGATCGTAGGCAAGCTCAAAAGCTCATCAGTTTTATGTGGATACTCGCTAAACGTTAGATCATAAAATCGCTGGAATTTCGCAAGTTAGCTCAAAAACTTTCTCGTAATAAAATATTATTGGCGACTGTACCGCGTTTCGCATCATGGCAGGGACCGGTCGTAAAGGGCTGGCGTTATAAAATAAGTAAAAAAGGGCTTGCCGGCGGCTATACGGCTGAAGTTCAAAGGAACTTTTGCTTTTTAACCAGTCGGACGCAAACTTTAAATTGGTTTCCACGTTCCTACCATCTATTCTACCTTAGAGAATGGGAGAACTAGTAACGAGAAAATTTGCTACCTACGAACGATATACCAACCTAACTTTCATCTTATCGGGTAGTGAGTGCTGCTCAATTACTTTTACTTGTACGTTACATATATCCCGTGGAAATTAATCAATATAGATCAATTGTTTTAGGTAGGTAAATTGAAAAAAACTGAACTTTATACTTTGTCGAGAACATAACAATAACTCCGTTATTGTTATGTTCTCGACTAGACAAGAAAAGCAATTTTTTATGGTAGCCTTTCGTACATAGGACTGAACAAATCCACCGCCCCAATACCGCCCCAATACAAACCCACGTTCTGGTAACGCGTGCCTCTGTAGGTATGGAGTACCTACTTATACAATATTTTAGTTCCTTGCGTTCTTGCTTCGTACAAAATGCGTCAACACTATATTTTGCACCAAGCGAATATAATAAACAACATGTATTGTAATGGCGTCAACCAGATGAACAACAGAGGTGGGACCATAGGGGGTCGAGGATACGCCCTACTACAAAAAAACGCGTCACTGTTTTGAAGTCCCTATTATTGCTTGGAATCAATCTTATCTAGATATACTGTATGCTTTTATTTTATCTCCCGAGTTGACTGGTTGGCTGCTCTTAATATTCATATACATAAGTAATATTTGTCTGACATTAATAACGTATAAAAATAAAGAAATATCAATTCATCTCCCTTATTTGGCAATTGTTGTTATAATAAACAGCATATAAAATATTCCTTAAGAATTGTTTGTAAGATTTCAAAAGTATGGCGCCAAACTGAGAATGAATATTTGTTTATAAAGTTTATACACAGATTCTTAGATAGTATCTACATGGGTCATATTCACAAAAAATAATGCGATTTTCTTTGGAATACTATTTATTCATCAAACAGTTCTTACTATATTATTGTAAATATTTATTGTAATCCAGAAGCAAGTAACTCTATGACGTTTGCGTATATTCAATCAGTCAACCTTAATTTATCACAGGTATATCAACGTAATAAGTACTATAAAATAAATGTGTACTCATTATGTGGGTGTAAAAGGTATATCTGTCTATATCAACTTCCACATTCTTCTAGCTGTACCTACCTTTTAAACTAGTGGCTGAAATTTGTACATGGAATTCTGTGTTGCAGTACTATTTGCCATTTATTTAAACACAAATAAAATTCTAATCTATAGAAAATAAGACTCAAAACTCTATACAAGTGATTTCCATACACTTGATTCCTCTTGACCTGTAACTCCTGTGAATGACCTTATAACTGTGTAGAACTTATTTTTAGACAGTTTAATGGCCTCTTATCACTTCATAACGTAACAGGACTCCACTATCATAAGTTAAGTAAGGCGCCTGGCTAGACACTAATCATTAATTAATCATACAATTTATTACGTTAGATACGATAACTACAATGTAATGTTTAATTTAGAGCTATAAGGAAATTTAAATCATGTACACAGAGCAATTGATTTACATTAACCATAAAATTCGCACGAGACAATCCGAAGGTCGTAAAATGTCATAAAATTATTTACACAAGACGAACTCTTGCCGTGTTGTTTTGTTTATAACTTGTATTAATGATGATTTATAGTTATACATATCTGTTTAATGTGTGCATGTATGGCTCGTAAAAGTTTTATGGGACAGTAAACGGCGGTGCAACCTCAGAGAGTTGGAAAGAGCTCATTTTTATAGGTTGAAGAGCGATGTGATTGGAGGTGAGACGAGTGGTACAAATCACTGTGATGTGCTATGAAATCTGAGGACCATTTTGAGGGCAATCAAGTTGATTACCGGCCATTTTAAACGCGTAACTAAAGGTCGGAAAATTCTAAAACGTCACAACTTGGGAGTTGGCGCCGCGTGGTAATGTTTAATAGACGTAGTACTTACTTTCTTGTCAGCATATATATGTAATTATGATCATTTGTTAGCAACTACTGACCACCGACAACGAGTTTACAGTTAAATGAGAGATTATATAAAACGTAAGAGTGATCGTAAATTACTCTGCTTTTTAATGTTTAGGACAAAGTTTTATCAAAAGGTTACACCACTTTTAACAAACTTACGTTTCGATACCTAAGTGTTCAAGAATTTGTCCAAACAAAAGTTCGATCACTCCCTGGTCGTAATATTGCATCATACGCGGCGGCAAAGTAATATTTTCTGTACAAACTATTCACTGTCAAAAAAAACAGGTATCCATCAAAATCAGAACTCTCTGAATTACGATTGGTGATCTCCTATTAGAGTACAAAACTAAACTAAACTTCAATAAAAATCCGATATCTTTTATATTATATCGGATTTTTGTGGAGGAACAAGTTAGGTTTCTTTAGGTATTCTGAACCTTTTATGGCCGCGAAGCAGTAGAAAGCAAGTAGGTAGTTAACTTAGATATAGGTAAATTGACAATGCCAAACTTTTATCGCAACATGGTGGCAGTTTTTATGGTATGCATACGTACTTATTATAGATATGCTTGCGTAATAACGCTGATATTTAAAATATTAAGCTATACTAAACTATGCCATGTCTTTGGTAAGACAAATAGGTGAACCAAAATACGCACCACAACTTGTTCAAAGAAATGCTCTTACACAATTTGTCAAAACACTGGAATTAGCACCTCCAACGAAAAATAACTGTACACCTTAACTTGCAAACTTGCACTGACAGACATTCCTTTTTAACCCCTAATACCTGTGATGATTGCTTTTACCTTAACTGTTTGTTGTATAATTACTTTTACAATCGTGTTTTACAAAACAAAAAAAAAAAAAACTTGTGATAGAAAACGTAAAGTCCACTTTATACTCTTACAATAAAGTTGAAATTGGTTAACTTAAAAAGTAAGGTAAGCATTTATAATACGTAAAGGGTTGGAAGATGGTTTTATGGTTTTTGGTTGTGCAATTTTCTTGCGTTAATATTGAAAGGCGATACTTTTAAGCGAAATCTGAGTGCACTTCTACTGAGCTGTAATTTTTAGTACTACTAGTAGTTTCGTGAACAGATTGTTCTTGCAATTATAAACTTCTTTGTTTTCCAAAACACAATCTTCAAACTGCTTTGCCCGTAGGTTATTAAACTTGCTTGTACTTAAAAAAATCAGGATACATTTTTCAGCGCATTACAACAAAAACTTCCATTCTGTATCATAATGGTATTATTAAATACTCATGATCGTCGATGTCAACGTGTGAAACTTCACAATAAAGATAAGAATTTCCAACAGTGTGAATAAATTATGCTAAATTCAGTTGCCGTAGTACAATCTGCATGCATGATAACTGATAGCGACAACCATTGTTAGTAACATTGAAGTAATAAAACATTCATTAAATAAAACAGTAATGATATAAAACGACTTGATAACACGTGATAATAGCGTTTAAATTAATTCGCATTTAAAATGTTATCTGTTTTATTATCAATAAAGTTTGTTATGTAATACCGAAACGCAATATAAATGCTGACGTTAAGTAGGTTACCACAAATAAATCGTATTCGTATGATGAAGTCAGTAACTTGACATACATTTTAACGAATATGAGTACGACGAGCATGATTTGCACTTTTAAATCTGTGACATATCCGTCTGTACCATTTCAGATGAACAATAACAGACACAGACACGATTAATATATTTTTCTGCCCTTTTCTTGCTTACTCGGAAAAATTGAAGTAGTTATTCGTACTAAATCGTTGGATTTACTCATTTAAAAATAAAAGATATTGCATTACATCAATAAATACTTTTAAATAATCCCTGATATACTTATACCATTATTTTATATGAGTTATGAAAAATTTCTTGTAGTATTACCATCACAATAAATATCGGTTTGTGTTTTGAAATAGATAATTTATGGATCATATCTTAAAGGCAAAGTTCTATTAAAGTGTACCCTACAACGGATAAAATATGATAAAATGAACCGAGCGCCTATCTTTACCTACGAAATACCATTTTTTTTAATGTTGAAAGCGGCAATCAATGGCGTGAATTAATTTCTTTGCAGCCAAGCGAATGTGAAATTGAAGCTTCAGTATCAGTATGGTTTGATATATAGGCAGTACACAAAAAGTTAGATACTCGTAATAGGTAGTTATTAGAGGATTAATACGCCAAGCGTAGTATAAGAATGCTGTCGTGCAGCCTACGTTTCGTATAAATAAATTTTTCAGCGACCCTCTAGTTTCCCACAGCTCAACCATGAAAAACTGAACAGTTAATGAGTTTATATATATACTTATATGTGTATTTACATATAGAAATAGGTATTTAATTAAGTATCATATATATACAATACACCTAAGATACAAAATATTATACATTACGTTGACAAATTAATTCAGATGTCGTTTTATTTTTATCAAATAGTTTTTAACCATTATTTTTTTCTGTTTATTTATTACTACAGACCACTATACTGCCAAATAACGTACAAAATATGATGCGACAATGCATCTATTGTTAACCCTTTACGCAATAAACAGTTTATTTTTCAAAGGTGCCAATAATAATAATCGTTTTTACAAAAGGAACAGCTGGGAAAGGTGTCAATAAATTGAATAACGGAACCTTTTTGTTGACTTTGAGGTACTTACCTGGAAGTAGAAAGACTGGGTTCTGGAAGACAATTTTGAAAGTGATCACGTCAGTATTTTTCTAAAGTAGTAAATTTACAGTGGACATAGCATACCAATAATAAAATATCTTCAAATAAATAGTAAGTTATTATAGCTTATTTACCACACAAGTACGCTTAACATAACTTTCAAATAATATAGGCAGATCATGGAGTCATGTGTTATACCTATATATAACTTATTAACCATAGATTTTTTTGTTTTATATTGTTAGTAATCACGTTTCCTGATTGATTAACACAAACGCCTATTTTGTAATCAGTAGCGACTAACTGTGACGACGGGAGCTCTTTCGATCGCATAATGTGGTTTGGTATAACAGTTTCAGCATAAAGTTTACTCGCATAAATTATGATAACTAAATTAGCAATATGTTATTAACGCTAAAATGGTTTTATAGGCATTATTTTAACTTGCTTATTTTTTTATCATAATTTTAATCAGCATAAATGTTAAGGTTATATTTGGTATACGCCTAAAGATAATTTATGATAAAATACAAAAGACATATTAGAGGTATGCATAACCGTTTAAGTCATAAATTAATAGAGAATTTGGGTATTCTTCCGTTTTCCAAAATATTTTTCGTCTAAAATAAGTTAGTCCACATTTAAATTTTAATATTGGTGATTAATTTTAATTATATGAAAAGTCTGTTTTAAATCTTTATTATTATAGTTATTACCTATTAAATTGTTACTTCACACAATCACAATAAACAAGTAAGTAAAATATTTAAGTACAATATTTAAATTTTAATCTCAAATTTGTAAATTAGTTGCAATAGGCATCACTATTCGCCAACAGCAGAAGCAGAAGCCGTCAGTCAGTTCAGGCTATTTTATTATGAGAATCTGAATACTTTCGCCAACACGGTCCACAGCAGCTTCAGGTTATTTTTTTTATGACAATCTGAATACTTTTGCACACAAGGTCGGCAGTTGGTTTAGGTTAATTTTTTATGACAATCCGAATACTTTCGCCAACAAGGTCAGCAGCAGATTCAAGCTTAGATATAAAAATATGTACCTGTTAACATTATGCTATTCTATATACATATGTATGGACTTGTATGCCATAGAGTGAAAGGCCAATAAGTGTTATGACTAGTAATCGTTATAGTAAATTAAATTGAGCCTGAAAGCTTTATGCTGGTATGCAATGGGAAGTAAAGTATTCCTTATTATTCTGATTGAACGTTATGCGAAACAAAAAGTATGCCAAAAAAAGTTATGCAGTTTTAAATTTTGCCTCATTAATTTATGTAACCCAATACGGACCTACGGAGGGATGACTGAATCAGTTAAGTAAAAAAAACCAGAATTAGATTATTGTATTTTGTAATTGAACATTAGCAAGTGCAATAGAGTAGTGCACAACACCATCTATGCATCAAAAGATGAACTAGCTACTGTGCAGCGTACAGTAGCCCCATCTTTGTGGGCAGACAGAATTTGCAATACAATGCGCCACCCCTGTCTGCAACCCCTGTCTGCATGGCGGGTGACAAATATGTGGCCTTATTACATATTGCTTTGCTATTGCTATGAAATAATTGCCATGGAAAAGATGGCGGCTCAAATTTGTTAGGACACTGCTTAACTGTAAACAACAGCCAAGTCCACGCGATGATAAGGAAGTTATTAGGAAAATGCATTAAAAGTTGTAACTCACTAGTAATTAAGTAAAAATACCTACCTACCAATGTGAGGACAACCGACCCCATATCTAATAAACATTTAATAATTTTATTGTACCTAATGTGAAACTAGATAAAACGAACTTACTCGTATTTTACCATGGTTGTCTTACCTTTGTCACGGCATGCTGAGTTTTCTTCATGATGAATACGTTAGTATGACCTTAGTTTTCTTTACAAGACCTATAATTTAGTGGAAAATAAAGTATATTTTTCATTTACTTATGTTAATGTGATATACCTAGTCGTGATAAGAAAAAGTAATTCACGTCCATAAACCTACGTTAATAGCATGTAATAGCTATAACTTAACATAAATAACGGTGACTATTCAAATTTTTGCACACTAAGGACATGACTTACCGTCATATAATAACTGTAAATTAAGGTTAACTTAATTTTAAATGTCATTGTTAGGTCTGTTTATGAAAATTACGAAAAATGTTCAAATATTTACTTCAATGTTAAGTTTAACTTTGCGAAAATTCCAAGTAGTACCGATATAACGTGGTACGAGAAGTAGTCATCTATATATAGAAAACATCTCTCTCAGTACGTCGATTTTTATTTTATAGCCCATCATAATATCAACTTTACATTCGCATACGCAATGATAGAATTAGGAAGATAAAAACAAATTGCTTTTTTAATCTATAAGGTTTTGAAGTAAATGACACCAAAACTACCATTAGTTTCTGTGTACGTACTTTAGTTTTTGAATGAAGTTATAGACATTTATTAATTCTAAGCGTTTTCAACATTGGTCTAATGTTAATTTTCTCAATATCTATCATTACTGTGGTTTGTTAATTAAAATAAATATAAAAGAAGTATCACCAATTTCAGTGAGTTGTAATTTCTTTTACGTGTCAACATCTACTGATTGTATACTATTTTTGTCTTTTTAGATTGTTACGGTTACACTAGTGAAAATATAAATCAACTCGGTAGGTATTGTGAATGTTGAAAAAAAAAAAGTATGATAATAAAATAAGCCTCTTATTGGCCTTTACAGTTTTGCCTGCAACTATGTTATACGCGCCAGAATATCAGTTTCAAATAATGCCATACCTTCGGGTATGTATCATTATTTTATGTGAGGAACAACCATTACTGTCGCATATTTTGCGATTATAAAGCTACATTTGAACTTAGTTGCAACGCACAGTGAAATAGAAGTTATATCGTTGCTAGTAAAGTTAGTAATTATGATATTTTTAGAAAGTAAAGATGTATAAACAAAATATAGTATAGTCTAGTTATAGATGTATAACTAGACTAAACTATGTTATGTATGTTGTAAATATCAGTTTAAAATAGCTTAATATTAAAGGCGAAGCCACTTACTTCCTTCAATTGTTAAAGAAAACCATCGTGAGGAAATAATGTTAATCGGAGAAGTTTAGTATCATTTTAAGATAGGTAAGTTAAGTCCCAATCTCGCTATTTTTCTAGCTTAGTGGTCTATAGCCCACATCCCTTTACATAAAAAATGACATTATCATAAAACTAATTTTATACTGGTCTTGCTATTGTTATTGTAAGTAGCCATGAACAAAAAAGTTTTAAGAGTTAAGTTAAAAAGGTTAACAGATCTGTTCGAGCTCGATATAAATAGGTACGATCTAAGAAGTACACTTACACTTACGAAATTAAAAATAAACAATATTTCTTTTAATATATAAAATGAATTTAGTAAAATCACCTTAAATATCTTTAAAAAAATGCTATTTCCATCACACATGCGAAGTCAAAGAAATTGTATTTTCTAGACACGTAATGGATCAGCAACTACCACACAAGTAATATGTACGTTTAACACGAGCCAGACTCATAGACCTCACGGTTAATCTCCTCGGATATACTGTATGCTGTGCCTTTAGATTAAATTCTGCTTCAATTTATACCTCTATGGTCAGCGTAGGTATGAGGTTAGCGCTATTCGCTCCCTGTATATCGCCTTTTAAGTCGAATAGACTGTGTATGGAAATTTTGTTAAGCTATTTGCTTTCTGCGACCAACTAGGAAGAGGTGTCTTTATAAGATAAGATAAGACAACTCTTTATCAAAAAAACAATTTAACAATAATTAATTATAACAAATAAAAACTTACAATAACGTTTACGTCTACGTTTTTTTAATGGCGGCCTTATCGCATAAAGCGATCTATTCGAATGCGAATGAATTATATATAATTAATTAGAGAGGCCTTAAAATATTTACATTGATCAACGTATTATTTAGTCAATCCTAACTAATATTATAAATACGAAAGTAACTCTGTCTGTCTGTCTGTTACGCTTTCACGCCAAAACCACTAAACCGATCTGGATGAAATTTGGTGCACAGGTAGATTGGACCCCGGGAAAGGACATAGAATACTTTTTAACCGAACTTCAAAAAAGTAGTTTCCCCATTATCTCGACAATCCAATGGGAAACTACGCGGGTGAAACCGCGGGCACAGCTAGTGTACAAATAAAATACAATCAATATAATACATACGAATGGTTACACAGATAAATAAATAATACTTAGTACGTTATGATACAAGTGTGCAAAGTTAATCATTACATTAGAGGTGGTATCATTGCACGGGCCGAAGGCGAGTGCGATTAGGAATCCAAGGCCGTGATAATAAATGCACAATTGCACACCAGTGTCATATGACGTTTTACAATATACTTGCGAGTAAAAACAAAAAAACATATAATGTCATCACATTTTAATTATTAAAACAACTAGTAAATATACAAAATATTTCAACTATGTTTCATGTTGTAGTTAAAACTCATCTATTTAAGTGACTATGATCGATACAATGAGAAGCCTTTTACGAGGAAGTGTGTTGAAAAAATATATAACATACGATACACATTACTAGCATCGAAATACATAAATAAATTACTAATAAAAATTGCAGTCCTCCAATAAGAAGTATTTTTTTACATTACGCCAGTATTTCATCGATTACTTGCTGTCTTTTTATTTTATAAGCAAGTTGAAGTTTGTTTTTTTCCCGCGTTCGCACTAAAAATTTCGTCTCTATCTGTATATTTATTGGAAAACTAGTGATTCCTCAAGCTTTAGTGTGCAATATTGGTGGATTATTAACCATTAATAACTTGTTGATGTGGACAAGTATGTGCAAGCGATAAAAAGATGGAATAGCGTGGTTTTCGTGTTCGCGTGAAACCCTGGTAAAGTCTCCACCGCTTTACGAGGGTGCATGATGTGACTATGACTTGACCACGATGACTTATAACTTGATATTTGATTTAACTTAAAAATTGATAAACTTGATGCTGGCAAATATACAAATCGTATGGTATTGTTTAAGAAAACGGGTTCACGCGTACCTGACCAAAAGTTGGAAAGGTCCAACTAGTTTCGTTTACATTCGGGGAACTTCATCAGGGGTGAAATGAGCCGTTCGTGTCTTTAGCGATGACACGTCTCGCACAATGTTGTATTTTTTCTTTTGATATATGGTGCTATATATCAAAAGAAAAAAAGTTTAAGTTTGAAAAATGTAATGTATATAGAATGCTTGAACTGGCTTTGACCTGTCGCTCATCGGAATTTGTCTAATATTTATTTATACACGTAAAAAAAGATTGAAACGCTTGGAACCATTGTCTTTGGTAAGAATTAACATCTATGAACCATACCTACTATGCAACTTAACAACATCTGTAATTTTTAAATTTAACTATATCCAATATTAACGATCATTTATTTATTGTCAATTTATATAACTTCATAAAATAAAACTCAGAATTTCAAACTATTTTCAACCTTATCATCAAGTATTAGAATTGGGTTATAATGTAACGCCTACAATATTTTTATATCTAGATATTCTATTAGTAAAGTAGTAGTGTAAAAAGCACTTGATTACTCTTGGTATGCAGGTAAAAGATTTTAATCAGTGTTTTGCGCGTTAAACTTGTTCTAGCAAAGTTACCGCTACATCTCTAGCTATATATAGTAAGGTTGCTCTAGCTTGAGCAGACTTGGCACTGACTAATGCAAGTTAAATACGAGTATTTTTTGCTTGCAAGGATTGAGACAAAAACTGCAGTAGGTTAGATAGGAAGGAATTGTAAACTCTTCTAATATTTTATTTCTACCTATATTAAGAAATATATTTTTTTTCATTATGCAAAGCGAAAACCTTATTTTTGCAAACCTGCTATACGTATACAATACTAACACCACAGTCCAAACAATTTTCTATATCTAATAACGTGTCGTTGACAAATGAATTCAATACAATTGATTCACTATTTCGTTTACCAAACTTTCCTAACTAAAAACACGAACTACGAAAAACTAAATCCACACACCCGAGCCAAAATTGCGTGACTAAAATAAATACGATCCATGTACACAAAGAATATATAAATGTATATAAACACGTGTTCGTAAGGATACGACTTGTGCGTATAGAATGACAATAAGGATTTCCCTTTCAAGCGGAAAATTTACGTGATAAAAATTGTAATCGGTGCGTGTGAAAAAAATTGTGTACGGTCCAAATGTATAAAGCTGCGGTAGGTATTATTTAGTAGTCTTAAAACGGGGTGGTGTGTGAAGTTGTAAATCAGGGAGAACGTGTAAATTGTCCATTATATTGTCTATATAAGACTTACGTTCTTTATTTTCTTTGAGTTAACGGTGCTGATGCTAAATTTATTTAGGTATGTTTGCTTATAGAATAATGTTTTGTGAATTAGCAAGGATGATGTTTCGATTAATACAGCTCATATATATGCTCTATTTTATACATATACATCAATGTAGCTATACCTAAATAGCTACTAATTTAATTTACTTCTGGTAATATGTCGGCTATTGACAAAGCAAAGTTTTTGCATCATCCGAGGATTCGGATATGCCAACCCATATTTTATATTTCACCTGCTATAATAGCTTTTTTTATTTAAGCATAAATCATACCAAGTCATCGTCGTTTTTTTCAAATTTGATTCTTTTATGCATTTTTCTAATTTATTTTTGAAGTTTCCTCCTATGTTCCGTGCTACGAAATCATAAGCAGCTGTCATAGAACACAAATTTATTGAATAGATTTCTGACAGTTATTACTCCTATACCATAAATAATTACTTATGGTATACGTTACGTGATAATATGTTTCTAGCAAATTATATAGTGTTAGAATGACGTTACATAATTTTCACAATTTTTTTTATATTTATTTAAGTATTAGTTTTCGTTTGCTAAACTTTACATCATAATACTTTTTACATTTAGTCATATTTTATCAAGGTAAAGTTTGTAGAAAAAAGGTAACTTTTAGATTAAGTATTCAACTATTTAAGAAAACCGTTTTTTTCCTAACTAAAGGTATATTATTCCAAAGTGATATTAACTAAACTTTATTGTGATTTATACTTACTGTTAATAGTTAAATAATAATAAGAAATAAATAAATAATTTCATACAGATTTTCAAATTATCTCAATAACATCGCAGGACGCTACTAGAACAACAATATATTAAAAAAATACTTGCATGTGATCCCAAACAGCTTATGCATTTTAAAATTTTATAAGACTCTAAGTTTTCGAGTTCGTATCCACCTCCACATTTTTTCCTACAAGGAACGTAATACCTACGAAAAAACAACGGGTTGAAAACGTTGCTAAAGATCATGCCTTAGGGCGCAGTATGCACTCCTCTCGGAAACTGCATTCTGTAACCCTTCTTAACCTTATTGGTTCAAGCACCCCTCCAGAGATGGCGCTAAGCATAGCATTTAACAAATATCATCACATCGTTTAAAATAAGTATAATTTTTTTCTGTTTCGTCAGACGTATAAGTATATTCCAAAAAGTCAATATTATTATCTCATTTTCAATGTATACTATACTTGCGTTGTTATTAAAAATTGAAATACAAATATTAATACCCAAACTTTGAGAGGTACTGTTTTGGTAAGTGCTAATAAGGTTATTTGATAGTTCCAAGGATTTAGAAGAGATGTCGCTAAGATCAACAAAGCCTGCATATAAATTATGATAAAATTATCGTAACATTTTTATTTGAATACTCTGATTTTGATTCATGATTGTAACAGATATTTAACTCATTAAAAAATAAGATAAAATTTTTACATTACTCGACAGTCGTCATGGCTTACTTTAGTAATATATGTAAATGTATGTGAGATGTTACTATAAAAAATAGAACTAATAATTTAGGTAACACAAATTATCTGATATATATATTTATATTAAGTTTAAGTTTTAAGTTTAATAAATACCTTTATTATTACGAAAAATGGTAGTGTTGGTACGAGTTTTGGTTGCGTCGATTTAAGTAGAGCAGTAAATATCTGCGGTCGAGTTTACGACCGCTCATCTAGGTACTTAGGTACTCTACCTTTCTTATAGCTTGCAAAACAATAAAACTTTACCTACCTAAAACGTAATACTAGATTAATATGCAAATGATTTTGAGTTGAGCTTGCTCTGAAACAAATCTACAAGTTGGTTATATATAAGAGTATAAATTACTTTTTGTAATGATATGAGTATCAATAATATTGATTACTATTAGGGTTTTCATTTACGTGCAATAGAGGGTTATTGTTCATGGATGTATTAAGCCGAAAAGGGATCATAGTAGATACTCATCAAGACAAACAACTTTCAGTAATGTGACCATTCCAAAATTTGAGAATAAAAATTCAGTGGTTCCATACAGTTGGCAAATTTGCTTTTTCTATGATAAAGCAGACTTATTCATGAACTCCGGTTTTGTCCTAGTGAAAGTTATTCGTCGTGAGAAGTAGTGACCTTCTTTCAGCTTAGTGCGCTCTTAACCAATAGCCCAATGTAACATAATAATATTATCGATGGTTACTTAATAATAGGTAGGTATGTTTTATAATAACTCCTTAAAATTTTGATGTTGTCGAGCTTTGCGCTGGGATTGGTCTACCAGCACGATTGTATTGAAATGCAAATGCTGGTGAATAATCCTAGCTACTAAATTATGCCTGTAAAAAAAAAATTATACTAAATTAATGACTAGCAATATGAGATATATTTGATTGACGCATAAGAAATTTTTACTATGCACGAGTCTTCCGGAAGTAAGTGTAGCAAAAGAGACCTGCTGTTTTATGCTACTCTAGTCGAAATTTAGGATGGCAAATTTAGCGTGTCGATGATTATTTTTTAATTCTTAATTTTTTAAACATGTATTTTTGCAAATTATTATGAATGTTGCTGAATTCATAAATATTACTAGAATCGCAGATAAATTAGTATTTATTCATCGTAAAACAATCGAATGTTTAAAAACGACTGATATGAAAAGCTCACTACGACAATGGACTACTTACGTAAGTTTAAGAGCTGAGTGATCCATTTTGTTTACATTTTGCGACAGAACTAAAGCTTAAAGTTGTTATAGCAGAAAGGGAGCTATAGTAGGGCTATAGAGTTGGCTCTATAGGCACTTTACACGCTCTACCGCCGCTAACCTCCGCCCAAACGTAATAACACGCCGCCTGCGCTCTGTTTCAATTTGGAAACAAATTGAAATTGTTTTTATTTGAATAATATTGCGGTTGAGAATGCTGCGGGCCGTTAGGACAATGTTTTGTTGGATGATAAGAAGAAGAAATATGACAGTAAAAATTTGTGTCCTTTTTTTGGACAAAATAAAATTATGACTTTAAAAATAATAAAAATCAGAGAGTATATAATATTTACTATATTATTATTTAATATTATGCACATTTCTCGGTATTTGATTACTATTACATGTATCGGTACAACAAAACGATCTTAATTTTGACTAAATCCCTATAGCAGAGTCGGTCATTGATAGCTTCAGATGTATCAGAGCCAACTACTGTAATTTATCCAAATTAATTTCTATATGTATCTAGTTTTGATCGTTTATCAAATTAATTATCTGATTTTACAATAGCCGTCATCAGTTTTTTTTTTATCAATTGTTTCTATCCTGTCCAGTTTAAACTAATGTGTTGTATATAAGTTTATGTGATACTGCAATTTTGAGCATTTAAGTAGATTTTTCTGAAGTTGTCTTTTAAGAGGTAGATAAATTTACCTTTATGGCTATTATAAAAAAATTAAAGATTTATAGTTATTAAACGACTAGTTTCTAATATTTTTAGTAACGTTATCTTAAACGCCTGATCTATAATATGCAATTGCAATTATGATTGGGAAAAGATATCAAAAATATCAAATCAGTAAGGTTTGTACCATTATCACTTGGAATACTTAAAAACTATGCCTTGTCATAAAAATAAAAGTCATAAGAATTTACTGTACCTATCTTTTACGATAACATTGCACCGTTTCTCAAAAACGACGCTTGTTTGCTAGCAGGTTTAAAACGACAAGCTTTTTCTTTTCTTTAAATTATTTTTTTTAGACGACAACAATATTTTTATTGAGTCACTCATCTATCTTTTCTACGATAGACATGGTATAATACTTAGGTTCGTAATAGATTATATCTAAGTAGGTTTAAACATGTCCTTCAGGTAACGATTATCAAACGTTTAACATGCTTTTAACATTGTTACTCACATCAACAAGCATGGAGCTCAAAGGTCTCATCTTACCATTCTCCAAATTCTACAGGGTTGTAATTATTAATAAAATTATTATAAACGATCCCCATTGTTACGCAATTCCAGCGTGCTTGAATGTGCTACGAGCTTGCTTCGGGGGGAAGAGCTGCATCCTTTAGCATGGAACCGGGGGGAAACAAGGGCGAGGGGAGATGCTGGAAAAATTGCACATAAATATTGAAGCTGCCACTTACACGTGCGCCCACTGAAGGTTGAAAGGTTAGGGTGGATACACTCTTGAAAAGAACGTTACAGATGAAACATTTTTTACAAAATGATTAGATTACAAGTTCTTATTAAAATAATGTGATAATGTACCGACTTCCGTTACTTTAGATAGAACTTTATAAGTTACTTCTATTTAAAAATCAAACTTCTTTATCGATTTTGATAAAATTAACCACTCGAAAAGGACTGAGATTTTACAAATTTGTCTAGTTTTATCCGAAAATCAGGTAATACACATGAAAACAACCCTCCTCTTCTTTAGAAGTCAGTATTAAATACAAAGACCTCAAACAATACAAACGAAATAGAGGTGAGTATTCTCACAGTTTCGAATATTTTTTTTCCGTCTTTAAAAAGAAGGATCAATATTTTATTTTTTTCAAATTTATGTAACTTTATTAAGGTATGTAAGTGTGTGCATGTCTATGCCCATCAGCATGCAAAATAGAAATACTAAAACAAAATATTACTATCATTACATTATAAAACTTACTTCAAATACAAATTTAAATACCTGATACTGGCTGGCTGGTATTCCAACAGTATTAAACACTCTTGTTTGTTCCTTAGATAGGATACATTGCAAAATACTAACTTATTTCATAAATACTTTTATCCACGTAGGCAAACTATTATAAATTAAAGGAGCCATACATAAAATACTATCATGAAGTTGTGCTGAATTATATACAGGTAGGTAGGTAGGTTTCCTAGTCAATACAGCCAGAGTATGAAATTCCCTGCCACCTGTCTTGTTTCTTGAAGGCTACAATCTTTAATTTTATTTTATAATTATATTTTATTGGTTCAAGGTCAGAGTGAACCGCTATCTTCTAGCACTGCGGCTTCATTACATATATATGACGTATGTATGGCAAATTAGACATTATTTGGTAGCCACATTTGTCTTCCAAGTTTTTGAGTGAGTTCTTTGAATATGCAAGATATAAAATAATTAAGTTTTGTGAGTACTTACACTAATGACCCTTGATCCTACCTGACGATCATTTATACATACCTACAGAGTGTCCATTAGATGAGGACATTTGCCATTGCATGCATTAAATCTTAACACGAGTACTATAACCACATCCACACTAACCTCTCATCTTGTACGATGCGAGCCCTCCTTCTTTTTCTTGTAGCAAATTTCGCAACAATCTCACTTATTATGCCACACAAATTTCCTTACCCCGCCCGCCCTCCGTCGTGAAATTAAAATTTCCTACTCGCGGCCTGGGTACGATATACCCCCAGAAATTGCTTAATAAATATTGCTACTTAAGAACCTTTAGTTGGTGGGGTAGGTATCATTTTTGAGTAGGATACCGGTGATCTACGAGTATGATCGTATCTTGTGAAGTTTAGGGCTCTTAGATATACTGGGTATGGGAGAATTAATATTTAACTCCGTGTTTTTGAACATCTCATTCTGGTACTTTAATTGAAATACATATGTAGAAGAAATGTTAGAGTCAACAGAAGTGACAGCAATCTTGGTAGTCTTTTGATAGAGTTAAAGAGGTGAACTGTACAGATAGAACCATTATTTCACTTCTTAAGCCTCTAATGTTACACGATACCACCACTGATATATGCTAGATACAATATGATTTTATGATCGCTACAATGTATAGATAGTTCAAACTGTAAAATATTATTTAACAGCAATTCACAATTTGTTTCTATAAATACTTAGGTATTAAATTATATATTTTACATATTTATTAATTAATTTTATACCTAAGAATAGCTAGTTGAAAGGTTAAACTATTACAAACTTGTATTATATTAGTTGAAAACATATTGAACTATTGAATAAAAGTCGCAATTTATTTTCATATTTACTTAGTTATCAAATAATTTTGTACCAGACTTTTCAAAAGTATCCCACGATTGGGCTTTGGAAGTTTTCTGCTTTGGTGGTAAAGTACATGTGGTTAGTGTCTTTGTTTAGGTCAATTACGAGGTTTTGCCATATTCCGCAACCAGTATGTGGTAAGCTTTGATTGTTGATCAATAGTCGTTCGACATCTAACATACTGGGAGCTGCCTCGATCCGATTAAATTGTGATCCCTTTGGATTTTGGATAAAAGCAGCGATTTTTGTTTTGTAATGTACCCATAGTATAAACAAAAAAAAAATTTATAACTCATTCCTTATGTTACAAATAATTAAGTTATTGCACTGATGATAATCGGTTTCTACAAATAGACTGGTATCATCTGAGATATACTAGGCGTACTAAAATAAATAAGGTCTTGATAAATATTTATTTATATGCTCATAATTTAAAAAAAAACATAAGGAACATATTTTTTTCAGTATGAGCACATTAAAAATTGTTATCAAGAACATATTTTGGTTTTAAAGTATATGAGCAGTTTTTGGCAAGAGGTTATATTTTCTAGTGTTTGGTCAATTTAAAGTTAACATATGGGTAAAACTCTAGGTATAGAAGCACAATAGCAATAAAAAAGACCTTGAAAGACAACATAAGTAAAGTACCTTGACTTGGCTTATGAGGTGACCGCCACGTGGATGTTGATTTGATGATCAAAGAGTTGTGTTCATCGATACAGCATTCATTGTCTAGACGTTCTTCTCTCTGTAACCTTTATTACCGGTAGCTTAGGGCCTGCTCTACTGGCGGAACTCTAGGTTAGGGCATTTTATTTTAAAATGAATACGAAGGGAAAAAAACACAATTTACTGTTAATTTATGAACGTTTTATATAGAAAAGCATACCTATATTTTAATGGATGGCCATTGGAGGAAGTACAGTAAGAAAAATTATTATTGCTGGTTTAATTTGCAAACTGAGGAATATTTTCGTCATTAACTTCGGAAAACATCCATTTGCCCTCAGGGTCAAGTCAAGATAAGTTATTCTACTAATAGCCTTATTTGAAATGTTAATCGAAATTTTGGAGGTCATATTATTCTCCGCAATAGGGTCGAACATACTTTTATGGAGAATCTGTTGCGATTATAAATAAAGAATTTTAAGGTAATGTATATAGCCTGAACTTACCTATAGCAGTTTTACCTAGCAAATTAAATAGCTAATAGGTGTAAATATAGCTATAAAACTTCAATTTCAGATACCAGTAAAAGCTATGAATGTTTACAGATCTCCTAAATGACCAGGTATAAAATCTAAATATCTAGTTTTTTTTAGATTTCTTCATTTATTTAAGGTAGACCCTGTCTATAATACCTAGCTGAAATAAAGTTTTCGAGGAAGTTTTCGACAAAAATCTTGAGGTACATATGTATGCTGACTGAATCTAGTATCACATATTTTTTTAATAGAAATTAAACTTCAATTATGTTCTTTTCAGGTGACGATGGCTCAATTCAGGTAAGTCTGGCGCTGCGTCTACTGCATGGCCGATCTAACCTGAGCTGTCAAATACTGGGCCGCTTGGGGCTTGGGAGGTCTCAATATATTTGACTGGTGAAGGAAAATGGCATGAGGCTTGCAAAACCCATTTTCTTTGTCGTACATAATTTTTTTGATAATCACCTGGTTATTATTTGAAAACATAATTTTTATTGAGGAAAATATAATTTATATTTCGTTAATTGATAAATATTAAGTTTTATACCTAGTATTTTAATTTTTTTACTTCTAAGTAAACCGTAGTATATGTAATTTTTGTTATCACTAACTAACTATATTTTTTTTTTAATTTTATTTTAAATAATATATATAGTAATAGACTAATATTAAATAATTAGCTATATTGTCTTTAAACCATGTGCTATCAAACATGTATTTGGCAGATATCGAGACACTTTAACATTTCAAAAAACTACGATCACGGGTTAAAAATGTTTAGAATCAGTAACGGAAATTTTTCACCAAAAGAATGTCAACTATTTATATTGAAGAAAGTGTTACTACCAATTTACAATAAGATAATACTAATTAAACAAGTCTAAGTATTAATTTTGACCACTTTGGACGCCTTATTTATATGACAAGATACTTCACCAAATTAATTTTGAAAAGCTTTTCTTAGTAGCATTTAGCAATTAGCTGAATTAAATTATGCTTGCTAATTGGTTTCGTTAAAAGCAAGTATAGACAGTCTATTTTCATACCAACATCCTTGAAGGTATTCCTGTTAGTTTGGTATGTGAATTAACATGATTCTTTGCTCGTTTATTTCTTATAAGTTGATATTAGATTGTCACTAAAACATTCATTAAGTAGGTGTTGCTATGTAAGTACTTGTAGGAATATCAAGGCGACACTAATGTATCTACATTGTTTTGCTTCAATATAGCTTATCGTAATTGTTTTTCATTTCATTGTTTAATACTTGCCATTTAAGTCCTTCTAAGAATAAGTTTAGCATGAGTAATTTTGTCAAATTCGCTAAATCTAAATAAAGGTACATGTGATAAATCAGTAAAAATATAAACTGAATAAAAAATATTGGATATATCAACTAGATATTAGGACTGAGCCTAATATCTAGTTGATATTAGACGCTATAGGATGATTGTTATTAATCAGTTCAATTATTGTTTCTGAAATTCACAACTAAACGTAAGACTTTACAACTAAATAAAATACCTTTTAAAATGTTTAGATAAAGCTCGTAAATATCAAACAACTGTTAAAAATACCATGTGAACACTACAAAAACGGGAAAGTGCCTCGCTACACAACAAAACATTTTTACAGCTGGAATCACACCCATGCTGGTCATCAAATATATAATGGCCCAATAACTGAACCTCAATGGTCGCATAATTCACTATAAACATCACATTTGTCACTTTGATGCCCTTTTCATTGAGACAAAGCAACTTTATAACGAATTTAAAAGCTACTATATCTATAAACTGGTTGTTAAAGCTTGCAAGCGATAGCTGTAAATTTGCCGAAAAGGAGTGCAGGGTTTACAATATATGGGTATGTAGGAGAGTGCATCAGAGACTGTGCTGGAAAGTTTAATAACGATTTGTATCTATTTTTAAGGTATATTTTGAGGCGCTCAAGAGTTTACTTTAATTTTTTGTCCAAAATGCAATCAAACTGGTATGATGATGTCATTTCCAAGTTTTTATTAAACGAACAACTTATTATCTAATAATGTTTTACATAGTTACTTACCTATTGATTAATATCAAGAAGCAAATTATAATAGTAGGTACATAGCTGTTATTATATTACCAAACCTAAAGGGTTCATTAAAATGCCTTAAAGCAAACTTAATACATAATAACAACAAATGTTCGTCTCTAGGAATGTCTTATATAGGTAAAAAAATATTATGATGAAGAATGATGCATCTACCCAGTTTTAGCTCGCCTACAATATTAGTTTTTTACCCACTCATTTAAGCAAATTCTTGTAAGATTTCAGCACTTTAATACCTACTCTGATTAGAATGAATAGAATGTTTTTTTTTTCTTATTGAGGAAGAAGTCTTATATGGTATAAGCGCTTTTTTATTTATCTGATCAGCAATAGGTACACATAATTCTGTATGATTGAACTATAGTTCCTATTTCGAAGGTAATTTACATTAGAAATAAATTTGTGATGAACTGGTTAGGTTAAGTTAAGTAAAACACTTAAAACGATAAGCAGGTAAGTAAAACACCTAGGTAAGAAGAGCAGTTTTTGCTATAATTAATTAATTCTATTTATCTACAAAAATGCATAATGCCTCCATTTGTAATTAAAATGCGAGTTAAACGACCTCATAAACATTAACCTTCGATAAACAAATCATACTCTAGCAATGTAGAGCGATCCTCATCAAAATTAATAAGAAAATTACAAAAAATATGTGTTTATCGCGGCATAAACGGCCCCAACTGTTCATATAGTGAATTCCATACGTTTATAGCAAAAACATCACAATAACAACATAAAACCCATACTTATGCAATGCTCTACTGCCACACCGTCGTACCGCAAACCTGATAAAGCTGAAAAGGCAACTTAAGCCTATAAAAACCATGCACTAAACGCGCATAACAATGAAAAAGGTAATAAATAAGTTAACTTTGCAGACAATATAAGGTTTTATTTTAACAGTCGTAAAGATTGTTATTGCACGTGCTTGCCCCTGCGGTTACGATTCGTGAGGATGAATGAAACGTGCGAACGAGAGAGGAATGGCGGTAGAAGAAAGACAAGAGATTCTCGTCGGTCCACGTGGTCGGAGTTATGCAATTTTGTGCAATTCGTTAATAGTGCTCATGGTTTTTATTTACTACAAAATTATTTATCAAAACGTAATAAAAATGTTTCTAATAATATTATCTACTAGTCATTAATCAAATCGCTACTAGAGACCTACTAGAAGCGATATATATTTGAGAATTAGTACTCGACTGAAGCATGCATGTAAATGTATGTAAATGTAACTTTATAGGAATGAATAAAAATTAAACGTTAGTTTTAGTTGTATGTAATTTTAATTACTTACTAGAATGGAAAAAAACGAAATAACTTAAAAGTAACATAACTAAAACATAACTAAAAAGTAACAAATAGAATGAAATTTTATCGCTAATCGAAAAACAAATACCTAAACAAGTACCTAATTTAAAATTTAAATTATTATAACATGCACCGAATCATATATTTAAATGACACGTTGTAATGTTTTTTAGTATAAAATGATAGTATATTTAATATTGTTATAGTGTATTTAGGATTATGAGTAACCAATATAAAAATTTAAAAGTTCAATAATCGATCTATAAAATATCATCAAAAACTTAACACCATTGGTAAATCTAATAGAATGCCCTCCCAAAACTCAGTAGCCATATGTAAGCATAATTAGCAATAAAACTAACACAATACCTAAATATTAGGGGCTGTAATTACTTAATTAATGTGTAAATATTCAGATAGTATCAATAATACGCGTGAATTAAAATAAATTACAAAAAATGAAGTATAGAAAACCTATTTGTACTCTTCTAAAACCTACTATTAAAATAATAAACTTTCATTAAATAGGTAGAGTTAATTTTCCAGTGTTAATTACTTAACTGTAATTATTTTAACTGATTTGTGTCCTCAAGTTAATTTTAGGGATCTCAGTATGTTAAGTTTAAGGCTAAGACTAAGATTTGGATGCAATAAGGAACGAAAGAACCTTTTTATAAAATATTAAAATTGATATACAGATGAAATGTCAATATATTTTCTGTGCCGTACAACAATTGATATTATCTACTTTATTACCTTTATTTCTTACAAGAAATTATTTTATTTTCATAATCTAATTCTAATAAGTACCATTAAAATTATTTTTTAATTATTTGAATTGTATGATATTGTATAATACCATTCAATTTGACAGCTAAAAGTGCCGGAATGGTTTGTGATTGGCGGTGAATGTTCTGCACCGGATCACTATTGGCGTAGACGATGTCGGCGCGGGGGAGCGCGGAACCAAGCGCCATTACGAACAATGGCCGTCGGAATGGTCGTTAGCGAATAGCTTTTATCTCTTTCTAATATAAGCCACGCAGGTAGGAATTAATGAGACGGAGAGGGTTCCGGCGGGTCGCCCCTCTCAATCGCTGCGTCTCGCTCACACGCACGTGGCGAGTCTCGCCGTCTCGAGCGCGGCGCGCGGCAGCGGTAACGCTCGCCACGACGGGGAATTCGGAGTCGTAGAGCCTCATACGCGGGTCATAAACGATCCGCGGCCATAGTAGAGGTGCACGCGCGAGAATCGATCCGAATCGCCGGCGATAAACGCATCTCCCGCGAGGCGATCGTCGCGCGCCGCGTCGCCGCCGAGCGATGAGTTCCAAGTTCATCATCGATAGCATGCTCCCGAAGTACCATCAGCAGTTCCATCATCAGAATCTGTTCGCGGGTGCTGGGGCGTCGCCTATAGAGGCGTCGCTTTCTTCGTCGCTGTCATCGTCGCTGTCGACGTCGCTGTCGAGCTCGCTATCCGGCGGGCTGGGCGCGGCGGCGCTAGGGGCAGGCTCGCCGGGCGCCGGCAGCCCACAGCGGTCTTCATCCTCATCTTCGGCGTCTCCAGGGGCGCCGGCAAGGATGTACCCGTACGTGTCGCACCACCAGCAGTTCGGCGGGACGGTGCCCTTCCCCACTGGAGGAGGCTTGTCCGCCGCGGACGACAAGAGCTGCAGATATCCTACTGCGGTGAGCGGCGACCCGATGGTGAACTATGCTCTGGGACAACACAACGGAGGTGCGGCGGTGTCTGCTGCTTCAGCCAGCATGGCGGCAGCGGCTCAGTTCTACCATCAAGCAGCAGCCTCGGCAGCATCTGCAGCGTCAGCCGCTTCAGTGGACGCCATGGGAGCCGCCTGCTCGCAACCTGGTTCTGCTCAACCCTTACCAGATATACCGCGGTACCCCTGGATGTCCATCACTGGTAAATGTTTTAATTCATGTCTGCATGCATATTTGCCATATTGTCCATGTGCACTTCCTGAAAGTAAATTATCTAGTTAGATTTTTATTTGAAATCTAGTACAGTAGCAGCTTATGAATACATAGTATTTGTGATAAAGAAATTACCCATGTACGCAAATTAGTAGCTTAAATTTTGCTTTCACCTCGTTTTTGGGGCGGTAGAATTATGTAAATAAAAAGTTAAAAGCTCAAGTTTTGTTTTAGTTGTAATCTTTTAATTTGCTCGTGTAGTTATTATGTACCTATACTTATTTTTGTGTTTACTCGTGGCAAAGTAATTAAAAAATAATTTTCCTAATCATATAATCAGCGTCATTAATTTGTTTACTTCACAGAGTACCTTAACAATGAAAAAGCAGAGAACCAGAGTGTTCTAATAAGAATACTTGTTTCACCTATTTATTGCTTATTCAGCAATTCGCCATTCGAGGATCGTTTATCTAACTATAAAACGTTTCAACAGCGGCAATATAAATGCAATAAAATCTCTGTTATTGTTTTTATTGACAATGAATCATTATAATAACCAATTTACGTACTTCATAAAATTTTGGATAGGTATTTTATTGGGTAATAACAGTTATTATTATAATTTTGCTAAATAAAAACATTTAACTACATAATTAAGTGCTAATTAACTAAATAAAATTAATTTCATGGTTCATAAATGCATAGTTTCGTTTTTATTTATCTTGTCATAGCTATATATGGTGGCCATTTTGGATTTCGAATCCGACGGTGCTACGCCGTGGTGCTACGCGACGGCAAGTAGGAGTTTAAGGCCAAAGAAATATTAGATTACTATCGGACTGTAATAAAAACACGTGCGTTAAACAGTATTAAATTCCTCAAACAATACACTGGAATAGAATAATGATTAGAAATCTTTATTTGTTTTTAAACAATTTTTAATGGCTATTAGTTCTATTAATACGATTATAGGGCAAGTAATTAAATTTTCAATTTAAATTCTTTAATTAAAATTAATTATTTAAAATATGCGTGTAAATTAAAAACAAATATTTTAAAAGTAATGTTCTTATATAAAATTACATAATAGCTCAGATATACGCTGTTATATATATATATATATATAACAGAGTATATCTATATACATATATGAAAGTTTACAGACCTAAAATGTATATAGGTATGTCCGTGAATAATATTGCAACATTTATAATTCATCTATAATAGATATACCACTAAAACATACTTATAGTATAGAAATAAAATGCTAACATCTAGTGCCGCTATCTCTTCGATCTCTTCCAGACTATTTTATAGTATGTTTAAATTAATAGGTAGGTTCATACATAGAAAAAAATAGGAGGTAACTACACATTATTTAGCTGAAGTACGTTCTTAATTACTAAACATAAATACTTTAAATATATATTGTATAAATATAAATACACAAGTACGTTAGCATATGGGTTATGACTGAACTATAAATGTACCTAATATATTAAAATTAATTTAACCATAGTTACCTTCATATATTACTAAAACGGGTCAATTATAATAATAGCTAACATACCACTCATATAAGTTAAATGACCAACTTTGGAAGCCATGCATCTCATTTACCTTTCAAAATATCACTGCAAAAATATGTAACTTCAATATTTAATTACATTATACCTGTTCAAAAAGGATATAGAGTTTGCTATTGATAAATAATACTCAGAGAGTTAATTGTTTAGTACATTATCATCAATTAATTATTTATCACATATGTTACGAATATAGCTACAGATTCTTATTTTTACTTTACTTTTTTTCATTAAATAACATTCCGCCTTATGTAGGTACTTAACTAAGCCTATCATAATAGTACGTACTCATTCTTCTGTGAGGTCTATTTAGTACACAAAAATGGCGAACCATTATAGTGCTTTAATGCCTGTATGTTTAGCATACAATAGTTCAATTAAATTTTATTCGCAATTTTATTGCTTTACGATCGTTTATTTAGCGTGGGTGTTATTAAATATAGTAAACTCATTGGTTTTTGTAAAGGGTTTGTGAATAATGTAGTTAGCCATTGATTGAGTTTGTAGTAGGTACCTAATGCTATTCATGGCTCGTAAGAGAAACGTCATTTAAACAAGTCTTCTAAAACAATAAAAATATTTACTGATATTTACTAATTCAAAATAATGAAGAACATTAGTGCTTAGGTACCTATATTATTAGAGTACCTACCTATATACATTATTGATTGCATTGAGATATTTTGTAAATTATTGAATGGTAAAAATGTGTTTCTATATGTACAAATAATTAATAGTCTTCCCAGTAAATAACAAATTTCTTAGTAAAACAAAAAAACACTACTTATATACACACCTTTAACATAAATAATATAATAAAACTTACTAACAAACGTAAGTTATTGGCAGCCACAAAATTTTATTATGTCAGATAATAATTTGAACAGCTGACTTTGTTTGCAAGGCGGCACATTTGCGACAAATAAAGGAAACTCAGAGTAAAAAAACGTTGAATTATCAAAGCCAAAGTGTTCGCTCCTAACTCACAAAAATTATTCAAAATGGCCTATAATCATCTTGTTTGTTGTTTAGGAATGGACTATTCTCTTGATTTGTAGGCAATGCGGGCTTATAAAAGTGTCCGGCATAATCGAGGCGAGAATCCGTCTCGTCGGTACAAAAATAACGTGCTAGGTGTATCTGCGCGCGCGCATACGAGAATAAAATGGTGGAGTCGCTCTGAGCCGACAGTTATTCGTCGTAATGCGCAACATTCTACTACAATTTGACAGTGAACGGCTTACTCATACGCACCATACCTATACAATCTAGTATTTGAATGAAATTGAAACTACTATTTATTCAGTTTGTTTTTATTTTTGTTAGTAGCTTCGCTGTTGACCTAACTTTTACATGTTATGTTTTTTACGCGGTGTCAATCACGAGTTAATCATAGGTACTCGTAATTGCTTTATGGTAACTAACACTGACGTATCTATATACATAACATTTAATTTAACCTTGTACCTTGGTACTATTGTTAAATTAAATGTTCTTTCCCTTCATAAAGACTGTGTAAAAGATTGAAAATTATTGCTGTTATAGTTTTTATATACCAACTTTCAATCGTATATATTGTAAATGTGTAAAAAATGGCTGCATCAATTTTAATATAAAATTTTAAGTAACAAAAGGCTATTTTTTATATATAGAGTGTACACCTGACAGGATGCCTACCTATGTAAATAGTTAGTTATAAACCAGGTGTTATATGAGCAGTTATACCTGATATTATGAAACTACCTACACATATATTATAACAGGTAGTATATCTAATCTTCTAGTTATATAGATTTACACAGGTACTTATAGACATCAGTTTTAATATTGATTAAATATCTGTGAGAGCAAAAATTTAACAGACATTAAAATCATAAATCGAACTTGACATTTCTATTGTGTACAGGCAAAGAGCCAGTCACATGTGTAGTGGTGAGTCGAGCGCATGCGCGCATCCAATATGGCCGACGCATCCAGCCAATCACAATGCGCAGTCACCAATCGGAACCCACATGCCTTCAAATGCCCTTTTATTATTGATTGCTATTTGTAGAACATTAACAATTAAAATTGTGGGTTTACACTAAATTATTTTTGTGATGCGGCAAACGCTTTGCGCAGCTGATGTTTAAATGGATGTTTTAGTCTTTGCACAATCGGGAAGCAAAATGACAAAACCGAGCGAATGCCCTTTGTTATTCAAATTTAAAGCTTATGTAGACAATTTTCCTAAAAACACATTAAATTTATTAAATTTATTAATGTGTTTTTCCAATCAATGTTTAAAATTATCCAAAAAAGGAAAAAATATATATTAAAAAGGAGTATAACGTCATTATCTTGCCGCTGTGATATATTGTTTCTGATAGCACAATCTTAACCTTTTCCATTTCGGGGTAGAGCCGCTTTTCGAAAGTTATTTTTTTAGGTTCTTTTTAACCTGTTTTTATCACAGAATGGTACGGGTAGTAAGACTTGTTGTTCCGCGAATCGATATACCACACACGTAAACGAGTAAGTAATCGATATCATTTATTCGTCAATTAACGATTGCCATTTAATCGAATCAGCTTGACGTTTCCGATTGATACGTTTTACACGTAAAATATTTATTAGAAAAAAAGTTTATTTTTACAATTTGTGTGCGTTAGTTTAAAACTAGCAAGATACCTATTGATAAAATTTCTATACTAAGGGGGTAAGAACGATATTATTATACTAGTAGCTGACCTGCGGCGATTAATGAAAACTAAAATAGAATATAAAGAAGTTTTAAAGTTCTTAGTTTACCTACCCCTACTACCTACTCTATGATAAACATACCCGAAAGTTTAATGTTTACAATCAGCGGTTAAGACTCTACGTTGATTCTTCGCAAATATTTATACGCCAGTCTGTTAATTAAGACTTATAGATTGATAAATATTATTAATAACGTTATTAGATAAATTTAATTTTTATCGTTTCTTAAATAATAAAGTAAATATACTATCTAAAAAAATTAAAGTAGTAAAACTCTCAAATACAAGTATTATATCTTATGCAAAATGCCTTAATATCGATTATATTTAATACTTTGCGACGTGACACTGAAACAGTAGAAAGTATTGCTGAATAAAAATTCAACCTACTCTCTATAGAATACGAACAGAAGTCAAAAGTGTAAAAACGTTAATAAAACTACAATTCGACGCAAGCTATCAACAATGTTAGCTCGCTAGCGGCACTAAAACCCAAAGAATTGTATTTAATTGATTAATAAATGCTATTAGAAAATGTACTAGTCGTAAAACTGACTTTTAGATTCACGATAAAAACTAATTAAGTGGCAATTGTTCGAACGATTGTTTAGACTTCACAAGCTGTATGTGAAACGTGGAACTTAGAAGTTCACGTTTGATTTTCCGTTTTATCTTCAGTTACATCAATTATTGTAATTGTAATGTGATTAAAAAAATAACATTGCCTGTACTACTATTTGAGAACAAACTTCTTATAAAATAACATTTTTGGTATAAATCTAGTGATCACTGCTATGTACGTATTAATTTAAAAAAATATATTTTTCAATAATGAAATATTATACTATTATTTGATAAAAAAATGTGAAGTAAACCAATTAGGTATGCTTATTGTGCTATTTCTTTTAAAATGAGTAAATTCGTCATGCAGCGATTACCTAATTCAATTTTATTTTCAGATTGCGGTTGAAGGTAAACGAGTGACTCTCGCTAGACAATCATTATATATATTAGTATTAGTCAAAACTATTTTCAAACTTATCGTGGACACACGAGCAACTTTTTAATTGCTTGAACCATCAACCATTGCGTAGCGAAAGTCACAAAATTGAACACTCGCCTTCAATATGAAAGCTTAACAGCTTCGCATGAAACTTGGCCGAAACATAGAACTTCAATACGATTGATAATAGATTTTCCATTTCCAGATTGGATGAGCCCCTTCGACCGCGTGGTCTGCGGTGAGTTCAATGGTATTTATCGTTTCAAATTTATTTTACTTTAGTTTTAAGTATATTTGGTTTAGGATTTAGGTTTGGTATACTTGTGACTTTAGGTTAAGTCTGCAAACTATAGTTCGACAAAAGTTCATAGCCACACTTACTTATTCTTGACTTGCCAAATTTTACTCTAAGCTTAACAACAAGATTTGCGTTTTAGGATTGCACCACTTATCGCAATTAATATTGCTATCTAAATACTTAATAATATATTACAAATGATTGATTACTATTATTCTCTAAAATCAGCCGAGAATTTGAAATGTATTTTTTTTTAAATTTAGTAAAAAAATTACACCATTTACAAATTTATTTGGTACTTCTTTTTATAATATCAATTGCAAACTACATCAGAAGCCTTTTGGTGGCTTAAGAAGTTATTATGATGGTTTATTTAACTCTTATTATTCTTTAAATATTTAAAGTAAGTCTTCTAATAAAACTTAATTAGTAAACCAAACTAGTGTTCGCAGTATAAGTCGCAAGTCTACCAAGACTATTAAATCCCAAGAAACCTTATCACTTCATTTGCAATATATTGATTTGAAAATAGCTTTATTAAGCAAATTTTTGGTAAACAATTTTTATTTGATTATTTTTAAACGGTAACATTTTTCTTTCGTTTTGTCAAAATGTTTTAGTCATGTGAAAATTGTTTACTTGATCGTGTATTTCAGGTTGTTCTTCACTAATATTTTAAGTAGGTGTAAAAAGCAATTGGTAAAAAAAGTGTCAAATAAGTAAAAAGCTACCTGTTATTTATTGCATCATATATCCTATATTACTAACAAACCTTTTGAATGGTTTTTTGCTTGCACACTGTTTGTTGTTTTTGACAATTGCAAAAATGGCTTTACAATGAGCATTGTAGACGCGTCTTTTGCAAAAAACTGATGAAAAGGGTTTAAATATCCGCAAAAACGTTCTTTAAGAATAATGTATGTATTTGTAGGTCACTGTCACAGTTGTAAAATATCCATTAAGGTGCAAGAAGGATTGTTTTATAACAGAAACGTCAACCAACTTTCTAAGCTATTGTCTTGTTTTACGAAGGTACCATTATTCAATTAGGCTATTCATACAAGTTCTAGTTCATAAACACGTATGATATAGAGAATATCTTAAGATTATACGGTTTAAAGCTAGGTTAAACCAAAACCATGGCTCTTCTCAAAAAAATCGTATTTCGGGAATCTTAAGCTATGGTTTTATTAGAAACCAAATATTTTAAACTCAGTTGATATTTTTATGTAGATATTATAATTATCATGTAGGTGATTGTAAGTTATTTAAAAAGCTTAATTCAATTAACTCTAAAACAAAACAATGACGGCACTTTCTTTACTTTTGTTTGCCATTAAAAAACTAAACAAAGGGGTATACGGCAATAGGGTTGTGCAAATTTTTAGTTTTTTAGCAAAAACAGCCAATCCTTTGTGCACTTGAGATGTTTACAAATAAGGTAAGAGTCAAAGGGTTTTAAATCACGGTGTCGAAAGCTTTTAAAACAAGCCTGGAATGGCGACCATTGTTTTGTTGGCACGTCCACAAATTGCTTTATTACAGACCCAATGGTACTGTTATATGAAAGTTGATATTACCGAAAGTGCAGTCAAAACATCGTATGTTATCACACGTAAGTAGATTTTGGACAAAGATTGAAAGCACCTATACTGCGTACACAATATAACAAGGTGACTCAATCATATTCAAAAATATTTTGACTGCGTAATGTCTAAACTTTAACTTGAACTTGTTAACTTGATATATCACATTAATTTGTAACCACGCATAATTTGATACAAAATACGGAATTGATACAAACGCGTCATCAATGTTAAAATGCAAAAGCGCTGCGCTATTCTACTATAGATTGATAAGACTCAAACAGAAAAACTTTATGTCGTCATAACAATTAAAACTTAATCACTGTCAATCGCATCACCACCGTTATAGATTGGCGCTTGTTATAAAAAAGTCTGCAAACAATAACCGCTTTGAATTGACCATAAAGTGGCGACCTTGCGGCAATAAAAATTTAACGAGCTGAGCCCGTGGCATAGCAAAGTCTACACTACGAGCACATTGTCAAGATTCGTGGACGTGACTCTCGTAGGAACAGCTGGTGAGACATCTGGGTAGCGTCCCGACGACGGACATACGATCTCTAAAGCCATTAAAAAAGTAAAGAGTTAAGGAAACAAACTACTGATTTACGATCTATAGTTAAGTTTTTTTAGAGTTCTTCCATGATGATTTATGCTGAATGAGACTCTGAATTGTGAATCTAATTACGTTTGTCTCGTGAAAGATAAAATTTATGAAGGGTTTACGCGTTTGAAAATAGTTTCGTAGTTGTTTATAGCTATTTATCGATGACTATATCGTGTAGCCGGAAATAGAACTACCATAATGATGTATCTATACAGTCCGATTCTCAAAGCGACATGGAGAGAATTGCTAAAGTACCAGCCCAGCGTCTTGGCTTCGCGTCGTTGATAGGTTAATACAGAACATGCAAAGTAGATATCGTGTCCTTACATAATTTATGGCATTCAAAATACGCTCTACTGTGTTGTCTTTTTAGTAACGAAAAGATGAGTGGAAACAAAAAAACATCTCTTATTCCAAGGCGCGTAGAGTAACATTCTGCTCATAACTTAAAAAGTCAGAACTTGGCACATCATTCGCACTGCGCGCAGTTTTAACAAATGATATTTTCTCAAATTGGTGGAGTTGTATCTTTATTTAGGATTCGAGATTCAAATTAACTTTGTATCGGACCTCATCTGTCTTTATCTTGGGCATCTTTCCAGCGCATCAATAAACGACATTCAAGTTCAACTTATTTTTATTTCAAGTTCATTTGATGAATAATGTCAGTGTCATCATTATTCAAGGCATAAGGTCTTCCTTACGCATACTATGAAGTAGCTGGAAATGAAGTAATGAGTTCTAATCCTTTGTTTTAAAGGCGAAAATCTGTTACAGATGGTTAAACTCGTGCCGTGAACACAATTTTGCGTACGCGCACACAGGCTTAGCTTAGACTTTTGCGTGTTCATTAGATGGGGCGATGAAGACAATTGAGCATAATCTTTTCTACTGGAGTATTTCAAGGCTCTAACTGTTGACTCTTTTTAGTTACGTCACAAGTTATTTTAAACAAAGTATGTTCAGCGGTAATTCCGTATTATTATATGTTGATACGTCATCTGGTTTTTTTTAATAATGTTCATTATGTATACCTCTAGTTCGACCTATGTCGTTGTAATTGTTTCTTACACAATCAATTTCCTTTTCGAATCTGTTTTACTGTCTTCTCAAAGAGTCGGTGATATTCAGGTCATCGACTGTATTATTTTAATTTTTTTGTTTAGTAGTGTGTTGGCTGTTGTGTATCTCCTGAAAATTTCGTTCTCGCGTACAAGCCGTAGTTTACAACGAATTGTGACGAAACATACATTTAACTAGTGATATTTTGCTTGCGTAGTATGTCATCATACTTATTGGAACAAACAGTTCATTTTAATTCAGCTTGCGAAACATTTTCACTATTGAAATAATTCTGCCTACCTGAAGTCAATAGATCAACGATAATTGTATGATTGCAATATGATAGGCTCATAACATGCCTTATAAATTCCCATACATATTACTTACAGCAATCTCTTTAATAGTGATTTATCACCTCCGATTTTATTAAACTTCCCGCGCAGTTAATACCTAAAGAAAACTTCCATGATCAATTTAACGACTCTGTATGAATGAAACTCGTTTGATGTTAGTACGAACATAAAACACATCTTTGCTCTATTCAGAGGAGATTCGGAGTAACTTCGCTAGCAGATGTTTTCTGATAGATCGAAATTAGGTAGGTATTTTATTACTTTTATACGTAGTAGGTATTTACTGTATCTGAGTTCAATTTGATTGATGAATAGATAATGCATTTGAAAAAAGGTAAAATTTCATAGATGAACATTTCTCAAGAAGAAATTTATGCATTAAAGAGTTATTAGACTGCTTTGCCAAAAAAAACACCAATATAATGTATATCTGGTTAATCAGATCAATGAAGTCAAAAAATGCATAATACTACTTTCTGTTACGTGTGACTCAAACAACGAATGCATACGATTTCGCATATTGATTTTGACTATAACAGTCTTCAGCAATTCTCATCCTAACTTCTTCAAATTTATTTGTGTATATTTAATAAAGCAGTTAAAACTTAAATCTCATTTAGGTATGTACCATAAATCATTACACAAGACAAAAATTCTTACACAGTCATATGATACGACTTTAAAACGAGTTCTTAGAAAAGTGTAGAACTAACAACGGTCATGATGCAGGCTAACCACGTAGGTCAGGTTTGAATTGAAAATTGTTTCCGAGAAGGGCTTGAGAAAAGTCAGGACCTTGACAAGGGATTGTAATAACGGACATGACAATGGCACTGCATAACCTTAAAGTGCAATTTAGATTCGCGTCCTGCATTTTCTGACAATTAAGAGTCAGCTTAGGCTACAAAGTATTGTTTCATTGTATATATTGTTATATTGCAATTCAAATATATGATTATATAATGAAATTTTTACGGATTTGAATATTTACGAATAACAAATTTAAGTACCTATAACCGTGTGTATCTTAGCATTCAAGAAGCACGCGTTTAACTCTTTTGCACTAGAATAGAATTAGTAATTACCTTTATTCGTTGATTATTTTCTATAGTTTCTTCATCACTATATCATAACTAATATTATGAATGCGAAAGTAACTCTGTCTGTCTGTCTGTTTCGCTTTCACGCCAAAACCACTAAACCGATCTGGATGAAATTTGATGCACGGGTAGATTGGACCAGGAAAGGACTTTTTAACCGACTTCTAAAAAGTAGTTCCCCCATTATCTCGACAATTCAATGGGGAACTACGCGGGTGAAACCGCGGGCCTCAGCTAGTAACTATATATATATATAGTCTATAATCGATTTGAATATCTATACCGATGAATGTGATATATATCTATAACTGTATTAAGATATCTGAAAAAGTTTTTTTTCTTCTATTATATAACCTTTTAGGCATAAACAAACCTATCAGTACCTGACCTATTGCAACCTTAGAGATCCTATCTGCTTAAAGTTAGATAAAATTGGCTTTTATTTGTCAGCATTTATGTTTATCTGCATGTACTCGGTACTCATGCATAGGATGAAGTTGTCAACCAATCTTGACGAAACATTATATACAATTTTAAGCCTTTAGCCCTCGAAATTTTTTGTTTGGTAGATAATATTTAACAGTAAAATTACTTAACTTAGACACACTTACTTAATTAAGAATTAAAAGTATGAAAAAGAACATATAAAGAGTTTTTTTTTAATTGTCATTAAACACTGTAGTTGCTTTTTCAACTATTAGGTCTGCTTGTATGTAAATTAAATTTGAGTGCACAGCATAATAATAATATTAAAACAAATGTAAAGAAATCTCTTCATGGCTTTGAGAAATCTCAACAACAGTTAAAGTTATAAGTATCCTGTAGCAATAAAGCTCAATTTTTACTACCCGGCTATCGATCAACGTGATTTCACTTGAAATTGCGCATTTTGCAGAATTATTCTAAGAAGTGTCTTTGAATAGGCAATAGATTATGTAGAGACAAAAGTCACGGTGACGGTGTGTTATGACTAATATTTTGTATTTTGCGCGTCAAAATGAGCTAATACCTAGTTGTATTGTGCAAATACTTCTGCTTAGGAGATATCTTTGTTGCAGATTTAATATCGATGGTCAACTTTCACAAACGTATCGAGAATCCTAGCTTCAATTACTTACAATAAAAAAATAAGTTTAACCGCCAACATTATATTACATATTAGAATTAAATATATGTATCTCCTTTGGGGCGGGAATCCAGTTTCAGAATTGATTAAAACATATTTTGCATTGATTTTGTGAATATGTCCTTATACATCTTATAAATATCTATAAATTCGTAATTTGTGTCTAGTCGCTGGATGCCCAGGTTCTCATTTTAGGGTTCAATTATTTGCTATTATTCACACATACATACCTTCGTACGATCACTAAAAATGCTTATATTAAAAACTCCAACGACTGAAAAAAAACTATTATTTCGTAGAACCCATACAAGAAATTTCGTTAAGATTAGTTAGAAAGTTGTTTCTAACTAATCTTAACGAAATTTCTTATATTTTTTTTACGTCTGTTCATACGTTATTGTTGAATAAAGTATGAACAGACAGACGTAAAAAAAATTGCCAGACCGCTTAACTGCAGAATCGCTTTGATTGCTCGGTCAAACATCATTGTTTAAAGCCACGAATCATTGCTTAAGGCCACGAATGTAGGGAAAAAATAAATTTTCGTCGATGTCTAAAGCTAATTTCTATATTTTCCTCTTTCAACGTAACTCGACGAATAATTAAAATATATGTACCAATATAAGAGAATTTTTGATCGAAATCATTTACTTAATATAAGCCTTCAATAGCGTAACAGTTTAATCTGGCGCATAGAATTTTTAGTATAGTAACTAGTCATTCAAATAGTGTCTTAAAGGAATACTCATTGCATTATAAAGTGCACTTCGATCATACGTACGATTGGTTTTACATATCGTTATGGTGATTCCAATTGTTCATTCATACATCAGGATAGATATTCAAATCTATTATTGAATGCTACATCGAATTAGTATGTAAAGTACCGACTTAGAATGTAAAACCAAATAGATTCCAAGTAAAATTTATAATCAATTCGATTATCTACAGTTCTAGCGATTGAATTATGTGTTAATCGATAGAGTAATGTTAAATACTTACTTGCTTAAGGTTAATCGGATGGTGATTGTTTTTAGTACTATAAATCTGACTAATATTAAAACTAGTTAATTTAATTGCTATGACATGAATGCTTTGTCACTATTTCTTAGTTTTTTTTTATTATTATTAAATAATACAAATTGAAATGAACATACAATTAAATAAAAATTTAAGTGGTTCATTCAAATAATTATTTTTTTATAATGTTTTAAATTCATTGTGTATCATAAATAATAATGTCGATTAGGAATTAATAAAAATCCATAAGTAATTAAAAATAATAATAATAATGTTCTAATTCAATTAATTGAAATATTGAATAAATTAGTTAAATATCACAATGCCGTACACAGATATGCCGGGAATTCAGAGTCAGGTAAAACAAATATAATAAATAAAAAGTTTATAATGTCTTAACTGATGTTTATACTCTTTACTAATTGTAATGAACATTGAGAGACCTTGCGTTTTCGCTGAAATGTTTAAGTATTTTTTAATGGTGAATCTATAAGATTTTTATTATAATACACTCATTTTATTTTTATAATAAAGGCTAAGCCCGGTAGTTCCACTTCACAAATCATCTATTATAATATTACCCTACATACATAACAAAATGAAACGTACTTCAATCCACATTATTTACTTAAAGTTTAACACCATTTCTCGCATGAATAACAAAAATCAATAGTGCCATTATACAAAACATAACAGCGCTACAAATAGTTTAAGCAATAGACTGTATTAGCTACTGGACTGGCATAGGAATACAAGTCTCGAGCGACGTGACTCAATAGCTCTCAGAATGCGCAAGGCATTGTTCGACGGTGCGACGAACTTTGGAAAGCTCACCAGTAAAGGAGCTTTCATAAGACGCAACGCGACATTTCGTTACGTGTCAACCTACCTAAACGCAGAGATTGGGCTTCTCAAATATTCTTACGAAATATACGCATAAGCAAGGCCAAAAATATTCTGATATTACTTTATTAGGTTGTTTCCAAAAATTTGAAATTAGTCGAAAAATATTGCTACCACAGCTATCCAACAATAGCTGTGAACGCTATTTTTTTGCTAGAACAAATTTAGTATTGATTAATTTAGTGATCAAAGCAAGGCACAGATTTGTGTTTGTTTTAAGATAAGGTTAACAGTAGAAATTTAACATTTTAGCCTACTTTATTTATATATATCTATGTAGAAGCTCAAAAAGTCGCAGCGAGTCGCAAGTCGTCTGGAAAACACCTACCTTAACTCCAACTGGCTTATACTAGCAACGTTATGCTAATATTGATACGGTGTCGTCTGCCAAAGCTCTAAGATTTTATATTATTCGTCTGCCACGAAATTTAGCTGCGCACTACTGCTAAATGCTACCATTTTCTATTTAAACAAGTTATTCCACAACATATTTCTTGTCAAATATATGAGTAAACAATATTGTATGTATAGGTTTTAGAGCTTGAGTTAATTTTTAATCTAAACTTTAGTTTATTTATGTAAAAAATGGGAAATCTGGTTGAATAGTTGTCCAATTGAACTGGATATTGAAGATGATTGACAATATGGTCTGGATTCTATAATAACATTGATTGTTTAGATTTATATTTCCAAATTAAATATCATATAATTTGTATAAATAAACTTTCAAAAAAGAAATTTGTGTAAATTTTCTTTAATTGGCTTTCGTAGTACCGCAAAAAGACTAAGCGGTTCATCATTTAAGAGTCCAGCTTGTTATTACAGTATAAATACTTAGATTCAAAGTTATTGCAGCTACAAAGGATGCATTATAGAAATGTTTACGCCGATAAACAGTAACACGTAGTATTTAGTAACAATGTTTCTTACGATAAGCAATTTAGGTAAGGTGTCGATCGATTTTCAAAGGGATTAAAATGGAATGCTCACAATTTATATCTCTATTAACGCTGAGTATTGTTTACACACGTCTGACCGCGGCCTCAGAGGCGAAACTCGGACGCTTGTGAAAACATTTGCCTCGAGATTAAAGGTAGCCATGGCCACAAACACCACTATATCGTGATACTCGGGTAGAAACAGTTAGTTTATGCTTGGGTGTCGAGTGAGAGTGGTCGCGTTTAAGTTTGTTTACAGCGGTTTCAGCGTTTCCAAACAGTTTGCATAACTTGAGGGTAGTCTTAATAAAAACAAATTGGCTCGCTGACCAGAGTTGCGCATTATACACGTACGAGGAAACTCACCAACACGTCCGGACGTGATTTGCCGACATTTAAATTTGTAACTATAGCTCTACACAATACGGACCATAATAGAATCAAACAGCACTAGCTTCCTCTAAGCTCGCCTTATATTGCCCTGAAGTAATTCGATACCCAAATTAACACTTATTAAATCAAACAATACATAAAAAATCCATTTTGCGCCCGCGCCGCCTCACTTGATAATCGATAATTTATATACAATCGAAACACAAAGAGGAATAACAATGAGGCGCATTCTAATTTTACAGTCAATATTTATTTAAAGGTCATTTAATGGTATTATTGGTTTATAATTGCGAATGACGTATCCTAAAGACTAAAAAGAAGCTCTTTCATAATTTTACGTATACATTTTATTTAACAAATTATTAATAGCCATTTATTGTTATATTATCTATGTTTATTTACTTTTTGGCAGGTATATTTTTTTTGTATTAAACTAGGTTACTTTCGACCACTGCATGCATTACTTTCTTTGAGTCCATTGCATCATTTATTTGAATTTGACTCTGTAAATATAATATACCAATCAATTTATTTAGGCAAAAACTTAAAAAAAAAACCAATAACTAAAACACTAACTAAACTAAATTTACTTACTACTAATCATAAAGGTGGCAAAAATGCTGGCAATGTGGCCATATTGAAATAGCAATGGAGATTCTTTGACGCAAAATAAATCCAGCATTTTTGACATCTTTATGACTATAGTTATAAGTAAATTTTGTTTAGTAAGTGTTAAAACTTAAAACTAAACTTTTATAAGTAAATGCTAACTAAAATCGCAACAAAACAAGCGTTTTTGTAAGAAATGTAGGAATATACCCTTTTAGGAATAAAATAATTTTTAAGAACGTTGTAGTTATAATAACAACAGTGAGTAAACAATACCATTGTGGATAATGCAATACCTGGTAAACGGTAGGTAACGCAATGTACCTACAGTATCAGCTAACGTCCCTGTAACTCGACGCATTAATCTCAAAGATACAATCGCGGTCAAAAGCGTCGTGTAAATCTCTGATAAGAATCTTGATATACAGTCTTGCTAAATGCTATACGAACTTATACCTTAGGCTCATAAGAATAAGGCTTAAAGACAGTTTGTTTCTGCGTCTTGTAACTCTGGAGGGAGGATATAAAAGACCTGACTATAGGATTCGATAAGGGTTTAACATTGTTCAGATCGGGTTGAGAATGTAAATTATTTACTCGTAGATTTACTTTGTTTTATCTTTAGCTAAAAGTGAACTCTATTTAAACCAGCATACGGCATAACATGCTACACATATTGTAAAAATTACAAAATGTACTGTATTTTTTTTGCTATCTAGATATTTTATGTTAAATAATCTTAAATATCTATATATTTTTCATCAAAATAATAAAGTCGAATGTCAGATATGTGTTATGCCGAAAGGTTTATCGCTATACCAAAAATTGTACTAAAATTATTGAACAAAGTTTTGCAAGAAAAGCATCTTCTATTATAAATTTATAAGACTCAATTTTGGCTATAAATGTGTACATACTTGTACTATCGACTAACTTTGTATGCATAAAGGAAATTAATATTATGTAGTGTAGACACGTTAATATAAAAAAGTATTTTTATCATATTATCACACTATTATACTAGTCTACTTGCTCGTTATACATAACAAACGATCTCATAATTAACTAACCTACCAAGGTTCGTGCATGTGTGCCAGAAATTTACATCCCTACACATCTACAAACTAGACTATTGATTTCTTTCAACTTTTTGTTTTGCCCCACAAAAGAGCGGGGAGGATATCGGCGCGCGGCGTCCAATTACTGTGACATTTTAAATGTAATTTAATCGTCGCTAATAAGAAATTAAAACGTAACTTTATTGTTTATAAGCTTAATTGTGCCGGTCGAAGATTTTAACGTGCCTTTTGAGGTCAGCCGACTTCAGCGGTGTCTTTTTATGATGTGCTTAACTCGTATAATCACATATTAATCGCTTTATCTAGGCGCTTGGCATTTGCCATGTCGTTCCTATGTTGCAGTATTACTTGCGGGTATGAATTATTGATTTAATCTATACCAACTCGTTTTGCCTGCGGTTTATGGAAATAAGACTTGAAAAACTGTTTTCTAGAATTGTTAATTACTTCAGTTACCACCCACGACTCCTTACTTTTGCATTGGTTATTATTTGTGCGCAGGTTGAACGTGCATAAATTATGTAATTCATGCGTTTCTCCTACTTTGTTTTAGTTGAGGGAGTTAAAACGTTGCGCGCTAGTAGATTGTTTTTATTTCTGTTTTCGAACTACAAATAAGATATGTGTATATACCTACCTACATAAGTATATCAAAATGTGATAACTAACAAAATATTTTACGTAAACTACTATATCCGTTTATGAGTAAATAATTAGGTGTTTCAATAGGAATAGAAGTGAAAAACATCTTCGCAATAATCTTTAAACAGCTATTATAGAACTACTTACGTGCACCGAAACACAACAATTTAAATAAAGGAATGGCTTTTTACAACGGACATAAAAATGTAATACTTTTTTTATCTTATGCAATTACAATAAAGTGTAGTTTTGAAGTAAATTTAATTCAGAAATTTGGTCAGAAATAATCAAACATGATAAGCATGAAACAGCTCAATCAGTTTGTTTAAATAGTAGTGTAATGTTTACATATAAAATCTTTAAATACGCGTTGCTTGTTACCTACTTTTAACCTAAAGTATACAGTTTATTATAACCCACATACGATAGGCCCTCCATATATAATTAATTCCAAATAACTATATTTTCAATCGCATCGGCTACTTTACATGCTTCTTAGTACCGACCGGATACTGAATTGCGATAAATTTCTTGTTTACATTACGACATTTATCTACAATCTACGTTACGGTTGACATGATTTCAATGAGTCGGCAGATAGTCTTTATAGTAAGTAAAAATTGCTTAAAGCGCACTTAACTCAGCACTCGTAAAACAAAGATTTTAACCTAATATAAAAAGTTATAAAGGAAATCCAAACGTTTTAAAATCGGATTTTTAATTTCAAATCCTACTTGTATCTACTGTAGATTACTGGTTTCAATAAATCAAACATCATTTTGCAGCACACTCTTGATCTTTTAGCTTTTTTAGGCTGCATGAAATTTGTTTGATGAAATAGTTGAATCTGATTTGCAATTTGACAATAAAATTGATATAATTTTGTTAGTATTCGAGTGCTGTTGTGTAATGTATGTCGGAGGGATCCGAAGGGGCAACAGGGCTCAGGGGTTTAGGGGACAGGCACAGGGTGCGACTGACATTGAAGAAGTGCCAATAACAGAGGTATAAATAGCGGGGGCCGGCGGCTTAGGGCGTTACTTCTGTACGAGATCGGAATATTTTGTTAGTTCATCCTAAACAACGGATTACAATGCGGGAAGGCGACTGCTAAACGATATCGATCCGTGTCTGCTTGATAAATTGTAAAGTCAATACTTATTTATCGCGCTTACGTGGTGTTGGTGTTTGCTGGTCCTCATAACAACAGTAAATGCGGAATCAAAAATACCGGGTCGATTTATTTAGACATTACAAATTCAAATTGAAATTGGAAGTGCCCAATCGAATATGTGTTATTGAATATATTTACAGATTCAAACTATAATATGCTGCTCAATACTAACACCACAGATATAATAATCCAAAAAAGATCCGTTGTTCATAAATATACCTATAAAGTAACGAGTTTCTTTTTAAAGAAGTGGTCACACCAACATATCAAGGTGGCATTAGCACCAAAAAAGACATAGAGCTCATAAATTCACCCCTAAAAATTGGTCACCCTCGTAGACAAAAATGACCAGAATAAATTGGAATGGCAGTGGCAGCCGATAAAACATTCAGTTTATGGGGTGTCATATTTACATTCGGGAAGATATTGACATGGGAATATAGATAAATAGCTTATTGTAGCCGCCGTGCATCTGCGGTGGAAGTTTCCTGTTCTTCCTTATACTTTGATAAATATTAATCATTATCATAAGACCAGGCTACACCAGACAGCCACACCAGGCATCCACAGGGTATCTCTCTCGAGCAAATTTTTTTTATGTTTACGTTGATTTCATTACTTACGGAAGCAATAGGGGCTTGCCTACAGTCTGTTAATCCAATCAACGGCACTTCAATTAAACAAAGCTCTCTGTTGGTAATCGATTAGCTATAAATTGGGATTCGAACTAGCAAAGCATAATTTCATGCACCCTATGTAATGCTAGCTTAGAATGTAAGCTACTAAGAGATTAGATACTGGAAGGTGAAAGTCAAAACTTGATGAAGAATTTAATTTATTATGTGGTTAAAATTGCTACGCTACTGATTTTGTTCGCAATTACTTGCCTATTAGCTATTAGACTTGACGTCAAAATGTAATTTATTATCCCTTTTATGCCTATTTGCTAATATCGAAGCTTAACATCACAAATAATAGAAGTATTAACTATAGTATCTATTATTTAAGAAGTAAAATTAAATTAATGTATAATTTCTGAAAAGTATACTTTCATATTGTTAGTAGATTAAAAAACTACACATTATTTTTAATTTTTACCAATAAAAACGACTTTAGGGGCTGATTAAAAATAAAATCTCTAAATTTGTTCTATATTTTTTCTACAGTGGTCTGTTTTGTAAACTGTAACTTTCCAACTGACTTATTAATGATAGTTATTAAGAAAATTACAGAACTTAATCAAAACACATGGTTAATTAGTAAAACGCAAACAACAGACAGTAAAATCCTACATGCAAGAGTATCTAGCTTTCAAATCCTCTACGTACGTGTGTAATCTCCAACGATATTTATACGAAAAACGCGCGAAAACACCCCTCAAATGGGGGCTCAAGATTAGTCGACGCAATTCCACCACGTTACGCGAATAGCGAAGCTACGAAATAAAATGTTTAGGGTCATTTTGACCGACAACGAGCGGTCTCGATGCTAGCTCATCCCGCTCACACAAACGCCAATAGGTCTATTTTACCCCCACGCCCTCTGGGGGAAAGTATAGCCATCATAAATTGTCCGAGGCAAATTTGCAATCCTATCTTTTTGGGACGGTGAGGGAGGGCCATATTAACATAACTGTATGTTAGGCATTTCAACGTGTACCTTTACTAAAATAACAATTCATCTGACACTAAGCCTGCGTGAGGGATCGTATGTCATTTGAAATAGGCTCTTAGTAGAAATGTTTGTATTTGTACAAACTTGATGCTCAATATTTGTATAAGAATTATGCTACAACATATTGAAATATCATTCTAGTTTAACTTTTACTTCCAAGTGAATTTTATGCTCACACATTACTCAAAGTGAAATATCTGGTTTAAAGTAACATTGTACTCGTACTAATTCAGTAGCACTGAAAATTATCCCTGTATTTTTTAAAGAAACTGGCTCGTATCTCTGATTAATTATAATTGCGGCGTAGCAAACGGAGGTCGTTTCGAATTCGCTGTTAGAATGCGTGAGAAGCGCGATTTAATCACCCGACTTATAACGAGCTAGAGGGGGAAACAGAGGGAGAAGTGGGGGTTAGAATATTAAGCATTCTTGACTTATAAAGACCCCCTTAATTGCGCTTAGATATTTTCTGCTTTATTAAATATATCCTCACAATTTATATCGCATTTAGAATGATCGAGATCGAAATCGTGACCAGACAATTAAAGTTACCTTTTTGAAAATGCCGACACCAGTTGTAGCTGTTAATAATTTCTTAATTATGTAGAGTCGTCACTATAAAGATAAACTAATTATTTTACTCAACACATCGTTAACTTCATTATGAAGGTGCGTTTTCCCCAATTGAAGTTTTTGATGCAAAGACCTCGTAGATTAGAAGTTGTAGGGTATCATTGCTTCAAATGCTATCCAAATCGGAGGCAAATTTTTCATGCGTTTGTCAGTTCGTACGTTTGAAGGTATATCTTCTAAAATTGCGTATTCGCATACCTGATAAAATGATGTATGGGTTCAAAAAAAATTTAGAATTATTCTTTTGGACAGTATTTTGCCAAAAAATGGGCAAGTTTTTAAGAAAATGTACAGCTGTGACACATCTTTAAATTAAGATTTTATTACTCTTAAAACAAGGGCAAAACCATTGCTGATATCGAATTTTAATCTTTCTATTTTACATGAATCAAAAATTCATCATGTCTAATACTTGTAAACTATGTTATGTCAGGATTAGGGACACGAGTAATATACCTAGAGTGAATTAGAGAGTTTCGTGGTCACTAACAAACATAATGAAATTTCCTATCAAATTCCGGGCATAACGCTATGAAACTTATCTCCTTTCGCAAGTAATGTTGAACTGTATAAAGGCATATTATAACGCTCACATGCGTTATTTTAACCGTTACTAATATAGCTAAGTGGATAACTGCAGTAATAGTTTAGTGTGACGATGTCCTCTATATGAAACTGTCCGTAAACTGTACGTAAAGTGTCCGTTTTAAGTTCCCAAAGTACTACCCTATCGTAGTTTACAAGCGCAGGCGGCTGCCTAAGGGCGCGTTATACCCTCCGAATAGGGATTTTGTAATTAAAACGCCCTAAACTGACTATTATGAAGCACCTATGAACATCGCGGTTGGAGGAGTTTGCAACAAATTAAAGAGGTCGTCCTGATGTTTGGTACAGTTTGGGTAATAGTGGCTACGGACCACACTAGAGGGGAGCTCTTGGGAGCAGCAAGTGCCAAATAAAGCCACTAAAATAATATAAATCTACCCAGATCAACATCTATGTAGTAATCATTTTATTATATCCAAGCAAATTTTTTTTTCGTCATGGCAGTGTATAATGTTTACAGGATTTATTCAATTACTTATTTTAAGCATCTCTTGTCTTATTTTATTCGATAGAGAATGTCTCGCCCCAAAATACTACATATGTTGTTGAGGGGCGCTTATAAATGAAACTTATAGACACCAACACATAGAACCTAGCTTGACCATATACATACCAACTGCTTTCAAATTATAGACATAGTAGAAACATAATTTCACTGTTTATAATCCTCTTAAATTGAATGTGTATTTACCACCTTATTTATGGTTCACATTAACAAATCATAAACCTACTTCATAGTAAATTTCTCTGACCTATCGTTGACTGGCAGTATTGTTATATCATTTTCTTTTGCAAGCGTTATCTGTATCACTGATTATTGTTTATTTATTGCTACCTACAATGCGCGCAGGTCTTGCCCGCATTAACTTTCAATTAAAACAATTTACAATGCACCCGGACTACGCGTGCACAGCGGTCCGATATCAATATTGTTGGACAATAAATTACATGCTTGAATTAATAAGTTTACAGCAGAAGCTAACTAGCACAGAAGGCGGCGACCGCCTGCGTTGGCAACAAATTAAATTTGCATGTTTTGCAGCCCCTACTGCACAATCGCGCCCCCTGTTCCGCCCTGGTCCAGTTGAGCCGCCATTTTTGTCCAGTTTTCACGTAGGGTGAACCACTGAGCAATGCTAATGCGGTTTTGCCAATCTGTTTTTGGGATCTGTGTTTATGCTCTGAATAGCTTCCCTTCTATAAATAAATTGAAAGAATAAGAAATGCATGATTTTGTACGATAAAAAATAATCAGCTACATGATTTGTACAAAACACCTGTCTGGTCCCAATCGTCGTCAATGTGACGACATTGAAAGACATCTTTTGAGAGAACAGCACCTTCTATATGAAATTATATTTTATCATAATCATTCCTTGCAGCCTGATTATCACATTCTTCAATACATAATAAGCCCATTATTTTTTTTTCGTATTTTAATCTATTTTATATCTGACCTCGGAAATCTGATCAACTGCTAAGTAGTTATTTACTTCGTGAAATCAATTCAATCTAAACAAAAAGTTTGACAAAATCAGAAATAAGATCGAGAAATTGTAAACATGTTCTTTCATTTATTAACAGATAGGTATCAACTAAGTGTGGGATCCTTTTACAGTAACGTTAATAGGTGTTCTTTCCTAAACACTATCAGACGAAAAGCCAATTTTTCCCGAGATAAAAGCCGAAATTTTTCGCAAAAGCTCTCCAGCTACTACATTACCGTACATTAGGGTGTCTATTTCTAAAAAATATTGCGTATCTCACTACCGCTGGGGAGGGACGAAATTATAAAATATTACAAAGGTCCTCCCTTTGTTTTCAAAGGTGTACCCATTCGATAGGGCGCGAGCATTCAGTATTCAAATTTAGACCCTCGCAAGGGTAAACTAATTCGTTTTAAATTACGTTACGATATTGCGTTTGCGATGTAAAATATAGCCGATATAAACATCGCAGAGATGGGTTGAATAAAATATTAGGAGGCGTTTTGTAATTAGATTGCCTATTAGACATGCTCTTACGATCTGCAATTCGTAGTTACAAACTTTGGTAATAACTCGAACCGATATCGCGTTGTTACAAATGTAGTCTTCGGCTTGTTACTTCACTTTATTCTCTACGAGACGCAAATCTCATAAATTCGCAACAAAGTGTAATGATAAACTTGCAATAAACTGTACCCTGCTGTGCTGACGCATAAACTGCGTCTAAAGATTCAGCGATTGAGTGCGAGCTTATAAGACGCTACAATTTCTCAATTTCAAAATTTAAAACTTCAAGTTATACACCCACGGGGATAATTTACAGCGTCGAGAGAGCGGAACCCTGTTATCGCAACGCGTTCGCAAAGATATTTATTAGACAGGTGCATATTTTACTAGCTTTCGAACGTAGAACAACGCATAAAAACTATCACTCCAGCGCTCGTCGAACAAGTCTCGAGCACAAATCTTATTCGCAATAAACGAGACAAAACGAACGTAATGTTAATAAAGTTATATTATAATAAATACTACGAGGAACCTTTCGGGATTCGAATTAAAGTGAGGGTAGGAAAATTGCGAGAGTCCCTAGAGGTGGAACGGGAGAGCGGCAGCTGCGGAGCCTAATGTCCTATCTATTTATCTTCAATCGGGAAAACGCTGGCAGATGTATACGAGTACGACTTCATATTTTCTATAACGCATCATCATATCTGATACACGATTGTGCATTATGCACGTCATAAACACCAGTCGTAAGCCCATCAACATAACAACCCAATCGACGTGCAAATACGTTTTCTATTTTAAGCTCAGAACGTGTCACCCCGTGCGTGCCATTTTCAAGAAAACTTCATATATTCATAGTAACACATCCGGTGCTAATGATTTATAGACGATAAAAGCCATTCAGCAAACAGAAACGAATTAATACAACACTATGAGACAGTCTTATAGGCACAGTTAATGCGTAAGGCGCGATGACAATCTCTGTTTTATGGTGGAGACCTCGTAAATGTCTATTAATATGAATGGGCTCCAATTACTTTTATTATTCGCGTTTTGTTGGGAGAGATCTCTAAAAAAGTTTACGATCTTCCGCGCTTCTGGTCTGCGACTTTATGTCTAGGAGGGTCGAGTTCGAAGCGTGGTCAATTGATCGCAACGGCAGATGGGGCACGTTTCTCGTCACCTGTCATCGAGCCTTGACATTGAAATCAGAATTAAATTGTATTATAACTTTAATCTAATTTTAACGCCACTATTAGTTCATGATTTTACTGAAAAGAAATACACGAATAATTGAAAAGCGGAAGGCTTGTATTGAGAACACGAAGCACTTTAAATAAGTATTCCACAAAGCGTCGATGAAGCAATTACGATGCAACATGCACCCCGATCAAATGGCGGGTGATTCTGTAGTCATTTATATTTCACGTTCATTCACTCAAATGAATTATTTTATTTGCAATTTAACTCGATTGTATTGCAGTGAGATTTGCAAGTGTTTATAATGCAATCTCGAATATGAGCCATATGCGTTGACATAGATATTACTTGTAGAAGCCAATATTGGCTTCGAAACACATAAAACAAACATTTTCGACCAAGGAATGTTCTAAATGTGCAGTGATGCTCACTCATTCAGTGCATCAGAATGCGTCGGTCTGAATGGGTTTGAGCCAATAATTATCTTGGAAGCTTCTTCCAGTGTGTGCCAGCGGGCCGACCGATGTCTCTCACATCATATGACCCGCTGAATGCGTCTTATTACAGTTTTATCTGTCGTATCTGTCATAAAATGCTAATGAACGGCCGTTTTGGACCAAACATCCGAGCTAAAGATTCGAATGACGGTATAAAACGTAACCCGACGTTGACACTTCGTTGGAACTGTAATCGTAATAGGTCTATGCGCTTTCAAAACATAACGTAACTCGACTCTATATAGCCGCTAAGATACCTCGATGTTTTTAAAAGCTCCTTTATTGTGCGACCGATATACCTAGTCTGTTCTCAAACGTTACAGTTTATGCTCTATATCGTGAACAATAAGGTGTTTGTTTCATTGAGTAGTATCTGACACACGTTCAGAAATATCTGCCACGTATCTTGCGTATACGTGATTCATAACTTCTCTGAGATTACGAAAAAACATTTTGTTATTTAGCTGGCGCGATACCGTTAGTGCTGACATTTGTTTTTTAACAATTATAAAACTGTAAAAATTGGGTTAAGAATCACATTGATTTAAAAACGTAATTCTATTTTTTTAATAAATTGCTCGTTATAAATTAGAAATAAACAAAAATGCGATTTAAATTTATACGAATCGTTTCTTATGAATTAAAAAATCAAATTAATATTCATGAATTGGCCATAAGGTTGCAACTCGTTCTATTCTTGCAAAATGACTATAAATAACAATAGTCTAGTTAATCTAGTGCAGTATATCATATTTTAATGGGGATGGTATAATTTAAAAACTGAAATCACATCGAATGAAAAATATTCTGTCAATAAATCTGTTACTAATGAATAACAAATCGAGTTGGCAATCACCAGTCATCATTTTAGCTACATGTCTCAAACTATTTAGTTGGTTTAAGATAGTATTTGACATCTTACACCCGCCGTTACATATTTTTTCTGACGCTTCGTAACCGTTATCTGTGACTGATGGAGTCATTTTCAAAAATAAAACAGTAATCTGGAGCCGCTCTGGGAATATACGATCATTTGGCTTTAATATATTAACAAAATAACTCTTATATATACGCTCTTGAGACGTTAAGCATATCTCTAAAAAGTATACTCACAAAATAATGGTAACTAATCGGATATGAAGCACGTACTTACAAGGGCAATTTGATCTCTTAAACATCCTGTTGTAGAATTAACACGTGGGCCCTTATCTAAATATTGACGATGAACAAAACTTTACAGTCAGACGATTATTTCCGGGAATTTGGGCGGCCTGAAAGAACCTTTATCGCATGCTGTTAGTTTAGAAGTAATTTAAAAATTGTATAAGTGTAAGAAGGAAGGATATTGAACTGAAGTGACTCCATAGTTAGGTGTAGATATATTATTCAATAGTTCCAATTAAGATCTTGCTTAGTGACCTGAAGACTAGACACAGAAAAAACTGCTCTGAATTGCAGGCTCTCGATAAGATAGCTCTAAAAGAGATATTTCTCTAGATATATTTACTAGGGCACATTGACATGCCTGCGCTGGCCACAGTCGAATACTAGAACCTTGTGATCTGCAAATCCGATGACCGGTATTGAGTATGAAGAATTTGTTTGTATTAAAAATTATATCATACCCTGATAAATTACTAACTGTTAATAAAAGTTTCAATTAAAAAAACAGGAAATAAAAACAAAAATACACTTACAAAAATTAAACAAACAAAAATCTTAATTGAAACGTCAGTACTGCACCAAGTTCATTTGGTGCTGGAAGGTAGACTGCTGTTATTTTATTTGCATTGCTTACGTATGTATATTTTAGTCTTAGCTAAAGGGGAAATCCTAAACGAAAATACTAATACTAGACTGTATTTGTAACCAGATAGAGTACAAAATCATTGTCGTTTTGGGCAGATTCCGAGCTCTTGCTGTAACACTGCGGGTTGCAGGCACTTTTGTATCATGCCTAGACTTTGTATAGGTAATTATACCTACTCGAGAGTACAAGTACTTTTGGAATATAATTATAACTTGCACTACAATTTTGTATATTTAGAGTTGTTCAAACTAAAGCATTATTTAACGCGAATAAATTGGATGGCTAATTGTTTACTGTTTTGGCAATATTTATTGGCTCAATTTGTAATTAGTCAGGATTACGGTGAACAAAATTATGTTGTGCACGAATGACATTAAATTTGTTTGTAAATGTATTGTGTTTGTTTAAATTAAGGTCGTAACGTAAATTATGGGAAAGTTTTGAATTTATTGTTCACAATTTTTTTTTTACATTGTACCGATGTAATATAGTAATAGAAAATCTGCAATTAGTAATAAATGAAGTCAATATGAATTAAATTTCAGTCATTATAAATATAGTGCTTGTACGCTTAATGCAACCTTTAAGCAGGTACTTTATGTAAATGCTAATTGGGCAAATTCATATATTTTCACGTAAGTATTAATTGACATAATTTTATATCAATATAATCGGCTTCTACAAACACTAGTGCTTCATGATCTCAATTCATTTACTTTCCTTTATTTAGTTATACATAACAATAAAGTGAAACCTTAGTAATTTTTAAAATGTTATGTAAATACATATGTTTATCTACCTAAATACTAAATTAAATTAGTACTTCTAAATAAATTAAAATTATAAATTTTAAAAATAATAGTAATTGAAAAAATGCGTTACCAAGCGATTCACGCAAAAATAAACTCAAATATGAATAAACCTTAAATGCGAAACGTAAGCCTACTATAAAACTACAATAAAAATTATACATGGCTCATGCATACAAACTGGTTTGGTCAGCTACTGGTAACGTTTTTATTATACTGACAAAGATCTGCCTTATGTTTGTACTTACTCTGTGGAAAGTAAAGTAGTCGGGCACTAACTGTACATTTTTATCACGAACGGAAATTATTGACCCATTTTAATCAAAACATTTTAATTTAACTTCATCAAAATTTTTATTACATGACTTAATAAATAAGTTTTATTGATACAAAGAACTGTAAATATAACTACAGCCCGTTCTTAAAACCATAACGCATGTGAACGAAATAAATAAAAGACAAAGTATTATGTAGCAAGGAAATACTACATAATATGCATTTCTTATTGCTTTTAATATTGTTATGATTCTGCACATGGCTTTAAACAAGAGTTTTTTCAGGTGCCTAGGTAATTATTTTGATCAATTATCATCGTTTGTAACATTTACAAATTTAAAAATAGTAATGAACTAGCGCTCAATTATAAATTAATCTTTTAAACTATTTACTCACTTTTAATTTAGTAAAAGCTAAGTAGTTTTTTTCCGGTAAATTTTTATACTACTTCTTTATTCTGTTGCGTATATACTTTAATATGTAATAATAAACAATCATAAATTGCTTCAACATACCTACTGTTAATGAAGTTACCAGTAGATCTCTTTCTATTCTCAATTGTAGGCAAGTTTATCCGCTCTGTGTTGCTCTGATATACGTTCTATATTGTCTGATGCTTTTATTTATTTATGCCCTTTGAAGTCTGGGAAATGTCGTGTATTTCTCTCAAACAGGACAGCAAGTGGACGAAGACGTCTTTATGAGCTTTATAGCGAAGAAAATAGCTACACTTTGCTTAAAACGTTTTGAATATTATCCCGGTTTTAAGATATGTATGAATTACGTATTACGTCTCTATTGTAATGAACTTCTGACATTTTAATTAAAAGTGTACTAAATATTTTTATCTGCCACAGATTATTAAAAACATTACAATTAATTCATACCTAAACACGAAATGTTGTAATTAACAATATAAGATTCGCACCTGCTCTTAATGGTGTCTTAATTAAATAAATAATCTTAAAATGCATACAAAAAACTTATTTGGTCATGGGACTTGAGTTTTTATTATTATTTTTTATTTAACAAAACGGACGTAATAATAGCATCTAACGCGGCATAATTATTGTAATATTACCTAAAATGACGAGAAAGACATTAAAATCACATTATTAGTGCAATTTATAAATTAAGGTAGATATTATAGACTTCAGACACCTGCAAAATTTTTAGTAACACTATGAGCTCACAAAAAATAAAACCTTAACCAGTTTAAATATTTCGTCGACATCTAATAATCGATCAATTTTCAGGAGTGGTCGCAGGAAGAACCACACTTTATGAATACCATTTGGCCCATCGACCTGTCCCAGTACCGAGCCATTTGATTTGACCTTATCTTAGACACACTAACAACATACACTCGTTAAATATTACACTCCATTTAGGCAGCCCGGTAAATAAAATACTTTATTGCTATAAAAGTTTTCTGGGTATGAGTGTAATTCTACAAATATGATAAACATTTAATCCTCAAGTTTAGTATCTATACTATAATATGTAGGTACTAGTACCGTCATAAATAAACTCCTACCTATGTAAGTAGTAACTTATAATGAATACATTCAGACTAATTAAATCGAACATTAAAAGCCATTCATGATATCACTTGACCTATTTTATCTCATATAAAGTCATATATTTCAATATGATCGCCTTAATAGCCGCAAAGATGGTCATTTATTATTTAATCTATGTCACAATGTAATAATGAACACTATTTATTGTCCATGTATAATCGTTTGTTGCCTATAGTATAATCATAATTATAATTGTATGTACAATCATAATTAAATCGTTATTTAATCATTATTAATAATCTCTACGCAGTAACTATATTCCTGCAATTAATTGTGCATAAACATTAACATATTAATTTTACCTAGAGACACCAATAGGTAGAAAATATCTTGACCTGATTTTGTCAAAAGTAAATAAAATAGTAAAATAAATTATTTATATATTAATAAGACCAATATTTTTAATTGATGGAGTCAGGCGTTACTTTGCGGAAATCCATTTATAATAAGATGGTATATACAAAATATTTAGTGTTTTTCCGCCTCGTCTTGATGTCAGCGTGAGAAATCGAAAAATATTTTTGTTTTTATGGTGTGGTTCCTCCTCACCACCGCCACACCTCACCTTATTATTTCTCTTTCTCTCAGTATCCGACTTCCTCGACACGTGTTTCGCCTTAGCACAAGGCATCCTCAGGAGATGTTGACTCTTCAAGCGCTCGCTCGAAAGAAGCTTTCGAGGAAGTCGGATACTGAGAGAAAGAGAAATAATAAGGTGAGGTGTGGCGGTGGTGAGGAGGAACCACACCATAAAAACAAAAATATTTTTCGATTTCTCACGCTGACATCAAGACGAGGCGGAAAAACACTAAATATTTTGTATATACCATCTTATTACCAATATTTTTTTTGATAATTATCATACTAATAATATTATAAGAATGTTCAGAAGTATATTTGTTACTCTTTCACACAAAAGCTGCAGAACCGATTTGGATGAATTTTACTATGGAGATAGCTTAAGCCCTGGATTAACACTTAGGTTACTTTTTATTTCGTAACAACGCAGAGCTCATTTGTAATACCTAAAGTAAACCTGCTTAAGGTAAAAAATAAAACTAAATGCTCCATATATGGGCGAATAAAATCAGATAACTTTTGAAATGCAACCATCTTCTCAAACAAACTTTATATATCACTTTATATTTATAGTTGTTTATTAGAAGTACACGAGGATAGAGAAATACCGGAAAAAAGAATTTCACGCAATAATAAAAAAGGGCGAATCCTACCAATAAATAGATTAGCTAAATGTAAGAAGCAGGGGCTTTATACCAAAATACTGATGTATAATAAATTACCTAATAGTGTAATGGATCTCAATTTTATTACATTCAAACAAAAATTGAAGTATTTTTTTGAAAGCAATCCTTTTTATAAACTCAACGAATATATGTCAATGCAGCTTGTAGAATCATCGTTCTTGTGTAACGAACAACCATAATAAAATATCACTAATAACTAAACAAAGCAATCATAATGTAAATATTTGTCAAGAGAACTGTTAAACTAAGAACTAATATTAAGTAATCGTATATGAATGAGATTTGTAAGTTAAATTTTTTAAGTAATTATTAATTCAAATGTAATAAGACTTGCCTGTAACGAACGTTATTTAAAGGTCAATAAATATTACTTTACTTTACTTTACTTTACAAACATATATGTATCAATTTAGGATGAAATCATATTGACTGCGACTATTGCGAGGTTGTTGAACTGTGCTGATACTACAAACTATTGTATATTCTGTGCCGGGCTGTAAATCAGATTCACTGTGTGGTTGTTAGTGCGTCGCTTGTTGTAGATCTGTGGGCCGCAAGCCCGCAATGCAGCTGTGCGAAGCATTACCGCACACATGTATGCATACCTACATAACATAATGTTGATATACTTGTGTTTGAATGATACTATCTAGTATGTATGTTTTCCTTAAAGCAGAGACATAGTTTTAGGTTGTCTCATACTTATAGTTTGTAGAAGTAATTATACTTGTATACTCACCCGTTACAAAATCCAAACAAAAATCTCAATTATCGTAAATCATTATCGTATGATTATCGTTAATTTATATTGTATAGGTTAGGATATTTTTCATATTTGTACAAGGTAAAGGTTTGGTATATTACTATTTTAGCAAACAACAAAGACAAGCTTTAATAAAGTATATTAAGGAAGTTAGTGATAATTTTGATTCACTTTTATTTAGGATTTAATAAAACACTACTTTCCGGGATGTATCCCTTCCATTAACTGATCACCTCGAGCTTTTAGGTATTACGCTGACTTCAACTCTCAATTTTGGTACCTATGTATATTGAGTCAAAAACTCAACTAGCTGCCAAATAGTTGGGTATCCTCTCGAAGGTGCGGCGGTATTTCACGTCAGAACTGTTGCTCACTTTATATAAAGCACATGTTCGGTCTTGGATGGAGTATTGCTCGCACCTTTGGGATGAATCAGCTAATTATCAGCTTGAGGCGTTGGAGTCAGTGGAAAAGCGTGCTATAAAAATTATAGGTAACAATGCCTTAGCCAAGGCTACGCTCCACAGCCTCGACCATCGTCGGAAAGTGGCAAGCCTTTCGGTTTTCCATCGGATACATTTAGGAGAGTGTGCCATGGAATTACACAATTTGAATCCCCCATCCCCATTTCACCATAAGACAAGTAGAGATACGGCCACCGGTACTTGGTAGAAGTTCCCAAGGCTGGCACAAGACGCTTTGCGTCTACTTTTATTGTGCGAACTGCTAGATTGTGGAACTCGCTACCGGCTTCTCTATTTCCTGATAACTATAATCTGGATCTTTTCAAGTCGCGAGTGAATCTGTTTCTTCTAGGCAAGCGTGCCCCATCTTGTACCGTATCTTCGCTTCACATCAGGTGAGTTACGGCCAAACGCATACTTATCTCCTACAAAAAAAAAAACAATGTTAAGACGTAAAACCAAAATTTAGCTCAAGCTTCCTAGATAATAATCGTTGGCATTTTTGAGGGTATCAGATAGACATTGACAACGTTGTCTCTGTCACCTACATGGATAATGTTAATGAAATCACGTGACAATATAATTAACTGTCTATTTTACTACTCTACAATTCTTGTCTCGCGTTGTTTTATTTAGATAAAGCACCATAATTGAGCAATTTAGTTAGCTACCTACTATTTTATTGCTAAATGATACCTACTCTTTTGAATAAATATCCGGAACTAGTAGTATCGATATCGATTTCAATATCGTTAAAATTTAATAACCTAACCAGATAAATTTGGTTTTTGAAAGCTTATTTCACTTGTCACCGACAATACTGTAGAAACCGAAACTGTCATGAATAGGACCAGATATTCAAATTTTCTTGGCAATGTTCAATAAGCAAGTAATTTGTGCAAATTACTGTTTATGAACAAGTTGCTTGTCACCAGCTTCACGGTTTACATCATAAACCATCATTTACAGTATCACAAGTATCTTAGAAACAATGTAAGCTTCATATCATAGCTAATGTAATGCAAATCCATAGTTATTTGCTTAACAAGTAAAATGATCATTTAGAGGTAAAAATTCGCCTAGTATTTCATACCGACATGATTTAATATGCGTATTAAAACATTATTATAGGAGATGCATACAATGCATTTCAAGGTAGCAACTAATTACGTTTAACATAATATACCTACTTTTATTTCGGTGCCACAAACAGGACAAGGGCAAAGGCTCCTCAAGTTATGCATTAGAACTTAAGGATATATTGCCAGAAATGAAATCAGATTGTTTGTCGTACTCTTGATTTTGTTTTGGTTTGCTTCGTATAAACGTTTTTTTTTCGCTGTATACATGATCACTGGTAATTAACTAGCATAATCTTTTGAGACACCCTTAAGAGGATGCTAGTATGACTGAGTTGAAAAAAACAGATCTGCCATACACACCGCCGCATGTCAATGTTTTTTTTTTGTAAAATCATTTTTTTAATGCATATTTTCCTGTCTTGGTCATACCCTGGAACAAAATTTGTAGCTTAGAATCAGGAGAAGTCAACCCTTAAGATTAAAAGCATGATTACCAGTGACCCTGTTGTATAAGTGAAACACTTCCTAACTCGTTTTGTTTACTTGATTGTGTTTATAAATTGAAAAAGTCTGTTTACTGCAGTAAAGCATCTGCTTTTATCACATATACGAAGGTAATATTAGCTTTAAAGGTGTCATTTAGTTAAACGGCAGGTTTTAAAAATAGCATTTAATTTCACATTAATATACTAATAAATACGATTCTAATCAACCACTTGCGACGCCTATGTAAGGTTATTTACATTGCCTTATCGATAGAATCAAGAAGCTACTGTTATTTTGAAAACGCAGCTGTTGTACCTTTATCGTTTGCCACCTGCTTTGGGTTATTTTTTTTATAGAAACAAAAAGTTCGCGGTAGATACAAATATAGATTCCATATAGTTGGTACTATAAGGTACTGTTATTTACCATTTATTTGGTGATAAAACGTAGGTTCAAATAGCTTTATGGGTTAAATTTATTTTTTATACTTTATTCTTTAACTATCCTATAGTTTTATCATCTTAAGTATCTTTAATCAATAATACGATTTACTTATGCAGTGGTTATAACTATGACGTCATCCAAGTAAGTCATTGCAAGACCAACAATTCTTTGATAAATTGCTCGAAAATGTTCAATGGATGGCAAAGTTCAGAATACAACATTTTGTACCTACTCTCCACAATATACCTAATCACGGACATCGAATTAAAGCTTTTTTTAGTTTTGGCCAGCTTAAGCGTTAGGTAGTGAAATTCTAAGAAATTTTACACCTGCTTTGATACATAATATGATCTTAGAATTATTTTTCTTCACAAATTTAGCGTGTTTATTAATTAAGTACGGTGCTTATGGCACTATTCTTTGTCGCGAAGTATGACTAATCAAATTAATTCGCCCGGGATATCCGTATGCCTTACTTCTATTTAAATAATAGTTTCAAAATACATAACTTAATAGAACGTGTATGATCGTACGTGACGCTTGTCACGTAGGTAGGTATATAAACAAATGCTGGTTGATATTTAGAATTAGTTACCTACCCATTTATACATTTTAATATAAAAGACATATATATTATACTTTAACAACCCTATGCCTAACGTCAATGTCCTTGCCAAGCAGAGTGCTCAACAGCAATGATTATGATTCATTTAACTTGCAGTCAGAATGAGCAAAAGTACCCTTTTCCGTTGAATGTAGGCACGTAATATGCACTACTTCATGCACTACATGCACTACTAGTACTATTTGTTCTTTACGTCACTTATAACTGACATCTTATTCACACCCGTGTTTAAAATAATACAATGGTAAATTAAAAATAAATATATATTCTATGGCAAATTTTGACCTTACACAAAACGCCTTTTTGACCTGATTTGATCTTGTTTTGACGCATGACGTTCTCAGTCGGATAAATCAAGACAGAAGATTAAAAAAAAAAATGCGTTTATGCATATTATTGTAAGGCAAGTAGATCCAGTTGGATCTATTATTAGATTGGTGACGTTATGATCGTCGTAAAATATAAACCTTTACAAGCAATTAGTTTGAAATCTACTAATATATCTCCACAAAATAAGGGAGAAACCAAATCATATTTGTCTAATTTAGCTTATAGTTATAAATATACCAAGAAAAAAATCCAGAATAAAATTTTTAATAGGCAGTTAAAAGCTATAATACCGTCGTGTCAATTACGTACAGTAATTTTAGTCAACCAACTAATGAACTCTACAAAGTAGTGTTAAATCTTGTCGAGCTCGATGAATATAGGAGTTTGATCTACGAATAATTTTATTGGCCTTTCAATGCGTGTAGCCGAGTGCTACGTAAAGTTAGGTCTACACTGGTAACGATGACGTTTTATCTATGGTAATATGTTTAATTTGACAAAACTAGTGTGGTACACTATGTGTTTTAATTGTATTGCTTTTTTTCTTTACCAAATAATAGAGTGGGTATCCTCTAATGAAAAAAAACATGGTAATTTGTTACGACTATTGACTTCCTTTACGGCAGGCGTTGATAGTACTTTTTCAGTTATTTGGACTCAAAAATCAAACGTCTTGACCGATTTTGTATCTTTTTTAATAATACAGGCGTATACATGAGCATAGCATTTTCTTGACGCTAACATTAATAACTTAGTAAGGTAGGTTCTACAAAAAACACCATTTTAGATATTTAAGTGTTTATTCCTGTAAATGAGAGTTTCTGTCACACGTGCCAGTTACAGTCAACGGAGGCACGTCGCCGTCACAGACCAGTAAATATAGTTAACATCATGAGTAGTTGTTTAGTGTGTATACACAGGTTTACATTTCGAGCGCGTGTGCAAGCTATGCAAATCAAAAGCCCCATTCAAATTATTCAAGCCACTGGCGCCAGTCAATCGTATCGTGTATCCGAGGCGTAAATCATGCATAAATAGTTAAATATTATTATGTAGTGAAACTAATTCTTAACTATCAATTTATGATTTGCCTTAATCTTTAACTTTTGATTTCACAACGGTTAAAAAGTTTTTATATAAAAAAGTATGAATCAGTAGGTAAGTTCCGTGGCATTGAATAATACACAACTACAAATCAAATAAAACAAAGATTTTTTCCAACGGATTTAAGTGGTAATACTTCTTGGTGCTTGTTATTTTGATTAAGTAATATGTATTTTTTCTGACTCGCGACTCCTAAATAATAAAAATAATTATGTAAAAAAATATTAACCTGACGTTTTTACGCTGGAGCAGTGCAGTATTTCTTTTCCTATCATAACATTTTATCGTGTCATAAATACCTACTCATCTCATGAATTCGTATAAAAATATAATAATAACTATTATAATGAATTAACACTGGCCAGCGCTAAGCCGTAAGAAAAACAATGACAAATCAGCATTTCGAAATTCGAACACGAACTATTTTAAGATGGCGTCTCCCGAACAGTCCTGTATTTATGAGGATTGGCGAATTACGATCCAATAAAACGTGGTGTCGGCGACACGCGGGAACTTTTAATGTCTGCTTAATTGATTTAAGCTATACATTATACTTAATGCTATTGATTACTCGTAACGTCCTTTTTATGAGCGAGAAACTGAGTTAGCCTGCATGAGAAAATGTTAACCATGGGCACAAAGCAATGATTACTTATAGCTGAATAAGTCTCGATTACCTATAGTTTTCTATTTTATCTTTTAAATTACGCGTAGAAATTATAAATATCAAGACGCGTGAAATGTGATTAGGTATATGTTTTTCCATGCGTAAGTATAAAAGAGATCAACTGTTGTATGTAACGGCACTCCTATATTATCATTGGGAATCAAGAATAATTCCAAACAATTCAGTCAGTATATTAAGTACATAAATTTGTCACCAAATGTAACAATTAGACATTTTAATTTTGTAGTTCAGAAGATTAAAAATTTGTATTACATTATTTAACTATTTCCAAACTTTACAATCACACATATTATCATATCTACATATTTATAAAAATAAACTAAGCACGGCATTTAGTGTGGTCTGCAAGCTGCAGCTACCTCACGTCTTATCCTCGGCCATCCCTTTATTTACTTTGTACTTAAACCCGTACTATATCCTCTTGCCCTTCCATATTTTCTCAGCATTAACTAGAGATTTGTGGCCGAGACTACAAATCTTGCGCGCGGGGTTATTTGTAGCATAAATAACCTTCTTAGTGGACAAAATTTTCTGTTATAATTCACAATCAGACCTTTTCGAAGCGGCCGCGCATTAATCAAATGTATGAAACAGGTTTGTATAAAGGCGGGTTACCTAAATAAAATAATAAATAAGGAGTTGGTATGCCGTGAGATTTATTTTGTGGAAAAAGACGGTGTCGGGGTAAGAGGCAGATCATGTAGCGGTATGTTTATAGTTATAGTCAGCGGTGTCGAGTCACAATGTACGATTCTAATTAATGCTTTGCCCTTGTGAGGAGATATATTGTTTGTGACAGTATATCTTACATTCCAATGCATTTTGTTTTGTTTTTAAACGTTGATTTCATGTGGAGAATTTGCGTGATAAGTTACAGGTATTCAGTTAAATATATAGACAGTCATAGGTACGAGTGGGTATCTTTTATAATGTGTTGTGAAATTCTTGTGTATTTGTTTCGTTACGTGATTTATTTTCGGTAATGGAACGCAAAATATATCCTTTCGCAATAATGCATTTACTACGAATCCACAGCCTGTATATAGTAGTATATGCTCGATGGCATATACATCCCATACCTCTACGGTTCAAAAAATAACTTAATTTAACCGAAATATACAAACCTTTATCAGATCGGTCAATTACAATAAAACAATGCGAACGTGATGTACTTTACATCCTGAGCAACAAATCTGATCTTTATCTCGATGGGAAAGGTAAGGCAGTCACCATTAAAAAAGATGAGCCGTACAGGTACAAGAGTGACAGTATAGCTCTCTGTTTGGTGACAATACCGCCGAGCATAATGGTATGGTAGCCAACTGACGGGTGGTGCCTTAACGCCCGTTGTCATGGAAACACGAAGGGTGGCTAACCTGCCGACATATATCGACCCCGACAAAAAAGGGCGCATCCAACCTCTAATCTCACACGGATTTAGACTCTAACCCATAAACCGGAAGGTACAATTTGACGCACCATCAAACATCGCTTTTGCCTTTCTCCTTTATGGCATTATCGGGATGCGTGTATTGTGTTTCGGGTTCCATCTTTGCCTTTTAAAATTAGAATAGATATCCCTATCTCCCTCTCTTCTCGCGCTTATCTCCTTTAACCGCACTTGTGTAATTATTCCTTTCTCTTTTTATGAGATTTTAAACAGTTTAAAAGTTTTTTGTTGAAATAAGAACATCCATAAATGTTATTGTGGCAGTAAAAACGCAGTTTTGGTAATTTATTGCTCGTGTAAGCGCGGCATTGGACTTTAGGTATAGTTGTTTGATTTACTGTTTGCCGTTTTTAGTAACTTTGTAACACGCCAAATGAAACATGGGCAGGAGTGTATTTAGTTATACAAAGTTCTAAAACACAGACATGAAATAAATTTCATTTCGCTATAAATGACATTAATATATAAGAACTGTAAAATCGTGTGATAGATTTTTTTAACAGAAAAATATTTCTTTCATAAATAGTCTGCATTCTAAACTTTAAATCAAGGTAGCTATGTATTTGTTGTTATACTAACTTCAAATTATCGATCTGAATCGATTAAGCATAATTGAGACGCAGCATTGAATGCTTTTTATGTGAATCGACAGCTATTCTATAAACACAAATCAAAACGATGCGAGTTTTAAGTATTGATAACCAAATACAGATAGGTATCGCCCACATTTGAATGGTGACACAACAGCGGTCACTATTCAGTTGGGAATTAACATTTTAATTCAACGAATTGGTCTGTATTTAAATGTTTTTAATTAAGAGTACAAACTCGTGATTTTTATCGATACAGGAACTTTCAATCGAGTTTGACAGTTAAGAGTTTATTTTCGTTATTAATTTGTGAACAGTGAATTTGTTGCTATGAGTAGGTATTACAGTTCTATGATGTTGCCAAATGAAGCAAATCAACTTCTCATATTTCCTAAATTATAAGTATAATAATATAATGTTGTGTTAGCTTGAAAGTAACATTACAATAAATCACATTAAATTTTCTGAAGCAATTAAAATAAATGACATCATTTATTTTTATAAGCTCTTTAATACTTTAGAATATTAATCTAATTTAAGAGTTAATAAACTTTAAAAGTTTCATTCGACTGTTTGAAATAGTAGGTACTATTTTAAAGTGTCCACAACATCAATTAAAAGAATCCATTAGTCGTATCTACGTATACCTTTTTAAACTTGATCAGGTAAGGTCCAGCCTACACGGTCGAGCATTCCAACACTCCGTTGGTCCGCTATCAATTTTATACGCGATGGGAAGGCTATTTATCTTACCTTATTTATTGGCTGACTCGAAAACCAGTCCTGAGACCCGATCGCTTTGTGGACTCGGCATTTACCTGTCTATGTATACTGAGCTTAATGTGCACGTATGTGAATTGTGAGAATAAACTCTGTGCGTTCGCGCTGAGTAATCCGGCCTAAATGAACCGGTAACATTTTTAAAATATCCACGTATGAGTTTTGAAAGGGTTTACAACTTTCACGAATTCTCAGAAAGCGTCGCCGTGGCGATGGCGCGACAGAATAAAAGGACACCTTACAAAGAATTAGAAAGTTGCGCAACCCTTTTTTACGCATCCCTGACTTTTTTGTAGCGATTCCTTTTTAGAAAGGACACTACCTATTGTTCGCGGACCGTTTGCTCGTAACCCTTTCCGTTACTCTCCGCTTTGATTATATTGTTTTTACTTATTTTTGTTGTTACATTCTAGTAGTGCTCAACCAGAGCAAAAACTCAGCAGCTGGTATTGCTCTCTGGGCAAACAATTTCTAAAAGTTGCAAAGGAACAAAATAGCAATTAATCTACATTGGCTGGCCTCAGTAGCGGATACCTCGAGAATTAACTTTAGTGCTGCAATAAAATATTAATGATCCATTAAAATCTAAAATGGTATAAAAGTGAAATTTTAATGGGTTTTACTCGAAGGCTCTCGCGAATTCGTGCCGCCGGATAGTGATATACGATGCAATAAATCTATCACATAACGTTAATACAACTATAAATTAAGTTATTGCAAATATCGTGTATAAATAGAAGTCAAGTCGATAATGTGAATAATGTTATTTTATGTTTGTTTTCAGGTCCGAACGGATGTCCGAGGCGACGAGGGCGGCAGACTTACACGAGGTTCCAGACTTTGGAACTGGAGAAAGAGTTCCATTTCAATCACTACCTGACCCGTCGACGCAGGATAGAGATCGCGCATGCTCTCTGCCTCACAGAGAGACAGATCAAAATCTGGTTCCAAAACCGACGCATGAAGTTAAAGAAAGAACTGCGGGCTGTAAAGGAAATAAACGAACAGGCACGCAGGGAACGAGAAGAACAGGACAGAATGAAGCAACAGCAACAAGAGAAGCAAGCTAAGCTGGAAAGCCAGCATCACGGTCACCACGTAACCCACCATCATGACCCGATGAAGATGCCCATCGACAAGGGTGCCAACGACCTTATAAAAGTGAATAAGGTCCCGACGTAAGGTGCGCGCACCGGATAGGCGATCATGACTGATTCTGTATCATATAGTGTGAATGGAAGTGTTGCGTCCACGGGGACCTGCGACGACGTTAGTCGATTCGTGTATCCACTAGTTTTATGTTAGCGGTTTGTGTGTGACCTCGCGTCGAGCCGTTCGGTGACTTTTATTTTTGTAATGTTCCTTTAGTTCGAAGGACTTGCCTCCGTGTCAATGGCTGGCTGGACAAGTTGGTGATGTGCTTTAAGCATTTATTATTTTGTTGCCATAACCACACCCTTGTATTGCAATAATATTTTTACTAAAATTTACAAAAGTTAGTATCGCTGTAAGGTTAAAATAGGAGCCCGATTAAACGTCGGTGTTGTTAGTTAAGATTTTAAATCTGTGAATCTCATAGTATTTATTGCTACCACTTACTCTAATTCATTATGTTATATTATTTTATATTAATAGATATTATATTATGTACATTTTGATGTATATTTTATTATTTGTTCGCTATTAGCGGACCGGTTATGTTTTGAGGTAATTATTTTTATGATTGTAAAATTTGTTGTACTTTTTCAGTTGACTTAAAAATGGTTTCTTTTACGGTTTGTGATTGAGTTTTGGAGGATTTAAGTCAGTCAATTGTTAATTTGAGTGGAATTTATAATTATCGAATAAAGTTATTAATATTGCCCGACGTTAGATAAACATACATACATACCTAATGTTATTGCAGTTAGAACTTAATGAGTAATTAAAACAAAATACGTATGGAAGTACAATTGCGAATAGGTCTTCGTCGTAACTAAGGTTATGTTTTATATTTCTCTCTTCGAAAGTAATTCATATATAAATTTAGAAGGTATTTTTTGATATTTCTAAGATAAAACACCGTGTCCATAATTATCGAAACAGAATGAAACAATGTGAACAAAAAATGGCGTGGAATTGCAATCGGCAAGTCCAACAATCTTCGAGTCATCTCATGTTCAAAATTATATACGTAACGATGATACATATAATTAATTAACAATAATGTGACTAATTATAAATTTTACACGTAATATTGATAGTTGAATAGAATAAGTGTATAATATGATATAGGTTGTTAGGTTCGACTTTTTATGAATTATTGCTAAGTCTTAGTTAATATACAATATAAACCACTACCCAATAAAAAAAGTCGAACTCACGCTATTATATGAGAATTTAAGGTTCCTTTTGCGAAAAACAAATTATTTTTTGCTGTCTCTTTCTTATGTAGAGACAATGACAGAGTAATGTTTCCTGCTAATTTACGTATGCACATTCAAATATATCGGTTCCAGCAATTTTGTGCATAGGTATGCTTACTAACTAAACTGCGCTCAATAACAGCATTTTCTTTAAAATTGAAGCTAAATTTAGCATGTTTAATTTTATAAATAAACTATTTGCTTACGATTCCGTACTGTGCCAAAATATATATATTTAAATAATATCACGTCTTTTTCGATTTCTTGCTTCCTATAAAGCTCGACCAAATTTGTTTTAAAAACCTGAATACGTAATCCGATCAAAAATTATAATAAAATTAGTGTTGATAGTCACCATTATACGTAAATTAATGTCAGGGTAGAATTAAAAAATAAATTCTATTGATAGTATGATAAAATTGAAAATTTCGCTTAATTTTTCGTAAATCACGTCTCAAAATCTGTCCACTTTATTATTCAAATATTTGTAGCTGTCGTTATTATATCATTAGAAAATTAACAAGTTCTTTTATGTCACAAGCAATAATTAAATATCTTTAAAATCTAAAGTGTAAAATATAGATTTATGACAGTATTTACAAACTTGATTAATAACAACTTTAACTTTCGTTTAGTGACAAATAAGTACAAGTTTTGTACAATTTAATATTTTTAATTTAACTAAAGTCATTGAGGTAAACGGTGCACTTTATTATAATTGACTCTAACTCATTTTCCTTCCATTGTATTTTTATTATATCTTTTACTTGGTACGTGCAATATATCTTCATAGACGTATTCGCCGAAGCCATATTTCATATAAGTTTGCGTAAAAAATGTTGTCGTTAGAATAACAGTTCATCCCATCTTATTTAAACAATAAAAAGTAATCGAGAATTGAAAATCGAACAAAATGTACTTAAGTAATCGTTTATAAGTAGGCTTTATAAATTATAAAATGCATAGATTTAATTGTAGACACATATAATAAACGTTAAGCGTAAAGTCAGAGGTTAGTATTTGAATTAAATACCCGCTTTAATAATTTAGTGATGTAGATGTTTGTTCACAAATGTGGAGTTCGTTCATTATTAAAAAGTTCATTCGCGTTAGGAAGGTTCGATCATGTTAGTGCAATTCGTTCATGTTATATTTTTCCTGAATGAGAATGTTAAAAAAATACTTTCACAAAGAGCAACGTACTCACTGAGCATTTGGCTGGAGTTGAGTTTGAACACATTATGTGTATACGAAATTATATTGTTATCATTGCATTTTTTCGTTTATAGCTCAGTTGTTTTTTTTTTTATATTAGAAAAATGCAAATTGTAAAATTGGATAATTAGATGCTTATAACACAATATGTATTGTTCAGCATATTCCTTGTTTTAAATTAGTAGTCTACTCATAATAAAAAATGCATGTCCAGGAAAGTACTGTTAATTGCGCATAAATTTACCGTAGTGGAATAGCAAGGATTTTTCTAACTAATGCTGTTTTCAGTTAAAAGATGTGTTAGTAAGAAAAAATCATTAAGTAAACCTACCTACCTTTTGGCTACCTATCTATCATTTGGTTTATGACCTGTTAAAATAAAGGTCCTATTTTTTCCAGAATTTTGGTAACAGCTTTGTAGATGTGCTTGCTATAAATACAAAACGCATAAGTTTAAGACTCCAAGTTATGTCTCTAAAACAATACGTAAATCTTGTAACATAGTAACGATCTATAGGTAGGTACGAATTTGTACGTCTACTGATTTATGACAAGTTTCTTTATTGTTTCTGCGTCGTAAAGTACTGTAATTCGCTTGAAACAATGAGCAATACGCTAAATAGATTATATACGTCCTCCATCCATATTGCTGTCTTGCCATATTGCTAGTGTTTTGTGGACTGTAATGTTCCTAACTGAGCATTATAGAAAATATCAATTATTTATATTGAAACATGGTGTGAAAGCTGTTTCACGTCCTCTAAGTTTCTTCTTGTAGATATATTTCTACAAGTCAATGATCAACGGGGATACTTATGGTTTTTTTGTGACGTAAGATTATGGCAACATATTGTTTATTTTAGTTATACATTTCATATTCATTTACAATTTTATTCCTTATTGTTTATATTTTGCCTTGTGAATGGGTCAGTTTTGGAGCTATTATATATTTTTGTTGCCTTGTAATTATCTATTTATGTATAATCAGTTACGTTCTTTTCAGTAACATTTTCATATAAATGTTATTTTGACTTTAAAAGTAACAAGACTTCCGGCTCTTTATGTTATGATGTATTAAAATAATTAATCGATCAATTTTTATCTTTAACTGGTAGCTTTGTATCTATATAGGTACCTATATCTATATTTTTGAATATAGGAAATATAGGTCGTGTTAAATTTAAGTAACTGTAAATAGTTGTGAAAGTTTTATGTGGCGCATTAATTTTTGTTTATTTTTTCGTTTACGTTATGTATTTATGTATTGACATGATCGCATATAGATATGTATCTAGTGACCATTGTGAAAAGATACTTTTAGATGATGATGTTGTCTTTGGAATTGTCTTTTGGAAAGGTCGAATAATATTGGTCGGTTCATTTTTAAACAAGGTTGTGAATAAGCAATTTGAGTATATTTACGCAACTCTTACTTACCGACGTATAGTGACCGCTTCCTACATACAAATCCAAGATATTACCCATTGGTCTCATTACAGTGGTGATTAGTACACAAGTAATTGCGATCCAATGTGACTGTGTCGTGGTATATAAGCAAATAGATGGGTGATTGTATATGAAGCCCGCATTCAATATTGTAATATTAATTTCGAAAATTCAAGAGAATAAAGAGTTAATAAAATGTATAGATATTTTGACTTTATAACCCACTACTATCCCCTGAACCCAATTCAAGTAAAGTATTATGCTTTATTAAAGTAAAAATTCTAACTATTAGGTATCTCACGTTTACCTTGATAGGTGCACATGATTTTCTATTACATAAAGTATACATTTATTATCAGGTAAAATAAATTATTATCACTCCTGATAGTATGTAGATCTTTTAGTGAATCTTCCAAAGTTCTTATTCAAAATAAAGCAAATGCTAGGTACACTAAACTAATGGTAACGGACAGCCCAACCAAAGATCTCTACCTAAGTGAATTTTTAAATATAGTTATTTGATATTGTCTGTAATAATATTTTTATTACTTATTCATAAACTAGGAACCCCAGTTATAATGACAGCTTGATACATATTCAATGTTATCTTTGCCTTATCGAGTTTAATTTCTATTTCATGTAGTTGTATACCTATTCAAATGTAGTTTTTTAGATCTAGTTAGAATATCTAAATTTTCTAAAGGCCACTTCCAAAAGCAGTCAATTTAAGCTCTCAAGCAATTTTGCCCATTTTCAGAACAGTCACTTAAACTAAAAATTTTGAGATTTCCAAATTTTGCATCTGCAGGCAAAGCCGCTACGGGAACCTCTGGTATTCTTATTAGTAAAACATTCACGCAAATGGCACTGAAGTATAATAAATCACTAAAATAATGATATACCTACTTTGAATGTTTGTGTGTTATCAAATCTTATTGCCCTTAAATTTTTGAACTCTCAAGTGGCACTCGGGAAACGTCCTTATCTTCCGACAGGCGTTGTGACATAAATAATAAGAACAATTTTAATTCCCACCGAAACTAATGAATTCCCTGTCGGCAAGACGTTCTTATAACATTTGCCTGACATATATTTCATTATCACAAAAAAGTCATAGTTAAATGCCCCTAAATACCAATAACGCTCGTCGGGTCTATGTCAAAAACAAACCATGAGTTATATCCATAATATATTCCACCATTGCCATTTTCCATTCTCCACAGACACTGGTGCTGTCAAATAAATATCAAACCTACGGAATTCACAATAGGTGGGACCGAACTACAGTGGACCGAAAATCGCTTAGCAATCCACTCTCTCATGCGAACAAAAAGCTAGAAGGTACGATGAAGTGGCCCAAGCGATTCCCGATCCATGTTCAGAGCAATTTTTTGTCCCGACCTTTCGTCTAATACTTCGTCTTTATGGTTTTTGTTGATATTTTTTATCTACAGCATTACCTTTATGGCACTTGATATCTAGGGAACGATCATAGCAAATTCTAATGGCTGTTAAAGTTGCTGAAATGACTTGTTATTACCAAAACAAATTCGGCAGCCTGTTAGGTTAAGTGTTATTAGAAATAGTACTGACCTTATTTTAAGATTAGGGGGGAAGATAATGAAATGCGTTGGCATTGGTTTACTTTGCAATGTACCTTTAATATAAAAACGTGCATAGATACACTACTTGTTTTGTATTAAGACAATCAACTTCAGTTTCATACGATTGTGAAGTGTAAAAATGATCAAGATACAATTTAAAATAATAATTTAAGAAATTAGTTTTAATTCTGATTTAGTTTTATGAAAATAATCGAGATTCGATCATTATTTCAAAACATAGTTTCAATTTCAGCATTATACCTACATAGACTAGACTCAGGCTGAAAACATTTCTATCTTTTTTGTTTCGTTTTTATTTACTGAGTTTAAGTAACTGGCTATTAGGTAAATTACCCACCGTGACAAAAGTTTTCAAGTCATAGATACTGTGCAAGCTGTAGGAGTGTATTTTTAAGCTGTTATTTATGAAAATAGCCAAAATCTCATCTAGCCATCTGCCATTAAGCGCCGATGCGTCCTGGAGCATAGACTGGGCCAATTTCATGGTCTAACGCTCCCGCCCTGCAACAGAATCACTTAATACGTGACATTTATTTCAAATGCTATTTCTATTGCTATCAAAAGAAGTTTTGCATATCTGAAACTTAAAACAAATTAGATTCTTTAGGGCAATTTGCTACATTTGATGTAATCAAATGTAATAAATACTGTTGAATTATTATCAGTGATTGCATTATTAGTACTTATAAGAAATAAGTATCCAACAAGATTATTTTAGTACTAATTAAGTCTTTAACATGTCCAATAATAAAGTTGGCATCAAACATTGTGTATATAATATTATAAGACGAAAACAATAGTTATGCCAATTCTAGACTAGTATTAATATAAGTTTTGAGTACTTATATTCCTTATAGTGTTTTTATATCTATTGCTTTCAATATTTTCCCACTACACGTAATACAAACCAGACAGAATTGAACATGGCGACTGCGATCCGCTTGCAAACTATTCCGGATGCGATAGAAAACTCCATCCTTTTATTTTATTCCCTTTTTTGCTTTTATTCTATCGGGAAAATTGTTTCGTTCCATTGTGTAGGAGGTTACCTTTTTGAAATAACTTAGACAGGAATTGTAAGTCGTTGCTTCATGAAAAGATCGATTGCTACTAGAGAAATGTAAAATTTCAGAATGTAATCATTGATATGTTCTTTTTAATAATGAAACCGCAGTACAAAATTACATATTTTGATGTGTGATTGAATGAAGTCCACTTTTTCAGCTTTATGTATTTGCAATTTAGATTGATGTTGGGAAAAAATTAAACAAAACTTTTTTTGTTTATTATATATAAGAGTTTTTATACAATAGAACAACACTATCATGTCACGTAACAAACTAGATAATAGTAAGTAAACTTTCGTTCGTTTGTAATTAAATCATAAGTACTTTATATTTATAATACCTACCTTCCATCTCTAAAATTAAATAAAATTCCGTACCAAATTCGTGATTCTATGTCAGCAGCAAATTCATATAAACTCCAATAGTGCCCAATAATCATAAAAATTCTACAACACACACGTTTAAGCGAACTTACCCATGTTATGAGCCATCGTGAAAAAGCTAGCAGGATTTGTAAAATGACAGAAGTCTTAAAGTTTTACGTTCTTTAAGTACCACGTGCGATAGAAAATGAACATGTGAAAACCCCTTAGAACATTTTGTTTAAGCTGTAATAGATATGTTAACTTTATACGCGAATTCAACATTGTGGACATAGAGATTTCGTTGTACCGGTTAGGTATATGTTGTTTCAATTATATTTAAAAAGTGGTAGCTTGTCAAAGAAATCAAACATATTCTTTAGTTTAAAATGTGTTTAATTCTGTACTATAGCGGGAGTGGTTAACCCCAGCTTTAGTTATTTTTCTGTAATTTTTTATTCCCGAAAGGTTTACGATTGCCACTTTTGTGTGATGAAAAGTGACGATACAGGCAAAACCAAAGTATTCCAAAATGAAATCAATGTACTTGAGACTAGAAATTACAAAAAAACACCTAGATCATAGTTTTCAAGAAGTAGAGTAGGTGAAAGGGAGACAATTATACTTCCATACATCCATACATACATTGCTTCAAAGTTTTGCGTTTATAAAATTACTAGGATACAAATTATCCTAGAAATATTATTGTATAAAAACTGTCATAGAAAATATCCGAAAATATATAAGATAAGATTTTCCTGTACCACCTATATCCGATATGCAGAAATTTAGTTTTTTTTAATGAGATAACATCCACACAAGCATCTTCAGGTACTGTAGCGGCGTAATATCTACACAACGGTAATTAGATGGTTTAGACTTTCCTGCGTATTTTGGATGGAGGGAAAATTGAATTAAAAATGCAGATGTTTGTGGTTTGAAAACAAAAATGGCGAGTGTATTTTTCGACAGCGTACAGAGACAGGGATAGGTAATTGGGAACATAAAAATGAACCAATCAGCGCGCATTATAAAGGCATCGTGTAGTGTTCTCATTGGTTGTTTATGAAGCGATTAATAGGTGCGTTTTCCATTTCAATCTTCAACATACCCGCGGCCTTGAAAGCATTAGCTTACAACAGCTTCACTCAGCTTCCACTAGTGGACAAATCTTGGTGTATGCTCGTCTCACGATACCTGAGGGCGTCTGGATGTCAGCGACTCTTGAGATTCCGTCTTTACCAGGTATCGTCTTCACAATACGCCCCAATTGCCATTTCAATGGCGGAAGGTTTATGTCCTTGATAATAACTAGCGTATCAGGTTTTAGATCAGAGGTATTTACCTTCCATTTTGTTCTGGTCTGTAGTTCCGATATATATTCCTTAGACCATCTCAACCAAAACTGTTGACGAAGCTGCTCCACTCTATTGTAGCGTGTCAAACGATGAGCGGGCACGTCTCGCAGGTCGTCTTCACAGACTGGAGCGGTGAGAGGTCGGCCGATTAAAAAATGTCCAGGGCTTAGAGGAAGATAGTCTCGAGGATCTGAAGACATGGGTGCCAAGGGCCGAGAGTTGAGTACGGCTTCGATCTGGTATAGCAGCGTAGTGTACTCCTCGAAGGTGAGGTGCGCGTTTCCCATAACTCGGCGAAGATGGTACTTGCACGATTTGACCCCAGCCTCCCACAAGCCACCAAAATGAGGGGAATAAGGCGGTATAAACGAAAATTCAATAGATTGATTTTTAGCGTATTCAATAATATCTCTCTTACATTTTGATAAAAACTGGGCAAATTCATTATTTAAACCAACAAAATTACGACCATTGTCCGAATATATTTTAGACGGCTTACCGCGCCGTGAAATAAAGCGCTTTAGTGCAAGTAAGTAAGCATCGGAGGAGAGGTCGCTAACGAGTTCTAGATGAATAGCGCGTGTGTTAAAACATATAAATAAACAAATATAAGATTTAATTAATTTCGCGCCTCTTCCTTTCCGATTGAGTATGAGCACTGGGCCCGCGTAGTCTACCCCTGAGCGATAGAAAGGAAAACTAGCCGTTACCCGTTCTTCAGGAAGGTTGCCCATAAGTGGGCTTAATGTTTTTCCTTTAACGCGTGTACAAACAACACATTTATGAGTCACCTTCCTAGCTAGGTTCCTACCTGACAGCGGCCACCACTCTTCGCGTAATTGATACAACAATGCTTGTGGCCCGCAGTGCATAGACTGATTATGTATGTGCCTAAACAGCAAAAGCGTAAAATGATGTTCCGAGGATAGAAGTATTGGGTGTTTTTTATTATAATTAAAATCAGGTGAATTTTTTATTCTACCACCTACTCGCAAAATATACTCGTTATCTATAAATAAATTTAAACTTGCAATTCTATTATTTGATTTAACGTTCTTTCCATTTTTTAGTAAATTATATTCATTCGTAAAAGATTCAATTTGAGATAACTTAGCCAGCATACTGATAGCTCGCTTTAACTCAATAAAAGAAATACTCCCGGTCAGCTGTTGTGTTCTATTGCGCGTATTATGGATAAATCGAAGTATGTATGCAGCGACATGACTCATGCGATTGAAATTCGAGAACCTTTTAAACGGAAAGAAAGTTAAGTCTGTTTCATTATTATTTGAAATTAATGAATTTATGACGTTTGCTTTGAGTTCCGGTAATTCATTGGGTATAATTTCATTGAGTTGCGATAAAGAACGTGAAATTGATTTGTCAAAATAAATTAAATCTTTTAGAAATGGGGGTCCCTCCCACCACAAAATCGATGAAGACAAATCCTCAATATTTACACCACGGGAAACCAGGTCGGCTGGATTTTCTTTGCCACCTACGTGACGCCAGGGACAATTATTCGTCAGTTCATGAATTTCGGCAACACGATTTTGCACGAAAGTTTTTAATAAGTTTGGTGACATGCGTAGCCACCCCAAGACAATCGTGGAATCGGTCCAAAACATTACGTCATCAAACTCACGAGTAAGTGAACTACGAATTATGTCGTAAAGTTTAGCGCCTAGAAGTGCACCACATAATTCTAATCTAGGGATACTCACTGGTTTTATTGGAGCTACCTTACCCTTAGAAATTAACAACTTTACTATCACCTGATTATTACATATAGTACGTACGTAAGCACAGGCGCCGTAGGCGGTTTGTGAAGCATCTGTGAATATATGCAATTCGGTTCGCGTAGCATTGCATTGAAAAACATGGCGCGGAACTTTAATAGTGCTAAGATAAGACAGGCTATTAACAAACCGGTTCCAAGTATGTATAACGTCAGTAGGTAGCGGGTCGTCCCACTGTAATTTTAATAACCAAAGCCTTTGTAGCAGAACCTTTCCTATTATTACAAGCGGACTCAACAATCCCAGTGGGTCAAATATCTGCGATATTGTTGACAATATTGTGCGTTTAGTGACTGGATTGTTGGTGTCGATTTCAATTTTTGTATTAAAATTAAACTCATCAGTGATATTACACCAGCTCAAACCTAAAGTTCTACACTGATTATAATCACCCAAATTTAAGTCTCGGAACGTACTATTCGATGACGTCAATGACTCATCGTCAAGTTCGAAGTTAAAAGTCCACTTGCGCAGTGGAAAGCACCCAGACTTGAGTACTTCGGCTGTGCTTTCACAAATCTTTATCAATTTGGATTTTTTCTCACATGAGGTCAAAAGGTCGTCTACGTAAAAGTCATCGCGTATAACTCTTTTTACCTCGGGGTCAGTACATTCATCGGCTAATTGTTTTAAACATCTGACACTAAGATAGGCAGCCGAGGCATTGCCATATGTGACCGTGTTAAGTCTATAGAATTCGAGCGAGCTAGCTGGGTCATCACGCCATAAGATGAGCTGCAAGTCGCGCTGAGACGGATCTACTAGTACTTGTCGGTACATCTTTTCACAGTCTGCAATTGCCGTGAATTTAAACTGCCTAAATCGTAATAGGATTCCGAGCAAGTCTCCTTGGATAGGAGGCCCTACGAGCTGTATATCGTTAAACGATTTCCCACTACTTGTTGCAGCACTGGCGTCGAACACAACACGAAGCTTCGTAGTTGTGCTGTGCTCTCGAAATACACCGTGGTGCGGCAAGAAGTAGTGAGGGTCCGTGTAAGAACTAACCTTAGTCATATGACCTAGATCAATATATTCGTGTATGAAATCAGAATATAGTTTTTTGTAACTATCTGGTGCGCGTAATAATCTTTTTTCCAGAGACAGAAAACGACGCTCCGCCTGTAGGAGTGAGTTGCCGAGAACGTCGGGCGATTCTTTGAGTGGGATGCGTACACAAAATCTACCATCACTTTCGCGCGTAGTAGTTGTGATGAAAGACTCCTCGCATGCCTGCTCTTCATTTGTGCGCATATCCCGACGCTTGGGCATTTCCTCTAGCTCCCAGAAGGAACGCAGCTGATTGTCCATGGATTGTGTGAAGTTACATTGGACACGCCTATCATTGTGCGTAATATGATTGATAGGACCCGAAACAATCCAACCTAACTTCGTATTTTGTAAGTGCGGACCGCTTGGTAAACGCATCTTGCCATCGATAAGCAAGTCCCAAAATAGGTCCGCGCCTATTAAAATATCTATTTTTTGTGGAGTTGAAAATTGTGTATTTGCTAGCTGCATGTTGCTAGGTATATTAAAATGTGCGCTTTGTACATGCACAGCAGGCAGCGTAGCCGTTAGCTCCGGCAGAACGAAACATTTAACGCGCGTTGAGTAGGTATTTATGCGAGATTTAATGACGATTTCACACGTTTGCGTTGAATGTGAAACTACATTACCTACCCCTCGTATCTCATGAGTGGACTGTAGTAGCGGAATATCTAGCGATTTACATAAGGAATGCGTAACGAAACACCTTTGCCTACCACTATCGAGTAATGCGAAAACGACATGATAATTGTTATATTTATCGGGAATCTCGACCATAGCGGTGGATAGTAAAACCTGTTTCATATCTAAGCATTGCGTATTTGAGTACGTATCAGTATGAACATTACTAACTTGAATGAATTGACCTTTGTCACTGCGATCACAGGCTGTCCCCGCTCCCGGCGCTGGCGGTGGGGGAACGCTCGCCTCAATAGCTGCAGCCGTTATCGCAGTGTGATTATTGTTGTGAATTAAAGAATTGTGTTTTAAATTACACTGCTTACAAGGCCCAAACAAACAGTTTTCAACAGTGTGCCCGGAACGCAAACAATTTTCACATAAGTTGTGATCACTAACAATTTTTAGTTTTGATTGTAGGTCCATATTGATAAATTTATAACATGTATAAATTGGATGTTTTCCTTTGCACGCTACGCATAGAAATCTGTTTGTTTGTTTACGGTCTGATGATGGCTGCGGCTGCTTATTGTAGGAAACATTACATTGCGAAGTGTTAACTGAGCTAGATTTTTTACTTTGCGTGCTAGAATTATTGTTATCTTTGCTGTGAGATAAAGATAATGTTTCCAAAAAATCAGCCCTGTCTTTGAGAAATTTAACTAGATCATTAACCTGCAAATTAGGCTTGGAATCCGACAATAACGAACCTTTGTGTTCTTCCCACTCTCTTTCCGTCGTTTTATCTAACTTGCAAACAACGATATAGATAATTAGAGTGTCCCAGGAGTCTGTAGGCTCACCAAGAGTTTTTAAAGCGCGTAAATTGTTGATGATCACATCTATTAGTGTCCTAATTAGAGAAGGTGACTCTTTTGACAGTGGCTGTATTGAAAATAATGCCTTGATGTGACTGTGCACTAGAAGTCTTGTATTGTTGTACCTATTTAGAAGAAGCTCCCATGCAACAGAATAATTATCAGATGATATTTCTATGGAATTGATCACCTGCTGTGCATTTCCCTTTAATGAGGATTTTAGATAGTGCATTTTCTGAATGTCGCTTATGACAGTGGAATTGTGTACTAAAGATAAGTAAGTATCCCTATACTCGAGCCAGTGCTCATAAGCACCGTCAAATGTCGGCAACGAAATTGTAGGCAATTTAATCGACAATGGTTTATTAGAATGATGACATGTAGAACTATTAGGTACCTCTCCACATTTACAAAGAATAGATTCAGCTTGAGCAAGAATACTATAATAACTATCTTCGAACTGCTGACGCTGGTCTAGCTGTTCTTCGATATAAGAGTCAGGCACAATTTCCTCAATTTTCGATTGAATTTCATTAAATTCGGAAAACAGAATCTCTGCGCCTTTTGTGCGTAACTTTAAATCTACTCTCAAATCACTGGTGAAAGACGTTTGACTATTCAAATGGTTAGCAAATCTAGTCAATCTACCTTTAACTATTCCGCGTTTTTTTACTAAATCGCGCATGATTTGCTCAGTTTTTTCATCACTAGAATGTTTATAAGGAGATCTATCGCGACTTTTGCTAGTTCCCTCCCCATCTTTAGCAGCTAGCGACATTCTGGTGGCTTGCGAAAATAGGGGTACTCACGTGGCAAGAACCGACTGCGTGTGAAGACAACTGCTGCTGACAATGGCACAACCAGCTGAAGTGTCGATCTGCTTCGTGAATAATCCACTCCTTGGCACACCACTTTGTCCGATGTTTCACTTCGAAGAATGTCCGAGTTCACGTAACAAGAAGTCAGTCCAATGGTCGCTCCGTACGATGAATCGGATGTGATTTTCCGAAAAGCTCGATAAATCCGGCGTCGAATGGATCAAATTATGTAGCGGCGTAATATCTACACAACGGTAATTAGATGGTTTAGACTTTCCTGCGTATTTTGGATGGAGGGAAAATTGAATTAAAAATGCAGATGTTTGTGGTTTGAAAACAAAAATGGCGAGTGTATTTTTCGACAGCGTACAGAGACAGGGATAGGTAATTGGGAACATAAAAATGAACCAATCAGCGCGCATTATAAAGGCATCGTGTAGTGTTCTCATTGGTTGTTTATGAAGCGATTAATAGGTGCGTTTTCCATTTCAATCTTCAACAGGTACAAAACTAGGCTAACTAGGCAAAGCCTGTGCTATGGTAACCCGATGACTGATATACATAGATACTTATATACATAAATACAGATACCCAGACACAGGTCAAACAGACATGTTCATGCACACAAATGTTTGACCTGTCCGGGGATCGAACCCGGGACGAGCGGCGCAGAAAGCAGGATTGCTACCAACTGCGTCAACCGGCCAGTCAATGAGATAAGATAAGACAATTCTTTATTAAACAAACCAGCTTTAAAAACTACCACTATTTAAAAAAAGTCAATGTGTGTAGCTAGTGTCTACTATTTCCAGATTTTGCCAAATCTAATTCATTTGCAGTGCTATAGTTTTAGTGTAAAAACTACAGTGTAGCGAAGTCTGAAACGCCCCTGCAGTATCGATTTAAAGAGCGTTTATTAGCCCTCGTCCCTCCTCCGGCCTTCAACACTACTTTGGTCCGATATTTCTAAAGTTCGAACCAAAGTAGTGTTGAAGGCTTGATTTAGAAATATAGTTATGCTATGTTAGTCTGACTGCCAATGCTCCCAGTGTATAACATTTTAGTTTTTAACATAAAATCATGAAATATGACAATGGTAGATTTATTTTTTTAAATCCGAAAAAATATACATTTATTCGGGTATGATCAAAATCAATTATTGAAAATGGTTGGTTCGTTTCCTCGGATTTTAAAACTCTTACGTATATATATTAGGGCATTTTGCCTTTGTAATTTTAGCTCTGTAATGAATATAATGTAGATAAATAAATAAATATAATTGTCCAGTGCGTGTCGAAACAGGCATAGTGTAGGGCTTCGTAGCATTTTTTAACTGTTTTATATTTAATTACTTACAAAGTTATTGTAAAATTTCTTACATAACAATTTTTCTCAAGACTTTTTTTACAAGGTCTATCAACTTAAAAATACTAAAAATATTATTGTCTCATGGTTTAGACATCCTAGGAGGGTAGGGACAACATACAAATCTTTTACAATGCCCTCGACTTGAAAATGGTATAATTAAATATATATGTACTTATATGAAACTCACATTGAATTGAAATTAGCTAAGTATTCTGTGATTGCCCATAATGATGTGATTTGTGAAAAACAATTCAACTAAACTTCATACATATTTGGGAGCTAGCCTTAAATTGTTATCAGAGAAGTTTCCGTTCGATATCGGTTACGAACGTCAGGTTTCGTACGCAGCAATTATTTTATTATGCTAAATCTCTCCACAGCGACTATTCGTTAACTATACCTGTGCAAAATTACACGCATTTTGATCTTAGTAGATATAAGGGTTCGTTGTAACACGACAAAACCCTAAAACTGGCTAACATTATCGGGACGTAACGAAATAGATAAATACTAAGATTTTGTCAACAGTTTATTTTTGAAACTATTTGATATGGAAATAAAATGCCTTTCTGATGAACAGTTTCAAATTATAGATATGATTGTGCATGTTTTTAAGTTCCAAAAACAATGAGGTAAAATCAAAATGTCCACGTTTTACCTTCGCGTAATGTAGGTATGCTACGACTGACAAACACAATTTTAGTTATTACATAGTACTTACTTTACCAATTCCATAAAAATAAATATCTAAAATAATTATATCATAGATAATTTCATTAAAACCACGGTCTTAAGTGTATATTTCCAGGTCTACTTCGCATTTATTTTAAACAGACACGACTCTAGTTATACGAATATTTAGAAATCTTTGTAACGGAAAATAAAGTGGTTAGGTGAGTTTTACTTGTTACTCAGATTAAAAATCATAAACAAAATTAACAATAAATAAGAATGTTGTGTTTTTTAATCGCTAAACGTGATAGATTTATTTCTTGCGAGATCTACTAAATATTTTTTAATAAGTAAGACCTTTCTATTTATTTAAATTTCTTGCATATCGTTATTTAGATTTTTGATAATTAAACAAGGCAAACTACTAATTTATTGTATTTTAATTACCTCGTTTAGAAATAATAAAATCACGCGTATGTAAATAGAAATTATCATGCGAACTGCCATTTTGTGATACTTTTATCTTGCTTTACGCATTTAAAAAATTAAGTAACTCTGCATTTTGCTAGGAAATAACCTTACATGATACTTTTTCTTCAATTGCAACAATAAGCAGGACACAAGAGGTTAGAACGGACTTTTAAAAAAATCCGACTGTTAAATCTTTAAACCTTAGCATGTCCAATTTCAAAACTTTACATATTTATTTTTGGCGCAAAAATCCTGTTTTTATTTTATTTTGATATACCCAGTTAGCTTCTCACGACTGAGACTAATATATTAACACCATTCACATACAAATACGACAAACCGTTTAGGCTCTAGGACGTGCCAAAGAAATATACATACATATATACATACACTCGAAAAACATAATCCTTCTTCTTTGCAGTCGGATAAAATGATGCTAAAAGTTGAGTAGAACTTAGGCAGTATGACTATGCTTACTAACTACAAGTAGGTAAGTAAAGTACAATTGGTAATATAAAATCTATATTAATATTACAGTCATAATTAGAGACGCCGTATTCTCCTAATGCTAAACACGTGTCTTATCTAAACTTAAACAGTTCTTAACATGCGAAACCTAGCTGATCCTTAACCCATTCTCACATACAGATTTTACGCTTTAAGCCGTAAAAAATGGCTTGTTAGTTTGTAATAATCGCAGTTCTTTCCGCATATAAATAATATAGGTATTCAATGGTACATTTGCTTTGCAAAATTGTAATTCTATTACGTTTGTAAGACACATGGACGGACAAAGATGGAATAATATCCTTCCGTTTTTGCCTAGTTTAGCAACAAAACATTTTGGGAGCGTAACTCAATTGGGTAAAACATAAGTTCCCTTACAAACACCCCCTAAATATGACAGAAAGAAACTTTAGCAATCATGTAGCGAGTCGGTAGAGCGCCCGCGTTTCGGGGACAAACGAGAAAACTGCTTGCGAAGCACAAATATTAGCATTTTTATCGTCACAAACAACTTGACACGTAACAACAATAAGATTAAAATAAACCAAGCCACTTTTTGTAAAACAATATAATATTCACATAGACATGATCATTATATTAGTAATGCTAAATTACTAAATCTTTTATTAGGATAATTCTTAATGTTCCGCATTTATTCAGCACGATTTATTTAAAGCAAACTCATACCCAAATCAAAAAGTGTTTATTTCTAAATGTCGTATCTGCATCGCGGAATGGCGAAAATACAAGCGCCGCCGGTAACTTCTGACCGGTAGCGTTTGGAGGACGTTATGCGACTGCGCGAAAACTTGCTAATAGCCACATTGATTTTGCAGATAGAAGCCAGGTCGGAGCGCACAAACCTACCTCTACTAAGAGCACACAACCCGATGACTACAAACTATGGCCGCCGCATCACTGAACCTACAGTGCTACGTTTAAACGCAAATACAGCTTTATAACACGCAATGTATCGCGCATCTGCAATACTGCTCGATCGTTGAGATACATGCCATCCCTGATCCGAGGTAGGTTAAAGATAGGTATAACAATACTATATTATTATTACACGCTCGTCTCTTACTGAAGCCACCGTTTTTACTTCTCGTTCAATAACGACGAATTGCCATTGGAAAGGAAAAACGTTATTATATAATATAACTAAATATAATATTACTGCCCTCGGTCGATTACATTTCCCGAAAGGAGATACAGGAATATTGAAAGAAACGGTCGAATTGTCCTTTTCCTATTGGGATCGTAATAATTTGAGGACTGTAGCAGTTTTATACAGTGTGGAATAGATTTGACTGGATGGGCGTGAAACAAAGGGATCCTATTTAGGGAATTGCTGATAGTACGCTCTCCGGTGCTTGCTCGGTAAGCAAAACCTCCTAAACAAACCTTCAGGTATTTTAGTACCACGCTGAAAGGTTATTTTATGAATATTACTAGAAAAATTATAATGTTTGCTTAAGTTGTTTTTACTAAATAACTAGATTATATTTTCCAAAAAAAAACTGACAAAAATCTAATAAGTAGGTAGCTAATAGACTATTGTAAGTGTTCTTCTTACACAATAATCATACGATTATCTATTTAACACCAGGCAAGCTCACGTCAGATTCTTATGGAAAAAAAATAAAAAATAAAGACTATTAGTATTTAAAACTGAGCATACATTACTTCAATGCTTATAACATGGTAAACATTAAAGCACCAGGTGTAGGTGAGATAAATTAGTTTCCCAGATCAGAAAGTACTAATGACGTGTAATGATCAATTCCTTATGCAATAATCAGCCAAACCTTGTTCAAAATAGGAATGAAATATTTGCTTCTTAATTTATTACAACATAACCAGCGTGTACAGTACGCAACTAAATACGTAGCGATTTAATTGAATTGTATTATGTAGCATGTAGTTGGTAGAGCCACTGGCGCAATATCGGGCACTATTTCTACATTTAACTGCTGCCCGCAAGTTACGGCTTTAGTTAGAGCGTTCTAGTTAGTCTTTTAGCAAAAGTTAAGCTTCAAGCTTAGGTAAGTAACGTCGGCTTATGTACATAAAAGCTACAAGGTTATTAGATTCTTGAAATAGTAGATTAAAGTAGACAAGCTCTTATCAAGTGTAAATAATTTTGTTCGTTGTACGTTATTAAACATCGGGTAACAACATAATTTATTATCAACAAAATTGGGACCTATTGCTGGCCACGGTGCTTCTTTACTTCTCTGCTTTGTATGGTCGTATGTAACGTAAAACCATCCAGTGATTACGGAAAATCAGCGCTAAGTAGTTATAAATTATAATCTGCTTACTTTGTTTCGACACCCAGTATACTAAACTAATGAATCTTTCTTACATTTCCTTATATTTATGAGATGGCTTACAGTACTTTCCACTTCAGTAGTAATATTGGAATGTTCGTATGGTAATTTTCTTTTGTATTTCATCTCTTGTGTGTCTACAAGTATAATTAAGTATCATCAATCAATCACTAACCACATATAATAAAGAAATCAGCTGCCTCTCAAACATTTAAAGGTTATACTTACAGTTGAGATACAGCACAAGCAGGCTTCCTCGCGATATAGATGATCCTTCATTAGAATGGCAAGTACCTACCTAATCTTTGATAATTTTTTTCCATATTTTCAAAGATTTTAGAGGCTGGATTCAAAAAAATTGTTCAGTAGACTAAAATATAAAATTGTTCTAGCGAGTAGGTACATTCTACATACTCGTTCCCATTCTAACTCTACCTCTTGATACTCTATTTTATTATTATGTAGATGTCTACTATTACGGGACCCTGATTTAATAGTTTTTTTCCTCATAATCCATACCGAGAGTTCGTATGATCTTAGCTTATGTTTAATTTTTAGTTAAAAGTTTTTTTTTGTTAATAATACGATAATACAAGTCAAGTAATCGTAACTGGAACATACTAAACACACAACCAAACTTAACATCTCTGCCCAATTTATATAGAGCCCAGCTTTTATGAGTCAATGCTCCCCTATTCGTCTTTTCTTTTTACTTGTATAGAAGCAGGGTGGTTCATATGAAATTGGTTGTTTTTAGTCAGATACCTCGTGTGTAGGGTGCAAAATGTAACGGGCTCAGGTGGGGTTGTTAATGCCAAAATTTAGTTGCATTTGGTTACTGTACACTTGTAACACATTACAATTGATTAATTTTATAATCACGAAGGCATCTGATGATTTAATTCACAAAATATAAATTGTGTCTTCCATGTCGTAGATTTAATCATTTCATTATTAATTAAATTAAGATACTTAATGTAATCTAGGAAATGTAATCTTAATTTGATGAAAATAAAGAAATTAACTGATTACCACAAAAGATTTGGACACCATTGAGCAGATGTTTCGGTCCATTTCTTTCTACAAATCCGCTGCTATCACTTGTTTATATATAGGTAACCGCCTGTTTAACTATGCAACCACAAAGTCTTATTTAACCAGTATCTGACATTTTATTTTGACAAATGATCTCTTGTATTTTGTTTAAGTACATTTTAAGGATGTTTAAATTTTGGACACTCCTTTGCAAAATACTCGTAATAGTGTAAGATTGTACTTAATTGTCCCAAAAATTTAAACAAGGCAACTCATTGACGTAAGCGTGAAAGTTTTATTTTAGAAATAGAATAGGTAAATTATATTATACGTACTCAATAATCCAAGTAGATACCTACTCTCTAACTCGTATATGAAATAACGGAATATTTATTTAAGTAGGTGCATGTATCTTGTAAGAAGTAAAATCTCGGAGACATTCCCTCTAAATTCCAATAGGAAACAGCACAAACTGTCCTCCATACAATTTTATTTCCAAAGTCTAAGTTACTGATACGAAACACAATACGAGTACGTGATACTTCTCAATGCAATTGTACAACGCTAGGGACCGTTCATCGAACGAGTTTCCTCTGTCGGAACAAAAGGTCTTATATCCATACAATTCAATCAGAATAAAATACTTTCTCGCTTCCCAAAACAAACCCAATCCCTCTCCACGCTCAAATGGCTCAACTTGCTTTTACCACTTTTCTACTTATGCCGTTTCACATCCAAGCGCGCGAAATATTTTCCACTTTACAAGCAAAAAGGCTTATATGCGAATGTGTCGCGCTAACTCTTACGACTTTTTAGCGCGGGTGTGCAAAGTCTTATCTTGCCTGTAGCAAGGTGATTTACTATAATTAGAAAGATAGCGGTGGATGCCTTTTGTTATAATTTTCCAGGCTGGCTCACGAGCGTTTTCCCGCGCGAAACTCATGAAAACGGCGGCCATTTTGTAATGTGCCTTGTTTTTTGATAAGGGTATTAAAATAACGGCGTATTCGGACGGTTCTTTGCTTAACTATGGACGGTGCTCGTTTATATATTTGTGTAGGTGGTTAGGTACGTGAGCGCACATTTTGAATGCAAATTGGAAGAGTTGCTAATGAAATTTAAGGAAATTAACTATCCTGCCAACGCACTTGGCTCCAGCTATAGGCCGGTATCTCGCTATAACGATAGTGAAATACCCTAATTTGAATATTATTCCTTTATCTAAACAAGGTGCTGAACATTCTCCGCTTTAAGGCTTACTTATAAGGCCTTTTGCTAAGAACGTTACTTACCGAAACGTTTTACTTAGCGTAGTACTGAAATGGGATAATTAATATACAAATATCTTCTTTACTGAAAAAATGTTTTATTCTTTTTAATTGAAATTTTTTTTTTGTTCTTTTTGTGTCAAAATAAATGATATATACCTACCTATAGATACAACACAATAAACTCTACATTCAAAAATTTTTATCAAAATTTACTTACTTAACTAATAATAATAATGTGGTTTAAAGAATATTATTAAACAACGAAACTAATTTCAATTGATATAAATTGCGTAGAATTAGAAATCTTAGTTTTAATAATCCGTCGCATGTCTCACGAAATCTCCTCTTTGCCCTTTTTCCAAAAATTAATAATACAATACCAGATTTCTTTCATTTAGTAAGTATCTATTGCTAGCTCACAAAAACCATGCCACATAATTTCTAATGCGCGTAATATTTATACAGTCTGTAGTTACTATAGCGGTAATGCAAATACAGACCGCGAATGGCGCCGGGGGTCGTTTTAGACGCCATTACTGAAAATTCCGCCACATTTAGGCTCTCGTGGGCTTTACATGTTGTATTTTCGTGTTATCAAGTGCTTTCCGTTTTTAATTCTAATAAATTTTTATGCGTAACTCTGTTAGGTGTGAAACATCCATTTGGATTACGGTTAATGTTACGGTTACAGGGTGTGATATTACATAAAATGTTTTATATGTTTTCCAGTAGCTATCTAATTTTAAAAGTATAGTATTAGGTAATAAGACGACTCTGTGTGGAAGCATAGATAATTTCTAATAACCTTTTAATTACTACTACGATTGGTAAACATTTGAAGCAGCCAAAAAGCTTCGCAGGATTGCTTTCAAATTATTATTTTAGTAAGTATCCTATAATTATTATTATATAGTATTTATTTATCTGTGTATCCATTTGTATGTATAATTTGTTCATTTATCAAATATGTTTGTTCAATGTAATGTTTTAAGGCCTCTCTAATTTTATACTTATTATTTATTTACGAACATGGTTGGCTGGAAGAGATCAGTTTAAACGATAAGGCCGCCATTAAGAAACCTGGTATATGGATCTAAATTTTACTACATTAAAACAAAAATTTAAGTATTTTTTTAACAAATTCCATTTTTTTAACTCAGCGAATATATGTCAATGCAGCTTGTAAGTACAAGTAGAATCATCGTTCTTGTGTAACGAACAACCATAATAAAATATCACTAATAACTAGACAAAGCAATCAAAATGTAAATATTTGTCATGAGAACTATTCAACTAACAACTAATATTAAGTTATCGTATATAAATGAGATTTGTAAGTTAAATTTTAAAAGTAATTATTAATTCAAATGTAACAAGACTTGCCTGTAACGAACGTTATTTAAAGGTCAATAAATATTACTTTACTTTACTTTACTATATATATGTAAGTTTTTATTTGTTATAGTTTTTTATTGTTAAGCTGGTTTTATCTTATTTTATCCCACGAAAATTAGTCTTAACTTTCTAACACTTACAAAAAACTTTATATTTTACCCGTTTCTAAATACACGCAATCCATCCAGTAAAATCATGCGAGCTCAAAAAGCGAAACTTCCAGTAAAGCGGTGCGTTTTTATCGATTTTACTGTACCCAATGTAACAGCCTTCCGATGAAACTGAACGCGTTGAAGTACTTCTATTTTATTTGAGGCCAAACGCGACGATAATTTTTTTAAAGAAACGTTTATAGGTACCTCCTGTATTATTTTAATATAGGTATACTATGCCAATGACCACTGTTCTGTACTTCACATAGGTAAAATTATAAATATGTGAACAACAGAGATGTTGGTATCAGAGATTCTAGAGTTGTCTGTTCAAATGGCCTAAGATTGTTAGGTATCTAAAGAATCGCAATCGAGATATGCAATTTGCTCGTAAAAGCATTTTTCAACGGCTACGTTCAGCATTCATAGAATAAACGTTTATCCATAGAAAGTACGAAAGACATTTTTTTTCAGCTTTAGACGCATTTAACGTCATTAAAATTTCTTTTTATAAGTACCATCGTTATCTTATCAACTAAATATATCGAAATCGAACTAAATACATCTATTTTACATTAGAGTATGTTTATTCAACTTTCCAATTTTGTCCCCAGATGATGGATAAAAAAACCTTTTATCTCTTGCCCATGTAAGTCCCTAGTTTGAAATACTCTATATGGATACCTACCCATATCTTTGACCTGACCGAGCAGACCGTTTTCCAACATAAGTGATTGCTTGAATTAACTTTATCTAATAATGCTACAATTGCATATCTTGCCTAATTATATTTTGAATCCCGGTGGTTACATTCGACGAGCCATTGTTAAAGAGTGACTGACCATGTTATTAATACAGAGAAGGTATAAAACGTACAGATCTGCTAAGTAGATACCTACTCTAATTTATCTTGATTCAGTCATCCCCACTACTGCTGATAAAAACCTTCCTACGTCCTCACACCATAACCTTACATATTCAATTGCATGGAAAATCGACGGGATTTCTACGTACCCTCCGTATCACTCTTCTCTTTCACTCTCGGGAAGAATATCTACGTTAGAAAGTGATAAAAGTTACGTAATTGAGGGTAATGTAGAAATAGTTTTAGTCTAGACGGGGTTAGAAATTGCAAATTACTGGGTTTAGTCGACGGTTTAAATATATTGTAATGAGTATTGCGCACACGGTTCTTTGAATTTATGTGGTCTTGAGTAGTGTGGGAATATTGCCTTTTCAGCGATTAAAGCAATTTTAGTTGTAATGTGCTTTTTGCGTAGGTACTTACCTAAGTCTAAAATAGTTAAGACTAAGATTAGAAGAAAAGATTTTTTCTCAGGGTTTTAACGATTATTAGTAGTTTTATGGTAGTTTAATAAAGGAGGGGTTTTACAAGTCACAAAGGCAATTATCTACACAATAATATACATTATCTCAAAAGCTCTTAAAAAAACTACTACTACTTTACTGGTTACTATTTTGCAGGTTAACAACAATGTTAAAAATAAGGTTGTATGATTGATTTATATATTAAATTAATTTTTATTGCAAAAAAAAAACCTATTGTCAATGACTTTTTTTGTAATTATTATTTTTATTTAAGTACATACAGTTATTTTTATATTGCTAACTTTCACGAGTATAATAGGATAAAATAAGATAAGACAACTCTTATTAAAAAAAACCAGCTATAACACTATTTAAATACAAATAACCTACTATTTAAATAGGACACCTATTGCTATTAGGTAAGTAAGTATATAATAGGTACATTTACAAAATTACCTATACTATTCCATTTTCCTTCGTGATCATGGCTCTGAATATTTAAACGTATACCTACATAGAATAAAATTTATATCTTTCTACTAATGTTTCAGCATCCTGTAGACAAGTCAAAACATCTCGCAGGCATCTCACGAAGTTGCAAATAGGCCGTAAAAGTACGCCATAATTTAAACATGGCTCTCGTTATTTTTATGACTATCCACCGCGACGTTATAAATGCCGTCAAATGTTACCTACCACCTGCGGTCAACTTAAAACAAATACAGTACAATATCCACCTGCCAACTTTATGCCCCCATAAACAGCACAAGCACCCATAAAAGCATTATTACCTATTAATTTCACACCACATTAGCGGAACTCACAATAAAACTCGGATATTTAGTTCTGTGACAGTGATTTTGCCATTTTTGATTCTCAGCGCCATCTACCCGCCCGCGGCGGAGTCTCGCAGGAAAAGATTATAGGCATTATACGACCGAGTTTACGACGTCGTAAAAGTGCGCCGTAAAACCGAAGGGCACGCACGCCCTCTGTTAATCGTTCAGAAACCGATATTGCGGTGAGGCCTCGAGATAGATTACTTTTAGGAATGTTAGGAATAACCTCTTGGCGTTTGTCTATTTATGGGCCCGCACTGAATTGCGAGGTAGGTACGTAGGTACCTTGGCGCAACTCTCTCCGCTCGCCTCAATTCCGCCTGCTTGCCATAATTCACTCGAGGCAGTAAAAGTGTAATGGGTTGTTTATGTAATCTCGATGTATAAAATCAATCTTATTATCTCCTTTGGCTCGGATTATGGGCAGCAATCTAGTTTAGGGACTTATCTACCTGCTTCCAAAGTCTCAATGTTATCCAAGTTAAGGTATGCAGGTATTTATATATGTAGGTACGTAGGTACATATTAATATTGATTCAGTCTAGCAAATCGTAATCGTACAAATAAGCAACAATTAAACAAAATTTTGATTTTGTCAAATAGTTGCTTGTTTAGCATAAGACTGAATTAGCATTAAGTACCAATATGAATACCTGCATACGCCTTTGACTAGATAGGTCAGGCGATAGTCCAATAGACTTGTTAACACAATAGCCAATACTTAATGCTTCTGGTGCAAAGGCTCTAAACATGTAATAGGTACATGCATACATATGCGCATATGACCAGCTAGACAAAGAAAACTTATCCAATGTAAGTAATCTTTTCCTGTAAAGTTATGTCGTGCCGATTCCTGTCTTTGAATGTAGGTACTTCGATTACTTACTTACCTAAAGGAAAATGCCTAATACTTAGATACTGTTCCTTTCAATAGAAGTGACTAAAATTTCTTAAGCTTAAAAAGCTTTAAATCCGTCTACACTAAATTCAGAAGCTAGGTAGATATGTGAAGGAAGAGTAGAAGCGATGTAAGTAAGTACTTATACTTAAAGAATAAAAATATGAAAGAGCGACATAACACCTTGGAATACCTAAGCAGCTTAATTTTAGCATTTTGGTGACGACTCTGCCCAAAACGAAGTTTTTAAACCCAGAAGAAAGAGCACAAAACCAAAATGAAGATTTTTGTAAGAAATAAAATTAATTTACCAAACATTTTTTAATTTTGAAATTTGAAATTGAATAAATAAAAGTGATGATGATTAAACGTTTTAATAAAAAATCATAAAAAGTTAAGAACTTCAAACATTTTTTTTCAAGACAACTAGTCATTGATTGACCTACCTACACCAAACACGATCACGAAAGTCAGCGACACTGTGGCTCTCGATGGAGCATGCCTAGTCTGAAATACACTGGCTCTTAAGGAAGTCTGCCGAAACACACAGTTAGGTGCGAGATACAGATTTTTTAACTCGCAAATACCTAAATACTCTTCTGAAGCCAGTTATACCTAACATTTACGTAACATTTCCAAGAGATACAAATCAAACAAACTAGTCACTTATGTAAGGGAACCATTTAAACTTGTTACAATTTTATTGTTGCACCCTCACAGCCGTTAAACTTTTATTGACTCGAATCACCATCACTTTAAAAATAAGTAAGTATACAAATTTACGGTCACTCAAAGTGGTAACGATTATTCAACACGTCGTATAAAAGTTTTACTGCAGTCACAATGTAAACAAAAGCATCGATTTCGAAGATTTTATATCAGCAATACTAAGTATAACCGAGCTTCAATTTTCTTATTTCAGTCATACAACTAGGTATATTTTGAATACGTGTTCTAGTGTATGTGTGATCATGTAGGTATACTGGTGGGTTTTATATCCTAGTAGTCATAGAAATACTTACTTATTAGTTTCTAATAGATCATTATAGATAATTATACTTACCTATACTATGGTTTTTTCTTTGTCAAATTTTTGGAATAAGCGTTGGGTAGTTCTATTATTACTTAGTGTCGCGATCCTTACTTTGTGAAATCATAAGGTTCATCACTAGGTAACCGAAGAATCTCTGCTTCGAATCAAGCATTAATTTATTTTGTTTGTAAGTGTGTTAGTATAGATGTTTAACTGGAAGTTTTATACTCGGTTACAGTTCGTTGTTTCCATTCAGTCTCGACAAAATTTGGCGCCATTCAATTTGACGGTGGTAGGTGTTCACGTGTAGGTGTACCAATTGCACTTTTTTTTTAATTATTTTAGTTTGCACTTATCAGTAGGGAAAGCAGTACCTAAATGTAAATTGTAACACTAGAACGAAACGCACGTAGCGCTACGTAGTCTTTTATTTACATTTCCTCCTTCATTCATGGAGTTGTCTTACCAGCTCCACCCAATAACTATAAATATGTACCTAATCAGGTACTATATAGTATATAGGTAGTTGTAATTTTTTTTACAGACTCCCAAAGAATGAGGTACTTAAGTAAGTAGGTATTCAAGTCAACTGCATCTTTTATGTATTTATATGTTATATAGGTATGATTCCATAAAAAAAACCCTTTTTTTTGTTTAAAAGGGTATCCAAGGATATCTTACCTCCATGTGATTTCATATACATTTTAATCAGAATTAGTTCAGTAGTATCCAGGATAAGACGTAGATTTTAAATAAAATAGGTAACTGAAAATTATGTATTCGTTTCTGTTGAATTGAAGCTGGTAGTAAATTTTATGACAGTTTAGAAATGAATAACTTGAACTGTTTTTAAAGTAACAATCTTAAAAAATCTTAGAATTATTATAAGTATTTTAATAATTCTTCAATCTTAAAAAAATTTAGAATTATTATAAATACATATTTTTTTAAAATTTTTATAGTTTTATCGATTATAGAGGCTGGTAGCGCTGCAATGAATATCTATATTTTAATGATAATCTCACTTATAAGGACGTCCGCCAGTGAAAAAGTTCCAACTACTTACAAACAAAAGCGCCATCACATCAGCGGTTTTGTTTTACAGCGCTAGTTTTACGGCTCCAAGTTCACTGCTTGTTGCTTACTAGAAACCTACTTTTTTCCTGGCAAATATTATGACTTATTTGTTCTCGCTCTAGTAGAAGTGGCGTTCAACCTACAAAGACATTGTTGTCAATAAAGTTCTAAAAACATTATAACAATTAATTAGTATACTAAATTTAAATAGACAGAGAAGTATATTTTATGTATTTTAGTTATTAACAATTCTAAAATGCAGATTGAATGGTAAATGTTTTATCGCTACATCTACCCAAATATTGCTGAACTAAAATAACAAGCCGGCAGTGCAACAAACTCTGTGCGTATTTAATGCATGCAGGAATTCACAGATGGCAATGCACGCAGATTAGCTAAAGCTTGCTGCTGACCACGCGTAGTAAATTAAAAGTGTGCCAATAGATGGAGCTATTTTCAAGTATTTATTTTCTGCACGTACCTAGATTCATGATTATTAACGTTATACGATATGTATGATATTCACGATATTTCAATTTTATTATTGACTTACCCAGCCTTGTTTGGTTGGCTTTATCGCCCTTAGAGAAATACTACGAGTAGAGATGTTCTGCACACAAGTAAGCACGTTTTAACTAGGTACAAACTTACATAAGTATCAGATAGAAATTACGTAGGTATGGAGTAAAATCACATCTCACTTCATTAGTATACTCATATACACGTTATATATTCTGTTTGCAATAAAGATCTCTTCTCTTATTATTGTATCAAGTTTCATTTGCATCATTAATTTTGATTCTAGGCTTCTTTCTAAGTAAGTAACTACCTATAGAAAAATCAAATAAAGTTAAGGAGGCATTATATAACTATTACTTAGATACCTAGGTACTGCCTGAGCCAAATACAAAATTATAATAAGTAAAATTACTCTAACCGTTTACTTGGACATAGATAAAGATACAACTAACTATACCTAAGTACCTATTTACTTATTCTCTTTAATGTAGGTATACCTCTTACTACTTCAATAGGGTAATAGTAGTTACAATAAGTACTTACCAATTTCTATACTAGTGGCAAAAATCAAAATGTTTTTAGATTTTAAATCACTTACGTGCTAAAATGGGTTGGTAATTATTTAGCAATGGATTGATAAATGAGTATGTTCTTGGTACTTATTGACCAAGCAAACGAGCATCTCTGTTTTAAATTTGGATAATTTTGGTTTACATATGTACGTAGATATACTTACCTAGCTATGTTAAGAATGTTGATACATGGGTACGTAATGTCTCTTCAAAAATCTTGTTTTACTGAGTTTCAAAAAGGATTTAACAAAACATTTATTTTTATTTTTAGGGGTGATTCATCTTATGTAGGTACATCCTAACTAATATTATAAATGCGATAGTAACTCTGTCTGTCTGTCTGTTACGCTTTCACGACAAAACCACTGAACTGATATGGATGAAATTTGGTACACATTTAGATTGGATTCCAGGAAAGGACAAGGCTACTTTTTAACCGACTTCAAAAAAAGTAGTTCCCCATTATATCGATAATCCAATGTGGAACTACGCGGGTGAAACCGCGGGGCCCTGCTAGTTACATATAAATTTGATCGAAATTGGTCATGTAGGTAGTATAATTTTAATATCAAAAAGTTTTACTGAAAAATTTTTTGTGCCGAATAGAAGTTGGTGGGCGATCGAGTGGATCACTTTCTTTTCTATGGTAAGTATTAGGTACTTTGATATTCACCGCATATTATTCGTACTTAGATGTAATCTCAATGAGGATTAAAGGTGATGGCTCTTATATAAAGTAATACCGGAGAATAAATACCTAATGCTTAGTAGGTATAAGTACCTCTACTTACATACTTTCAAAGACGTAAGGACCGATTTATAGTTTTCGTGGGGATTTTTTTAGTTAGTTTTCGACGAGTTAACACTATAGATAACCTTCTCCTCCTTTCTTTAAAGTCATCTAAAAATAGATTTAGTTAGAAGTACAAAAAAATAGATGTGACATTAACATTATAAAACACTTTATTACTTAGCTATGAATGTTTTCGAAAGTATACCTACACTAGTTAAAAACAAGTTTTTGCCGTTATCGTATGCATTGCACATTCCGAAGCAATACAAAAATATATATGGAACCCTTTCTATATTGTAATCTTTTATCAATATCAGCTATAGAGGCAGTGTAAGGTTGCCATTAGATACTTAGGACATTTTACTGTATTATTGTAATATCTGATAAAAGAGAGTAGGTACCAAAGCAAAGTAGAAGGCGCTCTAAATTGAGCGTTTATACCTATACCTAAGTTTGATAAAGTGAAATGAATTTCTAATTAAATAAATATAAATAAAATAGTTTTTTATTCCTTCACTCGAAAAAATTCAACAGATATTCTACAATTTAACTTATTATTATGGTAGAGTTCATTATATTTACATATCTGTAGGTACTAACATTTGAAAATTGAAATTATTTTAAAAAATGTGAGAAGCACTATTTTGGCTTGTTGAAAGCCCCCTCCATTGCTTTCCCTTGTTCTCGTTCCCGAGCGCGACTACTCCTGGTATTGCCCGCAACTATCACGATGGCATCACCCATAGTTTAGCAGGACGTCCTCTTCTGCGCTTTTTATGAATGAGATAACAATTCATTATTGCTTTGGACCACCTTTCATCCTGTATTCTCTGGATATGTCCTGCCCATTTTAGTTTTTATACTTTCTGAACAACGTCTTTGGCTTTAATTAGACCTACTGCATAGAAAAGTTTAGAATAAAATAATTGAATTTTCTACTGCGTCTGCTTCGGAAAAAGCTAAGCTGGGGCAATAAAATTTATTCAGCTTTTTGACTAGCATTTATGGATACCCTTGTCGAGGAGCCAGTTTTTATCAGATGCCGCCATCTCGCGGGGCTCTGTGACAACTTTTATCGGCTGATTAAATCGTTGCTAGCTACCCCTTTATGGGGCAAGCGTGAATATATCCACATGGTTGTTTTTGAGATGACTAAAGATAAAAATCTGTAGGTGTCTCCGGCTTCTTATCAGCTCATTTCATCTGTATTGTTTTTGTTGTATTTCTTATTGAAAAGGATATAACAGCACGCAGATAAGAGGGCTCCGTTTCTATCATAATTAAATTTATGGCATTTACTTTAGCTGAGTATAAGTAATTGTGTTTTTGCAAGTACGGATGTCGAGATTCTAGAACTTTCATAAATTATGGAAACACACGTAGCTTTGAGTATAGGTTACCTACAAAATTATGTTCAAAGTGACTTTCAAACTTGAATTTAGTTCTATTTGATATATGAAAGCAACTTACATAATTATAAATTAACATCAACCACGAAAACTTATTAAATCGCTTTAAGTATGCTATTATCTGAGTTACCAAAGATAATATATGTATCTATAAAAAATAATTTGCGATTCAATTAATGCCAAAGAACTATCATTATTTGATTTTTCTTAGATTGTTTAGGTCTGAATAAACACTGAAGAATAGTTTATAATAGGTTAAATTGGCACTATGCAATTTTTAACGTAGTGATATGTATACTCGCATACGAGTACGCTACGTTAAATATATAGTATAGCTATAGGTTGGTAAGCGATATTTTTTATTATTAAACTTGTAAAATAAATAATTTTAATATCTAATCACAACACGACTGTTTCTGTTGTATATGAAACTAGTTACGGCAGTCTTGGTTTCGTTTTGGCATAGTTAAAGTCGCGAACTATTAAAAATAAAACCAAAATTGGTGCCACTTGCTTCACTTCTTTCGCCGCTCGTGTTACGCGATATGCCACCTCTACTTATATTATTCCGCGTCACACAACTCTCTTATTATATTTTACAAAAAAAAAACACTTTTTCTTTATGATACGAGTACTGTGACGAAATCAAACATTATCTTGGTAAGAGTAACATGAGATGAATAAGATAATAAAGAGTTTTACTCTTTATTTAAAAACCAGCAACAACACATAAAACATGACAAAAGAAAAAGTTGCTGGTACTCATAGATTTTAAATGGCTGCCTTATCGCTTAAAGTGATCTCTTCTAGGCAACCATGCACGTGAATAATAATGTCCTTAAAATATATGTTCTAGAGTATGTTGCGTGTTGCTAATATATTTTGTCAGGCACTTTTTTTTCTAAGTAGGTACATACTTAATCCTACTTAGTTACTGTATTTTAACTCTAGCCATAATAAATAACAAGGATTAAACTGGATTAATTAGATATCATGGGATCCATTTGAAAGCAAATAAAAAGGTAAAAAAGGGTATCTACCTAATTGTACCTACTACCTGAAATCTTTGATGTAATAGTAAAAAATAAGCTTTATTAAATTCCATTAATTCATTTACCCATTTTGCATGCGGCCGGTCGCTTGCTCGCTCTTGTCCCTGATGGGCCCTTCCACCTCGAAGTCCTTAGGGTCCACCTGTCGTCTCTATACCTACCTATCTGGCAAGGTGACGTGCCCATGCCACTTCATTTTCAAAGAGAAAGACAAGGCATCTGTCAAGTGTCAAGTTCGTCCTGGCTTAGATCGCAGCTCTTCTCTAACTGATTGCCAATCTCCACCTTTTCCGCACTTCTGTTGTTACTGCACGAGATTCTTTGTCCTAAGTACCTACACGTATCTATATTTAATGTTATCTTTAAATAAATGCTAGTCAGCTAGCGTTACCAGCGAAGAAAGCTAGATACTTACGCTATAACCATATCATGGAATGCGTATTCTAACAAAACATCATATAAAAACGTCGGCGATGGGTGTTTTTCAGTACTTGTTGAGTGAATAACGCGTCTATACGTGTAGCAGAAGCCACTTACTGTAATTAAATAAACAGGTGAAGCTAATGCAAATAACTAGTGATGGAAATAACTTCTTGTAGGTTTTATGATAGTTTGGTATTAAGAGTTGGCCATTAACCAATTATTATCAAACTATTATGGGAACTATTATCTATCTGTACTTAAATATATTATATATATTTATAAACCTGAAATACCTTCTCGTGTCTTTTAACCAACCTTCAAGTTAGTAGCAAATGTTCACATTAAATTATACGCAAATAGATAAGAACTTTATAATTAGTAACAAAAGGAATAATTTTCTTTCCTCTCTTTACCTAACTGACTTTATAATGGGAGGAAGATCTGAATTATCGGAATCTTTCTTTATTATATTCTATGGTTACGCTTTGACGCCTAGATTAATTAAAATAAAATTAGTTAGTATTAGTTTATAAACGGTTCCATATACTTTAGTTTAGAAATCTGTTTATTCATACAAAAAACCTATCTGTAAAAATTGTATAGGCGCCTGCTGAATTTAAGTCATTGACACTTTTTAAAAGTAGGTATTACTTCCTTATTCCTTCCTACGTGATAACTAGTAAAATTTAAAAGATATTAGAAGTACGTATACTTAGGTTCCATACTGAGAACTTGCCCAGTGTCAATTTATAAGCGACAGTTATACGAGTATGTCCCCTAAATAACACATTTTATATAGATATTTATTATTATGTATTAAGTATAGGTATGTAGATACCTACCTACCTAGTACAAAATATCACCACCCTAAATCATTCAACTCATTAAAATGAAAAATCCATAAAGATAAGCTTGAATATCTATACCAAAAAATAATGAAAATACATTTGTTTTTCAGAGATGTTATGTTATTTGAACATGTCTTTATAGTAGTTACATCGAGCCTTTTTAAATTAGTTCAATCCACTACCGCAGCTGTATCAGAATCGTTAATTAAATTCTTACCAGATATTTCCATTAGGGCAATCAAAGACATATTCCACAGATACCGTATATGGCTGCAATATATCAGCCGATGGAAAAATCTTAATTTAGTTTGAGATTTATTAGCTTTATACACATGCACACACACACGTCAGGTTAGGTTTTTGGGACCTTATCGCTATAAAATATTATTAGTAGGTATGTACAAATACATATGAAGTTACTTTCAAGTATATGACGAGTAGGTATATGTACATAACTTTCAACAAATTTTTACGAAAAATCGAATTGGTTTTCATTTTATTACGTCAGTCTAGATACTCTTAGGTACTTTCAATGCTATTTTCTTATTCATAATCATTCTTTTTCAAGATAAAATTAGCATCGGCATAGACTTAAATAACAAATAGACCGAAACCTAACTCAAATACATTTACTTACTAGTACAATACCTGTCAATGCTATCGCCTACTCTAATTAGAATGATCTTACTTATTAATAAGTTTATTACTTAAGATGAAGGTAACAAAAGCATTGTTAATGTGACAAGGTACTTTTGTATTTAAGTGAATTTAAGTACAAACCAACCATTAAGGAGCGTCGGTGGATTTACGACCAATTAATATGTACAGTCGGACCAATTAAACAGCAGTTTCTTTATTGGTATTATTGTGTTTATCGGATGTTTGGATCGGTCAGGTAATGTACATACTTGATTGGAGAGTACGCGTTAGTTATTTGTTTAAATAGCGTTACCTCGCCTAGAAGTAGGTATTAGGAACTTGTGCATAGTTAAATTTATTATTTTATTATTATTATTGAAGAGTGAAACCTACTTTGGCAGCAGTAGGTATTAGTGTAACTTGATGAAAATTATTCTTGTGATAATTGTTATATAGTTCTAAATTATCTTTTCTTATGTAAAAAAATACCTACCTATATAAATAGATAGTAGTATAGTTATCTACGTATACATGTGAGTAGAAACAAATCAAATTAGACTATTAAGTACATTTATCCAAGTATCAAGGCCGAATAGTGGGTGTTTAAATTAAATAGGAGATACCCAATTAAATATAGTAGATTTTTATCTGATATTTTTGTACAAGATTTACCTAAAAGTATACAGCAACAAATTCATTCACATTCGAAATAATCGTAATATTTATTTTACATTATGAAAGTGCAATCATACATACGAGACTATATCTAACATTATGTTAATATTTGAAAGATAATAATTTTAATAAAAACGCTTCATTACAATTTTCGAAAATACAGTCCTAAAAATACGTACCTATAGAAAAATAACAAAAAACTAATCACTTAGGCCAACGTGCCATACGTAACGCTCTCGGGGGTCAATACAACAAATTTTCAATTACCCTCAATGGCAACAAATTCAGCTCAAATGTAAATTATTTCAGTGTGTGCATTATAAATATAATTGTAGGTGTGTTATGGGCGGAGAGCGTGTGGCCAATCGCAGAGAGGTACGGAGGCTGGGCGGCGCTAGCCTGAAGAGTAATGTTGTTCCGTCGAAGCCTTCGCATGGAACGGACTGGGTCTGAAAAGCGGAAAATGCAAAGCTAGAGTTTCGTACGAGCTAAGATAGTTGAATAGGTATGCAATGGGGGAAAGGATACAAAAGGTCGCACGATGCATCTAATTAAGAAATAATTTGAAGTAAATAATTAAATTAGTTTAATTAATGTGATTTCCAGTGTTACATTTATTTTTATAAAGAAATTATATAATAGTAAACCAAATCAGTCTTAGCTAATCTAAAAAGGGTATGCATAAAAAGTAATCTTTTCGTAAGATAATGATATGAATGGTTTGAGCATTAATTTCTCATGATTTCTAATAGGTACTTAATAAAATTTCTATTCTAAGATTTAAATTTATATTACGTTTTACTATATGTACATACATACAATAATTTTCTCTACAATTAGAAATTAAGTTTAGCAAAAATTGACCAAAATTCATACAATACCTATTAATATCTATGAATTGTGAGATAACTTTCAATGCAAAACTGTATGCTGCATAAGTAGGTATGGTCACTGCATTTTATTTAGTTCGACACCCTAAAACTGATTTGCTAAAATCTTCCATAATGCCAAATGTAGTTATGTTAAGTCTAAGACATTTATATTTTACGGCAGTTCTTAGTCCGTTTTAGTAATTTTACTAGGAACTTAGTTGAATTTTTGATCTTTGTTGTAAAATGATAACTTTTGCTTGCCTACTCATTATGATCTGCAGAAATACGAGATATACATATCTGTTCACTATTACATATAAATATTAAAGCATTTGAGGTAATAAAAGTGAGTACGACAGATACTGTAAATGTACGAAAAGTGCATGAATCAAATTAATAAATAACACAATAATATATACTCGTAAATTAAAATGTCTTGTTTAAATAACAAATCTAAATATTTACTTTAGAATGAAATATTATGAAGAAAATAATTTCTTAATAGAAAATAAAACCTTTAACACTTTATCCAAACCAAAGCGTCGACATTTAGTTCACCATAACAATCAGAAGGAGTAACTTTAAGCACCTTTACTACATACAGTGACGTTTACTACCACCAAATGAGTCATAAAATTGCCCGAACGTTCACAACAGATAAATTTATCGATGAGACCGCGTCGTTCACGTCGTAAAATCTTCAAATGATATCCCATGTGTATAGTGACAAGCTATTGCGGAGATTTGATGTCAATCATTTGTGTCAAACATTTAATAAAATAGAATGAAGCTGTAATGTTTGTAGTAGAGATGTGCTACTTCTGGCACAATGTTTTATCCGGCCATTCGTTTTTTTGTGTGAACAGTATTTGTTATTAATAAAAGCCGCCAGATTTTTCATGTCAGTAAGACGGTTTAATATTAGACCACCATAAAGACATGAAAATCTGAAAACTATATAAACTTTATTTCTTAATAAAAATATGTTATTTGCTTTATATCATCAATGACGTAATACAACAAGTAATTAAACAAAACAGATTAAAACACGTTTTTGTAATAAAAAAACTTGTATTATTACCTTGAATAAAGCCGTGCCAAAATTTCACTAGTCTATCTACTGGTAAGTATCATCTTTCAGATCGTTCTGTTTGTTCAGCAGCCGCAGCTTGCAAGTAATAAGTCATTTAAGTAATTGTAATTACCTACTAAAGTATAAACCACTAAGATTAAAGTACAAGTCTGAATTGATAAGCTTAGAGAATAAAATTTAATTACTTATGGCTGGTTGGAAATACAATTAGTATGCTGATTTTTCCGGATTATGTCCGACAGCTAAAGAACATCCCTAGAAACAGTAGTGAAAGACTACTTCACCTATGCTCACGGTAGTTATAAAAACGGCTATCAATTGTTACAATGACCCCAAAATGATTTAATTCGAAATATCTCGATATTAATAATAATATGTTCATTGTTAATTCTTACTAGGTCGAGCCTCGGAATAATAAATTTGCGATTAGATATAAAGCAGAAAAGTGTCTAGAAAGATTTATTATGAAGGGGAAGCCATTTTGTTTTCCTATTTACCTGGAGTGTTCCATTGTATTAATGTATTCGAGGCAATTTAAAATCGACCACAATGTAGACGCGCAAAAAATACTATCTTTTTGTGTGTGAAATTCGATTCTGCACGTTCATTATGACTGCGTGAAACTTTCTTTTGTAATCACCGACAAAGCAATATTGTATTTCAATTTTTTATTTTAAAATGTTGTAAAGGTGACATTATGATACAATTTTAGGGAAGAAAGTACTTTTTAAATTCCATACAAGAATTTTTCACAGCGATTATTGTACTAAAATTATAAATAGAATTAAAAATTGTTTGTTGTTTATTTGTTTCCGAAACCTGTGTTTGTTAAATAATGGTCAAACAAAAGCAAAATGGGCCTTTGTATTTTTATCGTAAAATATTCTTAGCAATTCTGTGCTCCTTACGTAACTTGGAGAGGTTGAATTTGTTTGAAAATGAAATATCATGTAATATTATTTTTAACGATTTCCGAGTAGTTGAAAAAAAACCATGTTCCTCGGCCATCATCTCCATGTTATAAATAAGATAAAATTGTAGAGAAATTATCTTTATAGCCCATAGAGAGACCTGTTATATAGCATGTTATAGTTCTCCAATCAATAACCAAGACATATGATTCAAAACACGGCAGGCACCGAGGTTCAAATATCATCAACCTATTCCAAACCTATTTTCGGTCGAGACAAAGACGATTCTAAAGCAATCCCTTCGATTTATTACGGCTAAAACGAACATAGAGGCCTTACTTGAGTTTCAACATAATCTTTATGTGACCATTAATATTTTTTCCGTCTTATTTATCGAGTTCCAAAGGACCCGAGCTCGAAGGAACGAGCAGGTGGTCCCTACTTAATCAAGACGTTACCCAAAAAAATAACTGGTACCCATATTTCGTTTTTTGCCCTGAATTATAGTTTTGTTCACCGTAAGTTATGTCCGAATAGGTTTTGTTTAGTTATTTATATAAGGTATTTTAATACGATGGGAAAGACGTATGTTTATAATGAATATATTAGCAATAAAGTAAGGGATATACAAGAGACTGGTTGTGTGCAATAAAATAGCCTTATGACATGTTAATAACGTGAACAAATGCATATTTAATAGGTAAAGCCACCGGTTGTGAAATAAAAATTGAGTTATTAAAAATACGGAGTTAAAGGTTACCCTAATCTATACGATACAGATTTTAAAAATACGGCTAATAGTGTAAAATAAAAGCCATAATTTGATTTTCTTGAGATAGACAAATATATATGGCACTAAGAATAGGTACACTCGGGACTTTCAATAGATATTTAATACCTAACAAGTAATATAAACATTATTGTGTATTATTTTGACTTCAGTGTTTTTTGACGTAGTTAGCTATTGACTGTTACTTAATTTTATTTTCTGCTCATGTAATATATCAAATACCAACATGTAGAACTTTGAACACGTATTAACCATGGAAATTCAACTACTACGATAGTCAGCCCTTAGGGATTAAATTTCCAAAATCATTTCTTAATAAGTACATCTCTTCAGCCTAATGAATACACCTTCCAAATTTCAAGTCTTTAGATTCAGCGGTTTAGGTTTTATGTTGATTGTGACCTCAGTCAGTCGGTCAGACAGCACTTACTCTTTTATTTACATAAAGTTCATATTTTCAAATTATTTACCTACGTTATTATTTTCTATTAACGTTGATTACAAGTGGTTAGAAGGAACTTCAAAAAATGTCCGACTGCTCATATATTACACCTGAGTATAATCCTTAATTATTTCTATTATTTTTGATGCAACCAGAGTCACTCTAACGACTTAAACGAATATATTGACACTATTCACATAAAAATACAACAAGCCGTTTAGGTTCTAGGGCGTGCCAAAGAAATATACATAGGTACATGTAATATGTTACCCTCCTTCTTTTGCAGTTCTAATAATGTTCTTCATTGAACATTTGGAAACTACCTACTTACCTCAATATTCTGACACAATTTCAAAAGGCATTTCATCTGTCGTTCTGTCGCACAAAACATAGTTGCACGGCATCGCAATTTCAAAACAACAAGCAAAACTATTCGTTCCCTCGTAACAAGAACATAAACCTTCTGCCTACACAGTCGATCGCAATCCAGATAGAGTCTTGATTTAGACATCTTGGCTGGCAGATTTATTTGCAAGAAAGTATAGGTTTATGAAGGTATTTGGTCAGGCGACATTATTATTGGTGGACCTGAATTTATATTGCGATGTTCTAATAATATTGATTATTAATTGTATACAATCAGTTTTACTAGGACAATGTGACAGAGTAATGTTTTTATACTTACCACTTCTTTAGTATAAGTTATAGAAGCTTTATTTTAACAAGATAAAAGTTCACTGAGAGTTTAAAAGTAACGAAATACGAGTGAGGTATGTATGTATATAGTGATTTTTTTTTTAATATTTGATATACTTATATTTTACATATATTATTACTAGTAGCAGTCAACCTCAACGTTATGTGCGCCAAAATTAAATAAAAAAAATTTTGGACATTATAATGGAATGAATTAGCGGATGAATTTTCAAAAAATCTCAGTATACTCTTACACCCTCCACATTTCATGTCTCTAAGGTCAGGGGTTTGGATTCTACGTTGATTGCTAGAAAATATCAGTCAGTCAGGACTTACTCTTTTATATATATAATAATGAGTAAATATATATATCGATGGATTGAAATCCATCGGATCTCATAACACATATAACTGGCACTATATATAAAAAAATAGTTGGGTAAACTATGTCAAAAATTTCTTCCACTAAGTATAAAAAAAAATTAATATACAAATACAAAAATACTACATAATATGTTCAAAAACTAAATAATATATTCTTAGTATTTGTTGTTACGAATATAGCGGCAAAAACTACGTCATATAAGAACTATCACGGTTCATATGCCTGGTGATGGACAGACGGACTGACGGACAGCAAAGTTTAATAACCGATTCCCATTTTTACGCTTTAGGTACCCAGAAAATGAATAATTTCCGCATATTTTTTTCACATTTACGTTCATGACGCTCGGGCCCGAGAATTTTGCAGCCATACTATTCATGTTTTCTTCTGTAACTACCAATAGACACACTTTGCATTATTCCCACCTACCCACAAGCAGAATAAATACCATCTACGACCAATAGAGTGCAATAACAGTGTATCACAAGTACAGAGATGTTCATTGTCCGTGTTCAACGAGCCGACGGCAGTTACACGGTCGGTCGCGTCGGTGCTATACTTACCTACGTATACTAACTCTCTTGTTTGTACTTATACATACTTGGCAAGGAGACAGGTTGTATGCACACGGAGAAAAGTATATTCTGTTTATTTTGTATTCACAGAGAAAATATTTTTTAAATTTGTGCATATAAGCGTTAAATATTACGAGTAAATGTCACTTACCACAGTACCATGATACTGTCTAATACACTGTGATCAAAGAAAGGGTAGTCCTAAAATATGGAGTATAACTATCTCTATATCATATATTATACTATATAACTAAAATTGAAGTAAATGTAAATGAATTCTTCGAGTAAGTTAGTTATATTTTCGTGCATCTCACCGTAGAAATCGGTAATATCTATCATCTTACACTAGATGACATCGGTATACTCCGTATACTCATACGTCAATGAATGCTACTCGTATTTTTAATAGTAATTTTTCTCAGTGTTTAGTGATTTTGCAATTAGAGAGTCTGATCTAAAGGCCGATTACGTTTACTTATATTTTTGTACATTAAGTATTTTAGGTATCCTGCCTTGGATGAACTAGTAAGTAGGAGTGATATTTTCTATACCAGCGTGATTTAATATCAACATAAATGTTTATGTACCTCGTAATAGAGATGAACAAATAAATGAACTTACCTATGTAAGGATAATTAAGTTGATAAAAATTAAACATTTCTTCAGAAAATGTAGGTAAAAGCTAAAGGCATTAAGTACTCGTAGTATATTATACTAGATAGTTGCTAAGCTATTACACATACAATTATAATGGTAATTCATTGTATAGATTATAGTGAAATACGATCAAACAATACACAATACATAGAAACAATAAACATACAATTTTAAGTTAAGGCTAGGTACAATATCATGATATATTTAAGTAACACCAATTCACTTATCAAGCCATTATTCCCCTCAAAATGCAATTACAAGCATACTAACTATTATCATATTTTCTTTAGATAGGTACATTATAATACAATACTAACAAAATTACAATACCTACCCTCTTATCGCCCTCTCCTCGCTACGGGTCATCTAAAAACAAAAGTATATAACTCGAAAGTTATAGCTTCATACCAGGGGTGGTCACTAGGGAAATTTAACAGCTATTCCGTATTTGCATGGATGCTGACCCTTCCATCTATAACTCTTAATATCTCCCTGTACTAACATTATTTGCATATAATTTTAATCTATTGTTATATCATGGGAATGGACAGTGGCTAGTGGGCAGACAGAATCGTGTGGATATAATTATTACATACTCATATATCTATGTTTACTGCTGAATACGATATCTATCTATTGATGCAGATTCATTGTTATAGGCTGTAGGTTATGTAAATAATTGGCGAACATTTTAAATGACTTTTATGTACTGCCTATGTAAGTATCTAACAGTAACATTTCACAATGAAAATGAGCTCGATTCACTAATATCATAATGTAAGTTAAAAGTTCTTGTATTAATAAAATATATTTATTGTCCCACTATAATTATATATGTTACCGACAATCTGTATAATCTGTTACTCTATACAAATTAAATAAAGAAAAATTACCTATAGAATTCGTAAAACGTGTGGGTAATGTAAGAAATATCATTTACTTTATAATTTTCATAGGTACTGTTTACAATATGCGTAGTCGGTATTGTGTGTAAAAGACAAGAACAAGGAAGAAGTTGAGGTGGGAGAGGCAGACAATAATCAAATCTAACCTTTTTATATTTCCATATCCAACAATATTTTTTCCCCAAAAAAATAAATAATTTACAATGTGAAAATAAAGATATTGTTAACAAATTTCACGGATCTCGAATCTGTGGTGTTTTATTTATATTCGAAAAAATAAAGACCTAACCTAACCTAGGTCTTCACTTGTTCATTTTGATTCATATTAATGAATATAAATTAAATATTTACTCTTGCCGATGGACTAGCAGTTACTGATCTAGGTAAAGTATGTAGGTAATGGACATAACATTTCATACAATGCCTGGACACTCAAGGTAATCTATACATTACCTAGGTATTGTATAGAATACCTGAACGATATAGATTGTCTTACCAGAATATTCTATAGAAACAAAAGTTAATCAACTCTAGCAAAAGCCATATCAATTCGTAAAACTTACTACCAAATTACTCACTACTGAAAACACTCCACTATCGGGCCCTCCCATTTTATCCTATGAGGGCGAAAGGGCGAGCCAACAAAAGATAAAAGAGATATATAAGTGGCCCTTCGGCATCGCATCAAGTCGTTACAACAGCACTAAAAATATTTCAAAATGTGCTCGATGTTGCGGAAAGCGGAAGTTACGTATTTTCGTCCCTGCGCCACTCGATTCGATAGCGCTGTGACGTGTTTTTAATTTTGATATCGATTATGATAGCAATTGATGGTATACTCGTACTTACGATGTGAACATGGCTACATTCCGAAACTTACTTATTCATTGTTACCTTGAATACTTCACACTGTACTTCAGCTTAGCAGGAATTTCAAGCAAAGAGTATCAAGGTTTCGATCGTCAAATGTTCTAATAAAAACTTGGGGATTTTTCGTATCCGCTAGGGCTACCAAATAATTATATTTTTCTAAAGTTTTTCCCCGAAACAACGATGATAAGGGAGATCCGTGCCACACAGCGGGAAGATACCGATAGTTAGGTACGGAACATAAGAAATCTTCTGAATTATTTACCTATCCTAAAAATTTTATCTTTGTTTGTCAAATGACATTTACGTCGGAAGTCTCGTGTTGGATCTAATATCGCTTAAAATATCAATAACTGTGCCCTAAGTAGTTCAATCAACTAACTAGATGGCGCTAGAAGTACTATTTTCAATCTAAAGCCCTTTCTCCACGATTCATAATACATCAGGTAAGTATGTTTAGAATAAAATAAAACGTATTTATTTTCTCTTAATTCAAAAATAAAATTAAAAATGTATAATTAGAATATTATAAAAATCCATTAGGTATATGGATTATTTTTCGAAATTCCACACACAGAGTTATTATAGTCACACGCACCTACGAGTTCTAGAAATATTTTTATGACTATTTATTACTTTAACCTTCTAGCCTAAAATTCCAGCCTTCTACTATGAAAGTCTCATATAACTCATATCTAATCACACCAACTCTGAACTCTCATACATTTCGTATTCCGACATTGTGTATGTAAATGTTTTTAGGTGTTTGGGCGAAAATTATTCCAAGTAGGCAGTATCCGTGACGTTTATGGGTGTGTTGAATAATGCTTTATTTTCATGGGTTAGGTAACACTGCGAGGATAACACGTACATATTTGTGCACTAGAAGAGACCTAGTGATAGCTACACGAAAAACAACGCGAAGATATAGAAGAATATTTAAGTAAAGCTGTTCTAGTTATACTAAAGAGGTACTCCAAACCTAAGAGGAAAAATTTAATATTTTTTCTCGTATGTCTACTATCACAATATTGAACTAGGTATGTTACCTGGGCAAAAGAGTAATTTGTTTTTTATTTCATATTTTTTCCCAGAATGTTAAAATGTTAAATACGCTTGAAATATATTTAAATACATTTTTCATACTCTAGCTAAAATTTGGCTGATGATTTAGAAAATTACAACAAAGCGAGAGCTTAGACTAATTTCGATTCACATCTCCTTATTTAACTAAATTAAACTTAAAATTAATTTAATATCTTCATAAAATCAAAATAATGTCAGGCATAACTTAGCCGAAAACTATTCGTAATAAGATTGTTCAATGTTTATCAATAGTGTATTTTTTTCACTTCTTTTTGGTGTCACTGCGAGGGAACTAAAATCATTTTGGTCTTTATGGTGTGGTTCCTTCTCGCCAACTCCACATCATACTTTATATTTTTTTTCAGTATCCAACTTCTTCGTCACGTGTTTCACCTTAGAATAAGACGTTCCCAAAAGAAACATGTAGAGTTATTATTATCTGATTATAGTGTCGCTCTTTAGGACTAGTGCCTGTTCCATAAAGATAATGTAACAGCTTTATCAAAATCTAGTCTAAAATCAGATTAAAAATATGCAGTTGAGTGCTTCAAAAGGTGCTAGTAGTAGTTGTTTCCTTTTCCAGTATTTTACATATCTTCGTCAAGTTTTCAGGTAAAATACATAACAACCGGGTTTCCTTTGTGCCTGGTCTTGTTATTGAAATAAGGCGCAGTACACATCCGATGATCGTTCCCGATATAGCTTTATCCATAAGCCTACGCGTTTATGTATCGACTTCCTTTTTCTTATGACTTTGTTAAGTTTTGGTAACAACCTTTATGGTAGCTGGAATTGGGGAAGAAAATACAAGGTTATCTTTTCCATGTTTAAGTAGGTCAGATTTTTTATTTTTTCTAGATTTTCTGGTTATGTAGCTATATGGCATTTAAAAATATAAAATATGTAATATGTAACTTTTGCCAAGATTCTGCCATTCTTAGGCACTATTTTACGGTATTTTAAGATCTGTCGTATCGTCAGGTTTAAAATATGAAATTTAAAATTGTTTTCTTTCATTCGATACGTTGATTATTTTAAGTTTTAATGAAATGGCTACAAGTATATTTTTGCTCAAGAACATGCAATGGATACCAACACAATTTCTCAATTTGTTTTATAATTCTGTAAGATTCGCTGAATTTGTACCAGAAATATATTTAAAAAAAGATATTTAAAAAATCAATGTAAGAAAAAGTACCATCATTTAAGAGAGTAAAAATACCACCGATAGCTTATAAATTTTCAAAAGCTTATCTTAAAAAAAAAGTGTTTTTGACGTTTGCTCTCTTTCTATTAAGTATCACTCTTAAAGTCAGGGTTAATAAATATATAAGTGGATAACAAAAGCCATAAAAACATAAATGAATAAGTACCTATCAGTATCAGGGAAAACATAAATAAAGTCATATATTTCGGAAATATTTTAATGAATAGTAATTTCAAAACTGCGGCACGCATCTACAATGATTTACGGTTTCATGTCACGCGATTTGGAATAATTTGCTAATGACCTGAGTGCTTTTAGCTTATTTTATGAGCTTATGAGTATTTTCGGAAGTTAGTTTAGTAGGTATATTCAAATTAGTTTTCGATAGCGGTACCGTAAGTATACGTTATTCGTTTTAATATTGTAGCTTAAGCAGGTTATCTGGTTATTTTGTTTATAGCAAGTTTGATTTGAAAAGGCAAACATGGATTTAGTATCTAGTCTATTTAATTCGATTTATTATGATTTAAAGTTAAGTAACAGTAAAATGATCGACATATTAGGTAACCGAATATAAGCAGTACACTTCAATATACAAACATACACTTGATAAACATTACCTTTCTTTTTTTGGGCAGTCGAGTTCTCATTTTATCAAAATCTTTTTTTATGTTCGTTTCTCAATTTCTGTCGTCGCCAGGCCGATTATCATCATAAACATGATAGTTAGACGGTTGAAATTTTGATGATGTATTTTTATTGCCGTTATAACGAAAAACAGAATAAAATAAATATTTAAAGGAGGCTCTCATACAACAACGTGGTTTTTTGCTCGATATCAATAACGACATTAAACTATTGACCCTGTTGTAGGGGTTTAAGAATATTGCTGCGGTATCCTCTGCCTGTCGTAAGAGGTGACTAAATGGGGACGTCTAGGCTTGAGGGTGATCAGAGTTTGGGCTCTGAACACCCTTTTACATAAGCCCCGGGAAAACGTCAACGGGCGTGGCTGGCATTGACGTTTAGGACAAGACAGCGGTCCAGGGAGGTGCTGAAACATTGGGCAAAGAGATCACCGGTGAGTTTGTTTAGAGATCATGGAGTCCTCCATAAAGTATTGAAGCAGGCCACCGGAGGGGTTTTAGTAGGGACTATCCTACATAACCCGGCTGCACCCTAATGCAGTCGGGTATCTTGTAGAAGATTTCCCCCTCGTCACCAAAAAAGGTATAGAAACTTAAAATCATGTTGTATAATGCTACGGAACCCTTCGTGCGTGAGGTAGACTCGTCATTAATTTTTATTTTTATTTTTTTTCGTCATTTAGTAAATATTACTTGTATTATTACATTTTACTCGCTTTATTTAATATTTTACTAAATGCGAGGTCGGCAACAAAGCGTTAAATCTAAATCTTGTCAAATCTAAGGAGCTTTCATGATGGTAATTGCAACCTTCGAAAATTTCCCACGATTCTAGCAATATACGACAATACGGAGCAATACCACAAGCTTAAAGGCACACCAAACCATGGCCCACGAGTTACAGCGATACGCGCACCGAAATACGGTTTTCGGCAATAACCGGGCAACGTTATAGCAATTGAATGCAGCATAAACAATAGGAACATTCGTGCCAGTTGTAAATGCCTCGGTATTGTTAGTCTGAAATTTACTAAGCTTGTTATTAAAGAGTTTTAATTATTTAGGTTTTTGTGACATCTTCGGATTTCTCAATTTTCCGTTATTCGCATTTTTCAATATTAACCTTTTAGTATCACTTTACCTACGAGTTGACGATATATGGACCGTAGATATAAACTAACTCAGATATCTATTTACCTCTCTCCTTAATACTTTAAGCAGATAAAATTCCATTATCCTTACCACTTTTGACATATGACACCATGAACGCATTACATGTACATACTTCTCCAATACTAATATCAAGTAATAGGAAAAGTCGACAAAGTAATGCATGTATGTTTGATATGCCAATTGACTATGAAATAAGTTCACAACCGTTCTAGACAAAATTCAATAGTATTAAAAAGCCTCAAAGTTTTCGCTTAAAGCCAAAATTTTATACTTTTACATTGAACTCAAGCACTCTACTCGTACCGCCACGTCTCGTGTTTAGCATACAGGCACATGTAGCCGTATTGCCGTACAATACAACGGTATTTATTGCCCGGTATTGTGGCGCAGCAGTTACCGTATATCTAAGCGGGAGGCGGCGGGAGCGTCCTACTCGTATCATGAATCCTGATACGCGCCGACCGGTTTATAGGGAGCGGGGTTTTTAACTGCGTATAGAAAATGAGATTAGCTTATAGGTATTGTGGGTGGTTTTTTTCGCTGAAAAACTGCTCGGCTCGCGTTGGTGGTAGAATTTTGATTGGTTAGGCACATACAATCTGCACAATTTCAACCATAGTCAACCTAGTATCCTAATACTAGGTTATGGTAATTTAATATTTGTGACAGTCATTAATTGTGGTTCTTATTTTTTAAAGATCTTCTGCTTTCTATAAACCTTTTTAGATGACTAATAGATAGCTGTTAAGGCTGTATGCTAAAAATTACAACAAGCTGTAAGATGTTTTTGTAGTACTACGGAACCCTAACAACTGTATCTACGTATCAAAAGAAGAGGGATGTATAAATTTGAAGTACACTTTAAAAGCATCCTGAACGGGATCCTAGTATAAAAAACAAAAAGTCATCAAATTAAATAAGTCATTCAAATACAACTCGCACTTCAGAGTTACCTAAAATGTAATCACAATTGCTGAAATTCTTTCAGTGTCATATAAGTATGCCTTATGCATGGTAATGGGTTGATTCCTTGACGTCCGCGCCTTTCATTTTGCCGCAAGATTATTTCTACACAGTCAGCAAACGATAACACCTGAAACAAACCAACGACGATACATTAGACCTTAGCGTGGGCCCGTTTCCATTTTCATATATCGTCACATTCATAGCCATATATCCTATCCTCCACATCCATACATACTTACCTAAATACGTTGGACACCTACGGTAGGGTTGTTGATTGGAGGGCAAGAGTCCCTCATGACCCCAGCATGTTAATGGTCTTAATCGACCGTACAGTCCGTTTTGACAATTTATGTATCATTTTCGATCCTGTTGTGCACGCTGGATTATGCGTGCGTGCCACCCCTAGATAGTGAAGTTGTGACAGTATGGATACTTATGATAGAGAAGTAACGTACTAATGATGAGAAATTCTGCGAATTTGCAAGCGGCTTTTTTATAATATCACATTCTAATTTATTTTTTTAATAATGAAAGTCGCCTATGTGTCATTCAAATACTGTTATCAGTGTTATCCCGATACTGCAAGTTGTCACTGGTTCATGGTACAGGTTCTACAGACGCGTACAAACTGCTATGCGTCAAATTATTGTTGCTTATTGGCATGACTATAGCACATGACTGGTTCTAGGTCTTTTAATAATAAACGTTTTTTAATTTTACGCAAGCTAATATGCTATAATAAAAAAAAAATACAATATGCACTGCGCGACATAGCAAACTCCTTTCATACAGGAGTATAAAACAATTTTTCTGAGATCGCTAAGACCAAATAGGAATTTGGTAATTGAGCAGTAAGTTTTGTTTGACCAGTGAGTTTTTAATTGCTTGAAATAACTGTCTATGATGTAACAATAATTGTATCAAAATAAGTCCAGATATAATGGTACAGAAACTATAATAAGCGTACTTTGAATCGCACATGACCAATTAAATTATTTCTAGATTTTTTCGCTATTAAATAAAATATTCTAAATATGCATGTTATTACTTTTGTGAAAATCAAACATTATGTAAAAATATTTTGTTTTTAAGAGTTACCGATATTTAGAATTTTTTGCTTTCTCTTTTTATTGAACTGTGATACTGTAATAGTAATATTAGGTATATTGTGCCTCTACGGCAGAATGGTGATAGGCAGATACGTGAATTTATAACGTTATATTGTGCTGATGATTTGGTACGGTTGTTAGTTATCGAAGGGGTATTGTTTTTGGAAAACGTTTCAATATTCATGAGAGGTTGCATTAATGTCCCCCGCTTATTTCTATTATGTCTGGAGAAACTTGTTTGGTTGAAAAGTTTTATTATTAAATAATAATGATCTATCCTAACTCAAACTTAGCTCAGATGAAACCGCTTGTATCATCCAATGTACAATTCTTATCCTTCTTAATAATAACATAGTCTACAAGGCCATTTAGCTTGGTAAAATCCTCCATACTACTTGATACCGGCAAACCAGATACCCGAAGTGAATAATACCGTTCATTAAAGGCTACGTATTCCAGGTGCGCCTTTTATCAGAATTTAAAATAGGGATTAGCACCGTACGGCCGGGCTGCATATCGCGAGCGGCACACTGCTCCGAACTGGTTTCCACCAACTCCGGCCGGATTTAGGCGGATTATACCGGATGAAAGCGGATCAGACTCGAATGGGAGCTTCGCAGCGATATCATATTGTTTATACCACATTTAAAATTGCAAATTGGATTGTTATATTCGTTAGGTATAATATCGTTATTTTGTTAGTATATGTTTATTTGTATTGTTGCCGAGTGGTATAAGTGTGAAAATTTTATTTAAATTATAATGACATTCAGAAAATATGCGGGTATATTATACTATATATTTAATTGTTGACACAAAAGTTAATACACATAATACTATATACAACACTTGTAGTTAGTCAGCACTGGGATAAAAAAAATACAAACGGCGATACCCGATTAATTTAATAAATATAATTATACACCGTAATTTAATCTTAAAATCGAAATGAAGAAAAAAAAATAACTCAACTTATAATTTTATTTAAAAGTTAAGTATTTTAAATCCTTATCAATACAACAGGAACGTAGACAATAAAAATATATTTTGAAAAAATAAAAACAGACCTATTTTAATAAAATATTGTAAAACAAACTTGCATTTCATCTTCCGAATACACCCTCGCCTGTAGACCCGCTACGGCGTAGCACTAACATATAATCCTTTTCGCTACAAAAGCAATTTCAAACTTCCTTAGGGGCTTCGGATAATCTTTCTTTATATCGCGCTACGAGCCGCAACTGCAAATATACCCCGTTCCACTCTTACACAAATAAAATATACAAGCGAGAAAAGGATAGCAGACAAAAGCTTGAAGAAATGCTCGAGTTCTCAATAAAGAGGGGCGAACAGTAATGTGTATTTAAATTTTGGTTCAAGTATAATAATTTAGTTTTTAATTTAATTTCTAATGGTGTTGTAGATCTTAGAGAGAGGGAAAAAGTATAAATCTTAAAGGAAGCAATTTTAGATTGCGTTTAGAGAAGATTTAAACGGTTAATTTAGAAGAATGTAAGGGTTACATTTTATGTCAAATGCTGTACTCCGAATACGTAAGACGAAAGATGATTCTGATCGTTCAAATGATTTTATTAATTTTATTGTCGTAGGTTGTGCACACATACAAATAACTTCGGAAATGGAAAAAAAATAGTTTTACTGACTGCGTCCCACCCCGGAAATTTGATAATCCCACGGCAACACTGCATTTTCGGAATGAAAAGTATTCTATGTGTAATTGTGAAATACAGGACAGAAGATATCTTAGTGCCAAATTTCACTCAAAACTGTCAATCGATTTTAGCGTGAAAGAATAACAAAGATACATACAAAATTTCGCGCAAGTAATATAACACGTGAGTAACTACCGGACAACTGCCTTTATCACCAAAACAAAATGATTAACTACAACAACAACAAAAAATATAGCGGAAAGAAGACCTATAGACCACTTAATATCTACAGATGATCCAATGTCCAGAATGCTAGCCGCATTACGACGCTGAATGGCAATGCTTATAAACCGGCATTCTGGCCAAGCAGCAAATCGAACAACTTACACGTAAGTTGTATGCATATAAATATATGAAAAGTAAATTTTAATATTTTTTACAGCCAACAACAGCATTTTCCATTATAAAGACACATTAATAACGAGCCTACGCTGCCGCCTACGCGATGCGACCCAAAAATCTATATCAATTTTCTTATTAATTTTGCGAGTGGCAAAACCGTTACATTCATTGCCACTTTAATGGGCAATTTTCATAAACAAAGTTGAGAATCCCTGAAGATGGGTGCGGGGAGGTTTTGGGGGGTGTCGGGTCGGGAGTACGCTTCCGAGATAGAAAACAGCTCCAGAGCTGGTATAATGGGTTTTTCGAATGGCGTCGTCCGTCTTGGCACCCCCTCTCTCTTCACCTCCCCGTACCCCCTTGCTACCCCTCTTTCCCCGGGGCGAGAAAGGATGAATTCTTATTTCCTCATCTCGAGGCGTCCGGCACGAGCCTTCCATGTAGATTGCCTTTTTCTGGTGTGCCGTTCGTATAACATAACAATAGCATGTTTTCAATTTTACTCGTGTTGTTTCTGGGTTTTCTTTGTTGTTAGCTGAGTTGCTAAGAAAGATAATAATTATGTGTGCGAGTTCGAGACATTATTGTCTGCGTAAGCAAAGCGTCTTTGCTTTGAATTTGGCAAAATATTATTTTGTCTCTCAGTTTATATGTATAGATATTTGTCCGCAAGAAATTTTGTACTCGCGTACATGTCGTATAGTTTCCAACCAATCTCGTCGAAACATGGTGTGAGGCTCAGAAAAATAGCCTAAGCCAAAATGTTTCTTTTACAAGGAGCTCAACGCTCTTTGGTGTTACCAAAGATGTTATTAAAATCTCGCCAATATTGAAGTAACAAAATAGGCATTTAACTTATTGTATAAAAACGTAGTCCTGCGAGAAAACACTTTAAAAAAGATAAAATAATGACAGTTATATCACTTTATATTTATAGTTGTTTATGAGAAGTACACGAGGATAGGGAAATACCGGAAAAAATAATTTCACGCAATAATAAAAAAGAGCGAATCCTACCAATAAATAGATTAGCTAAATGTAAGAAGCAGGGGCTTTATACCAAAATACTGATGTACAATAAATTACCTAATAGTGTAATGGATCTCAATTTTATTACATTCAAACAAAAATTGAAGTATTTTTTTGAAAGCAATCCTTTTTATAATCTCAGCGAATATATGTCAATGCAGCTTGTAAAATCATCGTTCTTGTGTAACGAACAACCATAATAAAATATTAATAATAACTAAACAAAGCAATCATAATGTAAATATTTGTCATGAGAACTATTCAACTAAGAACTAATATTAAGTAATCGTATATAAATGAGATTTGTAAGTTAATTTTTTTAAGTAATTATTAATTCAAATGTAATAAGATTTTCCTCTACCGAACGTTATTTAAAGGTCAACAAATATTACTTTACTTTACTTTACTAAGACAAAGATTTATTTGACTCAGTTTTTATTGCTCTGAAATTTAAAAGCTAGAAATATAGTCGGAAAGTTATAATAGTCGCGAGGTCAACTTAAAAGTTACTTTAAAAAAAGGATTGCCTGTACTTACATTCGTTTAAATAGGTTGACGCCAGCCTTAGAAACCGCAATGACAAATTTAATACGACTGTAAATTTCAATAGAAACAATGTAAAGATTAGTAAAATGCAAAGTTCATAAATAATGCTAGTTAAATAAACCAGCGGAAGGCATGCAAGGTACCATCGTAATATATTTGAAACAGCGCTAGCAACTGCATCCATGAAGTGGTGCGGCGCCAAAAATACTTTGACACTCTGCCAAAACAAGCAAAACATACACATAAAATACCGCAACTGTGCTGTGTTATGACATAGGTTTAAATTTACTTGATATTTCGATTTAATTGCATTTTTAAACGAAACTACTGATAAACTATGAAGTACAATTTCTAAAAAAAGACAAGAAATTTATAGAGAGAAATACATAAAGAACAAAGATTTAAAACATAAAATGGCTACTATAATGGTAATAAAAGATGCAAACGAATAAAAGCCAGTCTGAGACGTATTCCTTTTTCTTGGCAGCAGAGGTAGTTCGGACAATAAAATAACACATATTTATTGGCAAAAAGACTAGAAATACTTCAACTAAGAAATAATAGTTGACAATATCGAACATACAACAATAGCCAATCATATCGAAGAAATTGACTCTAACAAAACTACTAACGCAATTCAAACACGCAATAAGACTAGTAAACAACACAAAACTAACATTACATGCGTTATAGACTCATAATCAGTTGCCGAAAATCTGCTTTTATTCCTAAAAGCCATTATGACAACGCTTAACAATGCAACCACCAAACAAAGAGCCGAACTTCAACGTTTTCTTCAAACAATAGACTAGAGAGGTGGGGATCTTGTAAGAATGGCGATTATACAGCAATCATAGCAGTTGTGTGAAATGAGAGAGCTCTCCCTTAAAAGGATAAACAAGTAGCGTGTGCGAGAAACAGCCAAGACGCGCTGAATTCATATTTTACTTGAGCCTCCCTCTACGGCTGAGTTGCGCGTTGAGTAAGAAAAATAAAAGGAATGTGTCTCCACCTCGTGCTCAAAAACAAATTACATATTTCATCACAGTCATCGCTTCAGCTGGATATTATATAAATTAAAAAATAAATTTGCTTCGATAGTAATAAAACCGTGATTTGCACCATAACAGAAGAATTTAGTGTTTCTCTTAATGCAGTAGTCATTGCAAAAATATTTCGGTAACGACTTTTACGTACCTACACCATCAAATGAAGAAATATAATAAAGAATAGGAAATAGGTAAGCAAAAATTATGACTTACTTAAAATTCTACTTAATGTTTCTATTGACCCTTTTTTATTATTTTGTCAAAGGAAAGACACTTTTTCGTGTGTTCTATAGTTTTAACACGTACGCTTTAATTTTTCACTATCACTATTTTTAAACATACGTTTTAGTTTTCCTAAGTCTTTAGGCTACGTCAGTGTATTCGATTTTGAATCTTGCAAAAAAATGATTTTATTCTTGTCGATAAATCCCAAGTAGAGCAACTTCCGTCGCATTTCAAGAAGGTAGGTAATGTTCCAAAGCGTTCCAGTTGTACGGTTCCACCATCAAAATTGCTTTCCTTATATCTTCAATAAATGTTTAAAACATTCCTGCAAGCATGTGTTTTATAGGTTTTAGGGCTTGTTATATTAATTTCACTGGTTTTCGTATTTATGTGTGGTGGAGCGGTAGAATTTGATTTTTTCTGTTGTAAATTTTGAAACAGATGTTGTATGTTTTGAAAGATACATATTAGCAATTATATTTTTTGGGTAACTTAAGCTATCTGGGCCATTATCAGGGAAGCTAATAATTCTTGATATCTAACTGCGTGAGTTTAGTCCTAAGAATCATAGTTATTTTGGTTCAAATAGTAGTTAAAAGTAAACGATTTTTACTTACTCTTTCTTGCAACCTAGTAGTGTAGTAGTAGTAGTAGCGTAGATTATCTCATCAGATTCGATGATTTTGCGTCTCTAGTTCTCTTAGACAAGAATGGTGATAATTTGATGCTTATTGTTACTTTAAAAACTTCATCATCAACTAGTTTTATCGTACTGAGGTTCTCCTTACTTCTTTCTGTAAGTCTACTTATCTCCAAACAAACTGCAAAACAAACAAATAAAGCATATTATAAATCTCAATCGAACACAGCAGAGCTATCAGCTAAAGTTAGGCTAAATGAGGTAAAAACTGGTAAGCTGTCGAAACAAAATGTTTGCTTGCTCTTGTTTTCATCTCTTTTATACCTAACTCAAGCTGGTGAGCAAGTAGACACCGCAGGTACCTACATAAACTACAAATGCATAAGAACAAAAGTCAGATGAACAATGAAAATGTGTATTATCTTTATGTTACGGACTATTCATAAATACATAGAACTGTATTACAATAAAGCTGGATGTATATGTAGCCTACGGCGGGATTTATACTTATCTCTCGACTATAAACTGGTATTAATGCATATAAATATATCAAGAGAGAAAGAAAATAGGGTGAGTATGTTATAAGGAAAAGCTTGGACTATTTTTAACAATTTAAGAGGTTCTCTGAGCAAGTTTCTTTTTTTTCCAGTGTTTTTATTGGCTTGATGAAACGTTTGTTAAATGCACTTTTTAGCAGCTACAAATCCAGAAAAAATAGCAACACTTAAGTAGTTTTTATAAATATCCCTAAAAAAACTTAGTTATTGGTTACTCTCGGGCCACAGGATACCGCTCTCCCTTTTGCCAGCTCGGCGGGAAAGTTCGTCAGATCCGTTTCCTGTGTTTGCCCATTCTACCCCCGACGACCCCTATCGCCCCAGGCACCCCTGACGTACTGCCTGTTCCACAAATAAATACGTACGACGTACATCGAAAATAAATCGGCCATTCGAAAAATAACCTTCGTGTTTTGGTGGTATTTCTTTAGAAGTTGGATCCTTCCAGTAAAAGCTTTATTCGGAGTTTTGAAATTGTTTCAGCTTTAATTAAACAATTTTGGGACCATAATAATGTTTTATAACAGATTTGATTTTGTATTTACAAAATAGGTTTACGTTATATTGTGTTGATTTTTAAGCCTTTAAATTACTAATTCGTTTAAAATATTAATTATAAAGTATCTACAAAACGAAGTATTATTATTTTCTAAATAGCCTACTTTATTTTTACTTATGACTTCAGCATTACTTCTGTACCAAAATATTTTAATTAAGCCACATAACGTACATGCCCAAAAACAAAGAACCGTGAAATAGGAACGACCTTTTATTCCCGCCCTCGTTCAATAATACAGTGCCAAATAACTTTATATTTAAAAATAATACTAGAATATTTTAACTTAATTAAAATTCTTCGTTGATTTTAAATTTGAAGTTGCCCAATTAAAGCCTAGTTCATATCAAGCTCCCTAGCATTAAGCCTTCTCACATATAAATTCAAATTACGGTAAAGATTAAAACGTTATCAAGAATTATGATCAGACGTTTCATGATTAAACTATTCCTTGATTAACTCAAGTCATTTCCGTAGAGCTGGCCCCTCATTAGACGTGTTAAGTCGTCTTTAACGGCGCATTAAAATTATTTAATCGGCAATTTAATATTTTTCCTTTTTGATAATTTCCTTATCATGTAAAGAGATCAAAAGAAGCGGTGGAACATAAAAATTAATGGTTACAAACACTCCATTTCAGAGACACATAATTTGGAAGCAAATCTCTACAGTCGAGTTGATGACACAGATCAAAGTTGTCTAGAAGTGGCAACATTAGGTAACCGTTTATTTATCATATTGATTTGTATATGAGTCACATCATACATTATATGTTTTAAAGTTCAGTAGTATTATAGGGGATCCATAGAGTAAGTCCGTCTATCTGTCCGTCTTGAATTATATTAAAATAATATTATACTTAAACACAATTAAGTGCGTTAAACTCTATCACAGTATTATTTTGTAATTTGTATTTGGTACAACTACGTATACCTATATGAAGTATAATTTAAAATTAAAATAGTGATTCTGATCAGGTACATAAAGATTGTTCTGACAAAGTTATACGGTAACAAAGTTTGCAGAAAACTTTTAGTGAGGTAGACGATGCATTGTCATCACAAATTATAAATGTAAAATAGTGTTTGTTGGTTTAAGTATCCGAGTTTATTGGTTTGTTTTTTCGTCTTCCCTTCAGCAACTGAATGACGGATCAACTTGATTTTTAGCACAGATATAGTTTGAGGTCAGAAAAGAGCAATGAGCTATTCTTATGCCGGAAATATAAACATACCTCGGTTGGAGCTGCGGGCAAAAGCTGGTAATATTATATACGGTACTTTTCCAACATGACTGGTTTTAATTATACCTCTGTACTCCTTCATAAAGTCTTTTACATCTTCGCCTCGAAGGCTACGCTGCAGTCAACAATGGCGCCCGATAGTGGCACAATAAACCGCCTCAAATGGCCCGGAACTTTTTCTCTAATGGTTTATTTAAAAAAAATCTTACAATTTTCATTCTCGGAGTTTCCTTTGGGAGACTCGAATAAATCTATTTTATGCTCCGTCTGAGACATTAAGCTTTTGATCGGAATTGCTTTTATGCGATGTTTGTTCTCAGTATCTTCGTGATTTAATGTTATGTTCAGAAAGACGTGTCTCTTTTATCCGAGGCCCTTTTGGAGTTAGCCAACGCTTGCTTACAATGATATTGGTAGGCTTGAATTTGATATTAATGGAGTCGCATTAGGGGCTTTGCTATTGAAATATAAACACCTGATATTTTTGCTAAACAAGTGTTTATTTTGCAGTCATGTATTTTGTGCAATTGGAGTCATATTTATGTGACAATAATGTTCACCCAAAGCGTGTTATTACATAAGAAATAAATAAACAGTCAATTCATTGTAACGTGTCTAATTCCTAATCACCCTCATAATTATTTCGATAATAACGTCTCTCCGAATTCTTTGGCTATCATCTCACTCATTGCTACACATTAGTCTTTTTAAACTCCCAAGATTCTTCTGAGAAACATTCGCTGTGTTGCACCCCCACAGTATCGAAGTCGTCAGGGTCGGCAGACAATCGCGTTTACGACACATAAAAGTTAGTCTTTATAGACTCTTGGTGTATAAAAGTGGCGTTTATGCCTTTTTAATTAATTGTCCCGCCGTTAAACGCCATATCAGCTTTGTGGCTGATGCTTATGGCTGGAAAATTGTTAATAGTGTAGTGATTTAATAATAAAATGTGTTTGATGTCCGACCACTTCATAAAAACATCGTAAAGTGTCGCTTGTAAATCTGTAGGAAAGTTTCGCTACAACTGATTTGCTACTGGTTGTGTGAACCGCAAGTGACTTGGGTTTATGGTCCGATCATTAAGTATGGGGGCAATCACTATATCTATAAAATATATATTTTAACAAATATATTAAACAGTAACATACAGACCTACGAAAACAGGATTATTTATGAATAAAAAACAAAATTTAAATAGTTTCCCACATGAATACAAATTCATGCTCAATTTCAAACATTCTAATTTATGTAAACAGGATTCTAGCCGATTGTATATTCCCATTGTTTTATTCAAAGAAACGTCTTAATTAATATTCATAAAATTCAATAGATCTTATCCCATGAATTACAATAAATAACACCATTGGCAGTTAAAACGTAGATTTAAGGAATTAAACACTCAATTAGATATTTTCGAGTAGGCGGAGTTTCAAATGACTTCATAATCTTATTCCATTATAAATTATAACTAATGGTATTTTATATAAGTTTGTATGAAAGCAGCTACTATTAATCACAGCATGATGTCCCATCTATTCTTATTTACCGGCCATTCCAAACCCGCGATAAATAATAAGATTCTTAAAATAATTTCTCTGAACCCAACTCATTTAATACTCGCGACTACGATTTTATCTTCAGCGTAGTAAGAACGATATTACTATGGCACTTAAAAATATACAAGTGTTGTAAGATTAATGCTAGACAAAATCAGCTTCTAACTGAGAGTTATTAATTATAAAAATGTAGATACTCAAACACCGCTCGTATGCACGTGTCATCTTTTGAATATAAATTCATTTGGAAAATATTTTCAATATTTATTAGCCATTTTCTTCTTGAATGTGTTGAAAGTTATATTATATGACAGAATGAATGCTGTAAACAAATAAAAGTGTCAGACAGTCAGTGTTACGTAGGTTCTTCAACTGACTTCACAAAAAGAAGAGGTCTTTAATTGATCGGATTATTTTTTATGTACTACCCCTGGTCTCTCTACGCCTGAACCTAGACCAATTAGGAAAATTATTGTCCTTTCAAAGGATACTATTTAGATGGTACCATAGAGGTAATTCTTATCGAATTCGTTTCAGTAGTTTGATTGACTTAAATGAAAACTTTGTATGACAGCGGGCCGAATTTGTCGGTAGTCACGTTTTTAAACTAATAAAACTTTTTGTTTTTATTAATATTAATAATAAATAATCAACTCTGCATTCCTCAACGCGGTATTTACGACGGTAGAAATTATTATTCCCGTGTTTTACGCGTTGAACAGTAAAGAGTGGAAATGGCCATATATACAAATACAAGTGGCTATAAAGCGAATGTAGCTGACTCAGTGCCGAGTCTGAGTGTCCCACTGCGCATGTGCTGTACATTCCGGTACTTTTATTGATTTCAGTAGCACTAACGGTCCATAAAGCCGACGTGCTGGACTGGAACCTCCACTCTATGCCCCTTATTAGGTACTCACAATTTCCACAAGCGCTACTTGTTAACTTTTCGAATAGTTACTGAATGTTTCAAGTTTTTTTTCAATTGAGTTTCTCTCGAGAAATTCATTGGGTCAAGAGCATGATGAAAATTTTATTTCGAACGTATCTATTAGGTATAAAACAGGAGTTTTCCCTAAGATTAGAGCATACAAGTGCAAGACTATATTTTTTATATATATTTACATGTGATATAGGGTTGTTATGATAGCTAAAAAAACGTATTTAGCGACTTCACATTTTTTTGTTTTTACATGGCTGCGTAAAAGGAAGTAATTGTTTTTCGAGTGTATGTTTGTAAATTTGTAAATAAATATTTCATGTGTCTACCTAAACATTACTATTTTATTTATATTAACGTATGTATATTCTTTTCTATCTAAGTGTTACACACATACTACTCGTATGATGGGACCCTATCCAAAACAAACTAACCTAAGAACAGCAGTCAATAAACACCCGACGCACGTATTTTCGGATTAACTGCTTAGGGAGTCGCCAATCTTAATTGCTTTCTACCACAGTTTATGTATCTACTAACTATTAACTAGCTAATTCTTCGGTTACGGTCATTTAGACCCATGTGGAATGGCAGTGTATTATTTTGCTAGCACGTCTCATTTGCGGTCATTAATTTTGTTTTGAAACTGGGTTGCAATTTATATTTAATCATAATAATGATATAAGAGCGAAAGTGTGCATTTTTCGTGAATGTATTTATTTGTTTGTTACTCTTTAACGGTCAAACGACTGAACGAATTTTGGAACTATCTATTATTTAATTATATATAAGCTAGTATACAATACAAATACTTATGAATTATTTTTAAAACGGTTTTACAACTAAAATACCGTTAGAGGATGACATTTACAGCTGAACAAATTTCTAGTAATTCAGATAGCAAAAAATCGAGTATACACGTCGAACAAAGTCATCAACGGCCCAGTAAATGCTTAAACACAGCATAAGCCAGAGATTGTCAGCCTGAAGCACGTCATAATGCTTCTCCGTAATATCAGAAGAGGGCGTTAGTGGGTGTCTCAGCTGTAATATCAGCCGGCTGCGGTAGCGTCGGCTCCTTTATTAAAACAAAATTTCTACCCGCAAAATGTCCACGAGCTTTGTTCGAGGGAATTTCGCTCGATTTTAATAAGTAAAATGTGTTTTACGGATTTTATTGCTAGGGTTTTTTGTATTAAATTTTTTTAATTGGTTATTATATTTTATTATTATTTAATAGATCTCATACGACTCGTACGTGCTATCAATTTATGCTTCAATTTCTTGCCAAATGTGATGTTTTAGGGATTTATGTATGTTAGCGTATTTTCGCGTTTATGTGCCACGGTAACTCCTGACTGCCAATTTCAAAAAATGGTTCATATATCCACATAACATCCAGCTTATTGAAATAATACATTTCAAATTCATATGCTTAAAAATGTGATGTTTTAGACCCCTAGGGTTATTGGCTATATCATTTCGTTCAGACAGCGTTAAAGCAGCGAAGTAAGAAAATAAAACAAAGTTTTCATGCTCTTGTATTCACTTCTTACTTGCCTAACTCTAACTAATAATTCAGTTGTTTTAGACCTTTTTTGGCTCTATTCTTTCTTTAAACTGTAGTAATACCAGCCAAAAATGAAAAAGTCAACTAAAGCATAACAAGACGCATCCAAAACCATTCCAATTCGATTCCTAAGTCTATAAAGAACCACACAAGTTCGATTCGACGTCCAAATTGAATCAAACGCCCCTATCTACTTATTACAATCAGCTAGGTACGTACAATATGGCAGTATAGTACCGGAGGAGTACGGCAGTGAAGCGATGATTTCGGTACATTTGCCGAGACCGTAACGATCCTCCGAATAGTCTTGATGGACGCCAGGAATGAGCTCTCACAACATAAAGAAATCCCCTTAAAAAGGGTAGCGTTGGGGAAACTCAGACTCTAGTAGAAAATTAGGGAATGTTACAAGAATTCGAGTTGTTTTTCGGGAATTCGTTTTTGTGCCGTTTGCGTCACATGTAAGTTTGTTTTGTGCCGTTTGCGTCGCAAGTAACTTACTTTTGCGTCGTTTGAGTGTCATCTGTGAGTTTTTGTGACATATTCTAGGATTGGGTGGGTTATTATTGTTGTCTCGTCTCGATTCATCTTCTATGTTGTGTAACAAATTCATGTAATTCAGTTACTACTTGGCAAACTTTTCTATTTTTTTTTTCATTCAGTTCACATGAAGCTGATTTGGATGTTTAAGGAGAAATCATTTCCATTTTTGTTGTTCTTTTCGAGGATACGAATACGGAAATATTTTTTTTTTCCTATGGAATAGCAAAAAGAGAATAAAAAACTGCTGAGAACAATTGCACTACTGCTCTTTTTTTTTCTTGAAAGTAATAAAACTTCTAACAATTTGACGAGTTTAACAGTGAAAAAGCTATTAAATATAACTAAAATTTTGAAAAATAAAGTTTTTTTACTAAATATTGAGATATTTTACTACCTATTACAAATATAAGCAGCTCTATGTAGATTAAATGAAGTTATAAGCATGAACAATGCCATGAACACCCAGAAAGTAGATGTGTATAATATTAACTAGTAATCACTGACTAACATAATCACTACAAATTATTATACTGTCTCACAAACAAAACGTCCTCGTTCTAGCTTCCATATCAAAAATTAAGAAAACAAAAGCGGGCAATTCTCCACAACTCAGAAAACTTTTATTAGCCTCGCGGATACCATTTATAAATTAGGATGAACTTTCTCAGGCAGTTAGCATTACTTTAGCGAAATGGTAACTTCCAAAACAAGCAAACTATCTCTGTAGCTATCGTATTTCTACCCGAGACACAGAAAAGATAATATTCAGAGAGCACGTAAACTTCTATACATATTGTGAATAAACTGCTCTTGTGAATCAGCACCAGGCAAAACTTCCTTGCCAATAGTGTCTATAAAGAGCTATTTGGGTGAGGATAATGATTTCCAAAAAAAAACGATTCTAGAAGTGTATAACTTGTGAGTGCAAATTTAAATCAATAAAATATTACTCATACTAACATTAGTTACCTTTCTCAGAAAAATAAACAACTGACGCAATTTAAAAAACTGATCTTTAATAGAAAGTCTAGTTAGTATATATATATTATTTACTCCATATCTACTCAAGCATGTTACGAGTGCGGAACTGGTAGATATTTGGAATTTTATCGGTAAAGCATAGAAAAAAGGTGACTGTTACACAAAGAAAGAATAAATTGAACTACGCACAAACAAACACAGTTAAAATCCGAGTGTTTGCTTCTGGCATCCACTGTGCCATCGAGGGGGAGTAAACAAAACAACATTTTTCCAAGCCGGATGAATAAATAAGACAAGGAGGGTCGCGCTCGGAGGGAATCGTCCCTCCGACGGAATGCTTGCTTGTTTGATTTGCATGTTTTAATCCTTTAGCAATCTTGGACTCAGATGCAAACTTGCTACTTAATTGGTTATGCGATATATTATCTGTGAAATAAGGTATTAACTACTTACGTTATTTAAAAATTGAGCAGTACCTAGTCGTACCTTCTTTGAAAAATATAAACACTGCTTTTAAAATCAGAACTTGTTACAACATACAAGACCAGTCTTAAAAAATATTAAGTACCGATAAACATTGGCGGGTACCAATATTTTTTTTTTCATATATTGATTAATAACCAAATCTCTGGACCAAATTGAATTTCATTTATGATATTTAAATGTTATCAAAACCGAGCCCGTAATTTTGATAACATTTAAATAGGATCACACAAAATTCAATTTGGTCTAGCCGTCTCTGAGATATTATATAGAACAGCTTCTGTTAGGAAAGTTGGTTAAAAAAACTGATGAACATACGAAGAATACGGACTCAATTAGTTTTAGATTAGAATCCTATTCACATGCATTGCCAAAACACTCGCAATTATTTAAAGACAATTAACAATATTAATTAAATCATTAGTCAAATTAAATATTGAAATAATAATAATTAAATAACTAATTGAATATAATATTTTCTTAAAGGAAAGCACTAGTAGGTACTATTCGTGGTTATTTACAACGAATAAGCCTCGTTGAATAAATAATTACAATATTCTAGTCCTAACGTATCTTGTCTCTCAACGTCTCGAAGACACGACACTGGGTCTTCCAGACCCCGACCCGGCGATGAAACTAACTGCCTTGGGTATCACAAAAGGGCAATAAGATATGCTTGGAAAAACTAGTGTATTTCTCCCGAGGGTGTAATAGGCGCCTGTGAGACCCTGCTGCGTGGAGAGCGTTTCAGGGTACAGTTTTGTAAATAAATGTCTGATTCGCATTTTCTTTCTTATTCATAATTTCATTTATAATTTTTCATGTATTTTAAATAGGCAACCTGCCTATGAAAAATAAATAAAAAATGTTTTAGAGGTTTTTTTTGTCGTAAAAATCTACCTAGATTTTTTTACAATAGCGTATAAATAAATGTGATATATAGGTATAGGTACAGTTGAATTTTTTAAAACAAATAAATCATTATTTATGCCATGCCTATATCGAAACAAAACAGTTTTATAAGAATTTCAACTGCTACAATTTTCATCATCATAATAAAATCGGAACATTATAGCCCCATAGTTTTTGCTTAGTGGTAGAACCGCGACATTTTAGGCTTAAAAAGCTTGTGCAATTATGGCAAACGGAATGATTCTCGCAACTAATTCACGAATCACACTCTTTAACTAATTCTAAACATGAGATGAATCAAACATAATAACATTCCCTATTTAAAAAAAAAGAGTATTGACTAGTTTATCTACGAGCTAAGTTATATATCCCTGCATATACCTTTTAGTCAAAAACCATTAAGCGCTTATTTCAGAATATGCATAATTTAGATTCAATCACAATACTATCTCTAGGTCTTATTGCTCTATGTTTTTCAATATTAGAATAAAAAATCCGCTTACAAATAAAAAGCTAACCCAATTTAGTCAGCACTTGCAAGTCGTATCCACAAACAAAAACAAACGATAGTTCAGTCGTTCGCTGATATTTATTACAATCGCGGGTAGGCTGCAATATGTATAATTGCTGGCCCCGGTATCCTGATGTCACGGAGTAGAAAATCTCAGAAAAGTAACTGTAACAAGAGCTTAGAATCGACTTCGAAAAAAACCCGACTGATAGGACAACTGTATCTTAACTAGTATAGCTTGTTGCGCGGGATGCAACTAGTATAGCCTGTGGTCATACTTACATGCAGACAAAGATAAACAAAATGACACCTTGCACATTAAAATCAATCAATCAATCTTGTGTTCAAGCGGTTTACCACCTATTCGGCAAACCGCTATCACTAAGTTTAAGAGTAAAATATTTAAAAAAATACCTGAAACAAAATGTCATTCGCCATTTTGTAGCGACGGCCATTTTTAACCGTTTTTCAAGAAAACATATACCTAAATCTTTTTAGGAAACATATACCTAAATTTTCTCCGACTAATATCCTTTGAACTTTTATCTTTAGTAACTTATAACCGTCCGTTACTTAGTCCGTTACAAGTTTACGGGCTACGTTTAGTCTACTTATGGTAAGCTTATTTTATTTAGATATGTACTCATACTTATAGCATCCGATCGAATCCTTCACTTAAAATTTACCTACTTATAATTTATCCCTAAATATTTTTTGCAATGTCAATTTAAAAGAAATGATATAATAGCTCGTGTTCATTAAAAGGTTGTTAGAATAATGTAAAACAGAGTTTCTAACATAATATGATGTTGCTATGTGTAAAAATTTGGACGTATTTGTAAATAGAAAATAATTGAGTCAGAACGTGTAATTTAGTTGACATGCTTACCTATTTATGTAAGTTGTATTTCTATATAATTTTTGAAATTTGATAATAAAGAAAATAATTTAGTCAATTTCGATTTATTTAACGATTAACAATTTCATTGTTTTTAAAATGTGTAAATGTCATGAAACTTATTTGCTTAATTTAATTATGTTTTTTTTTCGCATAATTTGAGCTTGAAGCGGTGCTACTTGTAGAGTCTAAGGAAGTGGTTCTTAGCAAGGATTTTTAGAAAAAGATAATATAAAATTTAATACTTATATTAGAGATCAAAAGGGTATTATTTTTAGCCAGTGTAATCTTTTGTTTTGTATTAGTAAAAGTCAGGTATAAGTGCAGTGTTACAATCTGAATGTCTGCAACGTTTACTACTCAGTGCCCGTATCCCGGGACGGGGTAACACGTCACCGGGATTGCCGCGTATATCCCGGTAATTGGACCGAAACCCGGGATTCCACTTTCTTTATTGCGAATAAACTACTCTAGCTGTGGTGCTGTTGTTGCGAATCGGTTCGATTGGTGAACGTAGAGCGAGGAAATAAAAAAGTACCTAAGTCTCTGAAACTTATTTTATTCAGGTTAAATTTTTGTCTTATCTAAATTGACAACTTTCTTTTCTAAATTGAGCATAATTTTACGATTTTATTTCATGAAACTTGCACCACGGTAAAGCTATTGTGAGCTCAGCATTGATATAATTTTAAATGTGATGTAACGTGAAAACCTTAACTCTCGACAACTCATAGGTAATTAGATACGTACACGTGATAAGATAAAAATATATTTATTTATGTGTGTAGTCTTAGATTGGCAAGGAGGATACATTTTATACGCAACATGACATTGTACAGAAACTACTGTTTGAATTCTTACCTAAGATTAGCCAATTAGTAGGTATATACGCCTTCTTTCATAGTTGTAGCTACTTAGTAGTGTCGCTACCTCTTAATCATTTACGCCAAACGATCACTAGATAGCATTTACGTAATTTACTGGTTGAACTTACGATCGGCCTCATTACTGGAAGTGTTTTGGAAACGATTCTTAATGTACCATTTTATTTCCGAGCATTTTGTTCGCGTAGGCAGTCTAAAGCACCTACGCCATCTTTATTTGCTTTCACAAAATCAAAGTCTTTTACTAAAATAACATATCTGAGTACTGACACAGAGTTTCTATATTTATGTCATAAAAATGTAGGTTAATAATGTGTACAAATGATAGGGTAATTGTTTGATACGAATTGTAATTTGCAACCAAGAAATTATGTTATGCGAGTGTCTCGAAAAGTATCTAATCAACTTTACATTTTACATATTGATGTAAAATATAAGTATATAAAGAAGTACGGTACAGTAACAAGTTTTTACAAACTATTTTTGTTAAAAACTGCTGAAATGAAATGTAGCCGTAGTTATTGTAGAAAACTAAATTAATAACTTGTCATTATTAAAGTTAGTAAATTTTTATTGTCCTTAACATTTGTCATTATCACCACAGGCAGCTCAGTCTACTTACTGCAGGAGTAAGTAAGAGTAAAGAGGCATTAGCCTCCTTACTCTTACGCCAATTTACCCTGTCTTGAGCCAATTTTGTCCAAATATTTCTTCAAAACATAACTATTATGTCATCAATCCTAGCGCTGTACCTATTATTTCTACAGGCAAATATTCTAATATTCTGCCATTTTATTTCTATGAAAGTTTAATATATCCAAGGTACGTGTATTACTATAGTTTGCATATTTTGATTTTTTAAAACATATTTCGAATATTTTAAGTATATTGTGAACGCTACAATCTGAACCAAATACCAAGTAGGTATTTTACAACAAAAGTGCATAAATCCAGTCACCAAGAAACTTGCCGTCGGCAACCACCCAGACAGAATCATTGCAACTCCTTTATTTATTCTTGTTTTGCCTTATTCTTTGTTTATCTTTGTTAGTTTCTTTGTGATTTTTTTTTGTAATGCCATTGCCACACCTACTTTATGGCACTTCATTATGAAAAAATGACATATTTTTGTGAGTTATAATTACTCAATAAGCCTCGTACAAACTGTTTATATTACATATTACGCACGGCAGATTTTTCTCCTAAAGAGAAATAAAAATTCAGTAGTTCTAAACCAAATACCTGCTATATACATTTTTAAATACGGAATATATACACGATAGATACAAATACATAGGCTTAATATTTTATTTATAAGTAAAAAAACCATTAGTACCAAAGATAATTATGTCTATACATACTCTATTCAAATAATTAATATTTTCGTACGTGTTTTCATCAATATCAACTAACATTATACACCTGCAGGATTGTACTTATGTCTAGATTGTACTAGGGAGCGAGCTCAATGGCCTGCAATGAATACTAATTTATGTGTGTTTAATGTCCCAAGCAATTAAAGCGCCTAATAGCAGTTCATGTTATTCTAGTACCTACATAGGTATACATTATTATAGTACCTTATACTTATAAAAAAAAATTGTTTAATCGTAATTACAGAAAAATATTACAAACAAAGCTTTAATGACAGTTAACATTTATTTCAAAACGTAAATGTTATTTACTTAGTAAAAATATATTCACGGAACATCCAAACTAAATATAAATACAAAAACGAAAGAAAAACAATAATAATACAGGTCTGATGTTTGAGAAAAATATTACAGGACAATATACCTAGACTAGACAGAAACTTAGTGTTGAAAACAACGAAACAATATTTAATCCGCTTTAAAAAATAAAGGTAAGCTTGAATTTATTTGTAATGGCCGCCATACAACTGAGTCAGCATTACAAGAAAATACACTCACCGTCCCAAAAGTCCCTGAACACAAACCGAAGCACCCTCAACAAAACCAGTACAGCGATTTAAAGGACACGGTTGGTCTAAAAGTCCCTTTACAGTTACTGTAGTTCAATGTGAGGAGTTGTGGTACGGGAGTTGTGGAACGGAGCAGTCTCATATAGAGTTGTCAAGGGCGGGGTTTCGTGATGAATTGGTAACATTCTAGGGGAAGCGAGGGAGATTTTTTAGGGGGTTTGCGGGGGGAAGAGGGGTGATTAATGGTACCACCAAAGGGAGCCATGTTCATTACGCCGACGGGACGATGTGTTACTTACCTACTAATATATTTCGCTTAGGCCTAAGCACCGGTTATGTTATTAGTTCATTATTTTAGACGGTTTTATTATTTCTCGGAGATAAAAATAACATTATCGATTCGTTGGTGTTGTCAGGAATATATTGGTTTTATGGTCGTCGTAAAACAGTGATAAGAACTTCTTCTTATCACTGTTTTAATTATTATCAAAGCAACTTTCGTACTATAGATTAAATAGACGTTTGTTATAATTTGAAACGAGTTCATCGAGTCAAATCCTTACATTCGTGATATTCGTTTAATTTATGAAAGACTTAAAAGCCTTAAGGTCACCGAATACTATAATATATAATCGCATAAAGCCTGTACACACACGCCGCGTAACCGTAGCTGCGAATTATAAGTGAAATACTGTGCTAATATCACGTCGTAATACGCAGTAAAAACGCAGCTCGCGTGGAGGCTGGAGATAGGCGTTTATTCGCCTTCATGTTGTGTTTAGTTTGCTTTATGTTAATGAGAATTTGTGTTGGTTAAAAAGCAGTATTGTCGCTGCTTTTTGAGGTAATGTTTGCGTCGAACGTGATACCGTTAAAAATAGCCGATTTTAATTATAACAATGCATTTCGTAACGTGACTTTCAGTGAAATTAAAAACTTACCTCAAATTTTCATAGTTTTGGTACAGTACTTTCTTGCTGAAAAATTTCAGCTGATTCAATAACGTGCAGCTATACAAGTTCAAGTATACGTATAGGTACAATCTATAATTGGGATTAGTATTTACCACTAATTAAATTAGGCCTATGCTTAGCAAAAAGACTACATTAAATTACAACATTTGAAGGTATAACGGTATAACACATACAAAACAAAAGACGACGTCTCTGAATTGAGTATTCCATTCGCACTTCGCGTTTAAAACAGAAACAACGACGCCATTAAAAATCCGCTCTTGGATATTTTCCTAGCGGATCCCGTAGCGCGCATAAATCGGCAGCTTTCCACCGAAGCTATTTCCAAAGAAGCGTTTTCTATTCCGAGCCGTGCACCCGTTTTTCTTAGACGGCCATTATAAGACGGGTGTGCGCTCACCCTTAGGGGGTAAGGCGTAAGGCCCCCCGAAAGTGGCGCAGGCCGAGCCGACGTATAGGCCCGTTATGAAAGTTTATAAGTAGAATGGATGATAATTATACGGGGTTTATGGAAAAGGCGTGCTTTTTAAACGATATCACCTTAAAGAGTTTGCGAATTGCAAATTTGGGTGGTTTTGAGGTATGAATTTGTAAGTAGGGTGATGGTTATGAAGATTGTTATGGCAAGTAAGTGAGTGACTACAATTTGTCGAATCAAAGTACGAAATTTAGGAAATATATTTATTACATCTTAAAACTTTTTTAGTTTTCCTGGCTTCATACAAAAAAAAGAGAACCTGCAAAAAGAGTGTCTTTATAAGTTTTATTTTCAGTTGGGCATAGATATATTTAATTAATTAGTTTTGTACATAAATTAAGACTACAATTAAATTATTATTAAAAAATATTGCAAATTGAGAACCTTAATTCATAGCAAAAAGGTAAATAGACCACCTCCACCTCGTACTAGCCCATTTTCTTCTTTTCTTAATTCAGCCGTTTATTACTTTGCTTACCAGCCTTAAATCCCAAAGTCCTATAGACATTCAGTTCCTAATGTCTAAGTCCAGTACCAAATTGAAACTTCACCATCCTGGTCCCAGATAGGTATCACACAAGTCGAAAGCAACTCTATTTACATGTAAATACTTTGAAAAAGTAATTTTCGCTCTCCTCCACGCTACGCCCTCGAGATTGCCAGAAGGAACATTAAGCTTCGCCAGGTGATACATGGATACTGTTATAGTCGAATATAATTTTCTGGTGAACCTCCCCCTTAATCCTCGCGAAGAGCCTTCCGAATTATTCCTAAAGATATTTACGGTTTCGTGAATAAATAAAATTATGAGCGCGGGGTAACTAAGACGGTACGACTTCAGTTTGTTTATTATTATGCCTATATTAAGTTGTTTATCTTTTTAATGGCTCGCAAGAGTTATACGGGTCGCTTGGATTTATGCCGTACAGGATAAGTTGGATAAAGCTAAGGAATGCCGGGACGAGATCCGATTCCAGTTTTAGATTGCTTTTTAAATTTAGATGTGATGATATTGTTTTGTTGCGTTTTCATTTTTGTTTTATTTAGTGATGGATTTATGTGGCGTTATTTTGGAATGAGTAAGCTGTGTCTAGGTTAGGCTGATAATGTTAGGTTACTGGAAGTTTTGTGTAAAAATAAAATAACTTTTTTCATTTTACAATAAAATTATGATGTTTATGATAAATTACTTAAGTTATAAGAGTATTTTATGTTGTTTAAGTTTTTACTTACTCAGTGGTAAATTCTTTACTTCCTGCTACCAACCATAATTACCTGTGTTGTTATATTTGAATATAGCTACATCTTAGACACTGATAATGACACAAACACCCCGCAAAAGAACACAATTCACTTTACTAAAATTGGATTCGAAATGAGGAAGATTCTTACATGGAAGGTCTTGGGCATTAAATATGATAAAAACTTTTATCGTCAATAGTCATATTAAACCATTTGTTTTATTTAAAAAAAGAATGCGAAACGTCCTAACGGAACTTGCGCAATAAATTGTCCAAAAGAATAATAGACAAAAGGGTAACAATCCTGGCCCTCGAACCCCTTTTATTGACTTTTAAAGAAAAACAACCCTTCCATTGTCGGAACAAAAGCCGCTTGTTTCTAAAATCCGTTATTTTGACGCAATTCTTTTAACATTTACGAAGAAAGCCTTTTGAAGCCATATCTCAATAGATATTGCGTCAATGTTTTGTTTCTCGCACCAGTGACCAAGGCATTGTCTTGATTTCTACCTGCAACAGGTAATATTTGGTATAATAAATAACCAGAAATAAAGGGTTTTCCAATTTTAACGGTATTGCGCAATACAGGCCGTACTCGTAAAACAGGTACCATTTTAATATTGAAAATAGTACTGCAATATCGATAGCTATCATTATACGTTTTTATAGAATATATCAGTTTCATTATAGCTAGCCGATATAAAATTGTCAAACAAATTTTTAAATCAATCGAGCCGTTGCTGTGATATCAGGGTAAAAATAATAAAATAAATACATTCGACTTTCGACTCGAAAAAAGGCAAAAACAAGTTAAGAAAAGACTTATACGAGGCTAAATCAGAGCATATGAACGTTACAACGCTATGAGAGTTGCTGCGAAACCTTCTTTCTAATTCTCTAAGAAAGCCCAAAAGTCCTTGAAATCCAATTTTTAAACACGGACCACGTGTATTACTCCCATCATAACAGCTCGAACCACTCCGAAACAGCGATAAACGGAGTGCAACGACCTCATTGCAGACCCTACTCAAGGTCGAGCTAGTAAAATGTTTATGGACTATAAAAGAACCGTCTGCACTGTGTCTGTGTGTCAAGGACTCCAGACGAATTTTATTGACCATTTCGTGACATGACGAGACGGGTTTACAACTGTCAAACGGTGATGACGTGTACCCCTTTTGTTTTTAGATGCTTTACAGATTTAAAGAAAGAGGATGGTCTACAGATGTTGGTGCTGACTGCTGTTTCTGGGTAAGTCGTATTTTTTTTCTATCCTCCGGATAGCAAGTTAGGGCCGGTTTTTTATCCGTAGTCAAATTTGCCTTAACCATTTGTTATCTCAACTATAGTTGACCTAATAACCAATAGTTAAACCACTTTTACGTTTTATTAACCCATTTTAACCATAGTTATAATTTACTATGGTTAATAATGTTGCCCTTGTAAGGGACGCTTGGGTACCTCTGAATATATTGGGGAGCAGTTTTTAGGTATGATAATACTAATTATATCTTGTCATTTGTGACTTATTTTCTATCAGTGTCATTTTCACTGAAATAAATCCTCAAATATAAAACAAACCTAAATCGCTACACCATTTCAAATCTAACGCCACGGTCTGATTTAGAAATAGAATGTAAGAAAATAATGTATGATGTACTTTTTATTAAAATAAAGCTAGGTGTCGGAACAAATCAAGAAAATTATTGTTTCTTTTGCTAATGTTTAAAGAAGATTTTGATTTTATACACCTTTATTATAATTAGATCAGTAAGTGCACTATGTACAAAAGATAAATACAAGTTTGTGTATGTGTGCTCAACAGGGTGTAATACTCATAGCATGGTTTCTCATTGAAATTTTTAGTTCATTTTCTATTCGATTTACAATCCACAGCAATGTTTCTTTGGATATTCTGTAACGTTTGCAGAAATCTTCGTCATCTCACTGGTCCAGAGGCGGTTTTCATGCTCTAAACACTTTAGTTCTTCAAAGGCAAAAATAATTTCGTCATCTGATGAACTTTCAGAATTGTCTAAGTAATGCATAATATTTAAATTTATTTATATTATGTTCATACGAAAAATCACATTTCACCTCAGTCAGAGCCCGTCACATACGCCAGAACAGATGTTGCAACGAGAGTTAACCATCCGCCATCTTGCTTGACCTTAGTGATGCCGTGGTTAAAGACTTTAACTTTAACTTTGCATAAATAAAACGATTTTGTATAGATTTAACCATTAGTCGCAATTTTTAACTATTAGTTAGCTTAACTACGGATCAAAAAACCGGCCCTTAATCGTTATTATAACAGTCGTGCTTATAATGCCGTTGGTAAATGGGTTCTAACCATTTGGTTAATCACAGCTGAAATAAATACAATTCCTTGTTCAACATGTTTGCTTCAGCTATTTTGGCTACGAATCTAAATCCTAGGTACGTTTTTTTTTTGTTGTTGCATTTAGCAGAACAATTGAATTCTTCATAAAAATGCTTACCTAACTGCCTGCCGATCGCATTGCATTTAAAATCGTCTCATAAATCGTTTTAACATTTTAAGGGATTTAATAAAACAATTTTAAAGAAATTACTTGCCTTCCTGGGCCATAAAAATTGCACTAAGCCGGGAAAGTCTCAAATTAAATATTCCATAAAATCCGAGCAGTTCTGCAAGTAAAGCAATATTGGATACGCAACTGCCTAATGACAGTTTGATGCCGCCGAATGGCGTACTCGTAAAAAAACACTAGAAATGATCCCATTTTGATTAAAAAATCACGAGCGGCTTCCCTCGAAGAAGAAAAGTTCCGAATGATTTAAAAGTTTTAATAACGGAATTCTAGTGAAATGACATTATACTTTCAAATTAGGAGTGAAAATTTAATTTAAAGGAGAGACAAGTCGACGCCGAAGGGCGACTGAGACTGCCCATAAAAATGTACAAGCTCTTCTTTCTGAGAGTTTCTTTTCAGCCTCCGGAATTTATACCGCTTAAATCTCTCCGAGGGAAATTAAGGGGGCCCTGTATTTATTAAAGTGGATGGTTCGCACTCGTTAAAGGAATTTTAATCGGCGAAGTTTCTCTTATGAATGCGGCTTCGGCATGACTTTCGAGTTAGCTTTTATTAGTTTTCATGCTCCTAATTAGGGGTGTCGGGTTCTAAAATTAAATGCTGTAACTACGCTTTTAAAATTACAAGCAATATCTAATGAGATATAGAACTTTTAATATCATATTCTTGATATTTTTAACGTCTTAAAGGCATATCATACATCATACAATTGACTTAAACTCTTAACTTTACCCAACGGTATAAATGATACTAGTTTTTTCTAACTTCTAACTACATAACCAGCTTTCTTGTGCATACATTTTAAATAGACATCGTATTACTAAAAATAACTATACTTTGCAACCGCAAAGTGCATGGGAAACTTGTCAGTACACGAACAAGCTTTTTAACTTTTAATTTGTAATTAGGAACGAGCAGTGCTAAGCTTGGCTTGCACGTTCATAACTAAGGCTGTGTACACACGAGTGTGTTACTGCGATTATAATTTTGCCACACAAACCCTCCGGCTGGAAAAGCTCAGAGTTTCAAAGCATTTTCATGTATTGCTAATTAAAATACGCTGTCGCGACCATAAATGGTGCGGGCGGTCGCTTTACACTGCCAAATAATTATTTCGTGCCATATATGAAACATTAATTTTTACGATGTTAATTTTAAATACGTATAGGATGGTTATTAAAAATGTAAAGCTTATTACGCAATTTTTCGATGCTGATTTTGCTCGATTTAAGTTTCGTTAATAAATATTTTAAATTGTTCTTAAGTGATAACGTTTCGAAGTGCGGGTAAATTCAAATCATGAAAGCTCTTAATTATTCCGTTTATCGAGTTTTTAATATGTCAATTATTTTAAAAGCTTTTTCAATTTCCCACGGAAGTTTTACATTGATTTGGGTTATTGCGACGGAAGTACAAAATAATTTACAAAATAATACATTACATTGTGAGTCAACGTTTGTAAATAATTGTGTTAAAATATTTTTATATTTTTAACAAATTCGGAATACTGGAAATTCGGGGTAAATAAATAAAAGAATTCTAAAAAAAGCACGAGTGCGGATGCTTTTGAAAGCTCTGATTCTTCCTGTTGAGTTTTTATTCGGCAAGTAAAATTTTTACACTAATGCTTACAAATGCACTAATTATTTACCTACTTAAGTTATTTAAATAGTAAAGAAGGTACTGATATTAGCAAGTAATTTGTTAGACCATATATAGCATTATTTTTGTCCATAAATTCCCTTCTAAGAAAGTTAATAATTATTTAAAACCTAACTTTTGCAATATTTTTCATTTCGAAGTGAATAACGAGAAGTTCTTTAAAGTGGTCTTTCGTGTAGGTATAATGAAGCTACTGTTTAACAGTTATTTTGTATAAATTGACCCATAAAGATATGGTGCGTCATATATTTATTGTTAAAGTTTTATGAAATTAATTGCTAAAGAACATGGAGTTAATTCGACTCAATCTACATCACGCTTGCTTTACTAACATTGTATATTATTTATCAAAACGCTGCATTAATTTCTCATTAGTTATACAGAAAAGCAGAAGAACTAGAAATCGCCGTCGAAACAACATGTGCCTAATAAATCAGCTTATCTCACTTAATTTACGTATATAATAACTATGTGTATTATCTAAACTCGCATCAAATTACCAGTAGTTTTAAATTTTCATATTACATGAGCTCGTCGCATTCATTGTTGCTACTAATTAAGCCATGAAAATTCGTTAATTACTGAATATTTCATGCAAATACACGGATTCAGGTTTATTTTTACGCAGATTAAATCTATTATAGCCATTTGTTAGGCGCAATGAGAATAAATATGTACCCAGGTACCTACTCGGCGATCTACAAACAAACCATAAGATAACTTTTTTCTCTTTTATGTTACTAATTGCGACAAGAAAATTAAAGAAATATACAAATATTCGTTGAGTGTAATGAACTCTTTTATTAATATTTTTAACCGACTACAGAAAAAATTAGGTTTTAAATTCGTTGGATTTTTTTTATATATGCCTAATTATTTTATTTTTTATGCAATATTTTCCCAAATTCTTGAAAAATAACAGAAATGTATTAAACCTACTTTTCATTTTTTTAAATACTACTTATTTATATGACTGACCGAGTGATTGATGCATTTCTGTTTTGAGTTTGACAAAATTTTGCAGAAGTTTGCTATAATACACGCCGCTCACAAACGATTTGAATATTATTTGGAAGAGATATATGTGACAATCAATTTTAAAGAAAATTTAATAAAATTATTATACTAAATAAATCAATAAGTAGTCGATCAGTTTACGAAAATGTTTGTGTTGAGGAAGTTAACTCCTTGCAGAGCAGTGAACTTACTCTAGTCGTTGTTTGATGAACTTAAAACTTATTTTCTAAATATAATTATACATTTTTTGCAGTCTATTCTTGAACTTCAATGAACGTACATATTAAACGTAATGAGTTTCTTTACACTCCTACATATAACATCAAAAAAGTTCTAGAATATGTTAGCCTCCCTAGCAGGACCTAATTAAATATAATAAACGCTTAAATTGCCTACTTAACCGCCGCGAAACCAAAGCTTTTTATAAGTAGTAGTTATGGTATTCATAAATTTATATAACATTAGCATACCGTGACGATGTTTGTAAATTATTCAAAAATCTAAATTACTGATAAATATGCGCATAAAATAACATTAATGTGCAATTTGTGCCAATAATTCGTGTTTAAAAATAAAGCGGCAAATTTGCGCGAAAATATAAAGTAGCATAAATTTATATCATCTTTGAAGATCGTACAAACAATTATTAGTGGCATTCCAAGTATGAATTAATTGGCATTTATTGAGTGAACATATTCATTACGCTTCGATTTGATGTGCCTGAATTAGCTGCCAAAAAATAACTTTAATTTATATTAGTGCATATTTAGAATTAAGCTCATTTATGACCAATAGTGCAATATTTTACAATATATTGCCAATACACATTTATTTTGATATATTTTAATGCACTGTTTATCGAAATCATATTATTTGATCGTTAAACATAACTAAATTATCTTTATGGGTTGTTAAATTTTGTGTAGAGGTTATGAGTTTATTTTTTTATCAGATATTTTGAGTGAAACGTAATGTTTATTGCTTTGAATATTTTCAAACTTCATGTTTGGAATGTAGGTAAGCACATAACTATTTTTTATTTTGAGGCCTGTGCATGATACGGTTGTTTGAATCGCAAGTAGTAGTAAACTCTTGTCAAATGTGCTCATTACTCCGACAGCATTGCCGCGCTGGATGGCTAGAAAAATTAGTTGAATTAAAAACGACCTAGCGCGGAGATCTCTACCTATTTCATTCAAGCGCTGTCCAATGTCACCAATAAATGTTTACTTAATATTTACTTACTAAGTTTACATTGATTAATTTTAGAAAATTGAATAAATTAATATATCTATATAGGTATGCCCTCTAGTGGTAGGTTGTAGCATTTGGATTATCTGTAGATCTTAAATGGTCTATAGGTAATCTTTTTGCTAAATATTTTTTGTTGTTATAATTAGTCACTTTGTTTTTGGTAATATGTATGTACGTAACATATCATCTTACCTCTGAGAGTAGCACTACTAAAACACTACTGTACATTCAACTCCATAACGAATGCGAACGACCCCATTAGGGGCACCTTTTAACGTATTAAATCGGAACTTATCTCCGGAACTGTTCGCGACCTGACCCAGGGGCCACAGGGGCTAAAGGGGGCTTATCGACGCGACCACTCTTCGAAATGGGGGAGGACAGCCTGTACTCTATTCTACTAGTGATAAGAGGATTTATTCAAGGTGGTAGATATGCAGTTGTTGAAGTTTTATTTGATTCGAGTACGTATTTAATGATTTATAAAGCTTGTACATCAAGTCTTCATACAAACTAACCAACATTATTGCAAAATATTAGGCTGATAATGATAATGAAACTCAGTATTAAAATATGACATTGAAACAAATTAAGGAATAAAATATTAAGCTCAACATTAAACACGATTATTTGAATATTATTTACTTTAGTAGCCAAGAACTTGTTGTCTTTGCTAGAATATGCTTACTGGATTTATTATTGTTCCATATATTTCACGTATTAAAAAAAAATGTTTTAAACAGAAAAACCTCCTTAGATAAAAAATTCCCCACTTACACCTTCCTAATAATATGATTTTTAGACCATACTCACTTCCTGCAAAGCTTTACTCATAACAAAAATTTAACCCTTTACGGTCATACAGCGCCACAAAGGTTCGTGTATAAAATCAATTTGATTGCGTGGAAGCCTCCGCCAACATAGAGTTCCGATAAACTTGCACAGATGGAAGCACGTGTATCGAAAATAAAGATCGTGTGCTTTTATTGAAATTGATTTACTGACATAGTAGCAATAAGACAAGATATCTAGATATTTCCACACTAAAAATATTTTGTGTGTATAGTAAGACGTTAAAAAACAAATTTCTGTATTTCTTTACACATAGACAGAGCTATTCGCTTATAACGTAATAACTTAAACAGGAACAAATGAAAAACTAAAATCGGATAAACCAGCTCCTTCTCAGTCCATACCAATAATATAAGGATGATTGCTTGATTATGACGCATATTAGACTCTTTTTCATGTAAAAATTGCTAACACTGAATTGCAAAGCTGTTAAACAGTAACAAACAAGACCTCAAAATAAAAAACGATCCCACATTATCTCGCGGCCGCACCGCTGGTGCTATATTGTTTGTAACTATCAGTTAAGCGCATCAACAGTGCCCCTATACGGTCGCCATTTCACATCGTTGCTAAATTGGTACGAAACATAAATTCTTCTCTTTAATTTAATCAACACCCGGGTACTTCATTTATTTATTTACAACGCGACCAGATTACACTGACCCTCGCATTTACATTGTAACAACCCCCAGATAAAACAAGGCGTACCGTTACAGCGAGGCGCGGAATGTCAAAGAATAGTGGTCAGTAGGTTGTCCATAATTTTAAATAATGTGGGAGCCCACGCGTTCGTTACGAAAGCACTTAACAAGGCTGAAAATTAAATTAGATCAAGATAAAGGCTTAAAAGAAGTGGTGGTGCCCGAATTCGATGATTTACAAAATGAAACTATTTAATTATCCTGGTATGTATCCTGTAATATAATATGAATACTATAATATATTATTATCACTTATATACTTACTAACTTAAGTACCTACTCAGGTTTCCTGTAATTTTGGAACTTGCAAATTTTTAGAGAAATGCTACATAGCCGACATACCTAACTGTTGCAGCCACCATGCAACCGCTTTCTAACACAAACTTTATCCTGCTTTTACATAAAATTGAAGCTTTAAAAGCTCTGAGCAGACATATTCTTAATTTAATAAATAAAGAATATGCCTGCTCAACGTTCCTGGTAAAAATAATTAGGTAAACTAACAATATTATTACCTACATGCTTAATATTACTTTGATTAAAGTAATATCTACGTAAATTTTTAAAACATAACCAGATAACAATAATGATGTATCCGATAGACCATCACTATCAAATCAAAATAAAATATCAAATACTTTATCTTCCATCATTACCATGTAACAATAATGTCATTCAAATATCGAACTCAAGATGGCGTCGCACGCACTAGGGTGACTCCCCTACCGGATATGCGTCGCTCGCTTCCGAAGTGCTGGCAATAATTTATTTTACGAATTATTTATGTCAACGTCATCGTATATTTATTTAATGTCGAAAATTCGATGACATGCTAATGTTTGTGGGATTGTGGAGATGTCAAAATGACTGGCTCGTGTCTACAGTATAATACGTCGGTTTAGTATTTTGATGATGGATTTGTGTAGAATAAAATTAGCTTTGAAAAGCATTTATTCAATTAAATTAGTAAGCTATTGTTATGAAAATAGTGAAATGAATTTGTGATTCTTATTGTCTTTAGATTAAATTACTGCTTATAATACAAATAAATGAATTGTAATAGGGTTTAAGTTCTTTTTTTTCGTGACAATTATTTATACCCATATAAACATGAAGTTTAATTTCACAATAAATATAATTGTAGCAGTAAATTAAAAGAAAATCTATGAACAACACAAAATACATGCTTTTATGTCAAATGTTAAATAATAATTTTCATATAAGCTAATAAATAGGCTTTAATAATTGATGTCTAATTATTTCAGAAAATTTTATGATTATTTTTTGTAATTTATGTTTTAAATCTTAAATAGTTAAATAAAAACCCATTACTGTGTAAATAAACTGAAACAAAGCCACTGCTTCTAAAATGTGATGGAGAGAAAGCAGCGAGAAGGAACGTAATGTGTCGCAAGAGAGCCCGATAGTTCCACGCCATTGGCTCCTTTGTGCCCCGTACCGACGAGCCGTGGCGAAGGGTTTTAGGGAAATGTATAGAGTAATGTGTTATTTATTCAGTGTGGGGATTGATGTCTGTCTAGTCTGTATAGATCCATCATCGACCATTCTTTTTGAAGTTGAAGTTCTTTATACGAAACAAATAGAAACTTTAAAGAAAATAAATATCTTATGTTAGTAAATTAAAACTCACAACGATATATGTAAAAATACAATTGTCTTTACTTTCCGCCAGCCTTATATCTGGCAAAATGTTTTATGATCGGTCAAAATTTTTACATTTGATTTTTGATTGCCCAAATTGGAAGAAATTTATTATGGCGCTGTATTTTGGCCGATCTCAATGATGTTTAGCGAGACATATATACTTGAAATTATAATTCTAGCAGCAAAAAAATGCGTGGGTACAAAAACAATAGTTCTGTACAAAAACAATAAACGAGTAATTTTATAAAACTTTTAATTTGTTTATTTATTAATGAGCTACACAAATATTATTTATAAAATGAAGATATTAGGTTCAACTCAAACATTAAAAAATAAATCCTCGTTTCTTGATAGCAAATACCAAAAGCTGGCATCTCGCAAGGGCGAGGCCAGAATTCTTCCGCACCATTGCCCGCTTTGTTGTTACCCTATTCTGTCACGGACACGCAAAGGGAACGAAAAACAAATGAAACATGACCAAAACTGCTAAAATTCCTTTACTTTTTCACAAAATCGCTAGTATATTTTGAAATAAATCACTATATATCACTCTCACATATTTATCTATTTTTTGAAGCTAAGAATGATAAGACCACACACACGTATTATAAAACAGCTCAAACTTACTAAAAAATTGCAAAAAATATTCGTTTAATATGCCTATCAGAGACCATGAATAACTATCAGAGATAGGCAAATTATGCCGCGCATTCAGAATGAGCAAAGGGGAGGTCATTTGAATATTTTATACCAAACAAGGTGTTAGTCGGCTATGGAAGCCAATATAGATAAATTATCGATTGACCCCTTTATTAGAACTATGAGTCATATAGGTAGATATTTGTTTGGGTGGCGAAGCGTCATTTATGTTTGAAAAAAATAGTATGTATATATTAAGAATCTAATTTAAAAATATTTAGTATGATATCAATGCTTAAAAGCAGATATGTAACTATTCCTACCCATACTTGAATTTAATAATATTATTTAAGTATTGTAGAAGTTATGCTAAAATTTTACAGCGCGAAAAATAAATGGTATTATTGGTTAAAAATCGGCCAAGTGCGAGACGGACTCGCGCACTAAGGGGATCTAATTTATCTATTTAATATTAGTTCAAGTTGCTACCTGTTGTCGTTATTAATACCTATCGTGCAATAAAACTGCGGAAATAACTTTTGTTGTATGGGAGCCACTCATAAATATTTATTTTATTCTGTTTTCAGTATCTGTTATATCTAGTGGCAACAGAAATAAATTATTTGTATGAATTTTAAACATAAACCTATATTATATAACTATCACGGTTCACGACACTGCCTGGTGACAGACGTACGAATGGACGGACAGACAGTAAAGTCTTACTAATATGGTTCCGTTTTTACCCTTTGGGTACGGAAATGATTATGTCCAGCCCTGGGACCGCCTAAGCTGATGATGATGATGAAAAATTAATATAGTATTACACTCTAAAATTTAAAATGTTTTAAAACGTTAAGTTTAAATTCATTCGAAATCAATTAAGATAAAGAATATTTATGGGCGTGTCATTTTACAAGTTCGTTTGATTTAAGAAATGTACGAGTACATTGTACTCAACATGCAGTCACAAATATAAATATTTAAATATCTGTTTCGCGTCATACATTGAACAACACAGAGATTTATGAAAATTGTACGCCAGCTTTTTATTAACATGTCAAGTTAAAATTATTTTGAAAGTGATTCATGCGTATGACGTTCATGAAAATGCATGAAACTCTGATGACTTTTGCCAGGAGTGTGCAATAGTGTGCATGAACGCATCGTGTGATGTTTTATACGTACGAATATTCTATTATGACAGTGGAATGTTAATTTTGGAGTGTTATTTTCACCGTTTAGGCAATATGAAATGGTTACCTAAATTTCACGATACATTTTAGGTACTTATTCATTCATAAGTTTTATATGTGCGTTACATATTGAAAACCAAGGCAATAAACTGCCATCAGTACAATACACAGTCATTATTTTTATTAATACCAATGTTACGTGTACAAGTCATAATGTACATATTTGTTTGAGCCTTTTCATATCGTTATAGTGCACGTTAAATACCTGAATAGGTATAATATATATCTGAGTAGCTTACCTATACAGGGTTATCGGCAAGTGGTGTACTGTGCCAAAAGGAGGTCACTATACAAACCATCATGAACAACTTTCACGATGGGACCAACTCTGAATTCGAGAAAAAAATCAGCTGTTCCTTACATTATGCCGACGGCCGATCAACTTTTTGTATGGAACAGCTGTTTTTTTTTTGCATTATGTTTAAATTATGTATACACAGGGTTATTGGTTAGGGGTATACTACGCCGAAAGGGAGTCACTATACACACCATCATGAATACATAATCATGACATATACTTTTATCTAGACTACATTTTCATAGATAAAATATTGAGGCAATTAGTACTTGATAAAAAAGTCTTATTGAAAAAGATAAATTAAACTGAAAGCCAGATATCCCACTGAAAACAGCACACCTTGTCCGCAGAGGCAGGCGGAGCAAATTCCAACTGATTTATCGGATACGATATCTTCGGCAATAAAAATGTCAACGTCCGCCTGCTCGGCCGGCCTATCGCCTCTCTATCGCTCGCCAGTAGATCCCGACAAGCGTCTATCTCTTTTGAAATATGGTTCGGACATGATTGGGATTGCCGAGCCCAGGCCTCGATAAGGCAGCGGTAGCGAATTTTGAGATATATTTTCAACATAAATGGCACGATTCGAGATTCAAAACGATATTTCAGATCTTATAACATAAATGTGCGTGCGTGCAACTGAGGTGAAAACTTGAGTAATGATCGACAGTTTATTATTAGTGTCAGAGTTAAAAGATGTTTAGGTATGCTATCTTTTTTCAGCACTTTTTACCTCATTATAACTATACCTAAGAGCACATCTTGTCCCTTACTAATACAAGAACATTAATAGTTGAGAAGCGTTTATAAAAGGACAGAAAGTTAGCGTAATAACTAGCAGTATACATACAAATGCCATTGAATGAGACGATAATGATTGGGAGTCTAAAAAAAGTCGTATAGAGGAGAACTTTTTCTGTGATTCTGCGTTCGAACTCAAAGGAATAACTTTTTTTTTAATTATCCAGAGATAATTATAATAATAATGCCAAACTTCCGACAGTTTGGAAGTTTGGCAAGGCTTGTATTTTATAATCAAAGACATTATATAAAAATATAACAGTTGCACTGGCATAGCGGTTCAATCAAAGCAGGCATCATGATTTATCAGTGTGGCGCGATCAAATAATTAAAAATACTCCAGTAAATGGCGCGGCATCGTAAATTGCTACGACTAGCATCCATGGTGTATTCAATTTACGGGATGGTAAAATTCTGGCGAGTTACAATACAGACTGCGTATGAGACTCGTGAATGTAAAGTACCGCCATTAGAAGAAAATTAACATTTAATACTGATTTCAATCCTAATAATTAATATAGTTTATGAATTCTCAAATATTCTCAGTCAATATGAAGGAAATATTTTGGTATAGTTAATACTTTTTCTTTTTGTTACAGATTTTGAAAGATTCATCATGCAAAGTAGCCTCTTTATAATTAGGTAAGTAGGTACCTACGAACGTAATTTTATGTCTAAGTTACATACATCACTAATAATAAAATCTATGTAACTATTATTATATTTAAAGGACAACCCTGAAATTTGCTATATGTATACGCAAAGATGAAATACGAGTATTTACAGCTTTCTAAAAATAATTATATTCCTATATTTTAAACTTATTTTTGTTACCTTATATCTTGGATATAACTAAACCCATTTAAAAATTCTTTCAATAGTTTGGTTTAAAAATATTTATAAATGACCAAAATAATTGATGTTATTTATGAATTTTTTTTGGAGATAAAAAAATATAACCTCTTCCACACAGAACTTTTTTCTAAAATTTATGTTATAAAACTGTTATAGATGTTTAGATTGTATGTACTTAGCATATATTCTTAAAGCTAGTCAGAATGAAATGCGTGCAGCAGCTAAGCTTTGTCTGATAACATAATTATACCTAATTATGTTATCAGACAAAGCAAAAATGAACTTTAAATGCTCCCACAACACAGAGCCCAATCAGTTGTTAACCAAATCAAGTTCAACGACCGCGTGTTCTAGTGACTATCATATGCTTTCATCAAGATCTGATAGTCTAGGGTTCGGTTGCAATCAAATTTTTAAACGATGATGTTGAATTTCTTTCTTTTTTTTATTTATAATATATGCTCCCCAGACTCCAAAGTCCGTGCCATTTTTAACGTGCATTCAAAAATTTTAAGTTTAATTACATTTTATGATTTTCTGGGTTTATAAAAAAGACAAACAAAGTACTTAGTTCTGGTCTAGTCAGGTCTGGGTGTGTTGTGCATGTGTTTGTGATTGTTAAATGGCATCTCCGATACAGGAGAAATCCTAGTACGTAACTAGAAGTGCAATAAAACAAAAAAAAAATGGCGCAGTGCCAGTAGATCATAACACGAGTGGAAGTGTTATGTGTAGGTACTCGTATATTTCATTAGTAATTATTACAGAGCGTTGACTTCTGTGTAAGAATTAATTTATAATCAAATGTTATTTATGTCAAGTGATCCATTTGGGTCGAGTTATCGTTATGAGTAGATATCTACAATATGCATTTGCAATAAGTAAAACAAACAAATGTTTATATTATTATATTATAATATTTAAAATAATATAGTTTCGAATACCTATCTAAACAAAAAAAACTGAAACTGAACCGAACAATCATGTAGTATTTTTTACGAAGAGATATTATACATATTTATATTTAGCCACCATATACATATATTTTTCCTACACCATTAAATGCGTGATGCGAGAATTGAAATACGACTGCTGCTATCGTTTTAGTGCTGCGTTTGGACAAAGACAGTACTGGCATTAAGCGAAAAAGTGTTCAAACATTAAGCATTTAGAGCAATCCTAACACAAAAAAAAAATATTTTTGGCTTGTGACTTGTAGGCAGATATTTTTCTGCAATAATATACTATATGAAAATACATGACAAGTTGTAAGATTTTGCAAAAAAAAGAACAATTTTCTTTTTGAAAATTATTTATATTTGTAGTATACGTCAATATAAAATATCTACAACTCCCTAAAAATAATTATATTCCTATATTTTTCAAATATTTTTTGCTGGTAGTGAATAACTGTAAGGAAAATAAATACGTGCAGACATCGCGCTATTGTGGCACATTATTTTAAATGTAATACACATTTAATTTATTATTATTTACATTTTAAACCCGTGCGTTGATTACCTTTCAATAATTTTAGTATTCGTATATCCACACTCTTTATATAAAAACCCTCTAAACAATACTCACTCTTTATCGTCCTACGTATAATTGTTAACTGTACTATTGTCGACAGTCAACTTAATTTACTGTCGAAATAAATTGGGTTCGCGATTTATTAGACATAAATAAAAGCTAACATTATTGACATTTTATGCCAACCAAAAATATATTTTTTTTAGTTACTCGCTCAAAACTAAGTGAGCATCAAATGGTGCGTATCTCAAGTGTAATGGATCGCAGGCGCATCACTAAAGTACTGCTTTTTAATCACAACCTTGAGGGCTTTGGCCTTTGTTAATCATGCACTTGCTTGTCTTTGTGACGTGCATAAAAATATAATAAATAAACAAAAACATACACTCGATTATTTTCTGTCACATTAATTATACCAGAGGCAACAAGTATGATACGAAAACTGGAATTGTTTTAGCAAACCATTCGGTATCTGAACTGATAAACACACACGAGATGACTTATTGTAATGAAAGTATGTAAAAATGTAAGGGGTTATGAATTAATGAATTTTTTTAGGTCATAAGACTCCAGATACCAAATTCAAAATCATAATAGTAAAAATTTGGTCCCTAATGGAAGATAGCCAACTTTGAATATTGTACCATAGAATATCACACTCAGTAAGTTTAGAATTACCAATCACTATGATGTTCAATTTAAGACTATGATTGAACTCTAGAGAATACTCGTGAACTATATTGTTTGAATTTGATAAACAATATCAGTTGTTTCGAGGATAGTATTTATCGGCCGCCAACTGGTGAAAAATAAAACTGAACATCTAACATTTTTTTTCTAATTCCGAGTTGGTCTCATACATATATAGCGAGCATTGTTTACTCTGTAGTTAATGTAGATGCGGTCATGAAGTTCCTCCTAGATAAACAACTTTGGAAGTCATTGGTTACCGTCCCGAGGAATCTAGTCTCGCCAACTTCACCAAAAGTTTTGACTACAACAGACGACCGCCCTGAACTTATGGTGCGGTAAAACTTGCGGGACACTTGCTATAACTTACAAGGAAGTTTGTGGACAAAACAGAATTTGCTAATGTTTATTGACGAGTGTTATGAAGAACAACATTTTTGTGCTACGTTTTATGCTCGTATGTGTTTTTTATAATATTAGAGATTTATCGGATACACATTTAAAATAAAATATTGGTGTAAACACTCAAACAATGATTCATTGGGCTCAACGGGACAAGTGAGACTCAGTTGTCACTTGAGATAAATTACATTGGGACTAGTGGTATGGACCCCAAAAATCTCATGTTAAACCTAGCATGACACTAAATTAAATCCATAGCACCGAATTTTGAAAAAGTCCAGCAAAAATTCAAGTTAAACAAGAAATCGGTTCTGAGCCTATCCTAGCTATTGTTAACAAACCTATTGAATTATATGCATACTCGAGTGTTTTCACAGTGTCAGTTTTTCTAATGGTTACAACTTCTGTTGCTTTTATTTATTTTTAAATACAAGAATAAATTTACACACGATTTTCAGGATTCCAGTTATCCAGATCACCAGACCAGCAGCTTATCCAAAATCCACCTTTATTTATTACCGCTACCACATTACCATTCTTATCATTTTGGATCTTTGCTACAGGCGTTTGCGCAGATTTGTGCTACGCAAGCGGGCTGGATCTTGTTGTTAAATGCACTATCTCTAATCGAGTTACTTAAAATTCAGAGCCATGCTTCTTTGAAAGCTTATCTTCTTTCTGTAAATAGGTAATAGGTAGACATTAACTCTAACTATGCCTAGTTATAGTTCTTAAAGTGAAATACTTTAAAAACTATTACTATACTAGTCATAAATTCTGAATAGGTTTTAGATCTGCGATGTTTGTTTCTTTGTTTGTTGGTATTCATGTCTTTCTTTTATTTAATTTGAAAGGTGTATGACTAAATCTCAATTTCACGTAACTTAGCAAACAAGTCGGTTGGTGTTTACCTGAATTTTAGTTTAGACCGTACAAGGACGTTTTTATGTTTGATAGAAAAGATTATGCGACGGATGTTATATATATTAAAGTTAAGTATATCTTGACAGAAAGTTTACTGGTCACAGCGGTTGACATAAACAACGGGGTGTTCTAAACTTATTTGCATTTACACGGGCCGAGTAATTGCGTTGCGCTTCAGGGAGAAACTTTAATTAAAGTAAGTGCTTTAAACTTAAGCAGATATAGACGGTTAAGTGTCTAATAAGAAAAGTTTGGCGAGACCTAAACGGCTGGTCTTAGTGCAGCTTAGAATTTTCGTAACTAATTTGGTGGAGAACATTGCACAGGTAAGCATGGTTGTTTTAAATCAATTTATCATTGGATTCCTAGTACTATGAGCTTTTATATACATATTGTACCAGAATATCACCGAAAAGGAAGTTAAACTAAAGAGCGTTACTTACTATACTCATAATTAGGAACAGTTTTCACGATGAAAACAACTCAAAATTGATTGGTAGTAAAGGAAGCTGTTCCACGGAAATTGTTAATGCGATCATTACATAAATATAAATTTACAAATAGTTTCTTTCTAAACCTACTCATATAACACACCAAATTTATTTTAAGGATTAATATTTTTAATTGGTCTCGAAGTGAAAATCCCGGTAGACTGAGATGAGATAACCATGCATTTCTTTTTAGCCTTGCATAGATAGTGATGTAATGTGAGATCAACTTTAAAAAAAAATAACTACCAAGACTTTAATTTCTAAAATACATGCAGTATATAAATTGTATCGCGAACGAATCTTCTGTAATTATAGTTTATTAGTTGGTAGGGTTTAGTAGATTCTAACCAACTGTTAATCTGTATTTATTAATTATTTAAGTATATTGTTAGAGTTCCGAATTTTTTATACATGTTTAATGTGCCTCATTATGTAACTATTAGGTATGTAAACTGTGAGAAAATTTAAAAAGTAAGTTTTTTTTTATATTTAACACGAAATAGATATTAATGTAAATGTACAAGCTAAGTATTTACATATGCCAATATATCTTACATTTTATTAACTACTTAATTTGATCAATTTTCATAGAAATACGATACCTCCGAAATATACTCAAAAATTATTCGAAAAAATGCAAATAGGTATCTACAAAATGTGTATCTAAATGCTTCTATTAACAATCTATATTCGATTATACAAACCGGTTCATCGTGTAAAAATAAAAAGAAAACCATTTTGTAACGGAGAAATCTTCGGTGTCTATGATTACTTACTTAGTAATAGCACAATCGAATCGACTGTGAAATCCTTTATTCGATTAGTAATGGACTCAATGCCGAATTTTAAATCGATTATTTATTCTGTTTACTGTCGATTAATTAAAATTGATTGTAACAACAGTTGTATTTTATAACCTATCGTTTAAAATCCAAAGCGGGTGTTGCAAAGGTTTGTTTAGAGTATACATACTCATTTTATTCTGTATTAATGCGGGTAAACCGCAGGGTACAGCTAGTATTATAATATTTCTAAGAAAGATCTACTAGAAGTGTGTCACAATTTGTGTTTCCAATTTTTTGTTCTTCAGATCCGGTTTTACTTAAAAATTCTCTGTACATCGATTACTAATCACCTCTGAATTATTTTACGATTAAATTGTAAACAGACCAGTTTAAAAAAAGGTCAATGACCCGAAAGATTTGAATAGAGTATTTCTAAAAATATAATTCAAAATCTCACCTAACACTAAAATACCAACACATTAATTTTCCTAAGCCAACCAGCTATCTTCCTAAACCAAATTTACTAGTACATGTATCTACCTATGAGTATATCTCTATATCTACTAGTTCCCTGATTCAGCCCAACTCTGATGTACGATTCATGTTTACGGTCTCTGTGGACACAAATTGAAAATTATGAGTTGACGCTCTAACATAACGAGTACATTAAATTGTATTCATGTTTATGTGACACTAGGCTCGTATTTACTTAGTCTGTGACCGTCGGTGTTGTACAAATGTATAAGTGTGTCGTTAAAAAATAATGGCCGGTGATAAAACGGTGGGAAAAGGAGAAAAATCATGTTAGGGAGGAGGTGAACATTTAAGATTTTATTGTTTCTTTCAGTTGCGTTTCTTGTTTACCTACAGTTACAGTGTTAAGATTTTTATTTATTTATAAATAATCGATATTCTTGTATTTAAGTAGACCAACTTAGAGCATAATAAACTTTTATATGTTTGCACTCTATGAGACAGTTAGTGAAAATTCGTAAAAACGATTTTCTAAAAATCCCTAATGCGAAAAATATTATTAACCATTTTACTTTTCTCGGCAATTTGAGATTTTAACAGTTTTTATAGTCTAATCTTATACTTAGATATAAAAAAACAACTCTATCCGCTACCAGTCTTACATCTTGTTTTTCATAAATTTCCCCGACATCATAAAAAGAAAGTAGGTAATTAACAGTCAGTTTTCCATCTAAAAATCTAAACGCCATCGTTCAAGTTTACGGCAGTCCTATTTCACAAAACACAACCAAGAAGCGGTTTAATTTTTTGATTGCCCGATAAAAAATACCATTAAACACGCCCTAAGTACCATTGTTGTGGTTTAAAGTTTCAGTTGTTTTACAAGACTTTTAAATTTAATTTCTTACGACGGTAAGTAAGAATAGCTAACATTTCAACATCAAGAAAACAGGAGTTACTTTTATCAAGACTAAGTAGACCTACACAACCTTTAATTGAATAATTCTTAAAAAAGGGAAAACTACTTTTTTAACTACCTAATTTTAGTGTAAAAAGCTAGCTTCGTAAAAAACGGTACTATTAAAATATGACAGTAGTATGTCTTAGTACATATAATTTCGTATTATTTCAGTATAAAATAGAGTTTCTTATTGTAACAACTTTAAATGCGTAAGTAGTTGTAAACGACAAACTAATTAAAACACCCTAAAAAGGAATAGTTTCGTGCACCAACAGAGCAGAGCATGTCGGGGCTGAATTCGAGATTTAATCTTGATTCGTTTTCCATCTCCCACGGAAACTGGTATGAAAATACAGAAATTATCTAGAATTTTGTCACGTTTCTACGCTACCGCATCCTCAAGGTCAGATTCGAGATAAACATGAGAAAACACGTGGTACTGCGCGTATCAGTAAATAACATACACTGAAAAATACTACTAACTTAAATGAAATATTATTGAATACATCATTACCATTTTTCTTGTTCACTGCTATGACTGCAATTTCATTTTTGAAATAAGTTAATCAGTTACTTTAAAAATTACAAACATTTTCTTTTAGGGTCTTTATATAGAAAAATATTAATAGAATTTAAGAATAGCTATAAATATTTTTTTAAACATCCTCAGAATGAGACTGAATGGAATTTTCGTCAGTAATTGGATTTTTTTATTCAAAATTGCTGGGCATTTGACTACCAAGCGGAAGTTAGCGACGCTGAAGTTCTAGGTAGGTAAAGCATAGCTAGGCTGGAATACACTGGCTTTCAAGAAAGGATTGCGCAATACACCGTTAGGTGTTTGGCAAAAGATTTTAACAAATTGAGGGATAGCTAGCTCGGTGAGAATTAGAGAACGACCTACCACCACGTTATAGTTTCCTCACGACGTTTTTGAAACTTCACTGGTAGTTCATGCTCTTTTTGTGACTTTCATGGAATCGAACCTCGCACGGCAATTAACCCCACTAATCACTTGGCCATCATCAGGTTGACTTCTGTAACTAAGTAAATTAAATAACTAGTTTCTAAAAATCGTCTTAAAAACTAACCGTTGTCTATTATTGCATTTACAAATATAATTAGATCAATAATGAAGAAACACGCTACTGTCACCAAAATTATACCGTAGGCACAAAGGCCATTTTCAAAATGGTCATTCCACATCTGACCGGTTAGGTCATGACACACGCGGTGTACGTGCCTTGCAGTTAAATGGGTAAGTATAACAGCGCACGCTAAATATAACCGAGATGCCACTTGGACTGATTTCATTTAGGTCGCCGCACTGGGATGTTAAATGGTTTGTGAATCGAAAGAAGCCCATGGGTATCATATTGTTCCTTTGTATTTGGTCAAAAGCTTTTACTTTTTAGTGTGTAATTTTAACATAAGTAGTCTTTGGTTGATCTGCAGCTTAGCTCTCCTAAACTGGGATCATAAAAGTACCTACTATTTTAAAAACATATAATTTAAATTCGTGCAAAGTTATGTTCCGATAAATTATAATTTTTAATATACAATTCCGAATTAATTCACCAAATAATTTTGCCATCCACCAGAAACAGGCACTAGCCAAAAAGGATTAATTAATAATGCTCCCATATCAAAATATACTTACCCAGTATCTACATATTTTAAACTATGATTTAGAATGAAAAAAAAGTAAAACCAACTACCAAAACATATGTCTCTATGAAAGCTTAAAAAATTGCAAAATGTTGCTCAAAACTAGAGTCCCGTTCAATCTAAACATCATAAACGGTAATAGACCCATCCCGGCCGAGTACACAAGCGACTCGCATTGAAATAGACGTCACTGCAGCGTGTAACGAAACGCGAAAATATACCAAACACGTGGCAGAACACTGCTCGTATAAATTCCACGAGTTTAATTTGCTCTATGTTTGTTAGCGATGCAAATTGTAAGTGTTGGCGATTTTACTTCTTACTAAGAAAGGTATTTTAATTGTGAACTACTGTCTAGTTCTTGTTGTATCGGATTTGTCTATTAGACTAAATATTGTAAGCCACTTGTAGGCTCATGGGGTTTCACACTCAATAGCACTTCACTAGGTTTTTGTCAGGGATTCAAAATAGATTCACAATACATTCAGACCCAAATAACTTTTAAACTCATCATTCGAACAACTGCTTGGTCAGGAATTGAAACCAGAACCACTGTCTCTAGTAGCAAGTGTGCTACCCACTGCAGTAGTTGTTTATCTTTTGGAAGTCGCTTTCTCTTATGTTTTAGAACCTGTTATCTCTCAAGCAAGTACAGCGTATGGCAGTCATACATTCGTTCGCATTAAGGTATCCAGATCAAAGGGCGAAGGGAGTTTAATGAGAACATCCTCTCCGTGTACTGCTGATTGACAATCTTATGTGAGAAAGGCCTTTGAAAGCATTGAAATTTACTCTATTGCTGCGAAATATATTTTTTGTTTGTATGTAACATTGTCATCAGGAGTTTTTGATCAACTTTTTCTACAGGGAGGTACTACATTTAACTGTTTTTTACGTTTATTACCGGATATCTCAGCGACGGCTGTACCTACCGGTTAGAAACATTATTTTCTTCTTAAAGATTCACACTATACATATGATCCCATTTTAATTTTTACAATATTAGACTAGTAGTTAATTTCTAAATTAAATGTACCGGCGCGTCCCAAAACCCAATTTTTTTTAAAGAATTGATTACTTTGAAAACATTATATGGTGTTTAAGCAAAGGGCACTGTCAGTCTTCACTTGATCTCAGCATTTCTTATAAAAATAACATAATGAAAGGATATAAAATAAACATTAATCAATTGAAAATTAATTTTGTAAGCGTCGCGCTTATGAGCCTAATCACAAAAACGGGAAGTCTTTATTGCTTGCAAATCTTGCAAATAGCATCTAAATTACTTCTTACACTGAGACAGCAAAGACATAAAATACTATAATCATAGATTACTGCCTTACGTATATTAATGCCTTGTAAGATATAATCTTCCTAAGATTAATTCGCTAAGTGGCGGTAAATTTTGCAATAATCATCGTTATAATATATACCTAATCATTTAGATATAAATGTTTGATTAAATTAAGCAGCTAAGATGCGTATAAAATATCAATACTTACTTAGCCAAATAGATATTGTTTTAGTATTGTTATTGTTTAATACTTACTTTTTATATACCTACTTATGTACCGTAAGTAATAATTTATTAGATGATCTTTTTAAATAGGTTGAGTCATAATTAATATTTTATAATTGTTTATCGGCTTTATATAATTAAAAATAATAGATTTTTTTAATATGGCTATTTGACAAGATGCCGATTATCTGTCCATGGTCTGCCGTCGCATCGTTGCTTATTTTGTTGCCGTAAAAATGTCCCATTCAGGCCTTGGTACTGGGCCGGATGAGACAAAGAAATGTGTCATTCGGGTCATTAAAATGTGGATCGGACTGGATGCAACAATTTATGTCTCATAGTATCAGCTGAAGAGTTTAATTGTATTGACATACCTACAAGCATAATTATTAATTGATTATCATCACTTTTAAATATTTTTTCAATTATCAGTTCTCTTTAATATTTTAAAATATCTTCAACAACAATGTTACGGACATGAATCTGTCACCCTAAGGGTATAAAATATTCAGTAGATACAACTATAATGTGTGGAGTGTGCCAAAAGCGATGTTTCATTTTCTTAATGATATTAACTGCGATAGGCCTGCGCGAGTGCCAAAATGAGGAACACATTTAGTTCACTAGCAAGCGATATTATGATAGTTTGAAAACGTTTGCATATTCAATGCATTTTTTTTGTCAAATTTTGTCATTAAATCACTTAGGTATATAATAAGATGAATTCAGATATCCAGCTATTTATAGGTAATCTATTGACACACTAATAATAAAAAAATCGTTCCCAACTAAAACCACCCCTCAATTGAATTACATTAGTACTTTTTGGGTACCGTACCTCAAAAAAAAAACGGGACACTTCTAGGATCACTTTGTTTTCCATCTGTCTACCAAGACAATGTTTCTCAGGAACGAGTAAAAGTATCAAGTTGAAATTCATATTGTACCTTAGAGCTGTAAAAATCATCAAACTTTTAAGCCAACACAACATTAATAATATAGACGTTTATGCTGCAAATTTTCGACACTCGCGAGGCAATCAACAACTACTACAGGGTACTTCCCGTTAACTCAGATTCTTGGAAAGAGATGTTTCAGTAAATAATGAGAAATTACATTTTTGAACACTATGAAGTAGGCAACTGATACAGGTTTCATTAAAACATTTTGTTAATCACATTTTAAGGCATTTTTCGGTAGACATAGACCGTTTGGGCAGAAATTGAAACAAGTCCATGGTGTGAAGCAATTTTTTAGCACAGATAAAGAGAAATTGCGAAAAGCATACATTTTTGGTTACATCATCTAATAAAATTGTTTTAACTAATTTTAAGCTAACTAATCCTCATGAACGCGTAAAGCTGTAACAAAATTAAACATTTTCAACGCAATCAAAAGAAATAGCAATTTAAGCCGCATATTTCGAAAACTACGTAAAAGTTACTCGCAACTGAGTAGTTGCGAGTAAATCTTAGAAATACACCAACATGTTTGTACAGAACCCTTGAAGCGCGAGTAAACTCGCACTTTGCCAGTTTTTTTAATTGTTATTTAGTACTGCGTTTGACTTAACTTACCTGATATGAAGCAATAACGCCTAGAAGAAATCGATTTATTCGAATCTAAATCTGAATCTTTTCAGATTATCAGATCAGATCAGAGAGCCAATTCCACAATCTGGCAGGTCAGGCGTTATGAAATTGGACGCAAAGCATAGATATCTCGTGTCCTAATCAGACAAAAGTTGTTTTATGTTGAAGAGCAATAAAAATAATAGCTCATCAAAAATGCTTTTAATAATACGTCTTTGTTAGAAATTCATCAGTTATTTACTCCTGATAACTTTATGATATATACTATATGTATGACTTGCTTACGCGCAGTTATATACCTAATGCAACTGCGCATAAGCAAGTCATACAGTGATTTGTGACAAATTTAAGGACGTTAAACAGTCCTTAAATTTGTCACAAAAACAACAAATTTTAACACATCAAAACCTTAAAACTGATTATAAGTAATTACAGTTTAATTGCATCACTTTTAGACGCCGATGCTTATTAGCATTTTTTAATACTTACCCCATCTGTATGACGATAAACACTGTTAAGTGTTTTTGGTACAAATATAGAATAGCATTTTTTTCTCGTCGATGTCTTAAGATTTGTTATAAAATGGCTATATTTTTTTCAAAAGATATTTGTCACTTTGTTGCTGAAATTCTTAACATGTGACAATTTAATATCATTTTATTAGACACAAACAGAAAAAAAGACAGTTTAGTGATGGGCTTCAAAAATATAGATAAAATATTTCTTATCAATATCGAGCTCTACTTAATAATTTCTCTAGCGCGGCGTAGAGTATAACTCTACCGGCTCAACTAACAAACCCTTTTGTCCGGTAGAGTAATGGCCGACACCACTCTAAACCATGTCCGTGCTATTTATAACCGAAACGAGTTATATCTGTGAGTAATGGGACTTATGGACTGTAGAGATGAGAAAATAAGAGCTATTTTTTTTGGTGTATTTTTTATAGGAATGGAAGAGTAGCTTACAGTAGACTATTTAATTTATAATCTTGTGTCGCATCGTAAATAAATGTTTTCCACTTATTAATTTTTTTTAGTAACGATTTCACAGTTAAAACGCAAAATTTTAACTCTACGCGAGTAAGAGACTTCTTGCGGACAAAATTCCACACATACAAACATACTAGCTGGACAGACGAAAGACCATTTTGCTAGACTCAAAGCAGACACGCTTCGCTCTCTTAGCTTGCTCGGTCAAATATGTAAAAGTAGACAAGTAAGGTAAAATAAAAGACCAAGATCAATACTGAGCATCTCTGAAAACAAGACTCATCTCAAATCAAGACCTAAGACAAGTCCCATCACTATCCACTGCATTATGCTGTAGTAAATCTACCGTAGTGTCGCGTTCTCTATTTAAATGTATTCATCCGAGTTTATCCGGACGTCATGCGGAGAGGCTTTCGCGCGCCGTAGCGAGGCGGTACATGAATAATTTTCGTATAAGCTCGTAGCTTTAGATGGGTAGCTATACGGATAAGTAATATATAGGTATGTTGTCGATGCGTAGCTGTTTTGTACGTGCTATACTACCCACGTATTGAGTGTAACATATACAGCCAGAACGTATGTATTAAAAAAACATATTGTGATATTGTTTTTAAACTATATATAATATTTGCTTTTTACCTATTTATGTTATCAATTTCTTTAGTCAATAATTTTGTTTTTGTAATAAAGAGCCAGTAGTTAAATTTGTATAAAGTATTAACTCACTAACTAGCAGGGAATCTATAAAGATGTAACAATTATTTTTATTAACACATTAGAAAATGACCTGTGAATATTAGGAAGGCGATGTGTTCTTAAATACCGTTATAATCAATAGTGTTATTGGCATCACCTTATTTTTTGTCGACATACTTTTATGTGAATTCACTTCATATATGCTGGCAATTTTATTTCTACTGTAAAGGTTAAGAGCAAGTTACTGCAAATAATTTAGTTATGCTTACCTAACTTTTTCGTTAGCACGATTAAAATGGGAGTGGGCGGGACATCTCATGCGGATGCATCCCTACAGGTGGGCCAAAATTGTGACACAGTGGAAGACTGATGAGCTACGTAGCCAGGGAAGGCCTAAGACACTCAGGCGTAGCGATCTTGACCTGTTTAAAAAAGATTAGCGGGAAGTGGCAGAAAATAGAGAAATGTGGAAGGCTTTGGGGGAGACCATTGCCCAGCTGATTTAAATTTCCTCCTTGCTCTTTCATAGATATATAATTATTCATTCTGTAGTTTAAGTACATACGAAACCTAATATTATACTTCTATTAAGGAGCTCAAACAACCTTCATCTCGACTATCTTAAGGCAATCTTGACCCACATATTTAAAAACCACTAACACACACCTACCTGCAATATAAGCCCACTCGTATTAGAAATTACCATAAAAATATTATAATGCAGCCATGATTTTAATAATGAATATTATGTTTGGGTTTAAAAAAGGCATATTTATGATTTCCATCGCGTTTTAAAAGGCTAAGTGGCGTAATGGGGCTTAATCATGCGACGTTTTTTAGTTTCGGTGTGAAGATTAATTGTTTGTACTTGCACGAACTTGGTAAAACTTTACTGCGATTCACTACGAAAACTAAACAAGAGAAAAAACTTTACACTCGCGCACCTTGCATGTGCCGAAATATTCTACAAACTCTATATTATGCGCTATGCAAATGAAAGAAGTAAAACTCGTCAACTAATAACGCAGTATCATAAGCAATAAACTTTTAACATACAGTCTAACTAAATGATAGTATTGATGTACATTACCTATTTCAGCAAAGAAAAACCATATTTTACAAAATTACTGTGGGTACTATACCTACATTCCGTATTGCATGCCTCCGAAAGAAGGGGTTGATTACCAAATAATAATTATAACCAACCTCTAATTATAAAAAAACTTCGATAAATTATCTAATATTAATAGTTACCGACATAAGATTAATGTATATTACCTTTCTATCCTATTAATAGGAATAATTTACTGGATAATTCGTAATTACATATTATAAATATAATTAGGCATCCGCAACCACAAGCAATTACAAACCTGTACTCTGAGCTGATTTACAATTTGAATTAGTTAATTAAATATAGAGGGAATTTTTTCTCAATTAACGTTAAAAAAGGGTGACGTTCTAAATTTTTCGGATCTACTATATATTTTCATATATTGTCTCTGATTTTTAGGTAGATGACCCAAAATAATGATAATATTCTTTACAATCATTATGAAAATTTACTTCTTCATTTAACAGACAGTTGTATACCTATGCGTTAATAAATCAAGCTACTAATTACTAGCATCACTTTCAAAGATCCAATTTATCAAACGATTCTTATCAATAAAAAGCTATAGATGTGTCAAATCTTAAATTAATTTACAACAAGCTTCAACTCACCAGAATGATACAAGCCCTTAACGAAAGTGATTATTTAATAATACAATAAAATTTTATAGGTTAAGGTCAATCAAAGTATGATTAGATAGATCAAAAAAATATTGATAGTTAGTATCTGTTATAAATAGATTTGAAACATTCTCCTAGTTTAACGATTTCATTTTGACGACACATTTTTAAATTTTAACGATTAATTAACATTAAACCACGCAGTAAACATCAGAGGAAAAAAACAAGTAAACTATCATAGCTTCAAATAAAAAGCAAACTTTATTATTAAAGTTCGCAGCCGACTTATAATTGCTAGTAATTAGTAATGGATACAACATGGTACCACCATAGCATCCAGTTTCTGAAAACACGACTCTTTTATTAAGGTAAGCCATAAACCAAAATCACAAACTCTATCAAATTTATACAGTAAAAATAAAATATTGTACTTTCTGCTACTCGTGCAGCCAAACAAGTGTCGCAGGGTAGAGTAATATTTAGTTTAGGATTTCATTTCACATGTACTTTAAAGTTGAAATTTATGCTGCAGCAAGAGACCTTCTTAAATTGTTGCCTTATCGGAGAACAAGGATTTTAAAGTAATAAATCTACAGGCGTGGCCAAGAGAGCTGAGATTGGGTACAGAATAAGTTTATATATTTATGAGCAATTGATACTAATGTACTTAGTAGCATAAAAGTCAGTAAAATAAAGCGCTTCACTTTCTGCTGCAGTAACAACTAGTAATTTTACATTAATACAAGTAAAGTACGAACATATTATATGTATATAAGGTCCTAAAGCTGAACATGGGTATCTATTACAAAATGGGTAAAAAAGTCATAATCATAATCAAGCACGCGGGGAACATTTCAGTCTGGGGATTTCAATTACTTTTTTAAGCATATTAAGTCTGATGACTAGCAAGTTTCTTTATTTATTTATTTCATTTCTTTGCTATCAAAGCGATATTGAAACAATATAATTTAAATCTGTGCATAAGCTTAAGGTCTGCGCAGTTCTAAGACTCTTTCTCTTAGAACCTAAACCTGATAAGTGATTTGAACCGTGGTCGGTCTCCATTGGAATTCAAGGATTGTTCACATAACGAAAACCGCTTTCTTTTATAATCAAATGATATTCTCATGCCTTGTTTCAGCTATTGATTTCGGTTTCTCACTCTGTACGACTCAAAAAATATAAAGAAACTGTCACAAAAAACAGCATCAACATAGCACTTTCTTATTCAACAGCTGTAACCAAAAGTTTGTAAGGGGCAAGACCAGTTTCCCGTTATGCAAGATACGTTAAAACCCGCTGCGGGTCGTATCAAAAGAAGTCGAAATATCCGAGCTATGTCGATGGCGTGCCTGCACTCATTGATTCTTACTTTCAGCCGACTGAGAACGTAAATTTGAAAGTAGGCAGAGTAAAAATTTACTCGTATACTACAGTGAAAATATTGTGAAAGCAGCTGGTTTTTCATTCAGAATATCTGGCTTAATTTAAGCATACATACGTATTTGTAATTAGTTAACTGTAGATTATATTTATTTTGTAGGTATAGCCTAAGCTGCTATACTGGTGCTTGATACTATTATGTAGTTTGTCACAAATATCTTGATGTCATGTCAAAATAATTCTCAAGTCCTTAAACACACTTGTGCAAATGACTATTAGGTATACATGCTTTAATAAATTTTGACGGCAAATGTGATATAAAAATGCAGTCTAAGATTAAGCATGCTTGCACACATTATCTTCTATAGGGATAACTGATTTTTAAGTCGCGTATTTTTTGTAAAGAGCGGTATAGTTTACAATTAAACCAAGATTAATGAAGAAAATACAACGTATATGTACATGTATACACTAATTTAGAATAGCATGCATTGAATTATTTACAAATTTATAATTAATAATGTGTTTGCTAGATCTACAACATCATACATAATGCATTATCAAAATCACGTCTAATAACCAATAACCATTTTAATTTTTATCAATATTTTCTGATAATAATTCTGATATTTATTGACTGCGTTTATTTTTATAAAATAAACGCAGTCTGATTTCCAGGGAAACTGCACCATATGCATAAATTAATAATATTACGGTTCAGATTACGTAATCTACAATAACGACACGAGACGTGGACGTTACGTCCTACGGCTACAATTACACCAATCGACATAAAATATTCATTTGGCCTTAAGCATTTAGTCACCTTTGACAAAAAGACCACTGTTTATAATTACTTAAGCAGCCCTTACATGGGCCCAGTCGTACTTGTTGGCATCTCAATGATGTTTCAATAAATTCAACTCTCTCGACAATATTTCGTCACTCAAGTCATTATTCACCATTGTCTCAGTTTAATAATAAATACCGTCACGTTAAGGTGTTGTTCAAATATTTCTTTATTTTTTAATTCTTAATTTTAACTCGATACGGCAGGTATAGTGGATAATTTACATGCATTAAAAGAGCGCGGACTTGTTCCCACAAAAGTGGTTTTTAACAAGAAAAAGTGAGACGTCCGGCTGAGTTGCGACAAGTTTTTAATATTAATCAGTGAATCTATCCTAAGAATCGACAGCTGGATAAAATTCCCTTGTTTCTTTTGAGACATAAGTCAAGGATATAGTAGTAAATAAATACCACTTTGCAGCTTACGAAAGGCAACCTTTTTTTAAACATTTGGTATTTATATACAAAAAATTGATATTTGACGATAAAATTCACAACGAGTGAGCCAATAATGTGTATTACAATTAATATTATTGTGATCATTACTAATCGCCAAGATCTTGAATAATGTAATAAATTTCTACTTATTAAAGGTAGGTAGGTATATTCTACGTTCGATGAATTGCAATGAATGAGAATTAAGTAATAATAAAAATTATAGTAAGCGGTGTGCCTATACTTATACCATCAAAGTCATAGTTTTCGAAATAAATTGTCTATTTCTTGTCTATTGTATTTTATCTAGTGGTCTAATAGCATTTTATCTAGCGCTATTTTGAAGCTTATGTTTTATATACAAATATAAGTTTTATAGTTATTTCATACTATTAGCAAAGCATTGACAAAATCATGGGTACATAGTCTGCATTGTGGTATTATGGTCGTTATACAAATAGAACATAGTTGGTACTAATATAATGTCAACAGATTACCTGATCAGTAAAAGACAATCATGATAACACCATGATTCGCACTTTGATGTTATTGATATGGCGGTACTTTAGCCTACAATTTATGTAACGTTGGTTTGCGAAAAAATTATATATTAAAGTTATAAGTAAGGTACTAAATATAGTGACCCCATGTTATTTCTTATGCCAGTATTACATAAAAACTAGCTAGAAAAGTAGTAGTAGTTTATAAAACAGCCTTAATTCGTCCCAGGGGAGAGCGGGCCAAGTTTGAACGATTATAAATCGCACCGGGCGCCTGCTTTATTATACGCGATGCCCGCTTGGAGGTTCTACTGTGAAAACTACACAATAATTTTTTTAACTATATTTTTATGATTTAAAAATGTAGTGTGATAATCTTTGATACAATCTGAGAAGAAAAAAGACATCGATTTCCCTGTGTAATATTTTGGCGTATAAACAAATCATACTTTAAGTTAATTTTGCAATCGTTGAACTACACACTAACGTTCAATAATATTTATAAGAGAGGCATTGAAAATAACCCGTAACATTTATGGTACCAGAAGTAAATCAAGTGACAACAATTTTGGTTTCGCTTTTTTTTACTGCTAATGTTAGGAAATATCACTACAAAATTCAACTTAAATCGTAATATTAAAATGGAATTAAGTGAATATCGCGGATGGCGATATATCGATACGGTTGCTGAATTTTCAGGCGTGTTTCTCAGAAGGATGTTGATTCGGATTTTGCCGTTTTCGCACTATCTCATTCCTATGTAAGTAAATTGTAACTTTTACTCACTTATTGTTCCTTACTCACAGTCGAGGATACAAATGATAATTCACAAATACAATATACAACTCACCCGTATCAAAATCTTAATTTTAAAAGTATATGCAAAAATTAAGTTCTGCCTCTCCTATGTAGGATTTATAACCGCAAGAGTTTGGTATTTATGAGACAATTATTTTCTAACTAATCTGATCCGTGATGGTACCCGCGCTGAATTATTTTAGATTATTGCACAGTAACAATATAGGTACTTTCCCGGAGCAAAAGTAGGATATATGTTAATCCAAGATATACCTTATCTTAGTTCCAAATTTCTCTCAAATCTATTCTTAAAAGAGTAACAAACATACACTCACGCATACAGACTTTCGTCTTATAATTGTATTATATAAGTGTAAAATTGAGAAGATGTTTCACAGTAGAGCTCGGTCTTGCCTGATGGCACGCCGCACTCGCTCCTTCTTTTGAAACTTTACGAAATAACTGACTTCCATCTTCGGAATAGCTTTTAGTTTCTGAAAATTATATTATGTTGACTTTTTTATAAAATTATAATTAAAAACATGGCGTTCCTAGATAATTAAAATTAATAATTCCACAACAAAACATTGAGCTGCCTCTGCTGGTTACATACCTATCTATTTCTTATTACACAAGGTTTGTGCTTTAATCAGTCGGCTAAAGTAAAATGTAATAAACTGTCCTCTTATTAGAGAAAATACTCCTATAATCTTAAATTCACAACGACCAAAAATATTAATCGTAAATCTGTTCATAGACCAAGGTTGAACTTTATAAGATTATATTATGAATTTTATGAGTAAGTAATTACAACAATGAGTAGTTATTTTATTTATATACGTATCCTGCAAAGAACCAAACACAGCTACAGAACTTATGAGTAAGTGTGTAGTGCAAATGATTTATTTTAGTACGAGTATACTTTATATAATCAAAATAGGTATAATAAAATTCCTTCTTCGCATTAAAATATTGTTGAGCTCAGAACTACCTTCTTATAAACCGATTTATTATACAGCCATAAAATAAAACCAAAAATGGAGTGTTCGGTGTCCTCAAATTCAGCGAAAAATATAAAAGGCAGCCATCGACGCCTACCATACCGCAAAAAGGACGACTTTGGCCCGATGATAAACGGGTTTTCGAACAGGCAATTCATCTTGTCTTCCATTTCACGCACACAGCTCGAAAACAGTAAAGTTAAAACGAGATAGAAGAGGACCGAAACCGGCATTGCAAGTTTTATTTATTTCTTAACTTGTTGCTGACACATAAAACATTTTTCGATTTACAACACACTGCCAAAGGCATCGGTAATTGCTTCACCGACTGGTTGGACTAATTTGCATGGTACGAATTTTAAATATGGTTGCGAGAACAATATAAATTCAAGTATAACGCTGCCTGTCTTGATGTTTGTAAAGTTATCGGACAAACTCGTCTCTGATAATTGATAAGAATTGCTCCAATGGGAACCAAGGGCATCATTCTTTAATTGTATTTTACTTGTTTTCTAGCTCTATCGTTAGCTTGTCCTTGCATACCACTTGATGTTAAAACCATTATTATTATTTTATTGTGGTTCTATTCTAGCGTAAGACACTAACTAGACAAATATAGTAGGTATATTTTAATATGTAAACGATAAAATCAAAAATACTTCGAATACAATAGGAATATCGCAAACAGTAGTTAATATCGGCGTAATTAAACATAATTTGCAGTAGCGACCACCAATAACATTGAACCATTGCATCAAAACATAAATACCTAATATAAAACGTTTTGGAGCCCCCCGGCCTGTCGCGGTCAGATGGCAAACGCCCGGATGGACTCACTCTCGTTCCGTGGCAGAAAGGCCGATGTCTCATATGGGATGCCACTTGTGTAAGTACTTTTTCATCCTGTCATCTTTCTGCCACCCAAAGAACGGCGGGTGCAGGAGCAGAATCAGCCGCGTTGAGTAAACACAACAAGTATTCTGCTCTTGAAACCAGCTATGAGTTCATCCCTTTTGCTGTTGAGACAGCAGGTCCGTGGGGCTCTGAAGCGAAAAAGTTTGTTGCGGATCTGGGACATCGTTTGCGGAACTGTGGTCGCGATCCCCGTTCCGGTCAATTTTTAGCCCAACACATCTCGTTGGCCATTCAGAGGGGGAACGCTGCTAGCCTGATGGGTACGTTTGGGCATGGGGACTCTTTAATGTTAACGTGACCTTATATGGGTCAAAATATTTTGTGACTTGCACTTAGTAATTAAAGTTAAAAGGGTTTAATAAAATAATAAAAAAACGTTAAAAATACTATATTTATCTTACTTCTTGACAGAGTAGAGTACTACGTCTTGTACCCTTATACAAGGTTTGAATCTCTAAAATGTTTGTTACTGAAGACACGACCTGCTTTGATCTTTGGAGTCGAGGGTATAACCGAATAGGTACACCAGTGACTTTTACATTGAAGAAATATGCATTGTAGTATGCTTAAATAAATAAAAATTAGTCTAAATTTATTTTAACGATATTAATATTTCTATATATAAACACATAGAATATCCTCATTTAGTTTAGGTACAAAGATGGATAGATTACCTACAATAATTGAGAAGATTTCATTTATGACAAGGAAAAAAATTTCTCTGTTGTAAATAATAAAATAAATACATAAATAAAAAAAGAGGATAACCCCCACACAAAGGTCTTCAGGTTTCAAACTAGGCAAAGCCTGTGCTATGGTAACCTGATCCCTCATATACATACTTATATACATAAATACATACTTATATATATATTAAACACCCATTGTTCATATATATGATGTGGTACTACGTTTAACTTTATCGACTGCCGCTGTAGAAGTCAAGTGTTTATTACAGTTAGCTCAAACACTTCAAACACTGTATTGTCATTGGCCTCTTGACACTTCATGATTCGTTTGTTACTATTGTTATTGTTCATATATTTATCTCAATAGTATCTATCACAGAAAAGATTAAAAAGTTCTCTAACATATCAATATTATTACGGTCGAATTCAGCATAAACGTAAAATTTATAGTTGCTAAGATCTGAGTTGTTTTAAATACATAAAATGATTTATGATAAAAATAGCCACTATGTCTCCATTTAAAATTGAATCCTACAGCTTCCAAATTTGAATTCAAATTTCGAACTGTCAAAGTTTGGCAAGCGAGTGTACAGGGAGCTGATTTATACTGGAGCAATGCAGTGTACAGTGCAGTTAGTATCGATTTCCATTCGAAACGCCCATCCGCCTGTATCTCAACTATTACAATGGCAAAAGGCCAAGTAACTGGCCGAACATAAAAGGCTGGTTGAATTTGAATATGGAATTTTTAATTCTATTTTAGTTTCTTTTTTCATCATCATTGGCACTAACTTTTTATATTGTTTTTAAAACTTAAAATTCGTGATCTGTAAGAGCATTTAGATACAATATAAATATACACAATAGGTAACAAATTTGAGTTCCTTTTGATATCTAATAATATAAACAAAAAACAGTTCAAAGAATTCATACAAAGTGCATAGAATCTAATGCTTTCATTGAAGGGTACTACAAAAGCAATCAATTTTCATACAAATACTTTATATAAGGTATACTTAAGTATTACAAAACATAACATAACAATGATATAAATTAGTTAGTGAATCATGTCGGTAGATCGCAGAAGAGACATGCACCAATGAAAATTAAATCAAGTCATTAAATTGTTAGTTAGATGTACAATAACAAAATGTGTCGGCACCGGACATAGATTACAATAATAGTTAGTAAACCAGCCCCGACCAAGCGACACACTACCCAGGGTCGTTGACTTCTATTTCGGTTATGAAACACATGGAATACACTACTAGGTAATCTGTGACCGGTCAGGGTACACTTTACGTAACATTCATCAAGGAAAGTGTTAGAGAAATTGTTTTTTTTACTAGATAATTTAGGAAGCGTTTTGTTATTTTATTTGAAGTTGATTATAATAACAAAATGTAATCCTTCACGTTTCCTTATGCACTTAGGTACTCGTACTGCATATACTTACTTTTTACGATGGGTAATATTCATGGTTTTGTTAACTAGGTATGATAATTGTTCCCTACTACCTACTCACCTGATTTGCAGGCAAAAAGAATATATAAATAAGGTTTGTAAAACTAGAATAATATATTTTTTCTGTTAATTTAGCAGTAAAATAACGTCACCGTGAAGATAAATTGATTAATATAAATGCAAGTGACGTATTATTGAGATACGTTAGGTTTAGTTTAAATATATATATATATATAAGTATATCTATAAAAAATATCATGCCGCCGATTCTCTGGATTAAGGAATGAAGAATAAGTAAGGAAATACGTAGGAGTATGCAGTGGGTTTTCTTAAGACATATCTGTTTCTTTATACAAAGTCAAGTACTTATAAATAAATCTTTACATATCATTGATACGAAATTGAAAAATCAGAAAATAAGTTTTTGAATAACATTTTGTCACAGACGCACATTTTAAATCATACGATGATATTTATTCACATCTAAACAATATATAGCGTTACAGTTGGGACTATGCTACACAATTTATAGGTTAGTCCGTAAACAATACCTACGGTCTCAATTTCTGAAAACGAATTATTTTGGTCGGAAATTTCAGCTGTATTCATTCGCTTAATAGTAAGTACGAATGGAATTACTCGCGGCGATGGTAGTCGAGATAGTCGTAACTTACGAGCTTTCCAGTCTGTATTTTAAAATTAAAAAATAAACCATAAATATTTTTCACGTCCAATAAATCGCAGACACCTACCCCGTATTCGAAATTCGAGTTGCTCCAAGTCGAATCGTAACAGGGAAACTCGCCTCAAGTCGACACCAGATTTATTTTTGAGAAGAGAAAGCATTAAAATATCCAGTTCGTCGTCTCCCACTCTTCCGGGTTCTGTATATAGGTACGAATAAATAAATACGTCGCGTGAGACATCGATTCTTATCGTGTATTCGAAAGATTTATTCGGAGCTTTCGACTCGATTTATTGCTTGGAACCCGCTCCGTGCCTACTTAGCACAGTAAATAATGCCGAACCGAAATTAATGGTGTTCTTTATTTAAATAGATGACTAAATACCGTGGCTCACGGTATCTCGACGGTGAGGCTTGTTTATAATGGTGGCCTTACGTAATCTTAGCTTTTCCTTCCATTAAGGCTGTTCCACTACCAACGGCTTCTTAATCATGAGTTATTATTATTTTTAGTTGGATCCAATTCGACACTACGCGGTTTTAACTCTTTTTCATTGTTATTCGAGGTGTTAAACAGGTTTCAAATGCCCCCTTTTCACTAGATGTGACTAACACTAAGTTTTCATACAAGCGTATGAACTGATTCTCGGATTTTCAGACCCTAGATTATATATTTTTATCACTAGGTCATGCTAATATCAACCGTTATACGTGTCCGACCATTTATATTTTTGTGTTAAATTATGAGTTAGACTTTCTATGGAAACTCAGTTCGTATAGTTTATTCGAAATGTATGAACGGTTATCAAAATTCGATTCGCGGAGTCTATATATATACCTCATGTGACGAATAAATTTTTATTTCATAACTCTGGAATAAGCAATCCTAACGAAACACTTTTTGAATTCCATCGTTACATTCTAGGTACTGTAGTATGAGTTCCGTAGTAAAGAAGATAACATATACTTTTCGTCTTGGTGTGAAGAGTCAATGCCAAAACATCGTACACGGAACGTACAATTAATGGATGTCGAATTTATACAGCCTTGAGCAGCACTTTGTTTCAGAGATATAGATATACAGAGTGTTTGAAACAACTAGGGAGTCGTAATAAACTTTTAAAAAGGTAAGTCTTACTTAAAAGAGACTCTCAAATTTTATAACACTTTGCAAAAAAAAATATAATAACTAAGACGACTATGATCTTTAAAAGCATTTCTATGTAGAGCTGCATACAGCGAGCATAATTTACGCTGTAAATTGACTTATGTAATCATAAATAATAATTTCCGTATGATGATAGCAACTTAAGTGGATGTATTTTTAAATCAAACATATGATGTTTGTTCAAATTTTACAATTTTTACCAACCAAAACAAATTATTCTTCTCTCTCTCTTTCACCTGATCTCTTGATTCGAAATTCAAACTTTCTTGATCACATAAGAAATCATACGTTTTAATTCTAAAAATTAACGAAGGTTGGAATATCAAAGTTATATAATATAGTGACTTACATAATTAATTATCATTTAACATGACACGGAGCAAGTAACATGTAATTTTCTAAAATTATTTAAACTAGTATTTTCTCTGGACACCAATTTTCCAGACATCCTTTATGCTATAAAGGTAAGTCAACACATTGTCGGGTAACTGACGTTGTTTGTAGCCTGCGATATTGAACATGACGCGTGAATAACTCTTTTTAAAATAAAATAGCCATGAGTTCCATTACCTGAGAATCATGTGTATTATTATGCCTTAAAATCATCTTAAAATATTGTGGGTATAATAATTAATTGGCGTTAAATTAATTGTGACAGAGTATGTATAATTAACAGTTGTCGATATAGAGGACATGAGTATGTCTTTATACTAGCCCATTGCCTTAAATTTAGACAAGTTGCTAAGAATTCAGCGAAAGACGTGCTCTATATCCAGAATCAAAGTAAGAAATCTATGCAAAAAAACTCATCAAATTGTATAACTACGGTACTAAGGTGCCCTAGATTGTGATAAGTAGAACCTAATAATTTGTAATAGATGGACAGCCGATTCGAGATCGATTCCGTTATTAAAGTTCTTCGTGTTAGTGAGTACTAGGTAAATTTACTATAGTCTGTGAAAAATTTGTAGTAACTATTGCAGACCGTCAAGAAAAGATAAGTTGCGTATATTGGCCACGTGTTACGACACGAACAATACGAGCTTCTCCAACTTATAATGATGGGCAAAATTAAAGGCAAGCGACGCGCTGGACGAAGAAAAAAGTCTAGATTATGAAAATTTCTGCAATGGACAAGAATTGCCAACGTACAAGAATTATTTCGCTTGGCACAAGAGATAGATTCGCTGAACTGACGGCCAACCTCCAGTAGTGTAGAGGCATCAGAAGAAGAAAGATTTCGTCCTTATATCAACGTTGTAAAACAATACGCATTAGTAAATACCTATTTATCTATCAGTAGTTTTGCAAACTGATGTGTTCTACGACTACAATATATTTGGGCTTTCGTAGAAACGACTTTTTATATATGGTTTTAAGTTAACTATTATTGAAATCAAACAATAAAATAGTCCAAATTGTCATTTTTGAGAGAAAATATCCTAACAGTCTTTAAAACCAACATGCAAAACAAATATACTAATAAACTTGAAGCAAAGACTGACAATACGAGTAATCAATAGGAACTCATAAATCTCGACTTAAGTATTTTTAAATCTACCATAATAATTCATTTATAATTTGTCACTAAAATGTTTTTGCATGCAAATTTGTAAAAGGTCTATTTTACATAGAATGAAATGGTCATCATAAACCAGAAAGTAATTAAATAGCAAACTTTACGAGTTTTTGATCTGGTCACACTTGGTCGGACCATTTTTTATCGAAGAAAATTATATCCGAGAAAATAGGAAATTGTGGACGAAAAAGGGCAAGAGCGTAGGTCGTAAATTTATTGTCATTGAATTTATTAAGCAGGAAAACCATTTTTTTGTACAAAATAATGGAGGAGAATAAAAGTGGCTCTGATTTATGTCGCCTTACGTAGTTTTCGTAAATGTCACGTAACCGTAAATTAGATTCTGATAGTGAATGGTAGTGGTTGTACCAACGTGGTTTATGCCTATAAACGCGCACTTATTTATACGTATGGGGACGGCTTGCCACGGTATTGTTATATTAATACATGCCAGTAGGTATTTAGGTAGGAAGTTGCTATAGCTTAATAAGAGAGCACCTAGGTTCATAAGTTGACAAGATACGAAAACTAAATTACATTTGATCTGAATCAAAGTTAGCTAAGTATGATTCCAACCTCCGCTGCGGCCTACCTACCACAGCGCTACTAATTTAATTATTGGATATTATTCTATATCCACAGGTTTAAAAAAATTATGTAACTTGTAATATCGTACAGTAACACTAGAAGTTTGCTCGGAATCATGATTTTAAACACAACATGTAGAACAATTAGGTGCTACTGCTCTTATCCAAAGAAAAAGTAAACTTTATACACTGCCCAATCCAACAGCCCGATGCAAAAATAGCATAATAGGTACAATGTACATAGGTACCTAGAGATAATGTAGTTTGAGTACAGATTTGGTACTACACAGAAAATCACTTACCCCTTGCAGCGGGGTCCATAGAACATCAATGCTTATATCTTCAAACGGAAAAATTACGATACCCTTATTATGTTGTTCATAGAGTTCAAAATGCGCATGCTTGGATGTGTACATGTACAGCGCAATTTATTTATTTGTTCATTACACTCAAGGCGGGGGATCGCAGCGAGAGACGAATTTTGGGATAATGGCGTAGCGTGATTATGAGGATAAAGCACCTTAGGATAGGCTTAAAAAGGCTTAGCGAGAGAAAACATAAGTGGCTTTCGTAATTGGGGACAATATTTACAAAATTCTCTTCTAAAAGTAAATATGACCTATTAAAGCTGAAAAAATATTATATGGAAATCTATGTGAACATTATCATGGTACCATAGATCGTACAATCTAATGGTACCAAATAAACGGAACAACAAAGTAAGTAAAATAAGTTAAGAAAGAACATTTAGTGCAACTATTATTTTAATCACTTTTTTTAGTTTTTGTCTAATTTATATAATAAATGTATGTTATTTAAAATTTATATGAATGTGAATACACATTCTCTTTATTAGCACTTTAATCGTTTCAGACTTCACCAATTAATCGGAATTCCCACAAAAACTAATCCGCGATCGTAATCGATTTCACAAAATATTACAAAATAAAAAACGTGAGAACATTTCGATTCTAATCGATTGATTGTTAAAATCGAATCGTCGCGTAAACGATATAAAACAAATCGTTCGTAAGAGAAATTCCCATTTACCACAGTCTAATAGAACCACGAACTTTTTTATCGTGCAAACCGCAGATGATAAACTTTAGATTGGGATTACTTATTAGTCTGTCGGCATTGAACGAATCGTTGGCAGTAAAAGTAATTGGTCGTTTTAACCAGTGGTTTTAAGGCGTTAGATCAAATTTGGCGTGTAATTCAATAATAGCTACGGAACACCGGCGGCTCCAAAGTCTAGATCAGACAATTATCCGTAATCAACGATTAGCTACAGAGAGATTGACCTGTCCATTTGAGATTGCATAGAAAATAGGATGTTGTTAGCGAATTTCTGCAGTCGTTAGATGCACGATTAATACTTTAAAAGTGTAAGATTGGTGCAATTTGCAGCAGTTTGCGGTATGATAAATATTTACATATAACAGTATTTTATCATTAATAATTTAATGCAGGAAGCAAAAGTTTAAAAGAGCCAAGATTTATGTAAAAGTTTGAAAATATTGCACTGTCATTCCAATAAAATTTTAAAATTGATAACTTAGCATTTACACCAAATTTACATATTTGGTTTTATAGTTCCACGTTTTTGTTTCTAAAACTTACACACAATTTCAAACATGATTGTTGCCTTCAGCACCCTCAATGTTAAAATGATGTGTAGGTATGCCTGCGTCAGTTCCTACTGGGTCAGCAGTTCGGATTTTTTCTTCATCAATCGTTTTGCATGTCTTAATCATGTTCTATTATCACTTTATATAGACCGAAATATTTTATTTAGAAAATTAATGCGTGTTTGATTCATATTGTTTAAGAAAACGGGTTTTCACGCGTACCTGATTGTTGGAAATGTCCAACTATAGTTTTTTTCACATTCGGTGAACTTCATCAGGGATGAAATAAGTCGTTCGTGTCTTCAACGGTGTGAGACGTGTCATCGTTGTGAATTCATGAAGCTATGAATTCGTGAAAACCCTTTTTCTTAAACAATAAGACCGAAATTAGTATTACCTGCAAGACTACGATATTACACTAACATATAAATAAACAGTTTTACAAACCTTTTAGAGCAATGCATCAAGTAATGTGCTACTATAGAAGACCACACAAAGTTTTGTAGTAGCGAATTGAATTGAAAAGTTAATGCGTAAGTTGATGCACTAATCCATTACCATGCACTTACCAGTACCCACTTTAGAAGATACACTTCCGAAGAATTTGTTAGCAAAGACATCTCTTTTACGATAATGTTCGATTTTCTATTAAACTTGAAAGCGTTCCTCGTCCCACATTCTTATCTGGAACGTTCCACGACATATTTTTCCAAAGTTTCCCGGAGTGAGCTTTCAGACGCCCGCGTATAAAGCTCTATTCACACATGGTGGGAGATAAGGTAGCTTTCACACCATTAAGCCGCTCGGTGGAGCCCGGGGCTTTTCCAGATTAGATTATACAGTCGATTTATGACGTCATTAAAGCTTTGATAATTACTCGGGACAGGCTGCGTAGGCGAGACGCGGGTGGGGGGATAACCCGGGGGGTTAAGGGGGGGATGCTTGTACTGTTTGATTGGATTCCTGGTACAGCGAGGGTTAAAGGATTAAAGTTATGGAGATTAGTTCGCCGCCCCCCGTTCCGTTTATGTTAAAAGGTCTATAGAGATACGTGCGGATAAGAGATTGGTTATTGCGTATTGTGATAGCGAGGCAGGTTTTAATTTCGCGCGGCCGTACGTTTGCAAAGGGTTGATTGGTTTTGTAGCGGTCGTTTGTTTGCCGAACACATTGTATTGAGTATTGGGAGCTTCTCTACACACATGCTATATAGTAAATGTTCCCACAGTAGTCTTATTATTGACACATTTTTAAGTTTGACTTGCTTAACATTTTAACCCTACAAAGATAACCTTATTTTACCATACGCGAAAAATAACTATACGTCGAAACGACTTGTCAAATTTGAAAGTTCATATCTCAAAGTTGGTTAGTTTTATGTTTGTAATAAAAATTGATATCTGTAAAACATTAAATTAACTAAATGAAAAATAAAGAAATATTTATAATTAGTCGTATTTTTATTATCAAAATCTTAATGTAACAAAACATGGCACTTCTGACCCTAAAAACATGAATTCTCGTCATGAGTCTTATAATTTCAAAATTAAATAATCAAAAACAAATTTTTTATACTATTTATAGAACAATCAACCTTAACTTATATAAATTTTCATAATATTTGGCTTCAAAGGCAATTAGGGAAGGCGCTTGATTTGTGTTCTCCACAGATCGGATTTTTGCAGCTTCCGCACATTGACTTGGTCATTCTTCTATATGGCATTTTTTTGCATTGCAACAATACGTCACTTCAACGTGTAGTAGGTATATAACTAGGAAACTATACCACTCACCTAAGCGACAAGGGTGTCCTCTGCAAGCTACGTGGGTCGACTGAGTTGGCATGAACGGCCTGTACCAAACAGAATCGAATTACATCGATTTTTTGAAATCACACACATGTCGATTTGACGTAGGTTATCTCTCTAGGGTTAATAGTGTAAGTATATAAAGTTTTCGGCCACAGTTTACTCACGAATATCTATGTCTTACTAATAAAAAATCAATATTTTACAAAAACGATAAAACATCAATAAATTAGATTGGTGGCTCGATAAAAGTAGACAAGAAATAGAGCCTAAATAAACTTTAGTATGCGTAGGCTGCAAGTCTTGAAATTCTAAAAAAAGCTTGAGTTGTATGAAAAAGTTAGGTATAGCCAATGAGCATAATGTTTAAATAATTTTCAAGCTGCTTTCATTTATTCAGCTTTTGAATGATATCGTTTTCCTTCATAAAACATATCGTTTTTATATCATCTGCACGTGGTCGCAATTATTACGACAATACAAGAACAATCCTACTCCGCGAACCACCGATCGCACGATAAAAGAGCATAATATTTCACAAACGTGTTCAGTAATGATGCCCGATAACATTATATCGATAGTTTGGCAAACGAACAAAGATTTATCATTGACTCACTATAAAAAATACTAGGGCAAACATATTTTCGTTTTGTGTAAAAAAATGATTTTCCGAAATTAACGCTATCTAAATGAATAGCTGTCAAAAACTGCGTATGATTTGCAAGTAGCTATTTTCAGCCAGCACATACATTATTTAAATTACTTAGCAGTAGGTAGGTATATCTCATATCTCCTTGAACTAAAAAGTTGCTTATATATGATTATTTTTTACAATTGATTTTAATATTTTGATAAAAATAATTGAAATGCGGTAAACGGCGGAGAAGCGTAAACTATTTTCTCTGATTTTGGGGGTTATACAAAATCTTATACTTCCACTTGAAAACAAACTATGAGCTTATACAAATACCATGATCCTCACAAACTGACAAACGAAAGAACATTTTGCTTTGCGTATACGAAGCAGAAAGGCTTCGCTTGTTTGTTTGTTATCATTAATATGATTTAAAATGCATTTACTGCCATCGATATTCATGCGTCTAATTTATATTTTGCCCGCCAGCATTTTTTAGGTTTATCATGAATGCCACTATAGGTAACTAAAATAGCCATTAATACGCTATCTCGATCGCACACTGCTTCTGAACGATTTGCAAGAGTGAGATAGCACGATAATAGCGGCGTTAGGAATGCTGATTCCGCCAAAGAAAAAGTGTACCCGTATCTTTCCAGATAAGTTACAATATGGATCTTGTTCTTGCTTATTTTCCAAGCTTAAAAATATTAAGGATATTAATTTTATTTCGTACCTGTTAAGGTGTTTAATTTTATAAGCACCTATATTAATAATAAATAAATAAATAAAACCGATCTATTAAAGTTTGACCACACTGGCGGCCAAGTTTTATGACTCTTCCTACTCAGTTACAATAATCTTTTGTAAGAGGATTACATTGTAAGTTCACTAATTGAACTATCGATAGTTTCACAACACTAGTCTATGGTCAATAAACTATGCAATGCAGGACACGCCATGCTTATTAATCAACAGGAATACCGGCAGCAATTGCATTGCCTTGTTCAATTACACTAAGTACTTTATTTTATAGAAAAAATACGTTTGAATAATTAATAATATGTACCTATCTATGTATATTCTTTTTGGTAGGTAGGTACTCAAAAGAAGAAATTTAGTTGATTTTTTATGGTATTAAGAGAATACGAAAGTAATGGGAGATGTTACAAAAATATTGCCAAGTTATTGTCAAAACACGCTTAGGTGTATAACGTTGTGATATGTAGCATCTTAACCGAGTTCTTTTCCATACAATTATATTCATCATTTTGAAAAATGAACAAACAACCTCATACTAATCGTATTTTAAGTTTTGTTTCAATTGAGTAGGTAAACAACATTATGATATTTTTTTTTTGAAATTTAAAATATACAATTTCGTCCGGAATTCACTATGTCTCGTCATATCTTTAAGAAATAGAATTATGTTAATATAATGAAGCCAAAAATTAAACCTTTTCAGCTATATACTTAAACAAAATAATATTTATGCCAAATTGTACGCATTATGACAAAATGTAAAGAGTAGATCAAGAACCAAAAATATTGACAGTACCTATTGCGGTGGGACCATCGACGAGAAAAAATTGTTTGGTCTCTTATAGACCGGCCCTCAAGGCCGTTTTGTATGAGAACTGGTGGCACCAAAATGAGGTGCGCCTTGTGCTTGGGGAAGCGAGGTATAATACGAATTATTTAGATATTATATTGAATTGTCCAATATGTTTGTAACTGGAATCCATTATTTCTGGTCGTTTAACATACTGACGTCAGACATCAGGAGATATAGAGTGATGGGAAAGAAAATTATTCTTCGAATAAATCGATTAATTTTGTAACGTCACATCATACAACCGGTTCTAAAAATAAAAAAGTCTTTCTTCATCGTGTTTCCATCTCAAATGTCTTACCATTGAAAGCAGGTACATGCAGTGAAGGTTTAATTAATGTCCCTTATAATATGACTATAAGTAAGTAACTGTGATATTGTCTTTAACCTAATTTTCCCCGAAACTGCAACTTTAGTAAAATCTATTCACTCATCTCGTACTTTTATACACTATATTATAAAATAATAATTGAACTGTCACAAGTGACATATTTATTCAATTAAAATAACTAAACGAGATAGACGTTATGTTTTGTATAGATGTTGTACACGTATTTTGCTACGGTTCAATTAGCGGCTGATTTCGATATGCTGATACGATATCTATGACGCCTAGATATATGCACTTTTCAACCTCAAATAGGAATAAAAAATATGAAAATTATATTAAGGTTAAGGTTAAGGCAAAATCGAAACAAATATAAGAACGAAAATGTGCCCGAAATGTGTTTCTTTTCAAAATACTGAGATAATATTTTAAAATATATTATTTGTTATTTAACATGCCTTTAGGAAAATTGAGGCGCATTTTATTCTTGTCTGTTTAAAATGACAGAAATAAACGCATACGAAACGTACTCGTGCGGCGCTGTATCCCTTACTACCGTTCCTCCTAGTGTCTTCCAATAAGGATGTGGTAACAAGCAGAAGACGAGAAAGTGTACTCCCAATATGTAGTATTATTATATCTTCGTTGCTTGCAGCCTTCCTGTTTGTAAAAATATGTTAATATTCATTAACCCATAGCTTCACGCTGGGTACGAGTCTCCGTGATAATATTTTTGAAATGTATAAATAATTTTCAAAAAGCATTAACATCGATTTTCATTTCACTAGTGCAACACATGGCTGCGGGCTGCGGGGTATGATGGGGAATATACAGCACATTACTTGTAAGTGATAAGTGCCTTTATTAACATTAACAAAATGACTGACTACGACAACAAAAAAATATAGCAGAAAGATTACCTATAGAGACCAATTAAGATCTACAGATAATCCAAATGCTCCAAACCACCACCAGAGGGAAGCGTGCTCAGCTTGCCAGCCGCATTACCACGCTGAATGGCAATGCTTATACGTTGGGCCAGATAAAAAGCGGCATTCTGGTCACGCGTCAAATATATAACCTACTCAAATATATAATCGCTACGGAGGCTAGCATATTTTCGCCGTTTGTGCTGTTCGGCTGAATAAGCCGCCGCCCCTGCCCTACTCTGTGTCAAAGGAAGATGAAATGGCGCTAATGTGTCAACGCATGTCGCAATATATATGTATACGCAATTATTTTAGTAAATTACCTTTCTAAAATATAAAATGAAATATATTTAAAATGAACCTTTAAATTATTTATTATGTCAATAAAACAGGAAGAAACTGGCTACTTCACTTACATGTAAAAAGTACTTTGCAACATTAATTATTTTGAACCAAGAGAGTATTTGTAAATATTCTAAAATGTTATTTAAAAACTGCGTATATTACGAAATTGTTATGTACATACAACTTAGTAAACTAATATAATACTTACAATAACAAAGAAAGGGGAGAGAATGAAGAGATGACGGATGATAGAGCAGAATGGAAGAGAAAGTTATGCTGTGCCGACCCTACTTAGTGGAATAAGGTCAGGAAGAAGATGATGATGATTATAATGAATACTATCACAAAGAGAAATGGACGATAAAGAAATGTGCTTCATAACAAATGTATGCTACAATGAGGCTCGGGTTGAAATGTTTTTTTTTTGTAATTGAGTGGCAAACTACAAACAATAATGATATTCAACATTGTATTTATGAATCAAAAGGTTTTTATGGTTAAATAATAATTAAAATCTAGGTGACATTTAATTTACTCCGTATTAGAAATTAATAAATATATTCAATCATATTTAGTTCAAAAGATCATCGACAGATTGCAGGGTTGAGTTTTCCCTGTCTTACTCTTTTAAAACATTTGCATATACATTAGGTCACAATTGAAAGGAGGTAAAAAAACACCCTCAATTGCTTATAATTATTGTCTCATCTCTATTGTCACTTGACTTGATGTTGCGTGGTAAAGTGTGATATGTATTTTTAGTTATTTTTTCGGTGACAGTATTGTATATTATTCTGTAATAATATTTTTAATTACAAATAACACAACAAAATCGTCTGGTCAGCTATTTAGCCTAAGTCCGTTTCAGAATTTAATTTATTAATGCAACAAACATGTTTTAAAAAATGTTGTGCCAATTTATAAAAGGTTTTGGAAGACAGTTAAATATTTAAAAAAATAATATTATGTACATATAGCATACAAAGCAGTGTACCTATGTATAGCTCTCTTAAGTAACATGTAGTTCTTCAATATTATTTCGTAAAATTCGTTGATAATTATAAGTATTATCTAGAAAAATATTAATTTAAAAGCACTGTTTCTTAATTGGTGATGAAATCACAAGGATGAGTTGTATCATAGACAGGGTAATTCATAATACAAATTTATGAACTTCAAGTTTTTTCTCGATTTTGGTAACATGATACTTATATCAGTTTAGTATGAGGTAGACGAAAATTTACAAAAATTTAACATTAATAAGGGAAATATAAACTTATCCTTAAAATGAAATATTCCTACGGTTCTGTTGCATGTTTTTTGCCGTATTTTCAAGTTTTCAGAACACATTTAGTCATTTTATGCGAGAAAATGATTTTTGATTTCAATTTATAACACCAAATGTCACGATACAGTCGTTGCCAAGGCTAAACATGAAATGACTTGGATTTGTGACGTCATCGGTTACTAGGTCCCAAAGGAAACGCGTTGTTGTTTTCCTGCGGTATAACTTAGGCCTGATCTAATACTATCTGAAATCAATGGATAGGACGGACAAAGCAAATCTATAGAATAAGTAGAACTCTTTGTCATAATACCTAAAAAGGAATTGAAGTCTACGCTCACGTATGACTAAATTCTTAAAGTGTTAATAAATTGGCTGGAATTTACACATTTTTTTAATAATATCGGTATATTCTAAGCAGGTTGCTTAGGTACAAAATGCACCTTAGCATCTGGCGAAGTGGACGAAATGTTTTGCCACCACGCAGTATCTAGGCACAGCAAACACGTAGGAGGCTGGTAGACAAAATAGTGGATTCTGATGTGACAACTGAGAGAGAGACAAAAAAGAAAAACTTTTATTGCAAAAGACTGGGACATACTCGACTTAACAACAGAGCACTTATTTGCCGCGTCTCTAGTTAAATCGCTTACCACGACTTAATTTCCAAGGAATTTATTTTTAGCTCTAAAAATCTCTTAGCTTATTTTAAAATTCATACCCAGGTAGTTATAATAGGGTTGTACTGAAGTGTGTTCCCTAATTTACACTTAACACAAGTAATTTGACGGTCGCAAAGTGTCTATCCAACCTTCATTAAGGACGTCTCACAAAATACAGTCATAATGATAAAGCTTATGAAATGTAGATTGTGCCTCGCAGTAAGTCCAACCTCAGACAAGGGTACCGTATTCCTTGCACCTTCTACAAATTCGTAGTTACGTATGTAATATTAAGTTTTAAGCTTCACGTAGATGGAGGTGAAATTGTTTAAACTCGCCATTAGTAAACGTACGTATTCTAAAAATGTGTTTTTATTAGGTATTTGTATCGACAGAGTCAACATTAAAGCCAAATTTAAATTTGCTTAATTTAAATTTGATTAAGCTAACCAAATACGTCTTAAATATTTTTCAACTAATATTTCAACACAAACAAACCAGACTTACAAATAAAAGTGCCATTTCGACTTATAGTATATCATACAGTTGTCATAAGTCAGCTATTGTCCAATGCCTGACCGAGAGTTGATTTTATAAAAATATTGTTTGCTAGCACTATAATAGCAATCTGTTCAAAGTGACATTCATACATTATGTATGACAAATAATCATCCTCCCGGTTTTGCTTACATTCAAAACACAATTTACAAGAAAGAATCCATATAATAAGAGATACTTATATAGGCACGTGCATAGTGAATGTTAGCTCGCATTCAGTAAATTATTATCTGCGTAATATAAAAAGCTGAAGCTAAGCGAATCCTACCTAGCACCTACATCCCACCAATGTCTTATAAACTGCCCTAAATTGCGTCGAAAGGGATCAATTTAGCTTTCTCTGTACAATACAGCCCACTGAAAACATAATACACGCAATTATTACCATTCTATCTTATATATTACAGATAATTTTGCTACATCGCTAGCGGGATCGAATGAAAAATGTACATTTTCTCGGAAAACAAAAGCAGTTAAGGCGACTTCCTATACACCCTTATCTATTATGCTTTCACATATTACCACAATCGCTTAAAGGCAAAGTAAGCGAGAAATTGTTTTCCTTACAAAGGTAGTTTGAAATATTCATAAAGTATTGTTCAGAAGTTACTTTATAGGTGCAGATGGCTAGCATCAATATAAGCAAATATTTTGTAAGGTGGAACTTTGATAACACATACAAGTAGGTATTAGGTCCTTACATATGAAATTGGCGTTTTGTCGTACTGCCCACTTTGCACTCAAATATCTCTTCTTTGGTTATGGATCCAATTTAAAATTTCTACAGCTATTTATTCATACATTTGTATTTCGAAAACCGTAATTCATTTGTTTTGTCCTCGTTTGGTTTTTTCTTTGCGTCACGCAGTTTACAAAATGGAAAACTTGAAATATCGCGTTATTTACGAGTACGAGTTCCACCGTGGTACCAGTGCAGCAGAAACGGCTCGAAGGATTAATGATGTGTATGGCGGCGGTATCGCAAAAGAAAACACAGTGCGTTTTTGGTTCCAACGTTTCGTTCTGGAAATTTCGACCTGCAGAACAAGCCCCGTGGACGGCCGGAGACTAAAGTTGCTAATGAAGAATTGAAAGCTATTGTGGAAGCAGATCCATCGCAAACCACGTCCGAGTTAGCTGCAGGCTGCGGTGTTAGTGACAAAACTGTTTTAATCCACTTGAAGCAAATTGGAAAGGTGAAAAAGCTTGAAAGGTGGGTAACTTCTTGCAAGGGAAAAAATTCAACTCCGATGAGTCAGTCCAAAGCGCCTTCAAAGATTTCATGTAAGGGTACCTTATGAATTGAGTGCAGCAAACCGACTAACGCGCGTCAACTGCTGCGTTACATTACTCAACCGGCACAATAATGAAGGGATTTTAAATCGGATCATTACCTGTGATGAAAAGTGGATCCTGTACGATAATCGGAAACGCTCATCGCAATGGCTGAATCCTGGCGAACCAGCCAAACCCTGCCCCAAGCAAAAATTGACTCAAAAAAAGTTACTAGTGAGCGTTTGGTGGTCTAGTGCCGGTGTCGTTCACTACAGCTTTCTTAAATCTGGCCAGACGATTACAGCAGATATTTATTGTCAGCAACTGCAAACCATGATGGAAAAGCTAGCTGCCAAACAACCGAGGTTGGTCAATCGCTCTAGGCCACTGCTGCTTCAGGACAACGCTAGACCACACACTGCACAACAGACGGCTGCCAAATTAGAGGAGCTTCAATTGGAATGTCTAAGACATCCACCGTACTCCCCGGATCTGGCTCCAACAGATTACAATTTTTTTCGAAATTTGGATAACTTCTTGCAAGGGAAAAATTCAACTCCGATGGGGCAGTCCAAAGCGCCTTCAAAGATTTCATTGATTCTCGTCCTAATGGTTTTTTTAGTAAAGGGATCAATGAACTACCTATGAGATGGCAAAAGTGCATACATAGATAGCAATGCTACATACTTTGATTAAATAAATGTATTATTATAAAAAAAAAGACTTTATGTTCCTCCTTTACATAACGCCAATTTCATATGTAATGACCTAATACTTAGCTGGTTAGAAATATTTCAGAAGTACAGCGACTACAGAGTTACGGTTACATGGAGAGTTTTTATTTGATACATTTAAATATGACTCAGATTTTTGATAACTATAGCTTTTTTATGATACTTTGATCTCGTCATATACTTAATAATCTTCGATAAATTCCGCTGACATAATTTTAGCAAAAGTACACTCGTATTGTATACATATTATACCTATACGAAGCAACTTATCAGATTTAATTTGTCTAGTAACTTCCTGATCAATGTTAACCCCTTCACCGCTCAAGCGTATAACTAATTTTTTCCTTCCTAACTACGTCCTAACTTTTTGTCCAACATTAGTGCGACCGTTTTAGTCGAAACTGGCCATCAGGGTCCATCAGAGGCTATCAGAGGCCCGGTGCCCTCCGCGAATGGCCCTCCAATTAAGTGTAATGAGGCAACCCGGCGGACTTACCTACAGGAGGACTTGGGTAGGTATCTGTTTGGATATAAATTTACATAATAGGACGTTACATTGCAATATAGGGTTTGGACTCAGCGGTACGTTGGTACGAGTATATTAAAGTGAACGGGCAATTGTCCTATACAAATATACTATAATATCAAAGAAATCTATTGATCTTGTTTTCCATGTTGATAAGCACATAAGTACATTATATATTAGGTACGTTCATTAAAATTATATTATACGAGTACATCTTTCTTCTAAGGCTCTTACAAATAGAATATGCTTTGGCCATATTTTACGATGATTTGTCCTATTGATTTAAGACTATTGCGGCGTAATATAGGGCATGCAGTCATTATCCATACCCACGAAACTATGTATGCAGTGCAAACCTATCTTGCAGCGATATTATAGTAAAGCTACGTTCCCACTGCTACTACTATTGCATTCTCCCATGCATGCTCACGTATACATTATCTACGACTATGTATGGGAAATGCGTACTGTACCATAGATAGTATCATACTTTCTAGTACGCACTACGCACGATTGTGATGAGATTAAAACACAAGGTCTATAGTGAAATATGGCCTTATTATTGTACTGGCTTCAGCCGGCACTGTGTTGAGTTGGGTCCAGTATGTGACAGAAAGCACTTAGTAATACATGTTACATATTTTGTTTTTGTTTAAGTTGTGTTTTCGGTTGCAAATAAATATATTTCTATTTTTACTTAAATACAGGCGTCAAACAATATCGCATGTCTGAAGACCTGAGTCAAGGTTTCAAGAAATTCTTAAGTAATTAAAATCTTAAGTAAGTAAAGTGTAACTCTATCGACTAATTTTGACCACGTTTTAATCAATTTTACTTTGCCTAAGTTCATCTATTTAAATGATTAAAAGTCTTAGTTAATAAATATTAAATTCTATTCTGCAGTTTCAGTTAAGTTAAAATAAATCTTCATTCATTTTCGATAAACCCGCCAAATAACGCGATTTAAAACACTTGAAACCGTTACAAAGCCGCCGCTCCATAAAAAAAAACATCCTAGTGTTTGCATAACAAATAAACACGGAAGCTGGGTCCCACCTACACTCATTATCCTCCATTACTGACGGCAAATGGAGCATTAAGAGTCACTCTCGTCATAATTCCGATCGCATTTGGCACCGGCATTGTGATCCTGATACATCGAACAAACGCGCGTAATGATGGTTTGTAAGGCTTCGTGGTTTGGTGGGAGCATTAGGTGCTAAATAACTGGTAAGAAGACTACGTTTAGGGATTGAAACTATTCAAAAATAACAGTGGCTTAGGTAATATTGGACATGGATATCAAGTTATTGAAATTAATACAAATTCAAGCTTCAAAATCTTCGATGCCTAAAATATTGGTTATTTTTACTAACTAACACATATACTCTACACATATTATAAAAATTATTGTTGGTTTGTTTTTCCTACTTCTCCTCAGAAATTAATTGACTGATTGAATTAATTTTTTGCAGGGACGCTAACAAAGACGCAGGCAGTTGCTAGTTTCTTCATCATTATTATGCTAAAAAAACATTCCACTAAAAACTTTTTAACTCTATCTTCACGCGACTTGCGGCATTACTACATCTCGAAAATATATTTGTCTTTTGACCTCAGATTTAAGCTGCTTAAGAAACAAAATAAATAGACTCCTGGACACATAAACTACGTGACCCCATATAAATCACTGCGTTCATAATATTCAAATTAAGTAAATAGAAAACTTAAGAATCCCTGTGGATGGAACAGCCATTAGAAAACAGGTTTGGTTATTGTCACCTTCTATTAATATATTCGTTATAAATTCAAATAAATAACCTACGCGTATTTTAAAAATTCTGTGTGATACAAAAATTTACATTTATTTGAATGTATTTACATAGAATAATTTGGATAAATCTTGTGAAGTATCTACGAAATGTAACCGATACGCAATATCTTAAAAGCATTTTTGGATACCGAAAAGGTGGCAAGATTATGCCGCCTTTTGGTGAGTTGGTAATTTGCATAATACCAACTAAAGGAAGCTCTTAAAGAGATAATAAAAACTTAAGTAAATATATTTATAATATTAGGTACTTTCGTTTCCTCCCACGCGAACATATTTGTACAATATGTATTACAGACTGAGCGTAAGCAAACAATATATAAAAACACTATTTATTGACTAATTTATTATGAAAATGCGTCTACTGGAAGGAGAGGTACTGTGTGATAAAGTTGCAAATGTAATATAATCAAAATTTTAACTAGAACTGCTGAATATATATAAAAATTTAGCTATCAAACGGACCAAATGCCCTTTAACAGAACTTATTCGTTCTTAACAAAACATAAGTATGCGATATTCTGTTAGGTTTGTTCTGAAGTACTTCGGTAACGAGTTGGCTACGCATCTTTTACTGGAATTTTACCTTGTAATCTAGATAATAATGTCTAATAAAGTGTCTGCAACTAGAACGGCACGCTAAGCTTCCGATACAGTGCAGTCAAAATAGGCGATAATTATGAGATGTGGAGCTGATTGTCCCTCCATTAGCTGGCTTTGTGCCGTCCAGTAGCACTATATGTATATTAGGAATTATGGTGTACTAAGTTTACTACGTCGACGTAGAATAGGCCTGAAGTGAATGCTTTTTTACTATGTTACCTACAAGTGTGTAAAGGTGTGGTATTGAAATTCAAAACTAGTTACCTACGTTTGTTTTAAGTAGTGATTGACTGCTGGCAGCTGCTAGTAAATAGAAATATATAACCATCAGATATGCAAAGGTGATATTTAGTAACCGAGATAAGTTCCCAGAAGATCTTTAGAAATATTTTTTACCATTAAGTACTTAGTTATTAGAAAATAAGCTTACCTAATTATTGGGTCTCATTGAGGATACAGGTACTTCTCCAAACTTATATAAATTATACATACAAAATATTATTTAGTGTCTACATGTACAAAATGTGAAAAATATTGCTATTTTTAGTCACCGTAACACTGAAAATAATCCTGACTACCACTATAAGTATACCGTTACCAAGCACGACACCAGAAAAACTGAACTAAACCGTTCGACGTTAAACTTTCTATAATCATAAATTGTCATATTGTACACTTATCACCTATAATTTGCGTGACGAAAATAAGAATTGAAATTTGCGCAATTTTAACACAAACAATATTTGATTGAAAAGAGAGTCTTTCTCTTCCAAAGGTGTAATTATTTCCTTACCTTTATCTCGCAACATTTGCTAATGGGCCGGAACACTATTCTAAATTGTTGCTGTTACACTAACAAGGTACTTTTTAGTGGTTTACGGTGCAATAAAACCTTGAGGAACAAGGGCAAACATTGCGGGATTCAGTCTCAAACACGCCGTATAAAAGAAAGAAAGGTAAGTTGGCTTTTTGAAAGCATTTTTTAACATTCTGTGGTACTCTTTTCAAGGCCGCTCTAGGCAACATCTAACCCATTGGACCTGCCAGTTCTTTGTTTCGGATATGTAAGGGTTATATTTTTTAGCAGTTTTTGTGAGCTCTTCTGCGAACGCGGCCTTTACAAAAGCCTAAAACGTTTTGTACAATATGTTTTTGTTTTATTTCATCGAAGTTAAATATACGTTTGGGGCCATTGTGTTAGTGGAAGTTTGTTGTTGGGAATTTAGTCTTGAAAAAATCGTTCTAGTGTACACTCGAGTTTGTATTTTGCAGAAATCTTCTTGTAGTGTTTGAAATAATACTATTAATCTTTTATACTTTGCTGTGTATATACCTAAGTACGGTTGTGATGTATAGTTTAAAGGTGGTTGTTTTTCTTTAATTCACTCGCCTGTTAGAGCTGTGAAGGTAAGAACTCGAATAACCTGTTTTCTAAGTGATTCCACTACCTGTCTCCTTTCCAATTCAGTTTATACTGTTTTATGCTGAATAATTTTCTTTGAAGCCTCCATACTGACCTATAATTTATTTATATATTAATTGTAAGCACATAAGTACTGGGTGTTGAAGAAATAGAAAAAAAATATCATCATACCGTTATTATTCGGAAACCTATTAACAACGCATGTGAAGTAAATAGGCATATATAACTATCTATACTTAATCAAACATAGTATAAAAACGGGACATAGTGCTACGAGTATATTACAAAAGATTCTATAATAAGAAGATCAATTTTGCTTCGCTTTCTACAATTGAACAATAACTTACCGACATCTATTAATTTTTTTTTTGTTTTATTATAACAACTGAACTTTGATATTCACAGTCATCGTAGCCATAGATTACAATCAAACCTCTTAGCCTATAACTTGGTGTATCATATATATAAAATAAGAGCTTTGTAAGTTATACCTCATTAATTCTTTAGGAGCGAAACCGCTGCTTGTGATTTACTTGGTGCCATTTGGCAGCTACAAGGAGGCTGTGCATAGTGGCTGTTTGCTATCTGTGTTGGCCTGCGGTGTCTAAACAGTAGAATTCAGAAAGTACCGAGAGTTGGCTGTATCAGGCCTATGTAGTTATAGGAGTTTTTATTGCGTGATTCTCAAATTTCACTCTTGTGTGCAGAGTAATTAGTGCACTATTCTAATGAAAAATTCAGGAGCCTTCGTAAATTTTCCACCAGAAAGTTAATCATCAAACATTCGGAGTTATTTCAGCGTTCATGACATCTATTGTCTCTGTCTACTGTTAAGACTACCTTTATTAAGTATCTTTCTATATAATAACATAATCCGAAACCCACTTTTCTATCCAGCACCAGTCCACGAACAAAGAGAAGCATAGCTCACAATCAGATAGACACGGTTGGCGCATAAACTTCGCGTCTCTAGCAAAAAGGGGCTCGAGGAATAACTCTGCGATAACTTATACCTTGTGAGTTATGCTGTATTAAGTTTATGTGGGGGCGATAACTGAGAGAAGTTATTGGAAGACGGGTTGGAAAAGGATTGCGAGTTTTAGCTGGTTCGGTTGAGAGCCAATTTCAGCCTATAAACGTACATTTATTTAGGTGACAAAATAAAATCATTAAAAACAATTTAAATTTGACTAAAAAAATTGAGTGCGTTCACAATTTATAATACACATACATAAATATTGAAAATATTTAAATTGAGGTCTATTAATACAGATTTCCTTTTGAACGAAATATTACTCTATGAGTACGTAAGAAATAACAAATATGGTAACTTTTAGTTAGAATATAATATATCACAAAAAATTATATTAATTCGAGGGCAGATAGTTTTTCAACCCATGGTTGTATCAAAACATTTGTAGTAGAAACGAATTCATTAAACATTAAGCATGTTATAAATACAGTAAATTATTGTATGGTCCAGTCTTACAGATGCACAATGTGTGAGGCTACGTATATTAGTATTTATTTAGGATGAAAGCTAACATTTGGGATCAAAATTAATAAATCAATATGATTACGCGTACTTTCAAAGATATGATAAAATGTTTAAATTAAATTCGGAAACATTTTCAAATATACGTGCATTTTACCATTTTTAATTTTATCCGAAAAAACAAACTTACGCAGAAAACCTAACAATTTTAAGTCTTTCTTAACGTTCTTAAGTTTAGCAATGTCAGAGTATGTTAAGTTTTATGAGATGACTGACATGAAAAATGTATATTACGTTTATTAAACTACACGTTGCGAATTAGACAGCTGTAGGTTCATTTATTCATTTAATAATTAGATGTTAACAGGTTCAAGTAGATATATAACATGTTTTATAATCATGAACACATTTTTTTTTAAAGTGAAAATATGATTGTTCTATTGTATATACTTGGCACTTTAATAATTAAAGTACTACATAATTTCATAACAATTGAATGCTGTATTTGTACTTAATGCGTGTTACAAATTGTTTACGTTCCATTCATTCGTTCATTCTTCATTCCAATCACAGGTGTACCTATCCGGACAAGAATGTCGAAGAAGGTTAATAATTTTTAGAGATAGGTGACGTGCAAATTGGCCAGTGCGTGCATGGGGACTGTAGCCTAACACCCCCTTCATAGGAAAAACACGTGGAACGCTACGCATTACAGGGCATATGCACAGAATGAATCCAGACACTTGTAATGCATCTGATATTTGCTTTTATAACGTGATAACTTGCAGTATGCATCACAGTTTAAATCACATCAATAAGTGAAGTGTTGAGCTTTTTCACATAGTTTCGAATTCTGTTACTGAATCAAAAGTTAGGGTTGTCATTGTCATGTATTAATATTGTTCAAACAAAACAGAACTAGGAGAATTTTACTAAGTGACTCCCAAAAAAAAATCAGTTAAATTTTATTTTTAAATCGTATTCAAACTTATAATATGATAAGGTTTGTATTTGAGTTATAAGTACCGATTTTTTATAGTTTTTATAGATAAAGTTAATTGTCATTTAGATACATAAAACGTATGTGCGTGATCTTAATTCATGCCACTGTTGTGAATATATGGAAGCAACCCTAATCGCGAAGGACTTTTATCTCGTGACGTTCACTATGCCACGACTCTGCCTCGGACGTGACCGAAATGCAAGCCGATTTATATTCCATGTTTAAATCCTTTGTTTTGATTCGTCACCGGGAATTTTATTTTTTAATTTCGTATATCTTTTTCTTTTTGTTGTCGGCCAGCGTGTCGCGGTGAATTATTGGTTCCTCGTTTGAATATTTATTTTCGGAGTTATGTTTCGAACGAAACTCGTTTTGTGTTTTGTATAATGGGCTGTTGCTCCCGCCTACAGATTTAGTCGCTCTCAGAACGTAAACTGTAGACTTAGATAAGATTGGGACCAAGAAAATAATTACTAACTTATCACCGTAACATTACCACTTTGCTACGAAATTTTGTTTGAAAATTTAAATAGCATTAGATTAGATTCTTAATTCAAATATTGCCTTTACTAAAACAAGAGTTCAAGCAACCAGCCAGGGTTCCTACAAAACAAAAACCTAAAGTCTCTCGAGCTACGTAAAAGTAATAAACCACCTAAGTAAACAAGCTAGTTCTAAGTTACCACGGTAAGTTACAGCCGCGTTGTGACGATGTATCAGGCAGACAAGGCGATAAAGGAACAAGGCCCGACGGAGTTTGTACACGGAAACTAGACTGCGGCTGAACTATGGTAGTGTAGTGGTGCCCTTATGTCGAGGGTTGGGCGTGTAAAGCTCCACATAGACTGTTGGAACTAGCAGACACTAGGACCTATTCTATAATGCAAGATTACTTATACGCACGAAACGGAATAAAAACCAATAGATTTCTCAATATAAATTAAAAATCTTTTTAAGGTGACTGTTTTTGCTCTCGGACATTTTTCTCTAAGTCGAAGATTAATATTTGAGTAAAAATTAAAGGGTATAAGACAACTGAAGGATATGGGCATTACATTACACTCTCGGGACTAAACAGCAATTTTCGCCTGTTATAACTTATTATACATTAATGTAGGTACATTATTGATTAAAATCTATCTATAATTAAAAACGAGTGAGTCCTAACTGACTGACTGATATTTGCTAGGAATCAATGATAAAGATACATACAATTTAGAGGGTATATTCTTTATATTCGGTTTAGGGAAACGAGTTTTTAAGTTTTGGTCTAACGGTGTGTTCCGGCAGCCTTCGTTGAGAGCCAGTGTATTCCAGACTAGGCATGCTCCATCTAGGGCTACAGTATCGCTGACTCCCGTGATCGTGCAAGTGCTGTTCAGAATAAAAAAAGAAAAATTTCTACCCCAAAATTGGTATTCACAGTTTGAATCTTCTTTATAATCCATTTAATGTCGCTAGCAACACGGGTCACAGATATAACTCCCATAATATTATTTATGCAAAAGCAAAGCAGCAAATTTAATAAAGGTTGAGTAAGTATATACAAACCTTTAAACGGTACGATAGAAACATAATCCCAAAACACGTCTCATCTAGGTTTACACAGTAAAGTGTTCAGATACACCAGTTAAATCACTCTCGCTCCTTTCAAGAAACAACGACGCAAATCGCGATGCAATCATATGCGCCTGCGCTGTTAATTCAACGACATCCAAATTCCTACCTATTTATCATAAGTCAGAAAACACGGTCATTCGAAATGAGACTCTGTGTCTTTCGTCTCACAGTAAAAGTTAATACAGATGAATTATGCAGTTATGATGTTTGTAAATGTAAAGAAATTCAAATTTATACAAGAACGATGGGAAGAATATTATCCGTGGTCCTGACGTCGTGCTTAATGTCTTTGTTCCAATAGGATTCCAGTGTGAAAATTATGGGAACAATGTCAAATGTCAAGTGAAGCTATTTTCAATACATTCTGCAGCCGACGCGAGTTATTGGCTGAGAGTAACTTACATAAATATCGTTCTTGTATTTCTGTAATTCATTATTTATGAATTACAGATAGAAATAAACAGTACAACATATTTACACATTATTTATTAAAATATTTTATGTACCTATATGAACAATTATAGACTGTGATGATCTTTTGCATATAAAGAAGCTACTCGTTTAGTACATGGTCCCGTAATTAATATTAATAAGTATAGGTGATTTTATTAATAACAGTTTTTGCATAGGTAATACCTATATTACGTTTTGCTTGTATAAGTATTTGTGTATATAAAGCAATAATGTATTAACATACATACTTGAATATAAGATAGCTATAATAATAGGTAATTATAGAAATTATTGATATTATCTACACAGTTTCCTACGCTTTAAGGTTACCTATATACTAAGGTATTTGGTAGGTATTTATATATATCTACAAAGTTTAATATCCAATAAGGTTACGTAAAGTCTTACCTATATTAGTAGGGTATAAGCCTACAAAGTATTAAATGGTAGTATTTACAAGTATCATCGAAACTTCCTTTCTAATAAAATCTTACAGTGCCTGAAGTGCGGTCATAAGCGTAAAACCGGCTACTAGCCAACTTACAGCGATAAGTGATTAACGATTAAACAATAAGCCACCGCACACTCGTAAAACAAAGATTAACATACATTTACTGGTGTAAATAGGCTATAACTTTGATTTTTACGACTAAATAATCGTAAAGGAACCCTGCCAATGCGACCAAGTTCAAAAGACCCCTGACTACTAGCCCGTTGTACGAAAAGGGGGGTTTTGGAAATTTGTTGGATAATAATCGCGGACAATGCAAACAGGAGGCTCGTTTGATGCACTTTTATTTTACGATACACTCATAACATAAAACGTTGAACGTCTCAACAGCGGTTACGGTACCATTTTAGAGGGCTTTTCCTCTAAAACATTTGTACTTCTTCGGCGAACGAGCATTTTCGTTAGATATTTTACATGAGACTCTATTTTACAAATGCTTTTTTTACCATTACAAAATGAGAGAAAACTTCCTTATGTTTTCGTAAATTTATTTTTTAGAGATAGAATTTAATTGAGAAAGGGAGGAAAACAAAATAAATCGTTCTACAACGCAACGATATGCCCTGTTGGCTGGCGCGTCGGTCTAACCACCTAATTTCGCTTCGGCCGCACAGTGCGCCCATTACGGTTTCCCTGGGCCAAAATTCCAAGTAATTAAACGACTGAAATTTTAACAGTGCCCAGTATAAATTTAATAAGGATGGACCATTAACAGTGTAAATGGAGTAAATGTTTGGGTTTGGCCAAAAACCAAAATGAGGTCTGTGAAACTGCGCGCTGCGTAAGTTTCGCTCATAAAGCGGCAACAGTTTTCCAGCCATGTCTACTTTATACGACGAATGCTTACTACAGCGCACCACTATGCACAATTTATTAATATAGGAAGTTATAATTAAATAACGCCGACGGTATAAATGGGGTCAGCTGTATAAATCAGCAATGCACGCCAACGAACACGACGCGACGCTCTCGGTTAATTAAGTAAAAATATTAAAAAATAACTCCCGGTCTCGCCTTGTTTGAATTTATCAGGCCTAGTTGCGCGCTCAGTTAATGTGTACGTATTAACTCAATATTATCATAATTAAAAGACTCAGCCCTAATTAGTCGCACAGTTTTCTCAGAGAAACTTCGAAAACTCGATCTCACGTGTCCTCTCCGATTTTCGACGAGTCAAGAAAGGAAACAATGGAAATAACAATCACGAACGTTTTAATTGAACAACGGAACCGAGATTCGGCGAGTGCAGAGTAAACGTCGTGAATCGCCCAATAATAATGAAAGTGATGGCAGTGTCGCCCGTCGGTGTATGAAGCGCCCGTTTCGGCTACATAAACAGCCCGTATACCACCATTACCACTAAAAGTAGACTTTTTACCTTAATCTTAATTCAACGTGTTACGGGCGATATTAGTGCAGCAGACGGATCAGTACAGATTGGATCACTTTTGTATGGCACCCCCTCTCCGAACGGCGGGAGGGGCCCTGCAGAGACGGTTCACACGGAGACAAAATGGCGGACTTTTTCTCCTGAGCGCTTGTATTGTAAAGACGTGTGGATTATTAGTGAACTTATTTTTTTTTTCAAATATTGATACATTGAGAACGATAATTACTATTCAAAAAATAATCTGTGTATATAATAGTTCTGCAAACTGTTGACATTGGGATTACAATAATTTTACAGCTTTAATTTTTTAAATGTTTCAAGCTACCGAAAATGTCAACATAGGTGCTGTGGGACATATTATTATAATGACAGCACGTTGCCGTGGAAATTAACAAACATTTTCGTTTATTGTCCCTGCCGGAATGTCTTATTTAACTATAGTAATAAAATCCATTATTAAGATAAGAAGATTATTTGAATTCAAGCAAAAAATTCTTAAATCTATTTTTTGTCAAGATTGGTTAAGTACGACCTGTAGGCGAGTGATCCCAAAATTTAATATGATCGACGAAATAAAAAAATGCCAGTCCAGAAGCAAAGATGCTTCACTCGGTCAGTCATAACATAAGAGTATACTTAGATGCCTATAATAAATCTGATCATAATAAAAACACAGCTGACATATCCATAGATTAAAAAAATACCTAAATCATTGTCATATAATTTGTTCGTTACGTAAGATAAAATTATAGCCAATATTATTTTTGTGACCATTTAAGGACTTTAATATTAACGTAGGGTATTATTAGGCAGCCTTTAAATCTGTACGTGCATTTTAATGATATAAAAAAATATTTACCTGTTTTAAAAAACCCCTGAAACTTGTTGCCAGCTTGCATTGCCGTCATCATCGTATTGTATATTATGTGCCTACCATGTTGTACAGTTATCTAGATATCTACAGAAATTATCATAATGTATATTATTCTAATAGTCTATGCCTTTCATTTGATAACTACCCATATTGGGGGAGTTGTCAGCAAACTTGTACTTATTTGCAGATTATCTACTTAGCTCCCAAACCTCTTTCAATCAGCTTAGTTCTGCCATAGCCATTACAAATGACGATTTACCTAAAATTTTTCAGTGGAGTAACTCATTTAGCCTGACAGAAAATTCGATAAAAACGCAAACCATTATCGTTGGTAGCTTTCGCATGCTCTCCAAAATAGATTGAGAAACACTTCCGCACTTCGTTTTTATTGGAGTTGTTATACCTTATATATACGAGTAGAGACTGAGTCAAAAATCTGGCCATTATGATAGACCAAACTCTTAGCTGGGACGTCCAATTACAAATCATCAGCTACAAAATGTTTGTTTTGTGGTGCATCTCTAAAACGTCTTCGTAACTACTTGCCCACTGCTACTAAGGTTGCGTTTGCACAATCTCTTCTCCTTCCCATCTTAGACTAGGCTGACGCCAGCTTGTGACATTTTTGAGTGGCTTTCTGTATGAGATTAATATTTGTTGGAATGTTCACATCCTTTTTCTTACTTATAATATTATATAAGTATTTCCTTTTTGCACAATTCCTAAACCCTGCCTCTTTGGTCATCGAAAAACCTTGCTCTCAAAATGCCAACGCACTGTTAAGTTTTTTCATAAATTCATTTGCTGTTTAATTAGTCATGCTCTGGAATACATTACCTGTAGGCACCAAAAGAGCTTCATCTTCCTTTCTAAATTCATTTTTGAAAATAAAAATCATCTTATGAAAAAGTTTTATTTAGTATAATTATCTGACCTAGATCATCTGTATTCTGTTGTCTGTATTTATTTATTTCTTGCTTTATTTTTTGAAATATAACAATATATTTTAGTTACTTAAATATTTTACCGTGACATAATTAGTATACATTAGGTACATCTTTTTTTTTCATTTATCATATGAAATAAAATGGTGGATGTCATCTGCATCGCCCGCGACTTAAAATTCCATATACTTAAAGAAGGTTCAAACTTTGAACTCCCTTATAATCCACTTAGGACTCCAATTTCTAAAAATCCTTACTTTTTATACAAATACGATACAGTACATGGGAATGATATATTCTAAAAAGAATTTCATTTCCTTTGGACGACACGACGACGCGGCGTGCACTGAAAATTTTCTGGTATACATCTGATTCTTTATAACGATCAAAAATATTTCTCGCAGCGTATCACGAATATTATCGTCGCCATGTAAGCCGTTCACGGCACGGATTCGGTGACGTAGCGAGCGAGGGTGGCATGGCGGGATATTTTCAGCCGACTACGCTTCCACACCGCACCGGCGCCGAGTCTGTTCCTTTTTTGCTTTCTCCGTGTTTCACCTTTTATCTACGTAACTACCCATATAGAACGATAAAACGAATATTTGCGATTGTTCCCAACTGAAATATTGGTATTAACTGCTCCGCACCACTATTTGTTGGCTCGTGACTGAGCTTTTGGTTCGCTAGGTTAGTGACCTACTTCTTTTTGCCAATTTTGTTTAAATTGGTATAGCATTTATTTAATTTTAAAATGTATGTATAAAGTTAGTCAAGCTCTACAGACGTTCCATCATTTTTGTACTCGATGGCTTTGAAAACCTTAATTATTTAAAATTCCGTTGAACTGTAAGGTATTTAGAACTGTTTCCTGTACAATCTTCAAAGTCGGGCCCAACGTAAAATAAACAATACATTTATATTCCTATCCCTATGATGTAACATAATTCTTACCTACTTACTTAGGTGATTTCCTCATCTACTTAATATTATACCTACCTACAGATTATATAGGTACCTACTAAGTTGTAATTACTGTTTTTGGATTGGAAAAACCATGCAAGCTTTTGTATTTCTCGCTTTGATAGCCTAAGTATCTTCATTAGCACAGCACAGACGAAAGAACGCATGCGAAAGCCACAAAATTTATGTGGCATACCTATGCATTAAGTATACCTAGCTCGATGCGCTTTTTTGTATTTAATGTGGGTGTAAAATATATAATTATTTTTAAAACACACAATGTACATTAGTGTCAAATCAAAGTAGATAAATTCCTCAATAACAATTATTATTTTTACAATTTTAAGAATCTTTATCTAGTCTGGGTAAAGGTAATGAGGTCAAACGCCGAGACACTTTGTTATGGTTTGTGAGTGTTTCTTTATCTGAATGGTATATATATGTATATATATATATTTATAACCTTATCATATCTAATATAAATATATTGTAGCACACTTTTAGCATCGATGGATAATAGTAAAGAACGGTTGCAATGTAAGTTAAAAGCAAATACAGCATGGGTTCAAACCTCATCTAGCATGGGTGCATGGTCCGTCGCAAAAGTATAAGCTGAAAATACAAAAAATGAGAATGGGAATTAAAAATAATCTCAAATGCTATCCTACGTGTTTGCGTCTACTGGAATTAGAGCAAGTATGTATGGATGATGCTATATCAACTAGGGTACTTTTCTAAGAATACGATATATAACATTCTAAGCACACTTATCTTGTCACCTAAAGCCAATCACAAATAAAAATACAAATTCAGTGTATATTTCTGCTCATACTTTTGTTGAGGTATTTACCTCAACAAACGTATCATTCAGTTCATTTGAACTTAATATTATAGCTACAAACAATTCCTATGTTACTTGCTTAGTTCCAAATTGACTCATCTAGACATAGGTACATATATACCTTAATATAAAACCCTGATCACGCATCAATAATATTAATATCATTCATTATCAAAGCGATAGTTTTGAATAAGGAAGCAGCACAAAGAATCAATTTTAATATTCTCTAACATACTGCCTGATTGTAGGTACCTATATCAACTCTAAACAATGGTGTTGGTAGGTCTAGTGAAGATAGCGTATGCTAAACCTATTGTATTGCTTTGTTATATATTACACCTAAAAACAAAGAGCTATAAAGTATAACCCTGCCCATTGGAGGTTAGATATATCTTAGTGAGATTTTCCATTTTACGGTAAGTATTTAGGTAGGTACTCATATGTAAGATAAAATATACGATGACTAAGATAAACCTAAAAATATTGCAATACAAAAAAAATATAATAACTACAGCGAAGTAATAGCTGATATACAACTTGCAACATAGAGGTGTGTGACAAGGGTTACTCTACCCATTGTGGACGAAATTTTGCAAAATGCGTGAAAAATATAGTAGATTCTCTATTCAGAAAATCTCGTGATCGGTCAAGTTGGATACATGACGCAATAATTTTTTCTCGGATATTGCAAAGTTTTGTCCTATAATGCGTTTACTTTGATGGGTAGACTTAAGTATTGTCACACCTGTCTCTTACACGTTGTACGTTGTATTATGTATCAAACTTAGTTAAAGCAAATTTTTTGATACTATTACACTAACCTCAAAATTATAATTGCTTTTAACTAAATCGAAATAAAATATCAGCTATTCCATACAAAAAGTTATTTGATAAAACAATAAATGTTGTAATAGAATAGCTGCTGACTTCATGGTGTAAATTTGGGTTGAGTATTTTTTATAAATACTTATCCGCCTACTACATGTTTCATTAACTTTTACCAACTCATACATGTTTGTATGAGTCGTCCCAGAACCACCAAAATATCGTAATAGTAATAGCTAGTTACAGAAATGTCGTAATCAGCTTTCACCGACCGTGCCCGGACTCGGGAGCGTGTTCACGAATTTAAATTGTCCAATCAATTTTTAATTTGGTCGCCCGAAGCGATTCAGCGATTTGGGACAGCCTGTATATATCACTTGTATCTTCTTACATAATGTAGGTACACATACGCACTTTTGAATGTTTTGCGTAAATTATTAGGTATAGGTTACGTCTGCGAATATTTCAGGTAGGTGCTGCGTTTGTTGAATTTGACATTGGAAAAAGATTTACACTCGCAAATTAAATAAAGTAACATAGTAACACATAAATTTATTGAATAAAGCAAAATTATAAATACTGCAGTATTACGAGTATTACTGAGGTTATTCTCTGCTGAGGTTTTTCTATACTATAGTAGTTCTACTAGGACTATTTAACAAACATTTTTTTATTTGAACCAATGTTTTATGAAGCGTATAAATATAGTATATTGTGTGCACGACCGTAATATTCACCAAAATCCTTACTTGGATATTCTTACTAAAAATATACTAATAAATGTTATGAAAACGGGTAAGTTAATCACTTAGTAACGTTAAAATTAATAATCACATAAAATTATCAGGTATATAAGCTTTTGCTGATCTACACATAATTACATATAACCTACGTAAGTATGTACCTAGGTATGTTATATAAAGATACATATAATCTGAACTTCCCTTAACTTGAACTTATGGATCACTATTTATACCTAGCTGTCTATTTGCTCATTTTCAAGGATGCCATAAAAATATAAACAAATGACAAATGTATTAGTATCATATTTATGAAGTCATAGCTATATATATGATAAATCTAATTTTGATGCAATTTAAGATAGGTAATTATAAGATTTAAATGTTATCTCACCTAATCAAGCATAGGTACTCGTTTACTCAAGAGCGAATGATTCGAGCGTATTGCTGTTTCACTCACACTACCGCTACCCGTCGGCTCAGATGCAGAGGGACGTAAGTGCAAACTCAATCGGTTCTTATAAATTATTTTATTACTATTTCATCACAAAACACATTGTTATTAATCTTTTATAGACAAATACATATTAATTACACATTGTTTTCACAGTTTTCTATCACAATTTGGACTTGAAACTAATAAAGTAGGTCGTTTGAAATAACTAACTTCACATTGGCTGCTCGTTGCGGGACGCTTCCAGCGCCATATCCAAATTCCTCTTCCCAGGGATGGATAAAGGATATTGTTATATTTAATTATATTTTACGACAATCGTACTAAATAAAAATATATAAATATTATTATTTATTTTCTTGCAATTATTTCATTTAGCATATAATATGAAATAATTGCGGGCATTATAATATTTGGTATAAAAAATACTTAATAATTCACTTACTAAAAAGATTGATCACATACAGGCACATAAAATAAAATATTCTAATCATATTGATAATTGCTGTTACTTCTGTATAAAATTTAGCAAAAATATTTCAACCTAAGTCATATATACCTACTCGATCGCATTAAGGACGTATCAAATAAATACATAGGTATAGGATAAAAATATGTCTGACAATGTATTTTGATTAGGTATACAAAATACCTGATAAAATACAAACATTGAAGGTGAAAACAATAGTTAATGTACTAGGTTTGTTCTTGGTTTTAGTTGTCCGATAATTTAAATGAAGTAAAATATATATTTTGCTGAAACTGTGGTACAGTAGTATTTAAGAAAATAAATAGTTTCTGCACATTTATATAGAAATATTAAGAAAAAATATAAATTTTAACTAAGTTATTAGTCCCTCAAATGTCAGTAAGTAACCATTTTCAGTTAAACTTATAAAGTTGTTCTGCGAACTGTTGACAACAACAACAACGATTTATAAAAATTGAATAGGTACTATGTGATAATGTGACCGATTAATTAATATACAGAAACCTTATTTCTTGATTTTCTCCGCGTATCTGGGTGCCAAACATTAGGCAGATTTTAAAGTACTCGCTTCGCCACGCCATAATATAAGGAAATACTTCATCGATAAAAATATTACGACTTCTGAAAAAATAAAATATTTGTAGAATCTGTAAGTAGGTAGTGAAACAAAGTTTCATCAAGATTTGGCTAAGATTTATTAACTGTATGCAAAAAGAAAAAATGCAAAAAGAAAAATGCTGTATAGGCAAATAGTTTCAGGAGCAATTAAAACATACGAACTAACAGACGAATGAAAAATTTACCACACATAAAAGTAGGTATATATGTAGACTTTTCGCTTGTTTACTCGCTCGGTAAAAAGAAATACGTCCTAAGACATGACATTTTATATGAAGACAGCTAGATCTTCTTGTAAAACTTTAAACTTATTTAGTATGGGTATCGCTTTTATATAATAAAGTATATAAGAAAGCCAACCTATTTATTTTTTATTTAAGATGGACTAAATTATTTTTTTAAATTATGGAAATATGTAGGTAGAAGGAAATAACCAAAACCGTGGAAGTTGATGTAGTGAATAGGTCTTAATTGACAAAGTGTCTTCACCTAATACACATACTTAGAGATATTAAGATGTCAATGAACAAATTTAAAAAAATACTATTTTGTAGACGTTTAAGTTAAATTTGGTTGATTATTTCATGATTACTAAATATGACCCTTATTTATTTTAACAACATGTTTGTCTGGTTTACTTACGTTAATGTATTATACTGATCGCTAAAATACCTGCCTACATTGCTCCAGAACATCACTATTTAAATAAAATACTTTAATAATATATTCCCAATATTGCACCTTAATACATCTCTGTGCGTGCACGCTCCGCCCATTACAACAACAAAAGTTGGCGTTCCTTCAAAATATCTCGTTTGGAGGCCATTTTGACGACCGTGAGTGAAAAAGACAGCAATAGCAGAGCGGTCGTTACATTCCCTCGAGCGTGAATGAGACAATTATGCAAAGATCGTTTAGTTTTTAAGTGCGAATGTGGAAAGTGCGTGGGGACAACGTTTTTGTGTGTGTGCGTGTGAATGGATTTCCGAGTTCATTCCAAGCGGGCAAACAGGAAGATAAGTTGGTAGAAGAATTCTTTATTAAAAATATCTTGGATTAGAAGTAAAATAAAACTGAATAAATTTATTAGAATTAAAATTTTCTCATAAAAGTTTTTTTTAAGTAGGATCATTGGGGGCCATATTTTTCTTATAATAAATAAGAACTTACGGAGTGTGTTGAGGTCTTACATTGCAGAATGCCTAGACTTAGTTTAGAACAAGGTAGGTGCCACTGTTTTAACATACCTACGTTTTAATTATGAAAAAGGTTAGTATTCGCCAACGTAATAAGTTCACAATTGTCTCTCAATATCATTCATTAAAACTGCTGACCGCTCCCCCGCCCTGCATTTTACCGACGGCAAGAACGAACATTTTTAAAGCTTTAATAAATTCAACTAATATTTGTACATAGGTACCTAATAGGTTGTAAAATGATCTTTTTTTTCTTCACTTACTATATTGTGTTAGTGAATATACACAAAGGCGATAAATATTAAAATATGCCCGCTGTAGACCAGCTGCTTTTCACAACATTCCACACTATCAAGAGTATTATTTATGTAATTATGTAGTCATTAAATATATTTCTACTCAATTTACTTATTCCCAGCACGCAGATTGTAAATAACATCCCTGGCAGAGTCTGTGACATTCTCTCATAAATAACTAATTAGTTTTTTCAATGCATACGTAAGCAAGTTATTTATTCGTTTTTATTAGAAGATATACCTACCTACCTATTTACTTATCTTATGTATACCCTATAAGATTTATATCTTTTATAATATTACCTACTTAGTTTACTAACAATAAACTCTAGTGTTGTCTTAATAGAGCTTACATTTTTAACAAAACGTACTCAGATACCTAATAATTTGTACTTTATTGGTAGGTTCTACCTACTTTAATATATACCTTTAGGTAGGTAAGTACAACTTAAAACTTACATACAATAATAACAACTTATTTTATATTCATCATGACCCATCATTGACCATATTTTTTCTTAGAATAGAAAACTCAAGCTCCATGCATTATTAAGGCCATAGGTTACCGCTAGAGAATGAGAAAAGTTGTTATGGACTACTAACTGCCTAAGCAGACAAAATGTGTAAAGAAATAAACAAAAAAGTTTATAAATTTTGTCAACTACTACTACACCAAAAATTCCGAATCCCAACAAAAATGTAGAGATAACAATTTAGTGAATCGCCAATTCGCCATTTTACGACACCTCCATTCATTCGAGGGCTGAGAACGCGTCGTAAAAGCAACGACGTGACGTCAGTTAAGTGCCTCACGTAGCGGTCCGTCAGTACGCCGCTAGGTGGCGCTAAAACAAACACTGAACTCGAGCTCATAAAAATAAATTTTATTGTTATGACGAAAATAAAACGCTTGTCGTCAATTTAAACATCATTTTATACTGTAATAAGATTTATTTTACGATTAACAAGTGTCTTGATGAATTTATATTACTGGAATGATGAATAAAGCAATAAAATTCGCTTTTATGTTCGTGTTATCGCTTTTCTATTGGCACTTATGTTACTGGGTGTCTAGTAAGTCACATTTTCATACAAATATGACACGTTACATCATATTACGAGATGGTCGTAAAACCAAATGATTATTTTATAAATAGATAGTAAACACAACGTCTAGCTTTTACATGACTCATTCATTTAGAGTTTGTATATACTATATATATGCGTTGATAAAAGGCGGCGTTTTTGTTTTTTCCTTTAGACTAATTTACCTACCATTATTTATCGTTACTAGTTGTCTATTTGGTTTTTAGTTAATTGTATATATATAGACTTGTTGCCGATAAACTATGAATGCCTACATAGATATTAATGAAAGTTACCTAAGTTACCTATTAAAGAAGGTAAATACCTGAAATGTGAAAAACAAAAACCTAAATCATAAGATTGTTATTATTTTATTTGAAGAATATATGTAGGTAAAAACATTCTTTACTAATTATTTAACTAAGTAGATTTTTTGTTAACAAATTTTGTTTCATTAGAACCTACGTTTATTTAAATATAAATTGGCAATTATTGCAAACATAGGTATTTTAACCGATGTTATTTTTACAATAGCTAATTTATATTTTTAATGTACATCAATATAGGCATCACCTTAGAAAGACTTTTTTTTAATAATTATTCTCTAGGTTATAGCTTACCATTAAGGACACAAAATTGGTAGTCGAAGAACCTCAATAAGCTTTCTGGGCTCTACAAAAGTTCAGAGCTTTTCCGATAGGTGGCAATGTGACACATATGTAAGTATTATAATATTCACATTATAGGCACCTATCTACGAAGCCTGGCTTTGTGGTCGGTTAAGGATCTGTTGAAAGCAAATTATAACTATTTAGGTACTGTAAGTATTAGATACTGCTCCTCATTACAAACAATTTATACTTTAAGACCAACCCCGAATAAAAAGAAAAACAATCACCTGTAGGTACAATTACCTACTTACATTATTATGTCGCGGAGCCTTAACTTTTAGACTTGTAATTTTATTCGAGTTCCAGGTTGGTCCCACTTTAAAAATAGTTCATCATAATCAGTACAATGACTTCCCTTCGGGTCTGTAGATATACCTATATACCTATCCTTAGCTGAAAACTGCATAAGTACACCTAACAGATCGTAGAACTGAGATTTAGGTAATCAATTCTATGTAAGTATAGAAGTATCTAAGGTCAATAACGACCTATTTAATTTGTGGGGTAAAAATTATGAAATTTTTTGCTTTTACATTCTATTAATTCACTCGTAATAAGTAAAGGTCTTTGATTTATACTTATCAGATCACAGAGAGTCAATTTAGTGACCGCATTTCATAGTTGATTTACTAGGTTGATACTTATAGCGTTAATACATATCTCCTTAGAATTAATTAATTTTTATTTCTTCCCCTGCGGCTGTTTGCTTTACCATGGTATATCAAATAGGCATTGCATGATTATTTGATAAGTATTTCTGACCGGATTCGAAAACTTTGCATCTTGAATTACGAATACGTCATTGACGAGAAAAAAATTCCAAAACTACATTCGTAAATAAAAGTTTGATATATTGTATCGAGTTTTTCGGGTAAGTATTTATGGTGCTGCAAAGTTTTCGAAAACGGTCGGAAACGTTACCTGGATCATGCTGCTGAAACCTTAATAGCTATTAGTAAGTAACTTAAGAACGGCTGGACAAATTTTTATAAGTACCTATATAAAAGTAAGTCGAGCTGAACCGATTTTAATCTGTGACTTTTATTCATTTACCCCTAGACTATCAGAATATCGATTCAGATAGGTATCAAAATGTAACAAAAATATATAATATATACTACAAACAATAAATAGGTACATTCAGTGATTGTTAGACGGTACGAAGTTAGCCAGGTAAGATAAGCATAATAAGGCAAGAATACAACTTACGATATTTGCATTATGATTCAATTTTTTTAAGTAGTTTTTAAATGCATGCTAGATATTTTCAGGATGAGTTTTCGGTTAGTACCTACTAACATATATTAAATACACTTTCCTATTTCATGTATTAATTCATAGCAGCAGCTGATTTGGAGGCGCCGTCGTCGACTGAATTCAACAGTCTCAAAATAAATTAGTCGTATACTTAATCTTATTAGCTTTCGTCATTTATAGCTATACCTAAGCCTTTTACAGATAGAATGCCGCGCTACATATTTATAAGTAGGTAAAGGTATGTCTTTTTATCTATATATTTCTCGATACAGTATGGCTGGTCTAGTGTGAAACTTTTAAACCATTTATAAGCCTCGGTGTGCTTAAGGCCATCGATATTTGCCTAACACAAACATTCAGGAAATACAGTTTAATATTGTATCTTTTTTTTTAGGTGGTTATAAGTTAATAAATACTGTACCATCACGGGTTTACAGACCATTCATGACCTATCAGGGCTTACTTATAGGCTCTTGGTTATGCACATAAAAGTAAGTTGAGATTAGGTATATAAATGAGTACCTATATAAGAACCAGATTTCAAGTTAAGTAAATAACTTGAAATCTGGTTCTTGCAGTACTTACGGCGTCGGTCCATTTTCTACACTTAGCTGTAATTGTTAAGTACATACTTACTGCAGTTTTTAAAAAGATTTTATCCTGTCCAATTAGATACAAACTAATAATAAAAGATCCACGCTTAATCTAGACTTATTTATCAATTAGCATTGAAAACTCCTGAAGTCAGGGGCCTAGAAGCTCAACAAAGCAGGGGACCAAATTATATTGTATGAGACTTTCTTATGTGACAATAATTGGGTAAATAGGTTCTTAAAATAAACCACAAAGTTCAGATTCTATCTATCTCTATTTTTTATATTACTAATACAAATAATTATTAAAACCTTGTCGAAATATTTAACACTTAAATATTAGCCATACCTTTTCAGCCCTTGATTTACTTTACCATACCTTTTCAGCCCTTGATTTAATTTACCTGTTTTGCAACAAAGTACAAAATTAAATGAAACTTCAAAGTGAAATAATGCAAGTAGCTAAGATTTCAATCTGAAACGTGCAGCAGTGTATATTAATAAACGATTAAACGTCCTATAAAGGCTCAATACATCAATTTACAAACAGATTAATCGGACGGAACATTGCAACTTTGTAGCGTTCTACGTGCAGCATTAAGAAATAAATCTTAATTCAAAGACCACCTCAATCTTCTCATCAGTTCACACCATTATACACCTGTAAAACCTCCCAGTAGCTGTGAAAAGCATAAAAGCAATAACCTGGGGCTTCGACCATTATTATACCACAAGATGTGCAAGAATCAAGACAATGTTGCAACTATGGTGCAACAAAATGTTAATGCTCATCTTACTTGATAAACCAAGTTGTAGACAGACAGTTTCTCCAATGAACATAATTTTTCATTGCCTCAATAACTTATCAAACCTTCATAATGAATATTATGAAGGTTTGATAAGTTATAATCTGGCATATTCTTAATTATATTAACGGGATTTTGGCATATTATATATTTGTTTACCTGGGTACGAACATCTTTGTGAACAAAGTGTCCTCAATTTTCTATTGAGGATATGTAGGTATACTTATAACACCATTTACATATATATTTATAGTTTTTTGGAAAAGGATTTCACTAAAGTTATATAAAAAGGTACTGACCTAATCTATAATATTCTCAGAATTTTAGATAGGAAAGAAGATCAATATAAGTATTGTTCGCAAAACTGTTTTGATTCTTAGTATAAGTAAGAACCTATTTACTTACCTATACCTATATAATTAAGTGCATGCAATAAGTAACGATATACCCATTAGAACAATAAACAATTAAAGTTTTCAGGATAAATTTAATTATTTCACGGAGTGTTAAAAACTATTATTTTTAAAATGCTTCATTTTTATGCTTATCTAACGAATCATAAATCTTTTTGGTTTACTTAATTATGTATCTACTTTATCACTCATTTCTTAAAAGTACCTAAGGCCTATTAATATCCAAGTAAGTAAGTATATGTAAGTCGTTATACTTATTAAGTAATAAGTATAACGACTGGGGGCAGGTCGCTACTGAAACATTGCTAGTCATCAAATTATCACCTATTAAGAGGTTGTATCACTCAAAGCACAAACATTCAATAAAAACGAAATTACAGTCATAAAATCTCCGTCCGAGACACGAGGACGCGGGCAAATCGTCGAGTAGTTACATCCTCACACGATTAAGCCGTAAACTATCATTGACTCCTTTTATCTCTACTAAACGGGTGATACTTTAAACAAGTCAATAATGGTTCAATAAATGTCGAAAGAACGGCATAATAACCATCCACGTGGGGCCGCCTACGTCCATAAAGTTTCGAATTTATATAGAGGTTTAGCCCCACAGGCGTTTAAGAAACAATGTTGCCAGCTCGTGCTTAGTACCTATCTACCTTGTTCTCAGTTCAAGTAAATTGATTCGTGGTTATTTAGCCGATCGTCAATCAATGAAGAAATTAATTTTATGTTTATGTCTACGGCGCGGCGCCTCGTTTGCTCGGAGGAGGACTGACTTGATTAGATAATTCGTTGCTATTTGCAAGATTTATTATGTTTGACTTGATTTGTATTAAGTAATCTGTTCAGGACTTTGTAGTTAATCTATCTCGGAAATCATTTATAGACGGCCATCAGCTACATATACATTGCAAATACCACCATACCATAATTTCACCACCATCGCCCACCACTATAACCTAAGTACCATATAGTATTTTATTAAAACATCATCCAAACAAATACTTAAACCTACTAGAAATGCCTGCAATCTACGAGGCTACGAGAATTTTCTTACGCGTCTACGCATCACACAGTAGTTAGGACTACTAACGCCATCTATTTGTCATTACTAAGCGCACTAATGTCAATTTATTTTTTAACATGTTGAAAACATTTTTGTGTTCAATAACACTTTCCGCAAAAGTAAGTAAATTGCCTGTATTAGAGTCAAAACACTTGCCCAAACCAGATTGGCTATCTACTACTACATCAGTAGGTGTAGGTACTTAATAAGCTACAAAACCGACCTCTCACAATCTGGGCACCCCCGCTAACATAACAACCTAATAAAACCGTCCAAAAACTACACCTAAATGGGTCGTAATTTTAAATCTGACAACACCGATTCGTTTAATCTGCTTCTGTTTATACTGTGTACCGACTTCTACAAACGGCGCAATTCAAGAGACTTTTATGAGCGGTTCAAGTTGTAAAAATCGTTTTTACGACTGAAACGCGTGCCTTGGTCACGCAGTAACTGTGGCGTTGTCTGTGGCACGGCGGCGCGAGCGCACACATCTGTCGCCTTGAATTTGAATAAGGTTGTTCAAGTCTAGATTTGTATTGATAAGATTATTCTGATGCTCATCGAGATGGTGGTATTAGAATGGACTGTGGGAAAAAAATGTAAATACAGCAACGACGCCTATAACAGGGTTGAAGCTTTTGTGTTTCTGCTTTCCTATTTACCACCTACTATATATACATAACTAGCCAGCAGATATTAGCTAAGTAAAATAGTAAGCGAGGAATTACATAGTTTAGAACTGTATATACCAATATCATTTATAAATATTATTCTTATTTTGAAAATGATAATCTTGACGTCTTTGTCCCGATTTTCTGCTTACATGATGCTTCTGAAACATAAGAAAAATAATCTTACGATTACATTCGGTCAGATTTACTTACTATGATACTTCCATATGTTTGTCATCTCAGTGATGACGGCTAGACCGATTTGTAAGTATAAGTAAATATATTTTTGATTGAAATGGTAGGTAGTAAGTACTTAGATACTTCACTTATTTTAATTTTACCAGTAGTCTGATTTTTAAATCAAAATAACTGACAAACATGTATTGGCGCATGTCAAAAGTCAGTAACATTTTTTTCAAAGACCTGTCTTATTTTGGAAGGCTTGAAAGACTTTGATAACTTTCAAATTAAGCAGTAATTCATAATTATATCTATAAATAAGTGAGCAGTTTCTATTAAACTGTAGGTATACTTATATGGAAGTTATCTTATTGGTATTCATTCCTTTCTTTATGCACCAAGTTTCCAACTAGAAACGAACGTAAGTACTTAATAGGCCATGAGTTTGGAATTTGGAACTAATTTTAATTTAACTTCAAAGGTAAGGTAGGTAAGTTTAAAGTTTTCAGCTCTTCATTATAAACCAATACTAAATTTCAGTTAGTAAGTTTGTACTTATAGAATTCGAAGATATTTATTGTGAGGTACAGTTATACAAACTCAACCTACCTGATTAATTATCTGATATAAAAAATAAATTTGTACTTAAAACTGTTCAAACTTCATTAGGTAATTCAGTGGTAGGTAATTAATAGTTCTTCTTATCTAGATAGAGGCGCCACCGTCGATGTAGAGTTCATTCTGAAACAGAAAAGTCTTTATTAGTTGCAAATAATAATATATGAAATAATTAAATATATTAGTAAAATTATTAATAACTGAACTTATACGAATACTGGCTTTACAAATTTAAATATTTAGATTTTTGAAATATTACTTCCAAAAAGCAATAAATTTCCGCTGAATAAATTTCACGTTAGGTTCGCGTAGGTATTATAATAGAATGAGAATGTATAATTTGTAGTCTAAATAGATCAATTACAGAACAAAACTGCATAATAACATAAAAAATTGAGTAAAAACTATGAAGACCCCGTCTCCCTACAGGCAAATATTTGTTTAAAGAGGTGAGTGCAATAAAAATGCGACCGTGTCGTCTGGTAGGCCGCAGTTAAGAGCCATTCATTCGTTTGATGACTTCATTTGGACGCGCGAACTGAGTGCTTGTGATAATGCGGTATTGTTTACCCTTCGATAGTGCTACGGCCACTGCACGCGCCACGCTGCGTTAGTAAGAGATAGCGCCAGTCTCTCAGCTCCGCCCAAAAGCCGAGCAATCCACGAATCACGTCCCATCACTCTCAAACGCGCGTAAAACGCTTTAGCCTGAGCGTAACAGCGCTATCGCCCGTAAAAACAGGTAGTAGAAGAAATAATAATCATCTTTACGACTTCTCACTCTATTCAGCACCTTGTTACGATACTGCGCGCTCATTGTGTCGAGGAGCGGTTGTAAAATCTTTTCTTTACTCGACCGTTTCACTAATTGTACGTTTATGAGTTTACGACTGCTGCGGCTTAACTTTTCTGTAAAGCTTTTCGGGTTCTGTTTGCCTTTTTTGGTAGCGCAAGTTTGCTTCCGGGTGGAAATTAATTTTGATTTATAAAGCTTCTGACGAGAGAAATAAAATAGGCGCCACTTGACTCGAACCACTCGCAAGACAATTGTACATGTCAAGCTTTTCTGTAGTAGAGTCTTTCATAGGACAAAATTATATGGTGAAGTAGGATAAGTGTTGATAAGAAAGCAAAAGAGAGCGTAACTGATAATATTCATAGTGATTAGCGAAAAGGGGACGGAACAATCGCGGCGTGTCGGTGTATGGAGGCTAGGCTGAGAGCGCGAGGCCGGCGCGGGGCGGCGCGGCGCGCGTGTGCTCGCGGCTCGCGGCCACAGTACACAGCGTGAGCCGAGCCGCGCCGGTCGCATCGGGCAGCCAACGCGCGCTCACTCATCGCCACGCAAAACTTCGCTCGACTCTCGCATCGCCACCGACCCGCTCGTACCTACATCGCGCTCCAGAACTCTTTGCCCCGCGAGACGAACGGGCGCCACACTCAAAAACTCGTAAAACTCGCGGCCGTAAAATAATCGTAAAAAGTAAACACACGTCGACCGGCCTTTATCACCCATTATGACGCTCGAGTGACGTTTAAGAGGCAATAAAATTAATAACATTAAATTACACCGGCCGCATTCGGAAGTGACATTGGCGGAGGTCGCGTTATCACGGCGTGGGGCCGCGATGACATAAGACTCAGTGTTGCTAAACTGTGACGTTAGTGTGATTGGACAGAATGAACTCCTACTTCGAGCAGGGTGGGTTCTACGGCGCCCACGGCGTACACCAGGGTGGAGGTGGAGGCGACCAGTACCGAGGCTTCCCTCTAGGACTCACCTACGCACAGCCTCACGCTCTACACCAGCCCAGACCGCAAGACTCGCCCTACGACGCCTCAGTAGCGGCCGCTTGTAAATTATATGCTGGAGAGCAGCAATACGCTAAGACAGACTGCTCGAAACCGGGCGCAGAGCAACAGAACGGTTACGGAGGAAAAGAAGGCTGGGGATCTGGTCTGGGGGCTCTGGTCAGACCTGCAGCTTGCACCCCCGAAGCGCGATACAGCGAGTCTTCGAGTCCCGGTAGAGCCTTGCCTTGGGGGAACCAGTGTGCACTTCCTGGGTCAGCAGCCGCAGCCACGCAGCCAGTCCAGCATCAGCCCACCAACCACACATTCTACCCATGGATGGCCATAGCAGGTCAGTGACTTTAGAATTAAAACTGCTGGATCATTAAATTTGCATCACTATCTAAATTGTCTTAAATTGCTTAGAAATTCTCCAAATACGATTTTTTATTGTCTTGTTACCTTATCACCGGAACATAAATCTAATTGATCATTAGACACCGTTTAGATTAAAACAACCCTACCTGTTCTGTGTGTTCGTAGTTTGATGTATTTCCTGACCATAAAATTGAGGCTCTAAAATGTTGCTTTGAAATTGAGTCGCCAGTAATCGCAACTCCGATCCCGGTCTTGTAAGACACCGATAAGAAGTTCGCTGTCAAAAAGTCGGTAGCTCGTAAAGAGTCGTCAACTCAAGTGTCAATAAAAAGCACATAAAATGAACGACCCTCGTTAGCACCTTATTAGTGGGACAGATTTAAGTGCCATTCATGATTTTATTGCGGTCATCAAATCTCGGAAACTTTACTAAATAATCAATTTGAGGCGATAAAAATGAAATAAAATTTTATTAAGTGTCTAGTGCGTGTGAAAATTAATAAAACAAAATATCAAAAGCCGACAAAGAGTTTTATTGCTTTATTATTCGTATTGTTATAGTTGTGCTTTTGATGACAATTTTAGTAATTTATTTGACATAATTTTAAGTTTAGTTGTAGTAAGTAACTCTATTTACTGGTTTAACCTGGCAATCATGAAAAATTAAAAAAATAAAATTTAGGTATGTCTTATTAGTTTAATGTGGGCAATACAAAGCACCTTATTTTATATGCGTTACCAGTAGCTAGTCAATAAAATTAGTTATAAATGTACTAGACATATTATTTACCATAGGTAAATGATTTGTGATTTATTGGTTCAATAGCTTACTTGTAATTGTTTAAACACGTAGCTTGTTGCATTATTTTTTAAATCTGGTAATTTTTCATAGAAATTAATTACGACATAGAAAATAACAATTATTAAAAAGGTTTTCATACTGAAAAATATCACCATACCTTTATGGTTTGGATTATTTAGCTGCTATAAGAAAGAAATTCCAATTAACTGCTTCATAAAATATATACAACTTTTTTATGGTAACTTATAGCCATATTGTCAAAATACTCAAATTAAAATCAATATTTGTTGTTTCGGTGTTAATTATGAAAAAAAACTGTAACTGGTTTACATATCGTTATGTTATTTAAAATTCAATTAAAAGGTAATTTATAAACATTTTTGGCACACATTTTTAAGTTGATAAATCATAATTAAAAATAACGTAAACCTATTCCTATCACCTATGGCATCGCCAAGGAGGCGCCATTTTAGCTCCCAATCTTATGGCGGGAGCGCACATTGCGTCCGCGCCGGGTCATCGAACCGATCTAGTTTGGGCTTATTATTATACTTAAGAAGACGCACTACCTGCTACTTAATCTATGAGAAGTCTACAGAAAATTAAACTAAACCTACAACTGCCGAGATATCAATTAAGCAAGAATATAAAGCTGGTAGATACATACTTAAGTATGTAACTTAGACACCTACCTATATCATTTTGGAAACTAAAGTTTCAGTTCAGGTAAGTTAACCACTATAGGTATGAAATGAAATACATACTTAGATTAAACAAACTAGCACTACCAGAAAATAAACTAAAATATATTATTATTCATCAGAATATTTTACATAATATTTTTTAGAAAAACAAAGAAAAAACTATCTAACTATCCAATTAGATTTAAAAATGTCATGCTCTTCTTCATTATTACTTTTTATTTGACACATATAACTAGTAAAAAAATTAATAATGCCATAGGCATTTGCAAATTATTCAGACAACAATCTAAAAGCAAAATCACACAAGTAAGCCGGTTAAAAAAGTAACAAAAACTTCCAAATAGACTAACCAATTTACAAGGAAAATGTTAAAGTACAAAACACACAGGTTCTAATTGGACATATATATAATAAACTTTCACGAAAGGTAAACTGGTTGGAAATCACAATTATAAAATTACTAACGGATAATTAAGCAACGCGTGTGGTCCCGCCTCTCATAACTCATGCGACTTGATAAAATTAAGTAACACGGGCTAAAAAAATAAAACAAAAATGAGTGGCACTGTCGGACATAATTCATTCCGGGTTCACGCAACGCTGTTCGCGAAACAATACAAGGACGTGGGATGTGTTTCGTGTATGAAGTTCCGATGTTCCGATCTTGCAGAACGCTATCCGGTCCGGTCAAACGGTGTGACCGTACGTTTGGGCATTTTTCTACTCTGTGGCGCTTTGGTGTTGCGGTTAGGGTTGCCTTTGCGGTAAATTTTTCATAATGTTATTTTTATGTTTTAAAATTTAATAGGTATTTTATATTAATTTTGTGGTAACACTTGGTATAATATTTTTAAAAGACAGATTATATCTCGAGTCTCTTTTGTCTCTTTTATTTTATTTTCTTACTTTAGGCAGGTATGCATTTCGGAAAATATATTTTCTATGTATACAAGTACAATAAAAAAAATTTAGGAAACTCTCATCACTAATAAAAAAAATATTATTTTGTGTTGGCGGCCATCTTGGCCAATTATTTATAACTAGTTTGTTTTCTACTATTAAATGATTTGAGACATTTATTGAGGGTGTTGCGAAAAACTACTTAATCTACCATTGTTTGTCAGCGGCCATCTTGGACCGATTTTCATCAAACATAGCTTAAAACACTTCCGACCAATTCATATTTCAAACAAACTAAAAGTTTTAGGTGTGACAATGTCACATGCATAGACACGTCAAACTTATTACAGAACGTCGTTTTTGCATTACAGGTTAAAAAATTGTTAAATCTTCTTAAAAAATGTCAAGATATATTGTGATTAAGTTCTGAGCAAACAATATGTTATCAATATTGTATTAGGTAGTTGACCTAGCTCTATACCAATTCATACGATATGGCCTTATTATAAACAGCAAAAGAAAATAATGCAATGCAAACTAACAATTTGTATCTCGCGTATCTCGCGACACACACTAAACAAATTTATTGACTATCATGACAGCTACAAAGCCATAAAATTCAAATTTCAAAAGTTTTTTTTTTAAATTTTTATAAATTATAATACCCTACTTTTTGACCACGTTAATGTAACCTCCTGCAGTAGCGACCCTACACGTTGCTACACGATGCGATGCGATGACGCATTAGAAAGAACGCCCCCTTTTGATAAGGCCGTAAATGCTTTTGTTTATTATTTCATTAAGACTGAACACAGACATTTAGTGCCTGATTTAGATTACATCTACAATTTATGCCTGATTCATACCTATAATATAATTTTCAATACAATCTAAGCAAGTACTTAGGTATGTTGTAATATTAAGGATCGGTGATTGATAACTGTTGTTTTTTTTAATGTTATAAATATTTTCTATCTGAACCTATCCTACAAACTAATAACGTTCCTTTTATTTAAAAAAAAAAAACTTATTCTCATTAAACGTAGTTTCTTTGTCTTACTTAAGTGAGTAATTATTGAAGCTACCTACCTACCTGATGCTATTTTGTTTTAGATAATTAAATACTGTATTTATTAGGTTGATAACCTAATCTATCAAAAACAAGTTCACTCACATTCACCAGTTTTAAAGTAAACCTGCTGAATATAGTCAAAGCAAAAAGTTGTATATTTTTGTGAGTTTACAAAACCTCCTTGGTTACCACTCGCTGCACTTGGCCCTATAATTTCTAAACAGGTTCAGAAATTGGCGACCGGCAACCGCTGTGGGCCATTTCAAATTGTTAGGTATTTTATTTGAAGGGAATGAGATTTTTAATCAATAGCGAGGTATCAAAAACTTGGATTAAATTCCAAACACAATTATTGTAGAAACGTATCTACGCTTAGCAAAAATTCTACATTCTTTTATTTTTACTTTGTATGTAGAGTGTTATATCAATAAAAAATACTCAACTTACCTAACAATGCTTTAAATGCTGAACAGGTACATAGTTCTTAGGTAAAAATATAAATGCCCTGATTGTCATACTTATAAAAATTAAAATCATAAATTAGTCTTTTATTAAATACTAACACTATAAAGTATTTATAAAAAAACATGTTTAAAACGCAGGGGTGCCAGTGGCGATGTTACGCTATGAAAGTTGCTCTACCTAAGCAGATCTTATTAGCCTTTGGTTTGTTTCATGGTTAGTGTTTGGTTTACAAATAAATTATTTACTTATATATAACTTTAAATGGCAATTAATAGATCTTTTTTTTGAAATATAGGTATATTAAAATAAAGAAACATAAATCTCAAAAATAAAATTTGAATTTAAAAAAAGTTATATTCTGTGGTTTTGCTAATAATGCTAAATAACATGAGATAATGCAACAATACAATAATGAATAAGATATTATGCAATAAAAGAGCCAAGTGCAATATGACTACTCAGTACACCGAGGGTTCCGCACAAATTTGACGGTAAGTAAGATACCTAAGTAATAAAGTAAACCACTAGGCTTAGGTATAACTGTGCTGTTCGATTCCTAGACTCTGGTACTACACCAATAATGTAAATAATGGGTGTACTTATTACTAATATATTTTCTTATTTGTTATTTAACTAAATTATTTTGGATTAACTTGTTCATTTACTTACCAATAGTAAAGTAATACTGTCCTGATTCTTGATAAATTTAATGACTCTATCACTGTGAAAATATGGGATATGCCATAAGTAGATCTTGCTGCATTGATTTGATTTTTCTCACAGCTGAATAAAACCTTAGACTCGAACATTCGATTTTCTTAAAAAAGTATCTTGAGAGACGGGCAACAAACTGATCTATTGGATATTTTGTTATTTTGAGCTAGCTACGGATCTCTGAAAACGAAAACAATAGCAGCAAGGTGTTCATAAAGACCTTGTACCCCAATTCGGTTGCTCTTCCACCGCACACAATACAAACAAATACTACTACACAGAAAAATAACAACATAATAGCCCACAAAAGTCGCAAGCCATAAACTAATAATGGGGGAGATATGTTTTATGAGTTTCAAGTTTTGAATACATTTGGAAGAGGTTTTTTGTTCATTTAGTGCAACGAAAACCGTCCGCGGGCTAACACGTCCGTAGTTTTTAGTTATAATTTTTAAAATTGGAACACCATGTTATAATTTCGAGAGATTGACGGGTCGATGGCGGAGGAGGTGCGCTTGCGTTCGTTTCCCGCCTGCTCTCGCGCCGGCACGCGGTGGCGGCCATCTTGAATGAAATCGATCAAAGGTGTGCAACTGTGAAGTGATAAATATAAAATGTCGTGTGTGCAATCCAATTTGAGTGCGTCGACAGAAGAATATGTTCATAAAAATACTGTTATTATATTCGTACACTACTTAAACTATATTTAAAAATTAATAAATATAATAATGTAAACTTTGGACCGTCAGTTAATAAGAAAAAGGAGAGCATTGTCAAAATATGTCGTCTGGTTGTGATGATTTGGTATTTTTTATGTATTATTATTTTTGTTTATGAAAATTAAGAAAATACGTAACTTTTGCTAAAAACCAGCTACAGAGGTCTGCTTACTTATGTCATACAGATAAAATTATCAATGTCTAGACACAGGTAGGCACTTAATTAAGATATTTAAGTGCAAAAATATTCTCCAATGTTGAATTAATCAATGTGAAGGTAATTTAAATTACTTAAGTATGTATAGATAGGTAGGTACTTACCCATGAATAAACCTGTTTGTATAAATTAGACAATCACTGAAAACGGGCAGAAGGAACATTGCAAGTTTATCGTATATTTAATTTTTTGGTGTTATTCATAAGTCCTCATTGTCAAAAGTGTATGTAAAAATGAGTAGGTACGAGTAAGTAGGTAGTATTCATACTAGAGGTAACTGTGTCGTATCCATCGCTAACATAAAGCAAGCAATGGTCATACAATCAGGTTTTGCTTTGGCACCGTGGAGTGGCACTAACAACTGAGCTCTACCGTAAATACATTTATTAAGTATGTATTAGTAGTAGATGATTTGAATTTCTCATAATGACTCATAAACTGTTACTCTGACACTAAATATATATTTTTTTAAAATAGGTATCCAATATTAATTTAGCACTTGACACTTTTATTTTATTATTTTAATTTAAAAGCTTGCTATGCTCTATGTGGCCCTGCGATAGGAAATTCACAAATCAAAGAATTATTGAATAACATTTAGTAGGTGTTTCCATTTATTTACAAAATTTGGAAGCTTCGTACAATTATTTTTCAATTATAAGCATAATTGCGTTTACCGCGTGATAATAATGCAGGTAAGTAACCATGCGGCTATATAAATCATTCTACCTCGCTCGCTGCATGCAAAACTGGACTTTACAATGTAAGTCTGTCAGACCAGGTCTGAGAACCGAGCTTAGTATTGTGGTCCAGCTATAAGAAAGCTGCCTAGCAAACGTTAAACTTGTATCAATGTTAAAAGATCTGAAGAAGAACTGGAAGGGCTCTCAGCAATTTACTGCTACAACTTGAAGGAAGTACTAGACTTAAAAAAAATAAGTCTGTCTGTGCCTAATATACTCGTTTATAATAATGCATAAGTTTCAAATGGTTAAGTATATTGCATCCTTAGGTAACTAAATTTAATACTTATATCATAGGTAATTATTCTACCATGAAATATATGTTTAGATTATAATGCTGATTGCAATAAGAAAAAACAACGCTCAAAACACTATTCAAACACACATTTAGTAATTATAATGTTACCTAAAATATTAATTGAAATTTATTACAGGCATTTCTCATTGCCTACCTTAAGGAATACCCACACAATATAATCTTTACGCTTGGTGAGCATTATTAATTCATTACATAAGTCTTCAAAATCATGACATGATGCAAGCAGCTCATTTTAAATAACTACATCGTGATTGTCAAGTATTTTTTAAATGTTGTTTTTGAATGTATACAGATGAATGTATGTTATAAAAGAAAGTCATAATAAAAGAAAGTCATAATTGGCAGCGATGGACCTCTTAACACCTCGTAAGTAAACTAGATGAAAAAGCTTCGTGTTTAATATGGATAATTTTTTAAAGACAGCAAATGTATAACCAGATTCCTCTTCATATTTATCAATAGACCACAATATGCTTGAGCATTCTACTTGTAACACTGTTATTAGCTTATCAGTGTCTCAGTTCTATAAAATTCATTTTTTTAACCTCTATAATATTTTTATGAAACTGTTTCTTATTTCGTAGAGAAAAATATTATTATGTTTGATTTTGAATAAATCAAACTCAATTTTTTTATTAAAAAGCCTCTCTTTGGCCGGACAGTAATCCTTATAAAAGTTGGTTCGAAGCCTGATTAACTGTTGCATGTGATTATACACTATCTTTAACAGTTAAACAATTTGATAATATGAAAGGTTTTCATACTCTTATATTAAGGGGCAAGTTGTAAGACAGGAGGTAAGTAACATACCTTCGTAAAAAAAATAACAGCCAAGGTAGATGCAACTATTTTCTATCGTAGCCTAGTCTTAGTGAACTAATAAACTACATACTATTAAAATTTTACTATTATGAAACAGCGCATACAAACGTGCACTCAATAAACAACATACAACTAAACCTCTAAATCCACGTGCATTCAAAATTGAAATCTATCGCTATGGACCAAAAGATTATTTTGAATGAATCCGAAATTCAATTCCGATTCCATATAGCCTTAAAGTCTGGGACATTAAAGTTCAATTTAAAAGCGCTACACATGCTTTGTAACCTTTGAGATATTTTAGAATAAATGGGTCTGATGATGTAGTCTGATGTAGAAGGCTTCGTGCCGAAACTAGCGTTTTACAGTACAATGCATCTTCTTCCGAGCTAAGTCCGTTAAAACATGTTTGTTCCATTATGCAAATTATAAACAACATTTTAAAATGAATTATCCTGAATTAGATTTCAAGGATAAAAGCATATACAAAATTATTATCACATATTTTGTAAAATTTTTGTATCAAATAATAAAAATACCAATTACTTAAGCCAACACTTAGATAATGTACCTACTACCTAATATCTTCATCATTGTTCGAGTATTATCTAAGTCATTATATATTAATAATAAATTAACCGAAAAATAATATACGTAATTATAATTGTGATTAGTGCCACTCCAAGTCAACAACTACTTGCAACTACTTACTACCTTGAGTTAATTAAATCAAAATCAAAACTTGCTACTTTTTAACAATCGTTCAATTAGAGTATACCTACCTATTACAAGCCGTGACAAATCCGGTAGATTGTCTCGCCGATCTTAGATTCATCTCGGATCTCGAACTAACGACCAATAAAGTTTATCACACCATTTCAGTAGGCATCGCTTTAATCGATCACTATTAAGATTTATTACACAATTATTGGTGTTCTCACTTTGAGTTAAGAGAAAGTTTATAAACATTGAAATAGCGATTTTAAGCTTTAAAGCTAATTTTATTGGCAAAACACGAATCGAATTAACATTCCAAATGAACGTCGGTTACAAATTTAAAATATTATTCACGGCAGGAATTGAAAGGATCTTGCGCCGGCGCCGATCCCGGTGATGTATGGTCCCTACCACATGCTTAGCTAATAAACCCTTTCCAGTTAGAACACACACATTGACGTACTCTCGTCTCGATTTTACATTTTAAATTTATAGCACGTTTTCTGAACTGATTAATTAAATTTGTGCTAGAATTGAATATTTAAAAATAGTAGATCTCCTTATTTTTCGTTTAGATATGTCAAGTTATTTAGAGGAATTCTGGTTTGCATAAACTTATAGTCCTAATACCAATTCGGTAAGCTTATTATTGTTACACATTTATTGAGTATAAAAACGTGCTGGGGCTATATTCAAGGCTAAAATAATTTTAAAGAAAGAGATAACAATGTATATCTTTGTTCCACCTCATACAAAAATGACCACTCGAGGTCTGATAAACGATCCAAAGCTCAACTTCGGTTAAAATACATGCGGGCCAAAAAAACGACGTTTCTATTATAGAATGCCGCTTTTTACGGACAGGAACACAGTCATAAATTATAATTTAGTAACTCGAAGGACTCCAAAATTGAGATATCCACCTTACCGTATCTAGAGCGGTTTCTTTTATAATTTTAGTGCAAGTTTCATCTTCGATTGTAACAGACGTTTGATCGATACATCGTGACAGTGATTCGGTGTTTGTAAAAGGAATTTTAGTGCACATAGCTTCGAAATAGTGACGGCGTGACCTACCACAGGACAATTTCGTCGGCTGTTATTCATCAGAGTGTTCGGTGCTTGCAGTACGATGCGACGCACGTCTTGCCAATTACCGTCGTGACACCGAGTAGAGCATCTGTCGAACGTTTCAAGACGTGACGCTCTTTGAAATGCAATCAAGAAATGTGTGCCGATTTAGGTTTAAATGTCCTTGGGCTACGATTTTCCGTATCGCAAACGATTTTTGCTTTTACTTTTTCACACGGATCAGACGAGATCTTCTTGGCTGTCTGCTCACGATTGCTGGGATCATCGGCGCCTGCGCAGAATTTAGATGAGAATTTCCTTCTGCACTGCCCTCGTATTGCAATACATAAACATTATGCGGCTCCACGTCATGTTAACAGCGGAAAATACAGTCGCCGACTGCGTAATTAATGTATTTTTAAATGTTTACCTAAAGTAGATATAATTCAATTGCAATCTGGCGTATCTTTAAAACTGGAAGTGTTGTGTGAAATGTGTTCTTTGTTCTTGCATTTTATTACTTGTTTAGGTTTGTTTAAAATGTGTCAGTTAGTAATTTTATGAGTTCAAACACTGATATTATAAATGCAAAAGCACGGCGAACGGCGAGGCGCCCGCCGCGAAAATATGTCGCTGCAAACAGAGTAAACCAAACAGACTCTTAGCACTTTGAATAAGTACCCAAAACAAAACCTGCACTTGCATAAATGCATAACTGTACTTACTTTTATTCTTTTCTTTGAAAAATAATGGGTATTAATTTTCAATTATGCGTCAGAAATAATTGGCTTATGAATAATTTATTGGCTTATTTCTCTTTCAGTTTAGTAAAAGGCGAGAGTATTTTTTTACTTATAATTAGCAATGCTCATAGCTTTTGACACAAATTAATTACCTATGTGTTTAAAATAACCCTTATCGTCGTATTTTTATTGCAATATATCTAATTGACTAACATTTACTTTCCACAATTTATTCTCTACAAGTATCTACATTGATTATATATGTTAGCATCGGTATCTAATACTAATACTAAAACTGGTTTTACCTTTAACACACAACTTAACGAGTTCAGTTTTTAAAAAAGAATTAACATCGTAAATGAAGTCCTAGATGTAAGTAAATATTTTAACTAGATTAATTAGGCTGTAATTCGAGGAAAAAAAGAATTACGCAATATCCTTTAAATTTTAACTGCATATCTAACACTTGAATATGGTAGGGGCTTGGTAAACTTCTAGCCTTAATAGGATAGCAAATATTTAGTGTCTTGCGTATAAAAACTAGTTAAACGATTTCTAAAATGTGTTTTGCGTAGATTATAACTTAAATTGACCAAGAAATAATAACTTAAGAAATTATATCGATTACGTAAGTTTAAATAACTATCTACAGTTGCATTGCTGCAGTCAACTTTATTTTTTATACTTCCTGATACTTCTTTCATACTTATGGTATATACTTCTGTACTTCTTATTCATACATAATAAATATTATAAAAATAAACACATACAACATTGATAGAAAAAGTAATATTTAACCTATTCAATAATTGCGACTGGCCGGTTTGAGCAGTTGGTAGCAACCCAACCTTCTGCGCCGCTGGTCCCGGGTTCGATCCCCGGACAGATCAAACATTTGTGTGCATGAACATGTCTGTTTGACCTGTGTCTGGGTGTTTATTATATATATAAGTATGTATATATGTATTTCTAAGTACGTGTATCAGTCATCAGGTTACCACAGCACAGGGTTTGCCTAGTTTAGGACTTGAAGACCTTTGTGTGGATGTGTTCCCATATAATATTATATTATAATTAACAAGGAAGTTTAGGAAATATAGTATAAGTAACATAAATAAGTTACCTAATTCAAGTATGATTGGATACATCCAGTTACTTTTTATGTTGTATTCAATGTGCCTGACATTGCGAAAAAAACATTTTATGTGCCAAAATAGTTTTCAAAATAATATAGCGTTATACTTAGTGAAATATCCGAATAAAATTACAGTACTTACCTGTGTTAAATTTCCTATAGTTACCACATCCAGAACGTCTGTATCTAGGGCTAAGGGGCGGCGACCCGCACCCTTCCGGCGTGGCCCGCTGACCCCACTGAAACTGAAACTAGCCCGGACTTACTTAGCTCAACACTTAATAAAAGTCTATTTTACACTCAAGAAATCCTAACTATAATATTTGTTCGAAAATACTTTTACAAAGAATCGAAGCCAGCTATAACAAAGTATTGTTTTATTTAGTTCTAAATATAAATAATAATAACACGTAATTTTTTCATTAATCTACATTCTTTACCTAAGAAAGTATATGAATACTAAACTGGGTATTTTTCATTATTTTTATTGATTAACTGTGGTCATAATGTATATGGACATTCTAAATTTGTAAACAATTCACCATAAGTATATCTTGTCAAGTGATTGAACCCATTCATTCTGCCTAGCCATTTAAGGAAACGCCTAAAACAAAACGCGTCTAAAACAAACATTCAGAAGAACGGCTTGAAATTGATTGTCTCTAATTTGAATAAATTAACAATTTGTTTGGAGAAAATATGCGAACCATTAGACTTCTATGGATCCTATAAAGTTTCAACAAATTTTTGGATTTTATCAGTGTCATGTTATTACAAGAAATACGTTTAAGATTTTATTTTGCATGTAATTGCTTCCTTATGTTAACTTAAGTGAGTTTGTTTATCATGCTAAATTAAGTAAATTCGATTCTAATTTTATTCTGTCACCGGTAATGACTTATAATAATCTACCATACCTACAAAAAACAAGGATCCGTATTATTAATAAATTATTAATACAGCCGCTGAGATAATTAATAAAATTAAAAAAAGTAACCGTTAACGTGTAAAAGCAAAGATGTTGACTAAACTATTTGATTGAAACATAAAAATCAAGGAAAGCGACGCAGACATCCCGAGCGAGATTTTTCAATTTGCAACATAAAGGTCGGAACACACCTCCGATCGTTCGGTAGCAGTTGAATTAAGATAATGTTCACACCTGCCCGGCACCGTATAAACCGTCACATTGTAAGCCGGACGCTGTTACTCCGGACACTTTATGACTTTGCTCCGGCCAAAGCTCCGTATCGCGATTTTATAAGACATTTACGTACTGTACGTACTGATTATGCGACGTTTTTTCGCTATTCGACAAATTGTAACAGCTGTTAATTAAGATCTGAGTTATTTAAAACAGTTTTAATGCGGAGATAGAGAAAAATATGGCGTGTTCGAAATTGATTGTCGATAAGGTCGTGTTAAGTTTTTCATGTTGTACGTGATAGTTACAAATAAAGGTAAGGTTAATTTAATTGCCTATTTGTCGTGCAAAAACATGTTAAAGATCATCTTATTTTTCTAAGAGTCCACGCTACTGTTTAAATTCAACCTTATTTTCTTTGCAAGTAATACATTTAGTATCAGCTGTTTGATGACGTCACAAAACAGTTACTGTATTCTCGGAGCGACCTCTCGAAACAGTGTAAATTACACTTTATAGACTCACAAAAATTTATTGTTCATTAACTTAACATAAATTGCACATAAAATGCATTCATTAATTATTCTTTGTTTTTCGGAATCTTTTTTATTAAACAACGTTTTACGTGTGGGTCTGAACTGCAGTTTTATGCATTACGTTTTTAACCTAGTAAGGTTTTTATTTTTGAACGGTACAATAGTGTGGTAAAACCGTTACCCAAATTAGCCAAACTCAATAAAGATTTAACTGCCTTCAGGTAAAAAGCTATTCAAAAGTTTAACTGTTTTATGACTATTTTAACAAATTGTATCTACAATTTTTATGGTTGCAGGTGATCTTTGTGTGTCTTTAAAATAGTTGCACAAAAATTACCAATAGCTTAATTCTTGGGACTACAAACGATGTTATTTTTTATAAAAGAATTACATTTTTGTCATCATTTCATGCTGTACTTTTATGCTTTATGTCTGACCATTTATAATATATTTCAAATTACCTCACATTCCTAAGTACTCTATAAGCTGCATGAGAAAATGGTATCAGTAACTCAACCCATTACATAGAAAAATTAACACATTTCACTCTATGTCTATTAATTTTGACCAAAATAATTAAACTTATTTACAGTAAGTAAGTAGTACTCTAATACAGGATGTGTAAATTGTATAACGCCCCCATTTTGTTTCGCCTTGTTTCCTTCGCGTTTCCTGTGAGTAGGACACTCAGTCTATTTCTATCATTCTCAGTAGAAAACCTTATATTTAATTGAAGTCTCCGAAACATAAATAAATTATAGTTCATTGCATTGCGTATGTTATCAATATTATCACTAAGAGCACGTGATAACTATAAACCAATTTGGCTTAACATAAATAAATTAAATATAAAATAAAGTACTTAATTAAAACATAAATCTTTATAATTACAGGCTATTTGACTGTATGTATGCATATTTTAATAATAAAATAACGAACTGTTAGAAGGCGACGATGTTAAGAGTCTCACGATCGTTGGCGGAAAACATTAAGACTGCGTGGTGTGGACTGGCCATTATTTTAATTTTTTACAGCACACAAAAATATTATACTCGTAAAGCATCCTGTTTGTATTCACAGATTTAATTGAATAGTGAATCATTTTAGAGAACAATTACCGTTTAAAATATTCCAGATGTCTATTCTAAGTCGTTATAAATGAACCGGTACTAATTTTAACATATACCTAATATCAAACGTATCCATTTATTAACATTTAAATATGTATAAATATTGTCAAATAGAAAAATAAGCAAACTTATAAAGCTTGGCTCTTCACCAAGGTCCTTGTAAAACTCTAAATTATGTCGCATTCAAAGATTATAGAATAAAAAGATGCGAACTTGACCCCAAAACTTGCCTACGATTCGAGCCCGTATCTGACTCGTATGCAAATCGAGATAAATCATCTGCAAGTCGTACGTTACCCGCCCGTCACTCGATCGTGCCTCGGTGCGTGCGCGCATTATTGAATCTGTGACAGTACCGACACGTCGTAAATTGCGCCTGAGCATAATGTGAAACAGATTAGGCATACAATATTTTTGTCTTTTATAGTATATTAATTTTATAAACGTACTTAAATTGTTCCGGGTAATATTTAGCTGAACAAAATAAAAACATTAAAGCAAAATTTCTGAAAGCTACCATCTGTAAATTGTTAGATAACGAATTTTTTTTATATTTATAATAAGTACAATACACACTTAAAAATACAAATATATTTTGAAAACTCGAACAAATAATTAAATACAAAACAATACAAACACCTATATATTAATATTAAGTTGAATTTTACTAACTATTTGTTGATAAGGCTTCATACAACTTATGTGACACAGCCGCACATCATAAATTCCCGACCTTGTCTCCCATTGTTCCTGGCGAATGTCAAAGATCAGTAATTTGCCATTGTGAAGGGGTCTTACCAGTCTTAAGGCGTTGGTACACAGGGCATTGTAAACGTGTGTTTCCGTTTACCTACGTATCAATAATGCATTGAAAAAACGGAGGCTTTACGAATACTTACCATCCTTGAAAATTAAAAGAAGAAAACGTAGTTTGAAATTAATTATGAGCAGTATCGTGTTGTTCTAAATCATAAAATAATAGCAATAATTGAACTTCTATTCTAAAACTTCTTTTCACAATAAAATATTTTTAAGACATTACTGATTTCAAACGCGCATTGTGAATGCTTAGTGTGATACTGCCATTACGTAAGAAACGCGTTCGTCCCTACTTTTTGTGCGTCAGTACTTTTTGTTCATCAGTTACTACCTCAATACACACATAGGTACCTATTCCTACATATTATTAAACCACGATGTCATACAAAAAATATGATAGATGTGTCTGGAGCTCAGTTGTTATAAACAAAAAAATATAGGTAGGTATAGACGTCCTATACCTATGTATGTAGGTACATGAACAATGATTATAATTATACCTAAGTATAAAAATAATTACAAAAATGTAATACCTACTATACTGATTCGTAATTGCAAGCTTAGATTTTTTTATTTGACTTAAACGTTTACATAAATGATGTTAACAATATTTCGTTATACCTATACAATACACTAACAATTTCTTTGTTGCTAAGAAACAAAATACAATTTAATTTAATAAATTGTTTTGCAGTAGATAGTTTTATTAAAAAATAAATTGTTTGTCGTGAAAACCATTTTAAATCTTTTATTTTTTATGTATACTCAAAAGATACAGAATTAAATAATTCCAATCTGTATCACAGTGGTTACGCAGTGAATTTGGGGAGCACGAAGACGAATCACCGTTACAAGCAGCCGCAGGGCCAATCCTCTTACAATACGCACTTGCGCAAGCCAATGATTGTTTGTGATTACACACTGGATACAGAAATCCAGATTTAATTGGCTTGCAACAAACGTAATAACTTTTCCTTACGAATAAAAATGCTTAATTGATTTATCGCATCAAATCAATTAGATAAGCACCTTGTACAGTTTGTTAGGTGTAATACAATTAACAACGCATTTTATACAGTCTTCTGCTATTACAACACATACTTACGTTTTTTAGACTACACATCATCAAATTTCTTATTGACTACTTTCATGATCTGTTGAGCACAATTTGTCTACAAATCATACTATAAACAGCTATAAATCATACTTGAAATGCCTGATTAAGAACGTGCATAATTATCATTGATTTTACTTACTAATCATGCCAATAACACTTGTACTTGGAAAACATTTCCATATTTAACACGTAGTGAATTAATAATGCTTTATGCATTTCTTAATAACTTTTTTTAGGTCAATCAAACACGCCTTGTTTCGTACAGCTTATTCGTATGCTCCTCAATTTCTAGTCGACGCCCGGATTAATTTGTTTTTTTTTTTTAAATCAATAACGGTCTTATAGTTTAGTCTGTAGGTTAATGTAAATGAAAAATTACTAAAAGCGCCTGCCGAAATAAAGTTGCTTCGCACTTTCTGAAAGTAATGCCTATATGTTATATTTTTGGTACATTATGAACATTGCATAAAGCTATCGTTGAATGATATCGTTCAAAAGTAGAACGAGTCATCTCTAAAGCAGTTAAACCACGCTGGCATTATCGACCGACCAAATTGTGTACAAGTTCAAGGACTCAATAAAAATTACCCACAACGCGCGTACGTATACTGTGCAGACAGTTTAGAGTACGTGACGAATTAGTGCCGGTGTTATTTCTTTAGGCCATCTTCCATTTTTAATTCGACCGTTTCTTGGAAAAATATTTTTTCTTAATTCACACGCGTACTAATTTTTTTTTTCATGTCAGTGCTTTCCATATGATCCCATATTAATTTTATTATCGGTATATCGGTCAAAAAATTTGGTTTTTATGGTTCGCTGTTGGCTTTCCCTTATTTAAGAGTATTACTTGTCAATTTTATTTGAATTTATACTGTCATAAAAGCGATTAACACAATTATGTAATGTTTTCATTTTAATTACCTAATTTATTTCACCATGAGTTATGGAGAGTCTGTCTCCTATATATTAAAAAAAAAATAGTATAAAAAGTAATAAATATATGAAGTTGTATTTATTTGGCTGTAAAAAAATGCTTTCTCTTGTTCTATTCTAGTGTTATTAGTTCTGTAACAGCCCGTCGTGTCTCGGTCGGTTCGGCCGTAACGATGTAAGTTATGAGTGGCTGGCATCGTTTTGTTTACAACCTCTCCTTTGCCTTGTTTCCTAGTGCATTCGGCCACTGTGTTAGACTACTGTTTATTGATAGATGTTATCATGATCGACACTGGTATGGTATTGTACGAAGATTGAAGAGGTCCAATTAATTTGGTCAAACAATACTTTTTCATAAGATTTGGAACACATAGGTATCCAACGTGTTTGAGAATGTATACGAGGACACTAGAATAACAAATAGCAAAATTATCATGATTATTAAATATTCAGTGTCATAAATTAATAGTTGTTAAGAAGTGGGAGAACAAAACAATTTTTTTGCCGACGTACAATGTGGCAACAATGTTGCTATGGATACACTTGAATTATCGGATCTATTATGAAGTATAAAACTCACAGATTTAGGTAGGTACATATTTAATTATACACACATTTAATTGTTATTTTACTCTAATGTGTAATTTAGAATTAATTAGATAAATTATCTGATTAATTTAAATGCATTAAAAATTATATCACACCTTTTGTAAGAATAATTGCTGTATTGTTTTAGTACTTTATTTTTGTATTTTATAATAAATTTGGTCAATACAATACTTGTAATACCTACTTTCTAGTATTTGTAAAATGTTGATTATCTGTAAAAAATAATAAAATAAAATGAATCATGTGTTTTATTACTTGACTATGACATACCTAAGTATAAATTTGATTATAATGACTTAGTGCCGATATGAAACTATATTTTTTTTATAACTATTATATTGTGTTACATCAAAGCGACCGTTGTAAAGAAAACTTTAGGCGTCGTCGTCTAGACTAGATGAAATATAGGCATTATTACTGTGATGAAATATTTACTTGTATATCTGTAACAGTTGTTGAGTTTCCCACAGGGCACAGCGAGACGCGACGTTTTCTAAACATAACTGTACATTTCTACTGTTCTTTCATAAAACAGTTATTTTGGACTGCTTTTGTAATACATACGAAAACATATTTTTATTAATTTCTATAATGTTTATTTTTAGTAAGTTAAATCAAAAATTGAAGAAGGTCTTTATTTATTATGTATGTATCAGGGGATACTTAATATTTCTTATTATGATAGTTTTTTTATTACACCAATTTACTGAATTAATAGATATTCCTAAATCACAACTGTTAATTTTGTTTTGTTTTTAAAATAACTAAATATACATATAAAACATAATAAAAATATTTATTATCCTCCAATTTATCTGTAGGTAAGCATAGTTTCCATACATTATAGGTTAGACCCATTTTATAAATAACTATTACTTATCTTTGTATCTAAAATAAAATCTACATGCTTATTGTTTAAAACGTTTTATTACATTAATATATTTCTAATGATCTTCATTATCATAATAAACTTGTATGTTCTCTTTGTGTTTTATTCCGTTATGCCTTTGTTATCGCATTTAGCATATTTAAAAATGTTAATAGCGCTGTTTTTGAAGTAGAAAAAATATATTTTATTTTCTCTACTTACATTAACCTTGGATAAGAAAGTAGATATGAAATACTTAAATGATTTTGTAAATCTACATAATTTTGGTTTGACCAATTTAATACAAATGTAACAATGTAAGTTTAAATGTAACATAAAGAAAAAATCAACAAAAATGGTTTTCATGTAAATTTCAAATGAAAGACAAGATGGGGTCCAGTGGACCCTTTCGCTGGAACTATCTAAACCAGCATCAAACCTTCGTTATTTATGTCTCTATATCAAGTTAGCGTGTGAAATAACAATATGGATCTCGCGCCACAGATTATACCGTAGTCATTACGTAACTCATGCGTCATATTTGTCTACCGCATGCTTACATCAATTATGATTTTTATGTGGAATGGGGCTATATGTGTCAGATATGGGTCAATTAAGGCACACATTTTAGTGAAGGATAATATATTTGAAGTAGTAGTTTATTCAAGTTAATCTAGAATCGGCGCTGTAACTTTCTAGTCATTAATTATCAAATTTGAGTTACCACTAGTGCCATTCGCAGCTCCATGATGGAACTACTGAAAATAATTTACATATTTAATGACATTAAGATAATATTTTTTAATGAAACAAATGTTGTAAATTATTATCAGTAGTTCCATCATGGAACTGTGACTGGTAATAGAGGTAACATACCAGGCAAATAAATTTTAAACCGAAAGCTAGTTTACAATAGTTTTGTTATCGAACGCAAGATAATTTTTATCGTTACATTTTTATTAGTAAAATGTTTAATTGCAATACCTACTCATTCTGCACGTTTTGTGTATTAAAAACTTTTTAAGTTCAATAGGTACGAGTATATGCTACCAAGAAGAGTTTCCTATAATCTTATTTTTCCAGGCAACAATAATGTATCAGTTGGGTAGTATGCGCCACCATTCATGTGGCGTGTATCAAGACTGTTCTGAACATTCTCCCGACCGCTTCCAGTAATGGGTTAGTAACCCTTAACTAATTTAACCTTTTGAGTTATTTTATTACATTTTCAAGTGAATTTGACGCAAATAAAAATAAGAATCTTTTGGCTCAAAAAGGCAGAGGCTGAAGGAAATGGGAAAGATTTTTTTAAATGTACCATACTTACTGTGATAACAAGTCATATGTCTTCAGCATCAATACCTATGCATCGGATTCAAATAATTATACTAATAATTAGGAATATAGAGCCCCTAGCAAAAAAATCATTACATTTAAAATACAATATGAGTTTAAAACTAATATTTTGTTATCTGTATTTATGCCACTGCAAAGTATAGGTACTATGGTGGTCATTTTTATCAGTAGCATGGACAAAAGCAATCGAACTCGGTCCGATCAATTCCTTCCTAGCCATGATACCTAGTTCTTGTTGACAGTTTTATTAATTTCAGCTCTATAAGTAAAATCATAGGGTTCATTATTTAAAAATCCATTTGCAGGTCACTTTGTGTGTAGTAAGTTCGTCACTCAATGGTATTCATGTCCAGTCGATTAATGACACAAATAATTGGGCACGTGTTTTTCTATGGGATTATAGCTATAGGTACATACACGCGATAAAAAGTTCAATGCTCTTTGAAAAAGGTAAACATTTTGGTAAGTAAACTTTAAAAATATTAGAAAGGAAAATCGAAGAGCAGAGACGATCAAATCTATTCTACTATTACGGGTTATATGTAGAAATGACTAATGCTATTCCTACTCAAAGACCAGACTGAAAATAACAAAAATTAAAGTGGTAGTCGTGGATTCATAAATTTTGTTTTAGGCAAATGAACTTCTTGTAATTACAACTGTCCAATATGAAAATCAGTAAAAAGAAAAAGTAAATAATAAAATATTTATTAATAATAAAATGTAAGTGACAAAAACTAGCTTAGATAATTACATAAATGTAATGGGATAATACAGGCTGTGTAATCTGCAAACGTATCACCATTGAGTGATCGCTGAACTTGCGGTGAGTTCTATACTTCTAAACGCGGAATCAACAATCATGCAAGCGAGATTCATTTGCAGAATCAGAAGTACCTACACATAACCACTTTTACGTTTACAGACAAAATACATATAATATGTATATACATCAGAGTTTACTTTGACGATATATTACGTATTGACAAGCTGCAATCTATACTTACTTCAAGAAACTCAGACACGTTTATTTCACGGCCTTATTATTATTAATTTAATCAACTTTTGTGATACTACCTATTAGCATGTCTTCTAGTAAGGTCGAAGGGAACACGTTGTTCCAGAAATACTAGCTCTTGGATGATATAAACGGAGCTGATCGTTTACAACAAGCTATATTTATTGTAATGTAATTGACAAGCTAATTTCTGCAATCTGTGACAAGTTCTGCCACATACATGGCTTATTATTATATGTCTTAACACTTAGCAACTTAACTTTGACGTCTATTAAATGCATTCTATATATTTTACTAACTGATACATTAAATACCAGGACAACCAAAACTATGTTACGACAATAGTGACTAAGAATGATGTCATACATACGATTGAACTGCAAGCGATCTTTTGGATGCATTATTGAAAAAAATAAAACTTACATAAAAAAAAGTTTTCGGTCAAGCTTTCAGTGCCAGTCTCCACGAGTTAATATATAATTTCTCGTGTCTGCTTGTATTTAATAGTCTTGAGTTACTTAGAAGATACAGCTTCCGTCTTCCATTTCAGTTATGCAATTGCATCTGCAAAACAATTAACACAGTAATTAAAAAAGAAATCATTTAGCAGTGTTGACTGAAGATGTGCTAATAAGTAAACGTTTTATGAGAACGTTTCAAATGTTAAAGAACAATAGAGTTAGCAGCCAGCGTTAGTCAGTAAGTACTTTAAACCATTTTACAAAGATTAGAATATCACCAGAGAGAAAAGTTATGCACAAACGGGGCGCCCCGGCCGCGGCGGGCGTAACCACACTAGTATATACACACACCTAAAAGCATCATGTAATCGTATTTCGTTAACTTTGAAAGCAAAAGTTGAAAAGGGTTAGGTTAAAAAAGTATTGTATGTAACTAAATTTATATTAATAAAGTTATTCATTAAAATCAAATTTGAAAATAAAGGCGACAAGCGCCGACACATTTTTTTCAGTTATGTACCTACTTACTTGTATTATGATTTAAAAACAAAGTGCTTATAACCCTTTTTAAGTAAAAAAGTGAAAAAAATATTTGTTTTCTTTGAAAATGTACTTTATCACTTTCAAAAAAACATATATTTTTTCCAATCGGTGCAACTTACTCTCAGAAATAAAGGAGGTAACCAACATTATTTTTTTTTTTGAAAAGTAGGTAACTAAAAAAAAATTTAATATATTTTTTAAATAGACGACTACTTAGTTCAAAATTACAGTAAAGAAGTTGTCCTTCTGTTATGTTTTACTCTCTATACCAATCTACTTGAATAGACTTTCGTATGGCGAATATTCGCAGGCCGACCTTGCGAAGGCAATAAATTACGAGATATGACACGCAAATATCTAGTCAGTGCACATGATTTGTAGTTCGAATATAGAACGATCAATTTGTTGCCAATCGCAGAAATGTGTTAATACACTTAAACCTATATTTAGAGATAGTTTTACTTACTTATCGTGTCGTTAGATTTGTACTGCATAACTAGTCTAAGCTCTGTACCGGTATTAGAATGAATTGATAGAGATCTATCGCTACTTTATTTGTGACATGAGCGACAACACCAATCATACAATAAAGAAATAGCATACCTACAAAAAAACAGAAGTCTTTGGCACACTTATTATAGAAAATAAAACTGCTGTGTCTGAACAAATATCTGTGTAATCTAACATTAACTACCTATTATACAGGTATATACTGCAGGTATGAGTAGTATTAAATATGTCATTAAAAATATCTGTTTAAATTGTTTGGTTTATACTGAAAACTTTTCTCGTGTCTCAGAAAATCCGCGGCTCAAGTTATTATAGCACGTTCAATGAAATTGTATTTCTCACGATTGAGCTCTGCAAATTTTTTAGAGTGACGAAGCGTCAAATCGTTTTTGTTCACGTCGCTTCATTTTTGCGCCGATCCGTAATAGATTACGTTGGGCCGCCAAATTGTGAGCGTTGTTTTTCGTAATGGAATTCGTATTCGGAAAACGAATTCGCCTCAGTTTCAGTACGAAATAGGTTATTTCCGTCAAATGGGGTACGAAGTCCGTGTGCGATTTGATTTAGACGTTGCGTCATGCCAGCTGCGTTGACTATGATAGATGTTCCTACTTCTGGTGTTGGCTTGGCAGTTCTGTCTTTGAGATTAGTTAGCTATTTTTTGAGTTACATTCTCTTTGAGTGGCTATGTTTCATCACTTTATCATTTTACGTGGCCTATAATATGGTTAAATGAATTCTTCTGAGCGCTATCTATACTACTCGTACCTACATAGCTAATACCTGCTAGATATATCGCGTTTTAGCTAGTTTCTTGTCATCTGAAATTCTTCTGCTACCTACCGATAACCGCTAACTATAGGTACATAAGTATTAGGTACATTATTTCCCATCGCTCCTCATTCACTAAGTCTTTAAATTAGTTTCCGCCGCTCATTTGTTTTGATTTTTTTCCAATGAAATAGTAAATCAGAATAAACAAATAATTTTATGTGGTTCGAACTTAGTACCGCAAAAAGTGCGCTGTTGGCGCCGTATCACAAAGTCCTCATTGGCCCTCGAGCGACAGGGCTGCCAATCTAAGAATAATACAGAACCGCTATTATAATTTAATTGAGGGCTTTCATAAGAACTACTTGAGCGATGGATGCAAAGCAGCCATTACTCTGCCTGCTCACAAACCTTCACAGCCTAATTCTTGTTATCAAGTTAGCTCGTCACCTGCGCTAATGAATTAATATTCATATTATGCTGTTATTATAAATAATTAAGTGATAGCCACAGGACTAAAATAGAAAGCTCATCGGCACAAAGGCGAGTAGGTCGTTCGCATTAAATCATGCAATACATAAATCTTGTAAACCCGTTCTGCAGCTTATCAAAACAATACGCAGACACACTTTCAATCATCAACATTGAAATGTCTTTCCCCGCTTTCCAAATAAACGGAAAACCCGACCTATTTCATAAAGACAAAAGGTCTCCTTTCCGACGTTGTCAAAAAGGTATTTGATGCGTTTTGATTGTGACTGAAGATCATTTCAAAATTAAGCCTCAAGAGTATGATAAATTTTCATAAATCAGACGTTATTTATTGGAGTATCGACTTTAATGTGTTGCCAATTGGTTTATTTTGGATTTGTGGGAGTTATGACGTTTAAAATGTTTAGAATATGGGAATAATCGTAATCGGATACATCTCCAGCGATTTGGCCACAATGTAAGAGAAATCGAGGGTATTATTAGCGATACCGAAGATAATGCCTTGAGGATTGATCGAAGGATAAAAATAAAGTAAAATTATTTTAATGATACAGAATCGTCACTGAGGAAAAGCAGAAAAAACTTACGGGAGGAAAATTAGAGAGTATAAAGCTTGGACAGGATTTAATTTAATTACAGTGAATCAAGGTAATTACATTTCCTTTTGTAAGGTAATGTAGGTTTTCATACATACCTAAGTACTAACAGGTGGAATGGATTCTGCGAAACAGATAAAACCTTGTATATACCTACCTAATCTAGGCACACGTTCGTTCACAAAGAAAAACAGAACAACAGAGACACACAATAAAACTATATATGTATATATCTTCCAAATTATTCTTAAGGATAAGAGTTTGTAAGTACGAGTAAATACCTAATGTAGTGTGAGTAAAATTACACACGACTCACATTTTCGTAATTTATAGCACACTAAAATTATAAGAATAATAAATAAGAACTATTATTTGTTTGTCTTATGGTCGTAACTTACACTATTATGCTGCGGATTTGTAACCACGCCCAAGATTCGATAGTGCAGGGCTTATGTTTTTCACACAATTAATAAACAACAATGTGTAATGCATGAGTTATGAGAGTTTGAATGGCTATATTGAAGTCGCATGGCGTTTTGTGTAATTTTTTATCTCGTAACTTTCATTATACTTTCTTAAAGTCTGTTTCATTCAATGTAAAACACAATATTTTTATCTTTGGGTTAGCACACCCGATTACTTACTATGGTCTGCCCTTGACACGTACTCTTCAATATATTTCCAAATATGCAATGATTCTTGTTAATCAAATAAATAATAGTTCTAGGCAGTCATTCAATTCCTAACTTTACGTTATCAGTTGTGCAAAAATTATGACTCACCAAGAAGTTGACTTTCGCCGCGTCTGTAATAAGAGTGAGAAATACATAACTGACTGTTGAGTAGTTGTCATAGATATCTTTACAATCTAGAGCTCACTCGTGTTTCTCATTGATTAAAAGCACGTTATAAAACCATAATTCACATTAACATGCCGCTGATTCTACGTCCACAACGCCCATCGATAGCAAAGCCAGTGTTTTTCGCGCAATTAAATATCAATGAGCAACAATGTAACAAGAGTTACTACGCGATGCTCAACGCCTCGACAGAGAATAACCAACAGTTACTATTACTGCTACCATAGAGAAGGTTGAAGTTTGTATGACTAAATCCACAGATTCGGTAGAAGTTTCCATAGGCAAAAGCAGGTATAGTATGTATATTACTCCCGAGACTGAATCGCGTTCGGCCATCAGACCTATAGCTCTGTTTGATGAATTTGAACTTTGCGAAATTGAAAGTGCGAAACCTTTTGATTTAATAGTCGCTGTTGTTCATACATTTGGTGTAATATTTATTTACGTGAAAACCAGTGAGATGAAACCAATGAAAATGAGTTTAGACAGATACCTATTACACATGAATTATATCTGGGTTTTGTTTTAATCCGATATGTTACAAAGTAAAAAGCATATATACCATAGATACATATATAAAACTTACAGAAGTATTTAACGAGACGAAACCTTATAAAACACAATTAAAAATCTGTGAATTCAAATTGTCTTAATAGTTATATAGGTTATAATAGGATTTTCTCAAATACTAAATCAAATAAATAATAAATTACAACGTAAAATGAATACATAGCTACATGAAATGAAACTTAAAAACTGCATCAATTCAATTAAAACGATGTAAAACACTAATCCAATGCGAATTAAACCGTAGCAGAGCAATAAATCATATGAAACCAGACAACTGGGCGCAACAAAGTGCATGCTTCATATCTGTACAGATCTCTATCGAAATAATTGCAGAAAACCACACTGCCTGTCCGTCTGTCCGTGTGTAGATCGTATGATAGGAAGGCTTTTGTTGAGCTCCCGTGATTTTAACAGGGCTATAAGTAAACCTTCATTTATACTTACCTAATCTAGTTTTAAAAGTTATCAGTGTGGACATGCTAAAACTTGATTTCTAAAACTACGGAACGCATCAATTGCAAACGATTTTTTAATTTATAATAAGTATTCACTTATTTTGTCATCTTTCGTTTACATTTTCATATTTTTATTTAAATTTCAGTACTAATTAGGTAGGTACTTGGGTAAATTTAAATATCGGGATGTCAGCGTTAAATATGTATAATGTCAAACTAGAAGAAAGTAATAACATTATTTATTAGGAGAAATTAGACAATCGCAATATATTTTAAGGTAGGTACCTACTTCACTAAATTTAATGACCTAACAAAACTATAGGTACCTATAGTTTTGTTATAATTAGCCATCAAATGAGCTATTATTCAAAAGTATCGAAGATTACTTAAGCAGAAACATCGTGTTGAGTTTAATTAAGGCATAGCCTTCAAACGTCTTATGGAATCATTTTTTTACTAAATTTTTAGTAAGAAATTGAACACAGCGAATTATGTAAAGTTAATTGGCCAATTTTTTTAATTGAAAAGAATCTAATAACTAGGTACTATTTAGAATAGTAAGTATGAATTATTCTGTTTCTGAAAAATCAATCAAAATTAATTAAATAAATAATTATTTTAATTTTTAAAAGCGTTAGTTACTACGTTAACAATTCAGAAGGGCTTTAATACGTAAAAAAGAAAGTTTTACAATTGAGATTGACCAAAATTAGATTTCCAGGTGTGTTAATTTATCGTGGAAAAAAATACGCTTCACTTTGGTTAGTACGTTTTGCTGCATTTATATTTGTAATATACAAGACTAAAATTAAGTTGGTACAATTACATACAAAATATTTAGCATATTTTGTAGTAGCCATCTTTAGTAGTAGCCCCCAGAATAATAAATCGTCCAATTGCTCGAACAATAATTTATGTTCAAACATAATGGTGAAACAATCTTAAGTATTTTGATGAAAAGGTTGATATCGTTGCGCTTAGTACGAGGGCGGGTCAATAAGTCCGTGACTTTTTGAACTTCTGACCTCTTTACTGAAAAAGCAACACTGCTCCTGTCAACAGGCATCTGTCAGTTGACTCCTGTCAAAATTTGAACTTGCTGCGTCAGTTATTTTGTTTTAGACAGCTATTTTTATCAGACTACCCAGTAATCTGAGAAGAAAATGGAAAAAAATGAATTTCGTGTGCTTATTAAGCATTATTTTTTGCGAAAAAAAACCATTACCGAGACTAAAGCTAAGCTTGATAAATACTATGGGGACTCTGCACCATCGATTTCAATGGTAAAAAAGTGGTTTACTGAATTTCGTTGTGGCCGTAGAAGCATTGAAGATGCCGAACGTCCTGGACGGCCAGTTGAGGTCTCTACAACAGAAACAATCGAAAAAATTCACGATATGGTTTTGGCCGACCGAAGATTGAAAGTGCGAGAGATTGTTAAAGCCGTAGGGATCTCGCATGGCTCAGTGGTTTCAATTTTGAATGATCACTTGGGCATGAAAAAGCTTTCCGCAAGATGGGTGCCGCGTTTACTCACAGTCGACCACAAACGCAATCGTGTAACAACTTCACAGGAGGGTTTGGCGTTGTTTAACCGCAATATTGAGGAGTTTTTTCGCCGTTTTGTAACCGTGGACGAAACATGGATCCACCACAACACACCAGAGACCAAACAACAGTCAAAACAGTGGGTTTCTAAGGGTGAATCGGCGCCAAAGAAGGCTAAGGTGGGTTTGTCAGCCAATAAAGTCATGGCGACTGTTTTTTGGGATGCACGCGGGATAATCCACATTGACTACCTTCAAAAGGGAAGAACAATCAATGGGGAATATTATGCCAACTTATTGAACCGATTCAATGACGATTTGAAAAAAAACCGACCTCATTTGGCCAAGAAAAAAGTTCTTTTCCACCAAGACAATGCAAGGGTGCACACATGTGCAGTTGCCATGGCAAAAATCCATGAATTGGGCTATGAATTGCTCCCCCATCCGCCCTATTCTCCAGATTTGGCTCCGAGTGACTACTTCTTGTTTCCAAACCTGAAGAAATGGCTTGGTGGAAAAAGATTTGACTCCAATGATGAAATCATCTCACAAACAAAAACCTATTTTGAGGACCTCGACAAATCTTATTTTTTGGAAGGGATAAAAAAATTGGAGAAGCGTTGGACAAAGTGTATAGAGCTCAAGGGAGACTACGTTGAAAAATAAAATTATTTTTTATCAAAAAATCGTGTGTTTTATTCCAAAAGTCACGGACTTATTGACCCGCCCTCGTATTTAGCAGTTGGTAGGCGCACTATAAAATGCCATAAGAAACCAGTTTCGGGCGTACAGTTGGCAAAAGAACACAATATTTTCTGCTACGGAAAAAATACGAGAATAAATGCTTGGCATGGATATTATAACTTATGTACCTCATTTTAGTATAACGAAATCGATTAATCGAGTAGAGTGTCGCTGCTTCGAGTTTTGCAATACATAATTCTTTCGTCTGTCAATTTGTATTTTTGGATGATGGTTCTCACGTAAAGATCGTGCCTAAATTCCAATTAATCTAGATGAAACTGCGTCCTCTGTGTATTGTATGAGCTTGACAAATTTTCTAAATTTTTCATTTGTTGGGGTTTTAAATGAGACGAGCAATTTCCACAAAAATTAAAAACTTGGCTGCGTTGCCATTTAGCGGCCAATTTCAATGATAGTACATTCTATTTGACAATATGTGGAGCACAATTTTAGATTTTAATAATGAAAAAAAATATCGATGGTTAAAAATAATTCACAAAGAGTGACTCGGTTGGTAAGCCATTTATGGAGTGCTTGCATGGATTTCCGCAAAGTAAAGCCTCATTTCATTGATTACTAAAGTATTTCTTATTTTATTCTAAATAAGTTAACATCATAGAACATTTTAGTGTTTTGTTTTTAAATATAAAACGAACAGCTTTTATCAGGAAGCCGACTGACTTTCGGTTTTTTGTTCTTTTGCTGACCGTAGTGTCTACACGATGTTATTCACGATGAGATCAATTTTATTGAGATATATTCCGTAACAATATTCAATCGATTATTTTCCATGTCTAAAAATTATCGAGTGGTTTCGTTGAGCGATAATTATTAATAACTTTGTTAAGAAATACGTTCTGATTTATAACCATATATCTTTAGTTTAATCTATATCAATGATAATCTTCCACATACCTTGTCATAATGATCGTACCCTGACATTTTCAACAGGAATAATTTTATTACATTTATTTAGGTATTCATTCACTTACTTAACTTTCACTATGCTTCTTTTTGCATCTAATTCTACTGAATATTCTTATTATTATTTCGGCTATAAACGATGTAATACATCTATTTATTCTTAAAGTAACTATTCTATTATCCATATTTGAGACGAAAGTCACTTGGAAAGTATTTTCACTCTGAGGCGACTCTAACAGGCTAACGAGTGAAACGTCTGGAAGTGACTCTACTTGAGTAATATTGCTCACGTATTCATATAGCGGATGTAAAATAAAGAGGCTTAAAGGTAATTGATAGGCAAGCTCTCGCTTATACTCAATTTAATATAGTTAATGCCTTCTCTTGCACTTTAAGCGCATTTCCCAACTTAAAGTGGTTTTCTGGACTTCATTTTGCGCCTAGCCGATGGTTAGTCTTACCTTAGGAACAGTTCGTACGAGGTTTAAGACGAGATTTATGTAATTTATATGTGAAAAAAGAAAATATTCATATAAGGGCGTGATCTAATGAGACCACCTTCGAACATGGGTAGGGTTGTTGAATGTCTTAAATAAGTGAAAATGGAATAATGCTTCAAGAACGTTTGTAAGTACCTGGCTGTAACTTCTGTAGCTATAAGTAATTAACTTATTAATTATCCAATCCAAACATGATTCCCAATAGTCTTCTAGTGTTTTCGCTGTCAAAAGAGGGAACTTACTGATAATTTGTAAAAAATTATGTTTCTTATCATTGAATATTTTTTTTGCAAGTGCATATGAAAAATTTATTCATAGTAGTTTTTTAACTAAATCAATAATAATAATAATAATAAAAATGTAAAGTGTATTTTTATATATTTTACATATTTATTATTGCGACCGAAATTGCTAATTTGAAAAACAAAGAATAGGAATAAGAATAAGAAATATTTATTGGCCTTTAAATAACATTCGTTACAGGCAAGTCTTGTTACATTTTAATTATTAATTACTTAATTATTTAAAAAGTAACTTAACTTATATAGTTCTTTAATAGTTCTCTTTAATAACTTTTATAGGTCTAAGAACAAATAGTTATTATATTATACATTTATATTGAAATTTATTTCTTTACCTATTACTAACATTTTGTAATTGTTGTTTATCACACTATCATCACTACAAGTTGACTATGGCTGCTGATCTGATTTATTACGAGGTACCTGCTCTACCTAAGTATCAATAAATTAAATAGGTCTTATTGGTTAATCGCGTAAGGGGTTATTCATAATTATTTACCGAGCGAGCGAAGTGTTGAGTGCTTCGAATCCAGAAAAGTCGTCTATCGTTTTGTACTTTAAAATCTCTTGTACAGTATTCTAAATCAGTTGTATTTTACAGGTTCTACAAGTTTGTAGTTTTTTTAAATACTTACCTACTTAAGTCGGTTTAATTACTCGTTAGACATGGTTTTTAACAGTATTTCAGTAAAGACTGTTAAAATTTATCGAAGATAGTTAGATAGCTAGTTTCCACAGTATTCAGCTGTATTGCTGTTGAAATGATTGTCGCAAAATGACACGAGGTCGAGGTTCGTTACTTCTTGGCAAAGTAGTTGGAGCTCTTTATTTGGAGATATAAATGAAAGAAGTTTTTATTAAAATACTAAGGTACCTATTTTTATCAGGTTTGTAAAATTCGCAGCGAGTGAGGCAGCCCTAAGCTTGGCCGTCGGGCGTAATGTCCGTGAAACCGTTCATCACACGACTGGCGTCTGCGTTTTGTTCAAATTTAAACATCGTTTTGGATTATAGGCACATTGATTTGCTACCCAAATTTATATATAGAAAAAATAAATAACCCTCCCGACAATAATGAGATGATATAAAAATTTGTTTATTTCAAACAAAAAAATAGGTCCAGGTACCTATTAGTTACAAACTCTTAAATTATATGTCAGTACTATCAGACAAATATTTACACAAAATATCCTATCTTATATCCTATAGGTACGGTTCGAACCGTACGAAACTTAGTACGAATTTATAATTTACGTTAGTAAGTATACAGCCTTAAAGTGGATGCCTAAATTAATATTTCGCTAGAAATTAATAGCTTAGTAAAAATAACTCTACATAATAGAGCGACATTATTTTTCCTATTAAACAAGCAGAAAAACCCACGATTTCTACACGATAGTACCCAAGCTCCGAGCGCGAGCTTTCATAATAAACACCCACGCCAAAGCGAGAAGTCGTACTACCCGTCCCACTCTCAAATCTTGAACGCTTAAAAAGCTTCATAGATGGCAGTAAAATCGTTGCGACGTTCAAGCGACCACTACTACCTCCATCTAGCGTAGAATAACCGAACTTTTACGGCACGTTTATTGAAGAGGGCTCTTCGGCAGCTCGTAAACGATTTTATGGGCACTAACGAAGTCTCCTCGTGTTCGATATTACCCGACCGAGTACTGTGGGGAATGCAATATTCGGAAGCTCTTGTTGAGTGGAGGTCTATTCAATTCTGCCGGTATTCATAGTCTTTTATGCCCGATTCAAGGTGCGATCGGATGGCGTGCTCGAGCGTTTATTTGGCTTTATTGTTTGGGGTTTGTTTATGCGATTGCTGTTTAACCGAGTACGATGTTTGTACATGCTTTTGTTACGATTATTATGCTGTTGCGAATAATAAAAAAGGGCCGTGTGAACTCTCCAATTTGCCCGTTTTTACCAATAAGCGCGCTCTGTGCACGTTCTCATTGGACAACAAGATAAAAGCAACACATAGATCAAGTGAAGAATGATTAAAAACATGATTTATTTGTGGAGACTTCAAGGTGGAAGCACAGTTAAAATTAGGTACAAAGCCCAATAACCATTCATCAGTGATTTATATACAAGTTTTCCCTAAAACGTAGCCGTGAAAAAGGCAAATCATAAATAAGATCCGGTTCAAATTTGTAGAAGATTATATCTATTTGATTTGTTAGCTTGCAGTCTCGCGCCCGAGAGTTTTTTGACTAGTGATGCGCTAATGACCGCATTACATATCGATAAACCCAGAATACGTCATGGCAAAGACCTGACCGCTGTAACGATAGGCTATTGTAACTTTACTTTATGGTATTAAAATCAGAAATTTGTAAATCCGTTTATACTTAGATACTATTGACATTCTAGGTGGCATCATTTAATGAGAATCAATAAGTACCTACCTACTTATGTGATTTAAAACTACCTTGTCACGTTGACTAAATTAATACGTTCATGCAGTATTCCTGATTTACCGAACATAATTTTAATGATAAACACAAGCAAATCAACAAAATTAACTTAGAAAAAAAAATTGTGTATATACCTAAGCTATAAATTACAGGTTCCAGCTTTGCTTTAGCAAAGCCCGCGTCAGCATCTTTCGGGCAAATCTGCTGATAATATATCGCCTGAGGCCAGTTCTTTTTATTCATCCCGTAAATCTCGTATTTTTTATTGCGTTTGCATGACGTCTCGCGCGTATGTAGGCGAGACTTACGACGTGCCTCGTCGGGACAGCGGGAAGTCGCATCACTAATTATTATTTTTGTTATTTGCTTTTGCTTCATCGTTGTTATTTTGTAGCACGTTTGACCTCGTATTATATGTTGATTTGTTATATTTTGGTGTTGGGGCTCTGATTTGGATAGGTACAGAAAATATGTTGCTATTAAAATTTGTTACGTATCTACGATCTAGATATTGCTTTAAAGCTGGTATGAGCTTAATGGGTACGTTAGTAGTAAAATTCGGGTAATATGATCTCGTTTAAAAAGATAGCAGTAATAGTAGGTAGGTACTTAACACTAAAAGATACCTTCCTAAGGCATTTTACGCTCAAAGAACAGACTACGGAAGTTCTACATATTTTGGTATGCAGCTCTATTGAAATACCTCCGGTATCAGCTTTAAAATGGCTCGTGATAAAACTGTTAGACACGTATAAATATACGTATCTATATAAACAACATAGTCGATAAATTATCATTAAATTAGATTCGATCGTCGCCTACGCAATGACAATATTGATTTGATTTAAGACAGTCGAAATATTTGTTATACTAAATGCAGATAAACAAACATTAATGCTGATTTCAATTATTTTAAATGGGTGTGGTTGTGTAACTTATAATACTTATAACTAAGTATAATGAAATGAACTATTTGAGCCTAGCAATTAAATAAAGACTATGTTAAAGCTGCTGTAGTAGTAGAGTAGGTAAGGTAGTAGGTATTAGCAAGTTTAACTGAAATGTAATATCTTTTATATATATTTGGAATATGAGATTAGACTTCTATATAGAGCCTAAATTTGAAAGTTAAAATATATTATAACAAATAAAACATCACGGTTTTTTTCTAATTGTAAGTTTTATTTAAATAAAATAAAACATATATTAGAAGATCAATAACACAAATGCCACCTTGAAGGTAACAAATCTCGAAAGTCCACCGACAATCTTTTTTCTCTCCAAACATACCCCGAACAATGCGTTATCTGTCCTTATGTGATTTAACAGGTAATTTTTAAAATAGATTACCATTAAACAGAGCTTGATTTATTACTCACCACAATGTAAATAGGCAACAGAATGAGGAACTACATTTATTTTCATTTACCTCCATTTATATCGCGGCTTCACGTGGAGATTACGTGATTTAACAAAGGGAGGACTATAAATCTTTAAGTCCTGTCTTAGTAGGCTTTTGTGGGCATTTTTGATATGTGCCTTTAAAAGCTTTTTTCTGTATTTAGATGAGAGTTCATTGTGTAATTCATTAGAGTAGGGGAGGTCGCTCCGATGACCGAGCTCGATATCAAAAGATAACACTGTATTTATTGCCAACCAGTGGGACATACTACAAGCTGATACTATTTAAAGAGCAAAGAATTTTTCGATACTAATAACCGCAAAACTTCTATGAAAAATAAAAAATAAGATGATGAGAAAACAACAGGTACCTTTTAAGTATGTTTCTTTTTATTCTAGAAATAATGTTGATGCATCAAAAATTCAGCCAATTATTGCTTGATGGTGATAAATAAAACAGATATTCTATCAACGAAAGTGATTGAAGCAGATGATTTATCTATAAATAATTATGAGTTATAAAGAAAAATATTATCAATTCAATCACGCGCTTAACACAATTCGCTTTTACAATTGGCTGCTCGTCACACCTCACATCGCTTGTGTGTAAATGATTTAATGCATCTTTACACATTCTATCAGCTCTAACGTAAATTAAAATTGCGTACTCGTATGATGCTTACCTTTGTCTTATAATTCTTTGAATTTCACTACTGAACGATCTTAAAGTTTAATATTTATCAACTAACTTTGATATAAGTGTTTAGGATCCATACCTTAAGTCATAGGTATGGGTTAGAAGCTTTATGACGTATAATTTGAGATTCGGTATGTTGTAAATGTGCGGGTGGTCCAATAAAGTTCTGTTCACATTGTCTATTCTAGAATCGAACTTGTGATTTGCATTGAGAACCCACTCGGCATACATTAGTGCAGTCGCGGCAGCTAAGTAATTAGCGCCTATGTCGATATCGATATTCTCATCGGGTACTTCATTAGGAACATCTTCCGTTCCTTTGTACTATGTAACCACCAACAGTAAATTTACTTATTTGCAAGTAAATAAGATTCCAATTTGAATATAGGTCATCCAGTAAAATTTAAACAAGCGACACTGTTCCGAGCGTCTGACCCTACCAACCGCCAACAGAGTAATACGTCACTACGAGACAGTTTCCCCCCTCCCCTGGGTATCCCAAAGCTCCAACTCAGCGTTAGAATGAGACAGATGTATAACAAATCGCCATTGCGTGACTGAGAGGTCGAGAGCTTGTGAAACATGGCGCATAACGCCCCTTGATTTATTGTGGTGTGCCAAAGTTCGAACTTTATGTGTGCCTTACGTGTTGTATCTACCTACTATAAAATTCGTATTAAATTTTAGATAATGGCAAAAGTTTTTGATTTAATTATTTCCAAATTCCAATCACCTATTGTTACAATATTAGCTAAATTGTTTTTGATTTTCAATCCAATCTTCAAATCTTCACAAATTTTAAAGTGCGTAACTATCGCGGCGTAGGTATTAGATGTGTAGATTATGATATATAATTGAATTTGCCTCAGCGTTATTTCTAAAAAACCTAACTATGGCTATGTTCAAGTCATGATTGCATACGGATATTAGAGTAGATTGTATTCAAATGAGCTATTATTGACACATTGCGAGTTTTGTGAATGGCTCGAACGCGTGTTTGTTGAATTCATTAGCGTTATATTAGGGAAATGACATAATATACTCGTAGTACGATTATTCAGTTTTATATTTTGAGCGTGGTTCAATGTTCATGTTATACTGGTTGGAACATGATGTGATACTGACTTCATTGCATCTTTTTTTTAAACTAGTTTAGCTTTATTTGTTGAGAAGGTCTTAACGTAGCCTCATTATATTTATTTACAATTGACCCATTGCATTTCGATTTTTTGAGGTTATACTACAACTTTTTTTAATATATATATCTGTTTAGTATATCGATAAAATAAATTATTATATTCACTTAACCTACGTACTCTTCATGTCAATTTAAATTATCGATATGTATACATCATCACTCGTTTTTAAGTTCGTGGCCTTTATGTCTAATTTAGGTATCTATTTATTGTTGCAGGTAATTTAAAACTCTTACGCCGTGTCCTGAACTAATGGTTTGTTAAAAGAAGGCACTATTACCTATTTTCACTACAAAACGTTTTTATTTTAATTTTATGACAACAGAATATAAAATAACTAGGCGTCAGATACGCCGTACTAGATCGTGAACATTTATTTCTACGTAAAAACCTCTTCCATAATTAATACAAATAATATGAACATCGCAGTACCTTCATTAAAGGGTTATTAGACACCGAGCGCTGAGCAATTTGCTAAGCAAAATATATCGCGTAGGTGCCCACAATACCGCTGGGGTTGCGCAGTAAACCAGCTCTTGCTTCCTCACTGGGAGGTCTTAACTCAGTGTGGCTATTATTTATTAGGTAACTCGGTACCGGGCGGAACACGGTAGCTTAGTAAGTGTAACATCTGTCACGCCTAGTCTTTGGCGCGAAGCAGCCGTTATAAGGTCGAGTCAGTTCAAAATCGGTCAAATTTCACTGTCTTCAATGAAACTGACATCAATAACGGTCTTAAAGTGTTTTCAGCATATTTACGTAAGAAAAATACCTACCCTTGCAAGCTATTCATACATAGCACTTTCAGTGTGCAAACATTGCATTGTTTTAATCCTTTCAGAACTCACGTGCTTGAACGAGGACGTAACAAATAAGTATTTTTATTTTTTTCCTATATCTTTACCTATCATATTTCATTTTATGTACAAGAAAAAAATATAACTATGATACGAGAAAAAAAAACAAGTCTGTAGGTAAGGGTTAACCTGACTTAATCATTTTTTTAGTACGTTTAGGTACTTAGTAGGTAATATAGAAAGGTGGCTTTTTATCTCAAACTTTAATGGTTATTACAACCGTATATATTGAATTTACGGCGCATCACACACCTGCAAAACAATTATCTGTTTTACTTCCTTATTGCTTAACTAGCTGATGTCGCCGACTTCGTCCGCGTGATATTTATTATTCCTTCTGTTTAATTTACTGCGATCAAAGGATCCTATATGTTGACCAGGGATATAAGTTACCGCCATACAAAATTTCATTTAAATCGGTCTAATCATTTCGGAGAATAACCCGTACAAACAGACAAACATAGAAACAAAAATATTTGAAATAATCGAGTATATCGTCAACTTGTCCCACATACTTTATACGGCCCATTTGAAACGACTTGCACAAAATAAATAATATTTCTATTGTGCAACTCGTCCCACGTTAGTTGCGGTTAGTAGCAAAAGTGTTAGTCTAAAAATAATAAAAGAAAAAATATTAGTAATAAAATATATTATCATCACAACATTATTTCAGATAAACAGAAAAGATTTTTTTTTTACCATTTTCTATTCCTATATCACATTCATTTTTGGTTGTGTCCGGCTGGTATTCATGGTTATCTGCTCTCTTGATAGTATTAGCCCAAGTTATTACTAAAATTGTATGACATACATACTATCTTTATCTTAACACCATGCAACACCGTTGTTTTATCTTTCGATCGATTCATATCGACAAACAGCACGATGAAGTAAAGTTTTTCCACTTTGAGATGAAATGAATTTAAAAGCTGCTTGATTATAAGAAGTCTATGGTTCTTGCGCGTCCATTACAATACAATGTATCCAATCTATCAAACGTAGAAGTGCTATTTCACTTCCCTCATCGCTCTGACTTATTTTAATATTTTTTTTTAATTGTACAGAAATTCTACTCACAGATATTTATTATATGTAGGTAACGCTCTCTTTGGCGAATACAAAAATGGCAATATTATATTATTATGTAATCTACTTTCTTATTATATAATAGAATTTGGTGTGGCTTGACATAAAAATCTGTCGTGTTCATTACCATGACTTTTGGCCACAGCAATCTCATTACCAAATTGCATCTACACAAACAATACATAACCTATGACGTATGTTTATTATCGGGCCGAATATTGGCTCGGAACATAGTGCTAAATTCGGCGGATACCCGATACTGTGGTATTATCAGCTATTATTTGTCATTGGTTGAACAATGCCCGTAATATGAGTAGGGACTTCAATTTGGTGTTATTAAGTTGGAAAAACTGATTTTAGCGCCCGATACAAAATAATAATCACGTTAGCACGCCATTCATCTTTTTTATAGTACCTACTTACTATAAGGATATAAAGAGAGCTCTATACGATTTGAATGTTTATCTTGATTATTCATGGATTTAACTAGTGGCGATCTAGCCTGGACAGAGTTAAACTACCTACATAGTACCTGCTATGTACTTAGTTTATTATACAAACATAATATGTACTGCGATCTGTGGCCCTCGCGATCGCAATAATTTTACAGCTTCAAAAATTTTTCAAGTTCCCATATCAAAAGGTTTTGATGGGAATTAAATGAAAATACACTTTTTCGATTCGAGTCATGGACACAGTATTTTTATCATAGCCACCTTATTTATATAAATGTAGGTACTAGGTACTTTTACAGGTACGTCGTAGTTTTTGTATTTTCAAGGCTTGTTTTCCACAATTTATGGGGGTAATATACAGACACAATCAAAAATTCATGTTAAAATAAAAAATTCGTATAATCTGTATACCAAATTTCATCAAGATTGCATGTATGAAAACTACGACCTGTGCGAGAGTACAAAATTTCTTGCAGACAAATGTAAAACCTGACAAATTAAATAAAATTTTGTCGGACTCGAAGCAGACTCGTTCGCTTGGTCAATAACATTTATGAAGGTTTTATTTTCTCTAGTTATGACTTTTACACGTAGAAGGAATGTAAAAACTTTTAATATGGACTAATAAAATTCTATAAAACATTGATAAAGTAGAGCAAACCAATCGAAATGTTAATTTTAGGGTAACCTATAATATTAATAGTAGTTTCGGCATACAAAAACATCTTTTCAGATTGCATGAGAACATATTGTTAGTCCGAATAATCTAGTTTGCTTTAAGTAGGCAAATACATTCATTCGATAAAACTGCCTAGATGCCTTAATGTGGATTTTTCCCGTAAGTTAACACGACAGTACAAAAATTAAAGTGTACTTAACCAGATTTTGTCATATTTAGAGTATCGTTTGGATACTTACTAATGTATTTGAATCCAAAACAACTAACATAAAAAATAAAAAATAATATTTGGTCTGTTTTGCAATCATGCATATTTTTTTTACATGCCAATCATTTTTCTATTTTATTTTTTTATAAAAATCAATTACCCAAAAAATTTCCGTTAAATAAAATCATTTAAATAAAACTAATCATATAATTACTTAGTATTCTGTCATATGATGTATATTTAACTATTAAAATCTGTCGAACAAAACACAGAAATAGAGGCGGACCCTTCAAAATAACAGTAGCCATAGATTGTATAAATTGCAGACAAGTCACCAATTACCAATTAATGACTATTCCCGGTCCATAAACGTCATAATGACGCGTTGTCAGATTAAGGGCACGGCTCTAGCCAGCTTCATGCTCTCCTTAGAAGCACGAAAGTCACGATTTTCCGTGAACGCCCCAACGGAATAACGTTCCGAACCAAATGATCTTTACTCGTTTATAAAACGGTTATCTGCACTGGAATAATTATTTTAATTGTTTCGCTTTCCTGTAAGGGGGTATCGAATATTAAGATATCGAGTTTAACAAGTTTGTCGAACTGGTCTGTGAATCGAGTGTCTCTCGGAAATTTTTGAGAATATATTCTCGACTGCTCGATCAAAATTTGCTAGGTGGGCCAATTAAAAAAAGTACGAGAATCGAAATAAAAAATATACTTAAATTCCCCAAGTAGGTACCTGATTAACATTGCGTTTTGAATGAATGTGGTTAACACACACAGCTAGAATTAGAAATAAACGTTGAGTATTTGCACTCAAACCTCTTATGAACATTTCAAAGCGAATAAAAATAATAGAGCTCTACAGAGGTGAAATAACACGCATCAATCTTTTATATTAGCTGCTTGCTCACAGCAACAACATAAAAACTTCCCGAAGTTCCTATACGCGAACATAAATCTCCAGTTTTTTAATAGATAAATAGGGCCTCGCACAAACGAGCAATATCGCATTATTTGGCCCTCCCTCAGGAAAGGCCCTCCTGATAAAGCCTCCTTCCCCACACTCTTCATGCTAATGTACTACGCCAGACGGTGACAACCATTTTTTGGCCCACTTGGCTACATTATGCCGACCATAAAGAGTATTTCAAATTATATTTTCCGTGTCCATTAAAAGGCGATGTACCATCGTATTTATTTTTTTAATGTTACTGTTTTAAACTTTTATGCATATCAAAACCAGGTAGCTGCGACGACGACTTTAGTTTAAAATGGTAACTTACAAAACAACTATTGTTGTGTTAGGCCATTGTCGGCATTTAAAAAGGGTAAAAAGGTGCGAGTTTACGGTAGAAGTAATAAAATGTTCAAAACTTCGAAAAAATATGCCTTCATAAACAAAGCGTTTCGGATGCAAAGTTAGATAAAGAACATCTCACACACCTGAGCTAGAAAATTGCTTTTTTCTAAGCGCCTCCAGTTTTTTACGAAACTTTCACGGGGAATAAACGAAGTTTCGTAAAAGAACTTTCTTTATTTTTTCGTCTCGTCCGACGCATAAATCAAAGTTTGCGCGTGCTCTATGATGGGCGAGAAATATGGAAACAATAAAAATATTTTGACACGCAGAACAATCGAAACTCGAGCCTGTCCATACGCAATAGATTTTTGGAGAAGCTTTTGTTTCAGAGAAAGCATGCAAACAAAACCCGCCGAAATTTATTGTCTTGCTGTAGATTCGTTTTTGTTTAATTTTAGTTCACTCAAAAACCATAAGTCTGAACTTATTACAAAGCCGGTAAAGTACTGCAGACCCTTATCACAACTAGTTAAAAACTAATTACTGGAGTGACACCACCTTTCCGTAAATCTCGGGGCTGCTCCGAATTACTCTGACAAAAGTTATTTTTAAGAAAAAAAGCCCTTGAGGTTGTCTCCCCGCAGCGCCCTCCCACGGAATTTATCACGATTTATATTCATGGCATAACAACAAGAGCCACGCTTAGGGTGATCCCAAATGATCCTAACCTTTAACAGCTTTACCTGTGTTTGTTGATTTGCTGTGATACATTTGAATTTGTTTGCAAACTAGTTGCTACTGAAATAATCAGTATTCATCAATTAAAAACTGTTTCTATCCAATAAATCTTTTAAAATGGCATATGTATGTCCGCTGTTTTTTCCTATACCTATATCATCCTATATATGTCAAAGTTATTTAAAAAATCTGTGATTTGCTAACGTCTCTAATGTCGTTCCGTATTCAAATAAGTCATTCTAAATTTAAAGTTGGGTGCGGAGCCATATGGCCGTTCTAAATGTTCCCAAACATCGGCTGTAACTCTCTTAGGGACGCGGTAACGGAACAACAAATCAACTGTGGTTACGAACGGAAGCGATACTCGCCTATACGCAACTATATAGTCATTAGTTATTTATAAGGGTAAGTATAAATAGTTTAAACAATAGATTTAATATTTTAATTATGCTAATGTGGAACTGTATCGCGTGTTGCGAGTTGCGTATCAATGAGTGTTTTGTTATTAATTGGTCTAGTTTTGTGAAGTTTGTGATTTATTGGTGGACTACCCTACAATTTGTTTTCACCATCAAACGAGGTCATCTTTTCTTCACTTTTATAGTACTCTTATTATTTTTGAATATTAAATTAATCCATATCAGTTTGCGTTTTATTACTGTTCGAAGATTTTTCTGATTATAAAGGAAAAAAAAGCCTTTTAATGTTAATAATTCCTAAATAAAAAGGACACAAAGACAAGGAGTTAATAATACACTCGTAAAGAAGAAAAAATTTTTTTTTATATCAATTAATTTATAAATGTACCTAAGAGCCACACTCCCGCTTGCCAAAACCTAGGCATGCCCTGAATAAGGGGCGCGTGAGGGTGGCTGCGCCATAATTGATGAGGTTCTTAACGCAGCAGGCGAAATTATCATCACGCCGCGACACCACGGTACATGCGCAATGCATATAACTTAAAAACAGTAGAGCAAGTTTGCACAAACGCTCTACAAGTATTTTCTGCTCATAGAAGAGACACTGTCGGCTTGGCTGGAAATATAAAACGTGTAACAGAAAGTTGCGATAATATTTAAGAGTGTTTGTTAGTCTACCCATCAAAGTGAAAATTATTGTATAGTCGTCTCTTGTAAAACATAATGGTGCAAAATAAAAAAAAAAAATAGTTGTGACACGTTTTAATGTAAAGATACTTGAGACGTGTTTTTAAAGAAGAGTAAGATTAGAAGTGATCTACTGGTTACAATCATGTACGACAACACGACGGGTACTATCTCCCATTAATTTGTGATTAGCCCTCCAAGAGACTCTTACAGAGGCTTTCTTCTAATTAGATAATCAGTTTTTCCGAGGATTTGAGCGTCTTGAGCAGATGTAATTAATGTTTGGTTGGGACTAATGTAAGGAACTTTGTTGCGACTAGGGAGAATTATTTGATGATTGAGTTTAAAAAGGCTTTGAATACGGTATTATTTGAAACTTGTTAGTTTTTAACTTCATTGGGCAGCTAACATTAACTTTGTTTCTAAAGCTATGCTTTTACGCCAAGTAATCAATATCAAACATTTACAGAATTAGTCGCAAGAAAAATATTATTTGCAAAAACTATTACAAAGAAAGGTAGAACTGAAAATAATGAATAACCGCAGTGGTTGCAGCAGCGGTCTTAAATTTGAAATTATGAATAACCACAGTTGTTGCAGCAGCCGTCTTAGATTTGAAATTATGAATAACCACAGTTGTTGCATCAGCCGTCTTAGATTTGAAATTATAAATAACCACAGTTGTTGCATCAGCCGTTTTAGATTTGAAATTATAAATAACCACAGTTGTTGCAGCAGCCGTCTTAGATTTGAAATTATGAATAACCACAGTTGTTGCAGCAGCCGTCTTAGATTTGTAATTATGAATAACCACAGTTGTTGCAGCAGCCGTCTAAGATTTGAAATTATGAATAACCACAGTTGTTGCAGCAGCCGTCTTAGATTTGAAATTATGAATAACCACAGTTGTTGCAGCAGCCGTCTTAGATTTGAAATTATGAATAACCACAGTTGTTGCAGCAGCCGTCTTAGATTTGAAATTATGAATAACCACAGTTGTTGCAGCAGCCGTCTTAGATTTGAAATTATGAATAACCACAGTTGTTGCAGCAGCCGTCTTAGATTTGAAATTATGAATAACCACAGTTGTTGCAGCAGCCGTCTTAGATTTGAAATTATGAATAACCACAGTTGTTGCAGCAGCCGTCTTAGATTTGAAATTATGAATAACCACAGTTGTTGCAGCAGCCGTCTTAGATTTGAAATTATGAATAACCACAGTTGTTGCAGCAGCCGTCTTAGATTTGAAATTTTCATAGCGTATAGTATTCTACTAGTCAAGCCCTTTCATTTGATACATATATTAAGAAAGTTTTGAAAAAAATTGTTCACCGCCATATTCTGGCGGCGGCAATCTTGGACTGATTGTCATCATAGCGAAGAATACAGTCTACTAATATACCCGTCTATCTAAAGAAAAAACTAAATCAAAATCAGTAGGTAAATCCGTTTGAGTGGTACGATGCCACAGACAGACACACACACAGACACCAAGTTGTTAAAATTCTAATAATAGTAATATCATTTCTTACGGAAAAAATGGCCATCTCATCGAATTCTTAAAACATATTTTGTTATCAACGTAAAAAAGAAAGATTCCACAGAAAATAAACGGCTTTTTTAAGCTGACCGTTCTCAACAAATCAGATTCCGCGACAGAACGCTCACGGCGTATTTCTCAGTGAGATATTAAGACACAAACATTGCAATATCTAAAACTCTATTCATCCCCTAATAAATATCTTAAGCATCGTTTGCTCGGAATGAGGCAAAAACGTTATTCCCCCTGTACTGTTTATTTAAAGGTGGATTTGTTTGATATTTATTCACGCACCCACTACGCATGTATGTAAACAGGGGTCTTGTACAAAATCTTTGAGAACGCAGCTGCTGGTCGAAAACAACTTTTAAAATACGTTCATGCTGATAATAATTTAAAAAAAAATAGGACTTTTAAATTAATGTACACAATGACAGGTATATTATTTCTAGGTTACCCGATGCATTGCTGAATAACTAAAGTTAATTAATGCCGTGGGTATAACAGATATCGGCTTAGTGATGTAGAAAATTGCATTAGTCCGATAAAATCAATAGCAGAGAGTCAAGTGCTACTAAAATTTCAAACACATCACGCATTTGACTTCTCTAAAGCTAACTAAATTAAACTAGCCACGGCGGTGATTAAAATGTACATACACATTATTAAAAAAAAATTGATTGTTTCAATTTTGTAAAAGCTTGTTTTAAAATGATTATTTTTTTCAAATAGACATGTGGCAAAGTTATCAGTTTTTAATTTTTTTAAATTTAAAATTAACCTCTGTGGTGTAATAAAGACGAAGATAAAACTACCTACTCGTTTATATAAATAACATCTGAGAATGTTTAGGTATCCAAAACGGTCACTGCTAAATTAATAGTTATAAACAGCGTAAACAGTTTAATAGTAAATTAATATTATTACAATAAACGTTGTGATTAATGTACTTATATTATTACATATAAATATTTTATCAGTCATTTCTGTCTGTAATTTCCCCTTACTAAGTGGTTCCTTTAAGAAAACCTACGCATTAGATTAATTTTGTAAGAGGGGTTTGGCTGGAGCCAATTTGTCTGATTGCTACCAATGTCAATTTATATCAGTTACCTATACATATACCTACTCTACTCGGTTTACAATAAATTGTGACCCTATCTTGTTACGTCCCTATCTATAAATATTTGCGCATGATCAATTCAACAAACTGACTGCGTAATCGAATTTGGTTCTTCATATATTGGTCTGAGATTTGCCAGAACTTTTTCGGTAATTGTCACTAAAGATGTCTAACGTTTTATTGGTTGAGAAAGGGCCTATTCATGACAGCCAAAGGAGGGTTTGTGCAAAGATTTGGCAAAGGTACAAAATACACAAAATAGACAACATACGATGTGAATGGGAAAAACAATTTCCAAGCTGTCGTCATGTTTTTAGTGATTTCTTTTATTCAACAAATTGTTCTCAAAAAACCTTTATTCTTTGAGCTCGTCTTCACTAAATAAGCACCCCAGAACAGAACCCCTGCTTGCAAAAGGCGGAAGTCGTAAAACAATAAACTCTCACCTCATATCTCTGTAGATTAATTAAAGGTTATGTACCTGCGACCCCTGGCGAGTAACACGCCTCTTTACGTCCTTACGAAGCACGAATCTACGGAAAATCACTACACTAGGGGAAAAAATCAAACGGTAAATATTGGAAAGCGACCCGACGTGATTCTATTAGATTTAGTTAAGCGGTCCTAACTTTGCTTTCAAGTCTAAGGTCTGAAGAGATTACGAGAGATTTAAGTTCGTATGGTGAGTTCACTTTCTAGAATAAGTCTATTTAAGTATATATATGGAAATAAAACAATAATCGCATCATTGTCGTAATTTTACTTGGTTCAAGTGTTTACTAATTTTATTTTTAAGTGATAGACAATCATTTTATTGATCATTAGATAGCCAATTTATGGTTTTTAAAATTGATCGATCGCTTCATTATTCCTTCAAGTTAAACCCAGTGAAAGGCACAGCCAATCAACTCGAGAGCAGCTTGCGTGCAAGTCGAGATTCATCAGAACCCGAGACAGCCACCTATCTAGATCTCGCCTTTCCAGCCCTTCGCTTAATTGGCATCTCTTGATTATCCTTACATGCATGCTTTTGAACTTTGAAATAGTTTTCGTTAATTACGTCTGCTTGTTTTAATTGCATATGGCAGGACAACACTGTAGCAAATTGCACCGCTAAAATTATCATTCTTTATATGATGAGTTTGGAATAAAACAATCCAAGAATTTCTGTGAAGTAAGTATGTTTTGTTTCTTCATTACGGCTACTTACAAGAACACTTTGTTTATTACAGCTGTTGAAATAATATATTTCGAACATTTTTAACGTTCCTAATTATTTTTTGGAAAAAACACTTTGGTGCGTTTGTATAAAAAATCGGGCGTGAAGGTGTATTTAAGGGCTTACATTCGCGATCTAGATAAGCCATCACATTCGAGATATTTAAATCGATTTTCCCCAATTTTCCGCGGGCGGGCGCGAGTTAAGGCGAGTCAATTTATCCGGTGGGGCGCCGGGACCGGGGCGCTCTATTGTTCACCAAATGAAGTACGCTCGGAGAGAAGGCTAGAATACTGTACAGAGTATAAGCTTCGTAAAGCAACCATGTTGCATAATCTTAACAGGGTGCGTTATTCTTATCTTAGGCAGCTGCAAACAACATTGAATTCGTGCCGATTTTTGCTAGTTTTTTACATATTACTAGACAAGTAGTTATGCAACTCATTTAAGAGTAAACAATAAGCCCTATACCTTACGAATTATTAATACAAATAATAATATATTTAGACTTTCGCAAGGAATAACTTCCCTCATATATTATATTCAAATGTAGTACTGAACTGATTTTATTTAAGCAGTTACTTGATTTCACGTACTGGTTACTTCGTTTCCCGGTTACAACTTACAGGATTGTTACACAGCTTCCGTCATACTTTCACGGTCGGTGGTTTCGATTTCACAAAAGCTGGATGGTTTAAATATGGTGTAAAATTATTTAGTAAAATGGCTTTTAAATGTTTCCTGATAAGATAAATGTTAGCGACCACATTTGTTCATTTTAGAACATTGCAAGTAGGTACCTAAGTAGTTTTTTTTAAATGCCCCATGATGAGGAATCGTGGGCGATTGGGAACGTATCGCTTGAACAATACAAGCTTTTGTGTACCTAGACACAAATTCGTATTAAATTTAACCAATGACATAACTAGGTGCCGTTAAAAAATCTCAATTTTAGTGCTTGATTGGTTGACTTTTAGCTGACTCGATCACTTTTCGGTTGGTTTTATTTATATGGTGTTGCCAACCCTCAAGTGTTTGTTTCATTAAGGTTCTCACTTCCCGACCGGAACGTATTTGTTGGGTTGCTATTTAAAACATTCGCCCCGACTTACATAGATCAGATACGTTCAACAAAAGATTCTGTAATTAAGAAAGATATTTTAAAGTCGGCGGCAGCTTGACTTTATATACGCAAAATGAATTTACTTAATTTAATGGTGTTTCCACTTTGGACGGTTTTGTTTATGGTGCTTAGAGGGCTGTTCAAAATGTTTAATTTATACCTGTTTGGATCATTTTGTTTAAATCCGATGCTGGTTTAATCTCAACTAGCATTATTAAATCTAAATCAGGTATTTGAATACCTATTAACACAAAAATTACAATGCGCACAAATGTAAGTAGGTGTGTTCATACATATCTGCATAGTCTGCTACCACTACTGGAAGTATATGAAGAATCATACCGTAAAATGGCCAAAGACAAACCTTAACCATTCAAATGATATTTCAATTGCCATCCATTGTTTTATGAATTTTGGTTATATATATATAAAGATGATAGTTATGCTCTATGCTTATCAAATTATATTAAAACAATTTGTTTTAGGGTAGCATTAACGAACCGCACATTTTTTAAAGCGAGATCAATAAAATAGACTCACCACTACATTGATGTGTAAAATCTAAAGATTTATTTGGGAGTAAACAGTATGGTAAAATATGCAGCCAATTAAAACGATGTATTGTAGCGGCCTTATCCAACATGGAATATCCCAAAGATTGGTTTTGGCTAAAACACGCAAAGTAATATTTTCAGCGTCCAACAAAAATAAATTTCCGAACTCCAACCCCAATTTAGGAGTGCATTATTTTCGCTTTCACAGACATCCGATACAATTAAAATCTTCTTTAATTAAGGGACGATCGTGAATCATTCGCACGTGGCGCACGGAGTTTTCCACTTGTATACGCATCACCCTTAAACCCAGCTTTGATCGTAAACAAAAACAAACTTTATTGCCACGCTGTTAAAGCGCGGTTTGGGTTGCGTCCCGAAGAGATTTAAGGCGAAGTTGATCGTACGTTTCTGGTATCTCTTTTCACTTTATCGCAGTGTCTCCGTTATTTACTCGTACGTGAGGGATGCTCGCAATAAATAGGTGCGCACAAACATATTTGACGTTTACAAATACCTCCCAAATTGGTTTCTTTGGCGTGACTGGCCGTTATTACACGAGTTTTGTTTGCTTATTGCTTGCTCCCGAATGGAAGGAAATTGTGTGTACCTAATAGTGATGAAAGATTTGTTCTCAGTAACTCATATGAAAAATAACCGGGACATAGAATTAGTTTCTTTTAGAAAGAATTATAACATGCCACATCCTTAGGCATAGCGCTTTGTGAATCCTATAATAGCTACATAACAGCGAACGTTAATAAATTTCTGAAAAAAATTACAAGAGTAGTAACATATAAATTGACTTGCAAATCACAGTTATACCTACTTTGTTTTTAAGTTTTATCTTTAAGGTTCCCCGATTTGTTTTGGGCTTGCTATCAGTTCATTCCGATCCGACAGTTTTTTTTATCAACCGATAGCGTAAACGAATACCCTGTGTGGGGATAACTTAAACCACAGGCCATTCTTCACCGGCCGAAAATGGCGGGCCCGAAAAAATAGATCATTGGCCGAACGAGGTGCGAGTAGCAATTCGGCCATTCCGGGTGTCCGCCGGGGGTTGTAATTCAAGTGACAAATATCGAATGCTACAATTCATATTTTTCTGCTATCTCTGCGCTTGTGTCGCCATCTGTGCCGCAGGGACCACGCCATTGGTTCTCCATCAAGTGGTCGTGTGATCTATTTTTGTTGCGAATAAAACATTGTCTTCTACCCAAGTTTTCCCGTTGGGAAATGTTTTGTAAATATTGTTTATGTCCAATACATGACCGTTATTTTTGAGGGTACATCGGTTTGACAGTAAATGCAAAAATTCATGAAAAATGCAACCCTCATAAATACTTTGAACATTATTCATATAAGTACCTCAGAGATATCATAAATAAAAGCTATCTTACGCTCATCATAAATAGATATACTTGTATTAAGTAGTTGTAATTCCAATTAAATCAAAATCGTTACAAATTAAATCGATGCAGCTTAAAAATGAACGATATTGTGACCGAAAATAGTGTTGGCCGATGCATTATCGAGATCGAAAATTTCACGTGGCCGTATAATTTTAAGCTCGTAAAGCCCGAATAATAATTCACTGGGAGCATTTGCGGAAAATGCATTTTATTGTTAAAACGTGAATTTTATTTATCGTCGACAGCACGCGGTGTGGGGGGTGGGGAAGTGGGGGTTGATTTGCAGTAGCAGCGCATCGATGCCACCCTTTGCCGCGGATTATTTATACTAAAGGTAATTTCACAGGTTCATTATTGGGAAATGTTGCATTTGTGTATATCACGGACTATCATTTGCAGTTCATTAAAAATAAATTATGGTTTCAAAATACACGCATCGAGCTGCAAATTATGTACCTTATTACCTGCAGTTTAATGGAGATCTACTTGCTTGCATATTTTTATGTAAGAAATTCGTTGTTGATAAGAATTGTACCTAATATTTTATGTATTATGTACATGTTTTACGTACATGTATAATATATCTCATCTGTAACTCCTGATTATACCTAAGAGATACTACATAAAAAGATTTTTATTTTCCTTTAGCAGCTTCTATAAGGGTTTTTAAAGCCTCATTCTTATGAAGTTCACCAAAATGTAACAAAACTGTAGTTGAAAGTTTCCAACCATCAGTAGGTCTTTAATCGAAATTTGAAATCGTTTGAGCTAGTATTTAATGCCATTATTTTTACCAATACTAAAATACCATAATTTGTTGCTATGTTAGCAAGCTTAACAGGCCTTTACCAATAAAGGCGATAGCCATCACTAGGGCGTACTTGCTTACTACTGATCTAAGGCGACGCCCTTCGCATTATACAATGTTTAATTGCCAGCTTTGAATTATATTTACCGCTTAGAATTCATTAGTCGTAATCGTTGATTGTTACTTAGATTTTAACACCTCGTTTAAACTCGGACTTTAACCTAAAATTAGTCAATAAGCTTACGTGAGCAATAAGATGCCTAATAAAGATATTACAATTAATTTATTGTTATTGTTTAATAATGTGAGTGTCGGTAATTTTATTAGAATATGCCTTATTACGTATAGTAAAATGTAGTTTTAGAGACAAACACGAAAAAGCTATAGTTAGTATTTGATCGTAATGTATAAAATACACTTCTGTTTCTAGAAATATAAATGTATAAATGGTTAACAGTTTCAAATTATTGAAGTTTCCTTTTTTTCTGTTACCTACTCGTGTTTGGACTAGATAGGTACATCCAGTGTATTACGAATGACATCACCATGTTCTGATATATCCAACCAAAAGCAAAATTCTTCTTTATGTAAGTACTCTTCAAATGTACTTCCAAGGATAGATAGATAACCTCTAATAAATGCGATAAAGTAACTGAACCAGTAAGTCACATTGCTGATGGACTTTCAAATTATCAAATACACAAAGCCGTATAAACAAATACAATAGGCATGCAGAACGGTTGTCCAAGAGCTAGATTCCTATATTCACAATCCAGCACATCCATACCCAACGCGATCCATATTTAAAAGACAACAAGCGTACCGTTTGAATATCCCTTTGCCCCAACCACGTCCCCTTTTTTCCGCTGAAAGCCAATTTGGAATGAATCACTGTAACGGAGGCTAGCATCTGTGCTAATTTACCTACGGCGGACAGTCTAATGCGGCTCGTTGGCTCGTAAATACCGAATCGCGACCGGCCACCGAATATCGAATACCGGCATTAGTCGGATACAGCTAATACACACGGGGGCACGTACGATAAATTATCTGGCGTTCATTTGGCGTACGATGTTTAATCTACGATACAGTAGCTCCCGGCTATTGTGCGTTTTGAATCGTCAGTAGATATCGTTTGCGTTATCGTAATCAAGGTGGATAAATAATATTGCCCGGGATTAGGTTCGGCTGTACTTCGGGCTGCGAGAATCTAAAGTTGTAGTTTGCTGTTTACTCAGAATAACTTACAAACGTTTGAGGCTATTGTATGTTTATTTGAATGACATTGTTAACAATGTAAAATATTACATACTAATAAGCCAAAAATACCTGCCCTCATATATTTTTAGATCAGAACAGATCTTTTAGTTTTGAAAAATTATAAATGAATCGCCATTACTTAATTATTAACAATATATATTATATAAGTGAATGCTATTGTATTTTCTACATGAGGTTTTATCAAATACATCTCATTGATTGCACATTCAAATGGAACATGTTCGTTTAGTAACTTACCAAATATGCGTAGAGCTGGGAAACGTAAAAATTGTCAAGTATCGATATCGACTCATCTTATCGCGCGTGAGTATAGGTATAGCGCCCCGTCTGACCGTACCGTACGGGGAGAGGCGCCTAGCGTAGAGTAATATCGATGTAAAGCTCGTCCGCACTATGTTTGGCTCCACGTCGCGTCCGCCTGATGTAGTGCTGAGTTCGCAATTCGTTCCGTACGTTGTTTATATGTGTGTGTATATCATTTCGTGCTCATACTTCCTATGAAAGCAAATTTTACGAGTTATTTGGACGTGTTGGTTAAGTTAAACATCGGTTGTATGAAAAAAAAGTACTCCATCTCGCACTTATATTACCAGAACTTTTCCCAATGACATAGGACCTAAAAACTCTGGCATCAACAATTACTCGCCAATTTAAGCTATTTAGAACAAAAAGCTTAATACATTTTCATTTCCTTCCAGGTAAGCACGCCCATTCTTTTCTACCGCAAACCTCATCAATTCAAAAGTAAGTAAAGAAGTTGAACCCTCAATAAAAAGTCCTTACTTTATCACCGAGACAATTTTATCGGGTCCCATTTGATATGCAATAATGGGGAGCAATTTATCAAACTAGCTATCTAACTTAAACGCAATTTGAAGTATGGCCACCTCTTAAGTCTTCCACCCCAAAAGGCGTGGGGAGGGGTGAGGGGGAAGTCTTATCGCGGAACTGCAGGCACTCCGCCCGTTTACCTTAAGATCTTTAATATTAAATAATATACTACAGTTAAAACCGTCTTGAACAAAGTCTGGAACTGCTATATTTATACTCGTAGCATAGAGTAAAACTAAACTCATCTTTGATTGAGATGAAAATAATAGATCAACGAACATGATCCTATGACATCAGTATTATTAATTTGACAGGAGCAGGTACATTACCTTAAATGAACATCAAGATTTTAAACTATTATAGCATAACCATTTCTTTTGATAAAAAATATATCTGAGTGGTCCGTTTTGACTACTATTTACCCGTCTGCTTTGGTCTATTCTCAAAGTTATAATTATCCTCCAAAATTTATTTAACACGTTACAGTCATGAATATTACTAAAAGAAAGGAGTATACTCTTTTCTTAGAAAGCTCTTATCTCAGACTTATCATATCCTGGAGAAAGGTTCCCAGCACAAAAGGTCCGTCTTATCAGGCTAACCTTCAACAGAAGGCTTCTATCTTTTCCGATGCTTGTGGTAACATACTTTTCTTGCTGCTGATTTGATCACGCGAATTTGACCCTTAGTGCTAAAGATTTAGAGCATAGGCTTCTGGAAAGCTTCGGTTGCATTAGGGTACAGACTAAGACCATGTTTTGTACATCCGCGTGCCAGCATGCAACCTGCGTGCACCGCAGGGAATGAAGACGTTAAATAATTTAATCGGATGTCTGGGACGGTTTATTCACGCACGCACTAAAAACTCGTTTGAGACTTATTGAGAGTATTTGAGTGCATTTATATTAGTAATCAAGGGTTAATCTTAGAGGAATAAAAAGTTTGCGTCAAATTTAACCGAAAGAGAAACTGTAAAAATAATTTTTCAGTTTCTTTCGGCTGACTCAACTCAACAACTCAGTAAATCGTAATAACTATATATGAATAGCAATCTGACCAAAATACACCAAAAATAACTTGAACTGACAGAAAAATATAAGCTTGTCACTAAAACATAAAATAAACTTGGCATAAATTTTATCAGCAAGCCCTTCACTACTGCTATGCATAATAATAATAGAAGCAAACTTTGTCTTGTCTCGGGGTAATTACGTTGCAAATTGGTACTCTAACTTTGTCCTTAGGACTTTGCAGTTTATTGACTGTGAAAATTTTGAATACGTTTCGAAAAATATGTTTATTATCTCAATTAAATCAGACATGGTTAGAAAAATATCGTAAATGTTTTTCTAAAGAACAAATTTATATAAATACTTAATGTATTTTACATCAATAGCTGAAACAATTAAGTAATTAAATCAATCACTAATGATATTATATGATATAAACAATGTGATATAAACAATTAAGTAATAAATAATCAGATATTCTTATTTGGTTAAGAAGAATTGGTAAATTTGCTAAACAGATCGATAGACATAAGACCTTTAAACATGATAATTGAAGCTGAATTATATAACATGAAACCGCTTATTGATCGCTCGATCTGTTTAATGCAATTCTTATACTCTACAAAGGTTATACACTTCTCCGTATCTAGCAACAGGACTATCAAAGGTAAATTGTATCTGTTGGGTTGCCATAAACAAAACAGGACTGCGGTGACGGCGCGTGGGAGTCTGATCTACAATGCGTCCGCCATATAGTTTTCTAATGACTCAATACTCTGCGGTGCAATTTTCAAATCTATAATCAAAATATAGATTAAGTCAAATGGTAAACTTTTAAAATCATATGTAAGTTGTGATAAGATATAACAACAGCAGATTTTAATATAGACAATTGTTAAAATTAACATCATATATTTCATGAGAACATCTATCTACGTTTAAAAGTACTCCGGGTTTGCAAATTGAAAATACATTGAGGTAATTGAAATTTCTGTCTCGTGAATCGACATATTTTGTCTACGTTGAAGATAACAAAGCCTTCAAAGTTCTTATTAAATTTCATTGTGCATAGTAATATGTATTCAAATTAAAATCTCCATTTACATTAACATTAACACAAATTAGTTTACTCTTCCCTACAGTAATTATTCACATATTACCTCAACATTTCAGAGATTGCAATTTACTACCAACACAAAATTAAATGCTCTAACCACAATGTATTGCAGTATTATGTTACGGCTCCCTAAAGCAAGTACACACATGATAAATATCTTGCGAAGATAGGGCGAGAAATCTTAGCTAATTTAACTAATGGACTGTGTAATATTTCCTCTAATATGAAACGCCCTTTGTGTAGAAATAACTTTCAACATAATATTAAGCAACAAAATTACTGAAAGTTGAAATTGTTTCAAAGTTCTCTTAACTGCGCTTTGGATAAACTTTTTCTCATCAGAAAATTTCCTCACATGATAATAAAACACGTTTCATGTGAAATAATTTTTGGAAAATGTTCGTGAAATTGGCAATAAAGCAAGCCTGTTGGATGGTAAATGGTAATATTTTTCAATTTGGGTTCCGGGTTTGGTCCAAATTGTTTGGGATTCAGACCACTGTGCACCTAACTCAATATTTGAAGGTCACGTGCCATGAGATGTATTACCCTCTGGGGTAAGTGTAATTGATTCATGTACAATTCTACACATACCAGTGCTAAGTACCCTGGTTGTACCCCTATGTGTTTGTTGGGGTACAACGAGAGACAGCTAATGAATAAATTTGGACAAAGTTGATAATATACCTATTCTAAAAACATTATTATACTTAAGGCTTCAGGACAAATTATGAAGCGATAGGACCGAAAAATGAGTGATTCCTTATACCTAACGGACTACTCATGCACTTAGTACTAAAAAATGAAAATGTTATTTACTTCCCAAATCCAAAACAGTGTATAGTAGGAGCCTATTTTAATAACACATGTAAAAATTAGGGACAAACTTCTGTTGATCTCATAGTTCAGGAATGCGTTGATATTTTTGTTCGCGGATGCTAATAATTAGAAACAGAGATACCTACCTACTTTTAGTACAGATATTTATAGGTTTAAAAAAATCTCGAGGAAAGTTCATTTGCACAGTTGAGGGAAAGATAAGATATGCTGAGCAAAAGGTTTTTACTAAATATAACTTGACAAACTACATAAAAATAAAGTGACAAAAAATACCAGACGAAAACGTTTACATAGGACGATCGACGAGATTTTTTTACTTATATAGGATGCATAGGACCAACGGAAACTAATAGTTCTTTGAAGTGTACACCTCACAACTACAATAATTTATGAAAAAAAAAGTATCTTTTACGAAAACTCTTTCTTTTCTTTGAACTTGAATCTGAATCATACACGATAATGAGAGTATAATAAATAACAATGTCTGTTACCTTGGCAACAAAAATCTTCCATTGGTATCATTGTCACAGTATTTTAATATATAGTATAGTAATAGATTCCTAGTACTTTTTCAAACAAACTTCCGATTTTTTTTGGAAAAATACCCTCCACCAATATAGAAAGTCCCCGACGACTAAAATGATGCAAACTGACAGACGAGAACATTTTGCCAGATCGAAACAGAGACAATTCGCTCATTTGGCTCGCACGGTCGATAATTAATTTTACTTCATACGAAATATTGGTAATTAGGATTGACTTAACATGTTATTGCAGTCATTTATCTTCTCATTTTACTGATTATTTTGTAGATTTAATATTTGATTGGAAAAATATTATTCGATACAGAATATATATTTTTACTAGATACTACGCAATATTTTATTTTAAAAATTTGTTTGAAAGAATTTGTACTCATTTACAACATATATGCTGAACATAAAGAGAGCCCTCCTAAGATAGGATATCGGAAGTTAATTTTTAAATCCATTAAAACCTAATAAACTAACCTTTCCATTGTGAAGATCGCTTCGCAACAGAGGTGGAGTGAGGGTGGTTCCAACCACCCCCTGGCAAAATTATGTACGACGAACTGGGACCAATATATCAAGGGGAGGACGTGCCAGCCTAAGGAGACTTGGTATTAGGGTGGAATACTTAAGAACCAGGCGACACCCTATTAAGGAGCATATACAGAATTTTTTGGCGAGACATTTTAATTTTGTGCACTGAATGAGGTGAGGTGGCGTTTTTAAATTGGATAGGGTTAATTTAAATTTGCTTAAGGGTCTATTTTGGTTGTTATAACTTGGAATAAAAAATGTTTTCACTGAATTAAGAGAGGGTGAGTTTTTGTACAATAATCTTAGTGGGTTATAAAGTGAAAAGAATTATCATGGAAATATACTTAGTTTTATTTTAATTCTTTGGGGTTTTATATATAATTTTTAATCATCCGATTTAAATTTAAAATCTCTGAATAATCAAAAATGCATTTTTGTTGCAATATCACACATTAACTCGTTTCACAGTTTCAAAGTCAGATATGACTTATGAATATAAAAACGCAAAGAGTAAACACTCTTTATTTTTAACACTATAACTTTTTAGCTCTTTTTAATAAAACATTTACAAGAATGCAGCAAGCTGCACCCGATATAACTTGAAACGAGGCGTGAAACACGCGGTGTTCCGACGCATCCGGAATCATAATTCCAAAATAACCTACCCCCTCCGCTCGCTCCCACCCCTGCCTCTTTTTGGATAAACCGGAATCCCCTGTTAATTCCCAAGATAGACATAATTTGGAATTGGATCCATCTATCGTGTGGCTGCGCCAACCTCCGAACAAAAATAAGTTAGCGGCCGGCGTTGTACGCTCGATTTATGTGCCCGAAAACAAAGACTGCTTTATTATTCTGTACAAGCTTTTTGTCTTTTGAAACTGGTACACAAAAATTACTCTTGTGTTATTTATAGATCTCAAATATTTTAAGACTGTAATATCAAAATAGGTAATAAAAAGTTCTGTTTTGTATAAAAATTACGTTATAACGGTTTTTAATTTATTGACAACATTACACACAGATCTACATTTACTTCTAGACTTTTTAAATTAAGTATAAATTTGTATCAAATATTTTATTTAGTTCGAGTCAAAAGAATACCATACTACAAAAAAGATAACGATAATGGTGCAGATTACGTTTCGTCTGAGGCAGAAAATACATTCCAACCAAAATGAATAAAACGACTAGTCCGATACTAGTCATCAAACAATTTATTTTACGAGCGATCCTTACGCTTAACAGGTCATAAAACGAGTCATAAACACCGACTCGTCCATTCACAAAATACTCGACTCTATGTTTACTTACCATTTTAAATGCAAATACGATTACACAACGCTTGTATGACAGTTTCTGTTTGCAAAATAAAAACTTAAAGCAATTGTAAACCTTATCGCTGCGAATTTAAGATACAGAAAGGTCTGTAGCTACTTCTCCGCTATCTAGACTGACGTTACGCAGACAACGCGAAGATATAAAGTATACAGGCATTTTTTATTTCACCTTTGACACTTTAATCCAATTTGTTTCCTTATATCCCGCCCTTGGGATGGGGGAAGGAAATTTTGTCCAAATAATTGTTATTTGGAATTTTAAGTTCCCTACTTTTTTATTGGTAGGACCGTATTCTCAAAGGTGATATTGTTTATCAAAAAATTTAGACGTTTTTAATTTGTAGTAATATAAACAGTAGCTTTTGAATAGATTTCTTTGTGTTTACTATTGGAGACGGTAATAAAACTAACAACTTCCTCCTTTTAGACATTAAGGCTGGAACTATTGCTTAGTTGCACAACCAAACTACCGATAATGCCCCCATCTATCCTATAGATTACGCATTTTCGATATTCGCAAAGGAATCGAACATAGCTATACGAAAAGTTAACCCGTAAGTGGCCATGATGGCTTTGGAGGTCGGCCTAGCGATTCTTTTTATATCCAACTAAGAAAATTGGCTCATTAATCTTCAAGAAAAATGTCCAGCCACTATTCGGCCCATCTTATCAGAGCGCAGAATGAATGGAAGTGTGGAAGTAGATAGGTACCTTGACATTTTTTTATATTTATACTCCTGAATCTTATCGTTTTCTGATCAAAATATTACTTAATGCCTAAGTAACAATGCTTTATTTTATAAGAACGTAAGCAATAGAAAAAAGTAGGTAGATAAGTATGTATAGGCATGTCTCCAACTCACGCGGAATGCGAAGAATGAACAGTACTCGCAAGTAGGTTCATCAATTATTTATGTTCTGTACTGATAAAGCTCCGACATTTCAACTTATAAATCAATCCATTGGAATAAATTTTCTACCATGGCAACTTCGACGTAAACAACGTAGGTAGTAGTAAAGTAAGGTATATAGAGACATTTTTTCCAGACAAATAAAAAACGGACGAATGCAAAACGGGAGGGTAATTAAAAAGAAAAGAAGTTCTATTTTCTAGAAACAATCGCACGTCGCGCAGAAAGGAAGTCAGTGTCGCTAGGAACTGCGAGTTGAAAGTTCTGAACATAAATCCGAGGGAACGAGTTAACTGAAGTCCCCGCGAGTTGAACAAACTCGGCCAAGTAGCACGCACACATGCCACGCGTTTTTTATCCGAGTTCCTTTTAAGAGTTGGTGTAGGGGGTTTCAGTTCAGTTGTAGGTAATGATTTATATCTATTAAACGCTACTTCAATACAGGCTTCGCTCTCACGCGGTCTACAAAAGATGTCTGGTTTAATAAAAATTCGAATTAAACTTAGTCAAAACAAGTGACCACGATCAGCGCCTATACATAGCATTTATGTTCATAACTATAGGGCCAAGTCATAACTTCACGTTAAAGCATGCTAAAATAACTTGAATCAAATTGTAGCAGCATGTAAATAGGATGACAGAGCAAAGTGTCCGATGCATACGTCAGTGTATTTGCGACAAGCATAAACCACTCTGGAACGTCTCCATCCAACATGCTCCGTCCTTATCTTGCTTGTTATCATGACTTGGCGCTGAAAAAGACGGGGAACAGTAATTGTATGCGGTGTTGCCAGACTGAGGGCTTTCCCAGATTAGCTGCATGTTTGCTTATAAGTAATAATTACGTACGTGAAAATTTTAGCTATTATAATTTTGAGTTGATTCGAGTAAAGCATAAATATGCTGCTGACAACGTAAATATTTGCTTAATGTTTTTGTATATTAATTCAAATATAATTTTTCTATAAATTTTGAATGAATACGATCACCTTTTTTCTAATTTATTTCCTATAAAAACTTTAATAAAGATTTTTTTTTTTATGAAACTGTCTGTAACTATTGTACCAATGCAATGCCGCAAGTCTTAAACATGTAAGCACATTTTAAAGTCACCGCGAAAATAAAATAATTATTTCAAGCAGGGAAATCGAAAATAAAACCACTTATTTTTGATTGATGATTTGACGGTGTCTCTTAAACGATAAAGATTATCTGTACACGCATCTTCCTATAACAGTAAAAATGAAAATATAAGAATTATTGAGGTCAATATCTTGTATTATATCATTTCTGCCAATTGAAGTAAATTGAGACTTGGTAATCGATAAACTAAGTTACAGCTCACTAGAGCTGTGCAACGAGACATTTACAGAAAAATCGATGTTTAAAGCGATAGTCACGTATCGCTGAACCGCGTATTCGATCATTTCTGTTGTTTATTCAAAATTTATTCCACTGGGGATATAGGAATGAGTGGTGGGCTAGTAAGGCGATAAATCGTTGTGTCTCGACGTGTCGCGCGTCGGGTTAAAAGCTCGATAACCGAGCCCGAGACACACACCTACCCGCTTCAACAATAACCAGTCGTTTTGTTTTATTTCCAAGCGTTCCAACGGCCGCGATGCCCGCCAAGGATTTTATGCATAAAAATATCGATATATAATTGCTTCATTACGTCCCTGTGTTGCCGAGTAAAATATGTGGGAGTTATATACAGGTGGATTCCTATAATGGATATTGCATAATATTATGCAATTTTTTGGTAGTTATAAACACAATTAATTTATAAGTTTTTCCGTATCTAGGTCTATTTATTTGAAACAATCCCCCCTCCACGGAACGTTACATTAGGTACCTATTTTAATTACCACGTTTGCTAAAGAGTATTTATATTAGCAGGAGTGTCTTGCAGAAGCCATTGACAAACACAAATATACAAAAATATTATAATAGTAATAATGTTGCATAAATTTTTTTATGGAACCGCTAGTGAATGTGAGAGACACCTCATAATAAATTTTGGTAATTTTTTTATAGCACTTTTGTGAAGATCCTGTTAACCTATAAAACACAATAAATAAATATCTAAGGTACTATAATAGTCATTTTGTTTATGTTGATAAACTAATACACATACAAATAATACATATTATTATAACTATTAACATTAAGTAAGATACTTTTGTGTATGTGCCTACTGCTATAATTCTTTTTATGAGTCATTAGTAATCTTCTAATTATATCACGTCGTGTGTCTTTGCACACAACGCCGCTGTGTTTATCACAGACTTGGCAAAGTTCCTATGTCTATCTAATTATCTAGAAATTCTAGAATACCTAAGTACTACGTACCTTTATTGTACAGTATCTTTACGTTGACATGAAAGCTGATGGTGGTGATTACAATGGTTCGACAATTATTATAGAATTACGCGTAAAATATTTTTCTTAATTATTAACTATTTATATTTATATATATTTACCTACAAATAATACCTACTTATTTAACGACCATTATACCTACGTATAAATATAAGTAAAAGTTTTCAGGACATGTGTAATTAAGACAATACTAATAATTATATATACCATGACCTTCTTAGTTATGATTACAATTGTATATATCATAGCCATAATACCTAATCATAAATGCGCAGAATATTGCGCTTTTATTTCTTTCTTTGTATGTAATTTGTGTATACCCTTTTCCAGTGTCTTAGTTATTTATGAGTGATGTTAAGTATTAAGATACTTAACATCACTCATAAATAACATCTAAAATTAAATGGTTTTGTTAACTTATCCTGTTCTATTTACTGTCCTATGAAGTGAATCCACCTAAGTACATTACCTGACAGTGATATGTTATGCAGTTATAACATAGATTGAAGATTATAATTTTTGTTCGCCCACTAAATGTAATAAATGGTAATGAGACAAATTGTTTCATTGACAATAATTTTACTCTATTTATATCTACCTCAATATTAAATAGCCAAGTAGATAGTTAAGTTATAAACGACTTCCTAATGTAAAAATATATTATCAATTTTCAACATGAAAAAGACCAGAATAAAAAAATTGAGCTACTTAGTGTGAGCTACTAGACCAGCTAGCTAGCTACCAGAGTTCCGTATCATTATCTATATAACATTAGTTCAAGTTTCTACATCTACTTGTTATTAATATCGAGCAGACAACTACAAAAAAATACGTTTGATGTATGGAAGCCACCTTTAAATATATATTTTATTCTGTTTTTACTATTTGTTGCTATAGCGGCCACAGAAATTCACCAGGCGGCAAAATTTCAACTATCTAGCTATCATGGTTCATAAGATACAGCCACAGTGACAGAAAGACTAACGAACAGTAAAATCTTAGTAACAGGGTTCGGTTTTTACCCTTTAAAGCAAAGTAATTCTGATAATTATATTTCAAAATATATTATTTTACATTATTTCTTCAGAATTCGAGCGGCCTGTATATCTCTAAAGCGAGTTCTTGTGTCTGTCTGTTCCCGGTGTCGCTATCGTTGTATCGGCTCTGCCACAGGCTTTGCTTTATGGTGCCAGCATCGGTGTAATATTTCATGGGGATCGCACGCTGTGTATCATTCCGAACCACTTTTTAACTTTTCAAACCTACCCGAGTGTAATGAACGTGGACCGTTGATAAAAAATCGAATTCTCATTTTAAATTCGGAATGCTTTGTTTTATTTTAACGATCACAGAATAGATTTAGTCATTTACAGACACTGTATCTCAGATGAATCCGTAAAATGACTACTAGGTACTCATAAGCAAATCAATATTTACTTTCGATATTATAGGAGCTCGTCCACTTAATTAAATTTACTAAAATATTGCGGTCTGCTGGTGTTTAAATCATTGCATTATCCTGTTTCGCAGTAATAATAAAAATATGTATCGTGTCATGAAATACTAAAGTACGTTGCTTGAAGGCTTGAAATTAAGCGAGCGGCCGCGCCTGCGCCGCTTGTCAGTTATAATTGGCTGAACTTGTCGACCGACTCGTAGCCAGTTTTTTTATACTTTTTCTCCCTACGCCGACATTACTCTTCGTCTCCCGCGAGAGACGTAAATTGCGAACACAACCCGTGGAAACAAGCATTGATGTGACGTATGAATACGAGAACATGCCGGTGCTGTATTAAAATTTAAATTTAGAATGGAATTTCTAACCTCGCTATATGAAACACGATTTCGAATTAAGTTCTGACGAAGGTGACTTCTGTGTCGTTCTTGTTCTTTGGTTTATGGATGTTCATCTTATTTATATATTCAATTTATTTCACGTGTACCTACTGTTTCTATTATGCTAGTCACACCGTACATCAGCGTCACATGACCTTGTGCAGGTCAGAACACTTCTGATCAATGATCACAACAGTCATAATAATGCAAATTATGTCTATGAGCTTGAAGCAGTAACATGAATATTTTGGTACGTATATATTGTAGGAACATAATATTACCTCATTTGTCTTCTTTTACTAAAATGTCTTGTCGCTTGTTAGTTTACAAAATCTGGTGCAATTCTCAATTGTAGCGCGGGCGGCTTCGGTATTCTTTACATAATTCATACATAACCTGTTTAGCATATCGACTGAAGTGACATGTGTCGCATTTAGTATCGAACATGGTTTGTATTGTTAAGAATTCTATATGTTTTTGGCAATCATTTGTTTGATAAATTGCAATACTATGGAATTAGTTTGCTTGAGAAATTTAATAGTAAAATTAACTTTTGTTTTATTTTAGGATGCACGTTGAGTGCACGTCCCTTATGTGTATTATCGCTAAAGCTAAGTATTTATTGAATTTTATTGTTACTCCTGAAAGTTCTATGAAGCCTATGAAACTTAAGTACTTCACCTGAAACGGGTTGGTTAAATACCTAATAACTAATCGTAATGCCTTAAAAACAGAGTTACTAAATTTTAATCATCATCATAGACTGCATTCTTTATCCCAATGCTGCGTATAACCCTTATTTATATATTTTAGTAAATTTTATCAATAGTTTCAAACATTAGAACTTACTTTATACTGCTTATAAAAATTCTCCTTGGATACAAGATAGATATTATAATGACACAAATATTTTCACACAGGCTGTGCTTTGTCAACGCATACCTACTCTTATCGTAATAACACTGCTGACATTTTGAACTTTGACTGATTTGCGCTTTGATAATACCTCCAATTTAACAAGGTCCATCTATTCGCTCTTTGTGTTTCACTATAGAAAAGTTTATGCTCTCTACCAAATATAGCAGAAGTAACAACTTGCAGCTAGGTATTAATAATATATAAAAATATATTGATGTCATCCTATCGTAAGTCTATTTAACCTGAGCTTTATAGCTTATGTAAAAGTTTTAATGATGTGTTAGGTTATGTTGCACGGTTCTAGATATAATGGTCATCGGTATATATGTGATAGATCAAAATGCAGTGTGACTGACATATCTCAACTGACATTTTATTGTTTAGTTAATTGTCGATGATTTATATATTATATTATATTGTTTATGTTATAATTTTAGAAACTTATCTGTGTATTGTGTAATAATGTATATAGTCATTATTGACAGTTAATACATGAAATATAATATCGGTCTCGCTTTGATGTACAATGAAGAAATAATTTATTACTATAAATAAAACTTCTACTTGTAGTAATGTTTAAGTACTAGAAGTTTTACTTGACAAAAAACAGGTTATACTACTTAAGTAGCTCCAGCAGCCGATGTGCATGCATATTGAGATAAACTTATGAGAAAATAAATGCTGGTAAGTATCATTAAGAAGAAAAATTTACTAATTTACTAACTAACGGCTATATAAGTAGCAATTCATAACATATACATAAATAACATTATAGTCAGCAATAAAAACATATCTAATGTATCCGCATTGAGCGTCGTAACTCAGCACAGGTCTATTATGTATCTAACGCCAACAATTAGTGTATTTAAGCGGAAACAAATTAATGGCAAATCTAAAATCAATGGTACAGAATAACAGCTCAATTTGATACATAGTTTTGTATAAATTAATTGAGATTCTAATGTACCGATAACTGTTCAACCATTGCATATAATTATCGCATGTCTAATTGCCGTGGAATACCTCAAACATAATTTATTTACAGCCATCATTATTATTGTCTAATGATTTATTTTAATTAGGTGTTTATTTGTAGATAATTAACATTTTATTGCGCAAATATCTGCCAAGTTATTAGTTTAATTAGCAAGATTTGACTTGTGCTGTAACTCTGAGTTAATTAAAGGTATGAGCACATCTATTTCACTGCAGTGTAACGGCGCTCGCGTGCTTTTCAAATAAAATTATTTGAAACACTTGCATACGCTGAATTTTAGTGAGTGAAATATGCCAAATGCTTTTTCATTAGGAAATATTTTGTCGCGAGGTATTTCTGTGCGGCCGCCCGTGACTTTCGAATTCTCGTAAGTTAGGTAAATGCAAAAGATCCAATTTAAATTCAACAAAAAACGGTATCTTCGGCTTTCTCCGATCAGTCACGCTTCCCTACAATAAATCTCGTCAGATACCCGCCCTAGTGCCGCATAAATAAGGTGGATCTTGTTAAAACTTGCGGGGTAAAAAAACTCTTACGTTTTCCGCCATTTTAAGACGCTCCCTCTAAGGAGGCTATCATAAATATGCAGATATGCCCTCACCTGGGTTAAATCCACCAAATTTACCGCAGCCAATTTATCGTGAGCAATAGAAATATTGTAAATAGGTTTAACATCCCGCGTGTTTAAATTTCGTCGCGTGCTTTTGCATAAGCAGCACCTCTATTCGTTCGCTTTTTCCGCATGTGTACGCAGATCCTTATGATATTTATCGATTTCCATTAATGAAGTATTTTTTACGCGTTAAGAAAATACTTTTTATTTACATAAACTTAAATAATATTATAAAATATAATAACTAAAACTAAATTAAAATCTAAACTAAACTAAAAATCAATCTAAGAGGCCTATTGATGTAGAGGGAAAGGTGCCCTGATTGCTGGCAGCATTGCCACGTTGAATGGCAATGCTCAAGTTTTGGCCGAAATAAATGCCAGCACTCTGTACACCTGACGCCTCCACCAAACGCTTTGCCAGGTCTTTATAAAAAGACATGGCGGATGGCCCCCACGAACCTAGTGTCTCCACTCCAAACGGCACAAATATATAAGTCCTATCTAGACCCATATACTGAAGTTCATTTTTGCCAAAAAAATAATTTCTTAAATTTTATAAATATTACGAAATAATTTATGGTTCAGTGACCGTTAATATCAATGGTATAATCAAAACAATGTCTGCACTATCTTTGTTATATACTAACGTACGATACTCAAACAAAATATAAATATTTAGGAGTACAGAACCCTTCTTTAATTTATCAGAACAAACGTATCTAATGCTAGCCAGCATACACGCTACATGTCATAAAGAGTTTATACTCAACTCAGCGAGTTTCACAACTCCCAAAACGCAGGTGTTAAAACCGTATTATACCAAACAAACAAGAGTTAAGCTTCGGCATTTCGGCAGACCATAGCTCGGTTAAAATGGTCGAAGATTAGCCAAAGGACTTGGCAATATTAATGCTGCGGGCTAAATATCAAATGCTGTAAACCTACGTCATCATTACACAGTAATTGGGTTCTAAAATTTGCATAACAGTGTAGCTGTAATACTTGTAATGGTGCCACTTTTAGATGACAGCAAATCGGTGTTAATGAGGATTGGTTTAATGGAATTGGAATTGAAAATTGGAGATTATGAAATTAACAGGTAAAACCAATTGATTTTTACAATGATTAATTCTATTGATAGTGGTGGCAAGAAATTTGTTAACTCAGAATTTTACTTTCGATTATCTTGTTTATCTATACTCCTAAGAAGAGGCCAGTTGAGTTTAGTTAGTTCTGTTGTTTAAATATTTTATATTAAATTGTGTCTTTTTATGTGTGTGTGAGAGAAAGAGAGAAATATGTCTAAACTATTTCGACATACATTTTATCCAAAACGATTAAATGGTTTAGTTAATAAATTAAATAACCTAAAATATAACTGTACAATATGTATACGTGAATGCCTGACGTCAGTTGAAGCCAGTATTTAAACTTGTTTATTTCTAGAACAGAATTTATAATACATGTTTTATTTCTTTAAAACTAAATTGTGTTTGTAAAGAATAAAGATATTGTCCGTTTCAATGTAGCGCCATATTTGTTTGTGAGAGATAGCGCAGCGTGCCAAGTTTTATACTCAAAAGTTAATCAATAACGTGAAGAGATATTTGAACGTGCAAGTGTTATTATAACAAATTTTTGCACGCAACAATAATTGCTACAAAAAGAATCTATAAATTATTGCTGTACACAAGCAAAAATATACAGAAATATTAATTAGTAGGAAGGTTATAAGGAATTATTAAAACTATTGATATAATAAAAAGTCTGGCTGTTTGAAATAGCGAGTGTTAATAATTGCAATATCTAAAACATGGTAATAGATGATCACCCATTTATTACTTTACTGCTTATGCGGCTACTTCAGTGTTTTAATATTCATTTGATATTATTAGGCAGTTATATTTTATTAACTCCAAAAATGTTTTGAATTTGTCGCGTTAATTGAACAAAGTTGACGTCATTATTTTTATGACACTTGAGAGACAATTTTCAACTTTTTCCGACTCCCGTGATCAGGAGAGCGATGATAAATAACCCCAAAAATAAATTGCGGAACGTGTCTCGCCTTAAAATAGGCGAATTACGTTTTTGAATTTATAGTCTGTGCCCGTAAACGGCTCCGAACTCCGTGACGTAGATTACCTTGTTTATCCCTTGATAATGCTGCTTGCAAACTTTGACAATTTTAGTGACGTAGCTATCCCGGTCCGGTCTGCGTTTTCGTTAATTCTGCGTACGGCGGGCCCGCTCGAATTTGCATTTTGCACGCGTGATAAGTGGGCCGGATTACACGGGATTCCCACCAACAGCCTCTGTTTGCTCTGAAATAAAGGGCTGTTAAACTTTTTTCATGGTAATTTGGGTCACCTTTAGAAGAAACGATCGCTGTAAATTTGTTTAAGTAGGCTTAGGTCCGGCCCGTTTGTTTAAATTAGAATGAAACATGCATTAAGCTAATTTGATTAATTTGTATATTTATTTTATTACCGTGATATAAAATAAAAGTTTGTTAAAGAAATACGTTTTAAAACTGTTACCTAAATAATGTCCAGTCCGGAACTTTGTCGGAAGTCGGTGGTATTTTTCCATGGCGTGATTAATGAAAGCCACCACATAGCAGTCCCGGCTGACTTCCAAAATTTTCACGGTAAATCTTCCTTTTCGTTGCGCTTCTTTTGCTCGGGGAAGACTTGGCACCGTATATTATCTCTGTAATGCAAGCGTTGCGCTGTAGCTCGGTAAATACCGACCATACACTATTCTTAAAGAGTCAAGGAAGTATTGTGGAAGGCATCTATTTTGTTAAAACCTTGCTGCCTTAATTATGCTCGTATGTCTAACTATACGTTTCGAATGTTTCACATTGAGTTTCTGTCTACTTTTAATTATCGAGACATATAACTATTCTAATTTTATTAACATTAGTTTATTCATGAATTTAGTAGACCAATATTACAAGCAATAAAGTGTCAAGCGTCAAGGCAGTGAAATAAAAACATGCTCATAAATAACGTGCAGATAAAAAAGCGTAAATTTTCCTACATTGTTTAAGAAAATTTGTGGTTTAGTATAACTATTGCAGTTGCGTTTATTCATCAGTAAACAATTTAGAATTCATAAGTACGATCTGAACGTTTAACTTTTACAATATCGCACCATCCGAGTAAGTTTCTTGAGAGTTTAATCTGAAATCTTCGACTGTATTGCATCTGATAATATGATGCACTTATGCTATGCAAGTTAAACAAAAATCTAGCTGATATTATAATAGCATTTTGTTAAACTGTTCACTAAAAAAATTACATGGAACTGTGTAACCAATGTATTATGTAGTTGATTTCTATATTTTTTTTAAGTATTCCATTATAGATATATAAAAAAAAACGATATTATCAAATTAATAAATTAATATTACCTTTATAATTAACAGCTGAAGGAAATAATATTCAACAGTTTTTATTTATATTATTCATCAGGTAACGCCTGACTTTTTTCCTCTAAGTCAAATCAGTAAACAGTTTGCCTTAATGTAAGCACCGCTAACGAAGTGTTGGGTCTATACCCAATATAATATAATTTTGTTTTAATTTCTAATAGGTTAAAACTATATATGAGAAATTAAAATAAAATTATTTTTGTTACTTATGCACTTGGTAGTTATTCAGTTTTTTATTAAAATATCGCATACATTTGTTCAATACATAGTACCTAACCTTGCGATTAAAAAATCTACTCGCAACTGTGGCGTCACATTGGTGGGCACAGTATATCTCGACACAAAAAAACTATATGTAAGTGCTTAGTGATTTTTTACTAACAAATATTTTACGAAACAAATTTTTACACAAATATTCTCTAGTCTTGATACTTATTTAGGTAGATTATTTATTTCTGGCGCATGCGCCGTCGGCTGGTAGACTCCGTCGGAACAGGCCGGTTTTATTTTATTTATATATTAGCGACCAACTGAAGCTTTGTGATGTGTTAAGTAATAAAAATAATTCTACCTATAAATACTGCGTAAATTCACATGTATGCTCGCACGGAAAAAGTAAAAAATATTCTATGGTTATTAAAATTTATATTGTGGTATTTTATGTGAGAATTTGTGATATTTCCATACAAAAAAAAACAATCTTAACTCTAGTACATACTAGAGTTGGACAAAATCCGAGTACAAAGGTAAATTAATGAGCAAATAATTGTTATTAAGTAAATCTAGTTGGAATGTAGTTGGACATAGCAGTGTAGGTAAATGATGTCTTAGATAAATATATAAAAATGCAAACGTTACGACGATATTTTGTCTCGAAAAAATATTATAAAAATAGCTTTACCAAGGATTCAAAAATAAATATGTAATAAGCCAAAACCACCTGAAATTAGTTGTAGACACTACGACACCGCGTCCTTTTGACATCTCAATATTCCAACACAAAATACGGTCAAAAACATGGAAATCACAACGGAAAACTTTTAAACGCACGGTAATGCACTGATTTAACTCAAATTAATCGGTTAGAAACTTAGAAAACAATAGAAAAACACACAAAAACAGTGTGAAAACATGATGTTGATGTGCGCATTAGTTGAGACAGAGGGCGCTGTGCTTGCATCATTCAATATGGCGATGGTGAGCCGCGTTGTGATTGGTCATTCGAGGGAGTGCCGTGAAGTTGGCTCCAGTGAGCGAGCGAGGAGGATTTATGTAATGTTTTGGCGTCGATGAAAGACGGAGAATGTGTCTGAACGGGAGTAGTTTGTATGCTGTCGGCGTTTGGGACCGGTTTGTCAGAGGCGTTTACTGAGCTTGCGTATGTGCCTGCTATGTGCCGGCTGGGTAGGGCGCAGCGTGCTACTTGCTGGATTCGAGATTTGAACTAGATTTGCAGACATAAATAGAGTTTATAAATATACAATGATTTATTATTTATTCATGAAAATAGTTATTAGTTCATATATATTTAAATAAGTATTTTTGTTTTTTAGTAAAGTAAAGCTGCGATAGTCATTTTTATACTTACAAATTTCTTTTTTTTTCAGGTAATTATATTAGCAGCTTTATACAGCCATACATAAGCTGAGCTAAGAGTAAGTATTTTGAAAACATGAGCAAACAGTGGGATACAATAAACAATGTTAAGGTGAAATGAGTTGTATGGCTACAATGCAAGGATTAGTTTAAAATAATATGATTGTCAACAGCTGCATGACCCTGCCTTCCTAGGGTGACACCACAGATTATACAGTAGTAATAAAACATATGATTTTCAACTCATAACTGAAGATTATAATGATGTTTTTATAAAAACCTATTCTGGCGTTGTTTTAGTAAATATCTACGATAGCTAGAAATAAATTAAAATAATTCTGTTGCCAAACAATTTTAAAAAATTGCATTATCATAAGGTGACCTTTTTTTGGCTAGGGCAAGAGTCTTTATTAATATTTACATAATGACTAACCACAACAACACAAAAAAATATAACAGAAAAATTACCCATAGACCACATAATAGGTGAACTTGATTTCAAAGTATCTCTAGGAATGCGAAGAACAAAAAATATTCTTAACATAAGAAAATATGAGTAACTGAGATGTTCTAAATTTGACAATAGGTAATTTTTTATGGATATTAAAGCTTCGAAGTCTTCTAATATTCATAATCGACAGATTACGATGATTGATTTTGCGTTAAGAAGATCGAATAAAAATGTATAATGGTGCAGTGTTGTACGAGTAGTTTATATAAACTAACTAAAAATAATATAAGTTATTATTTTTAGTTAGTTTATGCACAACCTTAACATTAGGTAGTTAATATTTATAATTACTGTCAGTTAGCAGAGCTCACATAAGGCTGGCCTCATTATCTCATTGAATAAGCAAAGCTAAGCTGCTGAGCCAAATAGAGGCCAGCATTTTGTTTTTCTCAACAAAAGACCACAATTTTAAATATTTTATAAATCTCGATGGTCCATATCAACCATAAAGAAATATTAAATGATTTAAGAAAATTAGCGATCCAATTAAAATTTAGTCTTTTATTTTTATCACATTAAACGACATTTCACACTATGTTCTATGCAATCAGATCCCTGTAATGAAAAAGTAGTTAGTAAATTACCATAACGTGCAAAATAATTCTGAAAACCGAAAGAAACATTTTTAGAGCAAAAAATTACATGTCCCGCTGATGAGTGTAAAGGCTTAGATAAATTCATTTTCTCATGTAACTAGCAATAAATATGGTAATTCAACACTATAACGCCCTTATGTCGCCTACCATCGAAAGAGCGAAAAAGATATCGCAAATTGCACTGCGCAGTACTCTTTTCAGTCATACAGCCTTCAGTGAGCATCGTTGCAAAGTGTTCTTTCGTATCTCGACGCATGGTCGTAACTTTTCCCATCGGATTTATTGAGTTACGTCGTTTCGGCTTCGGTGTGTAGTTTTATCGACCTACGGCTACTACTAACCTAATAAATTTCGGTGTTTCGCTCAGTGAATCCGCTCGCTGAACGAATGCATCGTCCCAGATACGAATGCGGGATTTGACTGCGTATAGATTTATAACTGCTGAAAGCCATTGTGGATATTTGTCTATGCGGAAGTATAGTGCTGATAAGGAGTTATGAATCGTTCGTTTTGCTTATTTTACATATTTGGTCACACGACGATACCGGTTGAGTAATAGAGCCGAGTTTGAATCACGAAACTTTCTAAATTATTAAACGGAGCCTCTAAACTATTAACCAGTACATGTACCTATGCAAAATCATTCCATTAGAGTTTAATCAGAGATTTTATAGTTATCAGAGAATAAACAACTCAGTGACGATATAAAGTGGGTAAAAGATGATAAACATCGGGCATTTCAATAAGACTCGAGAGAACGAGCTCGCTCTCGCAATGGGTCTCTTAATTAACAAAATACAATTAAAATATAAATCTCGCGTACGACTTCATCTGCAAAATGAAAACAATCAAAACCAATATTTAATTGATGGGCAAACCTTAATTAACTTGTAGTTCTGCGGCGGTCCCAAAGCTCCTCGGTTAAAAGAAGCCATCTGCATTTCGGTATTCAAATTATTCTCTAAACGTGTTCTCCGTTCTAACATGGAGGCCGTTAGTGGAATCATTTCATCGCATTCACTCCTGCGCATGTCAGCTGCGAAAGAACGGCACAACCCTTTTAGACTCGACCGAACCAATATGCCATATCTCATATGGACCCACAATAAAACCGAACAAAAAACTCACGTCACAAAAGTTTGCCTAAACTAACCTCGTTAAGAGATATCTGGATAAAAGAATACCGTTTTTCAGTATCATCACGATTGTGACGAGGATCGGATAGCTCGATCCGTGTCGCGACTGCAACTAAGAGTACAAAAATATTTCTAAATAATAATTGTTATCTCGCAGTTACGGTTTATTGCGCAAGTGCAGAGAAAGTCGGTTTTGTTGCATCGGCCTAACAAATAACAAAGTTTTTTTAAGTTATTGTCCTGGAGAAAGTCGTTCGCTATTGTCGGGCTTAAAAAAGCTTTATACCTGCAAATGCCAAGCGGTAAACGGCGGAGCATTTTAGTATCCCAAAAGTCCCGTTATAGATCGCGTGTGTGAAGTTAAAAAGTGTAGTGACGTAATACATAGGTGAAACGAGAGACGCCCAAACGTTTTAAACCAGGTATTCGTTTATCATGTCTAATGCTACATCAGATTAAAGTCGGTGACATGGGCGTGATGAAATGGAATTTTCTCCGAAAAAAGTAATTGAGCCTGACACGTTTGAAAATTTAATCTCACGGTCATGTTGTTATACTCCATATACAGTGTTTGCGAAAATTAACGTAGCAGCTTTTTTAGGCAATTTGTTTTAGCCAATTTATGTGACACCGTGTTGTAGGACAAAGCTGTAAATTATTCATGTTCAAATTCATTGTGCCTCCAACAATGTTAATTAAAGTTTCGTGAATTTATGTGTGTACGTAACCTAAAATTAATATATAAAGCTCGACTTCAATATATATACCGTACAAATTATTAAAAAATATAGATGCTAAATAATTTTTAAACGGTTATCTCAAATAGACCTTTGGCATACAATATAACTGGTCATAGAACCTACAAGAACTTCGTAGGTGTTTCCACAACCAACAAAACAAACAGAGGTCCTGCGGTCTCATATCTGGGCAAGACAATGCGTCTCTAGTGGTTTGCAAGAACAACAACAGAACATGTTGGATGTCTACGCACAGACAAAGACTCTTAATTAAACTAGCTGAGCGGGGCGAGCGAAACGTAAGCATTTAATTTATATGCCTGCAGTAAACTCCGCGGCCGCTTCTGTGCTGATGCAAGGTTATAAGCGGAGCGTGAAATATTTATTTAAGAGGCACGATTTTATGACTTACCTTACTGTCAATATCAATTCGTTTTAAACATTCTGACATAGTTTCCGTTTGTTATACTCTGACAGACAAACAGCGTATGCAAGTTACTTATTACGTATGTTATATTATATTATCCCATAATATCACTGAGTAGAAAATCCCACCCTATGATCATCAAAACTTTACGCGACAGCTTAACGATCGATGATTGGTAAGAAATATCTTTGTTAGTTTTGCTCTACGAATAGCTATACCATATTTGAGATATCGTAGGTTTTTCTACTAACTTCTTGCTGCATATTATAACACTATCAAGGTCACCGTAATTATCTAGAACAATTTTGAAAAGTCAAAGCTGTTTTGATACTTAGTATCTCACTTTATACTATTATAAACTATTATAACTTGACGCAATAATATTATAAAGGCGGTAGTATGTATGTGTGTGTATGTTTGTTACTCTTTCTTGCTCGAGCAGCTGAATGTATGCGGATGACATTTGGTGCGGTAGAAATCTAAATTATTATAAATTGTTGCAAACTTGTGTCTAAACTGTTAGACATTTTAGGTAATTGTGGACAAAAAACTACTCAGTGAAAGTTTTGCAAACACAGTTTATACCACACACACAATAATCCCTATTGCAGTTTATTAACAGAGCGAAGAAAGAACTTAGTGTATGTATTTGGATTTTGAAAATGTTTTGTTCATCGTTAGTTTAGATTTTTGTATTTCTCCGAATATGGAGGAAGTTAGCTCCGGCACCTTTAACTACGATTTCGATAATGTTTAGTACATTCATGCAGAATACTTAATAATATAATTAAGATTCCTAACTATGAAAATATAGGTGAAGTTGTCGTTGTTTTTATAAAGTCGAATGAAATAATATCGTTGTGCGAGTTTAAATAATGTTCTATATAACTACATTCTTCAATTACTTTTTGGGTAAGGTTTGGAAGTTTTGAAATACATAGTTTCCATGCATTACCTAATCTACACTTTCGTAGACCGACTACGCGTCGTAGCAGTTTCGTAGCTTTGGAATTGACTAGTTTTAAAACAATGAATTTGAAATAATTGACATTAAATATTTGTATTTTCATATCAACTGTTGAAATAATATTTTTTAATCTCTTGCAGTTTATATTAAGACCACATGAGTTTCCTTGTATATCCGTTGAAAAACTCGCCTTTGTCTAGCACAAGATTAGAATAAAGTATTTTAATTACGAGTTACTCTTACCATTGACTTTACTGTAAAGTACGTAAATTATAAAAAAAATTAATGTCTTTGCGTCTTCAGTTAATAAATCAGTAAATACGAGTATTATACATAATGTATTTGGATCCATATTACAAATTCGACTCACAAAAAATAACCTATATACTATAACTCGAGTTATTTCATACCATTCTGTTTACGTATGTTAATGTTATAGACAAGGTTTATATTAAGGCTTTGAATGGCCTCTATATTTTTTTAGTTAAATAAACTAATATAACTTTGTATACCAAATGTGCTATTTATAACTGATATATGGACTAAGGAACTTCTTTTCTTATTATATTTTATGTGATACATTTTAGTGCTCTATTTTAAGATAATAATTTTATTAATATTGTACTTTTTGTTATACAATACTTTAATAAACTTAATTGATATCAAATTTTACGTTATGTATACGACCCAAATGCAGACGTAGAGTTTCAGATACAATTGTTATCCTCAAAGGAAACCCATAGTTGTGACCACTACGATTCCTGCAAGTTAAGCGTCTTGATTTCTCTAAAGTGCAATTTGAAAGCATATTATACTCGTAAACATTTTGGCTCGTGCAAACGTCTTGTGGGATACATATATTATATACATTTGATTAAAAAATAGATTATAGGTGTATAAAATACTATATATTAGGTATACCTACTGTTTCAAAATTATGATTACGCATTTGTTCGTAATTATTGTATATCTGTTTAGTCATATTGTGTGGATCTAAATATGTGAACGTTGTTAATGTTATTGTTTGTCCTAATAGGTATGTAAATCTTCTCATTCTCATAAAAAATACATAATGTGACAACTTTTAAAGTTAAGCAAAAACAAAAATTGTAACAGTTCTAAAATCTACGTTAGTAAATCTGCTAAATTTTATAAAATATATACCTTTATAACATACATCGAGTATCCAATGTTCTAAAAGAAAAAAACTACAACTCGAACATAATATTTTTAGTATGTAACAAAATCAATAAGCACCTAAATCACATGTACACAGAACTGAAATTGTAACGAAATGCTTCCAATATAATACCGGCTTTAGACATATTTGAATATCTCTGGGAGGATCGACCAGGGGCCATTGTTGGTGTCTCCCGGTATGGAGTTAATTAAAGTGGCTTCTGAAGATCTACAGGTATTTAGAAGATGGCCCGAATAGGCGAGATTATTGGAGCTTGGAAGGTGTTGAATACTGAATTGGAGGGTCTATAAGGAGTTTATTAGCTTACTTTGTTATTATGTTCTTGGAAAATTTAAAATAGGTTGGTTCATGTCTGCTTTGCGCGTAAGGATGGTATGATTTTTGCTCTGTGAAAAATATGGATACCGATTTTTTAAATTATTATATATATATATATAAATTATTAATATTAACAATTAAACATTTGTCATTTGACTTCCGAAAACCTTTAAATATTGATAGTAATTATTAAGCTTATATATAATTTTTGTTCTTAAAAATGCGTAAAACTTTAATTTTTTGGCTATTTTTCGCTCCATTTTATTTATAGAGTTAGAATAAAGAGGTACACCTTTAACTAATTGTATCAAATTCAAACGTCTTAAATATAACTCGAAACAAATCAAAACATTTGGCTCAAGTACACTCATCAGGTTTAAAAACTTTGTCTCCGAGCTCATAACTTTGCTCTTTAACTAGAATGTATATTTCAAAAGGCACAACAGTATCTCTGTCGTCACCACCACGAAGTTGGTTCCCAAATGGGACATCGATCCTGGGATAGTTCACCGTCTGGCTACATGCCACATCCACCCCGCTTAAAGAACTTTTAAATGCTAATTTAGAATCATTTAAAAATAGTTTTAGTGTCAGTTGTTTATATTTAATGGTATTTAGAAACCCGGTTTTGTCTTTAAGAGGTCAATAAGTAAATAATTAATATATATACTTCTAAATGTCTCCCGCAGCGTACCACGCGACATCAAATAGAATATAAAGAATTTTCAAACTCCATTTAAACCCTCTCCTTCCTCAAGCATTGAGTTTCGAAATATTTTTTAGTACATCCCTACACTCTATAACGAATACACTTAAAATTTAATGTCTCTAGGTTCATTAGTTTAGACTCTACGTTGATTGTGACTATTTGTGACCTGTCAGTCATACTCTTTTACATGTATATACCTACTTATTGAAATAGTCATCGACATCTTTATTATATATAAAGTATATAATTATAACTGCTTGACAGTTAAAATTATATACTTGCTTATACTAGCCTGCCTTGTTTGACTACCCAGTGCATAGGGTTCTGGATCTACAATAAAAATTAAAATAGGTTCATTCAGGTAACTTTAACGACGGTTTTGACCGAAACAATGATTATTTTTTTAAAGTTTTTATATTTATTTCTATTTTTTTCCTCCAATTGTCTAATATAAATACTAATGTTTCCAAATACAACTTAAACTTTTTAATTTAGATCTTAAAAAATTAAAAAAACATATAAAGTTAAAAGATGCACTACAGAATATAACATGCAGCTTGCTAACTTTAGTTTAATAGACGTACCAAACGGTACCCTCACCTTTAAGCTAGTGCTCCAAATCCGCATACTGCATAGAAAGCACAAAATAACTAAATTGGAACCCTTTCGGATCGGACGGTTTTCCCGACGTAACTGTACTATACATTACAACGTGACTAGATAAAGTCGTTTCGACCAGATAGCATCTGTCCGAGTGCCTTTTATGGTACAACTAACGATACGTTACATACATTTTTATAATGAAGTCCTTTGATGTGTATAAGTTATACAATTTGTGAGCTATGGGTGGTCCTTGTGGTACTCGAATATCTATGAAGCCTTTACTTTATTTCTTGAATGAAATAAAAAGAAATTAACATTCGTAATTAGTAAACGTGGACACATCGAAAAACACAAAGTTTTGCAAGGCTAATAATATGCAGCCGGTCTAACGCTTTCCTGTTTTCACCACCACAAAAAATATTAATTTATTCTTAAAGTAAGTAAGTGTTAAAGTTGTCATTGAAATAAGAAGTTATTTTAAAAGTGGTATGCCATAGGTGGAGAAGGGCAGATGCACTTGCGAAATAAAAAAGGAGTTGCAAAAGTCGACATGGCTCTTGATTAATACTTTAAAGGAAACTTGCGCGGCGGCCGCACTAGGCAGCAAGCAGTCGGCAAGTATTTTATACAGATATGCACATATGAAATATTCGTGTAACGATGGCGAAAAAGCTATTTAATTTACTCCTTTATATTACGTGTAATCCAATCTTGCATTAACCATCTTCAAAATTGGAGAAGGTTGTTTTTATGTACTCATTCATGTCTATGATCTCAGTGTGTCTTTTACATATAGGAAAAATATTGGTTTTCTATGAAAGAGTAGGTATACTTTTTAGTTCGTCCTTTATTCGTTTCATTATATACCTAATTTTTTGAAACAGTTTGATCGGTAATCTAAATTGTTGTAGTTGAGTTTTGTTGCGACACAATTCATTCACTTACTTCGTTCAACAAAATGAACCAAAGAACACTCAAATGTATTTATGTAATAATTTGGTATCAATCCTAGCTGCTACTTTTTAGAAAATAACAAGCCACATTTAACTTACATCTCTTCATAAAAGCACTTTGTACCATAATTCTACTACCGCATCTGTTCTGAAATCTGATTGAAAGAAACTGTCAATGTGATAAGATCTTGTACAAAAAATAAAACAAAGCCGCATTTATGTAACAAAGTCGTTAATACAATCCATTTAAACCAGGTGTCGATATGATCGGACCAAAGAAATACTCCAGTTTTACATATAACAGAGGTAAAAGTAAGATACTCTCAGGAGTTGCCGCATAAATTGGCTCGTTCGTGATGCAGTACCTCGTTGAATATGTATAGGTACGCTCCCTTCCTTACTTCTCATTTTACTAATAGATTTCTCTTTGATTAAATTTGTATACGTTTTATTCATACGGCCGAGACCACTATTGTTAGCTGCCGGTCCATTTAAATCAATAGTTACGACCGCGAGTATCATGAGAGCGCCTTTTGTTTTTGCACGCGAAAAATTAGCAACTGAATAGCTCCTTCCACCTATCCATTATTTAAAAAACACTATAAATATGAATCATCACTTTATGAAAGAAACTGAATTTATAGCCACAATAAATGTTTCGCAATTCTCAGTTTCGAATTGATCGAGTATCGACGATGAAAACAAAACCTTGATAAATGTTAAAAGTGAAACAATGCAAGGTCAACATTTGCCCGAGAGAAGGAATATACCGATTATTTACGATATCAAGCTGGACGTTTTGAAAATCTCTTCGTGCCTTGGGAATGGCTGTAGAAGTAATTTAATAAAACTCTCTTATACATCATTACAGATTAAATACAAGTACGGTTGTCGATAAGTAAAAGATGTAAGTGTCACGTTTAAATTATTCTTGCTTTGAAATCATATTACGGCCAGTAACCCTTTGGCATTTGACGCCGAATCCAGTGGACGTATATCGAGGTATCAGATATTTATAATGGCTTTATTAAGACAAGCCATCCGCTCAGAGCTCACGCCCGCTTATTATTATAATATAGACGTCTGCCCAAAGCTTTTGAATGAAGTCATCACTGTAATATTTAGGTATAGTTTTTATCGACTTACGATTTCTTTCAATGTGTTAAATATTTTAGTAGTTTTTTAACAACCACTGATTACTTTGAATTTAATAAAATTGAGTTAATAAAGAATTTTGCTGTTGTTAATTCATTAAAACACTCACTGTGGTAAATCAGGTTCAAAGTTTGTAATGCAAAAATGCAGGCGGAGATTCCGTGACGAGAAGCCATGGCGGTGCCATGTTTATAATGTGTTTATACTTTTTGCCTGCCCTGTCTATATGGTGAGCATGACTCTTCTAGCCGTATACTGAGCTAAAATTAAAATATAAATAGCCAGACTCTCATTTATAACTCGACCTCGCTTCAAAATCTGGAAGTAATGATCCTGACACTACTGGTAAAAAACATCCTTGGAATAATATTTCAACTTAATTAACTGTACTCAAAGCTGCATGTTACGCAACTTACTGAAAGAGAAAGAGCCACTAATCTCTTAAATGGTTATATTTACGGTCGCTTTACCTCATTGGAGACATTAAAAGTTTTCAAGCAATAACTGCGGAAAGTCTGCGCTCATTGTTCATTCAGAGTGCGTATATTGGAGTTAAAATTTGTAGGCGCACCGCTGAAAAAGTGTCAATTCATCATAGCAAAGCCCCGAGCTCTAGACCGAAGTCCCCCACATAAATCTCACTTCCATACTTTCGCGTGGGGAAAACGACTGCTTTATGAGATCCTTAAGGCTGTATGGATTTGGAAAAATATTTCCTCTGCGTGCTTGCCCCCGACAAATGAAGGAGCATTGGGCACATTAGAATGTGTGAAAGGGCCTATACTGGTTTTATTGTTATGCGAAGCAATTCGTTTAAAAGCTAGTGCGTTACGGTAGTACATACGAAGTGCCTATTTGCTAATATTTATTAACCCCACAGTACCTTTGAGGGTTTCTTTACGAGAAAAAAGTGATTTGCTGTTTATGAGAGTGCGTGCTTACCGCTTAAATAACTCACTGCTCTTTCTTAAAGTGGGATAGGAAAGCTTTTGATAGTTAACATAGTCAGAAGCTCTTATGAAATGTCATTGGGTCTATTTTCGGTCAGGACGTGCTTCTCTGATGTTTGGAAACCTTCTGTGATCTTAATTTATGGATGTCGCGGTGTTTATTTAAAACAAATCCTCTTCACGGCTTGTTTATTTGAAAAGCGATTTTAATTTGAGAATTGTGGTTTGTTGCATCGTAATTGAAATGGGCGTAGGTATTCATTTATATTCATCCTGCCTAAGAGCAAATAAAGTGTGCGCGGGTGGCGTGCTCGAAAGCTTGCCTTCTTCAGAACAAGGAGCTTTCCTGCCCCCTCGCAACCCGCCTTGCCTGCGCCCGCGCACCCGTTTATCTGACCCGACGACATTTCCATTCCCTGCACGGAAATAGACATTTTAGGAGAGCGGCAACAAACACACAAGATTCTTCAGATAAAGTTTATTGTGTGCTAATTCACTATCTAGTTACATCGCAACATCGACCATACGCAGTCCGTTTTGCAATACACAACGTACCTAACCTACGAGCTTGTGAGAGGAAATCTCGCAAAGCTGTGTTCCGTATAAGGTACATGAGTTAATTGGGAGACTCGTGGGCGATTTGAATTGAATTAATTATGAGGTACGAGTACTCACGAACTTCAGCAGGAAATGCAAACGAGCTGGGGAAAAATCACGACAGTTTATTTGATATTTTCACCGCTACTCCGGAGCCGCGTCTTATCTGGATGCGGGGTTCAATAAACTAAGAGACACAACCGCTCGCGACTGAATCGACGAGAATTTATGCGACAAAATAACGCATACAGGTGTCGTGCGGCTCGGCGCCCCTTCAAATGGCCGCGGAATGGGAACTTAAATAGGCGAGGGGGCTCCTTAAGCTGCGCTACCAAAGCGTTAGACACGACCGATGCGCTGATAGCGCTCACAACACATCCCCAATTACGATTTATACAGTCTTTAAAAGGGCACCGGTAATGACGTACCACACGGATGCCTTTTTCTCGCACAATCGAAATCCAATTATTTCAAGTTACTAATGCCGATCGGGAAAGGCACAGAAGCGGGCCGTAAATCGACGCTGGATATTTGCAGCGCGCTCGGAATATGAATTATTCGCGGTGATTGTTCTTGCTGCCGCGTCATGGTTCATACATGAAGCGCGAACTAGTTTTTTCGAAGTTCCTCTCGTCCTCGGCTCGTAAATATGACCGTTCGTGAAATGTTCATTTTCTGTCGCGCTTTTTTTTTACGTCTCTGAATCGGGTCCTCGCCTTGAATTTTGTGCTGCTTATAATAATTAACATTATCGACGGTTAAGTGGTGCGGTTGAAATTGGTCTTTGGGAAAGTAGTCCGGTTGGCCGGCCGCCCGTTTACTTGAGGTTCTGCCTCTGAGATAACCCAAATTTGTTAGGGCAAATTTTTCGGAACTGTTTTTATCAATCGGTGGGAAGGCTGGTAATTGGGCAAGCGGCTGCGGGGAGCCAGCCATAATTGACGGTGCTATCATTCTCAACTTTTCGTTCGGACATTCGGGGAAACTTTTAATTGGTGCAGCTTTTGTAACGTTTAATAATGCCGCTTCGATAATAACAAACAGTGTCCAATAATTGGTAGATACCTTCTTGGTTTTAATTAGCTGCTGAATGAGCCGATAGTATTTTAATTATTTGACCAGATAAGGGCTTGGAAGTGTTTGGTTGTGTCTTCAATCAAGTTCATAAAATTTGCGATGACAGAAGGACACTGGCAAAAAATAATATTTAACTTAATAACAATATTTCTACAATGTCCACCAAATGCACTATCATTGCTATACATAATCAGTAATTGAATTAGGATCAGACCTGCATTTAGTTCGAAGCTAAAGAATAGCCAGAGGTTTTGTCAACATTCTTTTCCAAAAACTCGACGGGAACAGAAAGAATTTTTTGGGCTAAAACTGGATCCCCATTAATAAGGCATTGTCAGCCATGAAGACCATCCATACTTTTGTATAGAGAATTTCTTATTGGTTCACAATTAAGAACATCTGAAGGTGACCTGTGCATCCCGAAACCAAACAAAAACTGAACATTCGCCGAATAATAAACGAAAGCTGAGTCCACTGAAATCGTGGAGAAAAACCTTTCGAACGATACTTATCAAGTGTTTGAAATGACACAACCGGATTCCGTGTCTTTCGACATGTTCTTTTTGAGGGAATAAAACTGACGAATTTCTCAATAAGACAGAGATGACCGGCGAGACGTCACGTATCGAGGGCTTGGAGTATTTGGAGCGGGTGCAGCAAAAACTATTCAGGGGCCATTATTATGGCATTTTTGTCGTCTGACGGGGCTGGAGTGGTCGCGGCCATAATGGCGGCGGAGGGGCGCGGTATGCGGTGCCCCTCGCTTCCCTCTAGCGCCCCTCTGCCGCCTTTCTTGCTGCGCCACCGCCATCCATCTTCGATATGCACATAAAGCGAACCGGCTCCGTACCGTAACGGCAGACCCACATTCCCGCTGCTCTTAAATTTATTTATCTCTTTATTAATTCTCCACTTGAATTTTAATGTTTGCGTCAATTTCTCTCGATTTGGTAATAGGTTTATTTTGTGCTTAGATTTTTGTACAAAGCTTCTTGACTTATACTTCAAACTTTTATTTTATTGATTTTACACCAAAACTTAGTTTAAAGCCATTTCTAAATTATATTAAAATTTACTAAATATTTATTTACTATGCCTTCTACTGACGTAATAGGTTACGTGGTTTACTACTTTTACTATAATAGTGTCATTTTTGAAAATACAATTAAAAAGATAAGAAAAGTTTTGCGTATAAATAGGTAACTGTTATCCCAACCGCTGCCCATATATATTAACTGCGTAATACTCGGTCCAAGTTCTCATTAAGATTCCGTACTTGTAGTATATTATTATCCTCACTCAATAAAAATCACCTGTTCAACGACTTAACAATAGGATCGGATGCCATGAGCATCATAAAATGTGGTGATCTTTTTAATGAAGTGACAGTATCTGGTTCAGCTAGTGCATGGAATGTTTCGAGACAATTGCAAAGCAGCAATACAATTAATAAGAGTTGTTAGACCCGTTGTGAGTTCTCGGTATATTCTCATTATAAATCATGAATTAAAATACATATTTTTTAGTATGCTAATCGAAATCAATATCAATTTTATGCGTATAAATTGGTTTTGTATGTTTATTTTATCAGTATCTTATATTTTCGCTACCATATTTTCCATTTGTTTTATGGCTTCAATCTAATTCTAGTGTATGTTTTTATAACCCTGCGCCTGTCACTTTGAGACGTCAATTGTAGGTCGACTATAAATTTGATATGCTTTTTCCTGTCTTTTTACATTGATCACCCGCAAAGGTTTTTACATTATTATGCCGCGATATTTTACATACCTACTCTCAAAATACTCTCAGTAGAGCTAGAGCTTCTTCACAGTAATTTCACTTGCTCAGCTCTTTTTCCTATTGCTGGTCAGTCATGACTCGTAGGTGGCTACAGACAGGCGTGTGTTTACGACTAGCCTCGCCTCTGGGGATGGACATAGATGGATTGCCCACTACATACGGTTTAGGCTTGTTTACTCACACCGCCTTGCCAATTACTAAATGTTGAATGCGTTGTCTGTGTCGATCATTACCTTGTACAGTTTCATTTAGTTACTTCGTTAGTTTGTTTACTGCTTTCAAATTGTTTTACTTAAATTGCACTGCAAAATTAGCATTTCAAATTGGAATAATGTCATATAATACGTTTAATCACTATTTAACATAACTTATTTAACATACTTATCAATATTAAAATATTTCGTTACAACATCAGAACACAAATATTAATTAAAAAATTAAATTAAGAACTAAACAATTCATTCAATTTACTAAATTAGCCGGAAAAAAATAATTCTACAGGGTATTAACGAAATGCAAACCTGTTCCTCAGATTAAATACGAAACAGTATACGAATAGGTAATTCGTTTTTAATCCCTAGAAGGCTTAAAATTATTTTTGCATTCTTGGCTTCCGTGTCGGAGTCGTTCACCCAGTGTCGTGTGGGCCAGTCTCGAACTCCCCTAGGGCTTCACGCTAGGACCCGCCTCGCCCCGGGCACTCGCAACCATTCTTGGCTCACCAACAAACCCTATAACTTCTATAAACTCTTTACGACCACCATTGTTCTCAGATCTTTTTTATACGTCATTGAAATTGAAATCAAAAGCGTTCACATCAATTTTATCAGCCGCAATCAAAACATAATATAATTTCAGATAAGCTTCTGCTATTAATCGCCGGTGCCAGTAGCCAACGGCGCAATCTAGAATATCTAATAGGCGCCTAGATAGGCGTTCAGTTAGTCTAATTTGCAATAGAGCCTTTGTGTTAATTGATCCCGGGGCGTTGTTGGTTACGATAATTGTCTATAAATTGTTACGCGCATTAATCTCAACGTCAAATTGCTTCTTGCATTAACGCGCTATTGGATCTAATGTTGGATCGATACAGACAAATTGGTTCCGAGTACTAACCTCAGTGTTGCCGCACCCATTTTCAAGGTTCTAAGACATAATCTCCAGAACATACATCCATACTTTCTCGGGAACGTGAAGCACGCACTAATTAATGTTGAACGTGAAACTCCGCGTACACCATCACCAATCATGACTGACCTGTGGCACTTCATACTACTTCCTTTGCTTCTTCTTTCGAAAAGCCTCGGCAAAGGAAGTCAGAGATCCGATTAAGTTGGCCACACAGTAATTGCGTGTCTAACGTTCCCTACACGTAACATGGCCTTTTATTAGGTGGAAATTCTGTGTACGCCAGTTTCGAGTAGAAACTTATGAACTAGATTCAAGTGACTTCATAATAGTTTTCGAAATCCGAACTTTTATATGCGAGAACCTCCGTATAAATGTGAAAACAAGAACGGTTAAAATAATCCATAAAATGACTGAAGATGTTTTAAATTTACATGAATGAATATTTGAGTTTAGTGTACCGAATGTTATGTGTACAAAGCGACTCTACTGATTCCCTAATCGTGTTGAATTGGAAAGTAGATAAAAATAAAACTTCCTCGGAATACGAGATCTATCGTCTGTTTTGGATAATAAAGATTATCACGAAAGTTTATTATGACAAAGTGTAGCTATGTATGTTAATCGAATATTTATCAAGTAGTACTACCTACTGCGCTCGAGTCAATGAGGCTTGCTACAGTTGATGTGTTATTGTCGCGCTATATAACAGTCGTAAACGTCTCCATTAACTGAATATCATTGTTTATGGTCTATTAACGCATATTTGCTTAAACATTACTCACGGTTATTACTTTTTAAAACATGCCACTGTTTGATATTCGATTGATTTATACTTTATTTTTGTCATTAAGATCGTCTAATATATCTTCGTTTATATGAATGTCGTCATTTGTTTTAATTATAGTTATTGTTATAACTTCATCGCACCTTGAAGGTTGGAATTTAAGTGCAGATGGCACACTTTATACATAATTTATATTGCAATGTTCATTAGTTCATCAAAATAGTTGTTTATATGTCATATGTGTAATTCATTGCTTGATATTAATTACAAATCTACACACTATATACCATTTATATTTATTTATTTAATATGGTTCGTGGTTTTGGTAATATAATACTACATTATAACTCAATTAGTTGTTCTGCATACTGTTAAAGCGGCTGCAATAATTGTGCTATTTTAAAAATATTTTAAGCTTCTCAATGGCTTATAAAAATGTGAAAATTATATGTTATCCGTGGTGATGAAAATAAAAACGAGAGTTGGTAACCATGAAAACTCTTCTTCAGTTCGTGTCACAGTATTTTAGACCTTATTTTACGAGCCATAAATTCCACTTTTATACGAGTAGGTTCCTCCTTTTTTGCCATTTTGAGCCACCTTGACCAATTTTGCGAAAAAAAAACCCCAATCAAAAGTCCTAAGAGACCAAATTTTCTGAAAATTCGTAGAACCTGTGAACCAAGTTTCGTCAAGTTTGGATGGGAACTTACGAAATATAACAACGAAAACGAGGATACGAAATTTCTTTGCAGACAATCATCGATAAATACAAGCTGACAGACAAAAGAACATTTTTAGCCAGAATTGAAACAGAGTCGCTGCGCTGGCGTCGCTGACATGTCATCATAAATCTATCATCTAAACTTTCAGCAGTTAGGTTGCCAAAGTTGTCAATCTATCTGATCTCAAAAGGTTGGTTCCCTTATTTACCTAAGAACGACTCAAACATTTTGTAATCCATAAGCACTTGCATAGCATATACATAAGTCTAGGCAAGTATCTCTATCTAGACGTGAACACTGTCTCTAGCTCTGTGCACTAACAAGCCCGTCTAACCGCGCCTAGGCACGACACAAACTATACCCTTATGTATAATTTACTTTAATTTGTATGAAGGACATGTGGGCATAATGATTTTGCAGACATTGGCGTTATTAGATTTTTGCTCAAATTGATGTTGGTGTTGCATATGTACGTGTAAGTACATAATATCCAATCATTATCCAACGACAAGCAAAATGTGGGGCTGGAACATAATAAGCTTATTAATAAACATTTGTTTCATTTTACGTTTGATTAGTACAACCCCTTATAATTGCTACACAAGTGTGGGCATTAGTAAGCATTATGTCTTAAAGTTAGTGGTATCATTTGTGCAGTTTTCGCTACCAGCTGTTAATAATTAATAGCTTGGATAAGTACTATAGAACATTTTCCAGTTCATTGTCTCACAAAGTCCCGAAAGCCTTTGACTATACTTTGGCTACAAATCTGTAGTTGTAAACTTTCTTCCCTTTGCCTTTTGCAAAACTATTCTTCAAAAACAGTTAACTTTCTACGACGAACTTTTTACTGAACAATAGACGGACAATATAGGATTTTAGAAAGCTGACCGTTGCGCAACTTTCTCTCCTTTTATCTCCCGGACAAAAGTTAAAACATTTTGTACCGTTCCTAACAATTTTTTACTCAAAATATATCGTTGTGAAAGCCATCCTTTATAACTAAGTTTGTTTGGGTTCGGGAATCGCTGAGACGAAGTAGTTTTATGGTTTCTTTGACGCTGCGTCTTTTGATTGTAATCTCTGGTGATGAATTAGTTTGCTTTCGAAGATAGTTCTGTGACTTAGACGAAAATAATTGTTATGTTCATAAGTTTGGATTTTGTTTCACTTGATGTTATTGAACCTTTATGGTCGCCTTTTAAATTTATGTGGGCTTAGGTTTGAGTGTTTAATCAAGCATTAGAGAAAACATAATTATATAGCAAGGTAATTTATGTCAAGTTATGAGTAAGTCGGATAAATATGTATTTAAATTAACATTTATTTTATTTATAAATAATCTTTTTAGTTATATATTACGTTGAATCCTGTGTATTTATAGTAAATTATGTTTAAATGTTCGAGGATTATTATTGAGATTCCAAGAAATCTTGATAATCATAATAGGTACTACAAAGATAACGTATACGTATCGCTGTCGAAGTATATTAATTATTTAGCCCAAGTAATAGTGTCTCTAAACAGTATCTTTGTTAATAAAACTAGTAGAAAGTAGCTGCTAATCGCCACAGAACAAGCATTATACAGATAAACAACTAGACACAGAGGCATTAAATCCTCGTAGAGACATTTACGAGCATATTGGCGTAGCACAGGGTGCAACATGCGAGCGCTATCAGTTACCCCCGTCCGTGGCTAATTCACTGTGACAAATTAACAACGGCTAAATTCAGACCCTGCATAGTTTATATCTATACCTACTCACTGCTATGTTTGCACTGTGGTTATTATATATTCTATTCGATATATATGTAAGGTACATAGATATTATGTTATAGATTTCTTAGACGCTTAGTTATATATGGAAAATAATTACGTGAAAGTGGTTATTTTTTTACTTATTTCCCCATTATTTAAAAAAATATATACATAAGTACTTACTATTTTAGTATAACAATGCTATCTATCACTAACAAGGTATTTTACAAAAATGATGGTAACTGGTCATGATTAATGTTTCTTTAAACTACTTCGACGTAATCTCATTTCTTTTTCTCCCCAGAAGAAGCTTTAACGTTATTACATACCTGAAATAAAAAAAATAATAATTTATCAGATTACTGACTGAAAATAAACTGACATTATAACAACAATAATAACATTTTTAAAGCCTTTGTATCTACTATTTGAACTATGCTATATGTTTGTGAAACTAAATCCAAGATGAATTACGAAAATACGTATAGACGTAAATATACAAGCAAAAGTACTACTTCAGACAGAGATTTGGCTTGAGGATGACTAAAATCCAAACAGTACCCATTGTGCTCCAACTAAATCCCGTCTAGAGTATTATAGGGCCCAGACAGGAATAGAATATCTATTACCGCACCCGGTTTCAACTATACCGGATACATGTCTAGAGTGCCATTTCTAAACTGTTTTGTTGTCACACGAATTAATTATGCACTCTGCTGTTATTTTCTTAATTATTATAGATGGTTAGTATAATATACGGTAGGGAAAATGTGCTGGATTTTAATATCTATTGGTTTTAAATACTTAAAAGTTGTTTTTACTGAAATAATTGTTCATAAAAATAACTCCAAATCGATTAGATACTTCATTTTACAGTCACATACATACATTTTACATCAAACCGTAAAATACACAGAGTATTCTATGTAAATCGAAAGCACATAATAACAGTTTGCACTCTCACAATACCAATAAACCTATGTAAGTAAATAAATTAAACTGTGTACTAAGGTTGGGGCATATTTACGGCGCGGTTGAAGCCAGTATTTCATATCGGCATTGTTTACAAGCCTCCCCGCTGAATCACGTAGCTAGTCTACACCGGCCTTATTCTGTATTAATTTTACAGGGAAATAATAAATTATAAGTGGGCTTTATTGCTCTACTTATAATTGTTGTTTGGATCACTGATAAATCAGACTTTTTATTGAACATGGCATTGATCAATGAACCTTGATAAAAGTACTATTAATTAACTACCTTAAAAAGAAAGCTTCTGGCGGCTAATGCAATAAAACCTTACTGACAACTAATGTAAATTAGTTATAGTAAATGCGGAAAAAACAATCAGCTGTTCAGTATAATTATAATAATAAATATTTTATATTTATATTATATCGGGTTGTAAATTATTTAAGTTAAAGCTAAAAGTAAAAACTAACTGTATAATTATAATTACAAGAATCAAAGAAACAAAGCACTTTCCTTGACAAAGTTCTAAGTATTGTAATTTCTAAACTAAGTGAGTACTTTATATCTAACATATAAATTATATATTTTTACATAGACTCAATATTCCTATAAATGTAGTGAGATAAATACGCGTATAAGATTTCATGGTTGGTCGCGCTGCAACAGAAAGGAGAGAAAGGAGAAAAGATCCTCAGGAGGACAAACAGAAGTTACCCATCAATCTTCTTTCACCATAATTATTATAAGTGGATTGCTCAACCAAGGTAGCCTTTAAATATAATATCAATTAACTTTATTGACCATAATTAATGATCGGCACAGTAAAATTTCGCAAGAGAGAAAATTATGATATTACCTTGAGTACTTTCTAATCTCTATGGCTTTATTTAGCAAATGAATAGCTGCTTGGATCTCCTTATTCATAGACAAATTATCCAATAAAGGACTATTATAAGGGTGGGAGTACACTGGCTCCTAATTTGCTTCGTTGGCGGTCGAGCAGCAACTATCTCCCATCTTAGTACGTCGAATAAACCGCTGACGTACAGACAGACATGGCTTAACAAACGTAAACGATCTGTGCTATTGTATTGGTGAGACAGAAGGAGTGATGGTTGGCTAGCTCTGTTTTAGTGTGCGACAGGCTTTCTTATGTAGGAACAGTGATGGATGCATGCATACATTTTTACAGTTAACACAAAAAAAAACTGTAGTTATTTGTTTTCGATATTAAAATATCCTTGAACCAGAACAAAAGTAGCATAGTTTATATTTTACTGAAAGTATAATCGTTATAAGCAGAAATAGTGACAAAATAATTCCTTCATTAAAAATTAGATATTATCAGCACACTCGCATCTACTGATCGCAATAGAAATAAAAGCTCAAAAACCCAATCAAAGTTTCATCAACAACACGAGTTTTCCAAACAATAATTATTGCTAGCTGCCGTGTAAACAACGGCGAATCCCCTCTCGGCCAGACAACTGACTGATATAAACACCGGGCAGAACTAAAAAATTGCGTTGTACCAACAACAAATTCCGCATGTTTGTCCGCTTTCCGCGGGACGGGGATGTTCGCATAAATCGAGCGAAAAAGCCAAATTGCTGGACATGCTACACGCACTACTCTCAACTAAAAACTCAAACAAACATTGCTCGTTGTTTAACTTTACCGAACTATGACAGAAATAATTGCTCAATTCTACTAGTACAGAAAAGCCTACGCAGAACCTCGCATGCACAACTTTGCTTTAAAACTTGGGTACACGCCAAACGAAATAGCAGCCTAATAATACATTATGGATTAGGCGCTTATCTAAATTCAGTACAAAAACATATGTATCGTTCTACTCAGACTATAAGGTTCCGCGCAGACTTTAAACTTCCCAAGACTTGTGGGTCAGGATCGATTTTACTCCGCACTGCTGGATTAATCCCTCAAAGCTTTGCAGCAGCAAGCGAGCTGATAAACGGCAAAACTAATGCCGCAGGATTGCATTACGATGCAAACTTTTTCAGTAACTGGCGCGCTTGGCGTGAATCGAATAAAAAAGAATCGAATAAATCGACGGGGTTTTTTTCAGCGGCTCCGTTCCGTATTCGACGATTCGATAATGAATCCGAGTGCAGGTAATACCAGTTTTCAAAAAGTTAAAAAGTTGCGGGAATATAAATGCTGAATTGCAACTTACTCGCACATTGAGACCGATAATTTCAAATGAAAAATGTTCAATTGAATGCTCGTAAACTTAGCAACAAATAAAAATCATGTTGTTCGGAAATTTAAGCGTGGCACGTAAATATTTATATTTGAATTAAATATAATTCAGTTTTTATGTATGTATGCCATATACTATGCGTTGAAAATACATAAAGGATGTAATAAAACTATGATAGACCTTGGCAAACCCTTCGCCTATTAAACTGATATTGCCAAACTGTATCAGTAATACGTACCTATAGTTAGCATTGCATATAGAAGGTGGATTCTCTTATGATGATTTAGTAGCGACGGGACAGTGCAGGATGGATTTACCGCCGTATGAACGGATTATGTGGGCGAGAGCAAACACGGGGCAGCGTACGCCATATTGTGATTTACTGGCAACTTTTGATTCGCGGCTTTATCGTTGCAAAACGGCAACACAGCCGCTGTAACTATTATTTAAACTGAGGTAGAGGGTCATGTCGAGCCTTCGGAATCAAAAGTTGCACGCGCCAAAATGTATTTTGAGTTTTGAAATACAATGTCTGGATATTCTGCAGTTTTTTAAATAAAGATTAAATCATTCAATAACAGGTTGAACTTAAGAATATCGACAGTATATACGGATTTTTAATCTTTATACAAATAAAAACGCTAGAAAGACTCGCGTGCAGATCTTACAAAAAAAAAACTGAGCTGTTGATAAGACTTTTCACGATTATGGAAAAGCACAGGGCATCTAAAAATATTTGGTAGACTAGTTTCTATTAACTCATGAAAAATATATTTTTTAATTTGAGCCAAAATGTTTAATTCCAATCCGATATCTATTGAATCATCCTTTGCTCAAATTGTTTATTAATTAATATAAATGAACCAAGATTAAAAGTGTAATAAGAGTGATAAATAATCGAGCTGTTCAACATTCAACGCACTGGCTATGACTGAGCGAGTACAACGCAAATAAATTGCAATTAAACCACACAATCTCTGCACAGTGTTTGTTAATAAACCTGGCACAGAAGGCAGATAAATATTTCAGTGTTATGTAAGACTATATAAATACAAAAAAAAAAAAAACAGTTATGTTATCAGTGTTTAATTGCAGTAACAAATATATAGAGAGAATATAAAACATTGAGGATAAATAAAAGTTACAAAGAAGTTAAGAGATTTGCTGATATTAAACAGTCCTTTAGGTAACAGAGATTAAAATATTCTACCTAAATTTAAACTAGAGCAGTAGCACAGGTCACAATAACTAAATGTTATAAGTTATGTTAACATAATAATTTCGCGTTTGCTTTAAGCCGCGTACCCAATGGCGAGACGCGATACCATTGATAATGATGCGAGCCTACATACAAAATAGACCTTACAGATTGAACGGAATAAAATAAAAAGGGGTAAATGTATACATTTTCGTATGTAACATTTTCTACCGAATAGTTTTGCAATCTCAGCATCACTAGTGAATCAACCTGACGATGCCCGTTCACCCCTCAAACAATTTTTCTCCACGATACCTAAGTAAGATAACAAATATATCATGTGCGCCCATTTCCTCGGTACAACAAAACAACGGACAAACGGGGGTGGCCGGGAATTATGACAAATCATGCATTAAACATGGGGAATAAATGTTTTCTTATCACGTACCTATTCCTGTTTTGATATTAGTTTTCCCTTTATCTTTATTGACACAGGTTTCAGGGGTTTTATTGGTGTTATTGTTGACGCGATCACTTGATGGGGAATAATCTGTGATTTCGTATTGATAGTGTAAATAACACGAGAAAAAGAAAATTATGTTAAATTCTATTTGCAACAATTCTTCCTTCAGTACAATAAGCAAAAGCTGTAAAAATAAACTATTTTTATAAATACAATCTGAAAAAGAGGTATAGTTAATATTACACAAAACTTCTCAGTTTTCAAGTTTTACCTTTGTTCTGAATAACTTTAGTAGTAACGTAGAGAGAGACATGTCTTGAGGCAAACTCTGGCCACAAGTCTAGGATATTTATATAAAATCCCGTTGAAATCTGAGCGCATCTCTGGCTTGAGGATGTATTTGCATTCAAAAGCTTTATACACACTTTCGTATTATTGTTCTAAAAAATAACAACAAACTTTTAGTTGATTAAGTAACTAGCCAAGAGAAAGTCGCTGATCTAATATAAGAACAAAATTATGAAACAACCAACAAGTTGATAATCAGTGTCTATCTATTTTTTGCTAAGTGACAGTTGGGTACGATTCACACTTAGTAGTAATTTGGAATGTTAGTGCAAACAATAGCTTATAGCTACAAATCTCATAGTTATTAAATGAAACAGAGTCTTACAACAAAGTTTACAAAATAATCATCAAAATAGTTATTAGTTACAGAATTTTGTAATGCAAAACAAAAAGCTGAAAAGCATAATATGCTTTCTACGGAAGATGAAAGTATAAAATATAAATTTATATAAAAAACCTGTTGCGGAAATAGAAAACCTAAGCCAAAACCTTACTACACAGTTAAGATTTAAAACTCAGTCTTCGCAGACAACGAGGCGCTGTGGTTTCTTTACTTAAGTCTTACTTAACTTACAGAGCTACGCCCAACTTGGTTTACCGAAGCCCCTGAATACCAACTTGATTCCTTCGCAGGTGACTTTGTGTTGTTTAAAATTTTCCAGCGATTTTGGGAGCTCGGATTTAAAGTTTCGGAATTTGAAATTCGGATAGGCGGCGAATAAGTTATGCTTACGATTCGCGACTTTTAGAATGTATTGTTTGTACGACTTGGAAAACTGCTAAGAAGATATGAAGCATTGTGAATTGTTTGTGAATTAGGCATTTACATTTAATATTAATCATCATGACCAGCTTTTTTTCATACCACTGTCTCTCTCATATCAACGACATAGGCCTCAGTTCTTATGTCGATTACCTTTTTCGTCTTCACTTCGTCTTATTATATGACCAGCTCTACTCTCTCTCTACTTAATATTAATTACTAAAAATGCGTTTTATAAATAATTAAACTATGCTCTATCACTTATTAATACTTTTTCAATCACCCAATCAGCTACAAAAAAATCACATACTTATTTAAGGATCGCCTATAATGAGTATTATTATTTTTCGCACCTGTTTTTTATTGAGATACACAAGGAAAATATACCTATATAATATATCTATGTAACGACAGAAATTCATTATCTACTATGGCCTATAACTGAGCTAAAACTTAATCCTAATATCGTAGCAATCCCTGCCCTTCTGATTAATATCTTAATCTTCTCACATCTCAAATCTAAACAATTCCTACGATAAGTTCCAGTTCCATGGCGGGCTAATATGATATCCTGTGTCAACAGTCGTTTTGTTTCTCCGTAATGGATTGCATCGGCTGGCTATCAATTTAGTAACACCGCCAACTTCTAGCCACAGGCCAGTAATGCACGTCTGCGATTTTATTCTGTCTGCTTTATTACCTCTATTGAAGACTAAGTACAGTCAACAAAAGTAGAAAAAAATAAAGCATTTAAGAAAAATTGACTTGTAATTACTGTTTAAAATATTTAATATAAATAAGTGGTTCTTCAGAATACATCGAGTGTGGTACGAAAATAAAAAATTATTTACGGTAAATACAAATATATACATAACTTATACGTTTTTTTGGAGTTTGGAATAGGAAATGCTAAGTTTTTAAAGATTTAGCATTCGGTTCTGATGTCATTTCATACCATTTGTTTTCAATTTAGTTAATCTGATGACTTACGATAAGTTATACCTACTTCGTAGAAGAATCCTGTGCCAATCTGGGGAACGCAAACCCATATAGGCTTACGCAACATATATAAGGTCATTATTATGTCATCTCTGCGATGCAGAAGCATACATAAACGCATAATTATTTCAATAAATAGTTAATTATATTATGGAATTTTATTGCAGGCAATAAAATGTATACACGCAAGGCAGTAATTTATATAGCATATTGCAATTTTTCTTTATTCAATAGGTAAAGTCAACTGCTCAATCTTAGGGACAAAATTAAAGTACCTATTTATTAAAAAAAGTCAGGTATGAATGTGTTTATTTGAACATAGTTCATTAAAAATATGCTAACTTTTCATAAGTTATTGAAAATATTTTCAAGTTGTGTTATGATTCTTTCTCTGTCTGTACATCTCCATCAAATTGTAGTAATAACATGATATCAAGTGATATTTGCTACGTGTATCATTCGTTTATATGCGCTAAATGGCAAATTGTCGGTTTTCATATCCATAACCTTTTTGTATTTGCAGTTTTCTTAGACCTTAGTATCTTTTTATTACAGCGTAAGTTTGCTTGAGTCAGAAATAAAAGGGCAGTTAGTGTAAAAATAAGTTTACACTCGTGATATTGTGGCCAGTGATCATTCAAATTGTTAGTAAATAGAGAGTTTTGTGGTGTACAATTTATGGTAAGTCGTCCGTAACTTAAGTAAGACCAATCTACTTAGTTAAGAAACAAATCGGTAACATTTTTAGGGCTGACCAAAAAGTATTTTTTTATTTATATACTCGCACCCTACTTTTTTTAGGCAAATTAATCACTGTCCTTGAGATAAATATCTGTCATTTTTATAACGTCAATAAATTTCCGATTAGCCACAATAAAAACACGAATGTTTTGGCTGAAAGTGTCAAAATATAAATCAAAAGCTTTATTTCTCGGTAGTCGGCTAACACGTTGAGAACAAAACATCGGATTTTTACAAGAACGCCCTGTGAAATCCCTTTTATAGTGTAGGCGTATCGCAATTTAGCGCAAGCGAGTGTTTAATTCAAGCGAGTATTATAAGACAAGGCGTGCACTAGAGAAAGCAAGCATTCGTAAATCAAACTTTGACAGCGACAAGCACTGAGCAATATGGCGACCGTGCCACCCAATGAGGGCCGCGCCCGTCCCGAACCGGCCCAGCGCGAGCGCATTAATCACCCCTGATTTATTAGGTAAGGAGTGACACATTTTATAATTCTATTTTCAAAAACTAACTTTTTCAAAATGGAATCCGCTTGAGAGATCGCGACAGCTGTGTCTTGTTAGCGGTGCTTCCAAGTTCAGTAATTATTTGCGTCAATGAACAATACCTTGTACTTTTGGCTTGTAACTACAAACGCCTATTGATGATATAGACGTTATTGAATTTGTGCTTTGTGCAAATTATACGCTTGGCCTCGTATTTAATATCAATGTACGTAATGATTTATCGGGCCGTTTATTTTGAGTAACAGCTGATATATTCATCATGTTAATGCAGGGCTCGTATCGGCCATCGGTGCATCAAATATGTCTATACAGCTTTAAGTGCTAAATTGATTTTTAAATAACATCGTTGTCTCCCCTTTGTAAAGAAAAGCGTAAGGCTTCCACATGTCACATACGTCAGGGTTTGGTCTAATCCTCTCGGAACGTCCAATTTTTATTGCATTCGACCCTGATCTACGAGCCAATATCGAAAAGAGAAACGTTTTATATCAAAAGGGTTCGATTGTTGGATCACATTTCGTAAGGACATTAAGTTCATACATACAATATACATACGGTATATGAGGCTTTAAAAATAATTGACTCAAAATTGAAGGGTACGAAGCATTTAGACGGTGACAAGCCACGATTGCATCCCAACAAGTTTTTCGATAAGTTATCGTGGCTCGGATCTTCAACACCATCATTTTGCAATTTAACATTTACGTGAAATTATCGTCTAGGGTCTGGAGCGAAAATGCACAAGACGATGCCATTTTTGTTCGAAAAATGATAATTTTCTCGGTAAAACAGCGCGGCGCCGCGCGCGCTTCGCTTTTCGTATCTGTGTAATTATTTTAATAGGGTACTTCGGTAATGTAATCAGTACATTAAGAATTGAAGGTTTTGATCACGAAGGCAGATCTTGTCTGATCTTGTCGTATCGATTGCGTTTATGACATCCTATTCTACTATTATGTACTATTATCCATTATTATTTACTCATATAAAGAGATGACAATCTGTCAACCACCTATGTAGGCTATTTACCTTTCAATTGCGATCTGAGAAGGGAATATAATTATTTATAATGATAACCGCAGCTCTTTTGAAACAATTTAAAGGTACGAGTACCTTAATCATGTCCTCGTTATCCTTTGAGTTATTTGCCATCTATATTTTATGGATAATATGTTATTTGCATAGAAAATTTAATATCAATCGAGCTCGCTGTAACGAGTCACTTAATTTTACGCAATCATTTTAGATTGTGTCCAAGAACGTTATCATTATAAAGTAGTTGTACATTCTAAGTATGTCTTTAGAGACACGCCTTTATTTTTTCGGTACTCTAGAGTCAGTATTAAAGTATAAAGTTGTACATAAAATTATACAAGTGTAGTCATTAGAACAAAGTAAAACAAGTGATTATGCAAAAAATAAATCACTTAATTTGATGAGGTTCTCTAATAGCTTAATACATTTTTTATTGAATAATTATGCAAATTTTTTGTCGGATTGTTTCTACTTTAGCCGTAAATTGGGATATTTAACAGATAAAACATATTAATAGTTAAAAGAAATCCAATTAGAAGATGGCCAATTATTTATATTCAATTTTATTTTAAGTCAAACTTGAAATACTTATTTTAAAATGTTTTATGCAGTTTATTCGAAAGTACAGAGTAGCATAATTAATTATTCTAAAGCAATCAACTTAAACGTTCCTGACGTAGGGAGCAATTAAATTAGAATAATGTAATTGTTACCCTTTTAATTGTTTCGCTGACCTTACCCTTATAGGCGTTCGCCTATGTTTTTGTATATCATATACTTAACTACCGCATACATTATTCAGTATTCGGTATACCACTTGCAACAAAGATAATATTAAGGTGTAGCGTCAAAAATAGAATATAGTCAATAAGAGTTCTTTAGACGGAGACGAGTGACTTTGAGCCATCAGATGACACTTTAGTTGGTCAGTTGGTGGAATATGATGATATAGATAACTTGAGCTTTTCTGATGATTGTAAGGTTCCTATACCTTAAGTATATTCTACCTTAAAAAAAAGTAAGTATAGAGTAACTAATATATAATTATCAAATCAATTGTATGGGAAATACTTCCCCAATCGAAAATCCCCGACGACAAAAAAACTTGTAGAACCCATTTACCAAGTTTTGTCAAGATTGGTTGAAAACTACGACTTTAACACGAGTACGAAATTATATTATAACACACTAACAAACATACAAACGAAATAACAATTAGCCAGAACCGAAGAAAAAACTTAATCCACGGCCACTATCAGTACATATTCGTACGTAAATTGTGTAGTTAACTCTAGCAAACACTATCATAATAGTAAATATCACTCTAGCAAACTCTCCTCTTTTTAGGCTAAATATTACCCTGTCTACAAATCAACTAGACAAAAAAGAAAAAAAAAGTTCGTGTAACATAATATCAAGTTATATTAAGATCGATTGGAAATTACTACTAGTACGCCAGTAAGTACCAACACACCGACAAACTTACTGACATATACATAATACTGAGAGAGTACATACAATTTTGACAGACTTGAATCATCGACGCATTGCTCGCCGGTAAAGAATTAACATTCCTTTTCAAGATTGATCTCCAGTATATTATATACGACTTAAAATAATTCGTAAATCAAATTGCTATTTAACATTTTTATAGTCTCTTATACTAACAAATACATGATGGCTGGTTTGCCCTGTCAAAGGTCATCAAGTCGTAGAACTATTGTTACTCCAGTACCATGGCTGATTGCCAAATACAGAACTAACTTGCTTCCCCAACTTGAGCCCCATGCCAATAAAGTTAAATTTTCATTACCATTCATATCATTACATTATTTACTACGTTAAAAGTTTCATGTTATATACATTAATACATAATATAGCATTTTGATTTGGATTCCAAAAGCCGGAAACGGTCATAAAACAATTTAATTTAAATGTCCCGTTTACGAAATTAATATCAGTAGCCAGGTGGTCTTCTATTTTGATTTCGTTTTAAAACGTAACCGAATCAAATCGATTATTACCTCTATTGATTGCATTAAAATCTTGCTCGATTTGTAGCGAGTACGTATCGACTTTCAGCCTTTATTTTGAGCCTTTGCAACTCGATTCAATTAAGCTTTGCCGATTTAAGCGGGAGCACTGCACTGGTCCACTAATGTATTATTCATATTGTGCTTTTGAGATAACAAGCAGGCCTGATTCGATACACATCTAGTGGACTGATTGGGAAGTCTGAGATAGCGGGAAAGTAGCGCGGTGCCTTGCAAACTCCATTAAAATTATGCCACTGTTTTACTCGTAATGGTGACGGATTTCTCGAGTTTTCTTGACTGATTCTGCAGTTACCGCTTGAATAGGTAAAAGAAAGAAGCTTTTGTTAGCATTTAGAATTCTAGTTTAGACAACAAGATAGTTTTACTGGATCTGTTGCTCTATTCATACTCTAAATAACACTTATTTAGCTAAGGTATAATACTTTTTACTAAGTATACAAAGTATTTTTAGTTATTAGGGTTCCGTACATCAAAAGGCAAAAATGGGATCCTTATATGATCATTTTGTTGTCTATCAGTCTATCAAAACCCTTTTTCTCAGAAATGCGTGTAGGTATCTAGCTGTAATATTCAGGTCTACTGTCCCTGGAGCTGTTAATACTTCTAAGCCAATGCAATCAAAAAGTACAGCCGTTTATGCTTTAAATTTTCGACACTAGTAACGGAAACAAAACATACAAGGTACTTTCCGTAAACTCAGAATCTTGAAATTTGGTACAAAGAAACGTCTTATTCTTAGCACAGATGCAACAAGTAAAATTTTTGTTATATTATTAAATAAAAATATTTATCAATAAAAATACCATTACTTATACTTATATACCTACAGGTTTATACGGAACCCTCGGTGCGCGAGTCCAACCCGCACTTAGCCGGTTTGATTTGTATTATAGAAACTAAAGCCAAGATAATAAAATCCCTTAATATATTAGTGTAATTGAAACTTTTTCTCTGTTTCAAAATAGAAAACTTTTAGAGAACCCCATATTATTATATATGTAAATCAATTTTAGGACCTCAACCTCATAAATACTTTATCGCAATCGCAAGTCGTATTATTTTTTTCGCGAACGGTACTATATCTGTATATGAATTGCTCGAAGCCAAGATACAGTAACTCATTTGTGCTTTCGTTTTAAATAATAACTCACACATAGATACACACGGGCTCGAATGTGTTTATATACTCCGTAATCGGTCAGTTTCAAGCCGTGGACCACCCAGGTAGCTCGGGTCCGTCCTCATACCTGTTTTAGGTACCTTATAAACGAAGTAGGTATTCTTGTACCGGCACCGCCTCGAACTTTTGGTACCAATTTCGTAATTTGCAATTCGAGTTAACAATTTCAGTGATTACATTCTGGACCGTTGGTTCCAGGCTAAGAAGGGTACTGAGCCACCAAATTAGCGGTTGCAATTTTATTTAAAATCAACCCAAGAGTTCGTGGAATGATATGATAATTTAACGGAAAATCTTATTGATCATGTTTGAGGCAAGTTTAAGACCAATGAGGTCAGAAAAGACGATACAGGGAAAGCCTTTATTGTTCTGTTTTTGTACCAACTTTAATGTGTTGAGATTAGGCACAATTTACAAAAGCTTATGTTATGCTAATTCTTATGTGATTTTGGTCTGCCATTCTGTTTAGTTTATAATGTTGGCGCCAATAATACCATAATTATACATTATCAAATTCGAAACAGGTAGGTAGGTCAGAGCAATTGTCAACTCTAGGATAATGACAGCACTGTAAATACGTAGGTAATTGCACCTCCCCCAGACACAATTACGCTCAATACATAATAATACTTACTTAATAAAGTGACCTCATAGTGAGCTCTAGCATAAATTAAATCTTATAGTCTGTCTAGTTTTACACCCTATGATACGTGTTTATGTAGAGCCTCGTCTGGACAAGTCCTAGACACATTTATTGACCAGTTTATCAAGTTAAATGCACTCAAACACACCACGTTATCTTAATTCGACTCATTAGACTCGGCGCGCAAATATCTACTTTACATAATTTTATCGAAGAAAATTGTCCGCGTGGGCATAGAGCTGTTGTCAACGTGATCCGTTTTAATGCGACCCTTCCCTTGAAATATGCAAACGTAAAACGCTCAAGCGACATTCTCGTCGGCCACTAGACTCCATAAATCCCGTTCCCCAGCTGGCTCACAGTTGAAGACGTAGAAAAACACTGTTTTTGTCATTAGAGCCCTTAACGATCCCACAAGCGTAAATACTTCTACGTTAATACTGTCAACCATATGTTCTCCCACAAAAAATACTTAAAAGCAACCCGATCTTAAACAAAAGCAGTAAATTACAGCTAAAAAGTTTTCCGAATTAGAAACAATTAAAACATCGAAGCAAACAACAGTTGTTGCGAATGCCCTACGCAATTGCGGGCCATTGTAATTTACGGGCGGTTTACAACCTATAGATCCTTGTCCAAAATTCTTTACGACTAATATAACTTGCGCAATCCTTTTGTCGCTCGAAGGGGAAAAAGGGGGGAAGTTGGACAAGTTTCTTTTGTTTGCGACACGTGTTGCAGAACGGGTTGGTGCTCGACACTTGTAAGCGAATCTTGGGAACCGTTCCGATTCGATTTCCTCGGAGCTTTGCACGTTAAACGTTCCTCGTCGTATTTCTTTTCGAGCTTGATTATTGTAATTTTTTTCTATGGTGCTCTTTTTCCAACTGTCTTCCAGTTAATGCTGGGCATGTGAATTCTTTTGGTCCCGTTTGGCAGACCGCCGTAGGCTGGTCTTCAATACAATCACGATCGTTTTGAGAGATACTGTTTCTTCAGTTTTCTTTATGCATTTTTAAGACGATCAAATATGAAACCAAACCTCTGTGACCTCCATATGTTAATTTAATGACCTGTTATTGGAGCATTTAGATTTTTTTGTTCGAAGCTCCTAAAGCTTAGTCACGCCCTTTAAGACCGGAACATATATAATGCGTCTACGCAGATGTCGTCTTAGATTTGTGCCAAGCGGAAACCTTAAACATCATTATTTACATATTAAGTCCCGTAGCACACTACACTTCTTTTTTGCTAGGCCACAAACTCCGCCCAGTATCTTAATGAAGCCATTTGTGTCATGTTTATTGCTTTTACGACGCACTCAAGATTTTTAGGTGAATTTATAAGGAGCAAATTGACACTGAAATTTTGGTAGTCCTAATTAGCTTCCACACGTGTCCTTTTGATGTTTCTCAGAAACTACATAATTTTCACAAACCCCTTGCTGAGCAAAGAAACTCACTAAATGCATTTTTGCCATTTTGTTATCTCAAATGTCATGCTTAATAATTTTTTCAATTATTTAACAATTCAATTTAAAATTGACGAGAACTGTATCTAGAGAACAAGTATATATTAATTTATGTGTCATGAATTAAAACTGTACAGAAATGCATCAAAGAGAAAGCTGCTCACTAAAAAGTTTTGTAAATTAACTCTTGTTATCAGTTTAAAAGCCATTTGTTTATCAATGAACATGAAACATTCGTCAATGTAACTTTTAATGATGTAGGTGCATACTTGTACTTAAGCATGATACATATATATATTTTGTTTACCTTTTACAGTTGCAAAAGTATTATTCGACAATATGATTAAAACCGTATGTTTTTCGTTATATTGTTTTTATATAACCGTTTTAACTACCAATATCCTAAATCCAGTGCTTAAGAAAAAGGCTCTCGAAAATGGCGATATAATTAATTTACTAAATTGAATAGGTACAGTCCTTAATCACCATAAATTACAACACGGAGTAATTTTCTAAACAGCCCAATACATAAAGAAAAGCAAGGTCCCTCAATATTTATCGCGGCTGCCCTCTCAGAGGCTTTTACGGTTTAGGTAATTAGCGTCACTCAATTAAGCAAGCACTACCTACGGCGAAGAATTTTTGTTAATTATTAAAAAGGTTGCACTTAACTTCCGTGAGGATTTACTTGAGTAGAGACAGGTGGGGTACATTTCCTGTGTAGTGCTGTACCTTCTTTTGTAAGAAATTGTACATTTCTTTATATAGGCGAATTAAGTTTGTTGAAATGAAAATCTGCAAATTTAATTAGACAAAATTATTTTGTAAAGGTTCATCTGATTATAAATTATGTAAGTGCTTCTATATCGAAATTTAAAAGTTCACAAGTTCCAATCTGTACGATTATATGTTTTAGGTATATCTTGCTCTGAAAACATCCGAAATTTATCTGTCTAACTTTAAATAGTATTTGGATGTTGAAAGCTGCCTCGTAATAAAAAAAAATCCTCATGTGTTATATATAGTGCATAGAATTATCAACTTCAACTCACGAACACAATAAGAAGTTTCAGTTTCTCACGGTTGTCATACAATCCGCTAAGACCCGATAAGGTTACAAAAAGCATGGTGGCCCTTAAAGTCTCGATCGGAGTACTTGAGATAATTAAGCTATTAATCTGAAAGAGTTGTATGAGACCGAAGCTTTAATGATTTTATTTTTAAGTTTTTTCAACCCGCAATATGTTTGTACTTGAAGCAGAAAGAACAGATACATTTTCTGTTAGTATTTTCTGGGGTTTACGGTACTCGTAGTTAGACATCGAAACTATACAAACAGAACACAACAATTTTAAATCAATGTAAAATTAACGCTATATATCCAGGAAATATGGTTCAATTTTAACATTAATTGTTGATGTTGCTGATGGCATAACGTCGTATTTTAGTGATTTTTGGTTACCTTATCACAATAAGTATTATAAACATATATTCTAGAAATACAACATCAGTTTAACTATAGGCAATAAATCAAACAAAATAACAAAGAATTGCTTATACAATAACCAAATGATAGTATTAAATTTTTGCGTACATTCGCAAACCTGTACATTAATTATAAAAGCACGTAATATGCTGACTTGCAATAAAACCTATCATTACATAGCAACTGGGACTAAGTACTTAACAGGAGTGTATGGTTAACAGATTTAAAAAAAGCATGCGTTTACAATACATGGGACATATACAACAATTTATACCTACTATAAAAAAGTAACACCTGACTTCGATTACATAGTGACTTCGATTACATAGTGACTTCGATTACACAGGCAAATTTTTCAATTATTCCAATTTGTAAACCAAATTTCTGGTGTTGAGTTTGACAAAATGTGTGAGCATGTGACACTTTCAAACAAACAAAAATCAGTCCTAAGTCACATCACATAGTGAAACATAATTGAAAAAAGCACTTTAACCAATTTAGAAACTTCTCCTTATTTGAAGTCTGTTAAAATTCCATAACTTCATATACTTTAATAGTAGGTTTATTCTCGACCAAACAAATAAGATTTAGATCATACTTAAAAATAGAGTATTTCTTTGTCTAAGAAATGGATGTAACATTATTTTAATATTAGCAAAACCCTTAATATTATCGTGTGTAATGAATCAGTTATCACATTTATATGCACCTGAAACTACCCAATAAAGTTCGAATTTAAGTAGTTACTAAGTTGCATAAGTTGGTACACACAAAAACTGGAGATTGATTAACTTAGGTACCTATATATTTACTAAACATTTAAAGTGGCCCAATAAGCTTTTATCGAAAACAACAGTTATGTTGTTGTCGCTAAAAGCTTACTGTGAAATCGTTAACATTTCTGCAATGGTAGAGCTTCGTGCAATGTGCAACGCAACCCTACCTTTCGATCGAATTTTCGCGACTCGTGGGCTGTTGCCCCCAGACCGTAGTTATCTGGCTCTCGCATCGAATTCTCAGAAACCAATTCAAAAGAAATTAAGGCACTGAATTCTTTTGACTGATTCCTTTCGAGTTTGTTGACCTTGCATTTATTATTATTGTTTCTGAGGACGGAATTACATAACAACTCCGGTATGACGAAATAACTGAGGAGTGGCAGGTTCAGAGTAGTTACTATAAATTATACAGGACTGTTTATCCTGTAATTGTATAGCTGCTTTATTTAATATAAGCCGTAAGCCGAGAAAAATCTTACGTAAGAATTTTCTTATTAGTAGTAAAATTATTTTGCTTTTATATGTTTCGAAAGTTGACGTCACAATGTTATGTTCACGTACGATTGTACGTATAAAATATATACCTATCATACATAATATAAATAGTTTAATAATAGTTTAATGTTACATGCGATCTTTTGTTTCGTGTCCGATTCTTGCTTACGTGACCATGTTTCTTAATCAAGCCTAACATGTTAACCCTCGGGCGGTCTCCGAGGCGAGCTCTCAAAGGCTCACTAGAACATATATCAATATCGACGTTTGAACGAAATGAAGCCGTCGTCACCGCCAATTGTAACGTCATTTGAACTTAGCCGGCAAGACAAGCCATCCCATTCAAAACTCAAGCATCTGCATGCAGATCCACACATACTTTTCTTTTAAATGTAAACTTCCGGTCATTAATTTTAGCTTTCGTTTTGTTCCAGGAGCAAACGGTCTGAGAAGACGAGGACGACAAACGTACACTAGATATCAAACGCTAGAGTTAGAGAAAGAATTCCACACGAATCACTACCTTACGCGGAGGAGACGCATCGAGATGGCGCACGCGCTCTGTCTAACGGAGCGACAAATAAAAATATGGTTCCAAAATCGAAGGATGAAGTTAAAGAAAGAAATTCAAGCTATAAAGGAATTGAACGAACAAGAAAAGCAGGCGCAAGCACAGAAAGCGGCGGCGGCTGCCGCTGCGGCCGCGGCTGCGGCACAGGGACATCCCGAACATTAAATTAAACAACTCGGCACACTCGCGCCGGTTATCGTTGAACAGTGATACAATCGCAGTCCGCCGAACACTCCTTAGCTTTGTGTTTGTAAAGTGTTTGTATTTTTTTCTCGTTATTTAAGTGTTGTTCGGTTGTTGTGATTATTTTAAATTAATTAGATGAAGTTTTGTAACAAACGAGAGAACAATAAACTGTTGAATGCTAGAATAGAAACGGGTCGTATTATTTTGTGTTTCGGGTTTTTGTTTTTGTTGATTTATTGATTTTTTATATTTTTATGCGCGCAATATGATGAATGTTCGCGTTCGGAAACCAGTGCAATTTGTAGAAATCTCTTCCGTGTAACATAGTGTAGGTGTATCGTAGTGCGTTTTACATGATGTGCGATCGTAGCACTCCAACTCGGATGCGACGGCGACACGAACTATTATTACATTGTACAAATTTAATATGCCTACCAAAGAGACCCGGTCTCGTACCCTTAAAGCTAAGTAAATAAAAAGTCGTAAGTTAAATTAATTATCCTCTAAATGTAATATCGGACAGAGTGAAACAGAATGACTTTCCACGCCATCTTCTCTCAATACTCTCGCATAAGTATAGTGTAAACGTGATCGTGTTCCTGCAGTTTTAATAGTCGGTGAAGTTAAACAAATTGCCATAAATATAAGTAGTTATTATTTAGCGAGTAGAGTCGTGTAAATACATAAGGTTAGTAATGGAAGTGAGCGGACCGCGAATAGATGCCGCGGGTCGGGCAGAAAAAAACCATGGAAGATTGTGCGATGCAAGTGACGGAAAACTGCGTGCCGACTGCGTAACGACTGCGAAGCGACCGATACAGTGTGATGGGACTCAGGGAGTGCGCGCCACCGGCCACCAAACAAGACTAGGTGAGTTTTTATCAAAGTCACCGCCATTATTTATCGTGCGGAGACGGCCGCGAAAAACTGACTTGCTCCATCACAACTCGACAGCTATGCCATTTTTGAAGTCTCGCGTCCGAGACATTTACGGCACGTAGCCGTTTTTCAATGTTTTAATTTACTCAGCGTACTCAGGAGTATAACCTTATTTTCGCATTATGTTTGCATCATTATTGCGACCGTCTCCCGCTCGACTGGTAATTAAAAAATAACGAAATTACAATTAAAATAACAATAACTTTAATAACATACAACTTCCTTTTAAATTTAGACGTGATAACTCACTGTTTACTACTTCCGTTTGGAATAATTAATAATGAATTAGCACTACGTTACAGCCACCATACTAATTAGCCTTACGAAACTACCTACAGAAAGTCACAAATTACTGCATATTAAGGTACACACACGAGTCTAATAGGTATATGTTTGAGCGTTTTTATCATTGTTATTAATAACTTTATCAAGTAACGAAAAGACCAGTGGAGAGTATAAATACTTTTTATTATATTGAGTACTCAACCTGTCTTGATCTCGAACGCTAAATATGGCGGCCAGAGGCAAACAACTTAAAAAACTAAATTCCAATCGTACCGACAACAAAAAAAAACTAATGGCTATTAAAATATATATTATCGTGATTCGCACAAACTCTTTGACACTTAGATTACGATTTATTACATTCAGTATAAATAAAAACTGGAGCACGTAATGTAAAGGAAACATGCCGAGGAATTTTACAAATGAGAAACAAAGTCATGATTGTTTTTCTTTGAAAGAGCAAGCTGAAATATTTAGAGCAAAAACTAGAAATGAACACTTGATCTTATAAGGTTCGCATCCTAGGAACAGTGGAAATGAGTGTCGTCAATTTGCTTTGTTTAAATGACTCTAGTTTTTGTTCGTTTTAAAATAGCCAACTGAAACGTTGTTAATTCTCCTCGAGTCTTTCCACAATTTTCAATTGGTTAATATTAGTTTGTATTTAACAAACTATTATCTGTACTCAGACTGATTTTAATGAATTAAAGTATCTTATTTGGTATACGTGGATTTTACATACGAATTTGGTCTAACTTGCTGATTTTCCTGACTGTACAATCTTCCGCCATATTTGCGGTCCACGGCCTGCCTGCCAAAATTGCGATAGCAGATAATTATTTAACCGATACGAAAAATTATTGGTTCCCCAAACACCGACGAATCGGACCTCGCATTTTAAACAACTCAATTTTTACCCGTAAAGTCGTGTACCTCCTCGTAAATACTTGTTCATTCGTGGGTAACATAATGAGGTGATATTATGGTAATATCGGTTAACTGTACCTACTGAAAAAATGACATGCACTTGAACGATGTTGTATTATGTACATTAAATTTTTATTTAAAAAAAATCAAGGTATTATAAAGCTCTGCTAACTCTTAAATCAGCAAGAATTTTTAGAAAATATCTTATTATCATTTTATTTTACGAAGAATCAATAATCAAGTAAGTAAACGTAGCTACTTCGGTTATCTACCAATCAGAATACTATTATTACGCATATTTTAGTATTAGTTGGTTATTTATCCATATTCAGTAAGAAAAACTACCATATAAGTGTCTATTGCATTTTAAAGCTTATTTGACGCTATACGTATGTATTTAGATAATAATTTGTAAAGTGCGTTTTTATTTTGTGTCATGTTATTATGACGCATTTTAGCAGAGATATAAAAGGTACTTACTTGCGGTTGTGTATACACGCGGTAAATAATTTAAGACGCCCTTGTGTAATAAAAGTCAATTATCTTTGACCTATGTCACAAAAAGATTATAAATCGGTAGTTATCATAATTGTTCCACTTTACAAAGTAAACTTCACATATACCTACTTACACAGTCATATTACTATGCAAATAATTATAGTACGTATCTTAAGTACTAACTTACATTATTATTTGTAAGCAATGGTATGTAGCGAAACATCGAATATAACTGTAAAATACTCTCTTCCAATTAGGACTAAGAATTTCTAGAGTGTTATATTTCCCAAATAATTAAAACATACCTTGAGTATATAAATGTTAAAGAAGGCAGATGCTCAGATAAAAACTCTAAATACTTCTTAAATATTGGACATATTATTCAACCTGTAATGAGTCTGGTCGAGAAGTAACGAAGCTATGTGTATTTTTTCTGAAAGCTCGTTGGTATTTTCTACTCGTAGTACCTACTCTTATTCAATGATAAAACATAAAATAAATTTTACAATACTAACTAGTTATTTATAAACTTATTAGTAGTAGTATTAATAAGTGCCTGATTGACTTCTTGAACATAATTTTAATAACTCGATCCAGCTTCAATTATTACCTAATTTTTTTTCTATATCAAATATATAGGGTAAGGTAATTATTATAAAAACAATCCCTTTATTGTTATTGACAAAATACTTACGTATCAAATTTTTTGTGTTTCGTTAAAACTATTCGTTATAATTATCATTTTGAGAGATTATTCAGATAATCGTTCTTGAATTATTAGTCGAATTCAATATACCTACCTAGATTATACATACGTAGTTTCTAGAGATTTCAAATTATTGTTTTAATAATAGGTAAAATAAATATTTTTCGATTTCTCACGCTGACATCAAGACGAAGCGGAAAAACACTAAATATTTTTTTTATAAACCATCTTATCAATATATAATCTAATGATCTATTTGGTAAATACCTAGATAATGAGGTAAGAGTAAAAATAGGTTCTTACCTACTTGTATAAAAGAGATTGGCCAAAATTCCTATATTGAATAAAGTGATATTTATTTAGTAGTACCTACTGTGTTGAAAGGTTTACTTTTTAGTTTCCTGGCGTTGAAAACAACTTTTTAACTAACTCTCATAAAATCTTGATAGCTATGTAAACTTGATGGCACATAATCAACCGGTAGTCAAGTGGTTATTAAGGTGTTTCTATGCGCGATTCATATCAATTCCATCTTTTCATTCATTATTAATAGACAAGATTACCTTTTTAGTAGGAGTATGAATCATCATTACATATTATTAAGATATGAAAAATCTTAATGATGGCATGGTAACGATTTTTATCAATATAATTGATGAAAATCGTTACCATATATTTCTGATTTTCTTTAAGTACCTACCGACATAAATGACATTTTTGTAAATTAAGATTTGTGTGCCAAGTTAAAGTCGGTTTTAATTATTTTTTTAAGTACCTAGTACTTGTCATATTAGATGAAGCACTACTTTGCCATGATTGTTTTTTTTTCTTGCCATGAAAGTTTCTGCATGGGATCGGTATAATTGTCCCTTAATTTTCTAAATCAATGTACCTATGTGTATTGCAATATTCCAGTAACCCTATCATAATTTACCAAGGACGAATTTATATTATGTAAATTTCTAAAATACCTGCTGTTTAAAGTAGCACTTTATATAATAAGCGCCATCATCTTATAATCTGATGTTCGGCATCGGCCATTTTTGATCTTAATTAGAGCAAAATCTGAATAATTCATGATCGATTAATCAATACACGACCCTCGGACGTTTTCATTCTTATTTTAATTAATTGATATTCACCAGCAGTTTCTTATTAAAATATCGCAATTTCATATAGCTTCTGTAGACCTGTTTTATAATAAAACAACCTCTGTTACATGGATGCGGCGAATGTTCTTATATGAAGATGCATATATCATTATGTGGCGTGCAATACGTCAAGGCTTAAGTCGTTTTAAAATAGACTTTATAGGAATACTTTTAAGGTTTTATTTCGTTTGTGGGTGTTGTTGTTGAGTCTCGGGGCCAGATGAAAGATCTCTCCTATAGAGACTATTAAGCTCGAGCTTCCCGGCAGCGCATGGCAAACCCTTGAATGCTGAATTTTATATGAACATGTTTTGATTTCAGATATTTTTTTTACTTTTTATTGATTCGTTACTATAATAATAATTGACACGTAATTGTACTCCTTTTACAGTTGTAAATAAAGCATATTTATATGGCTACATATCTCTCATCACCATCACGATCATGCCACTGTAGATCCCTTACGGAAGAACTGCTTTAAAGATTTAATTTTGCTTAATTTTAAATTAATATTAAGCTTTGTTTTGTAAACAAAGTAATCCAATATCAAAAGTATTTCTATATAATGTAATGAAGTCGACCTTTTCTGGTCATTTAGATATAAAAAAATGACTCAAATTATTTCTAGGAAAAAGTTTATCGACCATGTTACGTAAAAACTCGCGTGAGTCTGATGTCATATGATACTAACACCAATCAACAGCATTTTAAATGCAGATTTTTGTAAATTTTAATCGAACCTTGCTCAAAACACTACCTTTACAGTATCTAGTCTAGTATGCCCAGACAATAGTTCCCAGGAACATAGGCTGAGGTTACCCGAACGGTTAAGGAACGGGACAAGCAAGCCGCTAGATACGATCACTGCACGACTAGTATATATTTACTATATAGATACTAAGTATTTGTATCTGATACTTATGTAACAAGTCTCAAGGAGGTACCTATCTAAATGGGTGGTGTTAGTATTGTTGAGGAGTTAGATAGAGGGATATAAGTTTAGTGAGAGGGTATTAGACCTCTATACCTTATGTGAACCGTCATATAGCTAAATAGACATAGTATTTCTAACCAAAATAGATCATAGCGTAGCGACAATTCTCTTATTTTAGTAAACTTATATGGATACTTTTTTAACGATTTATAAGAAATATAAATTTGCTAATGAACTCTACTTATGTAGATACTTACTATGTGATAACGATGTATATACCTTGCTAAGAACCTTTCTAACTTCTTTGCTTCGTAAATATCAAACTCAACAAGTAGGTACTGGACAGGGAGTACATGTTTTTCGAGTACCTTCCTCCTCTTCTTAATTCCTATAGGTATATATACTAATGTATCCCTCGGTGCACGATCTTACTCAATAGAACCCCATGTATCTACGCATATACCTACTAGTTACCCATTCGTAAATGGAAGGTTTTGCAAGACTGCTAATCTAAAATAGCGAACTAGGGAAACCAAAGATAAAGACTTGAAGAGCTTGCACTTCTGACCTTTGCCTGATAATTTAATGTGTTCATCTTTACTGTACAATAGGGTGAAATTACTATAGAAATTGTTGGGGTAAAATAAATAGTGTGTGTTGTTTTGTTAGTTTTAGCTATTTTGCATAAAGCATTTGGCTAGGGTAAACTTTTGCACTTAGAGTTAGTCACTCAGCAATTTGTCATCGCTGAGGATTATATATTTCGATTATATAGAGTAACGTATACAAATTGATTTTGAATTAACATCTCAACAATAATAATGTCGGACGATTAAAATATTTAAAGATGCGTTTTGTAAAACTCATTACCCATATAAATACCTATTGCCAAATAAACAATACATAATCGAATCAACTAATACACCAGCCACCACACATGATTATAATCTCGATACCACACAATAAACTAACCCAATACTATCAGTTAATCGAGTTAACCCTTACGCAGCGTTCGATTCGCTATTTACGAGTTTAACGAATTATTCGCTCGCCAACAGTTATTAATTGTCAGCCATGTGGGCGGATTAAGAAAGGCTAATGAAGGGTCAAATGCCCCAAGAAGAGATATTTTAGTAAGTATCTAGTAGCAAGCCCCTTATTGTACCGTACCTCGACAAGCTAGATTTACCTACATTAGCTAGATTTACTTACATTAGTTAAAAAATATGTATACGAATAATCTAGTTATAACGTCTTGTGTAGACCCATGGCTATGTAACAAACGATTCTTAAGTTATTTTGGACAAATAAATATATAGTAGGCCTCTTTTCTCAAAACAAAAAATTTCGTCACTCTTAAAATAACAAGGATTGCCTAAATTAACAAGTTAGTTTAGTGTACTTAAACAGTTTAAATAATTTTGTTTCAATGTGCAACCATTATCATGAATGTTATTTTTCAATATATTTTTTAATTATTTCTAATTCATATACATGCAATAGAATTATTATATGCTATACTTTAGTATCAGTCAGTTAAGAAACCTATGAATGAATTTATTCATTTAATTATGACTTAAGCATGTATTTTGGATATAGCCGATACATTTTAGGTATTATCCTTAATACGCCCATTTTGTCATGGATACAGCAATAAAGCCGGAGTACACTAGACGCAATAAACTAACCACTATTGCTATCCCTAGCTATATAATACCGCTTTATAATTGCTGCAGATAATATACTGGTCAAAATTATTGGTTATAATATAGTCAAAGCTTAGATATGGGGGACAGATCTGTGTAGATTGAAATAATGATAATTTTGATATTTTGTGGTTAAAGAACGGAGATTATTATCTAATTTAGTTCAATAAAGTATGAGAATTCAGGGATTATACCATGCAGCCCTTTTTTTAGCTGACTGTATAAATAGTTTCTTAAATTACATAAAAATCTATTAGACACGGTTTGTGGCTACTTATTATATAAAACTATAACGTATCATCTATATATTACATTAAAAACGACATTTATGAATTGAATTGCAAATTATAAAAAAATATATATTATACAGAAAACAATGACTGAGAATTTCACACGTCTGGAGTAAAATATGTACCATTTTCATTTAGATAATAGATAATTTAACAAAAACAACGCCATTATGTGCTTGGATAGCTTATGTACAACGCAAATAAATGGTTCGAAGTAAAGACAAAGGTTAAGCGTCAGTTACTGCATAATGCATTGTGTACTCGTAGATACATGTCTAACAACACCTAGCCTAGCTGCTGCGAATAAAGCGTAGGTCACACAGCGAGCAAAGCTAAGCTAAGCTAAGTTACATATATGTACATTTATAAATATATTTTATCTTGTGGCTTCATCGGGCATTAGCTAGCTTACATTGTTCAGTTATAGTTTGTTTAGTTCAGATCTGTAGTTTGTTACTTAGCTAACCTAGATTGGCGTGTTATAGATCGTAGAGAATAATAGCTGCTGTGATCACAAAAATAAATCTATATTATATTAAGTATTGGGAAATAATAATAAGGTACCTATATAATTTCCGTTTTAAGGGTGAAAAAGACAGCGCATAAGTACGAATCATGGTTGCATTTATGTTGGCTGTCTTAAGTTTTTTGTTTTCTAATTCGCAAAAAAATGATGCTTGCCTTTGTACAAGTTGCCAATCACATTTTATTCTCACAAAAGTTCATACAATGAGGGGCGTCGCGCATAGGTACGTAGCTGCCATTTACAACACGGTTGCCACGTTTTACAATCTCTATGGGACGTCGTAAAACTGACCAATAAAAGTTCATTATTGGCTTGTTGGTGGTCCCAACTTTTATTTGATTAGTTTACGACTGGTGTAAAATGTAACTAGTACTTGTGATTATGAATTTGTGATGTGTCGACGATAGCTTGTAAACTTTGATGGCTTTATTGTAGCCTGACGTTTATGCTCATGTGTTTATTGGTTTTTGATGGATTTAATCGTGCTTGTGAGTTTATATGTATTTGAATCGGGTTTGTAATTGACGTTTTATGTCGTGAGATGGAAACAAATTGTAAATATTTATTTATAGTATAGGTAGCTACTAGATGACCTGATGAACTTCATATCATTTATTGTCGTTTTTAGTATTTTCCTTTACTTACTTACTTACCTACTTAGATACTTATTATTAATTAATGTTTTTAACTTTTAAACCTCCTCTAAACTAATTTCAAGATTAACATTAACCTAATCGGTCCAACCATTCTAAAATATACTGTGATTAGTAAATTCATAAAAATACTGAGAGATACGTTTTCAATTTCCTACGAACAAGTAATCCTGTCCTATTAATTATTAATACACTCGATATCTGAGAACTCATTGAGTTATGGTCGAGCACTTATCTAACAGCGCGGTACTTTAAAAATTGCCATTTATTATAAAGCCGCTGAAAGCATTAATTTGCGTGCATCGTATTGTCATTTGATGGGCGTGTTGCAGTTTATTTATGCAAAGTGGAGTCGGACATGCCCCTAGCGAGCGATTGGCATTAAGTGACAGCCCTGAACGGTTGCATCGGCAGACCGATACTTACCTAATTGCTTCAAGAGATAATGATTATGATTGGTCGGTTGACCAGGTTATATCTGTGATTAATTAATCAGTTATTGGAGTACCTGGATGGTCGGGATGCGAGCCTGTTTTGCCTTTCTTAAGGCGTGGAATAAATTATGGCCGCCATTTTGAAACTGGAGTTATTTACCTCAATGAAGGATGATGTGCCGCAATATGACCCTTTTATCGGTACTTGCTCACCTTTGCATGTGAGGTCGTTTTATTAATATTTTAATAGAGGGTCTGCTATCTGTCCGGTATATGCCATGTTTTTATAAACAGTACCTAGGTGTAGGTCATAGTTTCCAATTAATCTTGACGAAACATGTGGGATTTGTTTTGATTGGGAAGAGGAAATTTCCTACGGTGCTATTTACTGGCCGATTTCAATAATATTTGTTACAAACATGCGGAACACAATGTTTTATAAGATTATTGTAAATAAAAAGACCGGTCAAGTGATTGACTACTTATTTTTTTTCATATTCGTAAATACTATTGGTCGCGAGTGAAACTAAGTACTGGCAAACATAGTTAAGATTTAAAAAAATATATTTTAAAAAGTGGGTAGGAGCGACTTCAAAAAAACCAGAATGCTAAATCTTTATACTTACCTGATGTGTATGTATCTTAAACTTAGCATTTCCTATTCCAAATTCCAATACAACATACAATTCATTTATATATTCGTAATCACCGTTAAAAATTCTTTAGTATCTATCATACCACATTCATTGTATTTTGACAACATTAATTACAATGAGTTGTTTTATATACCTAGGTACCCTATGTCACTCTCGCGACTAAAACGAATCTATTGACACCACTCACATAAAAATGCGACAAATCGTTTACTTAGGCTCTGGAACGTACATACATACACTCGAAATATACGTACATAAATACATACACTGGAAAAACATAACCCTTCTTTTTTCGCAGTCGGATACGAAGCTATGGAATAATATGCGCGTACAGGCTGGCAAAGCTTTATTGGCTTGAGCCAGAGATGATTTTGTAGATATTAACGTGCCAATACCTACTAATAATTCATTTCATCTAAATATATAAAAATGAATCCCTATATTATCCCTTGGTCACGCCATTACACATGAACGGCTGGACCGATTTCACTATTTTTTTTTTGTTGTTTTTGTTATTGTCAGGAGAAGGCTCTTATGACAGAAAAAAATTAAATATATATATAAAAATGAATCCGTTTGTTTCACTAAAACTCGAGAACGTGGTTTAAAAGGTGAGAAACATACATAACTGTTACGCGGTACAAAATTCGGCTGGTCAGCTAGTATTAGATAAAAAAATACTAAGTAGATCTCTAATTTCGGTCGCTCGCCTAGGTTACGAGTTAGGTGTATTACATAGTAGTCCGGTCACGTTTTCTACACCTGCATTATGTAGAACATAAATTGAGGGCGCATATAAAACAGTAGGTATTGTTAATTAGGATAAATTCTAGCTGAAATAGAAAACTTGAAAAGTGATAGTTAAAAAATCTCAGAATTATTACGTTTGCCATTTCATCAGTGTGAGGATAGAATCCTCCCGTAGTATCTTATATCAATAGGGTATTTGTTTTGAGAATCATTTCATTTTCGTAACGAAGATTCTATCATAATTAAGAAGGTATATTTTTTTGTATTACTAACTAAAAATTGAATAATGTTATTTAAAAAATATATATATATATAGTTATAGGTATAGTTACGCATAATATAGTTTATTATCTTAATAAATAGAATAAGCCATAACTTATAATAAACGTTAATACTAGAAAGCCAGGCAAGAGAAATCCTTTTTCTCAGCGCAAAAATCCTTCCGCGACCCAGTTTAATCAAACCGAAACAATACCGCGGAAAAGGCAATGTTGGAGAGCAATAAAGTACTTCAGATAGAGATAAATTAGCCTATCTCCAGAGACGAATGGGGAGGAAAAAGTTGAGGGTTAACCCTTCGGATCCAGTGCCGATCGAGCGCCGCGCCCGGAGACAGGGGTCGGGTTTGATACTGTTTTTATTTAGGTAGCACTGTTGAAAGATGTTTTATTTAGTTGTTTTATTTAGTTGGATTTAAAAATAATTAAAGTTATAGTAGTCACGTTTTTTTGGAACCTCTGTGTTATTTTTGATAAATAGAAAAAAATATAGGTATATACTAAATTAGATTTATTAAGATTCTTATTTATGCAGCATATAACATATATCTAGGTACATCAGAACATATATTTTATAATTTTTTTAATAGATAGAGTTGATTCTACGATGTCGATAATAAGGTAGCACAACTCGATACGTGTATCTAAGTAGACAAAATTCATATAGGAAAACTAGTTATTTAATTACTATATCAGTGTATAAATATTTTAGTAGTTCTTAATCCATACTAGTTCACGAGTTAATTAAGAGAACTAGGTATCGATCACTTCAAGTTGGTATATTCTTTATTAACTATTCATATATTCTAACTGTACTTACAGAAACTATGTCCAATAAAATGAATGTCGCCAGACCTTAGAAAATACGTGACAATGTTAATTAAACAAAATAACGGTACATATCCCTTTTCAAATAGGTACTAACTAAGCCATTAAACCATCGAATGAAGACCTCGGAACCCCTCTTTTGATTCCAATAAGAAAGTAAAGAAAGAATTGTGGGGCAGGTCCTATATGACTGGTTTTAGAAATCCGCTGTCAGATGTTACTATTGGTAGATATATTTTATCTTTATGAGATTCACAAATGAAACTCATTAACTTCTCGCTTATTGGAAAATTAATGACAGTTCCTTTATTCGTCATAGGAATTATTCCATGAACTCTACTATAGTTAATTTATCTGAAGGTATCTTACTTATAATAAGAATTTAATTCTATCTAACCTAATATTCATTAAGTAAAGATAATTAATCAGCAAGATAGATCTTTTTAAAGATTCTTTATATTTCAGATTTTAAGGCCCTAAAATTTTATAAAACCTACCTAGTTTTATCACTTAACCGACTACAACTCATAAATAACGGATAATTTAAAAAATGCAAAAAGATATAGATACAGAAAGATGCAGAAAGATATAGCAAGATCACAGTAGATATTACAAATACCTACTGTGTACCTAATTGTGTGAAGTGAAGTTTCTAGACGAGGTAGAGTTTCATTTACGAATAAGTATGTTTTTAAGTGATTGCATAATAGGTGGGTTTAAAAAAGTACAAGAGCCTCAATTCTTACTCCCACTATCGAGTCTACGAGTAAGAACAATAGTACCACCCTATTCGGGAGGAGGTACCAACTCAACCAAATAATTGCTATTCTATTCACACCGAGAGGGCGATTTATGCCCGGAATTATTTCCTTGTTGTTTTATTCGGGGATTTGTCACTCACCCCCGCCCGCTTTTATAATTACCAGCCCCCAGATATCGAGTTACTTTTTAGTTACAATTTATATTCAAGACACTAGTGACATTATTTAAAGCTACTAGAGTATGTTTATGAAGTCATGCTAAAAAACAAAATGATTTGTTTATAAACCAATACCATTGATCCTTTTCAGTTTTCAAAGTGCAGATTAATGTTTTTTTGTAGTACTTAACGAAATTAACTACTAGTAACGTAACCTTTTTTATGTTGTTCTTTATTACAAATAATAATAACGAATGAAATTCGACTTTTCGAATCGTTTGTACTTATCACGGATCTCAATTTTTTTTTATTGCCTATGTTACTCAGTGATAATATAATGTCTAATAACGTAAGAATTTTTAAAATCGGTCCAGTAGTTTTTGAGGTATTTCCTTACATACAAAAATACAAACATACAAATCTTTACTCGTTAAAAACAATGCGTGGCGCCATCTATGTGGCCAACATTATTAAATTAAAATCTAAATTCGTGTGTAATATTTTTTATTAATTCTATTAGGTTTATACCCACCAAACTCAAGTTTTCTATGTTTAATTGATTTTATATTTATCTCGTATATTTTTCACATATTCTATATGGATACATAAATATAAAAATATTGTGAGAGTTACAAGTAGAACCATAGGCATATCTTCTCTGCCATAAGTTAGGTAAAGCACTTGCTAGTACAACTGTATGTTGACAGATGGCGTTGGCAATAAAGTGTCGGGAGCGCCACTGTCGCTGTGGCAAAAAGTAGAAACACGGAAAGCTTGCCGTCAGGCGGGCGTTCAGTGAATGTTTACGATGCAATTTACGGTTCGTATATTGCGAGGCACTTCATATAACACGACAATACACTCGGAGAATCCTCATTTTTGTTGTTTGAGTTTATTTAATTTTACTTTTGTGAGTTTTCCTTTGAATTTTAAAAATACCACATTGGTTCTTATTGCTAGATTAAAATAAAAACGTTTGAGATTATAATTGAAATTATTACTAATTTCAATAAATTTAATTGTTATTATCTATTCTCCAATGTAATTATTAACGTTTATTAATTATTTGTAATATCTTTCACTAGCAAGTAGGTAATTATTATGACGTCTTACATTTACTGCAACGCAACACTAGCGTCATCAAACGAAGCAATAAAGCATCAAGTTTACGATGTGACGACTGACGGCCGACCTCAAATGACTCATAAAAAACTTCACGCATTCTCATATAGATGGCGCTACAAGTCGTGGAATAAACCAGCACGCGCCCTCTATAGGCTATTCTGAGTTATAATCAACCTTTTCGCGCCAACTTCAAGCGTTCGGGCTCTGAGGTTATGCTTTTATTGGGTTATAAAAGTTACGAGTTACGGCAGGGACCGTCGAATATGGAGATATCGGAGGGCGAATGGGCGTGTAAGACAAGAAAACGACTTTTATTGTTTGTAAATTGGCTGTAAAATTATGACTTTGGTCGTATTGTGCGCAATCACGACGATCAGCTGGCTTGATGGGGATAAATCACTTTATTACCGCAAGTGGTGGTTTATGAGACTATAAAGATTCATTTGAATGGGCGACAGTGTGTCTGCTGTGTCGATGTGCTAATGTGTCTAGGCGACGTTTTTTTAATGGTCTCATATATTTATTGGACGCAATTTAGGAAAAGATTGATCTATAGGATAGTGTGAACCTTAATTGAACTTTAATGGCCCTAATTTCGTATTCCAGATAGTGAATGCTAGCGTGTTGAACCATTTAAACGACCATTTTAAATTATGATTTCTTCGTAAGTACCTCTCTATCTATCTCTATATCATTTTTGGATGTTTGCAAATGATAGAAAAACTTCTCAAACTTGTTGTAACCGCTGTGACAATTTAGTTCGCTCTTTGTTTGGTCTTCTTATTATTGAGTTGTTTGAATTGTGCTGACAGAAATACGATCAATTTCGTTGAGCTACTCGATCACAGATGGCGCTACTGACCCATACATTAGTATGCTAAGTTCATGATCGACTCAGATTATAATACTGTGCTATTATTTCATCCGTAACAGACACTAAACCAAATCCCTAAAAACGTGAAAGTTGTAGGATGAATTTTAATGTTAATCTAAGATATAACATTATGCACATAGACAAAATTTTTGAAAATTTGTCCCCGTTTTAATAACGAACGTGCATCATCTAGTTTATTTTAGAAAAAGTCTATTTAACATGTACCTAGTCAATCCTTCAAAACCTTTAACAATCAATTTGTTTCCACCCGTGTGTTACTTATATGTACCTACTTCAAAACATCTGAAATAGTGGTGTGAAGTTAACCGCTAGTTAATTGTTTGTTTAACGACATTTTTACGATTATCGTCCTCGTTAACTTTGACGTTTACGATCGGTTTAACACTCGGCGTGATTGTTGCGACCGACTTTACAGCTGCTTGAATTGATTTTATAGTTTAAACAGTTTTTTTTTAACTTGTGTTTTGAATATTAAAAAATGCGGCTTTTACGCGGTTAAGTACTTAGGTAGTAGTAAAAGTAAGTATTACTAGGTAGTGTTTTGCAAGCTGTATACTAGACTTCACAATCCACGATTTGCTGTATTAATTATTAATATTAGTTGTTTAGAATCTATGAAAATTTTGAAATGGATCGATGAAAAACCATAATAAGAAAAAAAAACTTTTAAGCTAATAAACTCTTTGTTAACAGTTATTTTTGTTTCAGATTAAACCCATAGTACGTTTTGAAAATAAAACTAACCATAACCAGCAATTATTAATATTGTTACTGACATTGTGTTGTAATACTTTGTAAGCGACTGTTTTAAGAAGAATTTTATTATTTAATATATATTATTAATATAACTGTAAACAAATATGTAAAGTTACCGTCTTAGCTTTGTGTGTACCTTATGTACCTTACAGACAAAGGTAAGATGGTTTTATTATTGTGTGAACAAACCCATCAAATACCAAACTAGCATTGCCGGCGGGTATTAGTTAATAAACCAAGCAGAAACGAGACAAAACACATTAATATAATTGAGTAGAAGCAAGACAAAAAATAAATCAAGTCTCAGAGAGAACGGTGAAGGAGCGTCGTTATTTATGGATGCACATTTGGAATGAACGGCCGCGAATAAAAACAAAATAAGAACAAAATAACACAAAAAATGTTATTTCCTGGTAGGTTATGATATTAATGTTTTGAGCTGTTTTTGTTACTTTTTTATTTGTGTACCTACAGGTTTTCCAACGGGTTTAAAGCTTAATTTTACGAATTCTTGGACTATCTTGTTTTTCACGTTTGCAGTTTTAGCTTCCCTGAAAAGGTTTCTGGTTTTCATTGCGTTAAAATTTCTTCAAGCCAAGATCAGATAAAATTTAGTAACTATGTTAACGAGGAAAAACACTGGAAATACTATCTAAAATATGATAAAGGTCATGCAATACTTATTTAGGTATGTGCCTCTCCGGTAGCCCCGGCGCATACTTTTAACAATTCCTATATGGTTTTAAAATTTATCTACCACCAGTTTTAATACTTGTTCCTTGCGAAGTGAAAATAGCTCTAGAAAAAGATTGCAAAAAATAAAATAAAAACCGCATTATTCGCGACAGTACCGCCTATCGCTATGAGTAAGTTATGGCCACGAGGGTGAGTTACACCCTGCTTAGGTCACGTGGCCTGACAGGGATGGCTATACAAAAAACTGCGCCAGAGAAAGTAGGACAAAAAAACTTGGGGCGGCAAGTTATCTTCGTTCCATTCAACTCACACTCGGTCCCGAATGTCCGTGTAGATCAATAAAACTACTTTATCTCTTTTTGGCACATCCCGGCCCGTCCACGGGTTCTTCAAACTTGAAAGATGTTCGTTTGCATCATGCTTTCTCTTTAACAATTAAAACGAAAACAAAAAAAAAGGTTTTGGAACTCTGGCCAGTAATGTAAAATAAAATACAAAAGGCGTATAAAAAATAAGAACAGTCTCGATTAAAATTAGGACACAGCGCGACAAATTTTTAAAAAGCGATCGAACAACACTCTTTTGTTCTGTTTTCGTAGGAAACACCGTTAACGCAATTGTCGACCGCTTTTTTCACAGCGTATGGTCGCGTACGGGCTTTTTATCCGTGTTTACAAAAGGTAAACGGCCATAAAATATTATTACCAGGCTATTAGGAAAGAGCCACAGGTAGGTACTCAGTTTAGTACATTGCTGGTGCACCGCGCGGGTAGTTGTAAGTAATTGAAGCTGTTAATTTTGCGTTAAAGTGTTTACGTGATTTTGTGAAGTTTGCACGTGATTTTGGTTCGTAATTTTCAGTTGGCCGTCATATACCGTTACATGCATGAGGGAGTTTTGTTACCATGTTGTTGTACATTGAAGGCTGTTAACGGTGGTTAACGAACCACGAGTATGAACCAGTCGGTAATGTATGTAGTTTTTTACTGTAATGAACGTGATATCATGTAGTAAAAATAGTTAATATATAATGTATGTCAGTTTATTGGGTCTACGACAGTTTTATCGGAAAAGTGTCAGTTATACAGAATAACTCTTATAAAGAAACTAAATATTGCTATAACTCCACTTTCATACGGTAAACATTTTAATCTGATGAATAAGGAACTTGAACGTAAAAAACATTTCTAAGTATCGCATAGATAGAAGCATCACAATGTAAAATAGCCTATTTTTTCTCTGTAACATTATTCGGTAACGCCTAATTAAATAATTAGCCTCTCTTTCTCTGTGTGTTCCGCGCGGTAGTCACTGTAAAGTTTAAATTAGAATAACATATTTTCAGCATAGTAGGAATAATACAGTTCTTAATGGTTCTTTTACCGAATAACATCAGTTAACCCATTTTAGCTCCAAATCCTTGAACTATCCTCACTTTCAATTTACGGTTATCGAGCATAAAGTGTCCTATCGAAGATAAGTAGCATTGTTTTTATAATCATTCAATTTTATATGTAATAGATGATTATGTGAATATACCTACCTTCCACCACATGTAATATATGTTTAACGAAAACCTTAGGTATCACTTACTTCCAATTTTCTACACTTGAATTTTGTTTACTCAAAAGTTCTTAATCTGAATTTCAATATGTGCGGTCACATACATGACCGCACGTTAAAATATCATCGACATCATAAACATCGTCGTTTTTATAATTGTAATATTTCACAACGACTTTATGACATTATACCTGTCTCCAGTCTAGCCAGCCAGTCTATCTTCAGTCAGTGTATCATCTCTTAGAACTTAAAACGTTCTTACACTCAGAGTAGCAAGAAGCATCGCGTTCATACTTATATCTCCCGTATCAAACAAAAGTTTGGTCACGCTTAATGCCTTTACGACTGCCAGGGGTGACATAAAGAAAATGAAAAACATTTTGTATTATTCTTGTTGCGCTCTTGCGCGGGCAAGTTGTGCGAACCCTCTGAAGGCTGAGAGCTGACGTACGGATTGTCGCAGAAATTGGTGTTTAATTTTTTCAAAATTAGTATCTCTATAACCTTTGTGGGCTAAGTCTAATGATTCGAAGATTTATTATTAGTATTAGGTCGGTCAAGGTAGATATTGACTTATTGTTGTTTATTTGTGGTTAGCTGAAAGGCATAAAAAACTTCTGACAATGATTAATGGAGTTGACTTAAGCTAAACTTAGATTTTCTACCTATATCTGTAGTTGTAAAGTAAATTATTGAACCGCCTATAAGTAGTAAAAACCTAATTAAAGGATAGCAATAGCAAAAATAATAATCGCTTATCTTTACTAATGCCAGGTTGTATTCAAATTACTTTTATAAAATCGATGAACTATAAAATATTAGAGCCTAACGTAAATTTGGGCATGCATTGCTCATAAGCCATAATAGAGGTTACTATAGTATTTTATTAACTTAAAACTAAGGCTTTAATTACTTCAATAAAGTACCCAAAAATGTACATAATAAACACTTCTTTTGTCGCAACACTGCAGCCAGCCTAAAACTTCTCCCTCTGTTGCCAACAAGGTTCTGCTTAGACAAATATCCGCACAAACTAGTTACGTGTCTCGCCTTACACACGTTCTTTTAATATTTATAGTCTATTCAAATACATACAACTATTTTAAAATAAAGCAAACATTTAATTACCGATTACTAACGATTTAGTATTATTTTTTACTAATTCAATCGACATAATTATCTTGCCTAAAATATGACCAAATTTTAAGAATGTATAATTAATTTCCGCTGAGGCATATTCATGGCTTAAATTTATTTTATTCGAGTATTCATTCGAAAAAAGTATTGATTTAACGTTCTTGATTTATTTTATATACTTTCCATATTCAGGTAGTTTTCAAAATATCATATGTCTCAAAATATCATATATCATATGAAATATAATATGTCTAGAAAGTATACTATGACTTGAATTGCATTGACAGTAGAAAAGCCATCTAGAGTGGTGAATAAAATTGGTCTTCACTATTGTTTAGTACTTATCTTCTCTATTGTTTTTATTCATTGCTCTATCCTAACTAATATTATAAATGCGAAAGTAACTCTGTCTGTCTGTCTGTTTCGCTTTCACGCCAAAACCACTAAACCGATCTGGATGAAATTTGGTGCACAGGTAGGTTGGACCCCGGGAAAGAACATAAGATACTTTTTAACCGACTTCAAAAAAGTAGTTCAACCATTATCTTGACAATCCAAAGGGGAACTGCGCGGGTGAAACCGCGGGGCACAGCTAGTTTAGTATAATTTCGTAACAGTAGAGACGAAAACTATTCGAGATAAAAGCAAGTGCTAAACTTAGAGTATGTCCCTTACGACTTAGCGCGTGTCTCAACCTATTCACATAAAATTACTTAGTTCATAATACAGAAACAGAAGAAATAAAATTTGTAAGAGGAATAAGTCTACACTGATGTTGTTCTTTGATTTAGTTCAAGTTTCTAATAACGTATACTATGTATCTACATCAGTTGATATACTAAGTAGCTTATCATCTAAGCTATGTACCTACGCATATAACACTGAAAATTTTATATGCGGACTAGCAAAGATATTATGTCCTGAAATATATAATTTTTATTTTTATTTTATTACTTTTGATGTATTTGATATCTTTTAGTCTAACTATAATTATAACGAACTATATTGATTCTAATCCGATTTTATCTTATATTGTATTATTTGTATTTTCATGTATAAAGGCCACCAATATGAAACTGCGTACAAACTAGAGCAATTCCATCTAAAGAAACTGTGAACCAGGTTGCCTAAGACACAGGCTCCGCCTAGTTTGGGACCCGTTGTAAAACTATAAGCTGACTTGCAAACGATTTCTGCATTTGTGCCTTATATGTATTCTATAGTTATAACTCACGTTTTTGGCAATTTACTATTTTTACTTTTTATTTTTATATAAGTAAAGCCTTAAAAACGTTTCTAAAACAAAGTTATTAGATGGTTTATTAAAATTAAGGGTAAAAGTAATGATGTAACTGTAACTTGTTTTAAAGTTGTTGTATGGATCAGAAATTTTATCACTTATTTGATTTTGTCATTTCTAAAACTTAATTATGTAGAGCTGATTGAGGCTACGTGTATATAGAGTTATCTGAAACACACTATAGGTACGCGATGTAGGCAAGCGGTAAACTTGTCAACTCGGACTATTCCTGGCCTGTTTGTTTTCCTTTTGACAAATTGTGTCTCGACGCCATCTTGCGGCGTTCCACTGAGAATTGTGTTAAGAGTTCTTAATAACGTTGTAAATAGTATGTTTTTAAATAATCGTCCATTCACTGCCTCAGTTTGTTGTCTAATTTTTTAACATTCTTATGTCATTTCACTGCTGTATTTAATATTGTTTGTGTTTTAAGGCGGTTATTTCTTATGACGTTAATACATTATTATTAGCATATTCTGCTTCTTATTCGTGTTCACTAAAAAGTCGTAGTATTCTTTCCCTATTTTACAAAGTAGCCTACTATTGCATAGTTGATAAAAAGGAATACCACATGTTTAAGATGATATATTTTTTTTCCCGAATATTTTTATGATTATAGAGTTATTTTTACAATGTCTCAATTGTTCTAACAACTCGTAAAAGCGTCTATCTAAACCATCATAAATCAGAATTGTTGTTGCAACATTTCCTACTTGAGCCACAACAAAACTTACCTCCGAAACTTAACTAGATTTTACCAAATACAAAACATATATCATAAATATTATATATCGCGGTCACATAACTCAACCCGCGTCCCGGGTTCGCTCGTAATTCGTCGTGTGTGGCTCGCGACTCTTCTCTGCTACACCCTGTATAAAACAAGATCACCATTCTCACATCTATTCAAAGAAAAATCTACTTTCATTGCTGTATTAAAGAGTTTAATTTTCTTTAATGACTTAAAGTAACTTAAGACTTTTCGGCAAATTAAAAACTAAAACCTTAGACAAATGTGATCTATGATAAACGTGATTTTGGTAACGAGGATAGTCGACATTGATGTATGTTCACGACCTGTTATTTTTCCAAGTAATAGGAAAAAAAGAAAGTGTGAAAGGAGTACCCTAATAAATAATACGTGAAAAATAGTTTATTGTCAGATCTCGTGATAAGGCGTAATAGGACGTCTCGAGTAATCTTTCGCTGGGAGAAATTGTTTTCTTACTCCTTTGTTATGGGATGAAGGAATGTAATTTGTTGACGTTCTGGATATTAAACGATGTGGTACATGCTTATAAATCATCATAAATATACTGTGCGATCCAAGTGACTATTATCACTTTGTGATAATTTTATCTCACTATCATAATTTCTATCCTGATATATCTGTGTGAAAGATTTGTCACATCCATTCGTCATGTTTTGATGACGAAAATTTTTGTTGAAACGATTTTCTTTGTTTAGATAATTACTTTTTGAACTTTAATTTTTCCAAAAGTGAGTGAATATTTCGGAATTTTATTACATGTACCTACTCCTCCTTATAATATGACACTTTTAACTCTAAAATCAAATCAATATTCGTCGCTTGCAAATCAATATTCGTATTATCAAAAGCTTGTCAAAAATTAAATACCTGCTACAAAAACGTACCATGTAGACAATATCTACAAGCGACTTGTTCAGGTAACTTCCCAGTAAAGTGCGAGCTAGTTCATAAATAAAGTATTTTCTATAAAGAAGACCTCATGTCGGTGGCCGGCCCGCGGCGAGGCGTCTACGAGTTTTATTACAAATCATATCGAGATTTACGGCGTGTGTGCAACCGACTAAGGACTTGTAACTGCACTGAAATATGAGATTTCAATACAAGTGCCGATAGAGACTCAGTGATGCCAAACTGAAAACAAACAGGCTACAATCTCCTATTGAAGGTTGGAATTTGTTTTATTTGTTTAGGAACTAGAAATAAGTATCCTTACATATTTTGTATAAGAAAGGAGTAAGTCTATGTAAGAAACATAAAAAAATACGACGTATTTATGTTTAATGAACACATATTTCAAAAAGTAAAGAAATGTAGGTAAAGAATTGGGAGAGCATTTAGCACCAGGTCTAGTTTGTTTAGTTTTTTCCATTGAGATAAGTATTTCTCATTTTTAGTGCTTGTATTATGTTTTGTATTTATTAAATAATCTGCATTTATATACTATATATATCGGTTAGCCTAGAAAGACGATCGATACACAAAAATATAAAAATATACTACCCATTGCAGTCGCTGTACGCAGCTAAAAACTTTAACATTATTGCACTTTTAATTATTCATGTATTCAGTTTAAGTACATACTCGTATACAGTAAGTTTATTCAGTATACGGTGTTGGCATCTCGATCTCATCTTATTTCCTTGGCATCGAAGTACACTATGCTGATTTATGTCACAGTACCAACCTACAAAACTTTGCACGGATTAAATAATTTTTTCACAGCGCAATATTTGCCAGTTTTTTTGCTGCCAGTATTATTTGTGTAAGTTTTTAATTTATATCTGTGTAGGTCGTATGGCGGGGTTATTATTCTTTTTAATTTGTTATAATAAGTAGCAGTCATATATTACAACTCATAAGTAGTATTGACTAAATTGTTAGGTATTAGGTACTTAGTTAGTATATTATAAATATTTTAGTTCTCACTTTCAAAGTTTGTACAAGATTATTACAGTTTAACAATGTTCGTTCTTGTTTCTTGGCTAACAGAGCTAATTAATTTTCAAATGGCACTACATTCAAAATTGACTGTTGCAGTAAAACATTATAATTGACACTGTCAATTAATAGAAGATACATCGTCAAATAACTGAGAACAGAGAACAGCCAGCTCTCGAATAGCAACCTAATGGCACCGCATTACAATCTGTTCCAAAAATAAATACATAGTGAGAAAAAGAAAGACAGTCTGAGCACGTAGATTGCATTAAGTCTAAAAATAAGATTAATATATTGCGTAGTGTGAAAGTTCAATATAGCGACAAACGATCGCGCATGCGTCAAGTAACGGCTAGCTTTTTAAAAGTAAAAACTTGTATGTAATTGGGCTCGCTAAGAGATATGGGAATTTACGAGCGGGGCCTACGCGAGTAGGTTAGAAGAAAGTTTGAATAATGCATGCCTGAATAATGAACACGCCCGCTGCCGGTTTTTCACCGTTATGTAAAATGTTTTTCTTTTTACAATTTATTGAAATTCACGTAGGCTAATTTGAATTCGGAATCAGTAATGAAGTTGCTTTCGTGTCCCATATTCGTGGTAGGTACTCGTACGTCTACATAAATTGTATTTGATTTTTTATCTAATAGTTATAATATAAAACTTTATGAAGCAAATATGTGTTAGTATATTCAAAACATAAGCGTAACTTAGTATTTCAATAAGTAAAATTGAAAATTTTGGAAAACTGGATACTTGACATTTGTTGTGGAAGCCACTTTGGATTTGAAATTATCATAATATTATAGTATTCCACTCGTCAAGCCCTTTCATTTGAAACCATAATAAAAAGTTATGAAAAATTGTATTTCGTAATTTTGTAGCAGCGGTCACGATTTTCATCAAATATAGCTAAGATCACTCTCGGCTAATACACCTTTAATACAAAATAGCAATATTGGTCCATCTGATTGGGAGCTACGATGCAATAGACAGTCATACACACACACATATACGTCAAATTTATAACACCTCGTCGTTTTTACTTCGGGGGTTAATAAAAAAAATTGAGTAATATTTTTGTTAAAATAGTTTACGTAGTAAGTACCTACTTAATTTTTTTTCTAAAAAGTAACAAATATTAAGAATTATTATTTTCAGTCGTTTTATCCGCAATGTCATGTTTTCCAAATTTACGCCCAGCTTAAAGCGTCCAAAAATTTAGCTTGTGCCGTCCAAAATCCTGATAAATGTTTCGGTGTGGGGGGTGGAACGGCGCGGAAAAAATACATTTTGTATGGCTTTTAATATTAATATTGTTTGGCTGCGAAATGGCGTTTATTGTTCTAGAATAATTTTATAGCAAATAGGCTAAAGTTGTCAATACATGTGCTTTTGGTAATATATTTGAAAATGAATGTAAGTGTTTATTTAAAAAGAAAGATTTTTATTTAAATCGTCTACAAAACTCTTTATTACGTTTCATTTGGAATTCATATACTTTAGAAGCATTAATATCAATATTATATAGATATATCTTGTGTCAACGTTGCTTGTCAATACGAATTCAATGTTAAAAAAAAATGGCAGTTCTACCAACCGAATAATAGACAAGCAAAACAGTAATGGCGCGCATTTGGGATCGAACACACGTCACGCGGTGCGGGCAGAGACGATAGATAGCCACTCCGCAGGTACACGGTACACCCCTCGAGAAGGTTTTAAAAATGGAACCCTTATTCGATTTGAAAATAAAATATTGGCTGACCGAATTCGGTTCCATGATTTTGAACGCTAAACTTTAATTGAAGCGATTTATGGATAAGACAATGTAATGAACTATAATTAACAACTATCGAGTTGTAATTTTCTAAAGAGTGTAGATATTTGTTGTTTATTTTGTCGTTTTGATTGAAATTTTTAATAATATATTTTTAAATGTTTAATGTTACTTATTGCCTCAAATTTCACAGATAGAGTTTCAACATTAATCTTTTATACGTTAACGAATGTAATAAAATCCTGAGGGGCTGGAAGCCGAGACAATTTGCCACTGCTACCCTTCTAAGCCCACCTATGCGTCTTTCTTATTGCCGCCTAAATCTCGCATATACAACTAAGATTAATCCCGCTGAAAGAAAGGGTGCAACCCTTTTTGAGGGATTGTCGTATTAAATATGCAAAGACATGCAAGATGACGCTGTGAATGGCATTGTTGTTAGGTTTATTTATAAATATATTTTTGGGTTGTGCGTCTCAATAATTTACAATTAAAAAAGTTATAACTGACTTATTGAACGAGTAAAGGAAGCGTCTCTTCTTCGAGTCTGGCAAAATATTTTTAGTCAGATACAAGCAAAATTTGTTATGTTAAGTCAACACTTAACAGAACTTTTGGCAAAATTTATGGCGGCATTAGATATTCTTCAGTTGATTCGAATTATTAACCAACCTACTGAACTGTAATCACCTCTGTAAATCGAAGGTTATTAACAGAGATATCGGTAAATACAGTACATAAAATACTTGCAATGATAAATAAAACGTCCACTATTTGAAGTGTGCCAAACATAAATTGAACCATTAAATATCCTAAGCGTCAGTTGGTAAAGAGTAGACTTAGGATAAATTAAATACGAGTATTTTTGATAGACTTGTGGCAGAAAACTTTGCAAATGAACTAATCTATTAGGTGATCGTGAAGAACGAAAGGATTACATCCTTCTTTTTAGCACGAGGCCTGTACACTGGCCTGTGTAAGATGTATAGTTTTTAATTTGGCATGTTTATGCTGTATTATGTAAATGCTAGCAAATCAAACAGAATAAAATAGTTTGTTAATTTATTACACACAATACTTTTACACACCGAAGAATTTAAACTTCTCTCGAATAACGAGAAACCAAATGAGAGGCATTTTTCTCTGACCACAAAAATCTCCAATGCCGGGTCATGCTAACCTATGCCTTCTTCAACCGCAAGCATGCTTAATTATAATTTATTGCACGCTAATTACGCCTTTTGCAATATATTTGCTGTATTATAAAAAAAACAATAGCCTCAAGATGATAAATTGTAGGATCAAACAGAATTTCTGATTGTTATAACTAATTTAGTAATTTAATTGTAAATTACAAGTCACTGTGACGTCAATCAATATGCAGTTGAATAATCAGGAATAATGAGACCTACATTACTTGACATTCCTTTGAGTGATTTGCAGTTGTGATTGCGTCATTATTCTATTTATTTTCATAATATCATGCTTCAATTTTAAATGAGGAAACCGATACTCTCATTTAGGTACGCATATTTTATTACAAACTGAATTAAAGTATAAATTAAATAATTGACTTCGCTATACAAAAAGATACGACTTATATTTGAATAATTTTCAATAGTAATAAATATTTTTAAGGTTGTCTGTCTTGTTTAACACTTATATGATATTTTAGGCAAATATTATTGAAATCTACCAAAAAAACATCGTAGTAATTTTTTTTTTTTTGAGAAATAATAGCTGTCAAAAATCTCAATTTAAATTTAAAAATAACGTAAAATCTGTAATACCAAGTTTCGTCAAGATTGCTTGGAATCTAGGACCAGTGTGCGATTACCACAATCTAAACAATAAATTGACAGGTAAATGAAAATTTTGATAGATTTAAAACAGAGACGCTTATAGCTCACTCGATCAGTAAATAACCAAATATACTAGTACTTCTTACTCCATTACAATTTTGTAATACCAAATCGTTATAAGTAGGCACCAGAAACCATGGTCGATATTCATTACAAGCCACAACCCTTATCAAGAAGACGCTCGTTTTTTCTCGGTTTTCCCAAATAATTTATTTAGCGGCCCGCCGTCAATTTATCTCTGAGCGAGCTAATTTCGCGTCGGCCCGGTGGCTGGCTGGCGCATGCTGTAATTCAGCAAATTGCGACTCCTGACTCGATTTATGGGGTGCGCACTTGATGGGACAGGGCCTTCTTCCATTGTGGGCATTGTTCTTGCAAAAATACGTACGTACTTGGTGTAGGTCAATGTGTGTGCTGTTAACTTCATTGCCATATTTTAACTGCTATTTGTTGCATTGCGCGAATGTCAATACGTTTTTTGAATTGTAAGTAATCAAATTAATTTTATGTATAAGTGCTAAACTATTTATTTTACGATACTTTAGTTTGGCAGAATAATGAATAACAAGTTAGATAGAGGTTTGCGTGTAGATTTTTGTTATAGTTGTTCGTAATAATATTTTTACTAGACAATAAACATGTTAATTAAAAAAAGTGATGTACTAAACAGCTAAATTCCTTAAACATAGGTTTTTTTGTTTATCTGAACACTTCTATGTATCTGATGAAATTATTGAAATGATTCATATAAACAGAAATAATCGACACTTCAAAGAAATTAAACAATCGTTGATTTTTTTGGGTTTGGAGATACTAAACTATGTACTTACGTCCTCGGACATATATTCTCAAAACGCAACTAGTCAAGAAAATATATCGTCCGTCTACAAATAGGCAGGTCGTTGACTGCCAACGGTTAAAGTTAAAGACAGGTTTTGTGTTCTAATTTTAGAATTACTTTCATCGCGATAGCTATCGTGTTAGTTTATTAGGCAACGCAATGAGCCCTTTTGTTCTTATTGTGTGTGCTATAAGATCTATTTTAGACTGAAAATTTTCTTACAATAGTTACATAGCTAAGGTAGGTTCGTGTAGCTATGCTAATAACACATTGTTTAGAAAGCCAATACTTCCGGAGTTGCAGTTTTCCTAAGACCAGGTTTTACCAGCTCACCCGGTCATCTCCTATTAAGTATTCTTTATACTAAATTTGAAAGCACTATACGTATGTGCATATTTATCTAAATAACGGATGATTAAAAAAAAGTTTTCTATTCTAAAATAGAGCCATTTTGCTCAGCCCTGTTTTGACACGCATAGAGTGAAGTAAAAGCTTACTGGGAAATATCTCGTATATTTTTTTTTACGTTACGTTAAACTTTGCCATTTGGCAACTTCAAGATCGTACATAATGTAATATATGTTGATGATCTTTTTGTAAACAATGCTCTATATTCGAGTCTATCCTATTTTGTTGATATTAGCCTAAAAGATATCATTTTCTAATCTTTCTCCTCCACGTTTTCAACTTTCCCAATGTAAGTACGGAGAATACGTAGATTCTGCAGTAACACATAATCGTATCAATTATTCGGCGAGCGTCTTTCTTCTTTATTACTTTCCTTGGACGTGGAAGTGGATGAATTCTGCACCATTTTGACTTTTTCTGTGGGTGTTTTTATGTTTCTATAAATATCAAGGTCGCTGGACCGTTCTGTTTAGAGCTTTTCTTTAGTCTGGTCGAGTAATGAGATGAAATTGGAGTTTATACTTCGCGAAGAACATTTCATTTAGTACAATATGTGTCTGTGGTATGTTATATAATTATGTAGGTAGCTTTTATGCTAAGTCTTTGTAACAATTATGGCCAAAGTTAGATACAAAAAGTGATTGAAAAGCTCTATATGTATGCACCCAAATTATGAATGTAAATTTAGCAATAAACTCATGTAGTTTACATTATTAGTACTTCCCAAAAACTTTAAATATATCTATGTACCGAATGTTATTTAAAGGCCAAAAAATATTTCTTATTATTATTCTTATTCTATAACGCTTAGAGTGCGTATATTGTACTCTAATTATTTTATTGTAAATTAAAGAAAATTCATAATTTCTGAGAAATAACTTAGCTTATATTCTTCTCAACTTAGCTAATTATAACTTTGAGTTTGCTGATAGTTAGACAGTAAACGAAAAGCTTTACTGCGGAACGCATTTTATTCCCACGAAGACGTTCAAAACTTACACTAAAATATATCGCCAATCTAATCAACATAACTTTTCAAACTTCAAAGAACACAATTAATTTAAGGCCATAGTGAAACGTAGGATGGCGTTATACAAGAGCTGACCCAAGACGCAGCAGCGTTTCAGTTATGTGTTCCTTTCTGCTGACTGCGGACCGCCAGACAGTCGTCTCTCTCGCGCCCGCCTCGCGAATGGGCTTTATCAGCATCTAAAGGTTGCTATAGAGCTGTTAAAACATAATTTCCGAGTATCATTTTATTTCTCCATATAATACGTGGGTTATTCTAAAAAAAATTAAGCGACGAGAGGCATACCCAAAGTTCGATTCTTACAGGTTGGTTTTTAGTAAGTTTTCATTTTAGCGAATACAAATAAGTACTTCTTCTAGCTTAGTCTAGCTATTGAGTTATCATAGCGAATGATGTCACTGATTTTGTACCTTAAGTGCATCACTGTATCATTCACTCAAAAATAAATATGGTAAATGCTCAATAACTTGGAAAAAAAGTTAGTTTTTGTAAGTATAAAATCATACTAAGCTCTTTGACTGTCGTTTTATTTTCGATCGCTTCCTTATAAGTAATATTAATGCTATTTAAAGTAGAAGTTGAAAAGGAACAGCAATTAATAAATAACCAACGTTTATTTGATTATTTTAATGAATTTACTACTGTTTAATATTAAAGCGTGAGAAAATATTTGTTATTTTTTACAAATCTATTCTGACGAAAACTCCCAAAATGGCAGGCAAACGTCATTGCATACGCCGGCAATGCAACTTGAAACAAAAAGATAACAATTTTATATGACCAAACAAAACAGTTTATTGTTGTAGCTGTTATTGATTTAATAATTTAAATTAAGAATTATCTTTCGTTTTTTTTAATTGTCACACGCCATTGGTACTTGTAACACGCACATCAACTCCATATAAGATCCTTCGTCTTTGTAAATCAGCATATGCAAAGTGGTATAGCAATAAATCTAGCAGCTCTTGCTCGTTCTCGCATCATGTTACATCTTAATTTCGAAGCCGGCTCGACGGAGCCTGCCAGCCAGAGATACAGCCTTTTATCAAATACGCATTACGCTAGAAATTAAGAAAAAAAGAATACAGCTTAAAAAAAGAACATTCCGTGCTCGTAAGCGATAAATAATGGAAAGCTGTTAGAATGCTGAGTTTGTTTTAACATGCCCATGGGGCGAGAGCGAATTATTTGCATTTTAAAGTCCGTTCTTGTTTGCAAGAACGCATTTCGACCATATGATTAATCGCTTTGAAGTGAAATCTGTGAATGAGAATAATAGCTGAAAGATGCATTTTACCAGATGCTTTTATTTAAAAAATAGTACATTTATGGTTTATTTCCTTTACATAGTTCATATAGTTAAAGTACAGCAATACTTTGCTAACAGTTTTTTATTGAATAAGAATTGCAGCTCAAATATCACAAAAATAAATTTATACATAACTAGTTGACCCGGCGAACTTCGTACCGCCTAACAGTTATGTATGTTTCTCATCGTTTAAACCTTCCCTGGAGTACGACAAACATTTCAAGACCAAAATCAGCTAAATCGGCCCAGCCGTTCTTGAGTTTTTGCGAGACTAACGAACAGCAATTGATTTTTATATATAAGATTATGGATAAAATAAGGAATCATTTTATCTTCTAAAATGTTGATCATGACATCACCATCTACAATTTAATTTATTTGCTGAATCTGTATCAAACCCTACTTGAATTATTTCTATTGCACAGTTCAATAATTTTGCTTTTGCTAAAACTGCCCCGAATAAAAAACGCTAATTGCATTTTGTTTTTATGATTGGCCTTTTGATTAATTTTGCTTTCCCTTTGTTTCAGGTGGCCGTCGTGTTACGATGATTTGGTAGGTCAAAAGATAAAACTAATATAAAGAAAACATCTAAGCGCACTCTTGAGATTGTAATGGCTATATCGATTGCCGTACTGTGGCGTCCCAAGTCACCACATCTCTCCGCACGATTGGGCTTTTTGATGTCGCGAGATCAAGATATCAAATCGGGCGTCGAATATTTTTTTTGTACCGGCCTACACGAACGCTTAGGCAATCGACCACCGAAGATTTATTGTCAAAATTTCCCGTTAGTAACGCTTACCGAGCGCACTGTATCACTATTTCACAAATAAAAGAACCAGTCGCGATATCATCGTCGACTGTAAATTATAAAGCTCGGATGAAATATATGCGCCTGTCTTTGATTATATACCGGAACTTAGGAATATACGAACTAAATAAATAGGAAGAGTTGCGTAACGTGTGAAGGCTGCATAGAATCTGTAAATCTTGTATTTCGACGATCGAATGGGGGTTCGAGCGACACAGTTGCTCGATCGGCTATCTGGTGATCTGCTATCGTGTCGGATCGGGTCGGTGGCTGCTCGCACTAGGAATAGGTCGGGTTCCCGCGTTGTTCTGTTCCGTGATATATTGTTCCGCATCTCCGTGTATAAATCTCGAACGCCTGCTGAGGTACACGGCCGCGGCCGCCGCGGCGCAACGCTGAGCTTCAAATGGAATTGTGTTTTTATTTATCGTGCGAATCGTCCTCGGTATCGCTCACTCGAAATCGCTTTATCTGCCAAAACGCGGCGTCTCGTTTCAAGGTGGGTTTCGCTCTTGCAGTTACTTGTTTGTTTTACGCCCACTGCATCTCATATCACACATACCGCATCGCCTTTTGTTAAATCTGTCCTTGCAGTCGACTGACGTAAAAGTCATATCATAACGAAATGGAAACATTTTTCCAACGTTTTACTATTATATATAAATGATCGTCACAAAAATCGCATTTCAGATTATTAGTCGGTCGATTGAAAGGACAAAAATAAACAATTACAAAATATTGTATACATACACAATATTAACAAAGTAGGTATGTTTTTGAAATGTAAAGTTAACTAGCTTGCCTCACAAGTCAACAGTAGTAACAGTTATAAATAGGGTTTTGTAGTTTATAGATATTCATTTCATTCTTAGTATTCAACTAGGATAACTAAACTCTTGAATCTTTGAAAAAGGCTTTGATCATCACAGTATTTCACAATACTGTGATGATCAAAGCCCTACTTATAGAAGTTTTTATGTTTTCACCTGTAAAACTTATTGATTCTTTTTTAACTCTTCAGATATTACTATTCTATAACTATCGTATTATATATAAAGACTTCGCGGATCTACTCTTAAGTGGTTTACTTATATAATTTAAATGAGTATTCGATCATCGCAGTAGCAATATACAACAAATTTTGTATATAGTTAAGAATTAGCACGTACGTACCTATTTATAACAGGAATCTGATGTACAACGTCTGTATACGTTTTAACATACGAAAGTGATAAATATACGCCCTTAGTTTGCAGATATACATAAGGTATACTTTACTAGCGTGATGCAAAGTAAAACTACTTTAGAGTAAAGCGACCTAACGCAGAATACTTCACTTTTATTGAAAATCGGTGATGGACAAGTCATTATTTGCATAATATAGGATTGGATAAGATTAGAGTTAGTGTTGAGGGTGTCGGTTACCACACATCAATGTATACGTCTATTGAATAATCGCTAAAGATAGTCGATCGCCGATTATTAAGTCGTCCGCGATAGGCCGCAGTTCATGCATCATGCTAGAAATCCTAAATACGTAATTTCAAAGGCTTTAGTATTTTGAAAAAAATATTCCATTTCTTTAGTCGATAACTTAACTTATTCTTAGTGAAATAGTTTACCTAATAAAATAGTCACTTAAAAATGACACGAATCAAAACTAGTTGTGCCCAGTATACGAATAGCTAATTAAAATTAAGTAATAATATAATTTATTTTAAGATACAGTAGTGGTAATATTTTTGGATTCCTATAAACATATACGTAACTTTTCTTCAGTAATTGTAGGTGTAAATTGAACGTGTGGTCTTGATCCTTTCTATTCATGTTTATTGCCTTTCAAAGTGCCAAATTATGTTTGATTTTCAATCATTGATTCATCTTAATACCTCTTGTAAAGTTCCTTTTTAATATAATTTTGTATTACTGCTTTATTACGAAGCTACAATATTTTTGCCACGATAGAAAGGATCATAATGCAACGTCTTATCAAACTTTTGTTACATAATGTAAATAGTATAATGAAACTTATTTATATGGCTTTATGATGCAATAATTTTGTTACTATTCGCTTTGAAATTCAAAATCAGAACACTTGTTTTATTATTTTCACGCAATCTTTTGGTGTATAATTATTATTCTGAACTTTAAGATACCAACGGCATTATTTGCTATTGTTAATTTATTTTATTTGAATCGTGCTCATGAATGTTATACGTAAAAATTGTAATTTTTAACATAAGCATTTGTCATACGTAAATAGTTAGGCCCAATTTATTGTAATGTAAAATAAATATTAGTAACTATGGAAAAGATTACTTCAAGGAGAACTCAACGGAAAACTAGCGTAGAAAAAAAGATTAAGAAATGTTTGTGTTTCACGACATGTGTGAAGTTGTGTAATATTCTTAATATATTACCAATCATTACCTTATATATGAACGAAAGCGATATTATAATTTTTTGTACAATATCGGCTATAGTGCGAGATGGATCAGCATTAAATAAAATTCTGTTACTGTATATCATCTTTTATTTATTAAAATTAAGTATTTTAACACTCTTATACACACTATCACTATAATACTACAAAAAGGCGGAATTTTGTATGAGTGTATGTGTCTGTGTTTGTTTGTTTCTCCTTCGCGATCATACGGATTTACGGATTTGGGTAAAAATTTAGCATGAAGATAGCTTATACCTTGAATTAGCACGTAGGCTTTTTATCCAGGAAAATTTAAGTGTTCCATAGTATGGTCAAATGTCTACAGCGGGTAAAACCGCAGGGTGCAGCTAGTATAAGATAAAACTAGATTCAAACAACACTTTTAAGTTAAAAGAAGATCCACATAATCTAGTTCAATAGATTTCAGCAGATACTTAAAAATAATTTGTAGGTACATTAATTTATTTAAGGGCTATACTCGTTTGGTAGAAGGTTTGCTTTAGAAGGACTCATGATATTGTACCCCATCAATAATTAATAATAATTCTAAAAATCCTCAAAGTAAATAGTGATCAGTATTAATAGGTGAATTAAATAGCTTTTGGATACTTTAGTTAGTTTACAACTTCCTTTATATAACTAACAGAATTAGTAGGTACATAGTCATAAGGTGGTTAATATTTTACCAGATTACATATTCTTTAAAAAAAATTGGACAAAAAAAAATATGTTTTCATACTGCATTGTGCGCTGTATTCGGCTCATAATTCGAAGAAAAGTAATTCTATACCTATATACATAAATGAGGTAAAATAATTGAAGACAACGATCACAGTTTCTTTATACCTATATAAGTATACGTACGTCTTAATAAATTATAAATATCTGCAAATAATTTCCAGACTTCAGTCAGTTCCAACCCGTTCAAGATCTGAGAAAATTCTTTACTTGGGTTCCTTCCGCGTTAGTGGTAATAATTTATGGTCCTCAATGTATGGTTCGAGCAAAGCGTGCATCATAAATTCATAATGAAGAGCTATCTCTGTCCACTGTCGGTTAATTGGCATCAAGATCTATGTAGGACTGTGTGATGCCAGATGTATTGTATATATTATAATAAATTGTGTGTAAAGTAATTTTTTATTTTTTTGCCATACTTAAAGATAACCTACATCAAAGTTATCATTTTATTTAAAATTATTTGTACATAACTATCATTTTAGTTACTCAACTCCGTTTTTTTGTCGATACGTAAAGCACATAAAAAAAAAGAGAATCGTCTCTTTTTTTTATGTGCTTTTTTTTTATATTTCCTTTTTGTAAACGGTTTTGGTGGTAATAATCTATATTATAAATCTGTATTATGAACAAAATAAGTGGCAAAAACTAGGTAGCAAGTAGTGAAACATGTATAGTGTGGAAAAGCTAACGGTTTCTAGTAATCAATTTTTAAGTACTTATACAAAAATATAATCATTTCAAACCTTAAATTCTCCGAGTTTTTTTGAGGTTTTAAATGTTCTGTGTGGAGATCACGCTAGGTCATAGAACATCTTTAATACCTACATACGACACCATGGAATAAAATAGCACAAGTAAGGAGAAAAGTAGCCGTGCCGAAAGTAGCCGTGTTGTCGTGCCAAACAGGAAGTGTGCTTGCGAGGCTGCCCCGGGATGTGTGCTTCGATTCCCTTGCCATGCTATTCTCAACTTTATTTATTCGAAATCTGATAATACCTATGTAAAAATGTAAGGCCATATTTGGCTTGGCTAGACCATGCAATGACGTAAGGTTTTTTGGAGGTGCTTGAGACATACTGAAGTGGTATTAAAAATATATACACTCTGCAAACTGCTTTTCTTCTTTGCTTAACTAAGTTGATATTCAGCAATTAATAATTTGAAATATAATGAGGTTTCGCAAAAATCGACCTTCTAACTGACTCATCTCATAAAATAATCTATTAGAGTCGTAGACTTGTAATTTTAGTAAGTATTATGTATTCGAAGTTACTAAGATTGCTATACTATTTATACCTACCTCCTATCTACCGTAATTTACCTATGATTAAATTACCTAAATGATACTCGCAGTTAATAGTCAACTGTGTTTAACTCACTACAAATTAAAAGAACAACAAAATAAATAGGTGGTATGTATGTACACACGTCTAAGGTATGGTTATAACAACCGTACAACTTACATAATTATTATAATCATACCTACAGTATATCTACTACTAGATATTTCTCAAAACAAATATATTATAGGATAACCTAAGCCTAACCTACGCCCTACAAAACTCAGTAAGTATGAAGCGCACTATTTGAAACTCTCCAGAAAACACTTCCTTAACAGCTCCTTCACACATAGTAAGAAAGCCCATTCCTTTCCCGCTAGGCTTACCATTATTTATTGCCCAGAAACTAAGCTTCATTTTTTATAAAATGCCTAAATTTGGCGGTCCGTCTGCAGGGTTGCCATAAATCTGGGTGTATTCGAGGATTACCGTAAGAGTAATGACTACAGTCCACCTGGTGAGGGACAACCATTATTTAGGTGCTCGCTCGAGCGTCTCGCCTGGGTCTTGGTTCTTGTCTCTTCGAGTGGATTATTGGTCACTTAGATTTGTAATGAATAAATTATTAAACAGAATAACTTCCAACTAATTACCAGGTTACTTATGAAGCAGGATAATTTAATAATATATTAAAAATATGCGATCTATGAGATAAAATCTGTTAGTTAAACTTGGCGTTACGTTGAATTACAGGTCTCCGAAGAACGCTCCAAAAATGTGTTTTATTGCCATATTTAGCTCTTATTGTAATATATATTAATAGCTTTCACATTCAAATGTCATATCAATAAATTTCATCTAGTTAACCTCACAAAACCCCAGCACAATAATTAAACCAGTAACAAAATCCGGTCAAAAATTACAGAGTACTCGGATAGTCTTTTATGTGGAAAATAAGGCTCCCGTGGAAGGCTTAAAATTAACGCTCTAATTAGGAACGTGAGACTTCACTTTATTAGGTGCCTCCACTCAGGGATGCTCTGTAATTATTAACAGTACACAAACTTTTAAAGTTAGGTAGGTAGCTACCGTAGCAATGCCATGGTTACTGTTCCAATAACAATTATATTAAGGGTACATGTATGCAAATAATAATTATACATTCAGCGTATGTTTGGAAACAATACGAGTGAATTTTTAGTTATTGGTACTAAGAGGCTATCAAGGGATAACAGTGCTGCTCCGCAAACTTTACAAATAAATTAATTCATATTAAAATGCGTTTTCCAATGGAATAAATGTTGTGATATATTCTTAGTTCTTTTATAATAAAGCTAAAGCTGTTACAAAATTGTAAGAGTGGTATGGCGTAATATTCAGTCATCGGTATGTAGTATCATTTTTACGCGACAGTTTTGATTCCGTAAAATTATTTCATATCTAAATCGAAAAGTTATTACCTAGTTTAGCTACAAGTTACAATGCTCTGTACATATTATTTCATCTTATATACGAGAATTATAGTACATCTTATTGTAATACAAAACGGAACAAAGCTACTGTGTTTCTTATATACTGTACCACGAGCCTTCGTGACGGCAAGATGGGCGCGATATCGGATTTTGGTGCTACTTGTAGTTTAATTAGGCATTTCCATGTTAAAGACATTTTTAAGTTATATTTATGAAAGTTGAAAATTTACGGAGAGTTGTCACATCGTGAAAACAATAAATTTATGAATAAAAAAAAAGAAATAACAAAGGAGAACATTTTAACACAACAAACAACGTATAATTATAGGTGTCTATAATACAATAGATAAAAGCTATGATAAGAGCAAGAAAATACATGTGCCTATTAAGAACTTAACAAATGTGGCACCTAGATGAGAGATATTTTCCTAAGGAAACATAAGAAGAAAAAAGTATTAAGAAAATATAAAACACGATATTTTTCAGTGTTGATGAGGATTCTGTCCTAGTACCTGCCTGTCTGTTTAAATAGCAAAAATCATGAAAATAAAGTTGTTTTGGAATAGTATAGAGAACGAAAAATATGGTATTTTATTGATTCTCTTGCTATTAAAAAATTTAACTCCATTATCTTGGGTAACCTTGAAAAAATACTCATATCTTCTAGATAACACGCTCTATTGTGTCAGTCACGAAATAAATAACACAGAATACGAATTATAATACTTAGTGTGGATTAAGACTTGTATAAAAGAAGTATGTCTAAAGAATTAATTTTTTCTAGTGCTAAATTGTACTCAGGAACGCTAGAACACAGATTAAATGATAGTCACAACACGAAGAGACGATAGACATCCACAAGCTCGCATGTGGACTCCCATCTTACAACCTGTACAAGTTAACATAAACAACAACTTACAGTTACCAGTTACAATTAATACACATCCTTCATCATTCATTTCGAATGAGTAGAAAACTCTTTTTGTTTTTTAGAAGTTATGTCGATTGAGAAAATAACGCCCTTACCTTATAAAAGAACTGACAAAATTCAAAATTATTGTAGTCTGTCTAGAAGGCAATATTTGCAGCAAATATTATTAACAAATATAATCAAGTATATACTAAATAAGATAGATCGGTTATAAAAATTATGGCATCAAACTATATAAATATAACTAAGAGATCGTTTTTTTATAGTTTAATAATAAATATATAATAATAATGATATAAACACATGTGTTATATAATAGAACTGATAATTGATAGGCACTTATGCATACATCTTTTATCAGAAAGTAATATTTGAGGCTGACAAGTGCACTGCAGAACCACGATACGTTTTGATCAGGAACCATGAAACTAACTCAAATAACACTTTAGCAATATTTACAAATATTAGTTTACAAATATTAGTTTACAAATATTTATGTATCTACTAAAAGTAAAATTTCTTAGTACCAATTTTTGCTTGGGTTGAGGACCCAGATGTAGTCACGTACATACATTAGGATGCAATGCCAAACGAGTGCAATTTTAGTACCAAAACCAGTGTTGTATGGAAAAGTAAGAAGTATTCTTTTAATGTCTGATAGTGTAATAACATATCGGAACTGGATCGCCGGTCGGTGGTCCCCGACTAATTAAGATAACTCAATATGTCTAGACGCGAAATATAGCTGCGCGCACGCATGATAACCCTGCGTGGAGATCGTACGATTGAGCAAATTGTCGCATGATGTATGGGCGCTTTGTTTTTGCTCTTAGTAGGTATTTATGACGATTTTAACCTTCTTAAAACATAAATTATCATCTTCAGATTTGGGAACCAGTGTAATCAATCGTTGTCAATAAAAATATTGTAGAATACTATTAACTAAATTATTGTACTAAATCTTAATAACTCTAAAATTAACACGAATGGATAGATTTGCTTCACAAAAATATGTAAAAATGTGTTATAATATTTGAGACGAAAAAAGTGTTTCTGGTACAACATGACAATAGTTGAAGATGAAAATTTAATGCTAATTGCTTCGAGAATTAGATGTGAAATTCAATAAAACTGTCTTTCTTATATATCTGTTTATAAAAAAAATATGCATGTATGTAGTCGGTTATTCCTAATTTAGGCATTCTTTGTCTATTAATTTCATTCCTTTTTTTATTCTCTACTTCGTTGTCTTAAAAATTTTAAAATATGATATACAAACGAATTCATTAATTAATGAAGCACGTCATTTTTACTGGCTTTACACTCGTAGTAAACGAGACTTCGAAAAATTATAAATAATATGGTTATTAGATAAGTAAAAGTTTTTATTTATTAAAACACAAAACAATGGAAAAAGATAAGATAAGTTAGAATTGCAATATTCAATGCAACGGTAATTAGAAAATATCAATATGTTCATGTATAAAATATTAAGAAATATGAAATTGGGAATTCTAGGAATCTTTGGGAAAACTTTCCATAGGTACACGATGTCACGGATACAGTTAGTAAATTAGTCATTTCTCATACCACGGTAATTAAAAACGATAGCTTTGATTCAAAATGTTTTCCAGTACAGTATGCAAATTATGACATATTATTAACGTAAGGAGTTCAATCTACTGTTTTTATTTACAATACAACTAGGGTCTTATTAAATAATCAAGTATTAAAATGATTACAACCTTAGTTAGTTTTTTTTTATCTGGGCTCCAACAAAACCAATGAAGCACTCAGCACCTGAGACAAATACTGTTATTTAGGGATGTGTACCCGAAAACATAAAATGTTATGGTAGTTATAATAAATGCTTTTGTTTACGTTGTTAGATACGGATGCTAAGGAACATATAAAAATATTTAAATTTGTTAATATTACGGATTATTGAAGCCCGGATATGTAAAAACTTGCCGATCGGAGACTGGCCGTAGTATAGCTTAAGTGGTATAATATAATTCAAGCCCGTACATTGCGCCCATAAATCTTAATGTCCGTGGTATCAGCCGCGTTGACTCCTGCGCAGTTGGAGACCTAGTCGGGAAGTGGAAAACTTGGACGAGACTTACAGTTTAAATTCTTTTCAAACACGTGCATTGGCAAACATATAGCATACATACAATACTTTTAAAGATAGGAAGTACAGAAATCCCATGTCATACCAATTTCTTTAAATGTGTATTATAACTTAATAGTAAATTAGCTCCAGATTATTTTTTGATTTGCAATTTGCCTATATAAAATTTTTACCACAACATCTACGTTGTGGCTACTAGTTACTGTAATTTAAAATATATTTTCTGAGTTAAAACTTTAAATAACTTGTCGACAATTCGGAAGCCAAACTTTTAGTAAATAAAGTTATGTGCCTAACACATTGTTTGATTGAAATAACAATAATTGTTTAGGACGAGACCACGTCATATGATGATGACTTAAGAACAAGTTTTATTATCGGTTAGTGATAAATATACCAAACAAAAGGTGATTATTGTACTTGCCATAAAAAAACAAGCAACTTTGACTACGAATGCAACTCAAAATTAATTAACATACAAAAATAAAATAAAGTGCCAACTACCAAAATATCAACTCTATCATTGAAAACAGTATGTCAGCTCTCAACAAATGGTATGAAAAAGTAAACGTTATTCATCATTTGATATGCACATTGCGCAGTATGACCCCTTTTTGAGTAGCTACACCTCTTATGATAATGAAAACAATGTGCAGCATTAAGTATATAGAGCCTTCAAGAGAGGCACACCAAGTTTCTCAAACGCAACCAGTTCCCTACAAAGTCTGCACAATCACCCCTTGACATAATCTTGCAAGTGCCGCGTCGCGGACCGTGCGCCGCCGCAACCAAGATAAGATAAAGGGCAACGCGTGCGCGGTGCCCCGTCGCGACCGCTAATTAAGTCTTTAACTTCAGTATGATTTAGTTTATTTGCTAATAGATAGCTACAAGCCGTGGAACGAGAATTGGAGCGACCTGTTTTGATTACGTTCATTGAACGCTCGGCAAAGTGGCCAGCGTTACTTAGGCCGCAGAACAAATTTAAGCTAGAAAACTTAACTAGATTGAAGCATTCAGACGTCTTACTCGGATAAATTTATTTTGCAGCTAAAAATATGCTGTAGAATATATTTTTGTGTAAACCGGACACAAACTTATTTAATTCTTAGGTAATTATAGTAAGTAGATAAAAATATTTAAAATATGCTGTTTCTTCAAAAACAATAAAACTCGGGAATAGCAGGTAGAACTAGAACAGTTTTGAGAGCAAACGAGTAAATCAAGTAACAGGTTGTGCAAATCTTTTGTGAACACAATTTGCATATAAAAAAATCTGGTTAACCTTAAACTTCAACAATACTCGGGACGGCTTTTATTTCATCTTTTATCCTGCATTATTTTGGTGACAATAGTTCGAAAATTACTTGTTTATAGTCTGCTTTACGACAATAAGATTGTAATGTCACGGCACAAGGTAGACAAAGTAGGCTTTGCCTCAGGTGTCATAAATGTATGATATACGCAATTTCAGTTCAAAGATGACGATAAATTACTGTTCCTTTCCTACACAAAATTAACAACAATATTTTGCTTTTCTAAAACTATTTAAAACACAATTTTGAACTCTGTTTCAATGAAAACAAGAATCTTAAATTGTGAATCTGGAGTGGTGAAGGTAATATAAGGTGGCAATTTTAAATCCTGATTATTCACAGATATTGTTGTGGAGTATTACCACCCGCTAACTTGAGGTGACGCAAATGAAATTCTTCATTTTATTTTTAGGAATTGCATTTTGTGAATATTATTGCTGTATTGTTACAAAACTGTCCTGTAAAAATTGATGTAAAAAGTAGTGGTAAAATATGCTTTTAAGAGTTTTATGTACCTAAATATATCTAGTAGTTTTGTGTAGTTACTTGCGTCTGCGTAGACGCGGCGCCGATAGATATATTGTAATACTTGAACTAGGTATCAAACGTGTTTTTGAAATTTTTTATCAGTATATTTTTATGAATTGTTTAATTTGTTGAAACTGAAAATAAAATCAATTATCTCAGAGATAAAAATAGATAACTTTAGATACCTATCTCTACAAAACTGGTAAGTTGCTGTTAAGACGCTAAAGATAGTAGTTACCGCTCACCGGAGCCTGTAATATTGCGACAATCCTTAAAAATGGTTTGAACTTATATGTTTGTTAAAGAGGCGGCCACATAAAAGGCGCTACTCACACACCTGCCGCAGGGGCAATCTAGGGTGCATGGCGGTTGTGGCGATATCGGGAGTAACTCTACACATTTGCCTGCCGTGCAGTGTTTCCGAGTATGCTGAGCTGAGCACACGTATTGAGAATGGCACCCGTATTATCGACCAATCAAAAGATTGGAGTAGCCTTGGCGCTTTCTGTGGTGCTACCTCAAAAAAAGGAAAAGGAGATACTGGGTGAAGAAATGGCTACTGAAAAATTGTTTATGATTTTTATCCCACATGTGAGGTCGGTCTTGATAAACTTCTATAATTCGCGTTCGTTGTCGGCCGCCATTTTGATTGTACGCTATGTATACGTGCACTCCGTGTGACAGATACTGAGAAACTGACTGAGAAATTGCCCCAATCGCGCTACACACGCAGCGACGGCAGGGACGACTTAGAGATCAAGGATGGTCTCGCGCCCCTGCCGCCCTGCCGCAGGGCCAATCCTCCAAATTGCCCCTGCATGCCTACACACATCACAATTAAGGATGCAATTAAGGGTCATCCTCACTCCTACACCCTAGATTGCCCCTGCGGCAGATATGTGAGTAGGGCGCTTAAACGGAGCTATTTGATCATTGAATAGTGTGACAAATCTTAAAATTAACACTGGCGATATACAAATCGTATAATTTTATAATTGTTAAGTATAATGCAGAGAGGTACGAGGCACGACATCAACAAAATATACGAAAACAAAGCAATGTGGTATGGCGTTTTCTACCACTCTCCAGCTTGAAAAATCTGTAGCCAAGCACTTAACGGTGTGTTCCGGCAGGCTTTTTTAATTGTAACGTCTTAACGAAAGCAAGATATTTTCAGACTATTAGAAGACAATGATAATTTGAGAAGACTTATTTCAAGATTCTCGTAATGATTAGAAGGAATTAAATTACAAACAGTAAAACCGATGTTTAATGAGTCCGAGTTCAGTTTCCATTCCACGGCCTGGTATATGTTTTGGAGAATGAGATCTTAGTTCGTTTTTACATACCTATTACATGTACATTAAAATACAGGTACAAGTGCCAAATTGTTCCAAAAGGTTAAAAATTTACTATATTCAGATCAATTTGCATTGCACTATACCTTATTAATATTCTTCATACAGTATGACCAACACGATATACATCAGACAGATCGCATCAGCACACAACAAGAACCGAAGCCTTCCTAATGTCTTGTCAATCATTCTTACTCCACAAACCTGTGTTCAGAATAATAAAAAACTTTTTTGTACGGCACCTAATACAGAATACTGATTCGTATGATGTGTCATGCTGCAATGCTAATGTTGTGTAGATGTACGTGCAGATAAAGATCGGTTAAATGATAGAAGATAATTTAAATAATGCTGTTTATCCGCTTGTAATGGGTTTGGTATAATAGGTTCAGCAGCCACCACTAGATTTTTTTAGTGATAAATGACAGGCTGAATTTTTGTGGACCAAAGATTCAGTGTAAGAAGATGTTTATGTTATTCACATGTATAAATCCTCGATACTGAAAGCTACTTGAGTTGCCGTAGAACGCACTTGTAAGAGTAGGACTGGTAAAACGCATTACTTTGGAAGACTAATTTGCCATTTTATTATACAAGTTATCACTAAGCTGCTTCCAAAACATGAGTCGGTTATTAATATTTTTTATAACCGTTTCATATACGTTTACGAGTACGGCACTTGCAAACGGCATTGTCTAATATTGTTTATGGCGGATCTACCTAAAAAGTTCTAAGTTTCCATAATCACTACATCGCCGCAAGCTTACGTTATATACATATTATATATATGCAAGTGCATGTTAATTTTTCATTGTCTAGTTCTCAATCCATGTTGCCGTTGACTAAGTTTGCCAAAGTCGTTATAGACGATAATTATCGCTAAATTCATTACAAATCTAGTTCGTAGAATTCATAGAATTCATAATCTATTTTATGACGACCTACATAATATCTTCTACGAACTTCCACGCAAGTGTTCAATTCAACAAAACAACACCAAATACGATGCACTACACTAGTGTTCGTGCCACTATACTTTACTATATTTGGCCAACACGTTTCATAGTGGAAGTGGCGAATATTCACAATTAATTCGCAACCAAGCAACTAAGTAGCTAGTCTACACACAATAGTAGAGTGACGTAATAGACGGCGCCTGAGCATAATGTACAGAGTTATGAACTGGGTCAGCGATACCGTGGTTGTTTTTAGTAACATCTGTTTTATCTTTAACATCTCATTTATCCGTTGCAAAAAACAGCCGGTAATTGGCAACGAATTAAAACGCCCTCATTTTCGGAAGAAATAAATGCCCGATCAAAAATATTGGACGAATCCAGAAAATAAACTAAATTTCGTAGAAACTGTATATCAAGTTTCGCCAAGATTTACCGGTATTTACAATTAACAATGTGCCTGTATGCTGCTGCTGCTGCTGTAAAAAAAATCCAAACGCAGATAAAATTCAAACTAAGATTCTGTTTGAATCTTACGAGGTAAATGACCTCATATCATAATACCGGGTAGTATAACATGCAACCCTGTATAGGTAGTCTAAATTAAAAGTCAGTATGAGAAACCGATAGGACGTGACCGATCAGGTATCAATATTAATCGGAAATCTAAATCTGTGCTTCTGTACCTACCGCAGCCAGTTTTGCAATTGTGAAGATAAATGGATGAGGCTTAACGAAAAGTGCGTTAAAGTTGGAGGTTAATGAATTGCTCTACTCAAAGCGCAGAATTTGATGTAACTGTTCTTGTTTCTTGGTCAAAAAAATTTTTCTGAAGGCAAAATCAATAATCAAAATAAATAGGTATAATCTTGGTCTCTTCAAGTCGCAACTGAATCGGTTTCTTTTAGGTAAGGGTGTCGCAAGTGAATCCTAGGCCGCATCGGCACTTTACATCAGGTGAGTTGCGGTTAAGCGTAAACCTATTGACTATAAAAAAACACTATTTTTATATAATTACGCCTATCATTTGAATATTACCGTCAATAGTGAAGTTAACTTAACAATTGTGTGGGAGTCTTTGGGAGATTTATATTAAACTTTATACAGAAGACAAGAAGGTTCACTTGATACTTCGCACTACTTTTGAAGATACTGTGGTGTTAATATGTACATACACGTGACTAATAATTTAATAGAATCCAACCATTAACTTTTTTAAATATTTTTTCTTAAAGTAAATTACTTATTTTATTATTTATTTAAGCGGAAGACAGAAAACGTTTCATAAACCACAAACATAGATTAAAACATCAATCTAATCATCTGTAATAGTAATTTAGAAATGTGAAACCCAACTACTTGATATTAACGGTCATATATCGCAAATTTAAGCCACTGTAGGCCTTAATTAAATAAAATTGAAATGAAAACGCCAAATGGATTTTACGTGCTTTCATTAATGGGGTACGTTCGGTATTATTTTCGGACATAAATATTGTAAGCTAGCTAGTAACACAGGATTTGCTTGCGTTGTCTATAGTTAGCGACATTTGATTTTGCCGTAGGTATGTTTGTAGTAAAAAGTTTTTTCAGCTTCTGTATTCATTGTCTTGGTAATTCAAAACACTATATGAGGGATAGTATAGAATCATAAAGATAGCACCATCGGTTATTGTAGAACAACCATCGTTAACGTAGTTTTTAGCAACTGGCGACGACGGCGACCAAATCATCAGGAATTTGACAGTTAAGTTGGTTAAGTTTCCTATCATGTACAGCACTATAATTAACATTTCCCTTCTTCCACTTTTTGAATTCGATTTAGAATTAGCCCTCCTAGGAATCTTTTCCTGTGAACTTTAACTTTAATCTACGTCATATCAGTACAATTTTACAGAATTTAGGATATATCTGTAGTCTTTTCGCATGCTAGCCAGAATTCCGCCTCTAAGCAATCAACTTTTTTTGCTAAATCGCTGAGTAACACAAGTCTATATAACTATAATCTTTTCACACTTTCGTAGTAAAAAATTCATACAGACACTATTATCTCAAACTCGTATCATATTGAGTCATGCAATGCCCCAATCATTATTCATGTTATATGCTTTAATAAGCTGGTTTAAAAACAACATGTTTTCATTACGCGATGCCATTGCTAATATTGTATTTGTGCAGTGTTTTAGTTAACGGTTGAAAGTTGAAATTCACTGGTCGTACAAATAGGTTTTATGGTAGCCACATTGCACACGTTATAATGTGCGTTTGTAGGATTAATAGTTATGTTACTGTATGTTTCTGTGTGACTTCATACATATGTATAAAATAATCTACTGCCCAAAAGCACGGTAATATTTTTCGAGTTGAGAAAGTCTAACTATTTGTACTTACATAGCCATCATTAACCTAAATCGGTTGGCCGATTCTGATTTGCAAAGTAGGATTGGATAAGTCTTCATCTGTTGATGCTATACCTATTGGTTGCATTCCCGCACTTTCACTGGTGAAGATACAGTGGTCTGAAGTTTTTGCAGTCGGGTATTTTTGAAGCCGCTTCTAGCCAATTGTTTAACTATTCTAGTTCTATTCTAAGAGTTTTGAAGTGACTAGTGTCACTTCTTATTTACTATGTACTAAGGATGACTTTTGTTCAGAAAAAGGACAGCATAAGTTAAATTAAAAATATTTTGATGTAATTATAAAAGTATGATTTGTGACATCTTACGAAAATGATAAATATTGCTTGTATGTTTAATTGATGCATATTGTTTACATAGGAATCAACATCCTTTTTTTTTAGTGGGGACATTGTCTTCATGGTTCATTTAATTCAATATTATCTACACTATATATACTTTGCTGGATGAGTGCAAAAATACGAGCACGATAATAAGAAAATTGTAAGAAAAAGAGAGCAAAAAAATTTGATGCTTTGACGCATGTGCTTTTAAATCTTACTGATTGAAACACTATATTCTCAGAGATCATCAAACAACGATCAGACATCCTAATATCGATGCTTATCTCTTTTCCCGAGGCAGTACCAGGATATACTCGACATACAACATAATCATTATGCAGAACTTAAGCGCGTTTTCTACCAGGAAATCGTCCCTTGATAACGTAAACTTGGCACATTCACTTTACATCTAAGTGCCGGTCAAATGTAATAAATCTTGAAGTAACAGTGAAAATTTAGCATCCTTATTAACTCACAAATCGTGGTTGACATTCGTAATGTTATGGAAAAACACGCAGACTAGTCACGGATAGCATAATGACTAAAAATAAGTAAATGTGTGGAATAGTTAAGCAGGTTGAGATGGGTGGACGTATAATGGGCAGGTCATATTTGAGGGCAAACATAAAATTGTTAAGTATCAAAATAATACATCGCAACAAATATTCGGGGCTCCTGTGGCACTTACAGCCAGCTAGTTTTAACTGATTTCATGAAGTATTTTGAATTGATCTTGACTTGGTAGGTAGGTTCTAGACTTCCTAGATTTTATTTTTCAAATTGATTTAGTTTACCCAGAAGATGTTGGTATACATACCGCAAAGGTCCTTGCGGTCACAGTTCAGAATAATGAAAATTTGACGGGCAATTTGCTACCTTAAAATAGAATAGATAAAAGAGCAAAAATATAGTAAAAATTACAATCTAAAGGATGAGACAGCTTTTAGCGATCATAGCGCCACTTGTAGAGCTACATGTAAAATTATACTTTTGTATCATTAAATTTTGTGTTGCTACACAGCAAAACGTTCAACTATAACGTATAAAACTTAACTAGCTGTTGCTTCAAAGCCATGTATTATATATATTCACCCTTTACCTGAGTACATCTACACACAGATTTAAATTCAGCTCAAATATTCACCCAGTTGCAGTAACTGTGGGTTAAACCGGTTGGTTTTACATGGATTTTCTCTTTCATTATTTATGTTTCGAATAATTTTTAACTTAACTAAACCTATTAAATCATGACTACATTTATGACACTACGTCTAAAAACTAGATTCGATATATCGCTGTGATTGTACATACATATGTACAATCACAGCGATATATCGAATCTAGTTTTTTTTATTTATTGACATATTATTGGATAAGAATGAACTCGCTGAAGAAACTTTAATGGGTGTATGTAACCTATTCATATTTAAGTTACGATTATCGCTGCTTAATAAATGTTTTATTGATTATTTACCACACAAACGCTAAGATTTATTTCTTCAACAAGCCAAGAGTAAGCTAAAGCCAAACAAAAATCTATTTATTTTGTTTTAAGTTGTTTACCGGTCGATGTTTATTAGGCGGTGTCCCCAAACATTTGTTAGGGGCTGTCTAATTTTTTACGCGAAAAACAGCAATGCGGTACGTTGTAAAAAAAGATGAGAATAAACAGACGAGGAATGGCGAGAGAGAACTCGAATTTTGAATACAAATGTAAATTAGTATCTTCACTAATTACGGAGAGAACGCGTCCGAGGCTATGCATCTTGTAGGCTTACTGGGAAATGGTCCCGTTTTTTTACAGCTCTGAAAAGTCAGAGAATAATTCGCTGAATATTGATGTTTCATGGTTCGAGGAAGGATAATTTTAAGTGATGGTTTTGTTTTTGTGAGAAGTATAAGTATATAATTATTGTGCCAAACTAGGTATGTGATTTCCTCTTCCCCCGTTGCAATACGTATTTTATACTATATCATACATGGGTTTCAAGTTACCTTTCCTTTAGACATAAAAAAATAAATTGAAACACATGCAAAACTACACTACAAAGACACTTAATTTTTTATTATCTACGGGTCATTTCCTAGTCCACCGCTAGCTACTCGGAACGCTGCTCTCTAGTGGTGGGGAGGGTTTTGGGTTAGCGTTTGGATTATCTATAGATCTTTAGTAGTCTATATATCGGTAATCCAACAATTTTTTTTAATTAGTCATTTTACCTAAAGCACTTGCCCGGTATTTTTTACACTTAAAAACATAGACAACAATACACAACAAAATTTTTTGCGACCTCCTCCGGAAATCTTCGACAATCACAAATTTTTAAATAGGAATTTGTTTATTTGGGACATATTGATTATTTGGGACATATTGATTAAAAACGTTATAAAAGCCTTTCGCACTAGCACTGTTTTTTTTCGGTGTCGGTGATGTTTTGCAATATTCAATAGCACACACGTCATACTCAGACTCGAATACAGATTGTTCAAACTCATCGTTGGAAAACCAATCCCGATCGGCAATCAAACCTGGGGTTTAATGCAAGCAATAACCAAACAAAAGCCTCTAGACCACGGTAAACTTACCAACATCTAGGCAAACAAACAACCATACAAACTGTATTTTGAAAAATTTTGGATTTTTTCATGTCACAGGTTTCCTCATAACTTGATTGTCATCTACTCGTACTCACCTAGGTACTTGTCGTACTTTATGCAAACAAACGTCCGACCTCGACTCATGTCTACATTTTTAACTCGTTATTCATCATGATCTGTGTTTCATCCCCTCATCGTCGCTTCTTTGCTAGATTCTCGACGGAATGCTAAATTTTGAAGCAATTTACAGTATCCGATACTCATTAAAGTTCTTACTTTTTATTTATTTAGTAATATTTGTCTTACTTTTGTTGTGAAAAAAATTAATTTAAATCTTCCATTAAATTCTAATTGACTGAGGGAGCGAAGCGTTTCACTTTAAGCCATAGATATTTTTTCTTCTGTTAGTCAATTTGTCTGGTTTGGTGGTACAGGTCGTCTTTACCAGCCAATCATGACAAAACATAATATTATGAATTTTTATTGGTATGCGTTCTTCATTGGGGGCGTATTTCTCCTTAAAAGAAAGAAATCAGATAAAGCTTCATTTATAGACCTCTATTCCAATAGCAATAATAATTGGCATACTCGTAGACGCGCGAAACACTACATAGCTACTTGCAATAAGGGTTTTGGATATGAAACAAATCGGTCTAATTTAGGTTGTCTGTTTTTAAGGTTGTAGAAAATATTGTCTTCGATAAGACAACAATTTGTAACTACACATAACACCATTTTTATAGAAATGTACAATAATTTAAATTAATAAAAGCCTCACTTTACCTACAAACAACACAAACAATCGATTTCGCAATTCTTCTATAATAATCACAAATCCTTCTTTAAGAGTCGATTTTTTGTAGTTTAATTTGACTTAACCTAATGGTAAATGGTGTAACATTAATTTTACAGTTAAAGCGTAACAATTATGTTACGCTTTAACTTTCATAACTTAATTATATGACTGATATGACGCACTATACTGGATGCAATAAATAAATAATCATCTAGTCTTTACTTATTAAATATAGAATAGTCGTGTCGCATGTTTAATTAGCTTTTTCGACTCAAAAGCTTTTCCATCCCTCGTTCGTCGGAAGTGTATAAAAACGTTATCATCTTTTATTTTCACGAAATTTGCATGTTCCGTTTCAGAGATGATGTACTTTGAAAATTATACTCTGAAAAACATATTTATGATGTTTGCGAAGTTAATTAAAACAGTTGAATAAGTAAATTAATATACCAGTAGACCTTTAGAGAATCCCCATAAGACCAGTAGATATTAGGACTAATAAACTAAAATATATTTTTGAGAGTTAGTTTTTAGTGCTCGTTGTAGTTGCCGCATTGTTTTAGCCAACATACTTAAGTAGTTGTTATACGAACTGTTAACCTCGCGAGTACAAACTTTTTTGCAACCATATATATTATCAATCTCTTGACAAATTTTGTAGATACACACAATAATTTTTTATTAAAGTTTAAGTGAGTACCGCGCATTTTTGCGTATTAAAGGCAAAATACCGAAACCGAAGCCAAAATTACTAACGAATAAGAAAAAAAAATTATTAATATATATTTATAGTATTACCAACATCCAAGAACAGAGTCTAGACTTATAGCAGTGACATAGTTTATTTACTTCACTTGCCCAAAAACTTATCTGCAATATGATGTAAGTACCTATATAGTTCTTATTGTCGCATAAAATACCAAAATGTTTATCATTAACGACTCAAACCTCAAACACCTATTACACTGTAGCGAACGCAAGTATCGTGCAGTATTATGTAATATTCCGTGACTCAATACCTTAGAAAAGAAAATTTGTCTCAGTCAGAAGATAATTCTAGTATAAATAACAATAATCTTCGTACCTTACACATTACAAGTAGATACCTACACACGTACATTAAAAACAATAAACGCACATCTTGCTTACATATTTTAATCACATTTACCGATGTTCTTTGTTCTCTTTGTTCAGAAAGAGATACAATTACAAATAGAAAAGGAGATTTTGTAAACTTTGATTACTATTCGAAGTATTTTTTAATAACAAAAACTTACGCTGCTGAAGGAACTAAGACTTAAAGCTTAGCTCAGCTGTCACAGATAAACAGGTTGACAGATCGCACTTGCAATCGCGATTATCAAAAAACAGTAAATAAGAAACGATGTAATTGTGAAGAGGATCGCAATAAATATTTATATGACCACTCATTGCACAGGACTTACAGGAACGACAATATTATATTTTTGGAGACAACAATATATTTATAACATCGTCCGTTCAAGCTTCAAGTTGTAAATTATTTGTGACTTTTAAATATCATGTCCTTGAATACTGAGAGTATCTTCATAGTCACGCTGTATAAAATGAAGCTTAGAAATGTTTGATAAGAGGAGTTCATTTGAACTTAAAATATAATAAACACACTAAAATCAACATAAGTTTTTGCAAAATATATTCGTATTTATAACGTAAATTATGAATTAAAATTTACAAGCTGAAGTCTAAGCTAAGCTACTGGTAAACTCAGAGTAATAAAATATATTCATTGCTCCTGATCTAAAAGTAAGGGGATTTGTAGCATAAATCACGAGACGAATTTAAAATTTATTTAGAGGCAAATGTAATGTTAATTTTTTAGCGAATCGCCGGTGGCCCATTTCGGTGATTAACTACGTTCAAATGTGATATATTTCGAAGGGTTTTAATTTGCAATATTGTTTACTTTGCCGTTCTTTCTATAGATTTAGGAAGCTTAAACATTTTTTCCTGTATCACTGTATTTACAGCGCTCTAGAAAACATATTATAATTATTTTTGTGCTTTAGGAATATTTATAAAAAAACGCTGATATAATTATCTAAATACAATTTCTAGATGCGTAATCCTTTTTATTTGTTTAGTATTTACGACACTACAGATACACAGTCATATTATACTTGTAGTACCCACCTAATTTCCACGTAAAAACTAACATACAAAATTGCTTCTTGATTATATTAAAAAAAATATCTATACATTCTTTTCTAACAATTAGTTTCTCAATATGGAGAGCAGCAAATTAGTTTAGTGCGATATATGACGTATGTTCACCTACTCGTCAATTTTTAATCGCGTCTAGGACTGGGTAAACATGTTTACGTTCTACCTATATTCAGGCTATATTTGTATTTTCTATTCGAGGTATTCTCGCTGCGTTGTAGCTCACGTCTCCCGGATGTAAAGAGCAACTAGATGTGATGCCATATTTTCATTAATAATTTGTTTTATTGACTAGTCTAAGTCAAACTGAATTTCAAAGAGTATTGCAAAAGATATACAGAAGCTCTGATTTCGTGGCCGTCTTACTGTAGACTCTGTATACAGAGATATTTTATACGCATGATATTTTTCTGGCGATGGCCAAATGTTTTTTTGACCCTACACTGATTCTAGAAGTATCAAAGAAAATTGGTTCTGATTTTCTCATATGTATTAAAACCTTATATTACTCGTAAATCAGTCACGTGATTTTATAATATTTTTTTATTCATTTAAAATATTGATAGTTTTACTATTACTTTAGACATATCCCGCCAGGCACCATCCGGCTTAAGCTACGCGGGACGTATTTTAGCCGTTTCTCTTAGAATATATACGTTTTTGGTCGCTCTTTTCATGAGCAAGCCTGAATGTGGGCTGGTCTATTCATTCTGCACCGCAGCCAGAGGATTTTTATGTGGATTTAACGCGGATTATATTTGCTCCAACTGTATTTGGATAAATAGCATGGTATTGAATCTACTGATTTACTGGAGTTCGGTTTGACTGGATTTATGTGTTGACGTCTGTTACTGAAACTATCCAAATACTGTTCATGTTATTTGAATAGAATAAGTAAATATTACCGTTTTATAATCACTAAAGTTTTGCTAATATCAAGGCAATTATTTAACTGGACTTATGTAGGTATGAGAAAGTAAAAATTTAATTTAAACGATTAATTAACATTTCATTTCGCAATTGACAACAGCAAATATTTTGAAATAAAACGTTTCACAATCACATATATATATATATATATATATATATATGTGATTGTGAAACGTTTTATTATTTATTTCAGTAAATTTTGTATGTAACTATGATATTAATTTCCTGCTGAGAAGGCCGTGAAAATATTAAATATATATATATATATATACATTTAATATTTTCATTTATATATATATATATATATATTTAATATTTTCATTTTTATATATATATATATATATATATATATATATATTTAATATTTTCACGGCCTTCTCAGCAGGAAATTAATATCATAGTTACATACAAAATTTACTGACACAGACTATACGAAGTAAAGAAATATTTACTGGCCTTTAAATAACGTTCGTTATAGGCAAGTTTTGTTACATTAAACGTAATTAAAAAAATAATCTATATATATATATATAAATTTAAAAGTTATCATGTCATATACTCGTAATACCTATGTATCAACATTGTGATTGCTTTGTTTAGTTATTAAGTACTATTTTATTATTAGTTGGTCATTACCCAAGAACGATAACAATAACGATTTAGATGCACTTACTCATAATCAATTTAAAAAACTGCGGTTACTCCAATGAGCATAAAACAATGAATTACTAATATATCCTAAGACAATCTAAAGCAAGTCAAAGAGCTATTACAGCCACCACACAAACAGGCGGTAAAGCAAATAGGTCCGTTTAGTTGTGCCGGCAGACACCGAGGCGGTTTCCTTACTGCACTTTAATGTGCCGGCACAGAATATTTTTGGGCAGATGAGCAACTTTGTAAAGCTAGAAGGTCAAAATCGTTAACAACAAATTTCATCGCATCGTTGGTCTATTAGGTCAATACATTAAGGATTTATTTATCTCATATATTATAAGACTATAACATATCGTCTTCTGGCAGCTAAGTACCTAGACAAAACCAGCTTTTTAAGGATCGGTATATTATAGCATATTTATAATCATCAGTGGATAATTAATTAATTAATGAAAACATAACCAGCTTATCCTAACCTACTGCTGGATATAAGCCTCTCCTAAGAAAAACTACTCAATCAGATCCTGAGTATAATTATGATAACGGAGTTATTTTATAGGTGACTGTAGGTAGCTTTTTCCGCGGCATTATCCCTTTTTATGTTTGTTTTCCAGAAAAAAAGTAGACCATGGCACTCTCCGAACCTTGAATTAGCTATGTGGAAAAAATCAAGACGATCCATCACTCAGTCAAACAAACAAACCAACTAACACGCTTTCGAATTTATAATAAGTGTCGTTTGAATTGATACCTAATTTTATTTCCTGAATTATTGAGAGTTTTTCGCTCTAGTATCAGTGTCCCTAGAAACAAAGATGGTGGTAGAGTTAGATTTAACTATGACAAACCAGCAGATAGTGTAACTTCAACGTGACATTTTTCTTACTTATATATAGATACGGCGATTACATCAAGTATGGTAAGATATGTAAGTAGCTAATTAAGCATTGGTATGAATTGATCTTCATCTATAAAACTATTTTACATTAGTTGGAGTATCATGTTGGTATTTCTTGACAAAATTATATTTCTTTATACTCACTGCAATATTAGTTATACTTCTGTATTTTATTTCTTATTCTGCGGTCGTAAATGCCAAACAATTGTTTTGTACTTAGGTTTGCAACTTTGTATTCAGTTGTAAAGAGATCTGCTGTACTCGTATCTTACTACTGATAATGGCCGCGGTGTTTTTAAGGTTAATTATATAAAATAACTTAAATTAGTATATTTGCTTTAATGGACTAAAGCGCCAATTGGGATTTTAAATATTTTTTTTTTAAGTTTTCATTCCATGATAAAGTACAGCAACATCAGCGTTTATTTTGAAATATAATATACACTCATAAAAGTTGTCGTAGTGTTGATTTTGCATGTTTATGGTAAAAAACCATCAAAGTCGCTAGACTATAAAATGAGTTGTAAACACTAGTAGGAGCCCAAGCATTATGTATTCAGTTCTTATTTTTGTTTCGTCATTTATTACAAATAGCTAGAGAGCCGCTTTATTAAAATTCTCGGTACATAATAATTTATGGCGGTGCGACGGCCAGTTTTGCTCAGATTAAATTGTTTTAAGTGAGGATAATCGTGCGGGATTTGTATAAAATACATACAATTATTATAAGCTTGATAAGTTACGACGTATGTTACGTGGTGTTTTGAAATATACAAGCTGTCACCCGCTGATCAATTTGAATATTAAGTACTTACTAAGTTTTAAACTTTTAATCCCCATTAGGGGTTGAATTTTAAGAAACACTCCTACCAAACATACTAAGTATAATGAATACATTCTCCAAATTGTATGTGTCTAACTTCAGCGGTCTAGGCTATACGTTGATTCCTTTATATCAGTCAGTCAGGACTTAACTTTTATATAAGTATAAAAATTATTAAGTATAGCTGATTGTCGAATTAAGTTCTGAAATCACTTCGATTTGTTAAGTTGAGTAAAGTTTGTTAATGTTTGTGATGATATTTAACAATACATATTTCGTTTAATATCTAGTGTGGTCTTAACTATACTCAAGTTTTTTCTCTTGGTGTGGATATATACCTAAGTAAATAATTCTGAGCCATCAATAAACTGTAATATAATCATGTATTCTTAATTATATATCAAATAAAAACCTATACATTCTAAGAATACCTACTCATATTTTTTTTTCTAAATAGATAACGCACTTACCAAAGATACTCTATATTTTAAAGGAAAAATATGAGGCAGGCACTTAAAACAGACAAATGGCTACGTTGCAATTGACAGTGTATTAAACAGTTGCTTGCATGCCAGAATTGCGCTGGGATGCATAAGAGGGAGTTCACACCATCAGAATTACTGAGCAACTGTAGGACGACTAAGGTTGATTTTCTTTTTAGAATGTAGTGGTCCATATTTATAAAACTCCCTAAAGGCACTAAAAAGCTTTTTGTTTATTACCTAAAAACAATAATAAACAAAACTGACGAAATAGTGATTACGACATTTTATTTCCTTGCTCGTATCGAATTATGTACTGAAACTGTCTATGCTATACAAAACCGTATCGCGGCTGAGATATTAACATACAATTTTATTTAGCACTACTTTAGCCTTCACAGTGTTTCAAATGCTAATTTAACTTAATGAAATTATTGTGAACAGCATTTTTTTTGGGACTAAGGGAAAAATCAACTTATCAATAATGGTTGATTTGGTATTGAGGAATTTGGTGTAAAAGAGTAACAAAACAGCTGTTTAATCTGTTTGGATCTGCGGCCAGGCAGTGTACATTATGGTACCATAAATATTCTAGGGATTATTATATTTAATCTATCAACTGAATTCAAATTAATGCAAGTTATCGCTGTGTACAAAATTAATTTAGAATCATTTTCACATTATTTACTCACAAAGCCTATTTAAGCGTTTTTGTTTCTTTTAATATTGTTTTTAGTAATAGTTGTTACAATTTTATTATTTTTGTACACAATGAAGTATTCAACTGATGCATGTTTTGTTGATACACATAATAAACACATATAGAGGAATTTTTGGTATACTTACACCGTCCTGGCCGAAAATTAAACAAGTCCTTTCCGTATTATTTTGCAGAAAATCAGTTTACGTATTCTGTGCACCCCATTACACGAGGGCGGGTGGTATGCCGGCGCCTCGCAGGTTGCCAGCTACAACTTTTTCTTTGATAGAGTTCGAATAAATCTGCGCCAAGTCTCCACTGCAGACGCTAGGGGTACGGAGTAGTAAATCCAAACAGAAATTTAGCTCCTTATAGAGGTACATTTAGCAGTACTATTCCGGGTAACTACGGGTATATATACGAGTACGCACTCTGACCATGAATGTGATATGGTGAGAGTATCTTGTTACAGTTGAAATAATAATAGCAATAATTATTAGCATAGTTTGTTATTGCCGATCGCAAGGCAAATATTTTACATGTTGTAATAATGAAAAAGTTACTAAGACAGAAGTGGATTAGGTATACACTAAAACAGATTTAAACAACCGAATAATACGAGTTAATAGTCTATGACTGTAGATTACTACAGTCGTCGAATATTAATTCGCTTACACTATTTCAATTTCTCGACGATAAAACGTATATACTACGTTCTGATCAGTTTCGCTTCGTTACACGTACCCATGAGCCGTTTAAATTTTCTATATTAGTATGACTGACACAGCTGATTTGCAGAACTTTAAGTCTAATGTTATACAACTGAGAAATACCGAAATATGTTTTTCAAAATCGGTACTGTAAGATTTTAGACTATGCTTGCACTGCTATTCTTGCATGTTAAATCGTAGGCTCTAGCTACTAGTAAAAAGCCACGCACTCTATCTCTTCAAGAGTTGTCTACTCATTGCCAGGGGTGTGCCTTGTGTGCTACGGGAATTTTGAATGCGTTGTACTTTTCAGAGGAGCGGATTGTTTGTTGCGAGTTCGTGGTCCTGTATAGTAATGTGAAGGTATCTAGATGGTTAGCAGATAAATAAAAGAAAAAGACATTTAGTCGTCAAGATTACGTCAATATTACAATTACGAACTAGAATTGTGTAAGTATTAATCAATCAGATCATCGACGAGATTTTTTCTACGCTTTCAGTGATGTAGATACATTCTAAAGTTTTTTTACAAATTAATGGTTCTGTTTATTCCTCTGGAATATACCTAAGTAAGTTAACAGGAAGAATAGTAAGTTTATTAGTGACAGTTGTATGAATAGACGTAATTTTTAGAACTTTCTGGAATTTTCTGTACAATTCTGATAAATTTTACAGAGGCCACTTTATGGCGTTTTTAAGTTTTTTTCACATAATTCTACTTTACCATTTGTTACGTATTCATAACAGCAATCGTGTGTGATTGCTTGACAGATGCTAATGACAAAACCTCATTTTAATTTGTTGACAAGCGCCCATATATTTCAACGAGGACCCACTTCAAAACCGACAAAATATGTGCGAATTTCTCGCATTAAATTGTTTTGTCGCACGCGATATGAGCATTTATGTTATTTTCATTTCATTATCATATATGGCGAACATTTTTCTATACAGACAAAGTACTATATCTGATACAATTTTATACCCACTTCGAAGTAAGTGGGAATAAAGTGGGCAAAGGGAGTAAATTCTGAAAAGAATGAAATCTGCTCAATGGAGAAGGTTAAAATAATTCAAAGAGTCTTACTTCTTCTTATACCTTAAGGTACCTTAAGATGCTCCTTATTAGAGCATAATTAAGCACTACCGTGGGCTTAAAGATTCGCTTTTGATTAAATGAGATTTGCTTACAGACCGTTGTATTGGAACCTGAAATGTATAATGTATATTAAGTAAATATAAAAAAAATCTACTTATAATAATATTATACCTTTCTTATGTAAATAGTGCAAAAACAAGTTTATCTTCAGTTCTATTTAAAAAACAATGGTATTATAGGTTTTTTAAATTGTCTGTCCATATTTGTAGCACCGTCTTTATCGACGCAATTTGTACATTACATATATTTCCCATTCATCATAATACCTCCTTAACAAGTCCCCTAAAAGCAATATTTATGTATCCAGACTTTCATACTAGCTCGCGATGTCCACATGAGTTACTACACCTATCCAGCATATCCTCACCCGCAATAATTTCTATTGTTTTATTGCAACAGGGGTCATGTTATAGCGGTTGTGTTACGCGGAGAGGCGAGTATGAATAATGTATTTTTGTTTTAGATTTTTATGAGAAAAGTTTTGATTATTTTCAGTTCGGTCGAAGGTAGGTACATATGAGTAAAGGCTGCGAGGCCAGACGAAATAAACGCGGAACTGTTAACAAAAGTTTTCCGATGTTTATTAGAGAGAAGAGAAAGTGTTGTACACGCTTTGTTTTTGTTGTACATGCTACATATATTATGATTTGAGTAACTCCTTATTTTAAGATTAGCGTATGTTGTAGGCTCTGGATATTTATATAGAAAATGCGTGAGTCTAGGACATAGTCTTTTGTACTCTAATAGATTTTTAGTATGGTTAAGCGCAGGTACTAAATATGTAGTACTAAGTATCTAGTCTAAACTACCCACGATTAGTCTGAGAATACAATGTTCTCTGTAATCATAAATACCTAGTCTAGTCATTAAAAGATATAAAAGCCAGCACATTAGCTAGAAAGACGGATAAAGTCAGCCATCACATATAAAAATCTACCTAAATATACTTGTTTTACTACATGAAATCCAAAAACCATATAAGAATAAAACCTGAGCTACTTAACTATGTATCGATGAGTCAAATATATTTTGTAAACAGAATCATCGTAATTTTTGTGCTATAAATGCTTAATAAAACAATATTTTTCTAATCAAAATAGAGCCTATAGTTCCAAAAATACTCATTGTTTCACTAACGTAAATCAAACGATGCTCGGGTACGTCCGTCTGTTTATTTGTACGGTAGCTCGTTACACGTCTCGTACAAATCTGATAAACACTCACGCGATCTCGATGTTCACGATTCCAATCCAAGTATTTAACATTGAACGTAAATAGCGGGTAGGTAAAAAAAACTTAAATAGAGTACACAAGGCGAGCTCTTGCTGTTCTGGAAGATAATTTTATTATTATTTGCTCTGTAATTTCATCATCATCAGCCAGAAGACGTCCACTGCTGAACATAGGCCTCCTACATAGATCGCCATTCCGAACGACAAGCTGCCAATTGCATCCCCTTGTGATTTTTACTATTTCGTCGGTCCACCTAGTGGAAGGCTAACCTACGCTGAGCCTTCCGGTTCGTGGTCGCCACTCAACCTTTCTTCCCTTCGGGTTATTGGTTCTTCGAGCAATGTGGCCAGCCCATCGCCACATCAGCTTGCAAATCCTATGAGCTATGTCGGCAACTTCAGTTCTTCGGCGAATATCGTCTTTACGAATTCTATCGCGCAAAGACACTCCCAACATAGCTCTTTCCATTACACGCTGAGCAACTTTGAACTTATCTAGCAAGCCAACTGTTAAAGACCATTCTGGTATTTAATAATCTAATAATAATCTAATAATAATTTATATACAAAAACCAGGTATATATTACATAGCGTCTATATAACTGACTACGAGTAGGATATAAAAATCGATAGTCACTGAGTATGGCTATCTGTCTGGCTTACATTTTTGTTTAGTTTACTAGTTAGTTATGTACATTATAATTACTTAGGTTTATTGTTTTTTTCTTAACTTGCAAGGGTTTGAAAACCTATTCATTGGCTACCTATTATTTACGTATGATCATACGTGGATAAGTAGCTATTATTATCATTACTAAAAGTGAATTAGCGAATGCTAAGAAGAAAATAAGCGTATTTTTTAAACTTAGAGTCGTACGATAAAAAAAAATCAGAGCGCAATAAAAACCGACAATACGTGTACCTACTTAATTCAAATTTTAAAGCTATCATTACCAAAGTTGCGTATCAGCATCCTCAACCTATAAAGCCTGCTACCGGCTCACACGCGACCGGACAGAGTCAAACACACTACTGAGGTAACTACAGTAGCTAAACTTGCTAAATACACGGATGACCTTTCGACATATTGTTACCCGACTCCCAATAAAGAGGGTAATGTACTTCGAGTGTATATTTGTATATTGTATGTATGTGGTGGACCAATTTTGATGTGAGGGGTGTTATTAGATTTGTCTATATTTGCAGATAGTCATAGGCTATACTGATTCCATTACGCGGTTTCACCCGTTAAGATACAATGGTGGTGGTGGATTTTCAAAGTCACTTCTAATCACTTGTATAGAACAATTAATTACACATCTGTAATAAATCAACTTCTCAAATAGGAATTGAAAAAACTCAAGTCGACTGTAGATTTTATGAATACCTGACAACTTAGCGATGGCAGTACTGATCCGAATAAGTATGTTTTGTTCGAAAGGACTTTTCATGTGGCGAATTAAACTTTGCAATTCGGCAATAATTTTCTTTTTAATATTTATATCTGTATTCTTAAAATTTCTTGTTAAATTAGGACGATGTTGAAACTAATCTTTGGTGGTCGAACTACTATTACTATTACATATGTTTGAAGTTTTGATACTGCTTGTTAGTATTGTATTGCGTTCGGTCCAAATTTCACCCTACACCCACGAGAAGATTGAGCGATTAAACAAGTAATTAAGTATCGACGCTCATTTCGTCCCGGCAACTCTCAAATTTGCATGTTAAACGAAGTTTTACCTTGCTTTTTGTTTTACATCCCTTATTGAGATGCTTCTTTGCTTCGTGCTCGCGTGCCTTAAGGACAACTTTACAAAACTAACTTACATATGCACTCTTTATAACAGTTGTATCAAAGGCATAAGGATTATAATAGATTGGCAAGGGGTTCATGGATAATGGTTTAGTATTGATGGACTTTTTAATTGTATTGTTAATGTCAGTGTTAAGGCGTAGAGATCGCTTGCTCAGATTGTGTGGTCGATTCGGTTTGCTTTCCAATCAGATAGTAGGTAAATAAAGCAAACGTAGTCTGAGAAGTTTACATCTAATTAGTTTCCTAAGTATAAACCTCAGGCATTGTTTCGATTTTTTTTGCGCACGATCACGGAAGGCAGCGTCTCTGTAGCCTTAGATGAAACATGCCTAGTCTGGAATACACTGGCTTTTGAAGAAGGCTGCTAGAACACACCGTTAGGTGCTTAGTGACAGATTTTTCAACTTGAGAGTTGTAGCTAGCTAATTAATAATATAAATGAAATATTTTACAATACGAGTACGAGTAGGTCCCTACATATAATATGTTTAAAACAAAAAGTTTCTTATCTTTAGACCTTATCCATGTTTTGTTTAATTAATAATTTTAATTTTAATTTAATTCTCTTATATAGCTTTTTTATGTTGATTTCAGATCTAGATCAAAAGTGTATTTGAAGAATATATGTTTGTTCTTTATGATAGCGATTCTTTATATGGATAAGTATAATTACAGACACGATAAACATGTAAAATAAAATTCTTTATATCTTCAAAATGTTATTGAGCATAATTAATATTTCTGGAATATCATTATAATAATATGTAGATACAAACATAATAAAAAATAAATATACCTATACTTAGGTATCTTTTACTTTTGAGGGAACTAGTATTATTCGGGTGTCTTCTCCTCATATGATCTCATAATTAATTTCTCATAACTAGTTCAATTTGTTAAAGCTTTAAAATATTTGATATTTGATACAACATTCATAACGTTAAGGCTATTTAATCATTCTATAAGACAGACAGGCCATTACGAACAAGTTTAGGTGTAAAATTTCACACGATCAAGTCAAAAATGCTGCTTCAAGTGTGTAGATCGGCCATCCTACATTAATAACTTGCCTCCCGAACATAACTCTCTACCACGAACGAAATAAATTACGTACTTACTTCGGTAAGCCATATTAAGCGACCCCCAATTAGCCAAGATGAGATATATGGTTACAAAGTATATAAAGTAGAGGGGGCGCGGGATCGATTCCCGGTTAGCGGGCAGTGGTCAGGCATTAAAATATTAAGGGCCCTCTAATCTGCCATGATTGAATTTGCGTTTCCGTGCGCAAGTGTGCGCGCGCCCTAACCCGAATGTGATGTATTATCCGATTACTAATACAACTCGAATTTCAATTGGGAAATATAATTTAAAGAAAGAAAGCTTATTTTGATATCGCTGACGAGTAATTAGTGTTCATAATTTTTTGTTGGAAAACTTGATACACACCTAAAACAATTATATTCAGTACTATATTTTGAATATTACTAGTAAAATTTATGAAATATTGCTATGGTTACATAGATACCATTTATTAAATGGTTAAAGTGTCTTATTTCTTGATTTTTGTTGAAATATTATGGAATCGCTTAGGTGCTGTTATACCTACACGTACCAATTTAACTGCTGCGAGTCTCGCCTATGTTGAGTTAGCCCGATTTGTGACAAACACTTACACAAAAATATTTCCTATGATTATTTTAAATGAATTTTTTTCCAAATTTTTGGTGTTGTAAGTATGTGTTCATTCATTCAATATGTCTCTCGTTATGAACGAGTTAAGTTCGAGTTGCAGGAGTACTTCTCCAGCGTATGGTATAAATCTACAGGGTGTACACAAAGCGTGCAAAGACCTGATAGCGAGTATCTAACCCCGAGCGGCGGAGGAGAGAAAATTAGCATTTTAATAAATATACACCCTTTGAAGCGCGCCGTGCATAAATCCGTTAGATCTTTGTAATCAAACATAAACACATTATAGTCTTATTTAGCTATTTTGTAGTGCTGATTACTTTTTTAATTTATTTCTTAATAGTTTTCGTTAAATGACTAAAAAAAAAGAAGGTTTCCAATTCGTCGGAAACGAGTAAGCCTATCTATAATCAAAATTCGTCATATATTAAAATTCCTAGAGTATTGTCCATTATTTGGAATTTATTACCATACATACTCTGTAATGTGTCGTATGTGATTGTACTGCTCATTTAATAGTTAAAAAAAGCCTAAATATTTAAATTATTTTGAAAACATTTTTTATAAACAAAAACTACCCAATATATGGAATAGTACTTTAATTGGTAGGTACTCGTAAGTAATAACAGTTGTTTCAATAGTATTACGAATACAATTTTACTATTCAAACTACTATTTTTGCTTTTTTAATTACTCGTACCATGCCTAAAAAGTACGTACAATACAATACAACTATTCTTTACTGTCACCACTTAAATACAACACAAAAAAATGTCACAAAAGGCGGCCTTATCGCTAATAAGCGATCTCTTCCAGACAACCTTTATAGGAGTGGAATATAATAATAAATACGTATGTGTATATACGAGTATATACACATGCACCAAATAAAAGTGATGTTGGCCGAGTGGTTAATGGGGTTGATTTCCGTGCGAAAAGTAGGTACAGTTCTATCCTATTAAAGAAAGATGCAAAAAGAGCCTGAGCTGCCGGTGAAGGTCAACATATAACGGTGGTAAACGGTTTCTTAAAAGGTCTAGAAGGGTCTAGAAAACTAACTACGACCCTCAAATTGTTAAGATCTGTTGCCAAGCACCTTCTAGACTTAGCATAGGTACTTTATTTAGGGACACAGTGTCGCTGACTTTCCCGGTCGTAAGATCTGGTGATCTGGCGATGAGTTTAATAAAAATTAAAGTAGGTGATGTATGTTACAAACGTATGATAGGACGTATGATACAAACAAGTAATCCAGTACAATCTATAGGTAAGTAATTTTCTTTTTCACGTAGCACTAACACCATGTAATTGCTCCTAATCCAGATAATACTAATGAATATTTCGTTCATTTCAGCATATTCCATTGGCTAAAAGGCGCCAATAAATTAAAGTGATCGGCTGCAAGTTTCAGGACGGGTCAGAGGTGCGCAGGGCGGGCGCGGCCGCCCGGCAATTATCGGGAACGAGGGTGTAGGCACACTGGATGTGGCTTTTAGAGCCTAAATGTAAAATCATCATTCTTATTGACTGGCCGGTTGGCGCAGTTGGTAGCAACCCTGCCTTCTGCGCCGCTGGTCCCGGGTTCGATCCCCGGACAGGTCAGACATTTGTGTGCATGAACACGTCTGTTTGACCTGTGTTTGGGTGTTTATTATATATATAAGTATGTATATATGTATTTCTAAGTATGTATATTAGTCATCAGGTTACCATAGCACAGGCTTTGCGTAGTTTGGGACTTGAAGACCTTTGCGTGGATGTCGTCCCATATTATTATTATTTCTTCAAACGCATTCGTTTCTCTCCTATGACGGAGGTTATCATGGTTCAGGCAGGAGCCAAATGCTTAATCCAAACTTAAAAACTTTATTACTATAGTGCACGTATTAAGTACAAGGGCTTTTTGGAGCAATTTGTATGCTATTGTTGGGATTTCTAGCACTTTTAAGCTAGATAGCAATGTTTTAGGTATCACTCCTGTAGTTGATAATACTATGGGAATTGTTCTTGTGCTATTAATTTTCCACTGTGTTTTGATTTCTATGGCTAAATCTGTGTATTTTGCAAATTTTTTTCTGTATGTGTAGTTTGTAGATTGTGTGTGTTACAGATGGCAATGTCTATGAGATGAGCTGTTTTGTTGTTCTTGTGCAATACAGTAATATCCGGTCTATTGAAATGTACAGTTTTGTCAGTTATGATGGTTCGCTCCCAGTAAAGTTTATAGTTATTATTTTCTAATACGGATTGCGGCGTGTATTTATAATACGGGACTTTCTCTTCTATTAAATTGTATTTGTGTGCTAAATATTGGTGTATAATGGCAGCTACCTGGTCATGACGATGTTTGTAGTCTGTTTGTACTATAGCCTTGCAGGCTCCAGTGATATGTTGGATAGTCTCAGTACTACTGCAGCATCGTCTACAGGTATCGTTGATATTTGGTGTGCGTATGATGAATTTTTGATAATTACGAGTGTCGATAAACTGGTCTTGGATAGCCAGCATGAAAGCTTCAGTCTCCGGGAAAAGCTCACCTCGCTGCAGCCATGCGTTCGACGCAGTTTTGTCGACAGCATTATTTTTAAAGTACATAACTTATTTTATGTGTTAGTTTATTTGCTAATAGATTCCATAAATGTTCATGATTCATTATTTTTTTTTGTAATGTGTGTCCTCTGATTTGTAGAATATGCCTCAACTTATTTGTATATATTTTTGTCTAGGTATACTTTTGCGTCCCATATAAATTTTGCTCCAAAATCGATTAGAATAGATATAGCAAATACCTCGGATCGACAACTTGGAAAACTTTATATTGTGAGTTGCATCAATGCACTGAAGTTATAATAGCAAGACCGATATTTTATCAGGCTTAATTATAAAATTAAAATGATAACAGCTGAAACACACTACAAATTAAACCACAGTCACACTTAAACTCTGAAATACTTTGAAACACACAGACAGGTCTTTACCAGTTGAAAACATTTACTTATGCATTACGTAAAAAAATGCAAGTAATATAGGAAGGTAAATATTCAAAATCATTTCTTTTATTATATATATGAAAAAACTAATAAAAAAAATTAAGCCCAAAAGTACAAGTCCAAGTCACAACATATTTTTAAGTTCAGGGACATAACTAAAGTTAAGTATATTTATGTCAATATATAACACAATTAGTAATTTATAAAATAATCAACGAATATTAAATTTTACAATATTTTCTTTTAATTTCAGACTTAAAGCACGCCGTGGAAGCTGCATTTCGAACGGAAGCAGGTATGCAGTTGTAAATCCTGAGCCCAGTATAGCCTATTCTTTTGCCTTAGCATTGTAGCGCAAGTTCCATCTAGTGTTGACACCTCTTAGTCGAAACTGTTCCAGATTTGTTAAGTAAACAGTACTGTTTGATAGATAAACTTGCATGGTATATATTGTATTCGAAGCTCTTTGAACAGCTCCATGCATGCGACGTCATCTGATACTTTAAATATGGTGCGTAGGGAACGTTTCTGCATGACGAAGGCCCTATTACGGTTGGTAACGCAGCACCATAATAACAACTCGTACGCTATGTTGCTATGGACGCCAAGTAGCAAGAGCGCACAACGCTGCGGTGGTAGTATTGGTGAGCCGAAAAAGTGCAAAGCAAGAGCGGCTTACCACAGACCTTTTCTATTTCGACTCCCACGTCAGTACGCAGACCTTGTGGAAAACCAACAACTTTGTGCTGTGGACTTGTTGAAGTGCTGTATTATGTAATAAGTTTTTGTGGAGGTTAAATGTCAAGAAACAAGTCTTGTCCTTATTTAGCGCTAACCCGTCTGACCTGAACCAACCACTGAGCTTGTTCACCTCCGAGTTTAATGAGGACTCCAACTGACAGCACCTGCAACATTTAAGTTTGAGTATTACCCTTTTTACAAATTATGAGCGCACGCAAGCATTATTATTTTATTTAGGCATCATTACCAACATTTATTGCATATTTTTATCGTACATATTTATTTATTTTCATATGCTTTTGTTATAACTACTTATTTAACTAACTACTTTAAATTTAATTTAACTTGTTTTCTTATAACCACGGGTACAACGAAACAGTTTGCAGACATTTAAAGGCCGAGTGAACTCTTGTTTTAACATCTATAACACAATATGATAGACAACAAGCAATATGGCTTATGTTAAAATATTCTCAAAAGAATTCGGTCTCAGAAGTGATGATGTTCTTGTCACATCCAGTTTTCTTAATTTTCGGTGCCAGTAGCGTCACCCGCACTGTAGATAAAGTAAGGCTCGGGGCTACGTCACCCGGCTAGATTTATGCACCAACCCTTATCCAAGATTACGATGACCGCCAGCCACTTGCTTAGCTTTGTTTCACTATATATTACACATATTGTGTAATAAAATTAAGTGCTACTATGAATGAGGAGGACAGTTTGAAGATAAATTAAGTAATTGGTTGAAAACAGTGGAGTTTGGTTTGGTTTGGTTTGTCCTTGAAATAATAAGAAAAGGGTTAACAAGGCGTATTCATACAGCATTAAAACCACAAGGACATCCACAACTGCCAATTTTTCATTGTTAACTTATACCGTATCATATTTTCCATCCATTCCATAACGACATAAATTTTATAATATATATTCGGACTTAAGATAGTGGATTTGATTTATATGGAGATAAAATGCAAATATTGAAAACTTTGTAATTTATAAAGGACCAGACTTATTTCAATTACCACTAATTGAATTTTTATAATAACTTAGATACTACGTTCCAAAATAGACTTGAGCTAAGAAAAATAGGTATACAAGGAAACTGAAAGTATGTGAGCAAAAGCAATTTCGCAGATAAGTCTCACATAAGTAAAAAGGAGCTGGATTCCCCACAAATCTTCGACCATCTTGACAACGTAATGCTTAAGAAAACCTTCATTACTGCGACCCACTAAATAATTCCCCGATTTATATGTTACTACCAACATTGCGGACTAGGTAAGGGTCCAAAATTAAATATTATACCAATAAAAAGGATGATAATGCCACCCCTACATCCGTTCATGCCGATAATTCCTTCTTGTGCGACTCATAAATATACCTTCGACGATCTTAGAGTAGGTATATATCATAATAACTTTAGGACAGGAACCAGTCCGCCCTTCAGGCTGAAGCAATAAAGGGAATCCCTTTAAACGTATCCTCGGCCCTTCGACTTATAAATATCAATTTATCCGCGACGTCAAACGTGGTAAGCTGGTAGTTTTCACATTATGTATCGCTCGCGGATTTTTAGTGTTAAGGTTTATTCATACATTTAAGTATCGAATAAGTTATTCAATTTTTTAATATAACTAAACTAAAAAAATATTAATTTTAAAGTATTTTTTTAAATTAATAATTCACAAAATTAAAGATGAACCACTTTAGAAAATAAAAGAAGAATCAGTAAAAAAGGTTAATATTTACAGAATTTTTGCTTTGAAAATATTTTTAACTTCATATAAGAGTAGGTACGAGTACTATGTGTAGCTAGCACGTGAGTGCTAAATCAACCCTTTGCTTGTTTTACCCTCCAACCCTTCCATCCAGCGTTCGCAAACGGAAACAAATTCGACCATCACTTTCACGGCTCTTCTATTTTTCACCCATAAACCTTCCCCGAACGCAACACGAATTCCGGACGACATTACACCAATTCTGAACCACAAATGCAAGTTGACATTAACATTCATTAAATACCTACGTCCTGGCCTTAATTTACAGTTGGAGGAGTGGCAAAAATAAAGCTATACATTAAAAGGATTTACGATACAAATATATGTAAAGTTTGCTGGATATATTATATTTGGGGGCTGGTCCCAAGATGAGGGGGGTATACGTGAAAACATCCGAGTACGTGCTTGCGCATAATGCCGTCCTAAGGGCCATGAGGATGGCTTCCGCAATTCGTCTTGCAGGAATCTCTAATTTGAAATGTGGATGACTCTCAAAATTTCTTGAGAGTTAAACTTAGTGTATAGCGCTTAATTCGGTAACAAATAGATCCATCAAAAACAAAAGTAACAGAATTTAACCATGAAAGACACATGAAAAAGTAAGATTTCGTCTAAAATAATTTAATATTAGGACACTTAGTAGCTGTATGTCACCCACAGCGTTGCACGCGCAACATAATACGGAATATAAAAAAAAACTTTTAGCAATGAACCCTCATTATACCACCTTAGGGGTTGAATTTCCAATAATCCTTTCTTGTGCCTTTCATTATATAATAAATATCAAAATTTCATGTCTCTAGTTTCAGCGGTTATGACTCTGCGTGGATTTCTAGAGAATATCAGTCTGTGAACCATTGAATTATAGTGAAATTCTTTAAAGATGAATTTAAACGAATAACCACGTTGGTGAGAACCCCATGTTTTTAGAACATTTTCATATTCACAAAACACAAAAGATAGCCGACATAAACCACAGCCAAGTTGCATCTCGAGTCCTTAACTATTCGCGCTCAAGCTCACCCACAAATCATAGCAGATAAACTAAAGTCAGCGCAAGCGACAAAAGCGCATTTTTCTTCATTACGTTGGTACACAACGTTTCGTGGATTTAAAATTTCGCTTCAAAGTTGTTAGGAGATTAGCGACAAAGCGGCTGCGATATCTTAAATGCGAATCTGCTGTAAACAAATTCTCTGGCGCTCCGTCCCGATTTATGAGTTTATTTATCATTAACAAATTATATTAAAGCTCAGGGGAGCACAGTTTTTTGTAACGCGCTCTTTTAAGCGAATTTAGCGCTGTAGCTGTAAACTGTTACGTTTTTGATGCTTATCGTAATTGTAACAATGAGACCGTTTACGTTATACGAAAGTGTACGGTAGGCCTTCTGGATAATAAATGTGGTGATTAAAAGCTTAACAGTAGTTAGATCTCTGGAGTAGCTTGGATTTGGTTTCATAAAATAGATTGAGTTTCGTTTTGCTACACTTAATATTGTTTATAATTTAAAAAATATGTAATTTATAAATTATCTATTTTAATATATGAGTTTGCGCGATGTTACTTTGCAAACTCGTAAGACTTACAACCATTAAAGCATATCTTAATTATTTTAAGTTTTTCATCATGTTGTGAAAGCGTAAGTGTTTTTGTTTTTTTGTGTGGTCTGTATTGTTTGTAGTTATTTCTGTTTTTTCTATTAATTCTTATTATTCGTGTTGCTCTTTAACTGGCTCTATTTCTATTTGTTTACCTATTAGTGTAAGAATAGCTGTTGGGCGACCTTTTATTAAATAAATAAATATCTTTTGATATCATCCCAAAAACACTGTGTTTCATTGCTTAATAAGTAATAAGATTTTAACATAAGATTTTAATGCATTTTTATTATCCTCGAAATCATCTAAGAGTTTCATCAAATCAACTCAACGCATTACTTTTTCCATCAACAAATTCTAATCAAGCCAAACAAAAGCGAGCAATCTTCTGAAAACAGAAACATATTTCCCAAAAAAGTGAAAAAGGGCCTACTGGGGAATACTCGGGAATATCCGAAGCAATACGGAGCCCCGCAATACTGAGGCCCCGTAACGGCCGAACAATGCTGGGACCAGATGGTCTCGTTTCCGAGATTCAATTAAATTTTTACTGAAGATTATCACGCAGAGGTATAAGAGAATGTCATGAGTTTATGTGTCTGCTTGGAAACGTAACACTAATGAAAACAAAAGAATGCGTAAGATACACATCTAAAAAAGAAATAAGGTCCTATTGTAAACTACGTAGTTTACGAGTAAGTAGCTTCCACACTTACAATATAAATATAATATTACTTATAGAATTCAGATAATACTAAATTCATATAATTTGCGGTTTCGATTTCTAATGATATCTTATTCGACCAAAGCTACACTCCTTCAAGTCTGGCAATACTTTCATTGATCTGTCATGTTTGACTGTATGTTAGTACACGTGTACAGATTTTATTTTAATTTGCCAAATTTTGATATTATTATAAAATTTATCATTTTTTATTTATTATTGATAGGAAACCTACGAGATTTTGTCGTGATGACGGTCGAGTGGTTAGTGAGGTCGATTGCCGTGCAAAAGGTACGAGGTTCGATCCCACGTAACATGCAAAAAGATTCTGAGCTACCGGTGAAGGAAAACATCGTGAGGAAACCATAGCATGGAAGTAGGGCGTTTCTTATCGCTCGCCTGGCTAGCTACCACCTTCAAGTAGTAAAATCGGTCGCCAAGCATCTGACGGTGTGTTCCGGCAGCCTTCCTTGAGAGCCAGTATATTCCTGACTGGGTGTGCTCCATCTAGGGCTACAGTATCCCTTACTTCCGTGGTCGTGCGAACTTGTGGTCAAATGCTTAAATGTGTAGAATAAAAAAAAGACTTATATAGGAAACCAAGCTTTAGCCAAATTAAATCTTGAGCATCCTCGGTAAGTGGCTAGTCTATCGATTTTTCTATCGTACACATTTCGGAGAATGTGACTTAGAATTACAATTTATTTCCAAAATCCATTTCCCACAATCGGCCTAGCAGAGATATTGCAAGACGCTACTGGTATATGGGATACTCCACGGACTTGCACTAAACGCTTTGCGTTAACTTTTATTGTGGGAACTGTCAGGATGTTGAATTTGTAGCTCTCTTTTCCGGTAGCTATAATCTCGGTATCTTCAAATTATATAAATAATAGTTCGTTTGATTACTTTATTGTTTCGCATTAAGTCGTAAGATGATAAGTATTTTTTTTTAATTCTTGAGACATTAGTGTTATTTTAGTATTAAAAAAATTAAGAATAAACAGGTAAACGTTTTTGAAAAAATCGTTAGGCATGTGACGAATATGAAAGAAGACCATTTGCGTTTAATGTCGACTTAAAAGTTCATTAAATTTAATATTTTCTATAAGTGGAAACCGAAGTTGTGTAACATCAATGTTAACGATAAAGTAAGTAATTATATAAGTAAGTAATTATATAAATATAAGTATGAAAACCATAACACAGTTAAAAAGATGTTATGGTACCTACTAATATTTAGAATATTATTCATGTCGTAGTTATGTTTTACCCGATACAGGGTAAAACAAAACTACGACGATGTTAGGGGTGTACTAAGCTGAAAGAAGGTCACTATACTTATCATTACGATCAATTTAGCGACCAACTCTGAATTAGAGCAAAAACAATTAGTTGCTTCGTACAAAAAGTTGATCTGTCGTCAAAAGAATGTACAAAACAGCAGGTACCTACCTTTTTCAAATTCAGAGTTGGTCCCATAGTGAAAGTTGTTCATAATTATGAGTAAAGCATTTCCAAGGGGTAACCTCCCGGATAATTATATCCCTTTTCATTTATATAAATCAAATCCATTTAGGCAATAAGCCCTCTCAATATACTGTCATTGTTATGTATTAGATATCTTTATTGATTTTTTTTTCTTTTTTGGTGTACAGTACGTAAAACACAAGTAATATTGAATAGAATTGAATTTGATGAAGACATTCTACGGATATGCTGTAAAATGTTTACAGACGCTGTGTAAAACTCGTTTAATTTCCATGTCTCTTCCAGTTTAAGTTAGTTTTTGATCCCGTTTGGAGGCGCGAGTAAATGAAAAATAAACACAGCTTATGCGATATGTTTTATAGACACTTATGTAATAGCAAGCTTTATGAGGGATTATGTTTAGTCATTAAACACATATTTTGTTCTTTTACTATAATGATAATTTTAAGTTGGATTTTCTGAAAACAGTTTTTATCTATAAATAATCTTGAATATAAAGATGCAATACTTATTTGTTTTAATTAGCTGTTTGTCTTTCGGAATAATGTTCAGAGGCCTATGCTCAGCAGTGGATATCTTCTAACTGATGATAATGATCTTGATGAAATTTGTAAGCTAAACGTTCATTTGAATCAAAATTTAAGTTTCATTTAATATTTATATTGATAGAGATGGAACTGATTTTGGGTATAATTTTAACATCTACGGTTCATCATAATCTTTAAGTTATTTCGTCTATATCTAAACATCATTAATCCTCCTCGCTTCATTACGTCACTCAAGAACTTCACTAATATCCTTATAAACAAACCCGAAACAAATTACCATAGGAAAGAGATTCAAAAAAATAACTTTCTCCTACTCATACCCATTATAAGTTTCCAAAGAAAAACACTTTTCGTGCACACGTCTCTCGGCTTTTTTCGCGGCGCAGTTTTCTAAGTGCTATAAATCTTCCACGTAAATAATTGAAGTAATATTTTATGCCAAAACATTCCACGGGTAGGGAGGGGGTGTCGCGGTCCCACCTGACGCCCTACCCATCTCAACTTGTACCACTTTCCCACTTTAATTTGGTTACGTAATGTATTTTCAATTACTTCCAAAGGAGCTGCGTGATTTGTGGTGACTGAAGGAGATTGGAGCATAATTCTTATTGCCTAATTTAAACTTGTTTCCGCGGGACTCTTGTTTTTGTTGAATTATCTATGTTTTAGGATTCTATTTCTATTGGTTGTGATACATTACAACTACAAAAAACTACAATTCATTAATGAGCAAGATTTGTATAGATTTTTTGTATTAAAAACTAAGCTCAATATAATATTATTATGTAGTAGCTGTTACCCGCGGCGTTGCCTGCAATATAAAGAAATTTCATACTTCGACCCATCTGACCCCTTTAGCGGTTGAACCTTTGAAAATATTTCTGAAAATCTACACCTTAAAAATAATACACATTCTCTGAATTTTATGTATCTGAGTTCAGCGATTCTGGCACTGAGTTGATTTTTGGCTAGTATCAGGCAGTCAGCATACTCTTATACCTACATAGATACCAAAGTCTTTTTCAATATCTTAACAATATTTTTGCTGTTGTGCATACAAATAAAAAAAACGATGTACTTCAGGTTTCAAATGTTGTTTGGATCGCATGTGCCTAAGGCTGCAGTTTCATAAAATATTTTACAAACGTATTTATATGTGGTAACAAGCAAACATCTACAGATAACAACGGAATGCAGAATTTTGTGCGCGCAATATGAATAAATACAACAGTTTCAGACAAAGAAACATGCACTCGCCTCATGTCCGCGAATCCCGCAATGATCTCACGTCAAAGCGTAGCCATACTCGCATTTAGAATGCACGTGCGAACAAGATCTGATAACAACGATACACTGCCGCGTCATAAATAAACGCTCACTTTTCAAGGGAAATTTATCATTTCGTTCGAGTTTTTTCCTCTTTTTTCCTCCCCGCTTTTTGTACATCTTGGATCACACTTTTAAAAGCCATTTATTTCGCGGTTCGACGTTCCATAACGTTCCGCGGCCCTGATGAAGGTATCGTTATGTGATATCTGATAATAAAATGCTCGAGTTGGTTGATTCGATTTGCATGTGGTTAGGGTTGCTGCTATCATTTCCTAAAGTCGTAAGTATTTCTTGAGAATTATATGCGTTCGACTGAATTAAAAATTATTACACAACGATGGAAAAATATATATCACGAGGCTAGAGCAGTTATAGCTTTTAATACATTGATGAATACGATATTTATGTTGGCATGAAAAGATTTGTGAGCTCGGTCTCATTTTAAACATCATGTCATCAAAATGCAATTTATCAGGCAATTTAATGTTACCACACTCATTTCGATTACTTTTAAGCAAGTTATTTTTACGTGATGCTGTCGTTATACCAAAGTTGCTTATGAGAGTTGTGTGTAATTTTTCATGTTGACACTTAAAAATGCCATGGCTCGTATTTTATATAGAAACATCTAAGTAAATAATGCGTTCGTAAGTTTTTTTATGAAGCTAAAAGATATTAAAATAGGCGCTCCAATAAATTGTATCTCCATTTTATGAATTTTTGTTTACGCTCTATTAGCGTTCAAAAAGCAAATTTCAAAGGATATATTTTTGTGTATCACATTTATTTCTTCACCGAAACGTGACTAATGAAGCGTACATTGTTCTTTTTAACTTGTTTTTATTGGATTCTTTTGTATCCTTTACATAATACTAACATAAGTGGGTTATAAATAGGCTTTCGCTGTCATATGTCATACGTGTAATGAATAAGGGCGATTTGTTTTGAATCCATCCAAATTTATGGAGAGCATCGTCGCGTTTTTATACGCGTCTCTCTCTCGAGGCATTGTGTGATCACTTTTTCTGGTACCTTTTTATCCCTTTTTTTCGACACTGACGTTTTACGAGTTATTAATTGGTTGTCACAGGTTTATTTATTTCTCTATTTTGACAGAGGTTTTTCGCCGTATATTATGGCGGGAGGATTGAAAATCTATCATATTCAGGTAGTCGTAAATTTTACGTGATATAGTGGGTTTACAAGGTAATAATTTTGCGAATGCGTCGCGTAGTGCGGACGCGAGTGACGCGCTTTAAATAACGGTCCTGAATATTAAAATGGGCAACATTGAAAGTTTTTAATGAAAAAAAATGTATCATACATAATTGTAAATAGATGCTGTAAAGGACTTGCTGCTATTACGGGATTGGATCAGATTTTTAATCTCATATTATAGATGTTTGATAGGCATTACACACGAGTCTAGTCAATGCATTGTACATTCGACTTCATCCCTTCACGCGCTACCAGTTCGTCACTCCAACCTATATCTTACGCAATACTAACATCCATAATATATGTGCGAAGGCTGTATGCTATTTCCCGCTTTATATACGTACTTTTTTTCGTCCATAAACCATTGTTGGCTGCTTTATTCCTTGATTTATAAGAGACGTTCGAAAGACAAATAGCAGGATTGTGTTCCAAATTTTTAAAGCCACATTTCGTTTCGCTCGTGGCTCTCTCCCTCGGAGGTAATGCTTCGCAGGGTGTAGGGTGTCTTGATGCTTGGGGATGCCTAAGGTTCTCTGATCGTCTAAAAAAACAGGCGTATGCGAAATCTGCTATGCTAAGGATCAAGGCGGAATGTTATTTAGCTAGTGTCTTTGACCTTGAACCGACAACAATTCGAATGCACTCGATCACAATCTATTATCAGTCGTAAGTACGATGAAAACTAATATTAATATAATAAAAGCATAGATTTGTGTGTCTTTGTTAAATCATTTGTTACTTACTCCATCACGGTGAAACAAGTGAACGGATTATCACCAGTAAATAGCAATGCATATTTCTTAAAACCTACAGATAGACGGGATCTAGATGAAATAAGTGCGGCATGTATAAGTGTATTTTAAAGTTACAATGTAATTTTGTAATGCAATCAACCTTACGTCTTTAGTTGGGAAATTTTACGTCTGGTGATAAAACTACATCAGAACTTACCCAGTAGGTAAGGTAAAGCAATCATTGTCGTCTTAACACTAACCGTAAATAGAGCTGCAGTAGAAAAGAAAGGTTTATTACTTATTAAAATGTGTTTTCCAAGCGTCTTCCCGTTTTACTCGATGCGCCACCTATCGGCTTGTTACAGAGATTTAATGTAGAATTCTCTCATTTCTATCGAGTCTTAGTGGAAAATTTATACTTTTTCCGTGGATCTTTTTTCCATACGATTGTACTTACGCTCTAAAGATTTATTGGAGTCTTGTAGAAGTAATTTCAGTTAAATGTGTTATTTTTATAAGTTACTATGTTAAACGTATTTCGTGGATCAGAAATAAATCCGTTATAATATAGAATATTTGATTACCAAACTTAGAAAGCCCATTTTTTTATATCACCAATCCCTAAGATGTAGTTTGTTAGGTGTATAGAAAACTAGATTTAACGTTGAAATTAATAAACGTGTATTAAGACAAACTAGGGTCTATCCCATTAGTCCTTTTAAGTTGTCTCATTGTTGGGCTCTGACTCACGCCACATGCTAATACTCTTGCATAAGTAATTGTCAATTTCCAATTACGCAAACCACTATCCAATAGAAAATCAACACGTAACAACTTTCGTCCACTTAATTTTTACCCCATAAAGGCACCCCACGAATCGCGATACGATATGGAAATTCGCCGTTCGTCGCCGTCCATTCGGCAATATTCGGGCAAACGTGCGTACTGCACTAAATTGCCTATTTATTCTTTACTTCATATATTACTTTGCGCGTGTTGTCTGCGCAAAGCGATATTTATTGTTTGACCGTTATTGCGTCGAATGACGTATTGGTGCGTAATAACGGATACGTAAAGTATGGTTGGTGCGTGACGTACACTGACGTAGTCGAAAATGAAGATTTGTTAGTGCTAGATTACGTGTTTCAAAATGTACTGATGAAATAATCTAATCGAAGGTTTTGATATGCTGTTGCTGACGTAAAGAAAATGAAAAAATATATATCTGTCGTTTTATAAGCATTTTGCCTTCTTCCAACCGGGTATTTACATATAGTTTTTCAAACTAACACTAAAATATTTTGAGTTAATTCTGATACAGCAATACTTTCTTTCTATAACTTGAGTCTAAGTTTACCGTTATGTATGACACCTTATTTATCTCGTGAGATGACTTGCGCTGCCAAGTATATTTTACGACAATTTTTTATTCAGTAACAAAATTAAACAATAACAACGTTAATCTACCAAGTACGAGGGTATTACTAACGGCTCCAAAAATAATTAACTAAGAACCTTATGTGAGACTTAACTTACAAACAGATAATTATTGGCAACTGCGGGTACCTACGTGCCTTCCATCAAACAAAATTCTTTCATCCACGATTTGACCCATCAAAATACCACCAGGCCAAGCGTCTTACAGAATCAGTATTGTATAAAAAGTAAAACATAGCAATTTTACGCTTAGTCGAAAGAATAGGAATAACTTGACAGTGACTTCGCCCCTGAATTATGTTTCTCAAGATAAACGACGCGAGCGAAATGAAGTCGCGCCCCCTCCCCCTCTTCACCCCCCATCCCGCAATACGCCCTATGGCGGTGCGGAGCGGACATAAATTTTGAAAGAAAAATCCACGACGTTCCCACTGTGAATGTGTGATTTGGATTTTTAATTGAATTGGTATATTCTTGTATGCAAATCATAAATGCTCCATTGGTTCAAGAAATGTATGGACTAACGACGTGGCTCATTATCTTGCACAGCATTATTCAAACCAAACAAGTAGGGAGTAAAAACTAAACTTCATAAATGATTTACGCGGCAAAAATATTGGATTAATCGTTTAAATCTACGTGTCAAATACAAAACCGATAGACAAACAACTTAGACTTCACTCTATACTAATGTAACTTTTTCTTTCATTAAATAGACTTTTACGTTAACGTGCATTTTTGGTGTCTCAACATTTGTATTATGCACTCATTTTCTTTGAGTGTAACATGGAAAACAGTGTTTCCAAGATTTTCGTCAAAGCAATTAGATGCACAGTATACTTTAAAATCTTTAAATGCAGATAAATACATGCGGAATCGGTTCCTACTATTGTTTCGTTTTAGTTGCGTAGGCGTCGTGAAAAAAATATATAGTAATAGTAACCAAAAGACAAAGACTTGATCATACTTTTCTTATTTTAGCCAATAGCCAAAATGCTCAATGACTAAAATTCGTAAATCCCATACATTAAGTTTCGTCAAGACTTGGTGAAAACTACTATTTGAACGCGTGAGTACAAAATTTCTTGCGGAAAAAAATCCATACATACTAACTAACTGTATAGTAAGTATTTCAACAATCATTGTAATTTTTACTTGAAAATATTAGAATGACATAAAATTATATAGTAGGATATTATATACATTGGCCTTCTGTACTTTTTGTACTGAAAACTTTATGAAACAGTACGCACATTAAAAAATATTCTAGTTTAATGTGCTTTATTTTTCAATTTTCGTGAAAATGTGTTCTTTGTTATGAAAAATTCAAAGAACTATATTATTAATTTGTCCTCATAGCTAGACGTTTTGAACATCACATAAATAGTACGCTCGTAGGCATTGGAATCGCGATTGAAACATACATCAAAATAGATGTACTGTTTACCACCATCAATCACTATCGACAAAGACCCATTAACATCAATGATTGACACCGTTAAAACACATCACTAAAAAAGCTAAAACAATCGTGAAAACGCGCAAAGTTACACAATCACATTATTTTATCTTGAACCTATCAATCGTCTTTTTCCCATGTTTTTGCTCCATTAATAATGCGTTACTATCTGAGAAGATATCTCCTGCTGACCTGTATTATTGTCATAGGGAGATATATGCTGTTATTTACCGCCCTCATTTATTTGTCTGTCCCCTCTTATTTTCCGTTCGAAGCCAATCCGATAGACTGTTTGAAAATTTTTCGTAAGCAGCCATACATCTTGTCGCGAGTGCTATCTCTGGGCGAACATTCGACGGCCGCCCCTGTACTAAACTCGAAGAATATAATACGCAGATGTGACTATAAAATTTAGTTTTCTACCTAAATTTAAACTAATCAAACAAATAAATAATTTACAAAAAGTTACAACCGATTATGATTTGACGAATAATTTTTTCAGTATTTTGATTAAATACCTAACTACTGGACACATAATTTTAATAAAATTTATATAAGACCACGTATTGAAATATATGAATAGAAAAAGAAAAAATGGTCCTGGTGTCGCTGTGAAATCGGAGAACATAATATAAAAATACTTTTTTATAAATTGCCAACCATTCAAAAGTTACTTAAAGCTTTTTTTAAGTAAATTAAAAAATAACGTAATTTACTACATAGATACTGCAACTCACTCTTCAATTGGAACATATATTGTATAAATAAAATACTATTCATATGCATATTGTACGTATTATAATTCTGGCATGATTATTGGAATTATGATAAAATATTGCAGTCATGCAATCTTCAAATTAGTATACCATTTGTTTGATGAAGATAAGCATTATGTTAGTATGAATCCAAAAGCCATAACAATGAAAATAGTCGACAACATCTCATATTATTGTGTCTTACCGAGATAGAAAGGATATCCTTGCTATTTTATTTATGATTTTATTCAAGTTTTTATCTATATTTCACTTAAAAATATATTTTATTTTTAGAATCTTCTATGAAGAAGATTCTAAAAATAAAGTCAAACAGGTAAATTTTTTTTTTATTTGCCTCACAGAAGCTACAAGTGCAAGTTTAAAATATTTTGCCACTTCTGTGTCCTTGTTACTCACATTTTCCCCCGCTTCGCTTCGGTCCCCGTTCCCGGCTAAAACCACTTGTGCCAATTTTCTCGGAGACTCCTTCCACTTTACTTGAGCTTCCTCATCTACCAACCAAAACGATTTATTTTCACTTACACACCAATATAAAACATCTTTTACGACCTCAATTTTAAAGCACATTTTCCCCTGCATACAATGTATACTTAAACCGTTATATTTAAAAGACTCTGCGGGTATTTCGGGGTATATTTGTAGGCCTAGGCATTTCTTTTCCCGCCTTTACTAATGTCTTATGGTTGTAATGAGAAGAATTTAGTAGTGGTTTCATTTTTAATTTGATACTTGGCAGATGCGCGGCTTTTGTCTTAAATAAACGGTCTTATTTAATGGAGTGCTTTTTGAAACGTTTTTTAAAATGTATCTTTATTTTTGTACAGAGAATAATCTTTTTTAATCTAAGTATAAAGGTCTTGTTAAGGAGGAATTTAGTGAAGTAAGAAATGAGTCATCTGTGTTTGGGCCTTACTTATTTGAGAAACTAATTCTTCTCACACGATCTTAAGGGTGACAATGCGCCAGTTTATATGTAGACTAGTTTATAAAAACTGGTTTTATATGTATGACTTTGCAGTCACCCATTTGTGGGTTAGCGGCTGTGAACAAACGTTTTCCAAGAATTTGTCAGAACGACAACCAGTCCCGATAACGTTTCGCGGATTTAAAACAAAGTATTTTTTTCATGACCTAAACTCTGAATAGCCAGGCCATAACCAGTAAAAGATATAAAATCATTTTTATTAATCATACATCAAGATTGTTGATGTAGGTATAATATTATACTTTAAAATCAAGCAAATATGCAATCTGAGGTAAAGTAACACGGTTTAATTGTACAGCTATAACTTCGCTCTTTGTAAAATCGTTGATCTTCAAATAAGAGTCTTAGTAGCAACCCTATGTGTAGGTAAATTATAAGCGAGCATCATAACTCGAGGCGACCTTAGGCCGCGGCCACACCGCGCGCGATAAATCTTAGCTGTCGGGATCAGGTGACACCACCTTCTTTATGTTTTTTCCCAAGCCATTTTACGGAAAAGATAAAAATCTTTACATATTTTGACGCTGCTTTACGGGGCTTATTCTCAAATTACTCGTACCCATTACATAATACCAGGAACAGCTTTTATACCGGGCAAGGTTTTGAATAGCTAGTTTAGTGACCGAATTTTGGGTCAAATGTAGACAAGATTTTCAAGATACCTACCTAAATTAGTTGGTACTTAACATTTTTACTCAAATATACTTTGCAAAATGGTTGTCTAAATTTTGTCATTTCTCTATTACTAACGAAAAATAAGATTTTAAAACATAATTTTCTTGATCTACGATCTAACTCCTCCGCTTTTTGGGAATATATCTCCCAAAACAAAAATCACCGACGACAAGAAAATTAAAAATTCCTAGAGCATGTACCTATACTGTATCCCGTAACTGATTCCTAGAATTGCCTAACTAACTGAATCAAGAAAAATGGTAGTCGTTCCATAGAAAAAGTTTATCGATTGACAACAAAATGTACGTATGGAAACCGTATTTTTTTAACGATATTTTGGTCCCTACTTAGAACTAATTGTCACTATAATTTAACATCATCTCAAAATTCTGGTACAACCTGCCCATAGAGCACTACAAAAGCCGTACACAAGATAGCATTTGGAAATGGTTACGTCCTACACACGACTTTGTTTACTATCTCTACAGAATTATGTGAGATAAATTAAGTGGTTTACGTCCAAACAATGAAGTATTGTCAACTTTATGAATCACCAATCTTAATATCGCTTACTCTCGTACACATTTGCAAGTTTGTCTGCTGCACACACCAATATTGTCGACCATTTCTTAACTAACAAATGACCTTAGTAAAGTTATCATGATTACCAACTTTGTGCTCTATTTACATCGTCATTAGAGCAGTTATTTCTAAAGAATGAAAATGACTGTTTCATCTTTTACGATTTAAAACAGGAGTTTCCCACCATTGGTAACTTCGAACGAAACGGTCTTAAAAGAAACAGTGCAGATTTTCCGAAAACCGATCTAATTTGGTAAAATTCTCGGTTACGTTTGCATTGACTACCGAATGCGAGTTGTTGGAAAGGATGTGGAAGCAAAACTGGCAATGTATAAAACATTAGCGGATACAGAAAAGTAGCGAGGCGTAGTGACTGGCATCTATGTGTACCCTGCACCGCAGTGGGCAAAACGAAAATATATTACTTTTCCGAAGATTTAAGAGTGTTTGGACCGAACAATAATGTCCAGCTTTTGTGGAAAAAGATAGATGGCAATGCATAGGTTACATGTAGCGGTGGTTTTTCTTTTGTGAGCGAATAAAACTCTAGTATGGAACGTTGCGGACGCGTTATTAATAATATTTATGCTTTCTATACATTAGTCAGCCTATTGTTGAGAGTATGAAAAGATTTTCCGTAATCTGTGTCTAGTAGAATTTTGTATCAGCCAAAATGCTTTTATTGTTTTTATTTACCATACCTACTACAAAAAATTAACAGAAAATTTTTTTTGACAGAAATTTCGTTCAACGGTTTTAAATATAATATTACCCTTAATGATTTTCGACTGATCTAGAAAGTACTTAATTTTAGTAAGTAATTTTCTATCGAGACAATTTCAATTTTATGTTCAAACTATTTATGATGATAAGCTGATTATATCTAAAATCCATAATCATTGTTGACTAAGTATTTTTGTTAATTCCGAATAAAACGCCGTTACGCCTGAGTAGGTCAAATTTCCAAACAAAAGTTATTTGTGTTGAAGACGGTACGCCTCGTGGTCACCTAGAGCTGACATCGAAAAAATAAGCACTGCGCACTTGCACTCTCTTTCCACGGGTGTGCTATATACGCTAACGTGACATGGACCGCTTTGGATGTTTGTGCACCAACATTTCGCGAGCGCTGAACGCTCTCTCTACTCTTAATATTTTAGGATTTAAGTTACTTCTATATCAGACACAATCATCATTATTAAACAGTAACGAAATTTCATACCTAATGTAACTCTTTGATAATAGTTGACCATCATAATTCATTGAAGCTTGATAGCCATATAAATATTTGTCCGTGTTCTTGACGAGACAAAATACAATTAAATGATTTTATTTTTAAACGTTGATGTCTTAAGTATGAATGAAGCCATGAATAAGTCGCTTGGAGAGACTGCACTGTGTTTACATGCTTGTAAGGAGTTTTTGGTTTTAATAAAATTAGTTGATTTTTGAGTTAATTAACAGGTAAATTAATAGTTTTTGTTAATTAATTCCACCCAAATTATTCATCAGAGTCAGATATTTTTTTCTATTCCAGATTTGATTCCTGTTTATTTTTTACAAGATCCGCATCGTTTTTTACTTAAATGATAATTAAAATATTATGTTTTCGAGGCTTAAAAAATGATGACAACTAATTTTCCCATGAGTCGAGCAAACCGCTAACCACCGTCGACTAGTTTCGTCAACATTAATATTATTTTCGTATTCCAAATTCAAATCATATCCGTTCAATAATACCGTTTGTAAAACTACATTAGAATTTGAAATTGATGATTGCGGACGTCCTATAACAATAAATTCATGAATTATTTCCACTGAGTAGCACAGCATGATTTATCCTCTGTTTACTAGTTGTAGGTGACACTGTTTTGGATGAAAAGTTATTGTAAAATTGACAAATAAGTAAAAAATTACAATGTGCATAAAAATCATACAATAATACATTGTATGATTTTGGGATATATTAAAGTTTAATTTTCATGGTTTTAATACCGAAGCTTTTGTATAGCTTGTAGCATGTATGGCACAAGGGATAAATAGTTATACTATTGGTACTTGTAGTACTTTATCTAGTCATCATAGGCTTTGTATGAATTGACGAGTTGTTGTGCACGGAGAGTAGGTATCTACTTATAACGTCTTTGATATTAAAATGTGGTGATATAACTAAGAAAAACGAACTGATAGTACGAGTAATGTAAAGATTGGATATTACTAAATAAATTTATACGTGGTCAAGAAAAATTGGATCTTAGGTTTAATTTTTACTGTAAAATTTTGAATAGCAGGTAGACATAGATTCATTAGGTACGTATAAATACAGATTATTTAACACATGTTAAAATGTTAAAGAGGTGATGTCTTTCTTTTAGTAGGAATAATTTATAGAGTAAAACTTACTTTTTTAAGAGTTCCGTACACGAAAGATTAAAACGGGATCCTATTACTAAGACTTTGTTGTCCGTCCGCCTGTCTGTCACCAAGTTTTATTTCATAAAAATGCATGCGTGAAAGTTGATTTTTGTACAAATTATGTGTTTCTGTTGCCGCTATTTCAACAAACACTAAAACCAGAATTAAATAAATACTGAACGGGCTCCTAAATAACATACGTGATTTTTGCCTATTTTGGTCGATATTCAAAACAACAACATAGACGCTTGTTGTATATACGAGTATAATGGTTCGGAACCTTTATAGTGCACGAGTCCGACTTGGTCAACTTGTTTTATATAACACATAATTACTATATGTAGCACTTCAACGCTGATCGAATCATAACAATAGTAAGGTAGATATAGATATTAGGGTATCCACGTTGCATTTATAAAGCTTTTAGTTCTAACTGCTATTATAGGCATGCTACAGCCTAAGAAATATATGTAAGATATATTATAGTTTATAATAACGGTTACTAGATTAGTTCAGTAAATCTTTCCTTTATACATTTAATATTTAATTTATATTTGTTTCCATTTTGTCGTTTATGCTGGCATGGTAAGTACCTATAGGCATTTTAATTATTATTCTTTGTTGATATCTGTTTTACAACTATTTTTAACTCTAAATGTTAAAACTAGCAAGTGTTGTTTCTAGACATCCTGTCAGAATAAAATATCCATAAATCAAAATAGCAAACCAAAATATCAGCCTACATACCCATGTCGCCAGTGCGGCGGCGGCGAGTGAAAATGCGCACACGCATTCGTGACTTGCAGAGGAATTGATCACTTATACCTGCCCTATTAGGGAGCTACGTCCCTTCTATACTAATCTACAAATTAACATTGATCAAGACAACGAAAACTCCGTACTCTTTAAACCTTATTACAAAGAAATAAAATACAATTTTGATTCAGTCATTTATTTGAATTAGGGTGTCTGTTGGAAGAACTGTGCCACGTCAATATAATTTGTTAAGCTTTATGCGTTCGCCCGTAGAGCTCAGATTTGTTGGGATTAAATTTTTGGTTGGCACTTGAATAGTTTTCGGTAGAAGTCTTGTACAGAAGTAGAAATTTAGTTAATTTCGCCGGTCATAAATTGTTTGACAATCCTAGAAAGGTGTACAAATGAAGAATGTGTTCTCAAATGATAAAAGTTTATTGGCTACAGAATCCAGCAACTTTTAAAAAATAGTATATATAACGAATATAATTTTCAAATACAATACTTCAATATAGAGAGACGTTTGTCTAAGAAACTTGTATACCTACCTATATATACCTATGTACCTACAGCTGAACTTTTCCCGGAAAATTTTCAAAACGCCTAGGAAAAAAGTTAATGTTTAGAGTCCGTCACCAGAAAATCACCTTTAAGGCGTTTCTTACTGATAACTATTATAGCTATGTATATTTATGTTTCCATCCAAAAATCAAAAGTTTGCCAGTAAGGGTTGAAATTTCTATCAATTTAGACGAAACTACAAATATGGGCTCTACGAATATTGAGAATGATTAGTAGATTTTTAATTGGTTGGGTATTTCTCTCTCGGGTATAAATAACATGACTCTATAAAACTAGATTTTATTTCTACTGAAACAAGGTCGTAAATACTGTGGCAAAATACACGTAAATATTTAATTCCCGTCAATACTGAAAATGTCAAAAGTGGCATCTGCTAAAATCTAGAAATGTAATCGCAAAATTAGTCTGGTCGAGGTCAACAGTTCGCAAAACTAGTTGTACATAGTTAATTTAAATTGTACAAGGAGTTTCTAAAAAAATTGATCACGTTGAAGTCTTTTGTATTGATTTTTGAACGAAATTCTAGTTTCGTAGCACGCAGCTGACGTAAGCATTACTGCAACGCGGAGACTGATTAGTCTACTGCTTCATTAAAGGGCACGTCTACTGAAACGCGTCGTATATCGTTAATAAAATATACGTCAGGGTAAGTCAAGTACTTACATTGAATGACGTTTCAAAAATAATTAGGTACTGTTAGTTAACAGTTTATTAACACATAGCACATAGAGAAATAGCCTTTTAGTTTATGAAAAATAAATTAATTAATTAGTCAAATACGTCGACAGCTATAAACTTTACCAGTTATAAAAAAAATCGACTTTTTGATTATTTTTATTGTGTTAATGCTTCTCTAAAAAAAAACTTTATAAAATTAAAAAGCGTCTTTATAGATTAATATTTGAGCAATGATAAAAATATTTTTGTAGTGTTATCTTCATATTTTCCAAAGTCGTATGTGCTGATGTAGCATGAGCACGTACGACTTTAGACGGGTCAATATACTGGTGGTGGATCCAAAAATAAAAAAATATTCCTTCCCAATTGAAGACGGTTGTAATTTAGATTTGTTTTATGTAATATCTGGTGGGCTAACAATTGAGTTCCAAGCGGGGGAGGTGGGTTCAAATCTCGGTTTGTTTATTTCTGACTCTATCACGTGGCAATGAGGAAACCTGGATATACATAGCAGTTGATGACGATGAGAGCAAATTGAGATTAAGATGCTTTAATCGATCGACGAATCAAGTAACAAATCAAAAAGTTATTCCTTCTTGAAAGTAAAAACTAAAGCCATGTATAAATTGCCACATCTGCTGATTCTTGACTGAACGTCACAAACTTCGAAAGCTCAGTCATTTCACCGAACGACTTTGTCGCACCAACATTTGACAGAATTCGGCGCGAACTGAAGTATGGTGCCTTAATTTATCGTCCGTAGGGCAGCTCTCATTAAGGCTTTAGCCGCGCCACCTGTAGAATTCAAGGATTTATTGTTTATTACTAGGTAGGTACTTTTGAAGTTCATGTTTATAGAGAATAAAAAAATGGTTTAAGACGTTCAAAAATAAAACTTAAAGCACGAAAAACTTTTTTATTCTTAGTATTTGACTAAAACTGTAATGTTTGTCAATTAGGTACCATATATCGTGATTGTGACTTCCTACTACCTAAATTAAAATATAAAATAGAGGTGTTTAAAATTTTATAAAGCAGAAGTTTTATATTGTTAGATAATATTAAAATAATAAAATCCCATCTGTATTTCGTACACTCCACCTTACCCGAAGACGCCATGCTCTCGACTGCCGCGGCCGCACACCCGCGCCGCTTGGCCTCACTCCGCCCATAAACATGTCAGCGGCGCACGTCGCAATTTACGATCTCTCGCTCTAACGTTCCCATAACTCAGACTAACAAAAGGGAAAGCTATAACGCTCAACGGTCCCATGCGGATAGTTTAATTTACGCACACATGTAAACAAAAATGAGGTAGTATGCGATTTGTTCGGCTAGAATATGGGAAATTTTCAGATGTAAGTTCTACAAAATTTGATTAGCAATACAAATGTTTTTGATTGTGTTAGATATTAGAAGTAATGTTAATTTACAAGTATATGTTGTTGTTATATGCAGGTTATATGTCTATGTAGTATCGTTAGTTTTGGCATATACTGCATGAGTCTTGTTCTCGGAGTATCAACGGACCGGCTACGCTCAAACCCAGCGTCGGTGGAGAGTTTAATGTTTTTATCCCTTTCTAACACACAATTCCCAGATCGTAAATCTCGAAATGGCCGCATGTAGGTTACGCACGCCGTCCTCGGTGTACCGGAGGGAGCGCATAAAGTATAGTTTTCTCTGTTTTATTACGTGTTTTAGTGCGCGATAAAGGAGATCAGAGTATCCCAGGAAAATCAGCTGTTTTGGGGCATGCTTTAAACGCTCCGAGGAATGTGGCGAGCAAAATGTGATGCTCGAACGATTGGAAAGATGCTCTACTAGATATTTGTTTAAAATATGACGTTTGATAGATTATGAGATTAATTTGTATTGGAAGTTTCTTGATATATGTAAAATGTCTCTTTTAAAAATGCGCAGCTACCACGCTAGGACTACATAAATCCTTTTATAGTGTTGGTGCTATGATTCGAAGGGTTAACTGGCATAGGTAATAATAAAAGTCCAAAAAAAGCTATATTTTTTAATGTCATAATATGGTCAGTTGACGTACAGAGCTAAAATAAAATTTTAAGATATTATATTTTTTTTTACGTTCAATCATTGCAGGTATACCTAAGTAGGACCATGGTAAATTTTAGTGTCTGAACTCTCATGGTATCTTTGAAAAGACTCTTTGTTGAACGGTTCATTATAATTATTGTCACGTTTCATAGAAAGAGTATTTTTTTAAATTGAGACATGTTTAATAGTTGAGTTTAATACTTGTAGTTTCACATTTTAGAAATATGCCAAATTTAGTACGATATCATACATTAGATTCCTATGAATAATAACTATCACGGGTCTAGTAAAATTGAATGGACTCGATTAGTATAAGACCGAGACAGCTGACATGATATAGGTAGGTACTTAACTGGTGGTGTCTTTATATAGATTTTTTTTGCATTTAAAGAGTATTTTTTAATTTTATTATCTTTGTTTCAAACAGAAGCACCTACATAATACCACCATCATTAACAAAATTCCCAGACTGTATTTATAGTTAACATTTATTTATTAAGCTTATATATATCTATATATATATATATGAAAAAGTCGAACTAAAACCCGGTAGTTTAAGCAAATACAAAAAAGAGTAAATGAGAGTTATTGTATTAACGTTCGTTTTGGTTAAAACAGACACTTACGCGATACAATTGTGTATCACAATTCTCACACTGTACCTACTTAGGTAGGTATAGGTAGGTACTCATACCGTTCCCATACGTACAATATTCATTATAATTTCACAACACTAATATTTCTTTTGTTAAAACTGAATTCAGTGCACACTATTTCCTTACCAACATCTATCCGTAACAATTTTTTTAACCATACTTTAACCTTAAAAAAATTAATATTTATTTTTACAAATGTAGGTAGGTAGGTTTAAAAGACTACTAACATTCCGAAACCCAAGAGAAAGTTTAAAATAATACTTGTCTAATATGTAAAACTAGATATCTAACTACTTACAAGTATGAGTACGATTGCAGTAGGTAGGTACATCATGAAGACGTTGACAGATGAGACTGACATTAGCCAAGTCGCGGTCTCCGTCTTCAACTCGAAATGATTGGTGGGGGATACAATATGGCGGCCCGCGCGTGCTTCCTATTGGTCAATTTTAGTGACTGGACTCCCAACATATCTTTGAAAAGACTCTTTGTTGAACGGTTCATTATAATGCTTATTGTCACGTTTTCATAGAGAGAGTATTTGATATTGTGACATTTTTAATAGTTCAATGTATCAGTTTCACATTTTAGAAATATGCAAAAATTTTGTACGATATCATATCTTAAAATATCAAAGTCATGAGTATAACGGCAGTTGGCAAGCTATTTATTTACGCGAAATAAGTAACTATAGTAGTCACTTAGATACTGGTCACTCAGATTCATAGGGCTCATTTGTCCTCCCCCTCAGGGAGGTCTGGGCAAATTCGCTCTAAAAAGTTTTAGCTAGGATGCCACCAGTGGCTAGGGAGGGCCCTAGGCACTCCCCGTCTGGGTTGCCAGGGCAGTTCGTTAGTCCAACTCTGGGCGACGGCTCAAGCCGAGGTTCGTGCCGTCTGAGGCGCCCTTGTGCTTGTCGCCCCAAAACCAAACCGTGGCCCAGCGCACTTGCGCTTGCCAAACGTCCGGTCAAGCTGTCCGAGGTCGAGTACGACCATTAGCTCAGACCTTTCTTAAAAAAAAAAAAGTAACTATAGTGTTTTACTATGTATATGCCCTTCGCTTAACACCAGACTCAATAGGTAGTAAAGGGTTCAAGTTTTGCTGGGCGCCATGATACTTCCCGGATGCTTTATATGAAATGAATTCGGCTGGTTTAAAAACGTGGAAGGTATGGTTGTACAACATATTTTGTCCACCTTATTCATATTCTATACCCACTATATCTAGACGTTGAACGCAATAGGTAGATATGGTCATAATATTTTTTTATTCATATTTAATAAATTACATGTCAAATGATTAAATATTTATGTGTACTATACCTACTTAAGTAATTACTTAAATTGTATTGTAGAATTCCTAGGAGAAATATTTAATGCATAAATATTTTTTTTTAACTTAATAATGGTAAATCTCTAGTAAGTCTAGCAGCTAATACAACTTACTTGTATCTGATGTTTATGAAATTCATGGTGATTTCTACCGGTATAACGAGTGTTGATAGAGCAGTCACAGTATTCCGTCTAACTACTTTGCAGGCTAAGTTTCAGTGCTTGTACCTATATTTTGTATAATTCTTCTTTATATACATTGTATATGAATGAAATCATTAGGTGTTTCGTTTCAAATTGTATATAGAGTCCCATTATATTCATCTACAGTACGTTTATTTTTAATCTTTAAGTATGAAATGATTAGTAATATTTTATGCATTTTGTAGGATTATACAGAACTAATAGTTTTACGAACGGTAAACGATATTTTTTTGCAACTATAAAAATTAACGACAATCACTTGACTGATTTTATATATTCAGGAATCTCAATCAGTAATGTAGTATTTGCATGTTTATACAAAATATTATTAAATTGGCCAGCAATCTGGTTAAAGTTGGCTACGTACATGTGTAATTAAGAGTAGATTTATATCTCTATTGTAAGTACACACCGTCCTATACATTATTTTTTTGTCAATAATCTTCATCCAAAGGTTGCCTGGAAAAGATGGCTATAAGCAATAAGAACTTGTGGCACTACATGTAAAATTAAATATTTTTATGTTTTTGTGTTTTGTGTGTCTACAATAAAGTGTTCATCTATCTATATACGTATAAAAGAAATACCTCCCAAATCTGAAATTGGAAACTAGTTACGACCTGTACGCGAGTACTACATACCAGAAGACATGCAAACATACGAACTGAAAAACTAAAGAAAAATTTGCCAAACTCGAACCAGAGATGATTCGTTTATATTACTCTAGGTATCAATTATAGGCACTATTTGTGATTGAATTTTTATTAACATGCAAGGTAAATAATGGGTTGCACAAAGCGACATTATCGCTTGATCGAAGACTTTGAATGCCGTCTTCATACTCACTTCTTCAATTAAATTATCGGCCACCTAAGGTTAGAGTTTAGGCTAAATATTGCCGGAAAGGATCAGTTTTAATTAATGAAGTAGAGCAGTATCTAGCTCTTTTTGAAACTGGCTGATTTAGTTCAGCGGCCAACAAAATAACTTATTTCTGACTTTTGTATTAATATCTATTTCGAGTGTTAAGTACATTTTTGTATTGATAAACAATTGTTCGCAATATGCAAAGCAAATAAATTATATGAAGTGAAAGGTTTTCAAAAGCTTTTTCAATAATTTTGCAAGTAGAGCTACATTCGGCCCGTGCATGCCGGCATCAACGTCTGGTGCATCGAACGATACACCAAGAAACTTTATGACGGCGCACTCGGCCGGCTCAGGCGCGGGACCTTGCCGGTACAATTCTATCGCGAGTTGCGACCGGACCGTCCGATTAATCGCCTCGATTAACGTTGTCTCCCGGACATCAACGTTGCCGGATTAACGGAGGGTGGTGGTGTCCTTTTCTGTTGGTCGCAGATTTAGTGCGGCGCCGCGGCGTGCGGCGTCGGCGGCGGGGGGGCGCCGTCGCTCGTAAACCATCGGTCGCCACATTCAACTGACGCGCGCCTCGGCGACAACGCGTTGCGTAACACCGCGCCATAAACAACACGACGTGTTCGGGCCCGCACCGCACCTGACTTGCCCACGTGCGCCGCTCGCATTACGTATTGCGCTCATGCCACATCTAAAACGCTGACACGTGACTCGACGGACGTGAAACTCTCGGAACTCTTTTCGAACTGTGAGTTTAGTGCGAAGTTGTTAGCGGGATGGCGCGAGCGGTAGCCGACGGCCAGCCGCGGCGGGCCTAAGGTGAGTTTATTGCCGATTTACGGGCTCGGAGCGGAGCGGCCCGCGCCGGAGGGTCCCACCCGGTCTATGTTTGCCGAACAAACTTTGCGAACACTGTTTACACTTTATAAACGTCGTTTGGAAACCGTTTGGCTCAAACACTAGGGAGAATGAATTGATATCAATGGCTTTAATAGCGCTGGAAGGAGTTTCATTCATATTTACGTCGGGTTTATGATGAGTATTATCATAATATATAGCAATCATCGTACGTTTATGTCAAATAATTACATACTCACCTTTTATTAATAAGATCTCTACATAGCATCATTTGAAATATGTATAGATCGCTCAAAAATGGCTTACAGAGTAGGCAGACCTTCAATACTTCACCGTCTCATAGAACCTATAAAAATGTAATACACTAAGTACCAATGTAAGACAATGGATTTTAAAATTACACATCACTATTAAAACAATATTGTCTGAATCCATAAAAACCTACACAGTTGTTATTAAGTCACATTTTTACCCAACTTTGTTACAAATTCATAAACACATAAAAATCTCAAACTTTGTATGATCACATTTTGGCACTCATCTACTCTCTGTAAAAATGTTAAATTGTAGAAATTTTGAGTCAATGTACACAAATTACCTACATTTTTCATATATTATAAAGAAGCTTAAATTGTCATACAACACTAATAGGTTTACTATAGTATCGGGTATAATGGCTATATATAACATTTTAAAAAATATAATTTAATTTATTTATTTCGTACAAAAATGTGAGAGCATTGACTTTTGCTTGCATTGGTCAAAATTATAAATCATCTTAATGCGAATTTCGTAGTCATTATACAATCAATATTTGAATAATTAAACCTGCTTATATATGACTAAGAACGTAGAAAAATTAAAACCTGGAAAACCTTCACTATAAGTAAAATACCAATGTAACAAACTACCAAAAAATACCAAACTATGCAACACATATGATTTATTAATTTAAGTGTCATGATTTATTTATTAAATTGTTACATGCTAAAATAAATATTTATTTTTCACATACATTTTGTAAAGTTGAAATATCTTGATAAATGGGTCTACATGACGCTGTGAATAAACTAAAGAAAAACGATGACAGCTCATTCCGAGAATTCTAGAACCAGTTTTGTACTATTTGAAAATCTTATCAAGTTTCTATCTGTTTCTGCTTAAGAAAGGCAAAATCTAAAAACTTGTTAGAAGAATATTGTTGCAAGCTTTTACTTTACTTGCGAATGGTTAACTCTAATGGTTTGCGAAACTCTATTAAAAATTGCAAGGAAAGTATCGGTAACGTCTATGCAATAGCAAAAAAAAAAAATATTTTTATTTAATAAAATTTATTCTAAAAGAAAAATTCTACTTACAACTGTTATTCTACGAACACATAGTATGGGTTTTGTTTGTCATAGAAATATTTTTTATAGTTTAGCTCCATTGTATTTTTTTTGCATAATTCTGTTGTACTTTTTATGCATGATTAAGAAAGTCAATAAAACTGTTAATAATACAAAAATATAAGTAGGTATACTAATTTATATATCGTCTTAATTTATAAAAAATTAAACCAATCAAATGAATAAAAATGTAGTAAAAAAAATTGTGTTGCTAATTAAAATCTCTTGCACCGAGATAAAATAGAGACCAACATAACAGAAAGTTATTTTTAAAGCCTTCAGCAAATATTCATAGGCTTTTTTATTGATATCTTATTATTCCATACACCAAATTATGCTACTTAAATTTTTAACATACGTTATAAAATTTTACTGAGGCTACTAATAGTCGAATAGAGTATATTTTCTATATATAATACAGAAAGTCAAAGTATCTTCATTACTATAAAATCTACATAACAGCAGTTTCTTTGAGTCTAGACCCCATAAACTCCATTGATTGATGGATACGTTACTCTTTACTTCCCGTAATTATCGCGTTAAACTTTATATCTCTTACTATTTTATTGCATTAATTATTTGCTTATAACAGGAGCGCAACAAAGGCGAGGTGAAAGGGGCATAAGTAAGCTTGTGTTTGTGATTATTTTACTGTCAATGATATAAATTACGTTTTATGAATTTACTGATTAAACATAGTTAACAATAAAAATTAAATAAAAACCTTGAATTTAAATGTAAAATGCTATTTTTATAGGACTGAACAGAAACTATAAAAAATTGTACTCGAACAATATTTAAAAAAAAATGTAAAGAACCAAAAGCAATTGTTCATAATGTGTTAGTTTTTTTCCACAAGAACTTATAAAAAAATTCCTTACGTCAATTTTATTGTAATTTACCGTACATTATGATGAAAAGTATAATCACAATTTACTCACACACTAAGTAATAAAAAATGTGTTTAGTATATCCCAATACATATTCACCCCAAGCTTACTATTTTAAATATCAGAATGTTTAATTTCCATTGTATTCGCCAAATACCCAGGTTTGCACCTATTGGCCCTTTACGGCGTATCCTGAGTGCGTTAAAAGCTCATAGCAAACTATGTCTTCGACCGCTCCGTTGAGCACTATAATCAGCTTCACAAATTAACTAAAGCCAGCTGACTGACACACTACCGCATTGTAAAACGATAATATACGTATTTAAGTAGGGTCAATGGTCAAGTTAATAAGTTTAAATTATACCTATTGTGCTTATCACACCTGAATTTAATCAACAGTAAGTAAATTCAATATGTTGGTATATAAGAAATATTATGTGGTCGTTGTTTTCTTTATTTTCACGAAAATGTTTGAAATATTTATAAATCTTATAAAATTGAACCTTCAATCTTTAATATGAGAATTTTTTACTATTACTAAGTATCTGTCCGGCATGATTATTAATAAAGAAAATTACAACAAAAAACATTGCAGTTGGATTACTTACCATTAAGTTTATGTAAGTATTAAAATCTGTGTAATATATGTACTCGTATAATATAATTTGTGACTTGCACTTTGTAATCAAATTTCCAAATAAATGTTTAATTTAGAGTAAATTTATTATATATACATTACTGTACATTTTTGTAATATATATATATATATAGCTTATATATATTTTTGTCAATAGTCGCCATACAAAGATTAAGGTTCCAGGTGGAAGATATCGCTTTTAGCTATAAAGCCATCTCTTGTTGCAGTACAATAACATTTAAATTTACATATATGTTTTTATATTTTCTGTGTCAACAGTTAAGTGTTCATCTATAAATCTAAAAATTTATAGAAATATCATATCTTCTAACTAACAACATAACATGGAATGGAGTCTACTCGTATGTATCGAAATGAAGCAGAATGTATTTCAAACTTTCATAAAAATAGGTGATCAGTGATGGGTTGTGAAAAATATTCCATTTAGTATCTAAAAACAAAAATACGCCTAATAAACTTTTTTATATATTAATTCAAATAGTAGTTCATTCTAGTCTTAATATTATATACTATCTCATACTTCTTCTAAACATTTCTTTTTTAAAACGTTCACGTAAACTAAAATTTAGATGCGGCTGCATATACCTTGATCGTCCTCAAAGGAAGCGCATTCAGCACTACACCATGAAATTGTCCTCCTCATGCCAATAAATTATCATCTTAACAAGTCATAGAGTGAATCCACAATACCTTTGTTTTTGTTAACAGCACAATGCGTACGCGCAAGTGAAGTGCCAATGGTAACAACCCGTTTTTGCCTTAAAAAGACGCGCACGCATCTGCCTGCTTCGAATTTGATTAAAAGCTCATGTTTATTTATTACGTATTTACTTTAAGGTCTGTTCTGTATATTTCGTGACATCTAGAGCTATTGGGGGTAAAAGTGCAGAAAACGTAATGAAAATGCTATGAAAATTTCATTAAGAGCTACTCAATTTAAGCACAAGTAAAAATATTACTTATTTTATAATCCTAACTTAATATGTTATATATGTTGCATATATGCAACATATTCTTATATATTTTATAAAATGCATTTCATAAGATTTTACTTGTTTAATTACTCATTAATTAAATTAATTTATTTTTAACTACCTACTAACTTATTTCAAATTTCATACTGACTAAGAAACCTTCACTAGTCGAAGGTGAAGGCTCTTGAAAGAAAGGTGGAGGAAAGTGAAATGATTCATTTATATATAAAAAGATAACTCAATAGTAAAATATTGTAGGCAAGTAAAATTGAAACATGATTTCTGTGTCAGTTGCTTGCCTGTCAAGAGACAAGCATCTTGCTAAGGCCAGTCCTTGTCAACTTCATCAGTTTTTGTGTTACGTGAAGTTATATTATGTTATTGTACCAGTAGAAACATTGTAGTCTTATTATAATACCTAGTAGTTTTATCTTTGTAATTTTCTTATCTACCAAAAAAATATAGACCTTTATTTGCAAAACCTTTGTTTGTTTGTACCTATGCTATATTAATGATATTATACCTTTTACCTATATTACATACGATATTTATAACCTATGATATCTACAAAGTTCTAATGAGTAAGAATATTACTAATGTTAAGTTTCCTTTCACACATGTAGTTATTAACAATTCGTTGTATCTTACCTTGCAAGAATTTTTTCTATATATGTATATGCATCCATGTATATATTTAACATGATTAAGGTTATAAATGACTCGCCAAACGCAGGTGAATTGCTTACCTCCAACGCTTGTACAAAAAACAGCATCTGTTTGAAGAATTTATGCAAGCCTGACTCGTACACGATCATATCTACTTGACGGATGTCGCAAGAGACAAATTGTTGTCACTCAAAACGACTGAATTGTCCGAATTGGCGATCGCATAGTGTAAAACTTACTATGTAGAGTCTGGAAACATTGTCAAGATGTTTAAAGCGCACGCTTAGCTTTTTTCTTATGCTTATGTAAAAGTTCTAATAAGTATACAAAAGGCATACTGTTAATACTGTTATGCTGTTCTAGACATCCGTGGAAAATCAGTTTTATAACTAAGTAGGTACATACATACCTTAAGTGGCTTTTGATAATAGAATAAACTTAATAATTATTAGAAAACTTCAATTGTTCAAAGAACTTTTGCAAACGAATTCACTCCCCTTTTTAATATTGTTTTTGCTCGATTGAATATTAATATGTCCATCATCGATGCATATTTTACGTTAGTTATTTATTACGTAACGCACTTTTAAATTAATTTGAATAAGTATTTCAATTTTAATTTGCGTTACTTGCAAAAACTCTGGATTTTATCTCGAGTGTGTTATAAATGATGTATCTACAAGAAATTAGCAATCGCTAAAATTCATGTTACTTGACGCACAGAGATAAAAACTTGTTGTCGATTAATTATGGTTGGTGTACTGTATAATTGAATATCTTCTTACTGTGGGTACTCATCAAACGAGGGCTGTTTTATTCATGTGTAACACGATGTCAAAGAAGACAAGCTTACGGTTATACATTTAAATAATCCAATGAAATAAAGAAAATTCTTTTAAAAATTCTTTAGAAATATAATTTTTTTTGTACTACATATATATTTAATGATATTGGTTAATATTTTTTAAGTTATGGCTGCAAATGTCTCGCTAGTAAAGCGCGCGTGCGCAGTTGTAGTGTGCAGGTTGAAAAATGTGGGCATACAGTTAATAATATAATAATAATAAGGGGGAGGGCATATTACATTAGCGCAGAAACACATCAGTGTGAAGGAGCAAATGCGTAAGCTTATAAAAATAATATGACACTAATAGTATAGAAATTGACCCTGTAAAGCATTTAAAGAAATATATAATAAATGATAACAAATACCATGTAAGCATGTGCAGTACTAAATTCTAAATGAGGTTTTTACAAACGTACGAATTGTTATTTGTAACATCACAATACGCAAGAGCTTCTATGACGCTGTTGTTTCTTCAACTTTGACTAGATATCCCGTAGATAAAAATACATCCAATTATAACTATGGTTTGATATCAGTACTATAATACTCGTATACATACTTACCGTGACTGCACGAGGACTGTTGCGGTGATCGCACAAAAACTTTTGTAGGTGCTGTATACCTAACGCGCTGTTTTTTTACATGTTAAGAGTTCATTTTAGTTCCCCGAACCTATACTTAAATAAATTTGAAACCAAGTAAAATTTAAAATTCAAAATAACTCGATTTGCGTTTGTTTATGATGGCGGCCAAATTGGATTTGAAGTTCGGGAGCTACGATGACACAGTCACACACACATACAGACACGTCAAAATTAAACCCCGTCGTTTTTGCGTCGGTATTAAAAATCTACAAACAGAAAGCATTAATAATAATTTGAAAATTATAAAATACTTTGCACTTTTTACCAAGTCAATTTGGAAAAATCAGTTGGAAAGTAAAAATAAGTATGACTTGAAATTTCAAACTAAAATTGTTAAATTATTATTTCAACGAACTCAAATTGGCTCTAAGTAGAGTTTGAGAGAGTCCAATATGTAAAACAAACAGTGGCGTTATCTTATCTTTACTCAACTAGGGTTGCTTTCTTCTTAAAAAATATATGTATTACTAAATATGTACTATGTATTCTACATAACATAAGTGTGGTATTTGGTAGTATGTTTTTAAGTAATGTATACAGCGTTTCTAGTGGATATGCATTTTAAAAGCATTAATACGTGACATTGCTTTTTGGTTAGACTATCAAAATTTTAATGTGTATACTCAAATGCTAATCGAGAAAAATCGCCTACAATCCTTTCATTCCAAAGAAAATTTTGACTTGTGCAACATAACAAAGACTTCAAAATTGCATTAAACACAAAAAGATCAAACTTTCTCTCAGCATACGCTTTATACGCATCCTAGTAGAGAAAACAACAGATTTCTTTCAAAGAGTTATTTCCAGAAAGTTGTAAAACCTTTGGACAACCCTACGCCATGATTTACAACAAAGTTACAACCTCAACAGTTCGATAATGAATGAGGTGGTCGTAAACGGGCAACTCAAGAGAACATTAATGTCAATAAAAAAGCAGTAAAGTCTATTAGCCGTCATAAACTTCACCGCATCTGTTCAATAACTCGTTCCAACCACAAATAGTGTTAATTGAATAATTAAAAATTTTGTTAGTCGTATATGGCTATATACGTAGGTGATATATTTTTATTTGATTTTTTTGTGAGTACTGATTGCTGAAGCGTTCATACTCGTGGTAGTTGTATAACGTAATGATTTAACAAATAAGAGCTGTGGTTAATTTAAGTATTTTTTTTTACCAAATATAGAAATGGTCTGGTAGTCTTAATAAATATCGTTTGTAGATTATATAACAATACAAAGCACATCGTAAATATAACAATCATGTGTAAATATAACTAACTTTTCAACAGTGTTTACTAACTCTGAAAATTACATTTGCAAACACTCACAGTGCTAATTTAGTACCCACCGATAATTAGGAAGTAATATCATATTCAATATATACTTAGTCCAAAAACTTACCTACCAATTTTAATAAAATGACTCGGATATTTTTAATGAAACATGTTTAGCGTTAATCACGGCACATTAATTAACAACAAATTTAAAAAAGTTACCAAGCGATTTTGAAATTGCGGTGTCTTTGTCTCCAAAGAAAAGGGCAGTAAATTCCAATGTCAAATGATAAGCCATTGTCGATAAAGAACACGGAAACGAACTTTTGTTATGAACTCCACAAATAGAACAATAAATTACCTCAAGGTGTTACACGACTTACAAGGCATTAGATACTCTTGGCCACAATTCTCCAAAACATTAGAATAAACAGAACTGCAGTCATTGTAAAACATTAACATAACAAACGGTTACCTGATAATTTTGCAGGTGGATTGTCATACTGCGCCTTTGTCTAGCAAATCTATTGTTGAATTTGTGCAATATATTGTAACGTTATTAAGAAAAATGTTGCCGTAACGGAGCTTAAAATAATCTCGTAAATATAACGGGTCTATGCTTATTTGCATGTCGACGAATTTGAATCAGAAAAACAACAATAGACTTTTTTTTAAGTAAAAGAGACGCGTTTTGGAAATTGCCGTTGTTGATAACTGCTGTTTTATTAGCTAGCACATGTTGTTGTTTTGACTACTGTTATTCTAAAACAATGATGTAAGTTTTTGTTTCATTGTACAATTTTGCTTCTGTTTTAGAACTTCTGCTTTGTCTTTTTTATGTTTGTGTCATACTTTGCGCTTCTGAAACATGTGCTGATATAATTTCAAAAAGACAGATTTAATGATAAACGTATGAACCAATTTTAGGTACTTTAAGTAATCTGCAGGATTTTGTTAATTCCAATTAATTTTTAATAAGAATAACCAATTTATTATGTGCGTCGTATGAATATCAATTTCTCCATAATTCAAGGTATACATAATGATCTGTTTTAGATATGTTCTGTATAATTTGTAAATCTTTATAGTTTTGTTTGAATAATTAATAATCTAATATTTTATAAGCTTCCTCTGTATGAGAGGAAACGAACAGTTGAAATATCCGTTGCTTACTAATTAATTTGTTAATTAGGTGAGTGACAAAGATTTCTCGTTTAGCACTAAAACATGATTAATTATATAAGTTTTCGAATAATTTATTAATTTAAAATATATTTGTAATCATAGCTTTAGATAAAGGTTGAACCGTTATTTGATTCGTACTAGAATATAAGTAAAGCCGTAGTAAAGAAACTGCACATTTTTTAGTAACCGGAACGTAGTCGTACTTTTGTCAGCTTACGTCATGACTTTTCATCTCTTTTATTAAATATCTGATTACTTCTTGCTTAACATTCGAAAACAAACAGAAAATATTCGAACAGATTCAACTTGACAAGAAATACCTATGATAGAATGTTATGCTATGCTGGACTGGGCACATACTAGTATGTGCATACTAACCTGCTGGCAACAAAGTAGTTCTCGTCCGTCGAAGCCTGCGGTAGCGGGGTAGATACTCCGGCTTGAAAATTGTAATATTTCAAAATTACTCAAGAGTCGCGTTGGCTTGAATAATGCGATAAGTTTGGAAACAGGGGGGAGTTGCCACCCCCGCGTGCGTGCCAACCCAACCCGAGACTTGTTTTTGAACTTCTGTTCCTGAGTTTGATCAAAATATACTCTCGGAATCGTTTAGGAAACGCCCGTTTTGTTGTACCAAATTAGGGTTAAACGGGAAAATGAAGAACACATGCCTTTGTTTATGAAAACGCAGTTGCGCAGAATTTATTTAGATTCAAAGAAAGCTTTCGATTTCTGAACGCAGCATAAATTAATTTTCGTGAGTTGAGAACCGTGTTTCAGAAAACTTCGAATTACTTTAAGTGAATATCTTGCTGTGAATACATTTATTAAATATGCCCGAAGATTCATGGTTGAATTTTGATATTAAAAATAAAAGTTTCGTCTAAGGATACTTAAATGGTTTCGAAAGCTTAGTCTAAGTTAACGCACCCAATGACACGACAAGCATTCCAGCTAGGTAAAGTAACACAAGGCAGTGCAAATGTGGGACAATTAAGCGTACAGGCGTGTTTGACCTCTACCTCAGCAATAGTACAGAGCCTGCAAATAAAATGCATGTCTAGTGAAGTCTTAATATAAGTTAGTTTTACAAGTCAAGACATTGTCTTCACCCTTTTCACTTAGTTTGTGCCATGCATCTGAACAAGATGATCCGATAGCCCGATACGTCTTAAATGATATTATTTAACTGTTTTTTGACATTGAACAAACTCATTCATTAATAACGTAGTTTTGTTTATTTCACTTATTGACGAATATTATATTTTATTTTTATTTACAATCTGGAAAGCTATAGCGGACTGTTCAAATATCCTCGATTACAACCTGGACTAAAATCCGTACAATTTCCACGATTTTTTTTTTGTTGCCGACGTGCTCTTAATCTCACTGGGAGCTGTATTTCTAGTTTGTCTCTGCACGCACAGACAGACGGCTTGCCTGTTACAGAGTGTATTATTTTCACACCATCATTATAATAATGAAGGGTCTAGCACTGTACTTTGACTATTAAAGTGTTAGCCGTTTGACCTTTACAGGTAGAGCTAGGAAAATAAGAAATGAGAGAGAGAGAGAGCTCGTCCCTTTTCACTATGATTTATCGAAAAAATAAATAAAAGTGATTGATCAATTTCTTTCCAAGTAACTGATGTATATAACTATTCCAGGCCCTTTGTTTTATGGCACCAGCGAAGCCGCTATTTTTTACCTTTATTCTTACTATGCTATAATTCTGACACGCTCAATGCATACTTGATCTTTCATATCTTTGTTTTATATTTGACTTTTTTATTCAGCATCATTATTCGAAGACATTTTGACTTAATTTGAGAATTTTCGTTCCAAACATAGATTTTCACTAGTGTATATAGAATACTCTATCTTGTTACCTTAAGTAGTTGTTATATGTTTGTTACCAATACAATAAATAATAACTGAGTGCCTCCAACGTTCATCTCTATCTAGAAAATATATTCACATATTTATACTGTAAAGGCCGCACGTGGCCCTCGCCATGTGACAAACCGGTTGCAGCCGGCCCTAGTAACCTCTTGACGCAGTGAGCTTCGAAGATATACAACCACACACTTTTAATTCTTAGGGTGAAGATGCACTACCTTGCGGTAATCTACTCATAGAATTGTACGACTATAATCAGCATTAAGGCGATCGATATAGCTTTGTATTATGTTTAAAAGTACAATGTTGATCAAAGAAGGTGTTTATATTTAAAAACTGCTGTTTACACATATGTAAAAACAGTATTTTGCTCTCTTTGTGCCTTTTTCTGATTCTGGATCAGGCTTTAACATAACTTTCATCATTATACACATAAGTGAGTTTGCTAACCTACTCGTATATAAGTATTCTTCTTAATTTTTTAGAATATCGTGGTAATATTAAATGGTTACTGGGTGTTATAATACTACAACATTAATTTGAAAAAATACTTTAAATAATGTATGTTATGTATATACAAGATATTTTTAGAATTCAATCATGAATTATTAATTATTCTATGCGTAAGGTAATAAATCACATGTTATCGATATAAATGTCGATGACAGTTATGTAAATGAACTGAACCTACAGATGTTTGGAGTGTATTATAAATTCTTAAGGTCATCAGTGGCCTAACATAGCTACAGAAGAATAAAATCGGGTACCTATTTACTATAGGTACCTATATTAGTAATAACCGAATAAATATAGAGTACTTCTCACCAATGTATTTGTTGTTCTAAGTGCCCATTCATTTTTATATTCTACGTCTTGTTAGTAAAATTGGATACTGTAGGTTATCTATAAGAACAAAAAAGTTATAGAATTACAAAGCAACAAATGAATTCGGTAAACTTATGCGCAATATTAAATTCTGAATTCCCAAAAGACTACATTTATTAAGTCAAGAATTAAGTACGGCAATAAACAAGTGATATTATACAATACCTAGCATTACCCTTATCTTATATTATAATCGAAAACGTTTAGCTTCTATACTCGCATTTTATATCTGCACCTTGCTCAAATAAAAAACTAGAAACAATTATAAGATCGTTATAAAAAGTCGTATATACCAATTGGTTGTCAATTGATTATTGACGGTAATTTGCCACTAACAAAGATTAATTTCGTCTGAGACATTATTGTTTTCGATTATAAGACTGCAAGTAGCATTCCGCGGCGGGTTTCTTTGCGTCGATGCATTTTCATGGAATTGGTAGCGTTTTTCCGACACCTTACAATTGCATGATTCGAATTCTAGAAAGCTATATCGGTATCAACATTTTTAATGACATTTATTATTGCAATACCTAGATGTGGAGATATGTTTTTGCGTTTTTGGAACGGGTTCTTGCGGGAGTTTCTACATTTCTGACATAAGTTATGGACTCAACCTACTTACTGGGTAAAGTTATCATAACTCAATCTATTCTTTTATGTATATTTTCGATATGCGTTAATTAAATTAACTGTCACAAGTCGAAATCTACTTACTACGAGTATATTAAACCATAGCAATATGATAGCTGCATGCATGCGGTGTAGTAGAACTTTAAACTAAAATTATCTTATCTATTCCCTAAAGGTAACTATAGCATGGAACCCGATAATTGTTTTAACTGAAAACGCTCTGTTACCATATAAACTTTGGTAAAACCGCACCTGTGAAACTTGCAGAGTTAGCAACTTGAAGAATCCCAACTCTTAGACTTGAACGTCTGAGCGTCTCGTTAGCTTCGCCGCAAAACCTCCTCTTATTTATGTTCATACTTTATTCCATTTGCGGCTTTCACTACTGTTTTAGTTTTACGAATTATTTTTTGGTGGTAGAGTTTTCTGAAGTATTAATTAGTCGGCCATAAAGATGGTTATGAAAATGTTATATACAGAACTCTATACGATAACTATGTCTTAATTATTCAATAGCTTTTGCGTTTAAAATATTGCCATTTTTGCAAGTTTTCTATGGGCGGAAAATCTGGCAGTGACCCGGCCTAATTACTTTGTCGAATGGACGAGAGAGAAGTACCTACCTAAGTTGAGCTTTAAACATTACAATCACCTAGATTACATACAATCTTATTGTTTATTTAATGAGAACATAATAATACATATTAGGTACCTATTTCGTCAATGGGTGCTTAAGAGCTATTTTATATATATATAGTACATATTAAAAGTTTAGTGACTACCTGTATAAATATATACCATAATTTCAAATGGCCAGATGTACACACCTCAATCTGACCTGAAATGAATAGCATAATTCTAACCATGTGAATTAAAATAGAGCGTTACGAGTATTTTACCTTCTATATCTAACCTAAAAACTGACATTCTATTTGTCCTTATTTATTCCAAAAGAAATTTAGTAAACTAAATTAATTCATTTTGATTTGAATACCACAATGTCCTCATGCAGTAGATTATCAATAAATTGGTTCAATATATCTAAAAAGCCAACATACAATTGAAATCAATTAGGTTGTATGGCGATTCAACTAAGACCGGTTCTAAACTCGTTATCTTTGTAGGTAACTGAGCTCACCGATTACTTGTTTTAACTAATAATTCCTACCGTATAAGGTATCTTTATTTTAAATATTAAATGTAACGGTGTCATTTGTGACTTAATAAAGTGTACCAAATTATCGTCTTGAAACATTTGTTACCTCTTCCGTAATAATCCTCAAGTCTTGAAGTGAAAGTCGAAAATTACATATCGCTATTAGATAGTATACGTATATAATATATCATATATAATAAAATGCATTTAGAAGTCACTGACTTTGTCAGGTTTAATAACACAATTTTATGCATTAAATTAACACACATGTAAAAAATTTCTATTTGTAACTCAATAATAAATATGTATTTAACTTCACTATGACGATAAATCATACAAACACGGTTAATGAAAATCAATGTAACAATGTTATTCTAGGATTATTTTCATTTAATAAACGCCCGTATACAGTCTGAATTAATACAATGATACAATAAGGCCCAGCTGACCTCATAGAGGCCTCTCAATGGAGGCTGTACGCTATAAGTCGATCGAACAAGCTTGATTGATGGGTAAAAGGACGCCGTGCACAAATTAAAAAACAATACAAATGCTTGAAAAGTAAAATCTTCAGTTAAATGCGCTCTTATAAATAATCATTTACTTTACGGCGCGGTGAAAATAAACGTCAACGACAACTCTAAGGTAGCAGAAAGTCGTTATTAGGTACTACTAGTTTTCTATGATACGAGAAAATAGTGGTAGTTAATGTGTATACAGATAGTTACTTTGTGTGCAGTATTATGTTACTGATAATAATTTAACATTTTTTATTCAGTTTTACTCGTACTTATTTACACATATACTTTATTTTGATGTCAGCATATGTGTGTTTCAAAGTCTCATGACATAAACTCTATAAAACATCCTAAAACTTTATGATCCATTCATAGCCAACGTTAAATACACGTAAAATCAAGGCAGCGTGAATTATTTTGATATACGGTATAATTAAAATTCTTTTAGCTATGTAACTGTACTGTACCCATGTTTTTATGTACCAACAATTGTACAAAAAATGTCCGGAATGGAAGGAGAAATAGTTAGATTTTGGTGGTAATAAAGGTCATAATTAATAAACATGGCCGCTCTATTAGAAACATTGTTGTCGGGCCAATTAAAATACTCAAAACGTACTCGTAGAGTTATTCAATGCAGTGGATTTTTTCAAACTTAAACGTAAAATGTGCCCGGTTTCGGGCTAAATATTTTGATTGGCAACATTTTGTGCGTAGATTCTTTGAAAGTTTATGCACTTAGGCAACAACTATAGCAATTGTGTGAGGTCCTGTTGCAATTAAAATAGTAAGTACCTCAACAACGTTGAATTAAGTCATTTAAGAATTTGAAATGTTTACATCTTTCGCTTTGTTTTCACTGCTCAATTATTTTAGCAAATTTGTATTTTCCTAAAAATCAATATGTTCACTAAAAAACCCAAAAATCGATAATGATGATAAGTCAAAATTCGATACTTATATTGCTGCTAAAGGGATTTCATACTGTGTTTTTCTCCGTTAATAACGCAATATAAACTGCGTTTGCGTTAAATGGTTAAAAGACATGCTAATGTCAACGAATTGGAAAAAAATACTGTATAATTTAGTTCTATGTACCAGTAAATCTTCTCGCCATCATAACATTAAATAATCTTCTGGTAAACTATTCAAAGAAATACAGCATACACTCCTTAGTCAGTTCCCAGTGTGAAGGAATTCACAAATCCAGAAATTACTTCTGTTTAATTTTAGTACACTTTCAAACCAAATAAACAGCACGTTCAGCAAAAGACTGCTCTGAATCCCCCGTACTACGACAACCAACTTCGTGTCGCTAACTGATAGTGTCAGTGTGAATTTTGCGATAATCCTGTCGGATATCCACAGCGCTCGAAGACAACGCTACCATGGTAAAGGGGCGGAGGAGTAATGTTATGAGCAAGCCATTATTGTCTCGCCCCATACCGTAAAACATTACGCAGTCGTACCGACCTCAGAATATATCTTTGGAGCTGTCAAAACCTCCACAAAAAGCACAGTTACCACATCAATTTATCAAAATGAGGATATTTCTCATATTAATATAAACCATTTGTCATGTCAAGGTTTTCAGATCTAAGGAATATAAACGTGGTCACATATTTTTATTATTTAATTGGTTATGATATATCGTTTACATTTGCTACGAGCCGTCACCCTGCAATTTCTTAGGTGGATGTAATGTTAAATGTTCAGCCACTCGCTCATAAATCTGAAGATGTTAAGTTCTTCCTGGATTCGTTAATTTGTTAACTGACCCAGTAAATTAATAAGGTAGCAGGAAGCGACAATTAAGTGCGTAATAAATAAACAATTCGTGAACATGTGTAACTGTCAATTTCTTTTTTTGTTGACATAGGTAGTAACATCTCTATATATGTTTGTTGAAGTCGCTTAAGATCGTCTCGTGAACGTAAAGACGGTGCGACCTCAGGGGAATAAAAGAGTTATCAATAAGTTTTATTCAATTGGAATAATTTAGTTTGTTGAGATGAAGTGGTTGATAGTAGGGTTTTGGCAAGCTGTCGGTATTTCTTGTGATTTTACTTGGGGAATTTTCCTTGTAGGATAAAAGAGCGAGTCTCTTGTCGACTGTTATGTACATATAGTTAATGACATAGGTACTCGATTGTTTGTGCAAGTACACTATGTATCTTTTATGAAAAAAATATAGCCTACTTTTACTTATGTACATACTATGTACCTAATGAATAATTATTGAAATCATCATTTTGTTTTCAGCACAGTATTCTACATATTATTATGACCGAGACTTTCAGATAGTAATGTATGCTATAACTTATCTGTCATCAATTCAGTCTTCACTACAATCCGAACCTAACTCGATCCATCAATAAGGAATAAAACCTATCAAACCGACAACAAAGCATTCAGCATAAACTAGCATCCGGGAAACGCTGATCTACCGCTGCCGCGCTATGACACAGAATAAATAATAGTCGCTATGGAAACAAATCTCTCTCGGTAATAATTTACGGACGCAATATGGCTCCGCAGTTTGAAAACAAACTCGCAAAACGAAAACAGCGCGCGATAAAAGATGTCGCCGGACGGTTGACGCTTGTCTATTTGCTAGTGTTGCCACTTCATTTCGACGTTCTGTGCAAAACAACTACTAATAAATAAAATTTATTAATAATAAACGAAAATTGTTATTATACCTACGATAATAACAGAATTGTTATATTAACAAAATTATGAAATATGGAAAACTGTGAGAATTTGATATAGCCATACTTAACACAGTGGCACAAAAAAGTAGGGTAACCTAAATTTTACTACATTATTTATAGAATGAATTTTTTAGTCTCGGTTTTATTTAAATCAGCGAAGGTAAATGATGCTATTGTGATATCGCACTCTTTATGTGACTTTATTAATATTGTGCTTTGCGCAATTATACAAAAAGACCAACTCAGCTCAACTCAATAAAAGCTCAACTCAATAAAAATAACTGGCAACCCTGCTGTCTAAAATTTAAAGATAGACTTGCGACTCTTGCGAGTGCTTAGATAGTGTTAGCAAATAAAGCTATGCGCTTGCGACGGCAGCGCGAGCCAATCAGCGGCCTTCTCGTAATTATAGGTTGCGTTCGAATTAGGAACGTCGTTCGCGCAGCGCTAATTGAAAATAGAATTCACTGATTTATATCATACCGTCGGAAACTTTTGTTCATTGTTTTTGATACCAATAACATAATGAGATATTTTGCGATCATAATATAAGTAGTTTATGTTAATTGATTATGAACTTTAAATTATAATAATTAGTGCAAATAGAATTAATTTTCAATTATTCCCACATAAAACAGTCGTTATTAGAGACATTTTGTTAGGAAACAAATTAAATGGCCACTATCCGTGCGAGGGTTGCCAGCTCGATAAAATGCTTTGAATTGTCTGGTGCCTATCGTCATTCCGAACTCAATTATTTAAAAAACGAATGCCCGTTGCATTAGCTTTTGTCTCTGTCGCGCTCGATTTTTGGCCGCACGTCTATCTCCTTCTAACCACGCGCTTGAGCTTTCGATAAGTGCGGAATGCGTCGGCCGACTTCAGACGAGCGGCGTTCATAGACAATTTAAATAAAAGAAAATGGTAGTCCAGTACTAGATACACTTGTACGTAACGGTCAGATAGTGTTTGTATTTTGATACTAATAAATCGTTAGTATGATCATGAGAGGAACTCTTTACTGGTATTGTTTAGAACGAATAGGTATCTTTCATTGATAGTTTGTATTTTAAGGCATTTGGAGGTTTTTAAATAGCTTTGGTAGGTACTGCACTTATATGAGGTACCTATACAAGAATGCAAATTTTACTTACTTAATTAGCACATAACTTAGCAAGGTCACTATAGAAAGATGGTTTAGTTCGTTGTACTTAGGTGATTAGTTATAAGTACTTAGTATGTCAATGCAACAGTCATAAAAATAAAAAAAACGCTATTTAATTTGGATAAGTTTGTCATATTTTCATACCTATTTAAACAGCATATCAAATTTGGATATAACTTGGTGTTAAGTTAGATCAAAATCCTACCTACAAACATATGAATATCAAATAACTGTTTCTATTGAATGATCAAAAACGACCGCCGCCGTCGTATGAGTATGTATCGCTAGCATGCTTGTTTCGAGATCCGACAATCGCTTCCCGGTCGGGGCAAGTGTTCGAAAGATGAGTATGATTTGTTTTCGAGTCTGGGTGTGTTTATGAATGTTGCATGGCATCCCCGACCAGGAAAAATCCTAGAGGGATAATTAAATAACTTTTCTTTCTCATAGCTCCCCGCTAAGATTTCCCATGTGGCGAAATGTCAAACAACATATGTTATAATATGTATGATTAAATACTAAATCATACATATTATAACACATATCGATGCTATGAATATTTGACACCACAAAAGTAAAAACTCATCGCGCCTACAAAAATTAAAGAAAACTCACGACCCGAAAAGATGGAAAGTTCTCCTAAAGCGTTTTACTTCCGAGAAAATTTTCAAGTAGTCTTGAGCGTAGTATTAAGGGTAGCATAATAAGGCTTGCTGGATTAGGTAGAGCGCTCTTGAGTGAGAATAAACCCAGGGGAAATCCTGGCTCGCAGCTTTCCTTCTAATTTATTGCTTCTCCAACGGCTAGCGGCCTTTGTATCGGATATGCCGGAATGAGAAATATATTTCTGGATTAACATGTTCACCAGTTCGAGGTAATTAGTGCTCCGGCATTTTGGCTAATTTCTACTGGAGGTATTAGGGTAACATGTTTCTTTTATGGATTAAGTTTTATTAATAGACTATGCAGTTTATTTTGAGAAAATATATAAAAATATGGAGTTTTTTTGTTATTTATAACGACATGAAAACTACTCTTAGTTGAATTCCTGCAAAACAAATTTATGTTATTTTATACATGGATAAGGACGACTGTTAAAACACTTATTTAGGTTATAAAGGTATAATTTTTGTCATACAAATAAAAGTGTAGTTAAATCAAGCCATGAGAGTGTTCGTTCCTGTAAATTCAATTTTTTGAGCTCACGTATCTTAAATGTACAGCAACGTTGCATCTTTCCACAAGTACTTACGTGATACACCCTGAAATAACATATAGTTTGGATCGCGGCCATTTAAAACAAAGGAAACAGGACACTGCAGGCTCATCATATATTACTGTCACTGTAGCCTGAAGGAATTGATTTAATAGGAACATAAACTAATTGGATTCACAAAGTCCAGTTCATTTAAGTCTCCTGGACCAAATTAACGCGTGATTCTAGCTTTAACTTACGTTGTGTGGACATCTCTGTCTTGAAATAAATTAGGAATTATAAACGACATTGTTTTGCCTTTCAAGATAAAATATTTAGCTCTCAATGTAAGCTTCATTAATGTAGTCGACGGTGCACTGGAGTCATCACTCTCTTGTAAAGTGAGATATTTTTGTTCGCACTGTTTAGTACTGAAATGCAGCATATTTTAAAAACGTTCAGTAGTTAATGTTTTGGATGTCATTTGTTTACGTGCCTGATGTGTTATTGAGGATTGATTAATTATCAACTTTAATGGACATTATTTTGTTGTTTTGGATATATAATTTCACTAAATTTTATTTTAATAAATCTCTCAATTTAATTTTTTAAGGCAGATAACTAATATACCTAGTTTTCATGCCAAGATTTTATTTTTTAAACACCCCATAAAATTTAATTTCAAAATATGCTAAGAAAGAAGTGAGAGGTGCTTTTGCGGAATTGTTTGTCTACAAAGAGAAGGGTTATTAAAGTAATAATAATTTTCAAACTTATTATATTACTACAACTAAATAGTATGTTAAAAGATATTGCAAAGGAACTAAGATTAATGTCAATGGCATAAGCAAGTGACCGGAAAAAAAATTCCTCCGAAAAGAAAATCTACCACAGTGGGCTGTAAATAAAAAAAATATGATTATAAATAGTGTAAAAAGAATCTTTAACGACTAGCTAACAGCACAGCTCAGTAAAGCACTATCCGTAGCTACCGCGTTACCAACTAGAGTTTGCTGCCGCCGTCCGCAATTTGCCAAGGCACGTTTAATATTAGAAGTCCTGATTTATGCTCGGCCACGTAATGAAGTGTCTCCACACTACAAACGCGTGTGCATCGCACTAATTCACTTCCGTAGATTAATAGGTTGCCGCCGCGTGTGAGGACGGAACGAAACTTGGCGCGGAATGCATGGTTTTTAATAAGTTTATTGCAAATATAAGTAATATAAGTAAATAAGCATGAAACAAGCTAAAGGCCGGACGTGGTGGTGTTTATTGTGAATTGAGAGATACCAGATTATGACCAGTAGTGGAAAATACAAAGACATAATAAAGATGATGCCGGAGTGAAGAGTATTATACATTTGAAAAATATAGCCTGTCCCAGACAAGACTAACTGAGAAAGTGACCTACCTGTCTAATCAAGGGGCTCCTATAAGGTTAGAAGTAAAAGAGGTAAGTCAATCGTAAGTTCATTGGAATCGGTTTATTTGCCACAGGGCACGAGTTCAGTTGGTAAAGCACAAGGCTGTGGATTAGGGCCTATAGTATAGTGATTTGTTCCTTTTTCTTGGACTTGCATTTCCCTGTCGTCAAGGGCCTGCGTTGAAAGTCACTCAAGTAGGGACGGCCAGGTTCGTAGTGCAGGGATCAGGCTTCGGCTGTAGGAAGTTACAGGCAGTCCAGCAGGATCCGTATGTAATATGTTGGACGTCGAACTCCCAATCTGGGACCCTGTACCGCACCAGAAGCGAAAGCATTACAGGCTGACCGTATTCGTGAGCTATGTTGCCGTGGATGTTCACAATCAGATACGGAGATAACAAAAATTACGAAAATATAAAATTGTTTTTAATGATATAATGTGGGTAAGAAAATTGAGTTTAAGCTGAAGTTAAAATGAACAAACACGATGAAATTAACCCAAGAAATAAACAAAATGAATTTACATGAATATTATGGTATTAAAATGATTATAAAACAGTTAAGCTGAAAAGATGTATTAAAACACAGACAAAAGAAATGTGGTTAAAATACAAATTGGTGAAGCTACATGACAATGAAAATAATGCACCACTTACCCAAATCTGGGGTCAGAATAAAAACATGAGTTGTTTGTCGAGGGAACGCAAAGACGTCTTCCGCGGAATTAAAGATGAATTTAATAAAGTCTGCAGAGTAGAGAGATGTGCATTCTCCTCGACGGTTATAGAACAATTCAATTGCCACGCAAGGCGGAATTACTGTGGCTGTTTTCGAAAACACTTGCCTTCGCCGAGAACAAAATAATCGACACTACGTTACAAGCCTAGGTATACTTTTAATTATTAATACAACAATAGGACATCACTAACAAACAACATTTTGCATTCTAAAACTAATATATATTTACAAACGGTTTACTACTCGAAGAAACTTACATATTAATACCCTTTTTAAGAAAATTGCCGTCGATCTTAGACAGCTCCAAAACAACCCTTAGATAACTTAGTTTGGTGATGATAGGGTATACTGAAATTATTACTTAGCTTACATAATTATATATTAAGTATATAGGTATATGGCAGTACTTGTGCATTTTAGTATTTAAATAGAAAATTGCAACATTATATTTACAATTCCTGGAAAAAAACTGGCAAATTTTTCCTTCTTACTCAAATTAAATCAACTCAATTTCATCTGCTTATCACGGCTTCCGTACAATTTACTTTTTTTTCTGTCACCTCTAAATGAGTTATGAAAACGTAAAATGTATTTTTATTAATTTATTTTCTCTTCTGGTGGTGATAATTTTGGAGTCCCCTCTCCGAGATGCTTTACTAATGTGATTTTAATGTACTGAAATGTCTCTTTACCTATGTTTGTGTAATCGTTTTTGTTTATGCGTTTGAATCTTAAGATATAACAATATTATTTACTGAAAATGTGCAGTAAAGGTGAGGTCATGCCAGGTATTAAATCAGATACTTTAAGGCTTTGGTATTGTGCAAGTTTTACTAGACGTCGATACGATATATAGTTAAAAACAAATAATTTCTGTAATATGATTGTTTATTTGCGGCGGACATTGATAAGTAATGGTTTCACTAATCTTTAAAGGGTTCCGATCCTCTCTTTAACTAACAGGTTTCTTCTCTATTTTCTGACAAGCAAGTCTTTGTACTGACGACTGAAAATGCTTAGACAAATTTAGTCTCATAATCTAATTTCTTCACGTCACTAGTTACTACAATGAATCATGAACTTGCTGTAAATTATTACTACTTAACTTGTACTTAAATCTAGATAAATACTTAAGTGAAGAGGGAAGAAAAATGCAATATATATTATTTTTATCTTTTTTTGACACTATCGGTCCCTCCCTGTTGCGAATGTTTGAGACAGGGGCGTATCGAGAGCCCTTAAAGGGACTACCGTCTGACCCCTAAGAAATATGGGGGCGAAGAGGGGAGAGAGAACCCCGTACGTTTTTATAATGGATGTAAAGTCAATCGGCAATTAATATCAGCTTAAAGCTGATAACTGCGAATTGAGAGCGAGAACGTATGATATACGTTCTCGCTCTATTTAAATTGAGAGAAAAAATAATTAAAATGTAAGTTGGGTTTTCACTGCCCTTCGGTTGAAGTAGTTTTACAGAAGTACATTAATTGTTTTTAACGCTTAGGTGTAATTATCTGATCTTGGGCGGGTGACAATGAAGGGAGAGGATAGTTTGTAATGTTCTAAAAGCGTTCAAAAAGCGAGTCTCTTAGAAATCTAGATATATAAAGTACACGTGATTACAACTGATTTTAAAAAACCTGACAACAAGAACTTTAAACCCCCATTAAAAGTGAAATCGCAGGATGCAGCTAGTAAGCCTATGACTGTCTGCAGGTGATGACAAATCTATTGACATCACTCACATAAAAGCACTCGACATTTTTTTTCCTTCGCAGTAGGTCTTTTAGACATAAATATTCTATTATTTAACTTGCTAATACGAGTAATTCACAAAAATAACTTAACTAAATAAAACCAGTTCGTGTAGTTCATATTTTTCTCATCGTCTCTATCTCATCTAGTATTCTAATCACATTCCTCACATCACCAAAGCTCATTTGCGCCATGTTACCCAGAGTTGGGACAAATGGCTCGGAAAATGTCACACAAAAATTATTTTTGTCGAAAAATTTTCGCCGCTCTTCCGCGTTACGAATCAACGCCTTTGTGATAAATTGTCTGTATCTATAAATAAATGTGAGGATGTCGTGTGGTAGGTATGGAATTTTATGCTATTATTTGATAGTTTAGCATTTTTGGGATGGTATAAGTATATTTGTGTAAATATTATTTACTGTTTGTTTCAAGAGGATTGCAATTTTATTACGTAGAACTGTAGGTATTGTGAACTACGCCTACCCTATATTTTTTCGGGGCGTGACGTTCTGTCTCGGAAAAAAAACAAGACAAAAATCAAAATATGCTTTACGTTGAGACGTGTTTATTGATAAGATGGCTAGTAGTATAGCAGATAATTACAAAACATATTTTGGGAACCTTTGATATTATATTTGCAGGTAATTTCTGTTATTTGCTACTATTATTACTTAAGTATTCGATTTTAAGTATTTAATTGATTTTTTTACGTTCGGCATAATATTTAAATGAGAGTATATTCGCAATTTAAATTTTCAAGAACGTAATAGTCTTTTCTAATTAGAGCTTTAATTGTGAACACCTCACAAAAAGGAAAACTTGTGAGTGGCAGCCCTAATAAGAGAGTTACTTATGCATTAAAACTTTCTCTGGCTGAGAATTAAGTTCCTCCCAGCAGCCCTGCGGACAAGGCATCTGCATTAGGTGAACAAAAAAATTAATTAATAGCAGCAACAGCCAAGTTAGAATTTTATAACAAAATATAAAATATTATTATTATTATATGATTAAAATATATTTTACTTTTACAGATCGTCGTACCTACAAACAACTGGCATATTGGCTGGCGGCTACGACTTTACGATCACGAATGAATGTTTGTGTTATGATTCCATATGTTTATTTTTTATCTCTCATTTTATTCAGTCACGACTTGAACTTATTTTAACTAATGCGACTAAATTTAATTTGTTTTGCCTAAGTTGTAAGATTGAGTAAAATTGGTTTACTTACTTTTGAACATTTTAATTCTGTATGTACTTACGTATAGTAGGTACCTATAACTTCAATCAACACATGATTGAGAAAAACATATTAGGAAGTAAATTATTATACACTATTCCTAATCGTAATTAATATATATTAAAAACAATTCGTAACCCAAATGTTCGGCAAACAACCCATTTATTTTCCTACATGTAGGTATCTATATACCTAAGTTAAAACGTATAACTTAACACATGGTGCCGACGTATAGTCGAAGAAAGCAATAACTTATCCAGATCCCTATACACAAGGATCTATGTATCCTGATTACGGATGTAGAGACGATGGAAAAGACACCAGCGTTGTTGAAGTGATTAATGACATTTAAGTAAATTTCCAGTACATTCAAAGTTTTGCTTGATTTATTATAATGTTGGTTATGTTTATGGATTGTGCCATTAAATAAATTATGTTTAATTTTTATCACAATAAATTAGTGAGGATGATTGTTTTCAAAGAAATAAAAAAATAGTACAAAAATTTACTATAATAATAATCTGCGCAGGTAGGTATAGGCGTTTGGTAATGTAAGCCATATTCATATTATATAATTTTTTGTATTATAAACTCAGAAATGCAACAAATATCTAAGTTGCATTGCAACCTAGCAATTTTGTTTTTACTAGTCAACGTACACAGCAATGTTTTTTATTATTACATATTTTAAATAAACAATCTTAAGCTCTACTATCGAATAATGTATTTAGTTGATTAGAAAGCGATACTCTACCTATGTATATTTATACGTATATCCAACCCTTATTTTCTTTACCAACATTGACAACCAAACTGCTCTCTGCGTACCGTAATCCGCAGTCAGTAAAATCCGCAACATTCGAAACGATCAATCAAGCTCTGCCGCATCCAGTCTCTCTAGCTCTATAACCCTTCCAAATACGAAAGTTAGTCGCGTACAACGCTCGCGCCACCTATATATCACCTTTTGATTCGGCCGTACCATAAACAATACAATATATCAATATAAAACAGACGGTGGCGAAATTTGAGTGCCGAGTGCGTAATATTTATGTGCGTTTGTGCCTTTATAAAGTTGTACGCAGTTGTGTTTTGTTTTAAATGTGCTTTGTAAGTCAATGATTTAAGATTGATTCTATTGTTTTGCGTTTGTTTCGTTGACTTATCACTCTTGTTGCTACTTTCACAGATGTTGTTAAGTTACTCCAATACTTCCGCCAAAAAAAGAAAAATATAATCGTAATTATTTTTGTTTTAATTTTTTGGCATCTTTTTGATCATAAATATAAACAGTTGTGTCAACAAAGTGTCAATTTCGTATATTGCACACCAATGTCGTTTTTTTATGTCGTTATATTATTTTTTTATTCAAAATTTGTATGTGGAGGTTGTATCGTCACCGATACAACCTCCACATACAAATACACAATTCATTGTTGCTTACAAAGTTGCAGTATCAGTAACAAATGTCGTTTATAAAGACACCCAACACTGAACGTTACAAGGTGGAGCGAAGGTAAATCATTCATAAAGGTGCTAGCCTGCTGGCAATGCTGGCACTACAAGTAGACATTTGATACTGCAAGACTAGATGAAGTTGTTGCTTACATTATCTGTGCACAAGTCAACCTACAGCGATCATTTGAAAGTCCACCTACCTCATTAATTATAGAGATATCAGAAAATTCTGAGATACCAGAAAATTCTGATTTAGCAGAAAACTCACTGGTTATTTAATTAGTTAATTTTTTGAAGTATTGTTAATAAGATTAAATGGTTATACACAAAATTATACTCACTGGTTGACACATAAATAATGAAGAAATCAAAACATTTTAACAATAGAAAAATGTATTCTTCATTTACGAAGTACCTAGTAAAGGAAAAAAAATGTATCAAAAAATATGTAAGTAGGTACTTACGACTTGGTGAAAATCAAAAACATTATATAACGCTCAGCCTTGTAAGCTTTTATTTTAGAAGTGTAATAAACGTACCTAAATTGATTTTTGATAACCCACAACACAATATTTTAGCCGTACCTAATTTATGTTCAGCCACATTACCTACAGAGTGTAAGCAAACTGATTAATTTCGCCAATTTATTTGTTTTCTAAAATATTATGACGTCACTGATTATCTTTCTACTGTACAGAATGACGCAATGACGTAATGTAGATAGCCCATATTTTTTATGGTTACCTATACGTTCGAAATTCTAGGTTCACTAAAATTATTATCGAATCACCCTTCTAAATATTATAATACATTTAAAAATCTAACCTTGTTTTAAAAATTGTTTTACATACTAAAAAGTCACTTAGAATAGAATATACTTAAGAATATGCTAAGTTTCCCTCAATATATAAATTTGAATTTAAAAAAATAAAATAGTTTAACATAACATCTAAACTTTTTAGTCTGCTAAGAATTGTGACATGGGTGGGTACTAGTACTGACCGATTCGGACTTTTAGATATACTAAACAATAGAAAAAAAAACAGTGTCAAATTTATTTTACCACCTAGTTTATTTTGAAAATTGTGTTTAAACATAAACAACACAAACTCGAGTTGCGTAAGTACTAGGAGTATATACGCATCCATGACACTTACTCACACAAACTCGTTCGACGTAAAAGATGTTCATGTGTTGCGTTGCGGTACTTGCACGCTTTGCTTTGCCTCGGTTAGGGAGACCATTGTGTGCTTAAATCGTAGGGACAAAAGATTACAAACTGTTGACCTCTTCAAGTTCTTGAAATGGTGAACTTCTTTCTTTCTTTCTTTCGGCAACTATATTTTTGTGATTTCATAAAAATACGCGTCAACCATGTTTTTTTTTTTATTTAAGGTGTAGAGTAGGTACCAAATATCATACCCAAATGTAATTATAATCTCTTAAAGGCTCGACGACTAATATATAACATAATAAAAATGAGCTAAAATTCCTAAGAAAATACTAGATACTAATAGGTACACGAGCACTAACGCAGGCTTTTAGATGTATGCTAAATTCAAATAGTATGTGTTGGGTATTTTGTTTCAAACCTGTTATAATTTTGACTTACAATACTGTTAAATACTGTTAACCTTTAAAGAATACAGCAACTAAAATGTTTGATTTTTGCATATTTTTTTGTCAGTAAATATTCTAGATTTTATATTATATAAATAATAGAGGAGCCTCTAATACGCTAAGCCAGAATACTAGTCTAGCACTCTGGCTTAGCTTATTAGGAGGTAAGAAAAGTTCAGCACTATCGTTATGGAAACTGTATCTACTTATATACTTAACATCTTCGTACTGTTTTCAATTTTAATCATATTATAAATTTTAATTGTGTTTTGAAAAGTTTTAGTAAAAATCACTACTAAAAAGAGACACGAGAATGTGATTCCTAAAAGTCCCGACAGTGTCCTAACATGCAGTCACCCTACACTCTCCCTCTATGCGTCCAGTACACAGGATTGTTTTAAACTTTGATTAATTCCTTGCCTCGCGTTCGTATTACCTTGTTGTTGGTTGATGAACACGCTGCGTAGTGGTTTGATTAAAACTTCGTACAGATTCGTGTAACTGGGTTACAGAGGAACATTTTATGCTGTTGTGTTTAATTTTGTGTAGGCAGCAAATTTTCTATGGAATTAAAGAATGAAAGGTGAACAATAAAAGTTTAACTAAGTATATGAAAGTGCTGTATTTTACTTCCAAGTTGAGTTTTTTATTTTATTTGGTTCATTAATGGTTTTTTATTTATTACAAAAACGTTGTATCGGTGTGGCAAGTGCCTTTATTAACATTAACAAAATGACTAACTACGACAACAAAAAACGTTGTTATCATATAAATGAGTAAACAAAAAAAGTAAATGAGGATGTGTAATCGATACATAGAACGCGCATCGATAAGGAATGTCCAACAGAAAGCTGCAACGTCAACACCAAAACTCGCGATTCCGCTTATCTCAAGAATTACATTAATTAGAGGTGTGGCCATAATTAATATTAATTAAAGTCACCTTTTAGCTCGCGACACTGAATGCGTATCGCAGTTAATAAATTTAACGGACGCATTGGCTGACTGGCTTAAAGATAAAGATGCAACGCGAAATTTGCAAACCAGTCTATTGAACACTCCACGCAAATTTAGCCCTTATTACGTCAAACTTTACGCATATTCGGACTGTATTAATAACTTTGGAATACGACAAGTCCGTTGCAATTCCTACGAAATTCATTTGTCGCTTGCGCAAACCAATTTGGTCTTTAATTCATGGAGATAAGATTTTGTTTTAATGAATGGTCACTCGGGTATATGCGTGTGCTGAAAGCTTACGATCGTAGGTAATGGAAAGTAGATTAAGTTACAGGAACATTGATATCATAGCGGTAACCTATTTAATTTTTTGTTTACTTCATGAAGTAAAGGTGAAAGTATTTCACTTGTAACTTTGGTCATGACATTTATGTATGTACCACGATATGAGAACTTTCAATCCCCATTGGGTTGTGCAAAACTTGAATTTGAATTTGACATGTAGACCCTATCTTAATGTCCTAAAACAGAGTCATCCAACCGCTCTGACACGTTTAGACTATAGAAAAATACCACACCGATGACGGCCATCCAAGGTCAGAGTGTTCAGAACGAGAATTTGGTAGTGATCGGTCAAAGACGCCCAGACTGACTAAACCACGAACTCTATGACACCATAATTATTTGAAATAGGCGCAAATTGGTTCCAAATTGGATGATTCTTTGAGAAATAGCGTAGGTGACCACATGTTAGAACAATTACCTATTCAATGGTGGAAGCGACTGCAAAAGCAACAGTATTACGATTCTTGTTAACTAAACAAGAAATAACTTTGAATTGCTAATCAGTAATTCACCTTTGGCTTACAGCAACAATAGAGACCATTTCTAGGCTCTGATGTCTATATTATTGTAGATATTAAAATCATAAATGCTGGTAGAGCTTTTGTTGAATATGGATAAGTATATACTCGTATAGTAGAGTTTGATCGTGTTAGGGTTTGAACAGATTTAGCGAATTCAATATGCAGTGGACCAACATGCCGAATCCTACTTACTAAGACGCGTGCGTTCTGTTACAGCAACACAGCACTCAGTGGTTTACATGTATTGTTTATCAGCACATTGTATGAGGATTATAATTCACTGTATTGTGAATATAGTGCTAAGTACGTAGCAACCCTAGACGATTAACCAAATGCAAAAAGACGCATCTACGCTGTAACGCGGTTTGGTTGTTTTAATCAAGATAGAAAGCAACGCGCGTGTAAAAGTACTAGTACCCAACATATAAATATTCAGTTAAAAGTTTCAATGATATAAATAGATTTAAAAACTTGATATAATTAAGATATTTTTTCTCACTACAAACCACAAGTGGGTAACTCGCAACAATGATAACGTAGAGAACCCTTTGTGGCCGAAATGGAAATGTACTCGTATCATATTATGTATTGCATAAATCAAGCTGCGCGCGGATGCCAGACGGCAGCGATAATCTAGGTTTAGATAAACGATAACCACTATATCTAGCCTTTATTTTATAGACACAGGTATTTGTGCTGTTATTGTAATGGTTGCAACTTATTTATGAAGCTGTGGACTGTCTGACGGTTTGCGAAAAGTGTTATTGCTACTTGCTGTAAAGGCATGCTGTGTTTTAGACAAATTATAAGCCCATAAGTAAAGGATAGCCTCTAAGGATGGCTTCCAATTCGTGTTACGAGTACAATCTCAATAACATTACTTCAACGTTTTTACTAACTATTATCACTTAGAGGCAACTAGGATGAAAGGAAGCTACTATTATTTTCATTATTGCAAATAACTGTAATTATCAAACCAACCCTGAATAAGAGAAAAAAAACAGTTTCGCAATATAAAAAGTAAATATCGGTAATATTTAATATCGGATTCAGAGTTGGTACCATATTTAAAGACATTGACACGAAGGAAAAAGACCGCTTTTAGCTTAGTACACTTCAAGGGATAACCCTAACCGATAACTCTGTATACGCTTAGGCTACAAAAAACAGATTGATCAAAAATAATAGAAATCATATTTTTCTTAATAAGGTGAAATTTAAAACTACCTATTATTAATAAACTTTAAGGTTTCATAATAAGCCCAATTTCTAAAACAGAAGGGACGATAATAATTTCTCGACGGAAATATTAGAACGGTACTCGTTTTATGAAAATTAAATACGGGGTGAGCCTACCCTTTTGTCTAATAGAACATGTGCTTGGGATATGGAAATGATGTATTGGGTCTGGTTACAATGCTTGCTTGATTAGAATGGTGTTAAACTGGTTGTCCAGTTTAGTTGGAAAATGTTCATCAAAATACTGAACTGCGACACCTACTTAAATTACTTGAAACTACCTATATTGATCACAGCTGTTCTGGTACGAGTAGAATTTACTGTGAATATGTTTTCTGATTGCTATACTGAGAGCGAGCGTCACTGCTTTTAATATGGCAATTTTATTGTATAAGCATTGCTATTCAGCGTGGTAATGCGGCTAGCATTCTAGGCACGCTGCTCTCTGGTGGTGGGTTGGAGCATTTGGATTATCTGTAGATCTTAAATGGTCTATATAGGTAATCTATCTGCTACTATATTTTGTTGTCGTAGTTAGTCATTAAGTTTATGTTAATAAAGGCACTTGCCACTCGTTTATTTTTTCATATTTCATTGGATGTTTGTCTGAAAAAATCCTCGCGTATTTATATATGTATGTATGTATACAGGTCGTAGTCGAACCAATTTTGACGAAACGTTGTAAGTGTGTTATTAACACACTTAGCTTGGTTTCACGTAATTTTTTATCGTCGCCGATGCTTTCCTGGGAGAAGTTTTCCCCCACACATGGGAGAACTTGATGCATATGATGGTCGATTTTAATATAATATGTGGCAGATTAATGCAAAACTTAACCTTAAGTGAGAGTTCTTGTTATTGAGAGCAATTTGCGATAACAAAAATTTGCAGGTTGACTTTAAAACAATTCGAAACTTATTTGGGAATTTACAAATTCTACATTGTATTTTTTGTATCATATTTTTTTTGTTTCATTGTTTTATTAACACTTCAGATATTTTGTTTCTCAGCTATTTCCTTTGTATACAGTAAATATTGCTGAAAGAATTCTCATGCTGCTTTTCCAAAATGGAAGTGGAATCCAAAACAAACTGAAATAATGCAGCAGCTCTGCGCGATCCTTTTAGAACCACTTAAAATTCTGACAATCCAGAGATACCTACCCGCCGTCAGACGGTTTCCTCCCCGTCGACTCAAAACAAATGTGTCTGTTTACTTTCGAAAATACACATCCAGCTTTAAAATCTCGCTGAAATATCATTTTGTCATTAGGTAAGCGCGCGGAATATATTTATGGTTCGCGAATATCTCATTCTGTCAACTAAATGCGTTTGGGTTTAACTAAAATTGCATGATCATTTTGATTTTAGACTACAGTGCGACGGGCATGCGATGACAGATGCAAAAATATTGCCTTGTATACCAGTTTGTAATGTAATGCTGTCCTCAAATTTACATTGAGAGTTTGGATACATACCAACTTACAAATTGTGCTCTGTTATGTGTTTTTATTATGAGCTATGTTAACTTATGTGTTTATGAATCGTTTATAATGAAAAAATGTGCAAAAATTATACCTTTGTTTGCCAATTATATAATGGAAAATTATACCTAATGTTAATTATAGTCTTTTCTAATACAACTGAATAACGTGTAGCTATACGGCTTAATTTATACATGAAAGATTAAAGTAAGCTTTTTGTTACCACAACAATTGGACCACAACTAAAACAAGTTCATTATTGTGTTCATTTTCAATATGACTTGTACGTCTTACGAACTGACAGGCAGTGGGACGTCGGAGCGGAACTTGATGTTTCAAGATTGACTTTGTTTCCATATGGTGGCACAATATCGATGCAATGGTTTTAACCTGCTTACATGTAGAACTAATTTTGCAAGTACGTACTGAGCATTTTTCTTAATTCAAAGGTTTTTAGTCGCTCTAGATAGCACATAAAAGTTTAAATACCAGTAGTATATTTGCCAGATTATGGCAGAATCACTGAAAGGAAATCGAAAGATACCTTACAATTATTTATCTTTTATTCTAATCGAATATAAGTAGTTTGATTAAAAAATACTACTGCAATATTCATATTACTGTATTTTATGTTTTGATGCGTAAAGAGTAAATAATTACCACAGACCAGTGTTTTTACGACACTGCAAAGTCAAGACACCTATTTTTACTACTTTTCAAACTTTTGTAAGATTTTCTCACACTGGTCGACTTGCTCATCATAAGTTGAATGACCCGTATGTAGGTAAATTGATTGACATGCAGACAGATGCAATCTATCCCAACGTCAATGGGGCCAAATTGAGGAACCCACATATCAGGACTACTTAGCAAGAGCAATCCTGATGGAATCTAGCTATTCGCGATAGCCCGTGGATACGCAAAGAATTGTGTCATCTTGATATTACTCGTAATAAATTAGTTCTTAAATTAACATGAGACCTAGAATTATGAAAGACTATAGAAGATTCAAGAACGTTTCATAGCTGTTGGTGATTAGCACAAGGATTAATATAAAACATGTAGGTAAAAATGTGACCATGAAGTTGATGTTACATTTTAAATCGAATGTATTACTTTTTGTCTTCAAAAGTTAGTAACTTGATATAACATATATTAATGATCACCTTATTGAAAATCTAAGGATTTAAAAAAGGTAATAAATAGCACTTATTTCCTGGTGTCATATACTAAATATATATGTCAACACGTTCTAATAATTGCTTTTATCATTCAGCGTACTCTATATTTAATAACTATTCATACGTTGATACATCTTGGCTTTATTTTACAACTGCGAGTGCCCAAAATTAGAGTTACGATTACTTTTGTCGTCAAAAGAACAATTAACTGTTTCATTCCAACTTGATTTATGTACCCTTCACTTTAACCCTAACTCAGCTCGTCACATAAAATACATAACAATGTGATATGAAAACCGCTTTTATTCAATAGAGAAATTGTCTTAACCCTTCAACCCTTTCTGTTCGGCTCATAAACTCGGCGAAACGCACAAAAATACGGACATAATGCCATTTGCATAATGTTTTGAGCAGTTTCGAGCTTTGTTTTTTCATACAGCGGTGGGTTTCAAATGTCACCGCAGACTGTGGGGTGCGAAAACGCCCATTATGGGGTGCCGGGGTGTATTAAAAATCGTTCGAGTTCTTGCATTCTTAAGGTTATGCGTTTAAGTGCGTTCCGTTCTATTGCGAGGGATTGTGAAGTGTTTTATTTCAGTTTGTTGATAGGCGTAAGAAATTAAATTTAAGAATATTATCCTGATTGATGCTTTTTTGAACATAACATACCAATATAATTTTATTCCTGTTACGTTAAACACGGATTACACGAATACGTAACCAAAAAAGCTGGTATGTTATATTTTAAAAAGTATCAGTCAGTATCTTGTAGTAGAAGTAGTTCTTAAAGTATGTATATCAGTCATCAGGTTATCATAACACAGGCTTTGCCTAGTTTGGGACCTGAACACCTTTGTGTGAATGTTGTCCCGTATTTATTTATTTATTTAATTTTAATTTCTTACGCCTTAAATTATTGCATTCATGCATGAGATAAAACTCTGATTTGTAAAAACAAAAAATAAAATAATACTGATTTGATTTTAAGAAATATTATCAATTTACCAATTTAATTTTTTTTTATTATTATTAACAATGTCGTTTGCAAAATCATATTTTTATTTTCAATATAATTCCTTTCTAGCAAATGTTGAGCAATATTCTCTAAGTAACAGGTACATAATCTCAAAAATCGTGAAGACAGCCATCATGGCTCCGAAGTCAGTACCGGAAGTAGTCGTTCCGGCAATAACGCTTCCGGTAGCGACACTCGACTCACTTCCGGCGTCTGCGAGGGTAGTTTCCTCCCATTTGTACCTACCTTCGACAAATAGTAATTGAGAAATAGGTCTCGCTTTATTAAGAATTATAAATGAGAATTTGAAGGTGTTTAGGTTTTTATGGGTTGTGTGTAAAAGGGGTGAATATGAAATGAATGTCGTAAAATGTTTTCGATCCTAATTTTATTACAAATGAAGTATTTATGACAGTATGTTGTAAAGCTACTAAAATTGAAAATAAAGAACGCTGCAAATATTAATAGTAGCATTTTATAGTTTTTAATTATTTGAAAAAATTATAAAGATTGTAATATGAATATGAATGAATGGCGATATCTTATCGTCTTTAAACTCATATTTGAAAATCTTTTGAGATGTTTAGACTTCTCAAACATCGCTATTTCGAATAATTCATTCAACAATAGCCTATAATATTACATAACAAAAACACAATACCATCGAGCCCCCCAAGAAAACCAATAAGAACAATAATAAATAACTCTTATCATATTTCGAGTATGCTCCTGGTCGCATCGCGCGAGATCCAAAGCAATATATCACTAGGAATTTACGAGGCAAGATACGACAGGAAAATTGCAAGAATGGTGGCGCAATCTATCTTAGTTGGGTAAAGGGAGGTTTCGGAGGGCGAGGGGGTAGGGGAAGCGAGGTTGGGGAAACTTCGAGAGGTTATTAGTCCAAGCATCTGTTGTTGAGGCGGGGGCGTGATGGAACCCCGGTAGGTACAAGCTAACAAATCTAATTGCTCGGTAGGCGTCCGAGTAATGATAAAATGGTATCGTGGTGAGAGGCAATTTGTTGAGGGTCAGGTGACTGGTTTTTCATGTGGTGATGATGTCCTTTTGAGGTATGATGTGCGGTTTTGGAATAGCTCTATCGCTAGAAATATTGCCACAGCGCTTCGTACAAATCATCGTTTAGTAAATGTAAATATTCTATGTGATTATGAAGAGAGAGGAGTATACCTACAATATGTTATGTATGCACGTGACAGAGGAAAGAAAATAATTAAATTTACTTAAAGATCATCTAGATCAAAAGTATTTATTAATACTGCCTACTATTTTATTGCTGTCATAGAAAAATATATTGCACTACTGGTCTTACAAATAGTTCATTAAAATTAGTATGAGTACACGTGAAATGTACTTATATTTATTGTTATTATGGAGTGCGTTTAATCCGCTGATAATTATAGTCATAAAATCGCGATAATAGAAGTCCCTTTAATTATCAATCTATTAAAGCAATGAGAAATATTTAGAATATCCTCTAAATATATTAGTGACCGCTACTTGACCACTACCCAACATCGTACCTTATAAGTACTAGTAGAAAATATATACCATTCCGAGAACACAAAGATTTTAATAGATAGAGCAGTGGCTACTTTATGCTTCCTAATAAGGAAACTTTAAAAAATGTTCTTTGTAGACATTTTTTGATCTTAGTTCATCATCTTTTTAAATTGTGTCTAAATTGCGACTCTGCTTCACCACTTCTACTTACTTAAACTTTGACTTTATGTTTTAATAAAAAAATAGTGATTTATCTAGTCTCGGATAATAATCGGAGCCTTACCACAAGTTGGGGTATCATAATAAGTACTCACAACAGTTCAAAACTCTCAACCTGTAGCTACCAGTAGGTAAGCGCGGATTTCGAAGAAATGAGTAGGCGTTGAATTTTAGTAACCACCGCATGAGTTGACATAAGATAACAAAAAATACTAAAACTACAGTTCTACTGTGTACGTACCCACATACAATCTTTTTATGCTTATCTTTCTGTGATTTATGGCTTGTTCGGCGTCCAACAACGGGGAAGAAAGAAGGTATACGAAATGTACAAAAGTAATTTTATTTTTTACGTTTGTTTTTCTTGTGTTACAATCGGTGCGTGCGGTACTGGCCACGGGCCACGGGGTATGTTTTTGAAGTTGGCATTTTTGAGATGTCACAATATGATTTATACTGAAATCTCGTGTAGGCGTACTCACTGCTTAGCCCGATCGGTATTTTCGGCTTAACATACCATTAATCATGTGGAATAAATAAATCATACAGTAAATGTGTCCTCTCAATATTGGACGTTATTTACGACGCGAAATTTTCGGGATTTGTTCTGTTAGGTAGGTTTTTACAGGTACTCCATCTAGTATGGTATCGATAACAAACGAATAATACTTATTTAATTTTATAAACGTGAAGTTAATTATAACGGTGTATGAAAAGTCCCAAGAAAATTTTATCTCGTCTGACAGGTCTCGTTTCTCCGAAATGCATTATGTAGGTACGAGTATAGGCAACTTCTTCTATGCTCAGCGGAAGACATTCATAACTCCAAAAAATACTCACAAAACAGCGGACATCGTAAAATGCATTACCAAGTGTCAGTTTCGTAACTTGTTAAAATTGTTAAAACGTTCACACGATTCGACAAACTTGTCTCGGTCAGTGAGAAAAATTCGGTGTTGCTCTGAGAAGTTGGATACGAATTATAAATACCTAGAACATTTCAAGTCAGAAGCAAGTATATGGGGATATATAGTTCCATATTTCGTTCCTATACAATACTACCTACAGGTAATCGACATATAACCTCTGAATTACGAATACTCTGACTAATTCCCCAAAGTCGTAAAACAAAGTCTGTAGTAATCTTGTATCTAATGAAAACCAAATATGTATTCTTATTTTTATGGTATTTAGTTGGTATTAGTACTCTTGTACCAACTAAATACCAATAATACTCTAGGACTACTATTCTATTACTCTACTACTTTATACTTAGCTATAAGCATAGGTAAAGTAACACGGTATGACTAACAACAACAAATAAAACAGATGTTTAATACGAGTATATATGTGTATTATATGTATTTATTAAACTGTACACTGTTTCAAGTGACTCTCTTTTAAACGTTAGACAAAGTTTATTAGTCGTCTGTCAGGGATTTTCGATAGATAGAGTACTCTATTCCATCTTTGTATTTTAGTTGATAGTGGTTACCTATCTAATGAAATGTCTTCATGTCATGGCTACTCATAAGATAGTAGAAAACTGGTTTAATATAATGATGGCGGTAATTTTATATCACATGTACGCCTATAATTTACACTAACGTGTGTAAAATTTTTGTTATAATAAATGTTTTCACTTTCAAAGGTGGAAAGAAAAAAAATAAAGTTCATATTTCAAAACTTAAAATTAACCTTTTACCTCCAAGATGAACCTTAACCTTTTTAATAATCTTTTATTTTTGTTACAGGTACTGTTGTGTCCACTTCGTCTATATTTTTTGAGTTTCGTGAGTATTTCCACATAAACTTGTCAGTTGAGCTGTTATATTGAGGTTAATGTGACGTGGCCTCAACATTATGTCTGTATTATAACAAATTTGACGTTTGGCGTAGATAAATTTATGTCAAAGGGCATGTTCAAGTTCTAAATTCGAACTCTGTTACGTAAATTGTCAAATAAGGTTACGACCAAAATAGATGACGCGGCTTTAGAAATATTTAGACGCTACGCGTTTCGTAGCATGCGTAGCAAAAATAATTGAACGAGCGAGTAAAGCGAGCGAAACATTTATGCTTTTAGTCTCTCGTGCAGGTCGTAGATAACAACTAATCTTGATGAAACTTGATTTGGTTACCGAATTCATAAAATTTTGTTGTCACCGGAGATTTTAACTTTTTGAATATTGTTTTAAATAGGATAAGTTTACTAAGACTTAAATGACTAGCCTTTTTTTAAGTATAAACATGCCAAACATTTTCTAAGTGCTGTTTGATCAAGCGAGCAAAGCTTCTCTGCTTTGAGACAGGTAAAAACTAAAAATAACTAGTAAATAGTCATAACAGTTTCATCCTTTCTATAACCATATCTCATATCCACAATTTTATTGCCAGTGGCACAATCGTAATAATTATGTAGGTAGGAATCTATTATAACGTCATGAAATTAAATATACTTCAAAAGAGTCGCTGGTTAATTCAAATTGATCAAATAATATTTAGGCCTTGAGCACTTTGGCAGGGATATTCCCACATTGTACATCAAACAAAGATACCGACTAAGTAAATTCTATATTTGCTTTGACATAAAGCCACTTGATCATACTTACGTCACTGTGAATACGTCAAAAGCCCGGGAGCGATGCTCCGCACAAAACATGCATTATGAAGATTGCACATCTAGCCAAGCCAAAACAGCAAACGAAGCCGCTAAACCAGCGTATAGCGATAAGCGAGTAAAAGCGGTAGCGATTTACATCGCGCGGAAGCAAATTTTAACAAATACGAGTTTGAGTTTTTGCAGACGAGCTTTGGCATGAAAATTCAGCGGTAAATCTGCATCGCGGTTTATATGGCCCCACGCATAACGTACGTACTGTTGCCAAAAATCACACGATAAATAACATGAGAGAGCAAACTGCATGCATTATAGCCGTACCTTATCTTAGTGAATTTGAAGCCAAGAATTGCCCATTAAATATGCATTAAAATTACCTGCCTTGAATGAAAAATCAGCGCATTTTGCGGAGCCCCCAATCCCTATTATTGGATGGTTTGAAAACTTTTATTGATGGACTAAAATTTACACTTAAAACAGGGTGCGATAAAAAACGGTTATTATGCTTTTTACTCGCATAATATGTAAGCTTTAATTTAAGGTTCATTAGTTATTTGGAAATTTGGCTACTTCGTCTTTTTTATATTAATTAGATTCAAGCATCGATTAATACTGTATCAGATTGTACGTGATGTAAATAATAATATTTTTGAGATTGATTTTCCGAATAGTAATTATGTGTTTGATTACAATTGGTAAATACAATTTTACGAATGTAGAAAAGTATTTCAATTATCGGTAAGCTATTTTCATGTTTGGTAATATTTAGCTAGGGATGTCACAATATTCAACAGTATTAACTACAGAGCATTACGGACAAAAACTAGTTTTTCCATTTTTTTTTCGATAATGCTATGCAAAATATCTAATTAATAATGGATTCTCGAAATTGACTATTTGAATTTTACTGCAACAGCTAATAAGCATATTAGGTAAATCTCAAGACGATAATAATTTATAGGTCCGAGCAAGCTTAAGTATGACGATATATAACGCATATATAAGCAGGTTCCCATGTTCTTAACCGGACTTGTCAATTCAACACTGTGCGGCGTACTCTCGTTTCTAAGATTTCTAATTTTTCTTTCGAAGACTACTACTGAGTCTATAGAATTACAGAAAAGCTTACTCAGAGAAGTTCTTGGCCAAGCTTTTCGATATTTTTTCGTTATTTATTAGCTTTTTTTTATTTTTTAGTTCATCATAGTTGTAATCATTTTTAAATTTACAGAATAAAACTGGGCACTTAGAGTAATATATCTCAGTATTACTTATTCAATATGTCTACAGTATTAGCTGAGTTTTTATATGGTAAAGTTTATTAATTAAAATCGCGAACAACACTCATAAGACTTTGAAATCATTATCAACTCAACTTTACAAAAATATTCAAATAACAACAATTGATAGCGAAATCCAGCTGACAAAAGTTAGAAGCTTTACTCATTGAAACTCGACTGCTAAAAAGCATTCTAGTTTCAATGGTACCAAGTTCGTCTCATCACCGGCGAACTGCCAACTCTTCTCGATTGTTATTCACTAGAACACATCGAGTTGACATCGCGCGCATACGGCGAATAATCAATGTGGGGAATTCTCATACACTCAACATCACTGCACTAGAATAACAGTGGATTAGAGAACACAGTACATTGTGCTTGTGCAAGGGAAGTTATGTATGTGTATCTAAAATTTAAATAATGTGATTAACCATACGGGTTCTCACGCATAACTGATCGTTGGTAGTTGCGATACATGCCATCGTTGTAGAAAAGAAAGACTCGTTTCATTCTTGATAAAGTTTACCCAATGTGAACGAAACTATAGTTGGACCTTTACAACAATCAGGTACACGTGAAAACCTATATTGTTAATCAAAATTACTCTAACACACATCAGTTTTGTAAATATAAGAGTATATATTTAGGCTACCCGCTTTCTTTAGTGGTAGGTACGTTTTTATTTCGTTAGAACAATCTTACGAACCTCCTTAAATTAAAGACTTTTTATGCAGATGGAACATGTATTATTTTATACATATATATTATACCTATGTCTGAAAATTGATCAGTATTGTTTTTCGGTAAAATTAAATACGAATATTAAATTCGATTTTATGAGTTGGAAATTTATTAATGCTACGCTATTATTGCTGCCCTGTAATATTTTGGTCCAGATTTCTATTTTATGTGCTAATTAATATATATACTATTAAAATATTAATTTTATATTAAAAGTAACATAAACACTTACTTGTTAAAGACAAAATCGAGTAAGACGTTCCTTTATTGAAAAAAAAAAGAATTATTGATCATGCTTTTTAATCGTAACTAATGGCATAGCTAAAATAGCTTGAGCACATGAATGCATGCAATTCTGTATTAATTAGTGTGATTCATACAGTTCTTATGTCTGGTACACCTAATATTGTGCCTTAGAAGTTAAATTTATAGGTACACCAAATTATTTTGTTTAAAAGCTGGAGTACTGTATCAATTTATAGTGATGGCAGTTTTTGTCTCCCATGTACGTTCTTCTTTATTCTAGATTCTTGATCGCAGTGATAATAATTGCTTTTAAATAAATACACGCCTAAGAAAATTAAGTTTAAACTTCTTATAGTCATGATGATTACTCGATTCTTTTTATACATACTTGCAATTCGTAGCTGGCTAAACAAAACATTAATTGAGTTAGGCTATAAGTACTATTACTTTTAGCGTTTATGATAACAAACCAATACAATAGCTGTTGTAGTTTGTCCCTATTCAATAATATATAGGTATAAATTTAGAATGTTGGTATCTCTAGAGAAACGATTACTTATTCTAGAAACAATTTATGTCTCAATAAATACAATACAATTTTTATTGTTTCAATAAATGTTAAAATGCTTAAAAAACTTTTAATTGCAATAAAACCTGTTACGACAATGCTGGAAACGTATGCTACTAACCTGACACATAATAAAACTATTATTTAAGTAACCCTATGAACTAACATTTAACGTCATACAATTAACCAAGTACTAGTACAAAACAAAAACAATTATATGCCCATTCTAACAAGCTAATAAACAATTTGAACGTAGCAAACACAATAAACCGTCCAGTTGGTAGGAAGTCAATAAAATAATAGCCGTGGATCCGCCAGACCACAATAGGTAGGTACAGTGTGCAAAACAATGACGCTCATAAACCATCTTACAGTCCCGCAGGCCGCTTCATCTTTGTGAAATTGTGTTTATTATCAATATCAAAATAAAGAAGAGTAAAGACTAATTATCCTAGTATTTTGAAGTGCTATCAGATACCTAAAATTCTTATTCTGAAGCTGATCAATGTGTATGCTTGGTAAAGTGTCAGTAGATACACCTGAGTACAGTGCGCAAGACAATCGAGCCTGTAAACTATCTTACAGACTGTTAACGAATTATGCAACTCTCGTAAAATAGTTAACTTTCAGTAACAAAAGTTATTCATCTAAAATGATGATTATTTAACGTGAGAGAATTGAATAAATAAATAAATAAAAATCGTGATCATCATGAATCTCAGAAAGATTATGCAGATCATGATTTTTATTTAATCATCCTTATCCGACTACGTGAGGTTTGATTAATTTTATTTTTTATTTTCGTTTTATAATAAACTACTGACAAAAGCGACAAATTATAAAAATGGTTTTATTACGAATTAAACAAGTTTTGAATATCTGCTGCTTAATAACTCTGCATCAGCGCATCTTCAAACAAAGTCACGACGATATTTTTCAATTGAAGTATCTATTCACCAGTTGTCGTTTCCCTTCCCTGCAGCCAACACATGAATGAAACCGCGCTATTGAGATCACAGACAAACAGACACATGTATCTATTACTTTCCAAGCCGCCTGTCCTATCCAGACTTGAGAGCACTTGAAAAATGTCTTTACGTCAAGAGGCCAGCTTCAATCAACTTTTTTGTTATTTTCATTCATTTGACTCGTGATACAATCTTGTCAAAAATAAAATGTTTAAAAGTATTAAAGTAATGTTTATGGGTGATTTATACAATTTTTTTTTAGATGCCTGCTATGATAAACGTGACATTCATATACAATATTAAAGCTGATGAATAAAAGTTTCTCGTGTGATACTTCCACCAGGAAAGTATAATAGCAAATGATTGGGTTGTAAACTTACATACGAGGATCAAAGTGTGTTAAAATAAATAATACCGTAGCATATAATATCCGTATCGTTTTAAAATTACAATCGTGACTCTCATTCGTAGACGTTGAAAGCTCACGGCGATGTTTTATTTAAACGCAAGGCGCGACTTCCATAAATCATGCACCAGCCTCTCAATACAATTCGATTAAAGAATAAAACGAATGTACACAGAATGTACACTTAATTATATTATTTCTTTGATTCTATACGGTTTAATGTGCTGTATGAAATTAAGCTGTGACAGAAAATATCATCAAGTGTCCACTAATTACGTGAACCAAAACGGTACGCAATTAATCTTATTTGTTCCGGCGTGATTAACATTGGAATTAGGTAATACCGGTCGCGACATGAAGTTGTCACGAGAAATTGAGGTCCCGAAAAAATTTGTGCTCATTAAGGATACAACGAAGTGCAAGAGTTGACACGAAAACAATCGCTGATTAATAAAGAGCCGGTATAACAACGTCGGTGAGTGTACGGAATAAATCGGAACCGTGGATTGTCCTTATAGTGCATTAGGGACACGTACGAATATAAACCGGGCCCGAGAATTGTACCGCTTTTACCGGTAACCGCTCGTAGGGCTGCCAACTTGGTAATTTATGGAGTTCACTTTTTCCACGCAGAAGCGGTTACACTGCAAAATCATACTTTTTCTATGCATGTGATAAATATCTTTCCCGTTACTATTATCGTTTAGCCTAATGAACATGATTTTTTTTATAATGAAGGATCGTGGTTAGTCAGAGTGTTTCGTTCCTATAATTCCGCCAAAAAAACTTCTAATCCGGTTTGTGATTATTAACGTAAAACAATCGCGATCATTAACACCTTATCTGATACTTATAAATACGTTTGTTCACAGTTACCTTGTTATTTGAACTAATTTGATTTTATAATAAAATTATTTAGTTTCAAGAGCTTAAAAGACAGCATTTGCTTCCACCCCTAACGAATTCGAAAAATCGGTATTATAATTGTCGATAAGGTTACGGTATGCAAGCTTAATGTCTTCATCAATAACCGATAATTTATGTACAGCACGATCAGTACAAGACGAAATTGCTGCGGCCGGCTTCCCTTTGTAATCAGTGCAAAATTATAAGGCCATTGCAACACCGCGGGCCCTGTACTGGGTATTATAAAAGTTGTATCTCAATAATGGCTGTAGGTACCATTTAATATTTCGGGTATATATTCAGATGGAAACCACAGATTTATCGAAGTCAGCAAAGAGTTAATTGGATAAACTTGACTCCTGGATTGATGAAATTATATAAGAAAAAATAATTGAAGCATTTGTAGTAACTTTGTCACTATTTATTTTTTACTTAGTGCAAATTTTAACACACAAAAATTCAAAAAAGGGATTTTTTATTTAACCTGCAGAATATGTTAAAAATACTTTTTTTCAGTAAAATTTATAGTTTATATTCTATACGTATAAGCACTTTTTTTATAAACTGGAAACTATCCATTCACGTTCTTTTATAATCTGGAATATTACATACACATACAGGGTTATAGGTTAGTGGTGTATTTAGGTGAATATAATGACCTGTTTTCAGGTTTTACTACGAGACTAACTCAATATTCAAGAAAAATATCAGCAAAAAAAATATCATAAATTTTTTCAATGACCGAAAAACGTCTTCCATGGAACAGTTGTTTTTTTTTCTCGAAACCAGAGTTGGTCCCATAGTAAAGTTATTTGTAATGATGTGTTTAAAAGTTCCAGTTTGGTTAGGTACACCCCTAACCAATAACTCTTTGTATTATGTGGATAAGGTCTAACTGTATGAGAGAATTTTAAACTCGTTTAAATTGATTCATCTTGATTGAAATAAATCATAACCGGTAAAACATAATTCTCGTTTATCGAGGTACTCGAGCTCTAGAACTCGGGAACGCAAATATTCACAAGCGAATATAAAAAACCGCGAAATCATTAACAACGTGGAAATGCATATGAAACCTGATTTAAGGATACTCAAAACAAAAGACAATATATTGATAATTAGACATTAGGTAGATAAATGCTCGCCTAGTATTGAATTTAGTACATTATCGTAAAACGCTAAAATTTATTAGAGCTTATCAACGTAGATCAAATCAACACTATTACAATAGCGGATTCTTTATGATTCTCATACATTTGGCGCACACTCTAATAAACTAGCCGCTATACTCATCTCACCAGATCTAAATGCTCAAATCGTAAGTAAAACTAGAAAGCTCGCCCATGAATGTACCTCCTTATAGACTCTCGAAAATTTTCAGAAGCTATTTTGAACGATCTCTTTTTATTAGTTTTAAAAAAGGCCGTTTAGATTACGAAGGCGTTTGAGGGTGGCTTATTGCCACATGAAATATAGAGTCCGATTAATGGCACTTGAAAGAAATATTGTGTTGGCATGAAGTATCGCTTTTAGTTCCCCGAAGTGAAAATGTTCGATGGACTAGTTTGAGATCAGACTATTTTTTTAAAGGTTATTGACCTCTTGCAGACTAATATTTTTCAATTCAAATAATTTATTCACCAAAATAGGAATCACAATTTAACAGTTTTGCCTATTTTGCCTTAGCTAGGCATGTTTGTTTCTACAAGTAACTAAAAGTTTTTTTATCATAATATGTCGTCTTATAGAGTTTTGAATGATAGTAAGATTTTGTATACCTACCTACGTTAATATGTTATTTTGCTTTGCTTCAAAACTTTAATTGATGATATTAAATAAGTATGAATCGAAAATTTATGGAATTGTACTTGCATAAATTTTTGAATTAGTATTTGTTTCTACAAACAATGTTAGTTCAAACTCCTTTCTTACCTCTTATAATCCTCATATGTTACATAGATCATTGCTTGAAATACTTCTCTGTAGGTACTACAAAATACTAACAGCAGAACAACTTCCTTTAATCCTCTTACTATATGTATTAATTGTTCTACTATTTGAAACAACTTATTAACTCCATTTAAATTTATATTAGATAAGCCACAGAAAGTATTATTATTAATTATATCTGAAATTCTTATCATGTAGGTATGAAAAGCATTTAGTACTAAGGTGTGGAACAGCTATCAGACAAAATTTGCATTCTCAAGTAGGTAGTTTTCTGCGATCATTTGATCAAAACAATAAGAATAGCCGCTAGTAAAAGCTTATTTGCTTGTCTCAATATCAACAACCCTAGGACTAATTTCATTAATAATTAGATATACATTATTCAAATATAAATAAACAACGTTTAACACTCATAGCTCCCAACTAGTATTTCTCCTGTGTCGGGTATGCCATGCAACGTTCACAAAAACGTGCACAACACACTCAGACTCAGTACCCGACCAGGTATCGAACCCGGGACCGCCGGGTCTCGAAGCAAACTAGACTAGATTTTACAGTGTTTCGTGGAAATTACGTGAAAATACGACGTGAACTACGAGAATCGAAATATCTGGAGAAACATAGCTTGGTTAATTTCTCATTATGTACCACACGAGCTTTTAATAAAAGGCTACATCTAGTCCATTAGAATGCAAAGCTAGAAGCACTGGTTAGGAAGACTATAAAGATGAGTTACTGTATTGAACACAAGCGTACTGTAAACAGGCATCTAAACAAAACGTATAAGATATGCTCTGGTCCAGAAATAAACTTTAAAACCGGGTCCGTAATATCTTTATCGAGAGGTGTGTTCAATCGATTATACCGCTCCAGCTTCTTAATATAACCGGGTATTAAGTAGGTATTTATTGGATATAATGTGTTTGAAGTGGGTATTGCCATTTCCGTATTTACACATACTGTTATTTCATATGTTTAGAGGAGATTCGACTAAGCAGATGCTTAAATGTTATTGGACGTAGATACGTCCAATAACATTTAGGCATTGAGACTTAATAAATTATCATATTTTAGAAAAGAAGTTTGCTGGGTTGCTAGAATCTTCTAGAGGGTGTTTACGGAAACTTATCCGTTCACTGCATTTTATAATGATACGAACGTATCACTTTTACTTACTGGCACTCAAAAGACTTTCTCTAACACATTTGGCTTTGAGTTAGGCAATTACGTATTCATATTGGCGATAATTACACTTCTAACACCACACTCTTGGTTCTGATTACAATCTAATATTGCACCACACTCTAATATTAAACAAATAGGTGGCTAAACCAACAATTTGTTCTGCAAATTGAATTTAAAACTTGCATCTATGTTGATATTAAGCAAATTATTGACTGTACTTATTTATTTTTTGTTGTTCATTGCGGTAAAACTGCGGTAGAGCTTCCGCAATCGACAGCAACCTATCATCATGCGTTTTAATTTAGCCGTTCTTGTATCTGCGTTTCACCGAAATTACATACGTGAATTGGAATTGATACACTACTGTATTATTAATTAAAAAGCGAATATTTGGAGCGTGTACGTCGAAAGACTGCTTTTTAATCAAGGTGCTCTACTCGCGAATGCGAAACGAATTGCTTAAACTATTTTTTTTTAATATAATTCGTGAAGGATTTCGTACGTCCATAATGTAGGTATATGAAAGTTTTCATTCATTAACTTTTAATATCTAATCTAAAAAAGCCAATTGAATTCTGGGTGATCTTCAATGCCATAGAGGCCCGTAATACCGTATGGCTATTTATTTTTTACTATTAGCTACCGTAATTGGTTTCCTCTTTATAACTAACCCGATAATTCTGACTGCTAGAAAGTCTTGCTTTCTGGAATCGCTAAATAATATAACGCCTACAAATACTAATGCCTTGCTCTACAAATTGAGAATCTACAAAAAGTCATTAGAAAACTATACGTAAAGTTATGCACTTACAATTTTTTTTGCAAACTCACAAAGTTGTTTACAGCATCGTAAGCATTTTTAGCTTAAAATTCTCTCTTCAGATCTTCAGATAAACAGTAAGTAAAAATTACATCGGCCTCAAGCATTTCTCTCTGAGCCGCAGTTTGTCATTTAACACACCCTTAATATCGATGCCAGCAGAAGATACCGACGTGTTTGTGTCGCTTAAATTAAATAGCCCGTGTTGATTATTGTGACATCCAGTTTTGTATGTGTTGAAATTTGTTTCTCGCTTACTTTATTCATCTGCTTTAAGTGAACTATTTGTCACTCCTCAAGCCTTGACTCTGGAAATGTGATCTTTTACTATGACCTTAATTTGGAGGGCTATGTTGACTCATATTGAAATGTAAGTTAAATATAAGTTGTTTATGTATATGTTTATGTAGGACGTTGGCCGTTTTATTAATTGACAAAAAATATTATCAAATAATGAACAATCAAAAAATTAATCAACTGCTCCTTATCTATTCAACTGCTTATACGAGTAGAAGATAATCTTATAAAACCAGTTCTATTATTTCAAATCTTCTAAAATAGGTCACTTTTGCAACCATAAGTATTTGAGGACTACATGACTCCGGTAACAAATGTGGCTAGGAGACTTACGGGAACCTTGCCGTATTTAGTGCTTACTTATCGTACCTATCCTACATGTTATGGCTGTGAAGCTTAAAAGTTCACGCTTAAATATCATCGCACTAAAATAGCCATGGTATATTATATACTCGTACCATAAGGCGTTAAAATATCGTCATTTGACCCTACATAAACTATACACAGCTGATGAGTTACTGAGTGTCTTAGGTCTGATTTGGTCTTTATCTTGTCCAGATCCATGATTTTTCCTACAGTTCTATTCTCTAATCACCTTAAGGCATGTCCAACTGCAGTTTTTATATAGGTAGTTCCAAGAATATTATGTTTTCCATATTTTTCAAACGTTGTTGCTCCGTGGCGCAGATATAAAATTACTTACAAATAAAAATCAATATAAAAGCCATAACATTTTATAAAGGCGGCATTGGTTCTGCTTAACTTCTTCATTAGCCTGCGCACGACCTCCCGATCGCGTTGGTGCAATTTTCAACTCGAAGTTTAAGAACGGGTTGTAATTTGCGCGTTCTGGTCTCGATTTGTCGGTTGAAGTCCGCAATTCGAAAAGCGCCCCACCAACAATTTCCAAGAGGTCTTGTTGGCAATTTTCAAAGTCAAGCGATTGGGATACTCCTGAGGTGCCCAGGTATAATAATTGAGACGGTCGTCGGGCCTCGCTTGAGGCAGGTCGCAATTTCAAAATTACCTCGATTGAGTGTTCACTTTTCGTTGTGTACTTATTTCGACGAAACATAAAAGCTCTCGAGTTTGCGGACGATGTCTGTAATTTCCGTGGGAGTTTCATTAAAATGTTGTTTAAAACAATGAGGTGGGTTGATTATATCGTTTAGGCTACAAGCGCAGTTAACTTTAACGTCATAAAACGAAATATTCAAGCTATATTATGTAACGAGAATCAGATAAACTTGTCCCCAAAAAAAGTTGCGGATGCATCCAAATATTTTTACTGGAAACAGGAAGTGTATTAAAAGTTCTCCTTTTTGGGACTTCAATAATCTAATTATCTTTTTTATTCACGCACCCCACTAAAATGAATGCCACAATTTTCTATTAACGTCACCTTTCTTTTTTACGAAAGAAGTATAATTGTACAACCTGAGGCCGAGCACTGTGCGCAAATGATTTATACGTTCGGTCTAGTTAATTGTATTTTTCTCCCAAAAAACCGACGGGTATTATCTCCCGACGGTCGACAGGTAACAAATCTTGCTTTTTAAATATTATTACTCATCGTATTCGATTTGGGAACGAGCTCGCTACGAATGCTTTATCACCACCTACTCGACGTCCCGCGGCTCACGATTCTGTGGTCCCCCTAAATTTTATTCAAATACAACACACTTTTGTCTAGCCGTCCCGTTCGCACTTATATAGATCGCACGCGGGTCGACTATCGCCGTCTCATCAATCACTAAAATAGACTGCCCAAGCGCAAAGTGTTCGTGTCAAAAGTTTTGTGTGGAGTCGGATAATGGCTTACGAAATTTTTCCCCTACCTCGTGACTTTTTTACAGTTCAGTTTACATGCTGGGGTCGTGAAGTAGTGTTAAAAAATAGTGGATCGAGTTTTGATGTAGCGTTAGGTTTTAGAGCGATAGCGGGCAGATGCCTTCTCCGCTCTATGCGAGCCAGAACACGAGTCTGATATAGTATGGACAACATTGTCAGTTGTAAATAAGGATTTGTATAGTCCGTACGTATCGTTCTAGTGGACGCCGGCTCCAACATTATTGCATTTGACCAATTCAATGGGAAAATAATCGTCTTTGTTTTAGTTATTATCGTCGATTATTTAATTAATTTATTCTACATTAAAACATTTTGGTGATCCTACAAGAACCTTGGAAGAATTGTTGGTGTTTCGCTTAGTGATTTGGAGTTTGTTTATTGGTGTGTTTGTGTCATTATTTGTTTAGTGGTACGCTGCTTGTACTCAAGGATTATTGTACACTGTAAGTATTTTAACTAGATATTTATATTTTTTTGTTTAGTGTAAATTATCTAAATTTATTTTCTGTTTCTATAGTTATTTATTCTCCACATTTGCCGATTCCTATGTGAATGCACCTGCTCACTTTTCTTTTTTATATAGGTAATATTTAATATCGTATTTTTTTTCGATATTACCAAAATGCCCAACTTTATAGTTTTACTTTGATATTTTCTAAGATTAAAACACTAATCTTAGTGTTTTCTGTGATGTATTTTCACAAGGAACTAGAACTGTTTATACAATACGATCATATATTAGTATGTTTGTATTTATTGTTGTCTATAATTTTGTCATAAAAATTATAATAATGTGTCCTTAAATAATCGATTTAGATTTAACAAAATCCTTCTAAAGACCGAAGAAAGGAATGTATCGCGATAAAAGATGTCATCCGGATCCCGAAACCTTACGTTGAAATGAAACCATGTGTGGGACATTTTTTACAATCTGAAACCATCTTTAAGTCTATTCGGTTAAAGTTCAATGTACCATAAGTATAGAAACTTTTTTCCCAAAGGACCGAGACAAAACTTCAGACCTAGCTTTGGGAATTCATAAAATCAAAGCTCACTCCGAACCGTTTTGTTATTCCACGAATTCGTTTACTTTTCTTTTTGTATCGCATTTTTCATTACCATTTTGATTATTCTGTTTCCATTTACCATCTATTTATAATAAAACATTGTGTTTCAATTACTAAACAACATTATCATGTAACAACCTAGTCTAATAACGGGTGCCTACATACGAGTATACAGTCGTTAATATATAAAGCTACGCGGATAAGCTCCTATTTGAAAATATTTCCTGACAATCATTTACTAAAAAAGCCAACTACGTAAGTAGACTAAAAAAACAGTTTAAAATCAATCCCATTACGTTGAAACTACGAGTAACAAATAAAAATTTAAAAACCTCACGCGTTCCCGGCACCTGCGCAATGCTTTTATCACTTAGGTATTTTTGTCAGCGACTTCCTTAGATAGCGGCGCCTCTCAACGGCGAGGAAATGAAATTCTTATCGTGCTCCAGTAGAATGAAGCTCACTTCTTTCTGTTATCCGCAAAGGAAATATATCGGGGGATGGGAATAACTGACATCTGATTGCTTAAATCGCGCAAATCTCGGGGCTGGCAGAAATAAAACTGCAACTTTGGAGTCATAAGAATTATATTTCTGCTGTTGTGTCCAAAAGATTTTTGGAAGATTAAGTATATTATAAATGAGTATCTAAAAAAAATAAGGTGTTGATCTTGTTATTTTGAAATATCGCCGCTGTCAGATAAAATAAACGATTGTTGTTTTATATCTGATAAATATCTACACAGAAATATAAGTTACGTTATATTTTCAGCAAAGTCACACATAGGTACATTTTGGTTTTTTTGATTATACTCGAGGTATTTATTTATGAACCTAATATTTTGAATATAGTACAATAGTTCTAGCGTAACTTTATTCTTAAGTAACTAAACTACATTTTTATCTTGTGTAGTTATTTACCTACTTTTGTGGTTCTAAGGCCTTTTTTCAGTGTCAGAATAATTAAGTATGATTTATTTTATGTTATTGGACATAATTATGTATTTATATTGAACAAAACCTATAACATACGAATAACACTAAGAAATAACCGACCAGACTTATGTAATATCTAAATGCAAAATCACAAAACGCGTTCTAAATTCCCAACAATGATGTTCCCTTTTTCATTCTAACGCTGTTCCAAAATTTATGGTCTTACCCCGCGAGAGAACATTGCGTGCCTGACGTTTCTAAAAATATGTCAAACTTTTTTACAAACTTCTTTCATTTAGCCCCGTCCTTCCTCTTTAGCCTTGCCGGTTTTTATTACAGTTATATTGTTTATTTTTTAGCCATTATTGAAACGTCGGAGCAAAGGATTTTGAACAAGAGCCTTAAAAACTGGACACAGCATGATATAATGAAAGTTTGACTCTCTTTCAGCCTTTGGAAGTGGCTTTTAATGTCACCGTTTTGAAGTTATTTGCTTTCGCATTTTAGGTATTGGAACAAAAGATGTTTATGCAAATTATATAGGTATTTTAATATAAACAAAGCTATAACTTTCGTGTAAATCTGATAATCTTGTAACTTATAGCCTCGACTTAACTCTTATCGATTATTCTAATTAATTGATTCGATTCAATACTTTAAAATAAAACCAAATAGAAATGTGGGAAAGATTTGAATTATAGATAGGTAAATTTTTGCTTTAAGTTTTTTTGAATTATTAATAGGTTAGTTTTTTCATGAATCAGAATATGGTAAAATATATAATATATACTTATAATGTTTCTGATTCTGATGATAAGACAAACGAAGTATAGAGTAAGTATCATTTACAATAATAGGTTTTGTTAAGTCAACCATATGCTTTATTTAGGTTTGCCTCTTAAGCCATTAGTTTGAACCTGTATAATAAATAGTACTTATATTATGTCTAAGATTAAACAAGTGCTTATGTTCAATCCATTTACAAAGGTTTTTTTTTAATTAATACGATATAAACTTTAGTGATACATTTGGCATACTATGTAATTAATTGCGTTTTTACAGACAATTTTATGTGCCGTACCTTCTTAGTATATAAAAAATATATTTTTCGCGATAATTTCCATAGTTTAATTCGTTTTGTTAATGAAAAGTTATGAACAACGTTGCTTATACGATTACAATATCTTTTATTAGATACCTACATGCGTGAAAAGATTAAGCTTCATTATAGTCTTTGATTATTAGAAATGAAAAATGTAATAACTTAATTTAATGCCTGTTGATCACACTTATCTACTTCGTCCATATTTAGCCTTAGTTTAAAAAAAGCAATTATAAATGGAAAAATAAAATAGCTACATCTTAATAACGAAATATGGTAATACACAGTAGCATAGCATTATTTCTCATTCTTAACCACTTTAATTAAATTAAAGGCAACCGAAAACCGTACAACGTACCTTACAAAACACATTATCTATAAATATGTAGTTACTAACATCGTATTACAGGCATAATGGTAAAATAAAATCTGTGTTTAAATAGGTATCTGTGTAGACATCAGACACCTTAAGGTGCGTTGGTCAAGTTTATGTTCATAGACAAAACATAAAATAGACAGAATTATTGCTGACCGACCACCAAATCGACTAAAATACATATCATAAACTAGACATGTCGAATAAGCGTCTCCACAAATGGAAAATCCGAATTCACCTTATGCTAATTAAGAAACGTCTTGGTTAAAAGACATACAAGTATCTAAAACAAGCCAAGTTCATATTTCGAATTTAGTTATGCGTAGGCGCAGGAATTAGACGTGTGTAAAAAGATTTTAATCTTTTCCGTATGTGGGCAGTGACTTATAGACGCTTTTTATTTATTCTACTTTCCGAGGCAAATATATCACTTAATGAGTATGGAAACTCGGTTTTCCTAAGGTCTAATCTACTAAGAAGTCGGTAAATCAAAATGACGCGGTGCGTTACATCATTACTAGGACTTCACGCTCTGAGAGCACAGTTGGATTTAATACGATGTTATTTATCGCTGTGTCAATTAAAATTATTTAATAGGCAAATAGAAGCGGGCAACGAACTACAAATAAAATAAACTTGGGAGCTTAATTTTGGCAACTAAAATCGCATTTGTCTTGACATAAAAACACTCGTGCATCATATGTAATACTGGTATCTCATACTTTACTATTCATAATAGCTCATTTGTAATGTACCTATCGTGCGTAAATAAGACTATGCTATCACTTCACTATCAGATATAAGGCTGGGTCTACACGGTGCGGGTGCAGCTGGCCCCAACTGACGAATTTAGATTAGCCCCCTCTTCGCCCCGCGGGTTTGCCCCACCCAAATTGAGAACTTCGTAGCGCGCCGGCTAAATTAGTAACGGTTACCAAATTGCTTTTTAATTTTGTGTCCGTTATTAAACAGGTAGGTACATAATATTATAGTATTTTCGTGTGCTTTTTATGCGTGTTGAAGAGTTGTATAAGTAGGTTATTGTTTTATTGCTTCCAATTTAACATTATTTGTAATTTAAAGAATAAAGGCGCTAGAACAGATTTAATCGTAAATATTTTAAATTGTTTATTTATATGACAATTGAAAATAGAATTAATAGCAGACACCATTAAATTTAAAAAGTAACTGCGAAATAAAGTTGAGCGCAAATTCAAATTATAATAGAACCGAACAAAAACAAAAGAGTCCATCAATACAAAGTTACAAGTAAAACATTCGAACATTGAGAAATCTCTCGTCTCATCTGTATCGTTTCGCCGGAGGTTATTTATTCTTTTTTTTCGGGCGCGCCGCGGCCCTGCCCTAGTCTCGGGTGTAGCCCATCCCTAATTTTAATGGCTGCTCAGCGTAACATCCGGGTAACAAAGTATGGAGAAAGATTGGGCCATTTAATTTTTTAAGGATAACTTTTTGCCGTGTAAGTGTTTTTGGACCTAATTTAATAAACCTTCACGTTTGAAACGACAGGTATATAATAAACGTATATATGAGCTTATTAAATACGGGTAATATATATTTTTATATGTAACGCAAAAGAGTCAACTATATATTATATAATTATATACGGACATTTTAAAGTTTTATGAGAAACATTTCTTATTGCACTAGCTTTTTATCTAAAAATAATTCAAATACTTTATTACAATGCTCATTTATTTATCTTGTGATCACTTATTAATAGTCAATTATTGTAGTTAATTACCAAATGTTTACGAAATCAAAAACACTTTTACTCGTAAATTAATTATTCCGAGTGAGATTGGGTTTCCGTGTCGGAAGCGTATTAATACAAACTATACGTCATCTGTGCACGCGGCAACCCTTCTCTGCAAGCTGATGCATGAGTAACGACCCGGGGCCTTTTAGACCCATCTGGAACGTACGAACCTGCGAAATTATTTATGCGAAACATATACACATAAAATAAATAAAACAATGTTTTTCACTGAGTAAATAGATTTATCTCGTAGATGGTAATGAAAACGTTGAAAAATAACTTAGTAACTTATTTTATTGATTGCATAAATAAGCATTATATATACCAGTAATTAAATATAAATTAATATCGCTAATATACCTAGTTCATTATAAATTTTTGTTTTTACAAAACACCTGAGATTTCTCTATATTGTAGTAGCTAAAGTTCAACTTAAGTAGGTAGGTGTATCTATCGAATTCTCCAGGTTTCGATGACTCATTCACATATTCCGTATAATAAGTAATACATTTTGGTCCCGGCCGATTTCCGATACTTTTTTCTCAAATGATAGAGAGATTTGAATAAAAGTCGCAAATATCAGATTAATTAAGCAGAGATTGAAAGTTTAATGCACATTATAACTCATAGGCGGCGTGCAGTCGCACAGCCCTTTCCCGCAAGCTGATGCATGAATAACGGCGCCGAGTCTCACAGAGCCCGTGTCGGATCGACCGACGCTTTTTGTTATATTCAACCCGTAATTGCTGAAAAGTTTTCACGCCGGGCCGTGGTCACGCGTATTTTATTACTATGAAATTGAATTATTTATGGCGACAACGCGACCATTGTGCGTCAGTAGCTGAATTTTAATATAATATTTTACGCTACGTGATTAGTATTGGAGAGACAAAATGACGTATCAGTTCCGGAGGCTTAATTACGTCGCCCCCGTAAAGCCTGGGCCGAGATTTATGTATATCCAATCCCGGCATCCTAATCCCGCTCCTGGGCTGGGTCAATCCGACCCCGGAAAGGTTTTCCCGGTTATTTTCCGTGGAACTTTTAATCCCGCCGAATACCGACATACATCATAGAGGATTAAGAGGTTTAAATTGGAAGTTACCGACGTCCGAAATAAATTTAAATCGGCTGGCAGTCCGGTATTGTGATATCGGTTCGTATGCTAAATGGGAGCCGATTCATACCGCGAGTAAATCTTCTAAAGAACGCGCTTAGAAAAATTGTTTTGCCTTCACGAAGCTTAAAGAAACTGATTATATTTGGGCGCTATGTATGTTGTTCGTAAACAAGATCGGGGATTGTATGTTTTTGTTTACCTGAACGTTAAGGAGATTTCCAGACGAAAGTGTTACATGCCCCATAAAACGCAAAAAACTACGTTACTAATAAAATCTTAACACGTAAATAACTAAATTTGAGTAAGTATAGTCTTTCTAATGCATCGAGTAATTTAATAAAGTACTTAACTCTAATTTTGATCTGTTGTTCATTACAAACTTTAGTAATGTAAGTAGACTGATCTATAGATATATATGTAACGCTATATTGTAACACATGAAACAAAAACACAAAAAAACATAATTCAGCAATTACATAATATAATAATAGAGAAACAATTTTTAATAAGGAATCATTTCTGTATCCAAGAAAATAGAAACTACTGTTCCGTACAAAAAAAATATCGGTCGTCGACAAAATGTATGAGTCCCATAGTAAACATAGCTATTTAGGATAAGTACATCCTAAATAAAAATTTTATTGCATCTTATGATGAGTACAATAACCACATTTAGGTTTAGTACACCTTATCCGAACACCCTGTATTGTGAATAAAACTGTTAAAAAAAAGAAGTACTAACATTAAAGGTATAGTAATAGTAAAAAGTATAGTAGGTAGTTATTTTTCACTAAATTTTCCTCCAAAACTAAACAACGATTACACAACCCGAAATGTCTATAAAGCGAATTATTCGCCCAAATGTCAACTAATACTACATAATACCTACCGGGCGGTATGCAACTGTGGCAGGTCAGGTGTCCCCTAAGGGTCCACTACGAAGGGATGCCAGCTAGACGCTTTCACATGATTTACTGCGCCCTTATTGGTGCCCATTTTAATTTGGTTCTATACGAGCACGTATGGTAGTGATATGTAAGTATGGTAACATATGTTGGTCGGTGTAAGTCGATAGTGTGAAGAAAATTAACTAAACTTCAATATTCATGGTGTTTTATAACTCAGTTGCAATTTATAATCTTTTAAATCTTTTTGGGCCGTACAGTGTGATTTTATCCATATTATTTTCCTTAGTTAACAAACCGTCCTACTAACATTATAAACGCGATAGTGTGTATGTTTGTTACCCTTGTACACCAAAATTGCAAAACGAATTTAAATGAAAATAGGGACCAAGGTACCTTATGTCCTGGACATAGGATACTTTATATCTCGGAAAAAATGCAGTGTTCCCGTGGGATTATCTTCCGCGGTAAGTGACACCGCGGGCCGCAGATAGTCGTTATGGGCAAAGCTCACGTAGTGGTAGTTGTTCTTTCTAATTTTTCTAAATGAAAAGTGTCTTCGATCAGCTTGTAAAAGAATAAAGAGCTAGACTAATTTAAGATAAACTGCCATTTTGAAACGTAGATTATCATGTTAATAAAAACGTTGTCTAAGTGTAAGTTTAAACAAGTACAACCAAGGCTATAATCTATAGTGTAGGCTAGCAACACAGTTGACGCAGATGCGTACGTGTTAATGCAGTCGGGGCGCATATTCAGCCGCTGGACAACACGGAATTGGGTACGTAAATCATTAATCAGCCACGTCATTTGTTCGCGCCAAAATTATTAATGTCTGCGCGCGCTTGGTGTTGCCACTTGCGTCGCCCAGTCGCCTCTGTAAAACGCGCTAAATGGCTAGGTATGAATAGTATTACCTATTATAGGTACGTCAGTTACTTACCCGGAACTATTGACTAATCTTAACTTAATTAAATTATAACTTTATTTGCTTGTATTTCAATATGTGTTTAATCATTAGTTTTCTATATTATTTACCCAAGATCATGGTTATGAACTATTAAAAATATACTTCAAAGTAAATAAAATTTCTGAAAGAAATAACTAAAATAACAACATGGAAATCGGCAAAAATTATAAATCATTACCTAGCACGACAGAATAGAAAAAGCCAAATCTAACAATAATTCATATTAATAAAAGCCATAAATATTCAACATCGCACTTGTCCCATAAATCATACACTTATCCCCAAAAGTCAGGCGCATACGAGTTCTCGTTGAAAGTCACCGTGGCTAATCAAGTGTAAACTTGTAACTAAGTTCGGCGGAGTACTCAAAATAGTGGTGTACCTTTATCGATATGGGACTCATAGTTAAATAGTTTGAAATATTCACATGAACAAGCGTAATAAAATGCTCTAATATACGAGTAGGTACATAAAAGACTTATATAGGGAATGTTATCGTGTGTTTTTTAAACTAAAAGTACACTGACTCTAATTGGGGCAGGCAAAGTTACTAAACTAACCTAATTTGACAGTCCTAAAATTGTCAAGTGAGAAAAGGATGGATATAATTTTATGAACTTTTGTTTAGTCAGTGTGACTGCCCAAATCGGGTTCAAGATCATAAATTAAATTAAGTAGGTATAACCGCAAATCGTGCGAATGTTAACATTTCAAAGAATGGTATGAGAAAATAAATATTGAATTTTGTACATCACGTACACGTTTATGAAATAAAATCCTATAAAAATTAAATTAATAAATAATTTGTTGAAATAAATAAATTGATAAACAATAAAACCAATATCTAATTACAAATAACGCAAGCATAGTTTCAAAATTTTACACAATAAAGTCATTGCAAAAAAGTTTCTTAGCTCAGATAAGTACGATCACCAATCATGTATCGATATTAGATCAGAAACATCCCTGGCAGTAACCGCTCGGCGCTCAGTCCTCCCGAAAAGGGCGTAATTCAACAGGGAAGGGTTGCCGCAGGGCCGGAGGCGCAATAAACTGTCGGAGCGCCCTCTGATTAATGGATGTGTAATTGTTCCCACATAATGTAGAATAACTGGCATAGATAAACGCTCAGCTGCTGAATTTAGGTGTGAATTAAGAACTCTGTTAGCTTTTCTTAATTTGTTGGAAAGGAAAACTAATATAATTTATTAACAATTAATATACCTGAATAAATAATTAAATTCAGAATGTAAAAAATAGTTTTTATTGATTTTTGTACGTAAGTATAAGACAAGTTCAGGATAATGTTATTCGCGTTAGAAAAATTAACAAAAATTCTTATAATTTTATTAATACCTACTAATTATGTCGATGCTTTCCGGCTTTTAGATATATAAGACCTACTTACATCGAGCTTTCAAAGCAAGACATTTTTTTGTGATTTTAATAGCGTACCTAGTACAATATATTAATTGTATAATGTAGGTAAACAAATGTCATAGTTGTATTTTAATCTGTTAAATAATTATGTTTTTTGTCGATCAAAGAAAATAGGTAACTAATAACATCAAACTATCAAAAAGGACATTTACTGCCGTTAATTATCATTTTAGTTTTTATATAGGTAAATTAAAATGAATATAATCTTCTTACCCGTTAATTTGAGTAATAATTCATATAAACTTTTATCAATTTCTCTAGAGCCCCAACTCCAAATATTTTTAACCCCATTAATATCCGACATTCCTTAACTAGGACAGGCGGGTCCAAGGGTATTCAGACCCGATGGTTTATAATGAACTCACAAATTGTTTCGTTAACTAATGTCCTTGTAATTGTTCTTGTATATGTGTCTCTTAAATTAAATTTAAATTGTTGGTCTGGCGAATACATTTGAACAATTTGAGATTCCTTTAACTCTAATAACATTGTCTAAAGAAGTAGGCCAGTTTGGATACAAGAACTTTCGCAGAAATTTTCCTATTAACAAAATTTTATTACTAACTAATTATAATATTACATTAAAAAATGACACAACATTAACAATTTAACTAACTTTACTATGTATTCTCCCTTTTTTACATTAGGTATAGTTGTATTGTAGTTGAAGAAGACAGTACTTATAAACCTATCTACCTAGGTCTAGACATTAGTAGGGCTGTAGGTTAAGTATGTAAGTGTTACCTGCAAGTTTTTAATTAGATCTAGATCAGTGGCCAGTATTATATCACCCTTATGCAGATATATTAAATTAAACGACTTATCGCATCCTTAATCTGAGGGCTAGGTCACGCACCCATTGTCGTGGTTCCATTTAACGCACACTTCATTACAAAAGGTTTGACTTTATTATCGCCTCCGATAAACGCCAAGACCGTGCGAACGCCTATCATCGTATTATCTAGCATTTCCTAATTTAGCGTAGATAAATAATTCAATTATAGCAACGAAGTGGGGGGGAAATGCTGGGTGGCCGAGTAATTGCACTAATTACGTCAGTGCCTCTGTGTTATTAGTAATGAATTATTGATGGGCCGTAGCGTGTGATAAACGATCTCCGCTTGTTAACTAGACAATAATTGTAATTTTTTTGCGATTGGTGTTGAGCATTTACGGTTTGTACCTGGAATTATGGCTAGCTCAACGATCAGCTTTTTTATCTCAATTTCGCTGGCATGTAAGCCGAGTGAAAAATTTTTGGGTGCTCGCACGTAGTTCGTCTTGCTGCGGATAGATGTCGCTTTTGCAATTGCGAGTACACCGTAAGCGGGCCAGCGGTAGCGCCACTTCATCCCGTAATAACTGTCGAGTTTTATTATTATTTTATTGCTCGGCTCGGTTATCAACGTTGTTTATTGACATTCTATTACAAAGCAGTAAATAAACAAGCGTGTAACCGCAATAAAAGTGCTCGTTCATCATCCGAGAGAGATTGAGACGATAGGAGAGCGACAAACGCTAGTTCGGTATTGAAACGTTAGAGGGCGTGATTTATGGTAACATTGACGGGCGAGTGCTGGATCCGCTTTAATCGACGATTATGGGCGCATTAGTTTTTACGGCGCATTTAAACGTGCTTTTAATGGTCTGTTCTTCAAATATTTACATGGTGTTAAACGGTAATAAGGATTTAATGAAGTAGGTAAAATGGATTTATAAGCACCATAAATGCGCAGTGTTTAACATGTTTATTGAATAAACTACTGATTACTTTTGTATCAATTTTAGGTTAGTAGGTACACTTAACAAAACTCTCAATCCACTTTAAAACTCTATTAATTAAATATTATAATCATATTCAGCAAGTAGCAACCTTACTGTAGGTACTAGATATTCTTAAGAAACATATTTCTTTTGTCCTACATATCTACTGGGATTACCTACCAATCACATAAGTAATTAGGTACTGTGTATAATTTATTTCCAATGACAGTAAATGCAATGATACATTTGTAAGCCATGGTCCACGAACCAAAAGTCGAGATAGGGATTCAATAGGTAAGGAGAGGGTTCACTTAAGCAAAAGGATGTCATTGGATTTACTGTCACTGGAAATAAATTATACTAAATAATAATTTATATAATACAAATTATATAAATTATTAATTATCAGGTTAAGAAATATGTATTATCTTTCAAGTATTGTTCACTATACTTTTTATTTTGTCAATCTATTTTATTAGTGTCCTGTTATTCCTTAATTGAATATACTTATATCTATATATATATATATATATAAGTAGTTAGTTGTTATTTTTAATGTATGATATTATTATATGTACTTCTGTATGATGTATTTTTGTAATTAAATTTCTCATATCTGTTTTGCACCACCGTCTACGCTAAATTTTATTATTATGTTCCATTCCTATAAAGGTTGTCTGGAAGAGATCGCTTTTTAGCGATAAAACCGCCTTTTGTGCCATGTTATTTGTTTGTTGTATTCTTGTTGTGTTGTATTTTTGAGGTGACAATAAAGAATTATTGTATTGTATTGTATTATATAAACTATTATGAAGGGTGCTTCATAGAGGAGAAACGCGCCCAGCAGTGGGATGCAAATCTACTAAGTAAGTAACTTCCCTGTGTCGCTTTATTTACTAAACTTTATAAGTAAAGCGGGTAATTACCTGTATAGATACCTACTTATTATAAGTACTTATCTGTCCCTATGATGTATGCAGCTATACAGTAGGAGTACTACTAATCCTATGATAGAACGGTGATTGGGTAATTCAATTATGTATTCCAAGGCACATTCCTGAAATGTATCTAATAAAAACCGTAAGACTAGGTACTTTCGACGATGCTCGAGGCTTTGGAGTTTAACCTTGAATAGAACATCGTTGCCTATGAGTCTTCGCAACGTTTCGTACAAAGATCCATCATAAATTTTAAAAGAAGAAACATCTGATTTACTAACACTAACAGCATTCAATCGATCTAATTGCCATCTGTCACCACCACCACCACGCATCATATCGTATGGCAACACTCAATAATAATACGCGAATAGGGGTAACTTACCCCTAAAATTAAAAATGGCCGCTGGCGCGAACGCTCTCGATTGGTGGCAATAACTCATTGCTCCGCCACGAGGGGGCGCCAGCTACGAGCCATTTGTCAATGTCAACCCTCAACCCCCGCCAACCCCCCGGAGAAATATCTATTCGGAAGATGCAAGGGGATGCTCGTGACAATGCTTTGTATCTTTTTGTTCTTCTTAAATGGAAATATTGTTTTCGTGTTGTATATTTTTTGTAGTTTTAGTAATTTTGAGCTAAGCGCTTAATAAAAAGATGTTTGTTCTTATATAATAACTACATGAAAGTATTGTAAACCTGTCAGAGTAGCCATCTTTGTATGGGTAGTATTTCAATTTATTTATTTAATAATTTAATAATTAACAATAAGTCAGACTGTAAATTTGAACAAAAATTTAGTCAAACAATCCGCCCAGATTCGAACCTGGCTGAGCCGAACCATAATTATATATTTTTGAGATATTTTAGAGAGGTATGTGTAGATCTATGTCATTTAATTAGGTAGGTAAGTACATATCATCATACATTTTGATATTTTGATAATGATTGGCTGTATACTCGGCTTGTTCTACATAGTTAGAAGATTAGGAATAGCGATGTTAACAAGAAAACCCACTTATTACCAATGTGTACCTATATTAAAACTATCTATAGAAGTAAAAACGTACATTAAGATTACAGGGATAAAAGTATACCTGCGTGTTTCAGCTTAAAATTGACACAATCTCGAATCAATTAAAGTAGAAAGCGGTCAGAAATAGATAAAATAAGTGTTGCTACCGTGCCTCGCTTGATGCTCGATAATAAATTCCGAGAACGGCCGTATTTCTATATTTTAATTTGTATCCAATTTCATTATAACACGCCACTATATGCACGTATTTAAAGCTATTGGAAGCCGATAAAAAACTCGAAAATGAAAAATTATTGCTTACTACTGATATTCTTGAATTCGTGTAGGTGGTAACATCGATCAGATAAAATATTTATTCCTAATTAGTTTTTTCGTTTCGTCTAAACGCAACGCTACCGTTATCTAAGCTTATAATATAGAAACCGCTATAAGTTATATAGACAGCTACTTCTAACACTGATTAGGCAAAGCTTAACAATGATAAAATCATTTTTCTAACTAGAAAAAAGAATACAAAGTCTACTTTTTGTGCACTTATATAAGGTATAATTTTGAATAAACGCAACTGTATGTTAAGGTATAGAAAAGTTTGTACTTTTCCTAAAAGTTGCGTGATAAAAGGCAGTTTGGGAACGCACCTCACGCACTTCTTTCGAAATTATTTTAATAAAAACCAGGTTAGTTGAATGTTTTGATATTTTTCCTTATAAACTAGGAAGGGAAAGTGCTTTGCATTTGTGTGCGTTTTGTATTTTTACATTCTTTTGATAACAAAACGTATGCTACAATTATGCCGAAAAATTCTTAAGGCCTGCCTTAAAAACTAAACGCACGTTACTATATCAATGAAATACAACGTACTTTTGTAAAGTAGGTTAAATAATTATAGTCAACGATTCCATAAATATTTTAATTTACATTTGTTAAACACATGTTAGATGTTACATTTGTATAAATATTCCTAAAAATAAAATTGCGTTAAAAAGATACACGAACTTGTTTCGAAGCATTTTTGGAAGAAAATTATGAAAAAAAACTCAGTTATACACTATTGAACATATGTTTTATTATCATTGAAGCACATAATATTTTTTGACTGAAATTTTTGAAAATGAATCGTCTTCAGCGTAATCTAAAAATAAGAGCTCCAAGGAGTTTTGCTTATCCATGCGGCAAATACTTTATTTTAGATTAAATAAGTAAAATTAGCTTCATTGTTATAAAAGAAGAGAAAACAATCTATTTTTATCAGGTATATAAAATAAACTTCATAATCATAATCATTTATTTCTCTATAAAGTACATACGATTGATATATAAAAAAAATATAATTACACTAATTCATCACAATAATTATGTACCGAAACCTCATCACAATGTACACAGCACCTACACTAAGTAGCTTTGTGCAGTAGGTGCTGCTTCTCTTGAGGACTTAAACAATTTGTTCATAGGAGTGAATGATTTTATGATTTTAGTTAGTAAACTAGTTAACAATGTCATTAAGTTAGCTTTAATTAAGAGAATGAAATTTAAACTATAGCAAAATATACAATTTGAACGCTAAAACTTACGTATTAACGCGGTAAGTAAGATAAGTTGAATTTAAAAATTGCTAAAGGTATTTCCTTGATTGTTGGATCCCATATCATCAAAATATTTCTTTTTCTTTCCAGTGAAAGCAAGTGTCTATCTAATCTCTTCTAATGTTCAATTTAAATTAGCCTTCATATATCCGGCATACTCATACTCAAAATATAAATAAAAATATGCAAAAAGGCAAAAAAGTACCGCCCCAATTTGATACAATTTCTGCTAAAATAACAATCAATAAAATATTATTCAACACTAGCTGCGCCCTGCGGTGTTACCGTACGTACCACGTTAATACAAGATAAAACGAGGGTTAAGTAGTCTATTTGTTAATCCAGGGTCTAAGCTATCTCCGTACCAAATTTTATCCAAATCGTTTCAGTTGTTTCGGTGTGAAAGGCTAACAAACATACACACATAAAGTCTCTCACGCTTATAATATTAATAGGATGAAAAAATGTTTATAAGTAATTTAGAACAACATTTCAACATAACATTAAATCAAAACTGCAACTGATAAAACTGATAATGTTTTGACAACTAAGATATCGACGCAGGCGCACAATTTATGGCCGCTTTGCCCATTAAGTCCAACACGAGCTGACCAAAAGTAAATCAAGCACAACAACTCTATCTTTGAAACAACAAAGCATTCGCAACGATTATTATCTCCTGGACAAACTTAATGCATTTAAGGCTGGTAGCGACACGGTCTCGAGACGTTTTAACTACATAACAGCTATTATTTACGCCCAATTGAACTTTAATAGTGCTGTAATAAAACCCATTTCCACCTTTCTTGACCGCATTACTCTTAAATCGAAAGACACCCAATTATTTTGCAATCATATCGTACTTTATGCTGTTGGCGACAAAGCTGAAAATTGAAGCTAGTGGATGCAAACTTGGAGTAAGTAAATACTAGAACGGCCGGTCGTGATCGAGGATCGTGATTACGACACGGTTCTGCGTGCCCTTTGTTACATGGGTTCCGTAGCCGTGAAAAATCACTTGAACATATGCAAGCTGCCTGCCAGCGCCCTAGCGACGTTCTAATCCTGGGTACTAATAGCAAAAACAACCAATAAAATCTTATAGGAAGGTAAGTGTGAAAACAAAATATGCATAGAGAAGTTTTTCCAAAAAGATTCCGATTTGAAGCGTGAAAATTGAAAGTTTCCATATTTAAACTTATTCAGGATATTTATTTGATCTGAAAAATAAAGTTCTACTTAATAACTCAATACAAAAATAAAGGAAAAAAATACAACTTAAAAAAATAAGTATTAACAAAAACTTACTACTATACATTTCTTTAAAAAATAAAACTTCGATAAAATGAAAAAATATTAAAAGTTTTTTACTGACCGTATCTATGAACAATAACGTGAACAGGCATTTGGTAAAGCACGCGAGGCTACGTAACTGTGACACCAATTGTACTGCTTCCTTTCTATTTCAAGGTTTTTTGGTTCCGCTGAACTTTGCCTACTTATTATTTTATGCTGGCCATTGTTTGAACTTTGTTTGTGTAGAGTTAATAAGGATTATAGTTAAAAAATCGAAATATGGTACCTTGAGAGTACTTATGTTTTACATTTTTGCCATGAAATGACCTTTACTACAAAATAGCAGACGATACTACAGACATTTTGGAAAACACAAACACGCAAAATAATTACGTTTATCCACCGATGACGCACCTTCAGAACAATTTCCGTCTTCATCGATTAGACCAATCGGCAGCAGATCGTGTTTAGTTTAAAATTCGAACATCGCCGTTGCCTAGTAAGGCGCACAAGGGATCATAAAATATTATGACTCTATTCTATTCGATACGTGATAACTCCTGGATCAAGTGTTCGGTGCATAATAATTGTAGGGCTGGTTCGATAGTCCTAATGTGACTTCGACAACGTTATACTTCCGGGAAGTGGATTGGCGATTCCCACATTCGATTCCTTTTGTCGATCGTCACGAGGTGGGAATAGATTTCGTGTGACGCTTAATCAATCGATTATGTGACGTGGCGCATTCGCTTTCTTGGCGTTCGATTTTGAATTAAAACATCCGTTCGAATAACCTTTAGACGTGGGATTCCCTTGTCTAGGGACAAAGCATTAAAATCATCAGCAAGCTTAACTCATAGCTCTCACTCACAATCAACATGTTTATGTAAATATTTAGTTGCTTAGGTGTTTCTTCAACACAAACGGTGTAATTGATTGTTAGCATATTATTCCCATTACTTATCACATCGGCAAGCAAAATTTTGATGAAGCCATTTCATTACGCAAATTTGGACTTCTCTCTATTTTTCAAGATCTATATAAATAATTGTACATATTAAATTATTATATAATCTACAAATATATAAAATTCATCGAATTGCTACGTTGACATGCCTTAAATATATAATTAGTTTGACCACGTGCGAAGCTTAATAGCTTTAATAAAATACAATGTTGAATGGAGATATCGTAATAAATATTTAGTACGATACATTGCCATGTAATAAATTAATATTTTCTGTTTTAACGGCTGTCGATTCGATGAAGCAACTTTTATGTCAAGTCCTGTAAATATTGTATCATAGTGTGCAAGCATTCATTAAACTTTACTGTCTTAAGTATTTTTTTATCGGCCACATACTTCTAAAACTCGATTGCTTAATTAAAAGTTAATACGTTTTTTTTGTTACAATCGATTATTAAGAATGCCCACAGCAGAATCGATTTATAATGACTACGGCAGCACTATAAATCTATGTAATTGATAGTTCGCGCTTTCAGCACTGGGTGGGGACACAAATCATCGCGAGCGAATCAGATTCTGTTTGGACGAATTGCAAATGGCGCTGAATCAGAGTTTGGAGTGAAGCGTGAGATTGACGTTATGAGTCCAGGGACAGGTGAATCATGTGTGATAGATGGGGTTGGCTCTAAATATTGGCTCTAAATATGTTATACGAGGGGCTAAAAATCAATAAGACAGATTTTTTTAATTTGTAGATTAGAATGGGTAATTAGATTTTTTTTTCAATTTTAAATTAGAAATGGAGGAAATAATTATAGTAGAAAAAAATTTCAATAAAGAGTTGCTAAATCGTCTTTTTGTTTTAAAAGCCATTACTGATGCCATAAAGTTTACTCGAATATAAGGGAAAGATAATGGTAAAAATTACAATGTAGACATTATGATTAATTTACTTGGCTATGAAACACCTGTGACTGCGAGCCAAGCTATCATCAATCTTTACTCAGGAGAACCTTAGAAGAATCATCGCTGAAATGAATGCCAATCCAGTGGAACACTCGCTACGCTTTTAGTGCTTTAGCCCTTTCAAAACTCCATCAGAGCACAACGCATATCACAAAATCTAAATGTGCTCTACCCATGAATAGTTTATCATTCGTTAGCATTGCAATCTGCATGCGTAACGTCCCGCGATGTCCGTATGCAATTAATAATTTCGACACTGGGTGATTAACATTTAAATCAGTGTCAGTTTCGGTCGGATCGGTTGCACGGTCGTGTCGGGAATGTGTCGGATCGTGTGGTGTGAGGCAGCGGGTGATGGATTGATTTATTTGTTTGCTGAAATGTTTGTTATTTATTGTGCAGAGGACAGAACTTTTTAAATTAGGACGCGGCCCAGTTGGTTGGATAAGCCATGCGTAGAAATGTTGAACACTGCGTCAATTTCTAATATATATATTTTTTTTCGAATAAACCTCATAAATAATAATCTATCGATAATATTCCTGCTTAGTGAGCCATTTGCGATATTTTTTTTTATATAAAACCAGACTTCATTCTATATTTATCGACACGAATAAGAAACTCAAGCTTGTTTAGCTACATACACTTATTTTCAAGAGTCAAGAAGAACAAGTGTCACGTTAGTTACATTACCTTGAGTGGCGCCTTACGTCGACTTGCAGCTCCTTACAAAGTAGGATCCAATCTATCAACAAACAATTAGCTACGATACTAGGTTGATAGATAAATAGCGACTGACAGAGCTGGGGCGCCTGCTTGATACAGATAACAAGACAAATTGCTCCAACTGGACTTTGCATAACCTATTAATGTACTAGAAACTGGATAATAAAGATTCTAATTGCAATCACATTTAACACCCTATTTGATAATATATTCGTACCTACAACAGTTTGGAAATATGAAAACTTTAGTCACGTTATTTGCTTAATATATAGGTTAAATGGTTATTTGCATACCTACATTCAACCAATGCTATGGAAATAGGTACACATATCTTTTAAAAACATATAGTTCATAAATATGTTTATTTGTTACAAGCTTGAATATTATAAGATTTAGGATTGAGTTACTGTTTCTTTTAGTACGTTTAATTTGACAACTGCCAGTCTCTATTCAGCAAGAGTAAGCCAATCCAGAACTGTAATTTTCCGAGCTTAGCACGCACTACAGAAAAATAATATACAATACGCACGCTGCAGACATTCACCACTCAAAATAAATAGCCAGCGCCTACACACAACAGAAACAAACAATAAAAATCGCAGCAGCAATTATTTCGAAATTCCCCAGCGGCACACCCACATAATCTGTTGAACACGCGCGAGCCTTTTTTCATCAAACCATCGACCGCATTGATATGCGAAATGACGCCGCGATTCGCACACAGCATACATACGATTAAAAAATCGCCGCGGTAGGTGACCGCTGCGTATCCAGCTTTAATTGTATAGATCCACAGTCACCCACCGACTCCTAATTGTCTAATTTGAAGCGAAAACAACAACGGATCGCTAGGGACCTAGAAGGACTTTCTTTTGGTCCGATAATAAACAATGATCTTTGAATAGCAAGTAGTGTCTATGTAGGCTGCTTGTGAAATACGATAAATGAGTTAGTGAACTTAGCAAGCGTGACGTTTAAAGGGAAAATGAAAATATCTGCACGTGCGATGCGTAACGTAAAGCGAACAGTGATCAATCGTCGTCTAAATTCTTCATAAAATGTCCTTTTTGATCAATTATGTGTTCAATTCAATTTTCTTGTATAGGCTCTGTGAACGATACAAATAGTGATGAATTTATATAGACATAGGTCAAGCAATACTTGACATCAGTGAAGATAAGTGTTTGCTTTGGTTAAATAATGTCAGTATATTGTTCTCACTAATTTACTATTAGAGTACTATATGCTATATTAAGTATGTCCTTTTATTTAAACTTTCTTAAATGTATTTATTCTTTATTTTTCCATCAGTATTTAATAAGATCCTGCTTATTCTTAATTTTATGATATATATTTTTTTCGTTATGATTATAAAAATTTATATCTCGTATATATTTTTTAAATCATTATTTACAAATAGGTACTTTTATAACACACACCACATAATCTTACTTACTGCTATAAAAATCACATTGACATTTATAGAACATGTAAGCGATATACTACCCACTTCACTACACTATAGTTTACTTGCTGATGTATTACGTTATAGAATTACTTGAACGATAGTACACTAGAACCTATATAATCATAACACCAGTGCAATTTTAAACCACGAGGCATCGTAGCCCGAAACTAGAAAGGGCAAAAAGCAATCAAGCCTAGCCATTGTCTACTGGCCTTGGAGCTAAGGTGCAACATTATTATTCCTCAACAGGCCATCATATCAAACCTGAAGGAATGTAGGCAAGGTCTGTGGGTGGCCTATGCTAAACTGCAGATACTTTAGTTTCATATCGACGAAGATTGCATACGTAAGAACACCTAACCTTCGTAAACAAGGAGGTCTAAACCTAACAGTCAGAGCAAGACTGGTCTTCTTTTTAGAAGCAGTAAAACTTATCGAGTAGCACGGAGGTCTTGTCGATTGACAGCATGAAACTGAATAGGTTTTCAAACGACTGGTTGTCTATTTAAATTCATGGTGTGTCTGCTTAAAAGTAGCAAAGTTGTAATCTTAAATAAATAAGGTTTTTAATGATAAGCTTTGAATTGCAGGCTATAACTCCGAGGCTAAATATCCGATTGCGAATGGAAGTGGGGGTGGGAATTTTAGAAAAAGTAGTAAAAAGTTATTTGTGACAACTTCAGAATTCCGTGAATTAAGTTTACTTAAAATTGTATCAAACTGTTTTCCAATGGTAATAAAAACACCGCACCTGCTAAAGTATTCGTCTAAAATATATTAATTTATAATTTCGTAGTTTAACTTAATTAGCTATACAAGATAATAACATATTATACGTAAGCCAGTGTCCTAGTTAATTGGTATACAAGTCATTTGAGTAGAAGATAACAATTTTATTATACTTTCTGATTCAGCCGCAGATAAACGTTACAAGTTTGCAATATACAAATCGAAATATTAAAACATAGGAATATAACTATTCGATTTGATGAAAAAAATGGTAAAAAAGCTCAAAATAAAAACATGAATAATTAAAATACATCGTTGCGTGACGCACTATGTCAGCTTACAAAAATAAACAAAGATCATGATTACCACAATAGCAGTTCAAAAAATATCTCCAAAAACTAGCAAACAAAACAAAACAGAAACATGTTCTCGCAGCACTAAAATAAAGACAAAAGACGACGCCAATAAATTGCCGCTGAAAAGTAACCAAAGCATTATACAGTTGCATAACAGTACATAAAAAGACGTAAAAGGAGCAAAACTGTGCACGAAACTGTGCGCTTTAAATACGGACGACGTTCAGCTCGGGCAAGGCAAAGACATTTATGTTCACTAAACAAGTAGTAAAAGTCACTACTTGAGCGTTTTTATGGCACTCATAAATGTCAGATTGCGCGCCCGGGGTTTAGCAGTCCCGCGCAAGCTCGGGCTGAATAAAGCCATCCGCTTCTCTCGCACCGATCTTTAATTGATTTGATTCATTTCTCAATTTGTGTACCATTTTATGTTTCCAACGGAATAATAAAGTGATTTCTTTGCCATTTCAGGTAACCATTTCTGGTGTTCAACAGTCCATAAACAATAAGGCGTCGTTAAATGGTAAGTTGACAGTCCGAATGTTTAGCTGTTGTTTAATGGCTCCGTGGAGCAAATGCTGTTGATATTTGACTGAAAAGTCGGTGTTGCCTGACAAACTGGCTCCTCATCCGCTTCTAATGGTAATGCATATTATTTAATTTGAAACAGATGAAATATGTTGCATCAAGGATATAAAGACATTTTTTTTTCTCCTTTCTGCTATATTATTAAATGTTTTATTACATACACATGAAATAAAGTTTTGCTCAAAGTCCGACATTTATAAAACTTTTCAAGTATAACCAATAAGTAAACAAAAATAACAACATAATAAGATTACAATAGTAGATCTCAAAAAATTTTCACCTGAAGTCATAATCTTCATATGACAATTTCATATTAAGTGCTTCGATTATATAAAAGTACTGAATAGTTAAACTAACATAGCATTGCATTTTCTTTCCTCGCTTATCAACTTTTTCCCATTTTTGCTTGGTAATATAAAAAATACTAAAACGAAACCATCGGCACTTATTCAATAAAATAAATAACCAACTTCATCAAAAATTTACACCCAGGCAAGACTGTCCGTAGAAATAAAGCTTCCTTGACAACAACTACCCACAAATGGCCATTCTAGACAGACGTGAGAATACCTCGCTCTACAACGAACGTCGTATGCAAATCATCGTGTCATTAAACACCTTGTACACTTATACACTTGAAGTTTCGTGTTAGATGTTAGACGTAAGCTAACGGCGGAAGCACTTGATTGGCGTCTGGTCAATTATTACAGACTCCTTGTTTTGTTTCGCTGAATTGGCAATGGGAACTGCTTTCTTAGACATATTCAAATGTGTATTGGAGACATTCATTTCCCTGTTCAACAACTTTGCTTTGCAGAGATTGCTTTAAGGTATTTACAATTTTTTCTACTGTGTGTAATTTAAGGAAATCTCTAATTGAACATTAACAAGGGTTTTTATATAGTGAAAAACAGAAATGATTTTTTGCTGCAATGGAAAATTAAAATATTGTTTAATATGCTTTAATATTGTATATTCTCACTAATAATAAACCTTTTTTAATTAATGATTTTGCTAAATAAATTAAAGATTTGAAGGGTCGTACATCGTTGCTTTAAGCGTTTATATCTTATATACGCAGGATTAATCGTGATAAAACGGAAACTGTTGATGATAGGTATTATGATTCTAAATAAAATTACAATAAGTGTCCCTTTAATCTACGTTTGTACGATCTTTAATAACCAAATACAAACTCACACATATTTTGTATTTTCAAGAATTTTCAGTCCAATTTGTGGTCGCTTAGGCATTGTTTTATAAGACTAAGTAATGATAACTCGGGTAAAATGAATAGTTTTTTTTTCATTTGTCAATTTGTATGTTTGTCTAGAGGTTAAAGCATAAATACTGGTCATAAAAGGTGACACATGATAAATTTTTTGCAAGGAAAAAAATATACATGAATTTTTCTCTATACACAATATCTCTGTACACAAAAGTTTTAGCAACAAAACCTTGTCTTCATCGGTAAAGTTCCCAAGTATGTTTGTCACTTGAGACCATTTAAGTCTCATTACGTGCAGTAATTTTCTCCGCATGCGTTTATTTATTTCTTTATTCTTGAAATTACTTCTCAGCTAAACAGCGGTAAATGGTCAGCTTTAGTATTCTGGTATGAAAATGTTGAAGGGATCCGTCTGAGAAGGAATTTGCATAGTGCATGTTTGTATCTAGTAGGGCTAACGCTTTATGCAAATTCTCCTTGCTGTAAGTAAATTGATTGAAGAGTGATTAAAGTGAAAAATTAAACGCTTAGGCCGTGATAATAGATGTAAATTTGTGTAGATATGCTTGTTAGTTACTTGTAATATCAATGTTTCCAAATCCATAATATAGCGCATAATTTATGAGTTTATGAAAGATTTAAGTGGTTAAAAGTAAATTTTAAAGACCCGAGTACAAGAATTTCTGACCCACGTAACGTCTTAACAGGTAAAATCGCAGTATGAAGCTAGTATAGTCTATGGCCATCTGCACGTGAAGATCTATTGACGCTATTCACATAAAAATACGATAGGCCGTTTAGGCTCTAGGGCGTGCTATAGAAATATACATACATACACTCGAAAAACATAAACCTCTTTCTTTTGCAGTCGGGTAATAATTAAAATGATAAAACTTGTACCCATACACAATTACACATTGAATTTTTCCAGTCTAAACAGTGGACTTTCTCCATAAAATATGAAAGCTCACTATTACTAACATTTAAATTTGAACCGGATGGGTTAAGATGTTGTCAAGACACTAAAAATACATTTTTTTTGGTAAGCCACTATAAAAATTATTGATATTTGTAATGATTGCAGTTAGCAAGCTAGTTGCAACCCTACGCCCAAGGTCCACCACCTGCAGGCTAGCTCGGACATGTGTATAGTGGGGCCACGACTTTTATTGACAGAATCGCGTTTATTACTTACTAGGACGTGGACTTACCTTCTTCGGGTTAGGAAGTGTCAGTTTCACCTTGCATTGGTTTTTAGTTCAAGTATTAACAGCATGAAAAACTTTATTTGCTAGTACACATTTTTTTTTTTAGATAAATATTTAACAGATTCATATTTTTAATTATTATTTATGTAATAAAATAAAATTGTGCCACAATATGTAATTGTATTTTTTTATTGACTTCAGAATACGGTTTAACATACGTTTCTATTAGTGTGAAACTACTAACTAACTACTCCATTGTAAACTATTAATTATAGCAGAGCAAACTACTAATTACGTATATTAATAGCTGTAACTGTACTAAATGACAGCAATTAAAATCAAACGCAAAAACTGAATCCGTTGTCGCTTGTAACTTGAGTCTAACTACAAACTTCGTTTATGGCCATTGAATTACGAATACTAAATAGAAAATGAAGCATGGCAATAAGATTCTACTTAGCGGCCTCCCTTTAGGAATCTGATTGGTATTAGTATTGAATCGAATTTGTTTTACGCAGATATCTCAATGTGAATGCTGTTTTGTAGGCGTAATAAAACTGTTTACATTTCCTACTTTAACAACATAGTTATGACAAAATCAATTCCGCTTTTTACAACCGAAATTAAGATAAAAATTGAACGTAACTTTTTATACCTCAATATCCATTGTGCTGACTTCTACCCTTAGCTTTTACTATCACTCATACTCCTGCATAAAATCTTTACGTCTTATAAAAGTTTATTACCATTAACTAGAAGGTACAAGCCTTTTGTCTACTCTCTGAATATCAAAGTTCAGCTTTTGTCAGGGGACATAACTTGCCTAATTTCGGCCTCGGTCGTGACAAGGTTGATGACATTTTATTCCGAACCTACTTCATTTTACCCTTACTATATGAGTGTAGTTGTGAGTATTATTATTTATCTTAAAATGTTTGGTACTCGTACATTTTGTAAGGCGTGCGAGTATTTTGAGATCATAAAATGTGAACGATGTTTAGCGAGTTCGTAAAAAGCTATTTTTTTTCAAATAGAGTTATTTGAAAGTAGCTAATCACTCTAGCATAAAGGTGCGTACACGTCGAAAGCTCCAATCGTAATGGCGCGAGAGGGCATGTCTGCGATCGCAGCGCCTCGATAGCATTGTGTAGTGCGCCGGAGTCGATCCTGACGCCGATTGTGAACGCCTGTCGCTTACATGTCGCCTCCCGCTCCTATCTCAGACTGCATCGCACGCAAATTATAATCGATACCATTATTGTAATATCGAGTGTAACACTCGCACTATTGTTCCTTTTCTCTGACGATAGATACGCCGTTTCATTGTTTTCTACGCAAAAAATGCTAGCTACATTATACCATGTTAGCTTTCAACGCATCATTATGACAGATTTAGTAATTGTCACCTTTTTTGAGTCTGTAATTAAAAGTTATTACGGTGAGATAATTCTGAGAAGTAAGAAGTTGTTTTGCGGTCGGAGTAGAGCTGATGTTGTCCAATTTAAGTGACGACCGCGTCAACACGTACTCGGCAGGTGACAGTCGCTGTAAAAAGTTAATTTGGTTTGTTTGTATGTACGGAGCTTTTTGTGGGTCGAATATTGGAACACGTCGAGTTAAACGAAACGTTTATACTTTATAATAGCGGACGACGATTTCAATAGTGACACGTCAGATCTCATACTCATTACAGCATTTCAATATTGTAATTGGATAATTCGTCCGATTCTTATCATTTCAATTAGTGTCGCGCGCATTCAGCTTTATTTTGACAAATTGGTCTTAAAAATTCAGTGGCTTATTATCTAGATGTCTGATAAAATTATCGTTGGCCAATTTTAATACGAAATCGAGGTGGTTATCGTGTATTGGTGCGCGAAATATCTTTATGAGCAAGTAACCATTAAAAGTATTAAACTGATAACATCTTTTTTTATCGTGAACAGGGTCGGGCGTATTCGAAATGCCACCGTGATAATAAATCACATCAGTTGGAGATTTATCATTTTATTTTATTATAAACAGGGTATTGCTTCATGTCTTATTCGTGGAGGAATGCCTGATAAGAGATGCATCTCAATCGACGCCTTGTGGGCTTGTTGTTTCAAACATCTTTTTGAATTATTAATGGCGATTGGGCTTGTTCCAACTGTATTTTTATCCTCATACTCAGTATGGAATTAAATACGAATGTTGATTATCAGTCTGTATACCTTCCAATCAACTAACAATGGAAAAAATATTAAAATATCAAGATATAATAGAGAATAATACTGATGATTACGGTATCAAAATATGTCTTTTCATATTCAGTGAGACTATTGCACTGGGTCAAAGAAAAGTTCCTGTTTAATGTTACAAGTGCCTTAATATAAAGTATTTCTTGATAATTGCTAGTAGCACATATTCCTATTCTTTGACTTACAAAGTAGTGCTTTTTTGGTTAAGGTTTCTAATATTGCTAAACCTGTTATGAGTTCACGTAAAAAAACCACGTACATATATATATACTAATGCAATTCATCCTTCTTCTTGTGTTTAGTTAGCAAACTCTCGAAACTCAGGTCACAGTTTATCTTAAAGTTACTGAATACCTGAAGTGCTAGGTGAAAGTCCTATGCAAAACTTAATAGGCACGGCATAACAGCTGTTATTACGTAAGCCATAGTAACTGCTTTGCTATAATCTGACACAATTTAAGGTCAGGGTCCCCATAAATGTTCAGTTCGATGTAGATGCACCGCGCCGCAAAGTGGTCATTCGTATCAAATAAATTACTGTGTAATGGTGCGTTAATTTGCATACTCTAGCAGACTGTCTATGTTATCCATTTGGTATCAAACCTTATCTTTAAGACTGTAAAAGCTATTTTCACAATACTGTTCGTTTTCATTCAAAAGCTCTGGCGACGGTGCTGCTCACGTAATAATGCGGAGTTACCCGGAACTACGAGCTTTTACGAAGTTCAGCCACCATCTCAGAGATGGCGCTAAAATCGCAGGGTGCGAAAGCTCGTTTTGGGGTGTTAGAAATGGTTCGTTCGGGGGTTGAAATGGTTCGTATTTTCTCCGCAAGGGTAGTATGCTAAGGGATGAAGTGATTTGTCCCGCTTAGTTTAGATGGCGCTGCGCAAAGTTTGACATAGGTGGAGCTTTCAGAGCTTTTGAATGTTCTTAAAAGGGACTGGAAATACTGCCTAATACTTTTGTGAAAATTATTCAAAAACGTGTCTCTTACGCAATTTCTCTTAAGCATTTTTATACTCTATAGTTGAACGGATTTTGATGCAAAATCCCATATATTTTGCATCAAAATCTTAAAGTTTACGACAAAATATTTTTCTAGTATATTTTCTTATAATATAGTCATTATAAAAGTAGTGATTATTCAAAACTTTACTTCAAACGTTCTTTGAGGGTAAGTAATACTTTAAGTAAACATTGAAACTTGTTAGTGTTTGGCTGCTTCTTTCTTTATGATATCTAATCAAAATCAATATGATTTTAGAACCGAAACTGACACAAAAATTTCAATCGTGTTTCAGATACACCTGTTAAAGTACAATTACATTGTCACGTTTCTAAGCAAATTATTGGCAAAGGATCCGTTTACTAACACTCGCATTATTCCAATCGCAAACAAAGAAAGTGAAAGTGAGGCATGCAAATCTTATTAAATTTTGTCGCAAACTAAAACATGCTTGTCAATTTCATATTAACGTGGATCTTTTCTCCTCATATCGCCATCCCAAAATTATTTTAGTGAAATCATAATAACTGAAGAATTACAATTTACTTAATTCGCAAATAATACAGAAATGTTTGTTTGTTTATAATTGACAAAAGCATTACTTTTAAAAATTTAGCGCAGTTTCTTATTTGCGACAGATCATAAACATACCTGACTTCTGCAAAAGTGTTGTCCTTTACAATTGCATAAGAGCATACTAACAATAGTGTTGTAAATCTCACCGTACTCTTTTACAACGGCATTGACGTCATTCCTTGTTGAATTACATCAGAACATTTAGCTTCCGAATGCTTTAGAATGTATTTTGTAAGTACATTTTACTGCAAAACAGTTGATAAAAGGTAAAGGCCCAGTGAAATATAAATCTGATCACAATGTTTAAAAAGCTATTTTGACCATATTAATAGAAATTTCAAAACTTACTATGTACAGAGCTGAAGAAGAAACGCTTCGCTCGCTAATCCAATTAATGCTTACATATGAGATGTAGGCCATAATGTTTTTGTTCTCTGTATTAACACAAAATGTTAATCATTAAAATAGGACTCATTATAAACGTTAAGAGTCTTCTTTTATTGTGCGAGCAGCCAAACTGAGGAACTTACTGCTATCTTCTATAGTAACGGTCTGTTACCAAAACTATTACATAACTACAGTTTTATTACAATTTTCTAAAAAAAATAACATGTCAACCCATAGCGTCCCGCTGTTGGGCAAGGGTCTCCCCACGATGGCGATGCAGGCCTTAGTCCACCACGCTGTCCAAATTGCAGGTCGAGGCTTCACTTATCTTTGAAAGTTATTAACCTTCTCCTTCTCCTATTTAGCAGGTTTCCTCGCTCCTTTTTCCTTTACCGTTCAAGCAAGTGGGCAATTAATGAGTGAAAATCACAGAGGAGCATGCTTGAACCTGGATTTGAATCCGCGCTCTTTCGCTTATGAGGCAACTGGTTTACCAACTAGGCTACCACTAACTTACTAGTTTAGTTTAGTTGGTTACTTAATTCTTTTCAATTTATTTTACCTTATGTCAAACTTACCATTAGGTACTACGAACTAGCTGTATAAAAAAATTTAGTTCCATACAAAGTCTTTGTCGACTGAACAAAACCGAAGTCGATACAAACGACAATTAAAATAACTTGCAATATAAAATAACTTTGGATTGTCCTTATAAAGTATTTTAGGCATATGATAGTACTCTTATGAAAAAGCCTTAGGTAGTCTACCTAAAACGCTAAACTAAAGCGCGCTTAAGAATGACATTACGTTTATATAAATATATATATAGGTACAATTCTTTCAAACCAACATACACATTGTTAAACTATAATTCAGGAACAAAGGCTTAACAACCCGCAATCAATATGTTTAATAAGACATGTAACCTTCTCCTGTTACTAACAAATGAGTATTATAATTAATACCAAGACACGGGTACAGTCGCACACAAAAGCGAGTGTAACACGTAATTGCGTGCCCACGATTCGTGCAAGTCCGTCCGTGTAGATAGTGCGGCTGCGTGCTTTCTTATCTATGCGAGGGCTCGGCCGGTGCGATCATACTGCCGGCTCTGGCTAGCCAGGAATAGCTGGAAACTGCTTTAGATATCCTATAAGAAGTTAATAAAAACGTTATTAACGTAAATCGTTAACTAAAAAAAAACAATGTAAACACGAACAAAAGCATCTCATTTTTCCATCCAGACATACATAATCAATAAAGTATTATAGATAGGTTTTGGATAGAATAGGTAAGTAAATAAATTTGACATTTGGTGTTTGGTATCTTTATTTATATGCTCTACATTGAATGAGTATTACACTAACGTCGCATTTTATCCTAGAGAAAAGTGTACATTCGCAGACACATCACCTCGCCGCCTAACTAAAACAGTAAAAAGCAAATATTAAATTCATAGCACATCACAAAAAATTCCAAAATGACTATTCCTGCCATAAATTCACATCGACGAAAGCGAAGATTAGGTAGCAAGTGAAGCCAAAACTCGATATTGGGTGAATAATCGTTGCCACTACCGGCGCGGTGGCCGGCCGGATGCGCTAGATTTATACCCGGGTGTACCCGACTGTACCTAGAGGTACACGACTACAAGCCTGTCATGGGTATGGGATGCTGCTGAGGATTTAACATTCTCAGACCAGAAATCTGATAGTTTCTTCGTCATATAGGAACTACATTCTGTTTTGATAAAAATTGGAAAATCATCATCATCATCTACAAAAATTGCTTCATCTACTTGGGGCTTGACAGAAAAGCTTTGTTTTTCTTCCTAAACTAGTTAAAACTCATATGCTGTTATTAATTACATACATACTTACATTACGAAACAACAGCAATAATTCTGTTCAAAAACAACACGCAAATATACAAATCTTTAATGTCCTAATTAAGACACTTATGATATAAAGTCAGTCTGACCAAAACATGGGACCCAAAATATGTCAGCTTACATCAGCTCAATGCACAATGACCACACCATCACCACATCGCTTCCGTACTGTCCTCGATCTCTTCATAAAGTACCAGAGTTGCCTTGAGGGACGCAATTTATGGTGTGGAAACGTCATAGGGCCCGGTGTTTGGGTGTATATCATACATGTTTGCACGCTGCATGGTACGTCTTTCTTGGTGCATGCTTCGGTGGATTGTGACCCTTGTGTTTTATTGGGGTATATGAATAGATATTGGCGGTTGCAAGTTTAATATTTTGTCTTTTAAGTAAAATTATGTTCTACTTTGGCTCTTTCTTTAATGTTTTTTTGGAAGTTTAGTTACGTTTTGTCCATGTTTCCACGTCGTACAATAGTAATATTATTTTAAAAATAAATTTCTGAGCTGTTTTGTCTACTGTAAATAAAGCTAAATTACTATTTGATGTCCACATTTACCTACATTACTTAAGTAAGTAAGTATCCACATTCTATTTGATTATGATATGAATAGATATTACATCAATTTAAATGGGTAAATAAATTGTATTTTTGTAATATTACAAAATATATAGACTAATAAAATAAAAAAAAAAACTTGCTAGTTGATCATTCAGATCTAGGCACAAATAATCCAACCCCACTACGAGAGGGATACGTATCCAGTTAGTACTATAGGAGCATAACCTAGTTATGAACATAAACTTACTAAAATGGCCAGCGCTGGCTGCTGTATAGCAACTAGCAATTTACTGAGTTGGGGCCCGGTTGTGACAAACACTAAACAAAAAAACACTAAACATAAACACTAGTTTTAATAGTTACTTATTTATGCTCTTATGTATTTTCGTTGTGTTTGTTACAAATAAATCATTCATTCATTCAAAATTATAGTAAATAGTAACGATCTCATTTACGTCAACTATATTTACTATACTACAGCTAAGGTGAAATAAGAAATTACTTTCAGTGTATTAAAACGATTCAGCATTACTCAAACTAGCTCAAAATCCGAGGAAATTTCGCTCCGTCCGCCACATCCAATTCTGCCGAGAGTCGAACCGAATTATGACGTAATTGCTAAAAGCTTTCCAGCGAATAAGAATAAGCCCTAAATCAATGTCTGTTCTCATTAGGCCGGGCTACGCTGTCTCGGGGGTAAACAACGTACCCTTCGACTGCCGTCGGTCTAGACGTGACCTTACTCAAGTGACACTAGGCACCGAAGCTTTGCATGCGTTTTGGGAAAATGCTAGTAAATATTTAAGAAAAAACTATGAAAGCTTCTTTTTTGTATATGTGAAGGCTTTACGAGCATGGTATTCACTTGAAGTATTATAACAATTCACTGTCCGAATGTTTGTTATTGCACTTTAGGTTAATTTTATTTTCATTAACATTTGTTCCTGCATCCCTCCCACAACTCAAATGGGTGTCTTCTATGTGTCTCAACTTCGAAAGGAGCCTCTGTCGTACAAGTTTTCGCTTGATGTTAATACGTAAATTGCAGACATGCGATTGTGAACCGACCATGGAACCCGTGTCTCCTCCTTGGAAGTTGCTTGTTCACCCACCACAACCTTGTTTTGATGTACAACTTTAGTTGAGATAAAAAATAGCATCTATTTTTATTTCACTACTATTGTATTGCTAGAATGACAAGTTCACAGTCCAATAGTCACATACAAAAACGTAACAATAGTATAACATCAGATACATAGAACGTAGGTACATCTATGCTCACCCATTTTTCCAGCAGTCCAGAGCCAATCACAAACAGCTAATTCTCTACCATTGTTATAAATCACCAAACCATTTTTGTTTTCAACGCACCGATAACTCTTTTGTCATTGTGCTGTGGTAGTAAGGGGACGATGGAGTTATTTATATTGTCGTATTTTCCTTTTGGAAAGAAAATTTCCTTTCTGTGCGCTTCATGGGTCAGTGGATAGGTACAGCGCACCAGGGTGCTTGGTCTGATCTGTGGTGATTGACCGTAAGTGGGTTTCTTTACTGGGAGCTTTTACAAAAATTCTAGATCTTTTAATACATCGTTTAAAACAAAGCAATTTCGTGAAAGTAAAACTTTACGCCCGAAAAACAAGTTAATAAAAATCAGCTGAGCTGTTCATTACACTTTTCGACGGGATATTCATTTCTTTATTATAAGTTGCTCTTTTAGTACAAGTACATAATGATTATAAAATTGATTACTAAGCTTGCATTAAATAAACAATGCACATACATGTAGGTATGTACCTATAATATTATATAAAATATTACCTTGGTATTTATGCTTACCTATACCATTCGTAATAGGTCTATATATATCTTGTAAAGCGTGTTTTGTTCACTGTCTTATAAATAAATTTTGTTCATATTGTAGGAATGTAAAATGCCTTATCTTTATATGTATAAATAAACGTATTATAATATTTTTGCGAATATGTCTATATAATACGAGCTCTTTTAAACACAAACTTTTACAAACTTTATTTATACAGAATAGCTTCTATCATTAATTAATACCTACTGTAAGCATCTCCCTTCCAAAGCTAGGCCCAAGCACACTTAGCGGTACTTACTAGCTGAAAGTGGCAAATTTGTAAATCCGTCCTTTTACCGCAAACCCGTCGTCTCCCCACAGTTCCGCGGAAGCCCGCTCCCCAAGAAATAATTGTTTATTTTCGACAGCCGCACTTGCGTCCGGCACTAACGACCATGTAGCCAGGTCACCCTCTCGGTTAGCGATTCAATTATTTAGATTCATGGGTTTGTGTAACATGAGGACTTGTAGATATCATCGTGCAAGTACACTTATACTTGTGAAGAAATTATAGCTTGCTCAGAACAAGGCGACTTTCTTGAAATCATTGGGGTTTGTGTCGAATGGGCTCACATGACTAACGATATACCTAACAAGTACTGTGTGAATTTTCTAGATTGTTTTTAATGTGTATTTACACCCCTATATAATCTTATTTTAACACCATCCAAATTACAATTTTTCTTAGCCTTGTATTGCTTGACAGTAAGTCGGTAGGTATGGTAATACTTTAGGGTAAATTATTATCATACCCAATTGAATATAGCTCCATACTATAAGAGTATGTCGTAACTTAAGGGACATTAATTTTTTTTTACTAATTCTATCGTTGGACTTCTTTTCTAGATTTTGTTTCAAAATCACCCAAAGAATTTAAAACACCAACATGAATTCCAAAATTCAAAGTTCACGTCTCCCCTTTCCTTGTCTTGACATCGGTACGCTCATACAGTGCAATCGACCTTACCCTAGAACAGAACATAGAGGCATAAATAACACATAGCTGAAAGCTTGCCGAGAACAACAATGGCAAATGTCGGGGCTGACTCGCGAGCATTGTACCGTGGCGCGGGAGGCGTTACGAATCAATGGAGGGAATTATCGGCACTGGACTGCTGTGGAGATGGCTGCTGCGGGAATTCCATACATTGCTGTCGCTGATAAGAAAAAAAAAGGATTTGAGAACATACGCACAGGAGCTTTGTGCATAACATAACGCACAGGAGCTTTGTGACTTTCTACGGACTCGCATGAATCGCTTCGAGTCTACGTCATAGCGTCTACTGCCAGTTTGACAACTCTTTCCTAGCTCCTGTGTCGCAATATTAGTAATTTGGCTCTTTCGAAATCGATCATCTTAAGAGAACACGCAAAATTATCCGGGATAAAAAGAAACCTATGTGTTAATCCAGGGTATGAACATCTTTGTGCCAAATTTCACTCAAATCCGTTAAGGCGTTTGAGCGAACACTAAAAGTGATTAATAAATACTGTACATTTAGGAAATAAATTATTAAATGATTTTAGTACCATTTAAATTCTTAGATTACTTATGGAGAAACGAAACTTATGGTGCCTATAATATGAGACGTTATAGCTGAAAGCAACAGCCACCTCGTCTCTCACAGTATTACCCTAAACACTTGTCTACAAAAGAGTATACATAAACAGTTTCTACTCGTATTTACAAATTTAATTAATCATCTAATAAAATTAGTTGCAATCAAAATTAATTATCGAGCTTCTACAACAACCCAAGCCCAAAAGCGCTTACAAGCAAAATTTATATCAGTTTAATAGCATCTCTACCGTCAATCCTGTGCCAGATTAGTTCGTCCCACGCTGCGTATCGAGAAGAGGTAAATGAAATGCTATCCGGAGGGGAAAAGTTAAATTACTGAATTTGAGGGTCAAAGATATAAGTCTTCCGTGGACATGAGCGATACGCCTATTGAAATCGGGCTTGATTTAAAACGTTTGTTTTGGACCTGAGTGTTGTGCGTAGGCAGACTTTGATGGCTTTATTTAATTACTTGTCTTAGACCCACAGATCATGAGAGCAGAAAAAATAAGACTGTATACTTCTCACTACTTTGTTTTTCAATTGTTCGTGTATTTTTCATAGCAACTACACTAACTAACTTCAGAATAAATACTGATGATCAGTTTTTATGATATAGATTTTTGTTAGATTGTTAGGCGGTGAGTTGTGATCTTGATACTGTAAAATATATCAGTAAGAATGACTTCATATCATTGCAGATTGTACTAAATTGTTATAACAAAATTCAGAATCATTTTAATACTTTGAGAACTGAACTCAGTTAAAAATATTGGAGTTGAAGTTTTAATAAATGACTAACATTCGTTAAAAGTTTTCGGAACACTTTCAACGAATTCGATTAAAATGGTTCGGATTTTTAAAACGCTACGCTCGCTTTGATTGACTTTGCCGAATTTCCCCTTGTTTTGAAATAATTGTGTACAAACGTTTTCGAAAACTGTGACTTATTCAGTTGATATACGGTTTGTTTTTGCTAATTTTAGCTAGATTTTTTCGTTTTTCCGCATATAAGTGGTCGATTTTGTATTTATGGGAAAGGAGCTTAGTAGTAACCCCTAGGGGCTTCCCGCTCTATTTCTAAATTGTCTCGTATTGTTCGCTTGAAGGGCGGAGTTCAAATTATTCTTATCCTGTCCCAATTTATCTAAGTATACAAGTATTTAAATGAATGAAGTTATTTAGTAATTGAAAGCAATAAAATAAATGACGAAAACATTTGAAACAACTCCCTAGGCAAGTTTGATAAATGAGTCGTATTATTTTAAAACTCGAATTTAGGAAGGGTCGAATGGTAATAACCTCAAAGGTAATCGCTCCAGAAACCCTCAATTGCCGCCAAATTTAAAATTCGAACGTCATAATCTTATTTTATTCCTTAAAAATATAACCTTTTTATTTGCTACCTTCAAACTTTTGGTAAACGAAATTCAACTTTACCGTTTCACGATAAAGTTTTTAATCCATTGCAGAGCTGGTTGAGAAATTTCAACATCTGCCGTTAGTCGGAAAGGCGGCTCGCGCGCATTGGAAATTTTGAAAAAAAGTCCCGACGCCAGAACAGATGCGACATGTCGGATTCCAACAAGCAGCTGTTTATTAAATACCCTCATAGATTAAACTGGACAATTCCTTTGTTTTTGTCGCTCGCGGACAATATTGTCCCTTAAACGCTTTCACCCTATTTGAGATATGCGGGCAAGATAGCTTAATAATTCGTATCGTCTTTTGTCATTGCTCATTACTGATGTATGATATGAACATCATTTTGAATTGGTACACTTGTTGCGGTCTTGTGACATTTTCGAGAAAAAATTGTATTTAGAATTCAATAGGTATTGTTCGTATATTCCGACGCTTTGATAAAAAAAAACTATATCTCAACCATGATCAAAATTGGTTTCGTAACAGTAAACGAAAAAAAATCATACAAGGGATCGTAAACCTAACGATTTAACCCAGTCGTAAAAACGAAAAAATCGGTTAATAGACGATGGTAAATATAAATTGATAAACAATGGTATTTCATCGTTAAATTATTACAAAAAATACTTGTAACGAACTGTAACAAACTTCGGGTGAAAATCCCGTATCAAAAGCGAAATTTCATGGTCAATTTTCATATGATTCGTAGAAGTTGGCACTGGTTTAATTTAAACCAGGCTTTTACTGTCGGTTGACACGCAAGCGTTGCGTGGTTCAAATTAGACAAGAGTTTTGAAACTATTTTCCACCGTTTTAGGAATTTTGAAGCTGTATCAAATTCGGATTGTTGAAATTCATGTATTTGGAAACGTGTCTATCAAATGCAAAGTTTACGAGATATAGTAAAGCCACGCTAAGAAAATAGTTTGAATATTACGATTGATAAACATGCCACCATAGCGTTGCGTTATGTAAAACGGAGGCCAACAAATAAGAGTAAATTAATGTTCATTTATGTTTATTGGAAATTATCTTTCTGACACTAATAAATGACTGACAACTAATGGTATGCCAATTTATGTGTTATTTTAACTACCATTTGCTTGTTCGTGTAGATAATTAAATACTATTAGTTATATTATTGCGTTTATATTTTTTTGTTCATTGTACTCTTTGCATAAATGCTTTAACTTTTTATACATACATTACGAATCCGACTATATAACTTTTAAAACTTACTTCTTTCACTCTTGTACTTTTTAAAACAAAGTTTTGTTAAAATAAACCAGTAAGTAACTATCATTTTATAAATTCATTTTTTTATTATACAAGCGAATTCTTTAATTCTGTTAACGAAACAATTGTTTAAGCCGATTAGTGTCGTTTAAATGCTACCAAAGGAAATATTAAGATTTATAAATTTATTAAGGAAAGAATGCAAGTGTATATTACCCAAAAGATGCTAATCTGACTTGAATAAAACTAAATTTGCAAAATTAAACAGTTAACGTCCATGACGAGGTAAATTAATTATGATGAACCATTAAAACGCCAATTTGTAAAGTAATGAGTTACTAACGAGGTGTCAAACGATTCGGTAAATTATTTTTTATAGTTCCATAAACAATTCTGAACATTATTTATACAGCTTTTGTTTTCAAGTTGACGAATTATTGCAGTTTCCGTTCATAAAAAGAAGTATGTGCATCGTTTTATTTTATTAAAGTTATTTAGTTATTAGGCATTTAAAGTAGTAAAAATGTATGTATACCTTTCCTATTAAAAGTCTATCATACATCAAAAATTATTATTCAGATTATCCATTTTGTAATAAAAAACGTATTTCATAGTTACTCTACAATAAATAATAGTATTAGAGGAATATTTTTAAGAGTAGCAGTAGAGTATATAATTATAAAAATGTAAGCCCATGCAGGTTATTAGGACACATTCTAAAATCCACTGCTATGTTCAAAAGTGGGTACTGTTTAGTAATTGCATTTTAACCTATAGCCATCGTCGTAATCATGAAAACTGTGAGAGTGTGGCGTACTAGTAAAGTACATTGCCTTCGTGTCAAAACTACAAAGCTAACGTAGCCTACAAAAAGCATTCCACCATGCGGCCCGAGCGCGTCGGCAGCCTATCCGGCCCACTAGATTGAAGAGGTCATGGCATGAATAATATACTTACTATAAACGTATCTCTATAATATATTTGGGCGTAGTGAACCGGGCCATCGAATCGATCGTTGGTAATTATAGAGTGAAAATGTACCCCTCATAAATATTATATCCTTGACTGAGGGCGCGGCCGGAATCGCCCATGGCGTGCCTGATATTGTATGGACAGAGTACCTAGTCTATGCTTATGTGAATAATTTAGTTTTGAAGAGCAAAAACATAATAATGGCGCCATGTACTTACATGTTTGTACTGTATGACTAGAGCACACAAGCAAGGAATATGCATTATACATCAATAAAATATTTTAGATAAGTTTAGAAACTACATATACGAATAAAAATTGATACTTTAAAGTACGTAAATTTTAAAGCCTTTAATTAGATTTATTCATTTTAATTTTGATATTTAAGCTTTATTTTTTTGTGTTTTGTTTGAATATTAATACACTTTTTAAAAACATAAATTATTACACTTAAAATACTTGTTTAAAATACTTACTCGATGACAATGAAATACCCCAAAAAGATCAGATAATAGCCGAAAGTGAAAGTGTACGCGTGATTGTCGACTCCCGTTGGCACTTTACCTGTTGCAGTCTTATTTACGAGCCAAAACAAACGCTTTATCTCGTCCTCCATATAATGCGACCATAAAACGCGACTTTACAACCTTGCATAACACCCTGTGTTTATAAACAAAACGTTTTCAAGGTCTCGGCTACCTTAAAATTTACGCATCCACTTTGAACATTTAGTGTCCGCTTCTCTCTCCACGCGCAAATAGCAAACGCAATTTCGTTTCAATAAAATGCCATTAAAATTCATCGCTCGCGTCATTACCAGCTGTTCGATATATCGCGGCATTTAAGAATGGAGTGGTCATAAAACGGACGGGTTGTAAATAAACAATAAATTATGTAACGCACCGCATCGGGCGATAACCCGAGATTTTCACAATCTGTATAGATACCTCAGGTTTACGAGTCAACATTTACGATGTGTGAGTGATACAATCAGTGATAATTGAGTGAATAATTATTCAGTGTTTTTTATATTTTTCGATGATTTTACCGATTGGATCCTCATGGTAACATTATTATACATACTAGGGTTAAATCTAAAAAGAATATAATACTTTAAGAAGTTATTCTTACATATTCAATATAAGCATATCGTTTCGCAAATGTGTTATGGAATAACTTCTAAATAGCAAAAAATAGTTTATCATGCACAAAATGTATGGAACAGCTAATACTATTTTTTGTTAGTTTACTATAACTAATTCAGTTAAACTTAGTAACCCGACCTGAAATCATAAAAAACGTATTAGCTGTTTCATATACTCGTATATATACTAGCTATACCGTGGTTTCACTTGTGTAGTTTTCCATTGTATTATCGAGATAATGGGAAACAATTTATATTGAAGTTGGTTAAAAAGTATCCTATGTCTTTACTCGGGGTCCAATCTACCTGTGTACCAAATTTCATCCAGATTGTTTTAGTAGTCTTGACGTGAAAGCGAGACAGACAGACAAACAGAGTTACTTTCCCATTTATAATATTAGTTAGGATTATAATATTAGTTAGGATAAAAGAAAGTCGTGTTAGTTACACGATTTATAACTCAAGAACGGCTGAACCGATTTGGGTGAATATTGGTGGGGAAGTTAGCTTAGAAGACATAGGATACTTTTTTTTTAACTTAATAAAATCCAAAATTTGAGTGATAGATCGATCAATTCTTTATTGCAGACACACGAAAAAATTAAATACGAAAAATTTTACTAAAAAATAGCTTTATATACTAGTGGCTCATCTCAATCTGCTCATTTATTTGCCTCTAAGGCGGAACAAAGTTTGCCGAGTCAGCTAATTAATGAAAAAAATTACTTCTAAAGTAAATCTGTCATATTACCGAACGCTCTTCAAATTTCAAAGTTATCAGTATATTAACACAAAAAGTGTTGGGTAGGTATGCCGAAAAAGCGTACAAAAAGTGCAGCAGCAAGGAATGGCGGCCGAAATTCAACGGAGGGGAGATGAGAGGAGTGGGGACAAAAAACTAATAATAACAACGTGTGTGTCACCCCATCACTGCGGTATCCCGCTTCTACCCGACCGACGTCACTGCCTGTGAGAACCATTTTGGATGAGACAGTTTTGGGGCATCATATTGTTAGTGTAGCAGTCCGTATTTCTGTTTGATTTATTTTTAGAATACTGCTAAATTATCTACGTATATCTATAATATTATGCAGTAATTGAGTGTTAAGTGATCTTAGCATTATATCTATAAATATTTGCTAAATCATTTTATAATTAATCTTTACTGTTTTCCCGCTTGATATCTAAGAAATCGGATATTTTTTTTTAATTTATTGAAAAGCAATATCAAAATTGAATTAATGATACCTATATCAATCGCAAATTATATAGTTTCAAAATATCGTAAGTTTTTTAATGTTTTTAACGAGTTGATATATAAGTACTTCTAGTGAATCAACTATTAAAATTTAATAATTAATGAATACAAAAAGCTTTTCCAGGAAAACCATACGCCAGTTTTAACGTTTATTGATAGAAACTCCATCCTGATATCTCATTTCTATTTTTCGTCCAGCTATCGTGTTTTTGTACGGATGTGAGTGCATCCCTAGTAGGTACCTATCATTACTAGGGCGAGACTAATCTAGCGTGTAATCTCACTTAATTATAACATGCCTGTGCTAGTGTAAGTCACGATTTGGAGCTATCTTGCCCTCACTACATGAGGTTGACCGCGTTCATATCTTTAGCTAAACAGAAGAAAACTTCTTTTTTTATTATTTCATAATTTCTTTTAAACGGCGATATTAAATTAGCCAACAAACATGAACAAAATATAAACTTAATTCTAGTAAGTATACCTACTAAAAGTATTAAGAACACGCATAAGAAGAAGATTATATAAGAATAGAAGGACGCTATATTTAAAAAGTAAAAAAGTCTACAATGTTTGACGTCCACAAACACGATTAAAAAGAGATGGGGAAGATAGGTAAATGTATAAAACTTCACCTGCGCCCAAAGCGATCGTGAATAAATTGTCTAAGTTTACAAACATTTAACTATACATTATACGAAATGTTGATATTACATCTTCTGCATAATTTTTTAGCTACGTCACATGATCTATATAAACAATGAACTTGGATCATCTATGTAAAAATTTGAGCGAGATCATTAATTACTAACCTACATGTTTTTTCTTAGCGCGGTCAAGCTGTATATCTCTTCCGCAGTTTTAAAGCCATGTAAAACTTTGTTAGTTTGTTTATACATAAGTATAGAATGTAGATGTTGACTGTAGGATCTGATAATCATCGCGGTCGAACGTAAAGGTCTCACCACACATCAGCAACGTTAAACGTAAGATAGCAAAGGATATATTGGATGAATCTCACTTTCTCACTTCACTGTCTCACTCTTACTTTGAAGCAGTATTATTGAAATTAAACCAGTGTTTTCGCTACCTCATGCAATCCCTTACTCTTTAAAGTGCTCGAAACTTATAATAGTTAAATTATTGTTTTAATAGTTTTTTTAAAGAAAATAAATTGAAATACTCCAAAAAAACTTTTTGTAATATTTAATTGTTTCATAGAGATTACAAAAACGTTCATAATCAAATGCAATTTTCAATTAATATCTTTTTAAATAAGTAAAATAAGAACATACTTATGCAATTTTTTTCTTAATAGTGATGCTCATACTATAATTGCATGATGTTGCAGAATTAAATGGGTTTCCCAGCTCTAAGTTCTCTGCTCTAAGTAAAGTTTTTATCAAATGTGGCTTCTGAATAGCTATCCTTGGTTTAAATAAGATTCTGTTACGTATAAGATCTTCATCAACTGCTGATATAGTTCAGTGTAAATGGACCTTAATTTTCAAACCGTGAGTTAAGCTTGTAGATAAGGCTGGATGTAAACACGCGAAACACGATCGTTTTTCAAAGTTAGGTAACTCTACCATGTACCTAATTTAAAAATATGCTTAGGTACCGATGTTTAAACTATGAAAGTACTTGCCTAGTTAGGTATTAGATTATAAAATATGGCTTTATTGGAGCAAATAACCGTGCAGGATAGTTTATAGATTAACTTAACGTACCAATCAGGTATGGAATGGGTAACTGTGGAGTGGAATTCACAACTGAACGCTAACCGTTGGAAGGGTCACACGGTAAATTATTCGCTCCGAGCTGTTTTTGAAAAAAAAAAATACTTATACCATGCATGCATGTCAGAGGCTTTCGAGTGGCATAGAAACTCTGGAACGCACCGTCGCATATACATAGTACATAGCTATACAAAGAAAAAGAGTAAAACTCTTACATGGATTGTAGATGCATACGCGTCTACGGGTTAAATTCCTTTGATTATAGCTCACTGTAATTTAGGACCGTATTTCATGCATCGTTTTCTTCTGACATTGATGGAACACTAAAAAACTGGTGGGATCAAATTTAATTTTGATATATTATGAAACGTTACAACGTTTATATTTGCAACGTAGGATTTAAAAATAAATTTTCGTCTACCTTAATAGAGCAATTTTACGAGTAGCATATAAAACATATTAGGTATGTTGCGTTGAATCATACAAAGAACAATTAACAATATTATAATGAACAAACTAGTGTAAGGTATGGCGTTTTCTAGTTATGTTATGTTCTATCAGATAGGTGTAAACTTTTTTTTACGTTGATAAGTACCTAATAACTTAAAATGAACTGTTTTAGTACAAAAATAAAACCTATTTGCGTATGCCATTTTTAAAATTGACAAAAAGAACAATGCAAACGCTAAATTAAATTCAAATATCGAAAGAGGAAGTCGACGCCGCCCTCGCGTCTCGCGAAGATTTATTATATTTGTCGTGCGCTTATTTCATTATTGCCTGTCGCTGGATTTCGGCCTGTTCAAATTTCGAATAGTTTTTACTGATGATTACTTGCACGTTTATCAAAAGGATTATTTAACTTTGATTGTTATAGCAAGACTTTAGGTATAGAAGACCTAGCTGGAATTTTAACTACGAAAACTTTTCTAACTGGGCTGAAGAGTTAAAATACTGACACTATGAAGATCAATAAGAAGATTAAAAATTTCCATTTTCTATTTTTCAACGAGTAGGTAGCGAAATTGATCGTATTGCTTTGGTTGGTTTTATAAAATAGTTATGTTGTTTTTTTGTACGTATAAGCTTACATGCACTTACTTGATTGTAGTACATGTTTTTTTACCAATTAAACTTTTTTTATTAGAATCAATAAATGATTTATTGTACAACTGTATACATATGGTAGTATGATTTTTGTTAAGTACTAACAGTCTGCTCGCTTCGAGCAAACAAAAAACTTACAACTAATTTACAATACTACGTAATTTACAATACTACTTAATCATAAACATAAACTTACTTTTTATAAATTTTGATGATGTTAGTGTTTTTAAATCAATAGGCAAATAGTTGTAAATTTAGATTGCAGAATAAAAACAGCCATTTGAAAGCTTTTCTAACCTCATGATTAATTTACCTGCATCTACAAAAATATGATTATTAATCTTGCTCAGTAACAGCAATCGATTAGAACAGTCTTTCAATCTGTCGTTTGATATAAATACGATACTAACCAATATTACTTTATTCTGTTTCAGGTAACTAGTATTTCAACTACCATCACCGTTACATGGCTAAACTGATAAGTATATGTCTCAACTTTCTCGGCGGTCCTAGCGATATTATATCTGAGAACGCAGAAAAGTTTACAAAGTAAATGGTTCGTGAACGCAACAAGACTGTTGAGGGTTAAAACGCTATGTAAATAGAAGTAAAATCGCTTGTTAACTGAACTGGTAATGCGCAAAAACTTTTTGATGGTCTCTCCCGGTAAGGTTCATAGTATATGTAAATGTTTAAGACACATACTAATAGATTTGTGTTGATGTGTATTTTTTTTACTATGACTAGTATTGAATGAAGTGTTCTGCAAACAATCGACCTAGCAAGCACAAACTTTTGTATTTTATTTTTTTTGCCAAACTTGAAGTAAAGACGCTTCGCTAGCTTGGTCAATCAAAATCAAATGCCAAATTACAGGGTTGCTATTTCTTTAAGCGAGATAAGTCGCTTACGCTTACAGTACGGAATCTTTTTGTAAGCAAGAAATAGACAGCCATTAGATAGGCAGTGAAACTATGCTTTAGTTTGATCAAAACCGAAAACAATAGGAAATTTGTAGTATACTTAATTTAAAGGAGTACATAATATCGTAGCAGAGTGATAAAATTATTAAGTTGGTTAACAACTATCATTATAACAAATCATTGCAGCCAGGTACGACACTGATTAATCTATATTTTTTGCATATACAATCACTTATGAATAGAAAGCATTGAATGGATATCTGTCTCGTTCACACTTAGGTATAGTCTTATCAATCTAACGCGAATCGAACAATAGCGTCGCATGTTTGATTTATATAGTCGCTTAGCAGGAGCATTTACTCCTAATTATACAGCGACTAAATAGAGTTAATGCTTTCGCACTTTGTCACTGAAAATTTATTACCTACTTAAAATAAGATGTCTAAAAAAAAGTTTGTGAAGTGTCTAGGATGTGCTTAGATTTTATGAATATTTTTTTCGATACCCACTTATTTAAAATGTGACGTCATACTGACGTACCTTTAAATCAATATTTATAAATATAGAATTTCAATACTGGTACTAAAAAGTTAGAGATACTTTGTTTACACACAGCTATACAGCTACAGTTATGTTAAAATCTCTAGTTTTTAAGTCTTTATTTTTTATCAAAATTTGTTTTCCTTATATTCTTAATAGTAACCTTACTTTTTTTTTAATAATAAGCAAGTTAAGTGCTTGTAAGCTTATACGTACAAAAAAAACAACATAACTATTTTATAAAACTAACCAAAGTAATAGGATCAATTTCGCTACCTACTCGTTGAAAAATAGTAAATGGTAACGTTTCGATTTTGTAAACGTGTCTTCTTTATTCACCGACTTCGTACCTACATTAAATTAATTTAGAATTCTATGATATAAGTAACATTACTGCAACCTTTAAAAAGTCGATTTCAAATTTAGAACTGTCAATTGGAGCAGAAACAAATCCCAAGAGGTCTCGCGCGCGCTACACCTCCACAAAGCCGAACAGAAGTAGGAGCTCAGCTCGCGAGCTTTTCAAGGGTGGTGGCTGCTTTCGGCGGGAAAGCAGCGGCTTGAAGCGACCCCCCCTGGGCGTCGTCGGGGTGGGGGGAGGGGGCGTGATGGCTCGTATTGATTTAGTGCCGTCGTCGACGATCTATGTAGTTGTAGGTAGGCGAATATTGCTTGATGCGCTTTCTTTGCCAATACAGCGGTGATGGGAGCGGTTTGATGTGATACAAATGGCGGTCGGTTTTCTGTTTAGTGTCAGTCCAGCTCCCAAAATTGTGTGGAAATGACAACTATTGGGTGGTTTCTTCTTTATATTTTACTCATTATTACTTAAAAAAAAAAAACTAAATTAGTACTGATTTTTGATAAAAAAAGTTTGTCTGCCGATAAAAGTAATTGACCGAGCTAACATTGCACGCGAAGCATCTCTTCAAGCTTCGACTTCAGCAAATAATTCACAGTGGGCACAAACATGTATGTGTTTCTGGATGTTGGCATTCTTGTGCATAGTTCGAAATTTTCAAGTGATCTTAACTAACCTTGGTATATAAACTAGATAGGCACCTACTATTTTTAGTAGTTCCCATCTGGAGTTAGCTAAAATTTTTGGCTTTAGAAATTATCTATCAACATTTATGTTGTGGTATCATACACATGCACAACAGCAGCGCAAAGTCTTATACACTAACTCAAACCTATTTGTATACAAGGCTGTACCTACATCTACTCACATACCTACCTTTGTACCTTAGAGCTGAGAACTACGTATAACTAAGTTAGTTTATCAACCTACGACTATATACGTATTACACCTAGATATTCCAGTGCAAAGTCCAATAAAGCGCTTTTCGCTGCTGCAGCGCTGTTTCCCAAGAGGCCAAGCTTGGAGGATTTAAATGGATATTTAACTTCAGTCTCAAGAAACCCAAAGTCTATTGCCGAGACCGTCCTCGGACAGAAGGCTTTCTTTAGAGAAAAACTCGGGCTTTTAGCAAATGGCTTAAAACTGTCTGGAACGAGTATCTGTTTATAAAGTTGTAAAAAGCTTCGTTTTATCTTTGTGTTTAACGCTAAAATCTTTTAGTTTTTTACGCAAAGTTTTGTAATGTTGAGACGTTTTGTTTCCAATAAGTTAAAACCAATAGGTATTTAAGTCTAAATATAATAGATTATAGGTACTTAATCGGATCTATTAGGAAAAGTCGTTCAAGATAAGGAGAGGTCAAAATTATTTTTAACAAAATCTATGAATAGAAGTCTCAACATTTTGGGTTATAACTGTCTATCGGGCTTATTACGAGTGGCTTAAAGGAATCAAGTCTCATTTTCTTCAGTCTCACGCCAACATTATCGCGGATTCTTTTCCACACGAGAGTGAAACAGTGCATTGATGAAGTCGTTAAGGATAGTGATATCGTTACGAATGAGTGAGACTGATAATGTAGGTACTCGTATTCGTGATAACTGTGTATTACTGATAGATAACCTCTGGGTCTCTTGGTTATCTGCTTTTGACCTCTCACTATCCCAAACTAACTTAAACAATAGACCCAATTCCAACAATCACATACAGTCATTGCCAAGGGCAAGCGTTGAAATTAAAAATATGAAAACTACATCAGTATATACATACCTATATAAGAGTAAGTCCTGACTGACTGACTGACAGGTCATAATCAACGCAGAGCATAAACCGCTGAATCTAAAGACTTACAATTTGGAAACTATATTCATTCTAGGTTGCAGGGAACTAATAAAATAGTCATTTATTTATCCTGCACAGCTAAGCATTTGACTACAAGTTCGCACGACCACGCAAGTCAGCGATACTGTAGCTCTAGATGGAGCATGCCTTGTCTGGAATACACTGGCTCTCAAGGAAGGCTGCTGGAACACACCGTTAGGTGATGGCGACAGATTTCACAATTCAACCTATAAGGGTGTCAAATCAGGGTTCAAAGTTTGAAACTTCTCTTAATTCTATGTTATATCGCTAACAACGCAGCGGGTGATAGTTGCTTCTAATATAATAATCAAATTAGCAAAATGATAATTATTATTCGCTTAGTCAAGAATCTCCGAGAAAAACAAGGTACAATATTTAGTCTTTTCGATTACGTCAAATAGTTACGTCATAACATAAGGAATTGAGAGTCGTTGATCTACATTTTATTAGGTTACTGGTCGTAGGTGGTTCGGTTAACTTGATACAACCTTATTATACCGATATAAAAGCTTCGGGTAGAGTAATGAAAACAACAGAGATTACATTACAAAATAAAATTATTTTGTGAAAGATAGTCTTTAGTTCTGTGGGGTTTCTAAAATTTAATAAATAATCTTATTTTGCGAGTGTAAGACTGAGTACCAATGCTATCTTTTTTTTGATAACTTTACAACATTAACGGGCCAGGAAATTATATAATAGAAATTAGTAGTGAACGTGAAAAAATAAAATTTAATACCCTTTCAAATTCAAGCCAAAGTACTGAATATATTAAGATTTGTATGTTTGGTAATTCAATAGGTAACTATACCTTCCGATATACCTTCCGTCTTTTTGTCGCGAACTTTACAGGCAATCAGAATCTAAGGGTAATGTAATTTTTGAGTCCTCAAACTGGATAAATCATTATAAAACTTCTCGAGAAATCACGAGATCCCCCATTTGGGAAAGGGAGAAATATTCGTGGCAAATTGTTAGTTCTAACAACCGATAGAAGTCTCTGGCTACTCACCTACTCTGTAAAGACATATAATTTTTTTTATGGTTGTTGCGGCTTTGCTCGCGCCTACGTTCTACAACGGGGATTGTGTGTGCTTCCTACTTATTTTAATTATCATTCCAATCGCTATATGGCCAGTGATAAAGATCTAAAAGTTGTAAATAATAAAAAAACAATGCGCAAAAACCCAAAAAATTCAACTTTATATATTTTTGTTACGCGATGCAAGTATTGCATCACAGATCACTCTTAGTAAGTCCTAGGTTGGATCTGCCTTAAGAAACCTCAAAATTTGTATATTATAGGTATGGGTGACCTACTGAAAAAATCGAGCAAAATCAATAGTGAAAAAATTAGGTGCCTATTAAAATAGAACTGGATTCTAAAGAAAAAGAAAAAAAAAGACTCTAAATATATCTGCCTAGCATTTAAAAGGCAGCACTACACCTAACTACTCGAAAAAAATATAGGTTGGTACTGTAGAGAACTGTTCCAAAAAAGGGCGGCAATATAAAGTTTTCCGTTTCAACGTTCAACTTTGTACACTTTAGACAGTTGGTATTTGCAATTCACAGAGTGAAGACGCTCAGCAGGACTTACCGAGTTATCTTTTATTTATAACTATGTAAAAACCCCCTGTTATAGCTTACTAATAGTTCTCGAACGACTTTTACGACCCCCAAGCCACTCCGTTTAGCTTCTTAAACATTTAAAATAATCTCAGCCAAATTTAAACGCTTGTAGTAAGAGAAACTACGTCATTGCGTATATGGTCGTAGACTTTATACTTAGAGCCTGAGTTAAGTATTTCATACAAGTAAAATTCGGTAAAGTCGTGACGTGTGTAATGCTGAATACGTATTATTTCAAATAGTGTGCCTTAGTAGATCATCTCAGTTTTTAGATTCCAGCTATGGTTTACAAATGGGTAAAAGTTGAATAATTCTATAAAATACATTTAGTTTTCTAGCATTTTAATCATTTATTACTTTGCGATCTCGACGAATGTTAAAACTTCGAGATGCAACAAATGGTAGGGGCTGGCATTCCGGAAATCAGCGGGTGTTCCATAATTATATTCACTGATATTTTCGAACTTTCACGAGTTTCACGTGAGCTCTTTATTTCGACGGCTTTTTTTTCTAAACTCCGTGATTTACGTCACTTCTGTCTAAAGTCGGATCTTGTGGATGTTGAATTCTGTGGGTGTCAGTTTGTGTTGAAAGCTTTATGTGGTACTACTAAAATTTATTCCGGTCTGAACGAAGTTTAAGCTCTTACTCTATTATTTAATAAGTATTTTTATTTTATCTTTTAGTTAGACGAAACAACTAAAAAGGGAAGTGTTACAATTTAGATTTGTACTCAATATCGTTAGAATTATTACATTTTTTTAATGAATGAGTTTCGTACAAATTAGAAAGTAAACCGTACTACATAAGATATTCAAACGCATGTTGGAAATTAAACGAATCCCAGACCCCAAAAACAATTAGTTATCTACCTCAAGAAACTCTCTTTTCCCGTTAGTTTTAGCTTTCCTTGCACTTTACGGACCAAAACGAACAAAAGATTTACGTCTGGCCTCTGGAAACTATACTTATATCAATATACCGATATATGTATGTACCGAGGTAGTTACTCCTATATCTATATAAGAAAACAAAAACAATAAGTACATAATCTAAGATTTATCGTATGTCAAATTTTATAAATATAAATATTATGTATCTAATTAAAGTTATGGCTAAAGGTTTTTTAATGTGGAAGAAGCTTTAATGTTTTGCTTAGTGTATAAAAATATTTTTTTTTTAGCTTATTCAGCCTTATTAATAAGCGGGTTCTCAATAATGAGCGTTTTTTGTCTTGTTTTGTTGCATGTCATTCTCTATCGGACAAAGCTAGATAACAGATGTTCATAGTTGACATGCGTTTAATAATAAGAAAGCTTGTATATGAATATGAATTTATCTATGATCTTGCATGACTAGCCCAAGTTGATATCCTATTTGGACCTTCGGCTCAAAATAGGTATATCTAGGTATTTACATACCTAAGTGTATTCATGTAAGTTGCAATAAATATTTAGCAAGTTGAATGACTTCACATCGAACTCTCAAGAACAATGTAAATTTCGCTCCAAAGATCCATTCCAATACACTTAACAATAAGTTCATAATCCAATTAAATTTCCCTTCGCTTGTCCTGAACCATGTTTCAAATTCAAATAAATCTCCAATTCCACTCGTCCTACGGAAATAGCACTCCGCCGGTCCATAAATCCAAGTCTATTTAAGCAATCTCCAACGAAAAATCTCAAATAGTCCGAATAACATGTCACCTTGCACATAAGTAACAATTAAAAAAGAGAACAAACACGCATAGCTTTCGAAATACGGAATGTTTTTTTATTTTTTCCACAGCTCGGTTATTGTTACTGGGTAATTCTTAATTCAAGATACATTATGATGGGTCTAGAAAAATCACAGACGTTACAATATCTTAATTATCAACGTCACGATCAATGCGAACGTTAGCACGAGATACTTATCGGGTTAAAATAATTAATGCAAATTTATGGTTCGCCGCGCGGGATTTGGAACGCACTACGAGCCTCGCCGTACCCTGTTGTTCTGTGCTCTAGTTCCACACATTGATAAAACTTTCAATGGCACGTTTAGAATACTCACAAACTGCCAGTAACACGTGAGAATAAAACGCAAATTAAAAAGATACAAACCGGTCTCAGAGGTGATAAATTCTTAAACGTATTCAAGTAAATAAGTTGATAAATCGACCTGTGTGGCACAATATTCATCTTGACATTAAGTGAACCTGACATTATCACTTGAGTTTTTATGCGCCCACTTATCGCAACATTAAGTTGACTCACCGATGTAATTAGTCTCCGTAAAACTGATACATAAATAAATTCAAACTCGCACCCGCATGTTACAGGTTAAGAAAACAAGCATTGATCAGTTTGCGATCTGGTATCCACGGTGGGCTTCTGGTGTTGATTTGTTTATACTGTGGTTAATGACGTCATTTTAATTTGAAGAAAATTAATCTTAATTTTCTAACATAGTGACTCAATTTTTTTTCTTGTATTTACCGTACTTAATTTGAATAGAGTAATAATGAGAATGGCGTAGTCTATCGATAAAGTCATATATTAAACAGACTTCATTAATGGCTTATGTACTTTATGAGTTATACTATAAAGAATCCCCATACAAAATAATGAAGCAACAAACAGCTAATAACGTTTGTTAACTAGGTACTTAGTACTACAATTGGCATTGCAATATTTCTTAATTATTTATCCGAGCGGTTGTTCCATAGAAATGAACCTATAAAGTATTCACTTCCATTTTTTGTGGACGTAAAGACGTTCTTATTGAAGTGTTTAGAGGGCAATAAAACTAATTAATGAACATTAAAGTTAAGCACCACACGTTGGCTGTTATTATGGAACCGTAATATCGTACTACCTGTAATAGTGTACTTGTAATATCGTATTAATTCACAGTGAATACAGTTAAGGTGAAACACATTACATGTGTATGGAATGGAAAAAAAATAAGAAAAAATATTCACCAGTTGGGTGAATATTTTTTCTTATTTTTTTTTCTCTTTTTGTATTACCTGTGAAAAATTACAACAAATCAAACAATAAGTGAAAAACATATCCATTATGTAATCACCTATATTTACTTATTTTTTATCTATGAATGGGAAAACTCAGAAACTAATTTCTCATCTGCCTCAATAGTATGATAACTCGTATAAGATTTAGAAGTTTAAGGGCATATGAAATTAAATAGCCATTTATTCTACTACTTATAAAATTAGATAAATACAAAACTAAATGCTAGTAACCATTTGTTTTTTTTTATTATGTTATGCTATTATGAAGATTATATATAATCTTCAAATAGGTATTCGTTCTTAAGTAAGTAAGTATTGTAATTTATACTGATTAACTATTTATATGTATTTTTCCCGTCTCTAAACTCTACATTTTAAAACTTCACTTACTCGTACCTGTTTATTAATTTCAATGTCGTACTAAAGTAACTGTGATACCATCGATATTCAATACATACTTTTCCTTTTGCTTATAATGTAACAGTTTACTAATAACCTTTATCGATATCGACATCAAGCACGTACTATCGATAAACCGTCTACCTATAAAGGATATCACACACTGATGCGATGTCGGCGTCAGTTGTTGTCTCGTCTCGAGTTCCATAAACGTTCGTCAACAACCCGAAGCGATATTGCAAAGCGTTGTAACTTTAAGAACTCTCTTTGACTTGTGACTTTTGTTCAGCGCACGTATCGTGAGTGGTTCATAATAATATAGTAACTCATTAAAAAGTCTAATGGACTGCATTTTTTTCATTTTGTATATCAATACATAATGTTACCGCCACATGTTTTCAACTAACTTATTATGAATATTTTCTAGTGTTATTATTCTGGTTATAACTAACCCAAATAATCTGAAATATTTGTGATCTACCATACGACTACATTACGACAATATTTGTTTAATTAGGTTGTCACTTTAAAAAGTGAAGAGATAAAAAACTCTGCTGCTACAACATTTAGGGGTTAGGATTCCTTATTGCAGATATCGGTTGCTTAATAATGATTAAGTAAGTATACATATTTTGCTAACGGCAACTCTAGCAGCAGGGACGATGACGCTTCGGTTTAATTGAATTTTTATTTTGCGCGACTCGTATAAGTATCGCGCTAGTGTACTTATCACTTACACCGACCGATGTATCTGAACGAAAATCGTTGGCGGCACCTATTTAATCATGTTCGGAGCACCTGCCGCATACATATTCATTAAGTCGATAGCCAATACACGATCGAGTTCATGTCGAGGACGTATAGTACTTGTTCTGATGGGTGACATTGAAGTGTTAATGTTAAGGGGTTCTGTAAATATCATACATATTTAAATAAATAATATTTACAGAACGCTATAACAGGTATAGCTATTTCTTTTTATATTTTAACCCCTTTTTTGATTTTACAAAATTCCCTAAAGTATGTATAATATTATTCTATACATATTTATAAATATGTAAATATCACTATGACGTATGACGTTCTATGGTTAGAATTATGTTCGAGATACACCACGCCATTCTCAGAACATGGGATAGCTAATTGCTTTGTTTAGTGTTTGAATGTTTTTTTGTAGATCTGACTAGTCTTATGTATTAATTTTTTGGGTAACTTATGATTTTTTAGCGTAAAAAAATATACTTTCAATTAAACTTTATACACCAACAAGTCCTGTATAACATATATACCTATAAATATATATATATATATATATATATCATTGCCATACTTTTTATTTTTTATACATTCATTGTGATCGAGGAATAATCTAAGTAGGCCAAAAAGCCAACACGGAAGGGAAAAACATAATTTGCAAAAAAGCTTTTCAAACTACTTAGAGGCGATGCTATCACGCAACGTTATCGATCACACACCGCCATATTTCTCCTTGACGCAACTATTCCAAACACAATGGCATCATGCAAACACCAAACCAATTAGACTTGATACAGATACGCCAAAGAATAATGCAAAGAAGAGACGTATTCAATTTAAAATGAGATCGGTCTACACCCCGCCAGGCCCCGCGTCGATCGAGCGAAATTGAAAAAAAAAACAAATTTCAGAGTGGAATAAATAAAAATAGAGATCCCGCTACAGCGCAAGTCTCCGTTGAAATGAAAATAAAACAGCAAAAAGCTTTTTGTGGACGAAATAAATTAAAAAGTGTGTCGCGATTTTGAGAGCGGGTCGGCGACTGGCTTCGAGCGCGTCTATGACTATCATGTTATTATTTGTAGCTATTTTGATGCAATATTAGCCATTTGTATGGTTAATAACATGTTATCAAATGTTAAAAGCGTGTATTTAATTCCGGTAGCGCTTTAGGAATTACCAATTTTAAAATAAAACCGCTTTCTCAAACGTACACGGAAAAAAAATATTCAGTATGTCAATTGCTGTTTAAAACAAGAATTGAACTACGAGTAGAATAGCAGTTTTCTTTTTACTATTATCTATATTCTACCCTAAATACAAACCGTATTATAGTCACCCAACAATTTTTGAGATACGATCTAGTATAATCGTGCAAAATGTTGCATGTATCTATATTTTATTAATTAATTGTTTAGTAAAATTGATGGCGTCCATTTGCTGACATTTTTACGATCATTGCTATCAGGTCGTAGCTCTATTTCTCACACCTACCTAAAGGTTGAGAAATGACATAACTGATGGATGATCTTATGCTGTGACAGGTTGACTTTGATTAAATCATATAGGCAGGGAGGCTAAGGTACAAATATTGAAATATTTTAAATCGATATAATATCTCAAGGATATCCATAAACTAATAAGTAACTTACTAATAACAAAGTAAGTATGAAATAGCTATCATAAAAATATAATTTCTACTAATGTACATATAAAAATGATATTTTCACCTGCTAAGAAAATAAATCACAATTTATTTACATTAAATTTCAATTTCCGTCCATTAAAAAATCTTTAAAGAATTTTCCTCATAGGTACGTATTGTACTTATCAAACAAAATCGTTGGGCATCCGAAACAATCGGGGGAAAGTTGTACCTCAAATTATATTTGTGGGTCGTCACGCTTTTCCGGGGGTGAGGGTGGCGATTAGAGGGGTGCATTTTGCCGTAGGTGGGCCGGCCGGTATTAGTAGCTCAGAATTCTGAAGATAGATTTAATATGAACTGAAAATAATATATTATATCACTTTTTTACAAGTTCATACGTATGCCTAATATTCTTATAATTGGACTAGGTATTATTGAACACAATAAATTAGAATAAGAAAACAATTAAGATAACCGTTTAAATAGCAAATATTTTCAATGTAAGATATCACCCAGACAATGACGTTTTATTTTTTTATAAGTATTAAAGATAATTAAGTATGTAATTTTCTTTTTCAATAAACTAAACTTAAGCCATCCCAAAACTAAAATTAAGTAACAAAACAACAACTTACATCTTTTACAGCAATTCTTATTACATAAAATTAATGAAACAGTAAACAAGTGTTTGAACGCAAGTTCAAAAACCCGACTGCTAAATCGTTAAATGTTGGTAGTATCATCCTTATTTAATTTCTTATTTTAATTTTGATGTACCCAGTATCACTCTTACGACTAATCTATTGACACCACTCACATAAGAAGTGTATGTATTGTATTGTTAAAATGATAATTATCTTGGTTAGGTTTTTATCGAATCGTATAAATATAAATATTTTATTTTGTTATTTTAAATATCTATCAATTTCAATTTATTTTAATGCGTATTTATAATTGTCATTACTAATAAATTATTTCTATTTTAAGTAATGCATGTTATTTAATTAAATTATAGACTGTACCCTTATATTATCATAAGCATAATTTGGTGTAATAAAAACTTTTTTACTTTACCTTAACATACATAAATATAATAAATACATACACTAGAAAAACATAACCCTCTTTCTATCGCAGTCGGGTAAAGATACAAGTTGTTACACATAAAAATATCGATCTACATATCTTTTCTTGCTTATAATCAGCGAAGTACACTTTAAAGAGTGAACCGAAACACCGAGGCAACCATTAATCATCATTTGGAGCGCAGCCCGTTCTACACATAAGGGTCATTTCTAATCTAACCAGCACTTAAGTTGTGGGGGCAATCCGAGTGTTGCTCGAATTTCTGGAAATAACGTAGTTTTACTAAAACATTAACTTTGACAGTACCTACTCTTACCTATAAAGCTTTGAAGATATTTTATAACTGATATCGGACTTCTTATCAAAATCAATATTAAGCACACGCATTTAAATATGATATTTTTCCCCATAGTAGGTTAAAAGTACAGCGGATTAAGCAAACTCATCTTTCTCGCGGAGATGCTTAAAAATAAAGTTGTTATTGGATAATTTTATAGACCTAAATAAAGCTGGCCAAAGATTAAAGGCATACATACTTACTTTTGAGTTTATAAAAAGCTTTGAACAGACTTATGAGTAGAACTCTTAAGATACTGAATCCAACTTAGATTTTATAATTAAACTAGTGATAGAAAAACGCTGAAAACGACTTGCAAGTCTCCTATTCATAGATCTGCTATCTTATCGTATGTAAATAATTATCTTTTCTTGTGTGATTCTTTATCTTATCCCCATCTGCGGCTGCTATGCCGCGTTCCTTTTTATTTACCTAAAGCGCGAATTAAATTAACGTTTACTCGCACTGAGAATTCACAAAGTTATGTTAACGAATGTACTTACAACGCAATGTATTAAATACTCGGTTCTGTTTACGGAAATAAAAACAAGGAAAAACAGATTTTTCGTTATAATTGTTATTGTTTTCGATGGTAAAGAATTTGGGGGTGTAACGAATGCGTTAATGAAAATGTAAAGGCCGGGCAGTAAATTAATATGTAAGGTTGAATTTTTAAGGGTGAAAACGGCTCATACGCTGATATTTTTAATTAATTTACCGCAATAAAATCTCTTTAAAATAAAAATTAATGTTTATATACACTCCTTTAAAATCCATTGGTTTTTTACAAAACATAATAAATTACATGTATGTATGTATGTACTTCTAAAAAAAAGAACAATCGATAAAGTCTGCTTAAAATTACATATTACTTTAAAAAAAACTGCAAAGACGCACTATCTACCCGCCCGCTTTCCATAGGCCCTATCGAAAACCTTCGCAAAAGCATTTTCAGGGGGCTATCCCGACAAAGTTTGGTAAGAATTTTTAATCAGGCGTCGTCTAGTGAAGCGGGGCGAGGCAAGGGCGGGCGGGCGACGCCGGCGTCGCGGCGCGCGTGCGGCAGTGTAGGACGCGCGGGCCACGCGCCGCCCGCCCTCAGTGATGCCGCGCGACATCGCACACAAGCACGCGCGACACCCCGCGACAAACGCGCTCTAACCACGGCGCGACCACCCGACCGAAACTGAATAAGTTCGACAAATCCTCCTCTTACCTGGACCACTATATAGACACAGTGACGCACAGTGATCATTTACTACATTTTCATTTACTAGTACAAATTCTTATATCTCTCGTAGACAGATAGTATTTTTTCAAAAGTACAAATTATTACGATGTAAATTTAATTAGAGGGCACCGTAGTTTACGATTATACATGTTACAGGGTCAGTTTTGTATGAATTCAATGTGATTGTAGTTTAAGACGCCGTTACAAGCAGCTGTGCATACCGCTTTTAGATACCGACAGTGATTCATAGGTAAGTTCGTGTAGATAACTAAGATGTCTACTATAAATTCAGCACTTCTTAAATCTTTGCGACTGAAATAACAAATTCTTTTAACACCTACACTTACATCAATGAAGTCGAATATACCGCGTCTATTATTGACGTTCTATGATCATATATCAATTCAAGGCAATATATATTACCCGAATTAATCCGTTTCAAAACATTCATAATCGTCAAGATTGCGAATAATCAGGCAATTATTGACTGTTTACTCTGCGTAAGTATAAATTAACTGGCCGATATCTTCGAATAACTGACGTCGAAACAAAACCAAAACAAACCATAATTCTGTACTCACCGCACGTTTAGTGACGCTACCAGTGCAATGCGTGCAGTGGCTACATTCAAGCTTTGTAAATACAAAAAGCATGCGTATTCCGGTCTTGAAAAGACGACACAACTATGATTTAAGTCCAACACCAACTCCTAAATCACGCTAGGTGGCAGAGGCGAGTGTCGCGCGACAAGACTCCGTTGCTCGCAATCCGCAAATTGTTTGTCCCGAGCCTAACAATTTAAATATAGAACGAACAAATGCCGATCGTAAATCGAACGCTCAGCAATTGTTTTGAATACACTCTCGAAACTTAGCAGCGTCGAACACAAATTTGTATTCAGTGTTTTCGCGTCGAAAGTTTGATTCATCGCGGCGTTCAATTTTCGGTTTACATTACGCGCTTTACGCGCTTGTGTGTTTATGAATTGTTTCATGAACCTGCCGCTGTTGTCAAACCCGGCAAACATGACTCGCTAAAATTAGTTACTGTTTGCGATAAGCGCGACCGTGACTAATTCAAACGCTGCGTCATTAAATTACAATAAATTAGTGTCAGAACAGTAGAACAATAAAAAGACGCCACACAGCTTGGCGCTCAGAAACTGTATTTATATTCAAATTCTCACATACACATTACTTAATTTGCAGCTTAATGTAACATTAGCTTTGCTATGCCCATGGGAATTTTCAAGCACCGGTGAAAAAACGAACGCTACAGCATCTCTTGCAAATAAACAACAGTTTGAAATTCGAAACAGTCTACATATAGAGTATTCATTCGGGAAATAATCTCAACGTTAATTGTTTTTTTTAGATACATATCTAATTTTCATAATTGTTTGTTCACCGCTTAAATTAGCTCTTTATGTTTTATCAGCTACCAAAAAAATTAAAGCACATACAAAAAGCCTAATTTGTCGTAAAGCTCTAAAACTCTGCAGTGTTCTTAACAAATTAGTTCAAAAAGATGTTTCTTTTTTTGCATTACAGAATAGAGAACCACTAAATCATATTCGCCCTTTGTTGTTCCCGTCACAAAGGAATAGAAACTGGTCTAGTTTTTATCATCAGACGCGTGGGTCTAACGGTACGCAGAATTACAATATTACGAAAGCCCAAAAACCTTCACAATGGAGATACGTGAATGGTCTTGCGCAAGACAACTTTTATATTTTTGTTTTTGTTCACGATTTTTCGTGAAGAATGTGATGTGTTGGCATTTGCGCCATTGTTGCAGGGTGGTCGGTGAAAGCGAGACTTATTGAGTTTTTACAATACTACGGCGCGATGTTAGATTTCACCTAAAGGCTCACCTTGTTTTATTCTGTATTGTGCTCTCGTATCTTAACTTGAAAGTCAAACATATAATTTCAGACAAATTAAGCAAACTATTTTGTACTAATATTATTCCTACTACTATTTTTTAAGTTATTTTCATCACACTCAATTTATTGGCTGAGCAAGCTAAACTTGGTATACAAGTTCTTCGATGTTAAAGATTTTACTTTTTGGATTTTAACTATGGGTATTGTCTACCAAAACAGGCGTAAATCTGCTACGGTGCTATCTAATTTATCAGGAACGTGATTGAGATGTTAATTGAGGAGTAATATAAGTAAAGATAAAGTTAACAAGTTGTTGCAGTTATGTTTGTGCTCAAAAAACATCTGTTTGAAAAACTACTAATAAAATAATGGTTAAAGGAGGGATAAAAGCTATTAGTAAGACCGAAGCAGTTCTTGTGTAGATTTTTCTAGTAGTTTAAGTTTAAACGTAATAAATTTACGAATCTAACTGTTTTATGATTTATTTAATGCTCACTAATGCTTGTTTCTCTCATTATTATCGCGGTTCATTCACAATTTTTAAGGCCGTTAAATGTTATCTCTCACTATAATATTCCGTTTCTGTTTTTATTTCTAGTTATGGTAATACGATGATCTCATTTCCAAACTTGATGCAAATGACACGCCGATTCTCAGAGTCCGTATAATGTATCAAACAACAACAAAACAAGAAAAAAACGTATCAAATAATATAGTTTTAGACTTATCTTTAGGTACTTAGTTTGTGTATGCAATTCCAAAACCGATGCCTATTAATAAGCTTTTATTGATATTGTTTTCTTATTACCTTTATCAGATAATCTACAACCTCCTGATAATTTCAATCTCCGCGCAAATAAAACAAAATAAAAGCGCAATACTCATCTTAGGTATATAAGTGATTTTGAGTCTCTGTAATAAGTAACATACTATATTGCCTTTGAGTGAAAATTGGCTGTAGTAATTACCTACTATTTTCGCTCAGTCCCACATTCTTATAAAGGGTATCGATCTAATTTTTATTCCCCATATCTCGTATATTATCTTTCTTTTTCATAATTACTCCTACATTTAAATGACTTTGTTAAATAAAAAATGAACAAAGCCACTGCATAAAAACAAAGGCTTTTCTTAGGAAAGTATATATTAACATACCTAAGCTCTATACATATTTCTATATAAAACTTCAGTAAAATCCGCCTATTGAAGGTTTGGCATTAAGATTAATAAATATTACAAAACACTCGTTATATACAGAGTCGTTATTAATTATATGATATACGTGTGTAGTATGTAGATATGAAGTTGTAGATATAAACATGAAACATATTGAGAAACCTTCAAGCAGCCTCCGCTGAGAACGTTAGAGCCGTGACCTCGTTTTATTTTTTATATTCTAGTCCAATTTCCTTTGGAACCGTGTCTCAACATAACTAACTTTGTACACTTCCACATTCTGAAACGGTTTCGAAATACTTTCGAAACGATTACGAATTTCACACGCTTTTACGTTAAACTAGAGCTGCGTAGTGCGTTTTAGTTTAAACCAGTTTCGGATATATTTGAATCGATTCTAGTTAAATTTCGATTTCAATTTACTATCGTTTTCTCTCTGAATACTTATCAAGCCATAGTATCTACTAATTTGAAGGGTATCTACGCTTCAGAGGTTTTTAGATCTTTTATTATTTATCACTGAAGATTGTGAAGATATAAAGAAAGTTTTACAAGTTAGAAAAAATATATAATGACTCAATAAACAAGATAATACTTATCAGTGACTGACGTGCCTAATAGAATATTAAAGGAATATGGATTTTTATACGTAAACAGGCTTCACGGGAATTTCACTATCAAGAAATTTATGATAAGTAGAAAATGTATGGAAACTTAAAGAGTGCCTCAGGCATTAGTAACCCTAAATTCTTTTATCGGTCAATAACTGTTCAACTATGAAAATAGACCAAGTGGCCGATAAATTTGCATATGCGCGAATAATCTTACAAAACAATTCCAAAATTCAAAAATATAAACTAACGTACCTATTGTTTAAAGTATTAACTATATACCTACAATTCTGTTAAATTTATACAAATGGTCACACAAAACATGTCCTCAACAAATCCACACTGCTTATGCATCACCACATTTCTTCAAAAGAGAAAAAAACCACTCAAAATAAAACCATAAACCGTCAACCGCATCCCGTAGAGGCAGTCCCGTCTGTGAAACAACATAAATCATTCGCCAAACAAGTAATTAAAACACTGGTGCACATAACAGAATCAGACCATTTCTGTACGCGACAATTTTAATGTGGCATGGTTATTGTAAAATTGATATCATATTATGGGAAAAAAACTAGTAGGTACCTATAGTTCTGCGAAATTTATATACATGTTTATAAACCTAGATATTGATCATTTTTTTAATATTTATAATTTTTATTGAAAGTTGAGTACTTACAGAGGTTATCAGTCAATATATGGCTGCATATAACTCGGTATGGGTACACTTCCATACCGAGTTTCGTTAAGATCCGTTTTAAAATACGACAAAGTACCAACATTCAGAAAAAAAATTACCTGACTCAAGCCGAGACGTTTTGCTCACTCAATTTATTAAAAATGTTTATTTATTTATTCGCGATTTTTATACATTGAAATATGATTAAATTTAACTAAAACACACGCAATAAAATGTTATATTCTACCTATATATACAAAAGCTAGCTATTTAAATTAAAAATGGAAATCAGGTAAACGTCAATTCTATACCTTACTAGCTTATAAAAGTTACTTTGACTAATTAATATATTGTAATGTTTTTATCTACTGCTACAAATTGTATTAAGTATTCATTAGGATAAACATAGTTTCAAGTTTTTATCACCCACATGTTCACACCCTGTCAACACCTTGTAAAATACCAAGATAAAATTATCGCAGTAAATGGTGATATCGGATCATGATAATTACTAATTATCTTTTACATGACGTGTATTTTTTTTTTTGCATTCACAAACTCACTTATATATATACCTCACTGCACTTGTTTAGACATAAATTATGTAGTTGTATGTACATTAAAATAAAATATCCATCGTCATATTACTCGTACTATTGTTATCTGTAAAACTGTAAAACTGAATCAATGCGTCGGAGTAAAGAAGTCTTTATAATTATAATGAATTCAAGTATTTAACACAAGCAATACTCGTAAGAGCATTTTCAAAACGTCTGCACGAAAACAAGATATTTTAATACTATAAGAAGCTAAGCCCGAATTCAACTATTTCAAATTCTACTGGCAGGAAAAAGTTCAGCTTCGGAACTTTGGTACGTTATCATAGAGCCACTAAAAACAAAAAACAATACGTACCGAAATGAAACTAAATACATATCACTTCACTAATAATCTTCGTTAATTTGAGCTTAAACAGTATGCTTTTGTGAAGCATAACGTTAACGAGGTATTAATTGGCTGTCAATATTCGATACACCGTCATGTAATACGCTTGTAAGCAAGCAATTATAGAAGCATTATCTCAATACGGCAATTAAGGTTAGTATTACGAGTGCATAAGCGGTCCTGTGTTGAGGACGGCAGTTACTGCGTCGTAAAGTAGGATTTAATGGCCAACTGAATGCCGAGGGATTCCCTCTCGGAGCTCTGAGAACATTGTAGTATTCTTGTGAGTACGTTTTACGGACTGTTTTATGAGGCAACGATCAGTACTTATTAGTCTTTAGAATAAAATATTATTTGTATTTTTTTGTTTTTTAGGAAGTTTGGTAGTCTTTTTTTAAGTATGTTCGCTTTTTTAAGTATCAAGTCAAATTTGTATAAGTATTCTTGTGAAGGCCTTTTTTATACAGATTGTTTTACGAGTTTAAATATATATATGTTTTGTTAATTCGTCTTTTTTCCATGAAAAATATTTATTTTTGAATTGTTATGTAAACCAAAGTTGCAGTAACAAGTATGGTTAGATGAGACATCAAATAAACCCGACTGCAAAAATTTTATAGCACTGCATCTTAACGAATGTAACCGCGAAATTCAAGTAGCCTATGACCATTTGCAAATAAAGATAAATTCAATGACACCTAGCACATCAAAATCAATCTTCCGGTTTAGGCTGTGGAGGGTGATAAAGAGTTAGACATACCTACCTACATACAAATTTACAAACACACACTCAAAAAATAGTAATATAACATAATTTTTAGGCAGTCGGGTAAAAGACAGTTTTCTGTTAATACAGTCATTGTTTGGATGAACTTTGAAAAGTATATTATTATTCAGCTAAAGTTGGGTAAATTACAAACAAACTTCAGTTACCGTTTTGCAATAATGTTATTTGTATGTAGACAAGTTGGAATTCGTCGCGTGACTCTAAACAGAAATTCTGATCGTCAGACACGCCAACTATTTTACGTACCGTATTCGCAATTCGTATGTCTTTTTCACAGATACCTACACGTTTACGAATCACAAAAGTTTTTGATGCAGTTGCAGAGAGATTATAACACTAGTAGATCTCCATTTTTTTTAATGTACCTAGGTATTTTTGAGAGAATGTTATTATTTTGCTTAATCACAACCAAACCCATATATATATATACCTATATAAGTAAGTCCTGGTAGGTCACATTAAACGTAGAGCCTAAAATGCTGAACTTATAGACATGAATGTCATAGCTATTAGTTTACCGATACAAATCGCCTCAATTATTGAACTTAGTTTGACCACAATTATAGTTCAAAGAAGAGTGATAATTACCCCAGAATTTAACGGGGCACGTTACCAAAGTTTTCCATTTTGAAGGAAATAGCCCTCCAAACTAAAATTCTTGACTAGTCAGAAATTTATAAAGTAATCAGTAAGGAAATAAGAGCACAGAAAAATCTCTTCCATGGTTAACTGTATATGTAGGTACTGCAGCAAAAAATCATATTAGCAGAAAATATTTATAGGTATAATGTATTGCTATTTTTTCCTGCGTGTTATAAACTTAATACCTACTCAAGTGTGGTTTCAAATTAAAAATTATAAATCTAATCTGATATGCAGTTCAACACTAGTTACTAACGCGTATTATCGTTGAGAAGTCTCATTAATTCATGAAGCGTCACAAATGCATGTAAATTTGTAGCACTCATTTAAAATGTGTATTACTCTGGGAACAATACCTTTAATACAATTTACGATATGTAGTAATAATTTTAACGTACTTACCAATATTTAAACGTGATTTTTTTTGGACATATGACTTAAAAATACGAGTATACGCAGTTTTTTTCGAATTGTTCTAAAGCATGCACAAATTAACTGAATTGGAACAATCTATAATATACGCGCAGTTTTGACCGTTTTGATTTTCTATAAATTTTAACGTATAAATAATGAAGAGTGTACCTACCACCATTTTCATTTATAAATTACCCATACCATTTACTTAATTAAACATACTTTAGCATCACGCGAAAAGTTAAAGTCAAGAAATGTTAACGTTTGTCATGTACATAATCCTACCTACTTATATATTCTCTGGTCAACCTCCGCCAAATTCTACTTCAGCCTTACCCAAATCACAGGCGCACCTAAATCCTTCCTAAGTCCACTTTCAGTCCAGAATTAGACCAACTAATAGCGAATTCTCGTCACAGAGACCTCGATTCGGTCCTTATTCCGTTGGCGGTAAATCCAGTAATACATTTCAGCGGGAGTGTCGACGTAGGGCAAAAATCAGGGCGAGCCTTGCTGCCCTGCATAGCAAGCAGCCTGAGGAAGTGTTATATCGCTTGAGGTTGGTTTCTTAAATTGCGAAGCTATTTACACAGCGCATGATAAACTAAGTTTGGAAACACTGGTGGATATTTATAGCCTAGTAGGTATTTTGTTAGTTATAAGTAGTAGGTATAATAAATAGGTACACACATTAACAATCATAAATAGAGCTATATTTTTATCAAGTATGAAATCTGAATTATGTTTTTGAACCAACTGCAAGCGCGTAACTTAATCTTTTTAGTTATTTATCTTTAGAAGCTCAGCTACTTTACCTTTTTCAATGAAAATCACAAGAGACTAGTAAAAAATACCCCATTAAAAATTGATTTCCTAATCTGTCCATGCGTATTTAAAAAAACTGGATATTTCATTAAAAAAAAAACATTCTTGAGAACCCTCCCTTCTTTCTTTGAAGTCTGTTATAATGTGAGCTTATATTAACTCTATTATTATTTGTGTATTATTAGCGTATTTGACGTTTAATTTCCAAGACTATAGTTACTATCCGTTATAATTGAGTTTGCATTCATAATATTACAATTATCTAAATATTTGTGAATGAATCTAACATTTTTACCTAAACTGATACGAGAAGCCCAAAAATTTCCTATGCGTGACAGACTAACCAGATTTCCTATATATTTCGGAAACATAATCAGCAGAGTACATTAAAATAGATTGGTTCCCTAATCACTTCTAAGGGGGCTGATATCAAATGCAATTTCCTTTATTGTTTTACCCAATACATGGATAGGGCGGGATGGTTCAGCACGCACGATAAAATTGGTCGTTTATTGTATTTGAAAAATTGGTCTTTCGTTGACAATACAAAAAAAAATCTTTGCATAAGTAGATTTAAAAAAATAAATTGCCGTGCTTTTATGTGCAGAAAAACACGTGTTCAACACAAAAACTTTTTTTATTGAACGTTCTCTATGATCACTTAGTATTGTCACTTGACTTAATTAAGAAAATTACATGATATAATTTTCTTGTCAGATAAATATAAATACCTAAAAAAATTCAAAAAAATTATATTTTATCGCTAAATAGTTTTATTAATCAATGATTTAAAACTTTAAATTAATTGTAATGATTGTTGTTTAATAGCTGATCGTAATCTGTCTGCAAAAAACCTTTCAAACATAAGTTATTTTAACACTAACCTTAGCGATAATAAAACTGAGTTTTTTATATTAGTTTTTTATGAGTATATATGACAGTGTACAATTACCTGTAATATATTTGAATGTTTATGAACTATAGTTGAAATTGAAACCAAAAGGAAATTAATTTTTACACTGTTGCGTTGACCTTTGCAGACTCGGTCATAAATATTAGTCTGTACAAAAAGTATATAACTACAATAAATATAGTATTGTACTAAAGTAACCGCAAGTAATATGGCCTTCGCTGCTCTACATATCGATAACAGTTAAACTTGGTTTATTGCTTTACCCTCAAAAAAACTGAGGTGCTAACTTTATGAATTAGCACTTGATATACATATTTCACTTGTAATTTTATTATTTAAAAGGTAAGTCTCTCTAAATTAAAATAAAAGCGGGATGGTTCATTGTGATGAGTACGATACCTACAAATAACAAGTTTACAAATCATTTATTATGTACCTTTAAAAAATCACGTAAGAACAAATTCAGCGTAGACTCTTATAAAGTCTAACTTGTCCATATTATTCTGCCAACGTATGTAATGCAAAAAGTAGCGTCTTGAATGTGATTAGTTATCTATTTGTAGATAATGTTATGAAATTATCCATACAAAGGCATTAGCAAGTAAATTACTCGTCAACTTGATATGTGGTCGATACGAAGACACTTAAGTTTTATTCAAGTGGGTAATGTGTTTACATAGACCTTTCTGACTATAGTTTATTATGATGGAATCATGTTATTTACGATCATTTTGAGGTATGAACTTTGTAAAGTTATGGTTGACCACATCACTAAGTAGATGTTGTATATTTTGCGTTGCTATCGTGGTCATAAAGTTATACCTTATTATTAAAGTTTGATTAGCTCATAAAAATTAATAGCTAAGGAAAGTATTAGGTAGATAAAGGTTAGGTAATTAAACAAAACTGTACGCTAAATAAATAGTTTTCATTACAATTGAAAAACCCTTCATTGTTTGTTACCACATAAAAAAACCTCGTAGAATACATACCACAAAAAACAGGCACAAAAGTAGGTCTTGTCGCTACAAAGCTATCTCTTTCAGACTTAGGTATATTACCTTTTAGTAATTGCAAAAATGCTGTTTTAAGCTATGACTCTAGTTAAAAACATTACATAAAAATTACTCTGTATTGAATTAATATCTGATTTACAGTTAATATGGCATGGATAATCTACCTGTGCTATATACGAGTAAGCAAAATATATAGTACTTACCGATATATTAAAATATAAGCCTTATTTTTTTATAATATTGACCATAATGTCCACAAACTTAGTAATTGTTACGAGTAACTTAAAAAAAACACCTGGGGCTCTTCTGACCAGATTATTTCTCCCCACGTGCGTTCTCGTTACAAACAACGGATCCAATGCTAATTGACAGCAAAAAATCGTCCCTCCAAATCGCACGTCCGCACCGGAGTACGCCCACGAGGCAAAACTCGTTAGATAGAGGATACGATTGTCTTATCGTGTTTGTGATGCAATCGTTCTATAGTCTGTACTCGGTCGGGAAGTTAGTCTTTGTAGACCGCGCGTTAGAGCGCGTTTCCACTAAACGTTCCCGCAAAAACCGCACGGATACTAACAGATATACTTGCAGTTGCTACGCGTTTTATACACAATACATGATTTTAAAATTTTTCATAGTATTTATCTAATAGGAATTTAACTATCTTAAGCAGAATTAGATACATATACTTGTAGCTCTGCGAATTGTTTACTCAGGCCTTTAACCTCCTCCACAATATGGCGGATTACACAAGTTTTAAAACATCTTCCTCAATGTGAGTATTTAATGAAAAGGTTTAACTTGTTAAATACTATAACAATGATAAATTTAAATGATAATAAAAAGTAATAAAACGGCGTGATTTTGTGTTAGCGATCGCCACATCGACGCCTTTTTATTATTTTGTGATGCAAGCTATTTTTTACCGATTTGCAACTTTTGTTAAAGAAAAATAAAACAGATATTATATACGTTCAAAGATAAGCGGTATTCTAATTACTACGGATGATTAGAAGAAGAATAAAAATAAATGTGTACCTTAAAATAATTAATTAATTATATTAATACCAAAAATACCTTCCTTATTATAAATAACCGACTTAAGATTAAAAGTACGTTCTCAAACGCTTTAGACGTGTAAGTGTACATTTACACCGTATCAGGTTAACCCCTGTGCGGTGTATCGAGTGCCAGCGTCGGAAGTGCCGAGGGGGAAACGGGAGGCGAGTGTGCACCGCGCCTCATATTGTGAACTCACCTTACGAATATTTACGTTGAGAATAGTGTGGAAAAGTGCATAAAATTTATATTTTCCATTCTAGAGATGGATTCCATAAAATATTTAGGATTAGCTAGGCTAAGCGCTGTTACCTGCGGATCTCAAATTTCTGTTAAGTACTGAGTGATAATGTAGCTTTCTTTCGATAAAAGAATTTTTGAAACCGATTTTACAGTAGTTTCAGAGCCTATTTAATCCAAACACAATCTAATCTTTGATTGTGTAGTAATGTGAAATAAAGAAGTCAGAAATAAAAAAAACTGCTTTTTTAAATATATTTGCAAATGTTTTTTACTTACTAAAACCTACTTTTACTTTTTTAAACCCTAATGAGCCCTCTTAACAGAGCTGACCTTATCTATGCCTATGCAAACACAATCAAAGATTTAAATATACTTAAATTAAAGCATTTTTTTAACTTTTTTTTATTTTAACAAAAAATTTAAAGCATTATATATATATTTTAGCAAAATTATTTACTCTAATACTTTAGCATAGAAACAGAGTGTAGCAATACCTCTTAAAAATTCAACAGTAATTAATATACCTTAGTTATTCTTGTTCACACAGCATAAGCTTAGCTGTAATTAAAGTCTCAAAATCGTACCTACAACCTTGAATTACGCATATATACAACCAAAACCATACAGAAAATCCAGCGGCAAGGAAATAATGTTTATGACCGTAAAAAATATAGTTATGACTCATAATCCTAGTCACATATTTAATCGCCTAGACTTTCAAAATTCTAGACTAATTTCGTGGAAGCCAGAATTTGTTTGGAGTATTTTGAAATGTTGCGCTTAGAATAACTTGCTTACAGACTTTATGACTTTAATTTGAGCTTTCTCACGCCACAAATTTAAATGCCGTAATAAAATACGTAAACTAATGTAAGATAAAAATATCATATAATCATATTTTTTATTTAAGACAGCTAGGAACATCACCATTTAGCTCGCAAGGCCACTGAAGTCATCGTCATTGTGGCCCAAGATGGAACATGCCTAGTCTGGAGTATATACCTTATCTGTGTTTTCGGACCTTATGGTCTCTTCGCGATAGCTTGTTCTCAGAGTTGTATGACGAGGCTTAGGCGTAATTGATTTAGGTAGGATTAATTGTGGGTATATTTACTGTTCTGTCTGAAAATAAAGTTTCATATATAATAAAATATATATACAGAATATGATAAAATATATATACGCATGTTTATTATATCAAAATATACACAGATACACGCCTACACATCCTAAATAGCTTAATATGACAAAAACCAGTAGCGGGCCTCTTTATTCTTTCCACAGTGCCCTAATGCGATGTTATCAGTAGCAGGGACCGCGGCGCGCTTTGCCACTTAAAGCGAAGCTATTTATATCTTGTAGAGGGGCCTTAACTTTACCATCTGTCTACAAAGTCCATGGTATTCAATTTCTGCAGTAATGAAGAAGATTTTTAGAAATTTGGTAGGATTAGCTGCGACCAGGGTACAAAAGAAAGTTGATATTAGCAACATTGCTGGCTGTCATTTATATATGACTTCTAAATATATTTGCAGAGTTTCTGCTATAACATATGTATAGATGTACAATTTACATTCATATGCTTTAACTTATGTGGCTTAACATTCCGAGATTTAAAAAAACACCGTGAACGACTCTGTGTTCTCGGATGTATAGCCAACTAAGTGCTTCCGTAGACCGGATATCACTTTAAATTGAAGGTCCCGGTTGTTTGTCTTACGATGACTATCATAGAACATATCAGAAGCTCTAATACTATGGCAAACTACTACATCTTTTCTTAAAAGAAAAAATAAGATACTGACCAGTCTGAAGCATTATCTGGTTAGGGGAATGCAATTGAAGAATTAGACATACACAAATGTACGTTTCGATTTGATTACATAATAGTTATTGCCTTAAAGTTTATCAATATGAGACGCTGAGATATACTTGACCTGATGTAGTACGTATACCACATTGTGAGAACATTCCCAAACGAACACTACTTCATTCATGTGGCTAGTGACAGAGCACATTAGATCTTTACTTATGAAAAGCAGATGGCACAGCAATCAATTTCATTCAAGTTAAATTGTTCAACCACATCTTATAGTACAGTTCTTTACTATAAGTATATACATATATATATAGATAGATATATACCTAGGTGTAATACATCAAAGAGTGAAAGAGAAATCGCTAGGTGTCTGCTTATTTACTGCTTATGCAATATTTTTAAACAACTTTAATTGAATGTGACGAAACGTTTTATTAAGTCTGATATATAGATAATGTTCGTTTTTATAATTTATATGTGTTTCTTTTTCAGGTAATACATCTGTTATTTTTTTCACGAGTATACTGCTGAAAGTTAAGGTAGGTATTTTAACTATTTACTTATTACTGATCTATTATAAAAGCTACGTAGGTACCTGAAGAAAACATAACTTTACATTTCAAAAGATTTTCGTTGACTGTTTAAAAATAATACATTTCACAATTACCAAGCAATGTGCGAACTATACTCCAAAATCGAAAACTGCAAAAAAATACGTTGAAATTGTACACAAAAGCTCTCAGGTAAGTACAGGGAATAGGTAGTTTCCGCCTATACACTCGTATACAGCAAGTCTGTAATGAGACACAAATAGACAAAGTACCGAAGTGCGAAAGAGACAGCCGTATGCACTCAGTTGCGACCCCACAAAGCTTAGAGCTCAGCTGTCTGGGAGCGGTGATGTTTGAAACACGGGACAGGCGGAGCTTAGCTACAAATCACTCAATGTCACATTTTGACATTTGAGATATTAGGTCTTTTTTCTATAACACCGCCATCTCTTTATTAGATATCGCCACATTTGTGACTATGACAATACCTATGCGTTTCTTATAACGGTGACCGCATTATTTTTAAGTGAAATCCACAAATTGTTTGAAATTCGAAAAACAATCCGCGTCAATATCGTAAAGATAACTACTGGCCATTAAACATTCACACGGCTCATCACAACAGCCATAAAGTTTACGATCTCGATGTCGCTCCCAATTTTAAATTTCGAACACAACGGGACAAAGTAGAGTCGGCCTTTTAGTGGAATATAATTAAAAAGTTACGATCATCCAGTTTAGGTAGAGCCCTTAGGTTTACGAGAAGTATGTCATTGATAGTCGAATTTTGTTTGGTTTGATAGGGGTCCTACTAAAATGGACAGTCATGGTTCAAGGAATCGCTCTCAAATTGTTCAAATGAGGCCATAAAAGTCTCACAAAGTGACGACTCAATACGGACTGTTGCGCTAATCATATTTTTAAAACACTCATAAATTATTTGAAAACAACAAAACCCGACGTTACAGTAAAAAATAGAATTTAACGCCGATGATCACTTAATTTTGTATAATTCTTCTTATCTTTAGTGCTGCTTTTGTGTAATTGAAAAATGAGAAATTACATACTAATCTTCTGAGCACGCAATTAAAAAATTAACATGATATCTAACTTTATAAGTCTTATTCTGTAACTATGCAATTTTAGATTTCTTGAGAACTAAGGCGCAAATCAAATACAGTACGAACCATTTCTAACGAACCCAACTTTCCCTATTACTGATCTGGAATATTGCCAACAGAGCATTAGCAGAGTTTTCTATTTACTTTTTGACTTGGCGGCTTAAGTATAAGTTTTTCAAGACTCAAAGTTTAGTATAATATTTTATTTTAGAAGTAAAATATCCATACCATAATATTAGTAGGCGCTTTTAACACCAATTAATGACACAATTTAAAACAATGCGAAATTAATGACTCCTTAAAGTTTAGCATTAGTAAATGCGTAAATTTCTTATGCTCGTAAATAACGACAGAATTCTCGAACATATGTCTTATAATGATGTTTTGTTCGGAATTACGCAAAACGTCCAAACAGTTGGGAACTAAGAGAAAACAATAACTGGGCCCTTTTGTTTGCATAATTAATTCTTACTTTAGAGTCCGAAAAGTTCGACCGCACGGCGGCGGACCGTTACGTCATAAACGCAGCGGTATCCAGAATATGGACGCAGAAAATTATAAAAAAGGTTCTATTCGCTTCTATATCTCGAGCAATAAGGTAGAATTTGGCAATTCATAGAGTTAGATGAAAAGTTTGCAAAAGAATTACGCTTCTTTGTTCTATGCATTCTAATTTTAAACGTTTTTTCTCATATTATTCAAAAATGCTGCTCTAGCGAAAAAAAAACTGTATTGTATTTTGCGTTTTGTACAATTCATTCTTTATTTTAATAATTTATGAGCACTGAATTTTTATTGCTCGTAGGCACCTACATTACAATAGAAGATACAAATGAAATAATTATGATTTTACTGTTACTTTACTTTACAATGAATTAGAAGCTATGAGTCTTAGAAAAAATATCTTGAAAGCAAAGTTAGTGACCTCATAAAAATAACGAATTGCATATTTTCAACGTGTATATTTAATTGCGTTATTATCTAAAGTACACATACAGAGAGGCATTTGCATTTTTGAATACACTATTTACAAAAACTGATGACCAACATCAATAATTTGCATATTCTTGCAAACAAACATGTGATACTTACTTTAAAAAAAATGATATTTAACTTCAATTCGGCACTCAAAGCTTACCGTTACAAATGTCATATATATAGGTGAGTATGTATATACTTCTCAAAAGAAATTAACAGCTATATTGATTATAAAACTCCTTCACCGATTTTGACAAAATTGATGTGGAACCGATTGGAAACTGCACCCTTTCGAACGTAAGTGATATTTTTAAATGAGTCCAACAATCTTTGAGAAATTGGGGAGCATACAAGAAAAAAAGGCTTCGACAAATTGAGAACTTCCTTCTTTTTAAAGTCAGTTAAAAAAATAATCCATCCCTATGTCTTAAGGAAATCGATTAACAACCTGACCTAACGTAATATTCTAAAAAAAGATTCAGATAAATTATGAAACTTCTTTTTTAATGTCGGTTAAAAGTAAAGGTATAAAGGCATATATGTATAGTCTTATGTAACATTTTTGTAGAAATATTTATGAAACACCTTGCATACATATTATGTTTTACCAATATCACGATAAACACCTTTACAGAATATAAAGGTGTAGACACACATCTGACGAACGTTTTCTAATACAGCCGACCCCTGGTGCGCTAACACCGCTTGATCGATGGTCACTTTATATTGAACACCAATATACAGGGTTACATGAGTAGGAGGCATGAAAAACTGAAAAAGGAGAAGTACTTCTGAAAACAATAATGAATAGGCACCTATGTGGTTTTCTATTCAGTGGAGAAAGTCCTGATTCAGCGTCAACAACTTGTTTATTTGCAAGTCGTTCCGAAATGGTCGTAGGCATGTAGGACGAGTTGACAGATTATCTAATTACCCTACCAACTAATCACATTTAGATAAATGTGAGAAATTTGAAGAATTACTTTTTCAAATTTTACATTTGATCAGAAATTACTAACATTTATACCTATTCAAGCAAAGCCAGTGGCAACTTTTTGGTACATGCAGTTTGGTCCAGCAAACTATTTCCAATAACCCAGTATAAAATTAACTATATTAAGTAGACTATATACGTACTTACGTAGAATGTACAATATTCTAGATTCACCTGTTTCTACGACGTTTGGTCACGCAAGTTTTAATAAGATTGCCCTGTGTGGGGGGTGGTTTGATTAAATTATAAGGGATTAATAATACAGTGAACAGTATTGATAGTAGCTGAAACAAAATGGAAACTAAACTATTGGGTAGGTATATTAATTAATTAATTTACCCAATTCAAAACCGAACTATTCCACCAATATTTAAAAAATGTTGTGCAATTTTGGAATCCTAGTAATTTTTAAATCTATCCAAGTGACTCTGAGAAATCGGGTAACGTATCTTAAAATGCGAGCGAATTGAGCGCCTCCTTTTTTGAAGTTCCTAAATCCTAATACGTTAAAAGTTGTCGTTATATAGAACCGATAATCACGGGCGGCCTTCTCTGTCTTTAGAAAAACAAAAGAGATTACTCATTCCGTTGCTCGAACTCTATCTGAGAATTCCTTGGAGCGAGCCCCCGCGCCTTGATGTAAGTAGCGTCAGCAACAACAGTATGGAATTAAGCAACGTCTGATCATACCAAAATTGTCAAATTTATTAGTACAGATGTCTCCTGGATCTCAGAAATTTGTATGTACACTTACATACACATATTTGAAATCCGGGAGACATCCGGTACATTTTTTATGTAAGGTTTCATGAAGTTCATTAAAATATATTTAATGTCTATATGCAACAACTTGAAAAAATTCAAAACGGTTTTATAAGGCATAGATTTATATGGGTATACTACTGTAAAATACAAGTTAGCAAAATTTCGATTAATACGAGAAACAATCAATATAAATAGCGATAGCGATGATGGTCGAGTGGTTAGTGGGGTCGGTTGTCGTGCAAGAGGTACGAGGTTCGATGCCACAAAACATGCAAAAAAATCCTGAGATACCGGTGAAGGAAAACATCGTGAGGAAACCATAGCATGGTGGTAGGGCGTTTCCTATCGCTCACCTGGCTAGTTACCACCCTTAAGTTGTAAAATCTGTCGCCAAGCACCTAACGGTGTGTTCCGGCAGCTTTCCTTGAGAGCCAGTGTATTCCAGACTAGGCATGCTCCATCTAGGGTTACAGTGTCGCTGACTTCCGTGGTCGTGCGAACTTGTGATCAAATGCTTAGCTGTTCAGGATAAAAAAAATAGGATTAAAACACATATTACAGAAACACTTTATAGACACGTTAAATGCACTTAGTTCTAAAAAGTGCGCTACAAAAATCAAAATAAACATCCGACGCTACCCACCCTAACCGTAAGATGGTACAGAGAAAGTTTGAGTGACGTGCCCCCTCCACGCCGAGTCTCCCCCGGCAGGATTTATGGCGCCATATTGGATTGGGACAAGATGACACGACGCTCGGATAATTTGGGCAACGGTGGCTATGACGCCCGAACGAAACGCTCGCTGCTTTAATTATGATGCTCAACTTGATGCTTCGTTGTTTCGTTGTGCACGCTGTGCGAAAAATTTGAATTTAGAATATTTATTTTGTATTTGACATTTTGATTAATCATAGATAGTTTTGCTGGAGAAATTTAGACACATTAAAATAAAAGAGTTTTCACTCCAATACAGCCATAATATCCTATTCTTAACCGTATAATGACAAAGAGTTTAATAAAAATATATAGATAAATAATAAGTGTCACATTTACGCCTAATTAAACTGACTATAACAATGTCACAGTTTATTTAATAGACCAGCAACTCAAACCTGCTAACTGCAAGTGTGTGTACCTATTCTAGCTTTTTTACATCTAAGGTGTGTCATTTGTCAAACTGTCACGTTGACAATAAATACTACAGACTATTTTATTCATACATCTACAATTATCAATGTAAAACTAGTTTTATTTGCTTGCAAGAAACAATAAAAGTCGATAAATAAGCAATAAGATATTTATGGGGTTTTTGTCAGTTAACCCTCAAACGGTGATGGTGTATAAACAAAGCTAATTCATCGCCGGGGTCATAAATATCCCGGTGCGGTTGCACGCACTCGCGCGCACGTCTGATGTCCGCCACGCATGCGCTCGCGCCGCTCGGCGTGCCAAAGAACACACGTCTATGCAGTTCTAGTTTTGTCTTTTTATTCACTTACTGGGAAGACGCAAATAGTCCAGTAAATCGTTATTAATCTATTCCTGGCTTGTGATCTAATAACAGTGTAATTGCATTGACTTATACGAACTCAGTTAATATTAATCACAAGATTCAGATCGGTACTAACTCTTTGATCTTGTAAAACTCTAATAAACATAAATAATGTTCGATTGTCTCGTTCTCTATGGATTTTCATAATATCAACTAAGTAATGATTCATGTAAAATAGCAAACATAAGCAAGGCTATGGTGTAGATAAGAGAATCTAATTTCCATTCGAAAAGCCGCTGACATAACAGTGTCAGCTATGCGAAGCGTATACGTCACCAAACTGTTAGTAACCAAACACTCTAGGGTGCGAATGCTGCAAAAACAGAAATCTCGTTAAGATGACAATTTATGGCTTGTTTTTGCTAAATGAAAATAGTCGAGCCCGTGAAGTGAACAGACCTTTTTTGATTTTCTTAATGGAATCTTTCCGCTTGGGATTTGTGTCGAGCGATGCTTTAAGCTGTTCCTCTTACTCGCAATACATACTGTGTAGCGTCAGATTTGTATAAGCCTATTTTCTTTGTGTTTCTCTTAGAACAATTTCTTTTGAACAATGGCTACTGAATAAAGCGTGTCAAAGTTCCATACCAATAAATAAAATGATGTATTGCCAACGAAAATAAAAACATAAGTATTTTCGTAATTAGCTGTCGCTCTCATTTTCTTTGTGTCTCTAAAAGCATTGATACAAAACTTTTCTTTGTAATAAACCAAGCGTCGGAAGCGTTTCATGATTTATGACAAAGCAAATTTTTATTTCCATTTCTCTTCGTTCATTGTTTTTTATTATTATTTTTCCACACAATTCCTCGCAGCTTTTCAGTGGGAAAAAGTCACCGTGGAAAGTCGCTTTCGTTTTAGTGGAAATGGAAAATTGTGAGGAAATAAAAGAAAAGATCGCATGTGTTACGAGTTACTTTATATGATGGCTGACCGGCTGGGAATGCTTTTAAAACTTGGTTCTTTTTGTTTTGAAGCTAGCCTTCGTTTGGTTACCGTAGATACATATATAAGTCAGGTACATAAACCTACCCAGGTTTAGCATTTTTGTCACAAAAGCGTCTCGATTAAATTTTTTTCTTTTTGGTTTTCGTTCAAACAACATCTCTTTGTGTTAAGATATCATTATTTTTGTCATATGAAACTATAAAACTTTAACAACTTTATTATTCGTATGTAAATAAATAATGAGAGATATTTAGAAGAAAATTGGTGACCAAATGTAACTCAACATTGTACCTCACACAATTTTACAACGTCAACAAGAAGTGACGTTGATGCGCTCCAAAGTCTATCTCAGCCAATACTTTTGTAAATTTAAAATCATTTTGGCATAATTTTATAACGTTGGTACTAACGGTCACAGCCCGCGTCCAGTCAGCCCCCTGAGAATGGGGCGACGCGAGTACACATCGCTCGTTTTATCCCGTTTTCCTGTCACGCTTTCCATTTCGGATGTATCCGTCCCCCTCACAGCGTGAAAGGTTTAGAGATGCAGTTTATTCATTTAGTCGTTGATGGAGCTAAATTAAAAATCGGTCGGATTTATCATTGATAGTAAAATATATTTTGTAGCATCTTTACATACCTAATCATTTGTTACTAGGGCTACCACTACTTTATTTATATTAAATGATATCGTTAATTAGCTTAAAATAATACAGTACATATATGAATATAGAGTATATATATGAATATGATCTCTATATTATTTGTTTCAATCATTTTAACTATCTCAATAACAGCACTTTTTTCATAGTTTTCAACATCAAATATACAGAATATAAGCTCTTGCATGCAACATATACCTATTCACTTTTACGTCCTTAACATAGATATAAATAGCAAACTGCACAGTTTCACTGTAGCGCCAAACACACGTCATTCTATTTTCTTTATTTTGCTTTGTTTTGCTACGTCCCGCTGCTTCCGTACCGCGGACACTTTTGGTTAGTTTTCTCTGTTTTCAGTATAATAAATAATAAAGACCATTTCAATGAAACTGTGAACTAAAACGTTACGCTGCAAACAAGTTCAGTAAAAATTAATAGCTCATAATCGACATAAACGACCACTTATCGTTTAAGGGTTAGCATCCGTTTACCGTGTTGATGATTATAAATTATCAATATGTTCATGCGACCGAAAAAGCAACAGCCGCAGATCATGGTCATTATGTATGCAGATGAAATGCGAACACGGTCTCGAATTGATGAATAGCAATTTAATATTCTATTAACCAATATCCGACCATATATTAAGCGAGTGACTTTTAGAAGTTATTGCGTTACACTTTTTTATGAATTGACTGATAAATCATTATCGAAAATGAGGGTAGTCCTGTCAATAGATAGTGCGATTTTTCAATGATCAATGCTGGGCTTGGCACGCGTATAGTTTTATGTATATCTGATAAATAGCCCAATTTAGTGATGCGATTCCATTGATAAGATTCTGAATCGAATGATTTATTTGTTTCCATGTAATTCGTTTCACAAAACATTTTTTTCGAATTGATGTCGATGATCCGTTGGATATATATTTTCAGTTGACAAGCCTTATAATATATCGACCGTGAAACAAAATTGTCGTTTAATTATTTTGATCCCTGCCTACAGACAATATGATAAAAATAGAGCGCTCGATTTATTTTTATCTCGATGTCAAATTGGCTTGAGTATCAAAGAGTTTAACTTTATCAGATCTCAATCATTACTATCACGATGTGATCGTAATGTGATCAAATCACATCGTCATTAGCCTATCAGTGCCCATGGCTGAGCTGAACACAAGTCCACAATGGACGTGGTAAAATTCAATAGAACTTTTCTAAGCTATGTCCATAAAACAATATTTTCGATAGCTGCATTAGCTTCTTAATTTCTTTATTATCCAGAAGAAATGTAAATTTATTTCAAATTTTGAATGAATTCAGAACATAATCTCGAAATTCGAATATTTACGCTCATCTCGGTCGTGATTTGCGAAAGAATCAATTTTATTGGTAAAACAACCGGCGCTAGTGATTTATGTCCTCCGAACGTGGCCCAACGATAGCGTGTCACCGGCCCGGCCCGGGCGGCGCGGCGCGGCGTGTTCGCGCCTCGCTCTAGAATTTGCTAGAATATTCTTTTGTGTTTACAAGTACATTGACTCTTTGTCATGTAAACTGTAGGTGCTTAGGTATAAACTCTGTATTCTGTTCTGTTATTCACTGTGTGATAGAAGCATCTATGTAAGAACCTGGTGATATTTTTTCAATCAGTCTAATCTACGTTAGTATGTTTGTCTTGATGTTAGAACTCGCGTTCTTATCGTATTTTTCAACTAATAAATATTAATGAAATTAAGTAAATATTGGTAAATAGGTTATTCAGAATTGTTAGTCGTCAGGGATTTTTGATGTATCTATATCAAAACAGCAAATAGATTTGATTTAATGTGCATGTTTACTGTTCATATAAGTATAATATTTAGTGGTAGTACGCAAGATTGAAGTGGGTAAAATTACCAATCATTCATATAAAGTTAGTTTGCAAATTCGATGCTAATTGTACTTTTAATTTACCACATTACTAATATAAGATAAGATAAGATAAGATAAGACAACTCTTTATTAAAAAAACCAGCTTAATTATAAAAAAATTATAACAAAAAAAAAAAAACTTATAATATATACTAGGTTTCTCAATGGCGGCCTTATCGCTTAGAGCGATCTCTTCCAGGCAACCATGCACGTAAATGAATAATATAATATTAGAGAGGCCTTAAAATAATACATTGAACAAACATATTTGAAATTATAAGAAATTATACATACAAATGGATACACAGATAAACAAATACATATAACATACGATACAATATATGAATTACAAATTAAAAGAAGAAGACACAAATTTTAATGTTGTAGTGATAGGTAATGGACTATGACTCGATGCTTAAAGACATTAATTGATGGAGCACGCCTAATGTCAAGCGGTAGACTGTTCCACAGCAAGACAGCATTCATAGTGAAAGAGGACTTATAGGAAACGGTGTGATGTGGTGGGATTGATAGCTTGAGATTGTCAGACGACTTTAAGGTATAGGAATGCGTAGTGTGACAATATTTGAAACATTTCTGAAGGTACCGCGGAGAAGAAGGGTTAAATAATATATTATAAAGGAGAGATAGTATATGAACATTCCGGCGACGGCGGATAGGGAGCCACTTGAGCTTAGTGCGATATTTAGAGACATGGTCATATTTACGTAAACCAAATATAAACCGTATGCAGAAATTTTGGAGGCGCTCAAGTTTGTCGAACTGCTCCTGAGTTAGATCAAGGTAACAAACGTCAGCATAATCGAGGATCGGCAGCAAGAGAGATTGTGCAAGCGCAGTTTTAGTGGTAATTGGTAGAAGGTTGCGTAACCTATAATATAAATATGAATGGAACATCATATTCTCATTGTATTAACTATTGTCTGCGCCATTTCTGCACTCGTAATCGATTTACTTCGCCTATCAATTTAGCGTAACTACTTAAATATAGTAAAGCTGAATCACAAACGTTATTGTTTACCTCATTTAGTGAGTGCAATGTGTTTAAAACAAAATAAGTTCGTCTCATTGCTGTAACTACGTACTTAGTAGTGTTATACGGACGGTACCCGTATTGTTTGCGGTTATCGGTCATAGACAAAAATGGCTACGGGTAACGATTACTTTATTTTATTATCCTAGTCATTGACCTAAGTTCATACATGAGGTTAGCTTAACTTACTTTTGCTCAACTATTTATATTTGTTATTTTAAAATACGCTGAATTGAGAAAATAACTAGTGATATTATTATTGTCAAATTCATGGAATTTGAAAAAATGCATTCCCAGTCATAAATCCCCGATGACCAAAGAAATGTAATAAATTGTAGAGCTCCATTATCAAGTTTTTTATATTTGATTGGAATATGCGGTACCAATATGCAGACAAACAAACAAACTGACAGACGAAAGAAAAACTTGCCAAACTCGAATTAGAGACGCTATAAGTCCATTCAACTAAACATTCATTTAAAATCAAAGTGCGTTGGATTTCTGTAAAAGAAACTCCTAATTTTACGAAATAAAATAATTTACGAATTTACTAAAATCACGTTAGTATTAGCATACATCTATAACTATGTTAATATGTAGTATTGATGTTAAAACAAACACTTTTGTTGAAAGTGTTTGTTTTAAAGCTTCACTAAAGTCTTAACTCAGTGCAATGATCAGTTTGACCTTTAAAAGAACAGGTGTGCAGAGCGATTAGAATCTATGAACGTAACGTAGAGAAGTACCTTGTATTTATTACTAATATTCCAATATCTAAGTAGTTTATTAGTCTATGTTCAGTAAAGACAGAAATTGTTGGTTACAAGGGTAGAGTAGGTATAATAATGTTTTTAAGTCTCAGTATCAAACTGATGCCGGAACATACTTAGGTGCCTTACCTTAAACCTTTTCATATTTTTATAATGATAGGCAGGCATCAGTGTTACATTTTTACTAAAAAAATGGTAATGATAGTAACAACTTACAATTTATGCAAAGTAAAGAAGTAAAGTAAACTTTTCGAACAAATATTAAATGTATTAATAAATTATGTTTATAATTGGGGATGTAAAGAGTGCGTGGGAAAAGATAGAATAACGGATATAAAGAAAATATTATTTCCTATTTCCCTTATTGAACATATGAATAAATAAAAAATATTTTAGAAATGTTTCACATTTGAACTAAGTACGAGTATGTTCGATTATACAATTTGAGCATTATCGCTCTATCATCAAATACGTACTTTATATCGCTGACTGTACCAACAAGCAGGTGTACGATTATCATAACTGCTGTTTGTTACGTTTATCCATACGTCAAATACTCGCACGCATGCATTTGATCACTATTGACATGCCTCAATACCAATTTACACGTTGAAGCGTCAATTAGCCATATTCTTTGATCATTTGTCATTATTAACAAGTTTGGCATTGCACGAATTAAGACTCTATTATTCGCAGCCGTTAGCAAACATCGCATTATTTGGTCTTATAGCTTTATAACTGGAGCCTTCGATATGTCGTTTAATTTTTTCGCTCGCTTCGCTTACTTCGTTCGTTTTGCTTTTTGCTTTTGTTGTTGTAATGTTTAAATTCAGTCCATGGGTGTCGTAAGTTAGGACTAATGGGGTTGTTAGGAAAGGTTAAGGAGGCCTTTAACAAACGCTGGTATGGTGTTTACTGCTATTTATTACCTTGGAATAAAGCAAGCCAGCCTATTTGAAATAGTGTTTATAAGAACTTAACGCGCTGCTTTATTGGAAAGTAAGTGTAGCCGCATAGTTCATAAAAATATAATTCATACATTTAAACATAACCATTTACTTTTATATTTTTAACTAATTCTTTCTTCGGAGTAGGTATATATCTTGAAAATATTAATAGCTGTGTCTGCTCTACAGCTATTTATACCAAAGAGTTCAGAAATATCTATGAAGAGCTGAGAGAGGCAAAGGATTGTGATCACGTACAGAAGATAATATTAAAATGGACGCAACTATGTTGTATTCGTGACTTATACCTATAGGTATCTACTGTCTACCTAACTCAGTTGTTTTGTTACCTACTATAAAATAAAACCTGCTCGAAAATAAACGTTTAAAAGAAGTTTAATAAGACTTACTTAATAATAAAAATAAAAACATTTAGCATTTCAGGATCCTGAATTCGATGCCTAAATTGTAATAAAATGGTATATACAAGATATTTAGTGTTCTTCCGCCTCGTCTTGATGTCAGCGTGAGAAAACGAAAAATATTTTTGTTTTTATGGTGTGGTTCCTCCTCACCACCGCCACACCTCACCTTATTATTTCTCTTTCTCTCAGTATCCGACTTCCTCGTCAGTTGTTTCGCCTTAGCACAAGGCATCCTCAGGAGATGTTGACTCTTCAAGCGCTCGCTCGAAAGTAAAAAATAAAATAAAAAATAACATATTTTTTGATTTCTCACGGCTGACATCAAGACGAGGCGGAAAAATACTAAATATCTTGTATGTACCAACTTATTATAAATGGTTTTACGCAAAGTAACACCTGACTCCAACAATTATCGCCTAAATTATAACTTTGTAATGATGGACAATTACTATACTTACAAGATGTAGATATACCTACGAAACTATGGATTAAAATATCGAATAAAATACCTATATTTTTGGGTTCTGTAAGATAATACAATGTCTATGGCGATTTAATATATCGAAACCATTTTGAATAAAAATATAGCTTTCTTATATATTTCATATACGAGTAGATGGAATGAAATTGTGTGGGTGTAGGTTTATAGGAATCTGCTTTTGTATGATTCATACACATTATAATATGGAAATCCCACAGGCTACAAGTGGAAAATAAAATCTCAACAACATCCAAGGTTAAGAGCGAAATAAAGTTATCTCGAAGCTGGCTTACCAACACACACTTTGCTAAGCGGATGCGAGATAAAATCTCAGAGCACAGGAAATCTCAGCTCAAACCAGAAAAATCTACATATTCACGCTCATATTTTGGCCAAAGTAATCATAAATTAACAGCAAATATACGTTAGAAATAAATTCTATACGAGCGTAATGAGGACCACCTATGGCGACAGCGGACTCGAATTAGTAGAACATTTTTCATTTTGTAATTGGTTTTGAATGACGAAGTGGCTTTAGCTCTAATTTCTAACGGTTACGTTCTGGAAGTGTTTGAATTACGCGGTTACGCGCATGAACTGAAAATAAACTGCGCGGGATCACTTCTGCGTCGCGTCATAAATTCTCTGCTAATTTACAGCCCCCAATGTTCTATATAAATAAATATTGGTGCGCCATCCACTTACGAACGTGTGGTGTCAACAGTTACTGCCACCGGGAGCATGGTGCTGTCATAACAGATCCTTCGTGTTAAACTTAATGGTTCGCCATTAACCTTTCTACTATCTTGGTATACCTACCTATCTAATCCTTGCGTTACTTTTAGTACATTTGTTGTTCAGGAGTGAGACAATTAAAGACATCCAATACTCAATATGTGGTTGAAAACTGCTCAAATGCCTCCTTTGAGTATGAAGACGCTATGCGAATAGGTATATTAGTAATTATTGAACATCTAGAAACTATTTCGAAGAAGAAGAAATAAATGTACAGTCCAACTAGTAACCTGAATACACTACAATCTCCTATGAATAAGAGAGGAATTAGAAAGAAATGAATGTCTTTGCCATCTAATTACGCATCTTTGAGAGAGATTTATTACACACTCATACATCTTTCATACCGACCGGGCTTTTCTTAATCTCGTCACCAAGTTTCGTTTGAAAAACCAATCAATCACAGACATTGTAGTGTAGAGAGTACAGAAATTATTCTTCCACACGCGCCGCCAGCGAAGAACGAAAGTTACCGAGTGCCAAGTGGAGTGAGGTAAAGGAACAGCCGCCTGCGCTCTGTGCCAGGGATCATCGCTATAGTTGCCACTGTATTCGAATTCTCCGCCGCTGTTACCATTACTCTTCAAATTCATAAAACTATAACAGATAAAGAACTCAGACAGGTAGATACGTCATTCTACATAATTGTACTGCGACTGCTATGTATTTAAGTTTCGATTATTGATTCAAATTAACTTTTTATCAAGCAAATACGGCTACTCCTGTTTAGAGAATTGACAACGTCGCGATGCGTATTTTATTGTTTATTTATTCGCACCTGCGGCAATTTAGCATTCTTAAAAGCCTGTTTCAAACGTGGTTCTTTCACTTCATCGAACGTTATTTATTGTTACATTATAATATGTTTTACGTAAGGCGAGAAATATTTTTTTTTGTTAGAATCCATTAGCTTTCAAACTATGTGAAATTTGTATAAGACAATCGAGTTTATCGTCGTATACTTTTCTGTTTACTGGGTGTACAACTACTGTACCCACGATGAATACTTTTGGTCATAAATCTTATCATCACATAACGAGACATTGATTGATTTTCCGTAATTAAGCAATTTACGTCGGCATACAATGAAAATGAAATCATTTTATCGACTGCATAATTTTACGAGTCATTAATTCGTTGTTTTACAATGAGTCTTGTATTTTCATGAAAATTGTCTTACGAGTCTTGTGAGATGGGGTCAGAGCACGTAATTTGTGTGTTGTCGATACAGACAAAACGTTTTATCAATAGATTGACGTCTACTATCCATCACTATTGATATTTAGTGATGTGCGACGCTTGCCAGCGGGCGGGGTTTGTATGGTGCCAACTATGGCGAGCGCGTTAATGTAGCGTCAATGCTCACGCGTTTTTATTGTACTCTGCGCAAGAGACGTTGGCTATTACATCTATGTGTCCTGCCGCTCATGCCACACACGGTGAAAATAAAGTTCACCCTACAAATTCAAGTTGCAGTTTCTATGTTTAAGTTTGTTTTGCAAAGCTTTGTGAAAAGTGTTTTTTTCATCTTCCAGCCGCCTTTTATTGCACGTGTACAAACGTATTTAAAGCAATTTGAAGGAGATGCACGTCTGGTAAATGTCTAGACATCTGGTGGTTGAAAATTCATCGGAATTGCTGCAAAATACTGAAACTGAGAATTAATAAAAGAAAAACACACCACGCGCGTACAAGTTAAGGAGCTGTCAATCTTACTTTTACCTTTTTGGATACGAGCAATACCTTCTTGTCTCGCGTCTTATTTCTGTCTGCCAATGATGCCGTCACTTGTTTCAATTAGGCGCTGTTTAAATTATTCGTATCTAAATAGTGATGTCGAAAGTTCGCGCCTAAATATAGCGAAGCGCTCTACTTAAGATGCACCGCTCGAATAGAAAGCGTTTCAAATCACATGAAACCGAATCGAGAGATGTTAACATCCGCAACACATACATAAGCAATATGTATATGTACGCGAGAAGGGCTCATCATGTTTTATTTATTCGCGGCGGACCCGTAATAGAGTCGTGCCGTGAGAAGCGACCGCCGAGTTTTTTGCTCAACGTAAGTCCGGACGAGTATTGAGACGTCGGTGGATGCTGCTGTCTTGTCGCCTGTCCTCGCTATACTTTCGACATGACATCGACATTTATTTTTCATTTATCAGAGCTAAAACCTAACGCGTGATGTCGGTAAGAAAAGCGATTTATACGTGGCGCCTTCGAACAAAAACCGTCAGCATTTTTCATGAAGGAACCAGACAGCTGCAAGTGGATATTAAAAATCCATTCATCACGGCATGTTGAGGCAAAAAATAAGAATTCAGATTCACACTCGAACAAGGAGAGGGAGACTGGGAAATCTGGTGAGACGAGGAGGCATTCCACCCCCCTAGCGATCCGTCAGGGGGAGTTGGGACCTCCCTTTTGACAGGAAATGATTGTCTAATATTAGCTTTGTTATAAGGTCCCTCTTCGGGGATTTGAGAGTGCCTTTTTGGAAGACGGTCTTATGTATCTTCACAAACGAAGTAGGAAGTCATTTGTTTTACCGATGATACAGAGTGTAAAGTAGGTAAATAAATAGTAAACACGTTCGGTAAATTCGGTACTCCATAAAGCATCTCAAGCTATTTATACGTGAAATTATTTACTTATAAATAACAACAATAATAATGAAGGTTAATTATTCAACAATAGAAATTACGTTCACAAGCTTGTTATTATTTTACATCATTAATTTTTATCAATAACAAACAAACAACAAACTCGTTAGATTTAATCAGAATGACGGTAGATAAAAAATGCACGTTTTTTTAATTGACTCACTTCTTCGACATTTAAAATAGGACTTTGGTATGTTTCACAAAGAATTTCAGGTCGTTGACCTGACAAAAAAAATGACGCCCGGTAACGTAAGAAAAAATTTAAAAGATTGGCATTTCTAAAGCATTAAAACTGAAATAAAGCTGTGTGGATTTAAATTCAAAATTTATTAGCACTTCTATTTCTATTCGATTTAGAAGTAGAGCTTGAGTGTTCGACCTATGAATAGTATCGTAGAATATTCCTCAGTGACAGATTTGTGTCTTACAAATGAATGTTTCGGATGACTATTTCTTAAATCAATGATAGATTTAGTTTATAATCTGTTTGTAACGTTTTTATTTTTACCTGCGCTGAGGAAACGGCCTTTGTAAAAGTTTTATGATTCATATTTTATTTGTAAATTGTATTTAGCTTGTACAAGTAGTAGTTCTGCACGCCAGACAATAAAATCACGTATTTTATTATCTGACGTGCAGAACTACTACTTTATTTTTTATACCTACTTCCCAATTAAAAATGACGTAAGAATTACAAAAATCCTAAAGCCTGTAAGTATACCAAGTTCATCAAGATTAGTTGAAAACTACTACCTTTAGGTTTCTACAGGTCGTAGTTTTCAACTAATCAACCGGTGAACTAATGACCATAACTGCTCGGTTAGACAGCCGGGCAAGGATTTAATCCAAACGCGACCTTTGCTTCGTCAATATTAAATTCTCCATGACGTCGCTTTCAGTTGAAGATGTTTCAGGATGCTTCGCTCGCTTGATCAATAATTGTAAGTAAAATGAAACTTGTAGTTAGTATGTAGGTAGCTGTATCCAATAATTTGTACACAGCATTCTCTACTTAACTAGCTAAGCTTTAGTTAGATTCAAAGTTTTCTATTTAATCGAATTTATAAAACGGACTGATCGAACAATCAGCATCAGAACAAAAACAAAAGAGCATCCATTTAAATCACCAATATCGGTCCAATCGTCACCGCGTAATATGAATTGTAGAAATACTCGTATTATTTTCGCGAATGCAGCAAAATATATGAAACTCGCGCATATTGGACGATTCGTTTGTAGATAGCAGAAATAATGGGGTTTAAAAATGAAATTAATTCCAGGTTGATGATTTCAAATTGAAAAGTCACATCGGGCCGGGCAATAATTCATGGAGCTGAAACGTGTCCGGGCCTCTGTGTCGGACGCGCGCTAGGGTTGCCAACGGCGGCTTTTATTTTTGTTTACTGCTGTGTTGTTAACAGGGAAATGTAGTTTTAGAATTCGGAGGAAGTTCGGTACGGGCGCGGTCTCTGGAACTGACGTCTGCTGGTAATAAAATATTATGTGCTTGTTTAGGTATAAGTTGCTAAGTCGCGGACAGCACACCTGATTTTATTTTTCCTCAGCTTTGAAGGTTGCATGATAAGGAAGTAAGAATTATGTGACCAAACATGATTGTATCAAAACATTAAGTTTAAAATGTTTAATAGAAAAAATTGTAATAAGAGTGCTGTAGATTTAATCGGAATGGCAATCATAAATACAATAATATAGGTAATTAAGATACACCCTTACATCATAAATATATTTTTTGTTGCAATGATACATGTCAAGCATAAGTTTCATGCCACCATAAAATAACCATAAATCACGGAAAAAAAAACAATGCAAATATTTACTCGTTGGAATTATGAACTGCCTTGTTTGTTTGATTGTTTAGATGTACCCTATTCGTTTAGGAAAATTTCATACCGAATAGTAATAAATTACAAAACCTGAACTGTTTCATTAATTTTGCAAATGCTACAAGTTCCATTGGGTAAGTATATTCGGGTACTGTTTTCATATTCTTTGAAACAGCAAATAAATGTATCGGTAACTTAAAAAAAAGAACTAAGCTTCCTAGCTTGACTGCTCTCTTTTCTAGAGATTTCCTCACGGCCTTAACTCTAGATCGCGAGGTTTTTTGGATTATGACGTCATGACGAGTCTGCAAAATCATAGGTTGTAGAACGTAGAGTACGCTAGTTTAAGTATAAGCGTGGCAGCCCTACGAAGCTCATTGTCGTGTAGTCCTTTGTCGGAGGTCTCTTCCGCTTCACCAGACGCGATATCTGTGCGGAGGTGACGCCCTCTCATGCGAATATTCATGATAATATATTTACATATTCCTAGCTTAACTGTGCAAACCTCAGGCCGGGGGAAGCTACGATTGGAAGCTTTTCATGCAGCAATATGCATTTATTATTTGATTAAAAAACTACGGTTGTCGCAAGATTGACTACCTATATAATTAATGCAGAAATTTATAAACTGTACATGCTATATCTATATATTTAATTAACTGTATCTATGTATATATCATACATGTTTTTAATGTTTATTGTGTGGTATATATAACAATTGTTCATGCAAGAGTATTTTTGAAAGTTTTCATCTGTAACATTACCGGAAAATTAGGTGATGTACATTTTAACAAGGCAAACAGTTTCCTTTAATTTACTGACATATCTGTTAATATTCCTTAAAAATAAATAAAGAAATAATAACATATTTCGTAGTTTTCCCTACAAGGTGGGTAATGAGGCTATTGTAATGAGTTATCTCAATAGCTCAACCCTATTTATTTCCATAAATCTGTGAAGTGTCCACGATTCAAGTTCCTTAACACATTCATTTTATTTGACGTCAAAAGTTCTTAATTATTTTTAATCACGTAACGGTTAGTGCCGGTTATAAAATAATAAAACATTTCAATTATTCACAGTTTTCAATGGAGAAATGTGAAAATAGTAAGTTTTTATATGTAAATGCTGGTCTGTGGCATGTCTCATGTTTAATGCAACCGCTTGTCATGAACATTTGTGGGTTCTACTATCTGTAGGTATTTTAGTTCGGTAGGTAAATATCTGTAGTCTTGCTAATATTTTAAAAGCAAATTTTGTAAGATTGTGTGGATGTGTGTGTTAACTTTTCACGCAAAAACAGCTAAACCGATTTTAATGAAATTTAGTTTGGTAGCTTAGATCCTGGATGAAAACACAGGCTACTTTTTATCCTGCATTAACACTTGTTACTCGTGTCACCGCGGAAACCAGCTAATTATCTATAATGGCGTATTCGTTTTGTTGAAAGTATATTATAATACATTTATTAATTGAATACCTATTCCGCAATATAGGCTTTTTAATGTTTATATTTCATATTCAATTGTCAGTGTTTGGTTAAGCGAAATACATACAAATAAAAACGATTTATAATATTTCAAAGCTGGGTACTGACTAGTCTTACGGGGCGTAATGTAACGTGTTACATTGCGAGCATTTGTGCAGTCAGTACGGGGTATTCGCTGCGAGCGCCTTGTTAAGCTCGCTCGCTATGTTGCTAGTTACATTACAGCGCGTAACACTGGTCAGTACCCAGCGTAATGATCAGTTTTAATGTAAGAATGGGTAAGTATTATCAATTAAGTAGTTACGATTATTTCAGTTAGTATGGTAAAACGATCTATATCACCAAAAAATTAGAAATCTAATATGTTTTCAGCGTTTAAATTTCCATATAGTAGGTAATCAATTGGGCTTCTTTTAAAGACATACCAATGAAAATATACTAAATTTTAACACCTATAGCTAATTATCCCTAGCTTACCTTATAAAGGCATAATAAATAATAATGAAAAGGCTTCCGGGATAACATTAACTTTTAATTACAAAGTCGATGTCTTAATGAGCTTAGTGACGTTAAATAATATGCATTCGTGCCAAACATGTTAATCTAACTAATTGTTAAAGGAGGAAATTAGAAAAAGCTCGTAAATCAGTTCATCCGCTGTTCTCGGCTATGTAGAGTATAGAGTAGAGCCTTGGGGCAGTTCACAAGAAAACAATAGAATACATCTATCTCTATCAACTAAAAGGTTTTGTCACGCAATAGAGTGAGACACCTTCATTCACAAAAGCATTCACGAAAAACAAGGCCGTAATTTGCCTGCACGAAAATTTGATAATAAATCATAATAGTTCTAGACACAGCATAGGTAAAAAATAAACCAATTTGGAAAGTGAATTGTAAGGCACGGCGGGCACTGCCGCTCGGCCTGTTATTAGACCAATTATGTTATTATGTTCGCCGTATCTAATCCGAAAAACTAAATTGGAGTCGGCCGCTGCCGGCGAATGCCCGATAGGTTCAATCATTCCACTTTTGGGTCGCACGAAATTCGTTGCGGAAGCAATAAGAAACACGAAAATTTCGAACGAAATAGTCACAAATTATCAAATAATGCATACCTAGAATGCGAGCAAAAATATCGATCTCGAAAAAAATCGGCTACGCCTTTCGGGACCCTATTTTGATACGGTCTGTAGTTTAGTACAAATTAAAAAAGGGTGCACTATTAGAGTACATATTTCAAAGTTCACATTTCATGGACAACCCCGAGTCGCCCTTTGATATCCCTCACTTAACTCATATTTCATTCAATATGACCATAATTGAAGTGATGGCGCCGCTATCGTTTGAATTTAAGGCTTATTCTTGCTATACAAGGGCACAGAATAGTTTGTTCAAAAATCTTGCAAATGTAGAATAAACGATTGCCTCTTTCACAATTTGTTTCTTTAGCGTGTTCGCGAAACAGGTTTTTCTCTAAGGCACGGACGTTTTGTGTTTTCATTTCAAAACATCGCTTCATAACACTGCGTCCCTTTGTATCATCAAAATATCAAATATGAATACCAAATAAGGGTTGGGACAAAAGAAAAACTGACAACTTTTTTTAATGTATGCTCAAGCGAGTACATGAAAACGTAATAATAGAAGCGTGTTTAGTAAATATATTAATGTAATAATTCTCTGAGGGCGTTCAGAAAGTTGTCGGTTGTTATTTTTCTAAAATTTCACGGTAGATACATCATCCAACACTCGTGGAAAATTGTAACATCTTCATTATGGAGTCAAGTGGCTTTTTATACCATGAAATGCAAATGACCTATAATTATAATGTATCCAGCTAAATAAATAAATGAAGCTATTCACCAGATGTCCGTCATAGGTTTTAGGTGCTTATAATAATATCAAAATATAAATGCACAGGACATTATGTACTTTCACGTTTTGTAAAATTGTGTTTCTTAAAAATATTGGTGTTACTTAATCTGTTTACATTACCTACTTCTATCCTACTGTATTCGTTCTAAATTTTGATAAATATTACAACAAGTATTTTATTTGCAAGGAATCAAGTTGTAAATATATTTATTTTAATTCGTTTGTCTATTTTGGTAGACTAGCAATGTAATATTGAAATATTTGTTACCGTCATATCGATTGAACTGATAAATTCCGCTATATATAGCTAATATTCCTAACCGATATTAAAAAATATATGTATCTGTCCGTTAGTTCAATAGGTTAACGTCAAGGTAATTAATTACATTCTTGCAAACGATATTAAAACAATAAACCATTTTTATTTCCGTGCATAAGATAAGAGAAAAGATAATTTTGTCAAGAGAGTATATTTTCAATGTTTCTTAATGACAATTACCAACTTTTTATTACCTTAACTTTGATTACTTACTTACGAATGGAGTAAACCTATTCTTCTTCGTTTGCAATTTTTGTATCCAGCAGCATGGGATGTTAGTACCTACTTGCGTACAAGTCGTAGTTTTCAAAATGTCTTATGTCGAAACTTGTATACAGGTTCTACTTTTGTGGATTTTTGACTTTTGAGTATTTTCCTCAAAAAGGAGTAAGTCTACGACGCGGCGACGCGGCGACGGTGCCATTTACCTTCCAATTTCGGTCAATACGGGTAATGAAGAGAAAATTGTTGAAAAGTTGTTAACACATAAAAAAATAAAATGTTCACAAGGTAGACTGATAAACTCTCTGAAAAACTATGAGAAAAATGTGCTGCAACGTCAAAAAACATTGGTTAATAAACTCTACATTTCGTACCAAAAGTACCTACTTATAGAATTCAAGCCATCTTCCATTTCTGAAGGAGCTCGCAGCGTATTGAGAATGAACTTGACCATTTAACAACATCTTTATTCATTGCACTGACTGACACACTTATCAAACACTCCTGACCCTGTGGCCGTATCTCTACTGATAATGCACACAGTTCAAACATACATAAGCCAACGACTTTTTTGAAAATAATATTTTTCCTGATTCTTGATAACGAGACACAATGAATAGCTTCTGTTGGACGATGTTTACGTTATAAAAATTTATGAGCAATAATAAATCATCTTTGAAAATGAATTAATTAAGAATTCTATTTCATTAAAAGTTAATTGTTTCAATTATTAATACAATTTCTTAGATAGGGTAATGGGACTCAATTAAGTACCTATGTTACCTATATTGGTAATACATTTTGCTAAAATATTTTTTCTTTGGTTTCAGGTAAGGCGAATTCCTGACGGGTTGGACGGATCCAACGGAAATGAGTTCGAAATTCGAATTGCATTATCGTCCCTGTGTGTGTAGTGATTGTTTGTGTTGACACGTGCTCGCCACGCGATTTGCAGCTCAATCTCGATTAACATAAAGCCGTAATTCACTTTCGCGCGGTCCCCAAAGGAAGGACGTTAAAACGTTTGTAAGTTTGCTTGTGTGCGTTGGTAAGCGACAGCTGAAAATCTGATGAACGGTTTATTTTGATTATGCCGTTTTTGAATAAATACTTCGTTGCTCTGCCAGAGTCGACTAAAAAGAGTTTTTAATCAATGTCACGGTTTAATTTTATTAAGAGTAGCAAGCCCTGAGTAAGTACAATATAATTTCAACAACCAATCTTTTCGGATCAATTGATCGTAAAATTTGAGGGACTGTAGATGCTTAGATTCTAAAAATATATAATACAATAAAAAAATCGGAGATTGCGTAGGCAAGTTAATGTGACGAAATTTGTGTAGGTTGACAATGATTATGGTAAATTAATTGGCATATAGGGTTACAAAATCAGCAACTTTATTACACTTCTAGTTGAATAAATATTCTTACCTATCTAAAATAATTTTAAGTTCTTATCGATCGATGGGTTGAGGTAGGTAGTCTAATTGTAAGTAAGAGTTTAAGTTCTTATCGATGGGTTGAGGTAGGTAGTCTATACCTACCAAAGTAGTACATATATTTCTGGGATTTATAATATTTATATATATTTTATTTATTTATACATGAACATGCTCCTCTTTCTGCATATTTTATCTTATAGCACCTTTACAGCACCGCGTTACATGCATTCACACGCATTCGGCTAATCTCTCGTTGTGATCGGCCACATAGACTCGCATAACCGGCCATTTTTAAAACATATACGTCCCATACTCTATTCTGCAGTTAGGCATCATTTCGTCTGGCCGCGTTAAAAGCACGCTGCATGTTCGCACTCCCACCCGCCACAACACAAATGCGATTCATGTATGAATCATGAGCTTTGGATGTGCGAGTGCCGTACGTTCGCGCTCCACTGGAAACTGCCAGTGTGTTGGTGACCATGTCGATACACGCACGCGCGCCTGTGTGCGGCCTCACTCATGGCAGCGGACTATGACGGCTCGTAGATTTGACAGCTAGCTCAATGCGGGTTCAGACGTTCATTAAACGCAGATCGACGTAATTTCAGTGAAATACCTGACAGTAAAGTGCGTTCGGCAGTGACATTAGTGTTGTGACAATACCGCAGTTTGTGACAGTGATTTTTGATATGAACTCAAATTTCCGCGCGAACTTGAACTTGTGCTGTAATATTGGATTCTGTCCAATTCAACGATTGATTTGTGACATGATCAATCTCAAGGATACTTTATGATGTTCACAATTAGATACGCGTCGTTTGAAATTAGTTCGAGGGGTAAGAGAGTGAATAAAAAATTGCTCTGTGCCTTTAGCTCCGTATTGGAAGGACTGAAAACATAATGTTTGGCATTTGTGATTTATTATGACAAACATCAAAATATACTTTATCATAACTATGTAATTAATCATGATAAAAAGGTAATAGACCTTCAAAGCATTTATTTTTTTACTTACTTAATTGAAGTTTTACGAAGTTTCGTGACATTTCTATCAGTGAACTATCTCTGCGATATAATGATAAGTTTTGAACTTCATCATTTGGATTGTTGCTTTTGGATAAACATTACTATTGGTAAGTTCATAATTTAGTTACCGTTAATTTTTTTGTTAATTGAATTATGAAGACTTGATTAATGTTTAATGAAGTCTTCATAATTTAATTTGTCAATTATTAAAGCAGATTATAATTAATCATCAATCATAAATTATATCTAAATTCAAGTTAGATAAAATCAAACTCATTCTTACATATGAAACTAATAGTAAATAGTAAAAGTGTAACCATTTAAACTGTCTCAGAACAGGTTTCCCAACTTCCAATTTGTAATATTTGTAACATACGGAAATATAAAAATGCAAATGAAACAAAACAGCTGTGTCGGCGTTTACAAAAATCTATAAATAAAAAAGGTGCACATGTCACTAAGATTAATAGAGACGTTAACAAATAAGTTACTAAGTTTCCCTTAATATAATCTACTGATCCTTTTTGTAGGAGTCGCCGAAAGCAGGTACCAAAGAGCTTTTGAAATCATTAATCAAAATCTTGGTGTTATCCTTATAAATGGCTATGAAAAAATAAACGAAATAGAGACATTTCATTCGTAAACTGATGGACTCTAGCTCCGCCCGGAGGACAGCCATTTTTTGTCTATTTACTATTTTAGAGATTTTCCATACATTTTGTACATTTATATTCACATGGCAACTTCGTACCTAATTTAAATAATCTCATGGGTTTTTGGTTATTCATGAGCTTCAAGATTGATATGCAAATATACGTTTAAAGTAAACGTAAGTATCATTGGACAATAGTAAAATTAATTAAGTTGTAGTAAAACGGTTAACGTTTTATTATAACTTAAGTGAAAAATTTGATAAAGAATTCTGCGGTTATACTGAAATTCGTCACGACTTTAAAAGTTGTGGTATAACCTATTTGTTGATAATCTTTAATAATAAATAATAAAGTATTTTTAACCGACTTTAAAGGAGAGAAGTTTCTAAATTCATTGGTGCCATTTTTATGAATGTTAAACGTTTTCTCAGAGCTGGCTGGACCGACTTAAAAATTATTTTTTTGTTCTGAAGTTTTAAACTAGGGATACTTTCCAATTGGTCCTATATAAATCATATCATTATCTTCCCAGTGGTTATTATTTAATCAATATAACTTATAATTTTCTTTGTGTACATAGACAGATATAATAATAATAATAATATGGGACGGCATCCACGCAAAGGTCTTCAAGTCCCAAATTAGGCAAAGCCTGTGCTATGGTAACCTGATGACTGATATACATACTTAGAAATACATATATAAATACTTATATAATAAACACCCAGACACAGGTCAAGCAGATATAAGATATAACTACCTATATACATACGTACATAGGTAGCAAGTTTTGTGTATCTATTTTCACGTCGGTTTTTACTTTTTTAAAGTATTACTTGTTTTAATTGTTCTTTTGATAAAAATGTATTAATAAGATTTGTTCTTACATTTAGTTCTTACCACAAAACATAACACATAATTTCGAAGTTTTGTACTTACTTACCTTACTATCAAAATATTCGCAAGCATATTTGTTTATCAATGGAGAGAGGTAATTGTATGCCTACTCGTATTTTTTTCTATTAGGTATTATATTCCCGGTTCTGAAATACTTAGAATATGAATAAATTAAAATGAGTCATTGATATTATAGCTGATTCTAAGGATATTATTAAACCCTCGTTACTACATATTTCTCTCGATAGTCCATTTTTATATGACAAAAATCAATTTTCACATTATATAATTCAACGTATGTTTTGTGTGATGTCATGCTTGAATTCGGGTATTGTAACAGCTCTATAATGGCCACATATATAATGAGAATCATATTTTCCACATGTTTTAATTTATTATGTGAATGCTCTATATTTGGTTTGATAATATATTATCATAAAACATAGGTACATATACTAAGAACGCTTTTTACTTCCTGTTTATTCAATAGATATGAAATGAAATAAAAAAATATAGTAAAAAATTAGTATCTTATTTGCTCTTTCAATCTTTGAAAATACGTCTTCTTAGCTAACATACTAAAATTAACCGTTTTAACACTATAATTATGTGTTTCAGGAAAGTAAAAAATAAAATAGTTTAGGTATTTCACACAAAGTGTTCGTAAAATGTATGCTAAGAATACTTACAAAACAATGACATAATATCATACAACTATTTGTACATATGCCGAGTTAATGTCATATTATACTTTAAATGTTTGAATAGTTGTATTTTGGTAATTATAAAATCAAATAGAGTACAAACAAAAATAAAATTCATGCCGAAATCCTAATCCCGTGAGATCGATCTCAAACGTATAAAACTTATTAATTACACCACTTAAAGCATACAATTGCAATCGACGAATAATAAATCAGCGTAAAGGTCAATGACAAAATTGATCTGTCAAAAACTGGCTTAATAAATTGGTTCAGAATGGTCACCGCAGTGTTCTGAGTTTGAAACTAGGCGGAGAATTCTAGTGGCTATTATTGTAACGGTCCCTTTCACCGCTATCTGCTGACCATCTGACGAACTGCTTTTTTTAAATGCCTTAATAAAGCTGGCAGCATGTAAGATTTTAATGTGCAGTGGACTCGGAGATTTGGTTGATGTGATAATGCGGCATGACTGAGCGCGCACGACTTTCTATGCGCGGACAAGTAGAGAAATCTCATGGAGCATGGCACTTAATTTTTGTTCAATTTGGAGTGGTCCATCTGTGGTTAAAATGTTAAGCTAATGGTAGCGAATTGCGTGAATCGAATAATGTAAAGATTCATCGATAGATTGCTTTGATAGATGATAATGATACGATGAAGTAGACGAGTACTTACTGTATACCTAATGTTTTAGATTGACATAGGTAACACGGAAAAGGCACGCCGTTCATACTCGTATAGCGTGATGGGCATTTTCAATAATGACATAGTCATAGTAAGCATGAATTAGACTGGATAAACAAAACCTAAATAGTCATATTTAGCTAGAGTCAAGTGCTTTTGCTACATTAATTAAATTAAACTGTAGATAAAACTTAAACCGTTTGAATCATTTTAAAACATAGTTTAATTGATCGTCTATGATATTATTAATATACCAATTTATTGAGCTCTTTAATATCGGCCTCCAAATCAGCTTACAAAACAAACATAAATAATATAAAATTATGTATAAAATATATGAATCCGATTTATATTCGCCATAATCTGTTAAACGTTTTTATAAAGAAAAGATTACGCCCACCTTTGTGTACGGTTAATTTAATATCATTTGTAGTTGTCATCGGCTACCACTAACATAACTGGCATCTCATTAAATATTTTAATTAACTTTCGACGTTCATGTAAATGTCAAAATTAGAAATATGTCCCGTCCAAAGCGTGGTCACATGAGTAATATTTTGACATAGCCTTATATGATCGAGTTGTAATATGTTTAATTAGTTACATAAGTAGTTTTGTTGCTTAATTAAGTAATTAATTTTCGTTAAGTTCATAAAAAAAATAGGTTATATGTATCGACAATGTTAGTAAAGTTCCTGACTCGTATATTTTATTTTGTCTGCATATGCTGCTTGTAATAGAAAAAATGATTAAGATGACGGTAACTATTTACGACATAAATTAAAAATTGTAGTGGCAGAGTTAAACGTGTCAATTTAAAAAGTGTTATAATTATTGTGTTAAGCTCACTTTTTCATATAGACTAAACTTCTTAGTCTCGAAGTAAACCCGCGTCCAGCTTCCATATTATAATACGAGTAAAACGTCCAGTTTTTCCTTACGTTGATAAATGACGGCTAAATGAAGATAATCACAAGTGAATTGCCAGTTTGACATGTGAAGTCGCCGTTATTAATGTGTATTATAGGGCGCGGAACACCCGCTCGTTTGTGAAGCGAATTTGTAAAATTATCGATCGAACGATTTTGAATATTAATCTTCTGGTCGAAGCAGTGATTGAAGTCGAATGAAACTGAATGATGTTGTTGCGCGGCAGGTTGTTCCTCCTTTCAAAAAAATTGCTGAGCTATGATAACTGTACGATACATCTTAGTGGATTCCTGACATCAATATAAATTCAACTAATTTTACTACTACTGATAACAGACTTTTACTACTTTTATAAACAAAACCCTCACTGGCACTGCGATCTATGTCCATTATCTATCGCCTCTACATCATTCGATCTTGTCAAATCAAATCAAGTACTTAGTATATTGAAGATGTGTAAAAATATAATACTCCCATGCAAAACAACGTACCTACTTACTTTTTAAACCAGATTTCTTAAATGACTATATGTAACAGTGTGTGGCTTTTGCACAACAATACTTGAATGCTTAAAATGACTTTAGACTTAGTGTCACTTAAACTATTTAAACTGAGATCTCAATTTTAAATTTAAAAATAAATTGAGCTCTGATACTGTATATAAATACATTTGGTATATTAAATCTCAAAGACGCTCACTCGGCCCAGTCGCGGTCGGTGCAACTCCTTAGATTATATGACCTTTTATCCTTTGTTTTTATTACATTATCAAATTATGTTATCGATCTTCTAAGATTTTGAAGCGTATTGACAGATACTCGGAACATCATATATAAACTTAGACAATATTTTCGGGGTATTTGTTTTTTTTTGTAAATTAAAATTAATGGAAGACTTTTGAAAGTTTGTATATATTAAGAAAGAAAATTCATGTAGGTACATATCCGAATTTGATAGGTACCTATACTTTTGACAGAATTTGTAATCACTTGGCTTGGCTTTTAATTAAAGTATTTTTTTAATATTCTTGAATAACTGTTACCAAGTATGTGATAATAAGTGACATAATAATAACAGTGACCTTTTACTTGATCAATTACATTAAAAAATATGTTCAGTAAAATAAGTATGTAATAAATGTTTATCAAAATCAAATAATATAAACTTAAGCTTTCATTAAACATTAAATTATTACATCGACGTTATCTTCTCTACTTTAGGTTCTCAAGCACCAGCCAAACTCCTAACTCTACAAATAACTTTGTATAATTTTCTCTGAGTAAGTTAATCTAAGCACAAACTTGCCTATGTCTACTGCTGTAGTATAGCTAACACTAATTAGACACTACGTCCAAACGTCTCTTCAACTTTGAGTTGGGTAAGACATGGACTTGCCGGGGTCCTGTGCATTGTATAGAATTATAAACAGTGCGCTTATAAATTCAAATGTTCGGAACCCTTCTCATGCTTATCGATGTTTTCACGTTACTTTTCTTTTTGTTTAAGCGCAAGGAAGTATTGTCATTATGCGTTATGGATTTGCAAAACATACAGCTATCGCTGCTATAATTAACGGCAATAGACATATGCCGTTGAGATAAATTTACTAGCTATAACTTGGATAGTGAACAAGAAATTCAATTCCGGAAAAATTAGCTTTTATCTGACCCCATGCGTAAAAAAATATGTATGTGTTAGTACCTACTTAATACCTTGATTAATATATATATGTAAATGATGATGATGATCTTCTGGAATATTACTTAGCTAGTAAAAAAAAATCTCGCCTCGTCTAAAAATTCCATTTCCACCTTTTGAATTAATGGAATAAAATCTCGAAAAAAAAATTCAACTCGGATCAGTAGACCAATCTTTTTAACGATTGTATGTCTTTGTAATGTCTCAAAATCTAGTAAGTTTTTCAAATTTTCCAATGTTGTACTTGCTAATTTAGCTTTAACGCAAACGCGCCCCAAGTAGTTAAATCTTACAAAATTCATGATAAAGATATCTCGTACTTTTATAAGAATTAACTACGCAAACAACTTAAAATTTAATTCAAAGTAATCCTAGAATAATTGAGCTATATTAACATGCTACTAGTTAGAATGTAGTTTGCAATATAAAAAGTGAAATCTATAGGTACTAAAAAAAACCTTAAAACGGATGACTATAAACCTGTTCGTAAATCAATTAATCGATTCGAAATCTAAATACAAGAAACCAGTTATCGATTATGTTGGCTACTTGAAGTTTTATCATCGTTTTAATGGCTTTCTTGTGTTATTTAATATAAACTGTTTTCCGAATATTAAATATCGTGTAATTTGGTATGCTGATTAATTTATTGCAGCATCTAAATAAAATGCTAAAATTTTGTAGGAAACACTAGAAATTATGTAGGGGTCACTAGAAAGTATCAGATTGTCCGGTTATATATGATTACTTTTATAAGCGGAAAATCTGGATCTTGATAATCATAAATTTTTCCCAAAAATGGTCAAAAATGGTTTGAGGTAATACGTTAAAACTCTAAAATCCACATAATATAGGTACTTACACGTATATTGTCTATATATGTGGAACTCGTAATTTAGTTGCTATTATAGAAATCATTAAATTTGATACAAAGTCAAAGGAAAGAAGGAAATTATTAATTTATATATATTTACTTGTTTGCCTACATAACTTAAATATGGCTTAACTCCACCATAAATGTGATTTTATTAAACCCACATCGATATAAGTAAGGTATATCACGAGATCTACTACTGGTATATTGGTAATATTGGTACGGAGCATTTCACTCTAAAATACCAATAGAAAATATTGGTATGTCTCAAACATTCATCTTGTAAGTAGATGAGATACCTAACCTTCGTATCGCCTAAGGCAGCGATTACTGCCCTAACCAACTCTATAATCAAGGCATAGCTTTTCCATTTTTATCTGTCCGATCTTATTCGAATGATCCTTGGTATTTACCAGTGATGTGAATGATTTATGATCGATATAAATTAGGTATCGATTTGATGCTCAATTAATATGGTTGCTTCGATTTTGAATTGATGCTGGGTTACAATGTTGCTACAGATCGATGTAGATATCGAACGTTGAATGTTCTCCCTTTACATTTTTATCCATGAGTTCATACCTATAATTTATTGTGAAGTAGGTAAATTTAATAATGCATTTCGCTGTCCCTTTATCATAATTATATTGGTATGATATTTGACCCTCAGGTTTAGGTAGTAATGTTTACCTGTTATACTCGTAGGTTTTACCTAATAGGTTTAACCTGGGAATGCCTATTCTGTATACACATAAAAGAATATATGGTCTGCTTATATCTAATTTTCAATCAAATAAGTACCTACTCTCTTTAATTTTTGTCTGCATATAGCTTTCAAATTCGGTTGTGTAAGATAAATAAGTTAAACATCATTCTTAAGATGTTGAATTAATTAATATTTCTACATGAGCAATGTCCTATATGGCTCATTTCATTAGGTACAGACAGTAGCCCAATGTTTGAACAGATGTGTGACGACATTGGCACAAATAAACAGATACTTCTACTTATCATATAGATATCTACAAATTCGTAAGTAAGAACCGCAGATGACTTGTTAGCGTTAAATTATAACATCTAATAAATTAGTAGACAAATAGTATGGATTAAAACTAAGGGGTCCACACAGCTGAAGATTATTTAGGTCATGCTAGAGTGTCTTGACAATCATTTCAACGATAACTATCACTACGAGCCGCTATACATGTATGATATTCTGTCGTTTGATTGTGAATATGTTTTATAGTTAGTGCGGTTCGTAATTGCCTTATTAAATAGATTACGGTTATATCGAAACTTACAAAAAACGACATATCAATGACTAACCTACACTAATTATTTATTTATATATCTAGTTTTTTTTTGTAAATAAAATTTAGTTAAGTAAGAGTCGTTAGCAGAGTCAGTCAAAATATCCTTAGACATCTGTAAAAAAGAGTTGGACAACAGATAAATGTTTGTTGTACCTATACAAAAATAGCATCGAAACACTACATAACATATTCTGATGATTTTTGTACAGTACATATAAGCCGGAAGTCTGTTTATTATTTTTGCAAGATATTATGCAGAAATCTGCTGCGCTATATCTTGAGATGCAATCGTAAATATGCTGCTGGTGTTGGTCATTGACGTACAACGAGTATGTACCTATTTCATACATTAAATCTCATTAGTATTTGTCGAGTATTTTTCTTGTATTGTGCATATTGGTCCTTACATATGAAATTGTCGTTTTGTCGTACTGGCCACTTTGATCTCAAATATCTCTTCTTTGGTTAGGGATTTCAATTTCAAATTTATACAGCTATTTATTCATACATTTGTATTTCGAAAACCGTAATTCATTTGTTTTGTCCTCGTTTGGTTTTTTCTTTGCGTCACGCAGTTCACAAAATGGAAAACTTGAATAAACCTAATACAAAATTCTTCTTGCTTAGATTTGAACTGCATACATTTTAATCTTACTTAGTATACCTACTTATTTTCCATATGGAATAGGTAACAGTAATATATAAATTTATCGTGGAAATGTAAGAAATTATTTTATTGAAGAGCTTTAAAGCAAATGAAGCTATTGTAAAATTAATTTTACGACAACTGTCAAAACATCAGACAATATCTTGAAATTCATATAGGTATGCATTGCTGCTAATACTAGTCATGTTGGAAAAAATAAAACCAATCTCTCGCCAATAAAATGATATCATCAACTGAATAGAACACACAAGACAACATACATTAATACCACAACATTGCAGATTGATTAATTACACAGATTGGCGTTGTTCGCGACGTAAAACTAAAGAACTTTGAAACTTTGAACCCCAAATAGACCCTTAGGGTTTAATTTTCAGAATTATTTTTCACAGTTTACCTATAACCCTACAGGTGTAAATACTGAGAAAAGAATTGTTACGAATACACCGTCTGAATTTCATATTTCTAGGTTCAGAGGTTGATTCTAAGCGGATATACTTATAATCTTTTACATATACATATAGATAATACATAAAATAGATATATATATCTAGGCAGATATTAGTTAATGCTTATGCCTTAACGTTAATTGCGAAAGCATAAAAAGTTTTTGGATGCGTTGATAGTAGTAAAATATCTTTTATAAAACAGTGATGAATAAGTAGTAATCTAGTAAAAACTAGTTTGGATAATGAGGCAATGATGTTACATGCCTAAGATACAGCATGTACATCCTGTGGTGTCCACTTGACTTGTAGGCGTAGCTTAGACAACGCTATAACACAATTTTATCTGAGCGACGTAAGTATTAGGTACAATTTTAGTTACTCACTGCTTCACCAGAAAATACATCAGCGGCTACATTGCCTGTAGTAAAGACACATGGAAAATTTTCTGGCGGCAGTGTTAAGTTACAGAGAAGTACTTAAGCCTTCTGATTGCTGATATATGCATTATTTTTCCCGACGACACTACTAATGAATACGTTGCTTATGACAGTTTACTGTTTGGGTGATCTATATGGTAAATGCCCACAATTTTCGCCCTTTCATAGGCGAGACCCTTGCCCAGCAGAGGAACAGTATCATGAATGGTACATATACAGTTTCAGTGTGGGTATGCATTAAAACTTGTTCATAGATCATTATTAAAATGTTTCAATAGAAATCAAATTATTTTTAATCAATTTTATGTTCAAGTTGTCAAGTTGGTATACTCGAAAACATTACCCTCCTTTTTGGCAGTGGAGTAATAAAACAACAATACACATGCGTTGCTGGCAACTAACCCACGGTACTATATATCTAATGTACCTTCAAAGTAGGTACATAAATATAACGAATATGGTATGTTGTTATAGGTGCGTTTATTATTTGTTAGTATGTACAGCGTAGAGACGGGAAATGTTATTGTGGAAGTTACATGGACTGCATATAAACTTACTCGTCAATTACGTGTAGTATACCTTCCTGATGGTACCACTTAGTTTACTGTTGACATTATAAAGATATTTTTATAGAAGGAAGTTACTTAGATTTGCGCCTGATGTGAAACGACGATGCGACCTAAGATGTAGCACGTTGCCTAAAATAAACCGATTCATGTGACTTGAAAAAGCCAAGATTATAGCAGGAAATGGATAAGTAGCAACGAGTTTCACAAACTGGCAGGTCGCACAATAAAAGTACATATAAAGCGATTTGTGAAAGTCCGTGGAAGATCTATACCATATGTTCCGGTGGCATCTAGCCTTATCTATACTTGTTCGATGGTGGAATTAATTTACGTTTGTGATTCCAATGAAACTCTCCGAAATGTACTTACCTATCCGATAAAAAATCTACAGAATTAAGGTATACTAGGCATGTATTCCTACTTACGTATAGCAATTTCAATTACATTTTTACCACCTAGATAGATGTATTAGGTAAACCTACATATTTTATACTAACTAACAGGTAATGGATGAAATACTTTGAATTTCCAAGTCCTGATAACTGTCTCATTTAAACCGTTACTCAATGAACCAGAATCCTTAGGTGTCTAGAGGGTCTAAAGCTTGGTAAAACCTCTCCGTCTGCGTAGGTATACAAATAAGACTAGTCGGGTCAATTCCTTTAATTCACAAATCCTTTGTATCGCCTTCTTTTTTTAAATTCAAATTTGGAACGTTACATTTGAAACCGCGCTGGAGGCGTCGCTAGTGATGTGCCTAGCGCGTGGTGTAGCGCGGTAACTGCTCGATATCACGCGAACCGCTCCGCCCATCCGCACGCACCTTGATGAGTGCGGTGACAAGGCATTTGAATTATTTACATAAATTAAAAAGAATTTGTTGAATAAGTGTCAGTTATTTGTGTGTTGCTAGGATAGAAGTCGCAAGCTAAAAATAAAAGCATGTATGAAGCTTCGGTTAGGTGGAGTTGCTAATTTATTCGAGTAGGTATACCTACCTCAAATCAATAACCTTAATAGGTTATAACAAAAAAAGGAGAACAAATATTGTAACACTTGTACAAAAGTATTAGACACGAGTATGAACAATAAGCAATAAGTTATATTTCTATATTAAGAGGGCACATGGCCAAAAATAAGTCATGGCCAAAAATAAGTCAGGAACTTAATTATAATACATCCACTGTTTAGCACGATTTCATTAAAATGGTCACTGCAAATATAATATACCTACGTCACTAGGTAGGTACTTTAAGTAATCTCATTACGTTACATGGATTCAACCTCATCGCATTTCCTTAACGCAATACAAAACACTATCACAAAATAGTCCAAGTGCATGGAGCCAACACTCATTCTTGATAAACGGCGGCCATCACTGCACGCCACGACCTATTATGAGAGCATGACGTCACCGCCCCGCCCCCACCTCCTTCAATCACACCAGGGAACCCTCGTCAGTCCCCCACCCCACGTTCCGCTTTACTGACTTCGCATTTTTTTCTCATAATAATAACGTCGAAAAAATCGCACAAAAAATCTTGACAGACGTGCGGCCTCATCCCATCCCTAACGCGCTGCTCTTTTCGATTCGATGGAATTCTAAATTTGAAGATGCTCGCAGTTTAGCTTTTTGTGGTTAGCAGTTTGGGTTTGATAATAATGTAATATTTAAATATTCCTATGATAATTTAAGAAGCGAATTCTGCAAACTATCGACCACAGTAATTTTGCGGCGTAAAAAAAAGATAACTCATATAATTATAGACCCAGTTTTTTTTCACGAGGGCTTTTGGTTATGTACTTACCTTCTTACTGTCGTAGAATAGCATCATTACTCTTTGCTCAACGAAAAAGAATGAAGGAGACTTAAAAAAAACTCCTTTCATTGATATCATGTTGATGCTCGTTAAATTGCACCACTCTTTATAATTGCATTGTTCGTCCTTATATATTATATAAGACTTCACTGTCAAAATAAAATAAACACAAGAAAAACAAAAAAGAAACAATATAAGTAGGTAAAGTAGTAGTAGAAGTTTTACTTAGGTAATTTAATAAACGATACCTAAGTAACTTTTAACATTGAAAATAACATACAGTAACTGAATTAATAATTTTATCTATTTCTCAATCAAATTCTATGCATTATTGAATTGATAATATTATTTTAAACGAAATGCTTAATCAATTATGTATAAAACAACAGAACAGAAGGTCGCCTCCGTGTCGTGGTCGCAGGTGTTTTCAACAAAAGAGAGCAAACACTCTTATTGGATATTATCGCTTACTTTAAATACGCGCTACGGACATTCATTCCAGTTGGTATTACGATTACCAATTAGAAACAGAGTCAAGGTGAAAACTCTATGAAAATAAAGCTCAGTAAATTATTTTATTGTCCAATATTTTATAAACTTCAATGCATTTCGATAAATTATGATTTTACAAACTGAATTAAATGTTAACTTAAGACTAAACAAGTAAAAATCATAATTAAAAGATACTTGTTTTTAAATATAATAAAGAAAAAAAACTCATTACTGTTTACAAAAAAATTAAATATTAGAATCGTTTAGTGTCATCTGTTCTTAAGTAGCAAAATAGTCAAACTTAAAACTTTTTAATACCGCTACTCATCACTAGAGGTCAGGCCTTCAACTCAGCTTAGCCAAGCATGGGATGGGATCCCCTGAGTTATAATCATTTTTTGTTAATGGTACCTTCTACCTTATGTAGTAGTTCAGACTAAATTTACTAGATGGTGCTCAATTTAAAGTTTCGAAATTATTATATTAATAAATATTTTGATATTTTAAGGCTAAATAAAAAAATAACTCCAGTGTACAATTAGTTTTTGTCTTTATTGACGGTTTTATTTTGATATTTTAATACCTACATAAGTATTAAAATATTCAGTTTGCGTATTATTTTAGGTACACTCAGTAAAAAAAAGGTTCCCATATTTTTGAAATAATGCAGTAAAAAATTGTGTTTTTTTATGAATATGGTTTTGTTGACCATACACGTATCACTCAGCTAATAATTTCTCTGACCTAACATGAATCTGACCTCTGATATGTATAACATTTTTCATGCTAGCAACACGTAAAAGTACAACAGTAAAAAAATTACCTAAGTATGTGCCTACACATAACATACCGATAGCGGTAGGTAGATACGAAAATCTAAATTCCATAATCGTGAGCTTAACCCTTGTCAGCTTTGTTTGACATATTTAAATTAATAGTGTGCCGAGGTATTTAACAAAATAGGTAACACCGATGTTTTGGCGAAGAAAGATTTATTGCCTACCATACTCAAATTGTGTACCCTGACAAGGAATGCAAAATTATTTGTTGATCGACAATTTTACATTATCCGAAGTTTAAATCCAGCAGAAACTTACTTGTGACTTATCTAGGTACTTATTTCGAGAAAAAATATTTATAACTTTTTAGTTTAAGTAAACTAATACCACATTCATATCATATACAAGCTATAAATATAATATAACTAAAAGTATTAGAATAACTCAAACTGATTTTTTAACTATTATTACTCGTATGAGGTTCCTCTTGCTTGCGTTATTAAAGTTACTTAGTGGTGATAAAATAACGTGGATTAAGTTTTGTTTGAAAAACCTAACACATGTTCTGGATATTAATTGCTTCTGTATGAAAAGTCTTTATCGTTCAAACTGATAAGGTAGAGAAGAACATGCCTAGCACATACAGACACAGGTATTTAGGTGCCACGGTATATTTTTGATAATGAAACATGACACGTGTTAGTGTGTGAGAATGAATCGATGATGAAATTAGGCTAGATATTGTAGCCATCTTAATATTATATAGAATATACTTACACAATAAAAAACATATAATGTAAGTATATTCTATGTATACTAACAAATTATATTGAAATAGCTTTATTCACATGCACTTTCAAAACAGTCGTATCCTGAAACTAAAATAAACCTCCCCCTTAAATTATGACTTCAGCGTTCAAACGTCAAACCCTCGTTGAAAGCGGTGTTCACCGATAGGAGCATGTTGTGACCAAACTTTGATGAATGACTTTCATCGCGGCACTACCGGTTGTGGACCGGAAGCTCTCAGATACCGCCCGCCCAGTCGCCGCGCGTAAATTAACCCATGCCATGTCGCACTTCCGGTTTACATTTCTGTTCCGTTTTATTTCAAAGCTAGGATTTAATATAAATTTATAACTGACCTATCAATTACTTACCTACTAATATACCTAAGTATTTAAGTAAAACCGTTTAGTAACAGCCTGTATTAATAAAGTACTTATTATGCCAGTATATTTTGACTGGCCGGCTGGCAGAATTGACTGGCCGGTTGGCGCAGTTGGTAGCAACCCTACCTTCTACGCCGCTGGTCCCGGGTTCGTTCCCCGGACAGGTCAGACATTTGTGTGCATGAACATGTCTGTTTGACCTGTGTCTGGGTGTTTATTATATATATAAGTGTGTATATATGTATTTCTAAGTATGTATATCAGCCATCAGGTTGCCATAGCACAGGCTTTGCCTAGTTTGGGACCTGAAGAGCTTTGTCTGGACGTTGTCCCATATTAAAAAAATAAAAATAAAAATATAAGGTTCATATTCCATATCATTCAAGCATAATTCAGATATTTTCTAATTAGATATTAATATTACTTTCATAATTGCTCCATTCCCCTCACTTTTATAAGCTAATCCAATACTACAATTATTTATGGAGTTTTATTGTTTAAGGTTCAATTTAAGTTTAAGCTTCATATTAGTAATATTTGCAAGATATTAAACCACCGAAATGTTAATATTATTTCGTATAAAGAAACTGTATTTTAAGCAATGCAAATGTCATAAACATATTAAACATGAGTAGGTGTACGTGCCTTTCTCTCTAGTATCTATGAAATTATAGGTTATTCATTACAATTTTATTTCTCATACTCATGAAACATGAGTTTTAGTTCTGTTAATAGAATTACTCCAAGAGAAAGGGAAATGGTGTTCTAAATATTCAGTATGCGTCTCAAAATTATTCAATGTAGCGGGAAAACGGCTGTGCACTGAATTTAAATTAAAATAGGTGACTCGCTTTCCTATTTCATACTTTATTAGGTATTAACATTTAACTATGTAGGTTTGTTAAATAGAAAGTTTATCATGGTGTTTAGGACTCTGCAACGAATCTAATTTCTAATATCTAGGAGTGAAACTCTAAAACAAAAGTGTTAATTTTACCAAAAACACATTTAATCAGTGTTGGTTCCCATACAATTTATAATTACGCCATCAAAAAATAAGTTAATATTTTGTTCTTCGATAATATTAGGGCAGTCAAACATTTCAAACAAATTGTGTGCTCGTCTATACTTTCGTGCATCATTAAATTCCTAGCACTGCCAACTTTTCATGAAGTTTGAGTTAGTTTACGATCTTAATAGTTTAACTCAAATGTTACAGATGGCGCTACGTACAAGTTCACACTAACGCTGATAGGTGGCATTTTAGTAAATCAACAACTTAGTTGGAATTCCGAATGATTTGAAAAAAACTTTGCTATTAGATTAGATGCGAATAAAATTACTTGGCATGCTCATAAATAAAGATTTATTACGCATTCCTACCAATAACAACTTACCTAGATACCACCCACCTACTTATTGCAGGCCGCCTCCACCCACGTCTATTGTTCAACGCATGCAATGTACAAATCACGCGTGGCAATTACAAAGGTGTCGGCGTTTCTATCTTGCTATAAATCAGCTCTGCACGATATAACAATTAGCTGGTATGTGTTAATTAAATGCCTATATTATATCCGCGATCGCAGCGCCGTGGCCGAAACTTGAACTAAACAATGAGCGCATGAGTTCCGTAGATACTAGCTCGTAATCTGTGCATCGCATTACTGACGTAGTTACGGCTTATTATTCCTTGGCACGAGTCTAAGCATTGTTGGGTATTCTAAAGAAATGTGTAATTATTTGATTGCTAGAGTGTAATTATAGTGCAAATTAAAATCGGATGTAATGAATGTTATTAGTAATTCAATTAGCATTTCTATTTGAATAATATCACGCGATAACGTCGAGGTTATAATTAGTTTTGAATGGTAGTTATAGGTACCTATTGTATATACATATTTGAAAATATAATTCTCTCATATTACCTTTACATTTATTATAAGTAAGTATAGATATACTTTTTTGTCAAGATATATCCAATGAGCCTAAACCACAACGTAGTCGTAAGTAATCGTAATCTTTGGGCATGTGTGAGATTAAATATGACTCAAAAACTCGGATCCCCCTAGGTTTTTTTCTCTACAACAGATATGAGGCGAGTATTAAGTATCCGCTAGAGTGTACTCCTGTCCTAGAGTGGAGTCCTGTTTCTTTTCAATTAAGTACTTGGAGTTCGAGCGCGTACTATAAGCAGCAGGTGTTGACGTTTGTCAACGTTTGTTTGACATATTATAATACTTGACATTTGACATACTTACCTTCATGTTGCCAACAATAAAATCGTTCTCTTCAGAACAGTCATTGACCGAAGCAGTAGTTTTATTTTATCTTGTGAGGAACTAAAATTATATATCCCATCCCGGATAGTAAATATAAAACAAAAGACCATCGTGGCAGAGCGACGATTCAGTTGTTCAACAGCAAGGTCACTTATTGCTGACGCCTGTTCCCAGTTGGCGCTTAACAGCAGCGACGGAATTAAACGTTAAATTTAACCTAAACTAGAATACAACATTCTAACAGGTACACAGAACAGTGATGGCTCAGGAATCTGTTAATCAAAGCGGGTGTAATCAATTAGTGGCGCTGCAATCAAAATAGCTAGCATTCCTCGGACTTCAGGGCAAAGGGCAACTTCAAAGCAACACTGTTACGCTTGATGCATAATAATCTTAGAGTATACAGGACGTTCCGATGAACTGAGCTTTAAGAGGTCATTGTATCTATTTCCACACCGTACCTACATTTATCATATTTGGATGTCAGCTTACATATTTTTATACCTATAAGTCAAGTCACAGTTAAAAGTCCAATAATTTCATTAATCGTAAGCGCGTTTTCGGTTTTTCTAAAAAGGTAATCATATTAAAGGTTACTGCAATTTTTAGCGCAATAGCTTTTTTTATATAGTTTTTGTTTATAAAGTCTCATTCTTAGATGTCTATAATAAATTAACTAAATATTTTAAACCTAGGTACTCGTGTTTCGGTGTTCCAATTCATAATATTTCTGCAATAAAATTACATGATCTGTTATTTCATTTGCTTTTGAAATATTACAAATTGCAATATTATCCATTGCATTTAAAAGATCGATGACTTCCTGAAAACTGATTTCTTGAAAAATGATGGAGTGTTTTTGTAAGCGAGTGAATACGATTAATCACTGCACTTCATACGAGCATTATTTACAATAAATTTAAATGCATTTTATTTTAGAAACTTTAAACATTTATTTGAAAGCAGGTAGATTTTACTTCCACATACAGTTAACAGCATAGACATTTTTGTTTTCAGTGTTGTACCTATATCAATTGATTTATTTCTTTATTTTGCACGAATAATTTTATAATAGTGTTGATGGAGTCATAACTAAAACGATCTTTCTGGATAGATAGCTAGTTCTATTCCGAGCCAAAATTCAAAGCAAAAAACCTCTAAGATCTCTCGAAAATATTTTCCAAGCCTTGTCATAAGTATTCATAAAGCCACATTCACACTACGTCGCTTAAAGTCTAAGTTCAGCTCTTCACATATAAACATACACCATTAAACTCATAATGAGGACTAAACGCAACATGCAATCTTACTCCAACCAAAGTGTCACGAATAGGGCCGGTACACGAAAATGACGGCATAAGGACACGAGTCGAGCCCCTCATGAAAAATTATGGGCCCGCAGCGAAAATTACCAACTTGTCTGATTAAATTTAGAAGTTGGTTCGCGTAATTAGAGCAAACATCGCATTTCACTCAGAGCCCGTTTAGCGGCGGCGCGGGATTTGCACCAGGAGGGTCGTTAGAGTTTTCATGACACGAAAAATGTCGCAGTGTTTTTCGATTTGACCTCGTGTGGCTTGTGAGAAAATCATAACGCCGTTGTCGTAACGGGTAGCGAAAAGTGTTTTATATTTTACAACTCTTGCTGGAAAAGTATTAGGCGCTGAACAATTCTGTTTCAAAATTCTCTGATTAAAACACTCAAATGTTTTAAAGCCTCAATCTTTACAGAGTTTAGTGATCTATTAAACGTTTCAAGTTAACAGGCACAGTGCAGCCACGCATAAGCATATTTTTAAGTAAAGTAATAAGTTGACAATCTGTCGACTAAATTTGTCGCAGCGGTCCCGTCTCTTACGATAAAGTTACGCGGCTCTTTAGACACTCTGAAATTTCGTTTGAAGATTCTAAAACGTGTAACAGCAAACATGCAACTACTAAGCCAATTTCTCATGAAGACTACTCCATCAAAACAAAAAGAAGTTCTGGGTGTAAGAACACATTGTCAAAATAATGATCATATTAATCAAACGGTAAACGAATGCAATAATTAGGAGATCAGAAGGAATAAGGGAGGAGATTAATGTAGGCTCCTCATGTTATGGATGCGTCCATGTCATATCTGCTTCAGTGTAGTCGGTGAGAGAATACATAAGTACAGACTACGCGTCAATACCGACTCTATTATGGGTATTGCATAAGGAACATTATTGATTGAGTTATTTATAGGCAAATAACCTAAGACAAAACTAAAGATTGATGTTTAACAGCATTTATTACTAATCTTTAATATGTGTTTTGGCCCATTTAAGGTACCTATCGTATACATTGTATGGTGTGATAAGAACAGGAAAATAATGACACTTGTTTTAAGCTGTTTGAAGTTAGTTTATGTATTGAAACTAAAGATTTTCACAAAATATAGTAAAATAATCATGTTCATTGTAGACTAATAAAAAAAGATGACTCGAAAAACAATGTCACATTCAAAAAATGTTTAGAAAAAATTATTCAGTCATCTAGTGACGACCCACACAGATTGCTATTGTAATGAATGAGGTTTTTGTTTAGAATCGCTATAATCTTACTATTTAATGTAGGTAGTAGCCAAAAATCATTCGATTTGCATCGTTAATACATCTACACGGATAGTTTCATGCCCAGTTATTAGATAATTTATCGCAAACATAAAACTTTATGGAGTCACTTATCACCAATTTTCCGGATTTATTTTAAACTACCACCTCTTGTCTTTACGTCATCCGTGTTCAGCCGATATAGTCTGAATAAATCATGCTACTTTGTTCTCAAAATAGAAGTCTAATTGACAAATAGTGAAAATGATAAATATAAACGTTGGGAATTTCCAAAAATAATTCCTTTGATCGTTTTTGATTAACAACTGCCGACCGGTGGACGAGAAATGATATTTATTTTATTTTTAATTTGGTAACCAGTAGAACACTGTATTATCAGTACCTACTACAAGGCGTTTTAACATGATTTATACAGCTTCTAGTTATAAAATAGTATCACAGAAGCTTTTCGGGTGGATTTTTAGCAATTTTCACGTCTGGAAACCGTTTGTGTTATGATTTAATGCCGGTGCTTGTACAAACGGTGTTCATGAAAGTTTGATAGAAATATTAGCATGAATAAATTTGATTACATATTTTGGTTCAGCTAATATTTTAAAAGGCTAGACAAGTATGTCCTAATTATGATTTGTGACTAGGAAATATTTTTACCGGGTGTTGCCTTCCTTAAAAAAAGATAACTATTTGCATATTCGTACATGTATATTAAGTCATATTCTTTAGTCTGTTATATCATAACTATAAACTTTGACTCCAAAGCTTTGGATTACGTAATCTGTTGAATCTAGACCCTGACTAACTTACCCCCACCTAAAGAGTTACTCGCAATGGCTGCTGTCCGATGCAAAATGATAGAAATTTAACTAATATTGTCGATTTTTAACTGCGATAACTAGTAATAAGAATCATATTACTTATTGGATGGCGCAAAAAAATATGAAACATAGTTTACATACTCAATAGATTTTGTATATAGTACAGTGCTGGTGCCGAAGCACTTTAAACCAAGTCCAAATCGCTTATTAGGTAAAGCGTTAAGGTTTACTCTCATTACACACAGCCCAGTTAATTGCCAGGACTAAGGCCGAGAGGGCGTGAGAACCTCGCTCGCGTGTAGAGATGGCCGATTGGCACCCAAAGATACGATCGAGTGAGGTCAATCCCCATTCTGTATACCATTCGAAAGACTTACTTAGTGATACAAATTTTACAATGCTCATGCATACAATTTTGCACTTTTTTGTATGAAAATTGACTTGATCTTAGCTTATTTAAGCTCCTCTAAAGTTTTCACTTGTTTTGTTTTACTGGGGACGCGTCTGCTGGAACACGTTACAGAACTTTAAAACAAAATAAAACTCCTAAACTGCATGACGCTAGAAAAAAATATGAGTAGGTACATAATTAGGTTAGGTAATAGATTAATCTACTGAATTAGGATGCAATATTTTTGAAATACTTTTTAGATTTAGAAGAAAAATTGTAATGAAATTGGTGAAAACGTTTTATATTTTAGCTTTGATGCAGACGCGCCCCGCTTATGTGTCTAGTAAGAAAAATATAATTTCCAACTAGAATTGTGATATACTACCATAGTAGGATTCGAATATGAAATGTTCAAATGAGTCATTCCAATTTTTCCATCTCTACACACGGGCCAGTGACTCAAAAACCGGTTACATGGCACACGAAATAAATCAAGACTTAAACTCCGTTATCAAATTATCAAAGGCACGTGAGACTGTTAATTTTCAAGTCGCGGTCGGTCAGTTTAAAGACATGTTCCTTGAACCAAGATATCTCCTAGATTTTTATCATCTCTGGTAATTGCTAGTTAGGACATTAGCCGGTTACGTGCGCTCAGGTTTGAACTGTAACTATGAGGTTACAGTTTAGTTAAACGTGTTTCATATTTTTTAATTAGTGCGGTCTTATATGATAACAATCTTAGGATGCATTACACGAGAGCTCAGTGGGAAATGTTTTTGCACATTCTTTAAAACTAAGACAGTGACTCATTTCTTTTCTATGAATATTTACTGAAAGTTTCGTTAAAAATGCCTATAATATTGATGGTAGCGACTTGCTTAGATAATATGTGCTGGTATACCTTGAAAGGAGAGCGGATAATAATAAGTGGCTGTACCGGGTAACCCACAATTACGACCAACGAAATTGACCAAACCGACCCCATAAATCTAAATACAGATGTAGACATACCTTTAGCTTGTACAGAGCTAGTTCGGGAATGCAAATGGAAATTGAAAATTAAAAAAATGCGAGGGTCGCGCCACTAGGGGGCGACGAAATCGTAAATTTAAATTGTCCATCCCTGTACATGCAAATTTTCCGAGCATTCCTTTCAATTGTTGTATCTCTGGGTTTAAAATTTCATTATAAAATTTAATTAAATATACTTTGACGTCTACAGCTTACAGTATTAATGCGGCTTTACAAATTCATATTTATAAAAGCATTGCTAAAAAACCTGAACTAAAAATAGATAGGTACGGAGTACTAGTACCTACTTTAATAATTTGTAATCATTGTCGAATTTTCGTGTATTTCACTGTATTTGTTTTCGCATTACTTATATCTAGATCAATAAAGTAGTTAAAAAGTAATTTTAAATGTTTATCACAAAAGATAACCAACTTATTCCCATGTTGTAATTGTAGTCACATGTAACAGTAGGTACCTACCATCTATAGGAACACATTGTTTTGAGCCGCCGCCATCATTAAATATCGCTAATGAACCTTGAAGTATTCGGTTTTAAATAACTTCAGCCTGAAGGGGCGGCTACATCGGTAGCACATGATTTTTTTATACTTTACACAAAAGTTTAACAAAGCATATCAAAAATTTATTGACATGACTTTGAAAAGACGTAAAACATTCCTCTTAAGACATTTACACGGTAAAATGCGAGTACCGTGACATAAATACGTACAAGTAGTATATGGCAGATCTTGTCTAGTTGCGAAATTTTTTCTCGTATGCTTCAGGTTAATTGTATTTTTTGCTCCCTCACGTATCCACTTTGTTAAATTCTAGTAGCTGTCATATTAAGTGCGTAATAAATTCTCGGGTTTGAACCAGTAAAGCGAGATCTAGCGATAATGCGGTGGTCGCGGTGACACTTGTCCCTTGCCGCACAAATTAACGTCGGTGTAAAGTTATGTCGTCGGGCGGTTGTCACTCATGCTCCATCAACTGCTGGGAACGTGGAGGGTATGACGGCGGGTCAGCCACATGTCGATCTCAAGACGTGACACTATTTCATCTCCCGTCTCGCTTATGAGGACCTGATGCCTCCGGCGAGACAAAGACGGATCTCGATCTCGACTCGCGTTTGTATATGCCGCTCGGCTATCTACACCAAACGGGAGCTCATATCGCACAGGTTGTCACTAATAGGCGTTTACACAGAGCTTGAGGTTTTATGGCTTCGTGTGTGTTCCGATTTTGTACCACGTGTCAGTCTGTGACAGCCGTTAGCTCGGAGTCCCGCGATGACTCCTGCGCCGCGAACTATCCGAGCGCTTGCCAATACAAACAATCGACCGATAGATCCCTTGACACCTGACAATACGAACATTTTAATTATAGCTCAACTAAGTGCATCAACCTCTACTTTTCAGATTTGCCGAGGATCCGATGAGGAGACACCGTCCGTTGGCAAAGCGTGAGCCAGTGATAACGTCGCACGTCGCGCGGTGAATGGAATCCGAGGTGTGTGTGTTGTGAAAGAACTGTGATATAGTGTCGGCCCCGAGGGCCGAGAAGCTGCGACGGAAGATACGGACGCGAGCCGCGCGGGCTGCGGGCCCGCGATGAGCGCCAACAATTGCGACAGCATGACATATTTCTCCAACGCTTACATGCCTGATATGAGGAACGGAGGCGGTCATGACCACCAACAGGCGCACGCGCATTACGGCGCGGTGCCGCAGCAAGGGCACGAGATGGACAGCTGCGATCAGCAGCTCAGGCCGGCGCAGCATCACTACCCAGCGCAACCGGCGCCGGGAATGCCGTACCCAAGGTTTCCGCCCTACGACAGGTTGGGATACTACCAGCAGATGGATCAGAACGGCTACCGACCGGACAGTCCGTCGCATATGGCGCATATGGCTGGGAAAACAGACGGTTATGGTCCGAACGGGCACCAGGCGCCGGCGCCGGCGGTGTACACGTCGTGCAAGCTGCAAGCGGCGGCAGCGACGGCGGGCGGGGTGCCGGGTAGTCCTCCTTTGGAACAAGCACAGCAAATGCCTCACCATATGCATCCTCAGCAGCATATGGTTCAGCATGGAGTGCCGCACCAGCAGCATATTATGTACCCGGTGGACGACATGCAGCATCAGACACAGATGCCACCAATGCACCAGCAGGCCATGCATGCGCAGCAACCACCGCCGCAACAGCCCCCTCCTAATACCAACGCATCGTTGCCCAGTCCACTGTATCCCTGGATGCGAAGTCAATTTGGTAAGTTTCAAACAGACACGGCTTTTTTTACGAAACTCGTATACGGAGGTAATATTTGCCTTTTTAGATAAATATTCTTTGCTACAATTGATAGATTTGCTGTTTATATGAATTATAGTACTTATGTGTAATATACCGGCGAACATAAAAGTAACTTTAATTACAACTTACATCTAGTCTATCTGTCAAAAAAGTCTTTGTATAAGTCTAATATTAGACTTAAGCAAAAGCTTTTAAAAGTTTTACGTTTGAATGCAAGTGATCTATTCATTAAAATAGTCCTCAATAACAATAAACAGGTACCTTCGTGGCTTATTTTTTTATTATGAGTTTCAAATACAAAACATTCAGGACCAGAAAGTGACAGTTAATTTTTTATGGTCCCAATCACCAGTTGCACAATATACAGGTATCCTGAAAGTTTCGCCAATTATCAAAAACACTTTCACTCCACGCATTGACGAGAAACAATGAGTGTCAGAAACAATGGTCTTCACTGTTCCCGTATTATTTATTGGCTGAAGAGGCGTTCAAAGGAATTTCACTTTTCATAAAATTTACAACTCCCGGCACAAAGGGCTCACCTTCTGTTTAGCTGACGCCAATAGCGAACAATGAGGCTTCAAGTTGCGCTACCGTCTCCTACTGTTTTTGAATTTGTCTGCGATCTAATTTATGGTCGTGTTGCTCGATTTAGAGATTCCATTGTAATTGGCGAGGTCATTCTTCAGCTACTGGTATTTTGAGTTTGGAATTCAGTTTTGCATGCAATTTGCACGAGGCAGTCCGACTCGTGTCGCGTCGCGGTTTTTGTTCGGTGAAGTTTTCATTACATTGATTTAATGCCGCAGTTTCATTTGTGTTATGTTTTACATTGGATTATTTTTATATTTATAGTGGTTTTTGTACACGATCTTTTTATAGTGTAATTACTACCATTCTTCATATCTTCCTACAATAAGGTAAGAGAGTGTCATCTTACAATGATGTTATCATAATTAGGTATGCATTAAAATCTTTGCAACTCTCTTTATCTCCATTTTAACTCACTTATTGTTTTATTATCATTTCTTCTGGAAATTTTGATGTCATCATTGACACCCACCTCTTGTTGTTTAAGTGTATTTTTTCTTGAATATGTTATCATATTTTGTTGCCTCATGTACCCGGAAATCAAATATGTAAATTTTTATTAGAACCATACTTGATAACGATGAATTTTACCGAATTATTATTATTATTAAAGAAACCACGCTAAGTAATAAATTAGTATAATTATTTTTCACAAGCTCAAATCAATGAAGGAACCTTGCGAGGAAACATGCTTGTCGGAGAAGGTTAAATAGTTTTCGAAGATACAAGTAAATAAAGCCCCTAACCCGCATACATCCCCTTCATAGGGGAGACCCGTGTCCAGCTGTGGGACGTTATGGGTTGATGCGTATGTATATATTTTCATTAAGTACGATTTTTTCTTTTCAAATGCCAATAAGTATGAAAGATTGAAAAACAAATAAAATAATTCCTAATATCATATTTTGATATTATGTAAAATGAATAACTACAATAACGAAAATTAAAAATTGAGCAGGAAGATTACCTGTAGACCATTCAAGATCTACAAGTAATCCAAATGCTCCAAATTAGTCTACAACATTTCATATTCCAATTATAATCTTAAACACATCTAAGACTAAGTCTGGCCAGATTTGGTCCAAGAACTTAATTAGTTTGGAACTTCGATACAGTTCCGTTTTGATGGGACAGAGATAGATGGACAGCACTAGATTAACTTTGGTATTAAGGACGTCTTGGCAGTTTAGCTTGAGTGGGTGTATGAAATTGATAGAGAATAATTAATTTAGTTCTGCATTAAAAGTAAGAAATCTTGGTTAGTGGTGGTTAGCTAATATATTAGGAAAAATACATCTGCCAGCTAAAAAATCACGAGTACAAATAACTCATCCGTGATTCGAGTGCGCCCCAGGCTTTGTAACTAATAATCAACAAAAAAACTCTAGTACAATCTTCACGTCTTGTAAATGAATTGATTGCTATGATATACTATCGAGTGCCTTTGTCCGTCATTCAGCTAATAAGGTAGACTTTAAAAAGTTCAGCAAAAAATAACACGATAACCAGACCTCCTATTTACCGTATGAAAAATGTACTCCACTTTAAAAACTTACGGTAGCAAATCGCACTCGAGCTAAACTCTGGTTAAAGACTCTCATGTTATCTATATGAAACCGTTCAATCATTAATTATCTTCAAAAATTGGCTGCCATTTTTAAACGAAAAAACGACCAATAAGAACACGGCGTTTGAAAATAGAATGCGTTAGGAACTGAGCAGACGAATCATTAATCATTGACAAGCGCAGACTGAAATCATTATGTACTAATAATATCTGTTTGATATTATTAATAGAACTGCCCAAGTATCGTATATTAAACGTTTTTGAACGATCATTGCAGTTATCTTTATCTGTAGACAAGGTTCTAGCTTGTTGGAACGTCTGAATAACTAATGAAAACGTGTGAAAAACCACATGTTTGACGATATACTCGTGTACACATTAATTTAAATGACAAAGTGATAAAATACCAAAATTTATTTTCCAACGTTATTAAGACATTTTTTGTACCTATTTCAAAAGTTTTTTTCGTCTTAATGAGACCGAATTTTGTCTTGTTGTAGGTACTTCCGGTAAGCAGTCTTCAACTTTCAAATGGGTTTCAAAGGTTTCATAATATAGACTTGATTGGCATTTATAAAGAGTTACGATAGAGGACAAAGGCGGTATTTGCTGTTATTCTATTTGACGAATGGGCGTCGTTGACTAACCGTATAGAAAGATAGACTTGCCTAGTCCGAGGTAGGCAGCGATAAGTCGACGAGAATCGAGGTGGAAATGGAAATATAATGGAAATCTCCCTCTCTCCCCTCACCTGCCTCCCTTCCGCATACAATGGTGGATAGACGACTGGTTACATTTCATTGTTCAGATATCAGCCCCAAGGCCTTTGTGGAAGCCCGATGATTGAATACAAGTATTTGTTCTGTTGCCTGCCGCTGATTTTACTTCGTTTGCCGTTGAAAGCTCGAATCGTGGAGTATTAAGCTCGTATTGTGAATGAGTTTCTGTTGAATTTTCGCGACTGCTTTGTTTGTTTTTGTTTACAGAACAGTTTTGTAGCAAAAACCGCGAAAATGCTTTTCGTAACAGATTTTGATAGGCAGGGCAATGAAATAAAAACTTATAATTTAAGTTTAAAAATTAATCATGGTTGTGAGATCAAACGTTCGCAGAAATATTGGATACTGTTCCTACATCCTACAAAATAATAATGATAATTTTCTCCTGTATAAATTCTACGTTAGCTCATCTCATCCCAGACCAAACTAAAACCAAAATAAAGATTATTTTTCCTTAAAATGATTTGGTATGTTTATTTAGTTGTAACATGGCAATTCTGAGAATTTTCTCACCTCCCCTTGTATTTACACGTGCTATTATTTGCATAAAGATTTTTTTCCGTTCAGAGGGTTGCCGGGTGTGACGCATAAAAATAAAAATATATTTCTAAATCTGTACTCCACAGACTTTCCGGTCTCGCGACGTTGACGGATGAATTTCGCTTCTTTTGATATTGGTTTACTCGTAAAGAAGTTTGTTTTGAGATACTTGGGTTGTGCGACAAAAAGATTGTGGTAAAAATTGATACACATTTTTGTTAGGAAAGGTTTAAATTCCTAAGAATAATAATTATAAGTTTGTATTACAGAGGTCCAACGCTCTTTATTAAAATTAAATACCTAATTTACAAATTCTGTTCATAAGTTACCTAACCAAAATAGATTAAAAATTTCTAAGTTTCCAAGAGAGACAAAATTCTATTCAAAGGATCTTAGATGTAAAGCATTCGTGATGTATACTTAAGTAAGTTTAAGTATAAGCTATTTTAATTCCAAGGTAAGCTCACAGATGGCACTGCTACCATTCCTATGCTTATTTGTTTATTTGATCAATGTCTTGAATAAAAATCGTAAAAGTAACGAAAAAATACCTGAAATATATATTTTTGACAAAGAAGATTTATTTAGATATTTTTCTTAAAATTTTGATATTGATATTTTTTTCTTATTTAGTTTTTCACTAACAAGGATACCTTATTTTTCATATATGTTGATATAGGTACCTAATGGATATATGTTGAAACAGCAACAGTAAAAAATAAATATGGTCAGAGTTTGGTAGCTTATTAAAAAATCATTACCATACTATGATGATATACACCCACATCTGTATAGGTACTCCAGCGCCATTAATATGTGTCCAACGCAGCTCACTCACACTAGGCCGCGCTTGGCTCACGATTCTTATTTCAAAAAGGATATTACTCACACATTGATACGCCCTTGATGAATTTATGAGTTGCCAGATTTTTATTATTTGCTCAAGTATGATGAAAATTAAAATATTTGACAAAAAATCTGATTAAGGTAATTAGAAATGACTGGGTATTACATATGAGGTAAATATAAAATAGCTATTTTTGATATACACTGTGGGGGAATATTAACACAGTGTGTTTGCTTTTTAGGATGAACAATACCACTACTTGATTTAACGGTGAAGGAAAACATTGTTAGGAAACGTACGTGCTTGTAGGAGAGGGTTAACTGATTTCGAAGATGAATTCGATTTCAGATTCGATCGAGCAATTTCCGATCCGCAATTTGGCCAATGTGGCGGACTATGTCATACTCGTACACTTCTATCATAATGAAGATAGGTGCCCAACAGGGTAATAAAAGGTTGACACGATACTAACATACTCGTTTACTGTACTAAAAACTTTGTATTTCTTCGTACTTAATCTCTATTTACTTATTTATACATATAATATTTCCACAAAACCATTGATTCAGTGTTGTTTCACAACTTACGATGAAGTTAGCTAAATAACAAAGATCTCGATTCGTTTTAACCCTCCTTCAAAGTTTCTTGAGATCAGCCCAATAATTTCCCGATCTACGTCTTTAAACTTCCAAAGTAACTTGTGTTCAATTAACTGGTAACCCTGACTGATCACCTTTCTCTTTTCAATCGCTATGTCTCCTTGTCTAACTCATGTTTGACTTGTAGCACATTAATTAAACCTAGGGATAGCACGCCAATCAAACTTTGACCACCTCTAAGTCGATAAGGCCGGACTTATTATGTGGTATTAAAATTCCATTTTCGTTCTCTAATAGCCCTAAATTGAAACGGATACATAAAAAGATAACCGCTAATTCGATAAATGGATAGTTATTACTACAATACCGTAATAGGTATCGCTGTAATTATAGAAAAAGCAAATTACATTAGTAATTGTAATAGGTAGCAGTCAAAAGAATGCGGTTTCAACGAGTATCATTGCTCACAACTCATTAAAGTTGCATTATTGGTGGATGCGGACAAAAAACGTCACATGATGCACATGTGCGAGTGAAGACATAAATCATACTCGTATCTTGGTACTAGGGGAGTAGCCATCGATGGTGAAGCGGAAAAAAGCCCCCGTTTCCTGGCAGGGGATCACACATGACCGGCCTGTCTATCTGCCAGACCCGTGTCAAATATTCTCTGGAGCGGAGATCGCCCCCCCCTGTTTGCCCCCCAAAGCCCCCCAAGGCCCCCTGGGGCTAACTGTCCCGCGGCGAAGCTCATCTTGGAGCCGTAATGCGTTTCTCGCTCGGTATTACGTTGGGATGAATTTTTAGGTGTCTACTGAGCGGCTACTTGCTTGTTTTCTCTAGATATTTCATGAAAGGTGAATATTATTTATTGCTTAGAGCACTTGAATTTGTTCCCAGTTTTAAATTACATTGCTTAAGACTGTATAAATATATGTTTAAAGTGTTGAAGCAATGTGAGTAAGAAAATAATAGTAATTGCATTCATGGAGCCAAATAAAGTTTCTCTAACAAATTATTTCTAAGATGACAGATACTAGTAATTAGCTAAAAATATGTAAAATAGATAAAACAGCAACTGATAAGTACCTACATGCGTAGATCAATATCGACGGGAGCCCGGCATGATTGAATATTTTCTTTTTCATTAAGATTTTCGCGTTCGCTCGGCAAGCGTTGAAAAATCACCCAGCCCGGCACCTTTCATAACTTTTCACTTCGTGATCCAACGCAATTACTCACTTTCTATCGCCTTTTCAAATATTCATTCGTGCTTTTCCTGCAACAAATTATCGTAATGGCCTGTACAAAACTGGTAATTAGCCACTACGTGTAGGGGAGCCTTCCAAAAAAGAACGATTCGTGTTTTGAAAATTTGATGGGTTTTAAATAGTTCATTTTGTAATGGAAAAAATGGTATAAGGTTTCCACTTTATTATGAATATCATCAATTATAGTGGAATTATAATGCAGAAAAATAGATCAGAATATTCTTGTACCTACTCGAGCCGGAATTTTGGCCTTCGGATAGCTAGATCATTCAGGCTCGAAAGTTTTCCTTTGTTTCTTGTGGAAGCAGCGATTTGTAGCGGCGTGCATGTAGATGTTCAGGCCCGGGTAGAGGTAGTCGTGTTGACAGGCGGAGCCGGGCCCAGAACAAAGCTACCAGAGCCTAACAAAGACGTCACCGTCCGTGGTTGCGACGCGGAGTTATGGCACCCATTGTGCGCAACAATACCCCAACAAACGAGTTTGTATAAGCTATTAGGTACGCGCATTAATATATATTTTTTGTTCGCCCGAAAATTTAGCATTCCATTACGAGGGAGAGAAATGAAACGCCCGCCGCATGAATTATATTAAAATATATTTGAATATTTCATTTGACACCTTTTTTGCGGCGGAATTCGGTTCAATGCCGCGTGGGCCGAGTAATTTTTAGCGTAGCGCCAAAGCGGAATTTTTGTGAATAACATTCCATTTCGGATGCGGAGGACGGAAATCACCGTCAACAAAACACTGAGTGATGGTCGCACGCAGCGCCGCTACCCGTGGAAATTCTTTTCCGAATCTGACTGTTTTGATTTGCCAAATTAACGCGTTATGAGGTTTCCCTTTGAACTGTTCCAATGTGGAAGATGTGAAGAACTGTTACAGAAGTGGCTTTTAAAACTATACAAGATTTAGATGACTTACGTACGTGAAAAGTAAAAAATACGCTTTTGGCGAAACATTGTCACATTTTAACAATCGAATAGACTGATGTTGCTGCTATACTTTGATTACTTTGCACGTGCCTAATGCCAAAATGATGTAAAAATTTACAATCTGTCGTAAAAACATAAATTCGAAAGTATTTTCTAAGTAAGATGTGCTCATATTACTTCGGAAAAAGACTGAATAATAATTTATTCCAGATAAAACAATATATCAATACATATTATCGCAATGAATATGTATCATCGAGGTTTCTAAATATAAGTACCTTTAAATGTAAGAATCACTCAATGCCTATGTGTACACCTAATAACACCAAATCTACTCTCTACAGAGCTACTCTTTTAAGCCGTCATTAAATAATCATTAAGCTCATGGCTATCAGATATTAAGATCATTAAGTAAGAGTACATAGTTTTTATAGTTTGGATGTAGATACGAGTCATGTGTCGGCAAATGTCCGCCCAAGCCCTGCCTATGATTAATGATGCCCAAAACTCGGGTCGGCCATGCTTTTTCGTTTATTAAACCTAATTTAGGTTTTTATAGAAGAAACTTAATTGGGTTTTAATGTTTTACGAATACTTATTTTAGATGTAAAAGTGTTCCATAGTTCTATATTTATCACATAAGATATTTTCTAAGTTTTCTTATCACAATTCAAATACATATATTAGTATGTTTATATTGAAAACGTCTGCTAACGCATTTCCCCATCTATCATGTATGAGGTAGCCATAATTATGGTGTTGCGTGTTCTGTCATCCATCGTGTTTGGTTAGATGTTATCAATGTTATACACAAATTGCTTCTTGTCATTATAGACTAATGATGGTTTATTCGTCGGAAAATTTGGAAGCTTTTTTGGTAAAATCAATTATTATAAAAGTTTTCCCCATAAACATTTGAACATTAAAAACAAAAATAATTGAGTCCAACATACAGACTGGTATCATAGAATTATTGATGATATGAAAAGATCACAGTCTAAGATCATGAAATAGACTAAAAATTATCCGGTTGTTGGCTGAAAAATAATGCATTACATACAATTATGTAGATAGGTTAGATTTCTAATATAAGAAAATGATGTTCATTTAGAATAGGTAATTAAATTTCAAATTATCCTCATCAGTTATTTACCTGGAGTCGCGTTAGATTTAACAAAGTTGAAGTTCCTACATGAACAATCTGTGGGGACTGAAATGCGAAAGAAAGACAAAAACTCTACCTCGTATCCTCGTCATTTTAATTCCAATTAATGTTTTAAAACATCGACCTTCGGCTCTCAGAGTTTGTTGAGAACCAGCAATTTTATTTACGACGTGTAAGCGTTTAAGAGAAATTGCATTAATCTGAATACCAGTTTGATATCGTGTACGATGTTGCAATACACTGAGTGGTCATCCCGTATCCCAGCGTCATATTTCAACCCTGCGGTCAAAACAAATTGTGCCCCGTTCAAAAAGGCATAGAGTCACATTTCGAGTGATCAAACTGAGAAAAACATGACGATTGCGTTGGGAGGATATGTATGAAATTGTAGGACATGAATTATGGATTGTCGATATCGCTTCAAGCTGTTGCTATTTTTTTGTTCCTCTGGCGCGATACCGCAACGAATTAAATTAAAAGCTCTTTTCACTTGTCATCCCTTGATGAATTTGGTATTCAGGTTTGCACGGCTGCTGGCTGTTATTATTTTTCAATGTTACATGGATTTTATTTCTCAGAATTTTATTAAAATTTGGTCTGCTCTTGCTGCATGTTTTGTCATTGATTTTATACATCATTGGTCATATTTGGTGGCCCTATTTGAAAAACCTACAATCGACAGTGATTGTTTGTATTTTAGTTCCCAGAACTTTTGTATTGTACCATTGATTCATTATATGTAAAAAGATTCTGTTACCTATGGCATACTAGTATACTCTGTAGCCTTTCAACTTAATTCGTTAGACGATAAAAATCTTGATCGATAATACTCTGCCCTCTCACCTTTCGCTCTTGCGCCATCACAATGCTTGTAATCAGTACAAATGCGAACTGCGATAGTAGCGTAGTGTCGGTCAATATTTTAGCAAGCACTTATCCGAACAAATGGGGTTCGACCTTTAAGATCCTCGGATTAGAATTACCTCGAGTTTTGTGATACATGTAACTGCAAATGTCAAACTTGTTACATGACGATAGGTTTAGACTATAATCAATTTCTGTTGATTTTTTTAAGGCATGATGCTTCTGTTAAGCTATTTCTGTTAAGATCCACCTCCAACATTTTGTCAGAAGCATCAAATTGGTAGGAAAAAAAACAATATTTTTAAGAGTATTATTGCATGTTAAGTATTATTGGACACCTAGTATAATAATTCAAAATATGGTGCAAACACTACAGTTAGCTGAGATTGGCCTTTTTTTGGCAGATTTGTATATAAAACAATAATTTGTACTTAATTATTGATTATGATTATGATAGGAGAAAGTTTAAACGAAAAATGAAAATAATATATTTCACATTACATTGACAGACAGAACTTATCTCAATTTACAACGTATAAACTAATCCATAAGTAACCTATAGGATATAAGTATATTCTACTAGTATTATTTACATCTTACTAGTATAATATATAATGAAGAGTATCATAATCTAGGTTAATAATGATCCACGCACTAGGCTGAGCCTGTGTCGCGAGTATCAGTTACGAGTACTGTTATCCTCAGGTTATTTTTTTATTAAAAGAGTTGAAAAATATATACCTTAAACACATGAGGTTAATAAAGAGAAATACATATTTATCGTCGAATCTACCAGACATATTGAGCAAATGTAGCAAAAATAAAACTAATTTTAAGTACAATAAAATGTTTTTTGATAGATTGTATTTAAAAGTATGATGAAAGAAACAAACAGAAAGAAATAATAAGTTTCTTAACTGAAATATCGTCAATAATTATAAAAGTCTAACTATATTTTTCTATTCACCCCCAAATTAGACCATTGTTGGTTCAAACCTCTCTTGATAATCTTATTTACGTCGTTATCTACACTGATAGTCTCGTCCACCGCGGCGAGTGTCCACACGTTTCCTCGTGAAAGTAAGCCGGCCCCTGATTTTGTTGGACTCCCCTCACGAGCGATGATTTATGTGCATCCGACGACACATGCAGCGCTGCGCCTGACGCTTTGAGCTGCAAACCTCTGAGATGCGGACGGGCGTTTTGAACGTAGCGGTTTTAAGCTTCGTCTGTATTTACCCGACTGCGAAAGAAGGAAGGTTATGTTTTTCGAGTGTATGTATGTTGTATGTATATTTTTTGGCACGCTCTAAACAGTTATTTTTATCCCTATCGTATTTTTATGTGAGTAGTGTCAATAGATTCGTCTGCAAGTGCAGATGGTCAAATAGGCTGTACTAGCTACATTCCGCGATTTCTCTTGTTAAGATACGAGTTCTTGCAGTTGGGTTTTTTGAAGTTGCCTTTAACCATTTGTTACAAATCTATTATTTAAAACCTCACACTAATTTAGCCAGGGACATATTCAGTTAGATTTACTTTTAAAAGACAGCCTCCAAACGTTATTTTATAAGCTATCAGATTTACAACCTTTTTTCGAAGTCTGACTGATTTTTTATCTCAATAACTGACAAATATGGCTTTTTTGAAAATTCTTGGTAAATTTCTTGTAGGTATCTTCAAATAATATTGTAATAACAGATAATTATGGTTATTTACAAGTCAAATGAAATATTTGTGAAACATTTTTCTCGTATAGGTATAATATATTTCAATAATGTAGCCAAACTCGAAACATAAATTAACTAAACAAAATTACGAAGTTAGGCAGTAAACTAAACGTTATACGAAACAATTATATCCACTCCATGCTCTACATAGATCGTTCATTTGTTTCTTCAGAAGATACACGAATGCTCCTCCACCAAATCACCAGACCTAGTAGCAAAACTATCGCCAAAAATAGTGGTCACTATTAAATCAGAGGCGTCTCTAGGCGTCTCAGTCGCTTCCCAGACTTATCCTTAATGCTCTTATTACGTACGGTTTAAATCTGACGTTGGATCATGTTTTATGCATCTGAGTGTGCGATGAAACCGCTACTGTAATATATGAAGCGAGCTCGCAAAGGAAATTTCATAAGTTGTATTGTTGGCAACCATTTTGTTTTGAAAAATCAGAAATTCATGATTGTGTTTAGATTAGTTTGTATGGCTGTTTATTGGTTATTATAACTGAACTGAACTGAGTGACGGCAGGTGTTGTGTTTTCACTTTAATTTAGTTATCATTCACTCCTTTCTTTTATAAGATTGATCAGTTTGCCTTGGTTTTTCTATTTCGGTTCATGTTTTTGGTCTTGTTATTTTATGAAGTTTACTTTATTCCAATCTCTGAGTTTATTATGAGTTTAAAGTATTTAAAAACATTTTAATGAGAGCCCAATGCCACTTGTTTCTAATCATTCTAAAAAGCAGCTGTTCATCAAGTTAGATATAAAAATTCACTTAGTTTCGGGCTTTAGCGACTTGTATCATTAAAATTTGAACATTAAAATGTTCCAATGTCGCCAGTACTGTAACATCTGCATTCTTGAATGTGTCCCAAAACGGGGCGATGAGGCTGTTATCAATTTCCTGCGCAACAAGTGGCCGATAATTTTGGACCGCTAGCTGCATCAACCCTATAGCTGTAACCGTCTTCTCTTTTACTATGTGATGTAGTCTTACTTTAATCATCTTACGATATAAGTGTCTATCAGTGAGTCTTTGTATTTTTCGACTAGTCTTCCTTTAGTAGCCATACCTAGTAATTTATTGATGTTCTGTTCTTAATAATTCTTTTTATAAAAACTCAACGCGTAATTGTTTGAAATAAACGATAAGCTATAATATATTTTTTTATAGTGGATTTATTCTAAAAGCAATCGCGTTCTCTGAAGAACTACGTAAAATAGTCTGTAACAGGACAGTTATTGCATCAAATTCGTATTGTTATTTAAAAGTTTTAATTATTTTTAACCAACTGCAGTTAGGAACTTCAGAATTAATCTCATGTGCGTTCTGACAGGTGTGACACAAGTACCTAATTGTCGCTTTCTCCTTTTCAAATTCGTGGAAGTTCAGACGCGCTCGTCATGTCTTTAATTCCTTACAATTTCATATTCGTGAAATACTGGGAACTACTCGTAGGCACACTTTTGTCCATACGCTTTGCTCTACAAATCGTATGCACAAATGTATATCTTAACACATTTGACACATTGATATTGTATTACATAAATATGCCTAAGTTGCTACATATATTTAATTCCATTATGTCGGCAGTGCCATTTCAAAATGTGTAAAAAACATACTTTTACTCTGGTCAGTTTTTTTTGTAAAGTATACCTACGATTGCAAAGGCAGAAGGATATGAAACATCGAATTTCTAAATATCGACATTATAACTCTGGGCCTGAAGTAGATCAGAGTTAGGGCTCTGACCACCCCTTTACACAAGCCCCGAGAAGACGTCAACGCGCGTGGCTCGCGTTGACATTGGACGAGACAGCTAGCTGTCCAAAGAGGTGCTGAAGCAATGTGCAAAGAGGGCACCGGTGAGTTCGTCTAGAGATCCCGGAGCCCTCCATAAAGCACTCAGGCAGGCCACCGGGGGGGTTTTAGTAGGTACAATCCTACATAACCCGGCTGCATCCTAATGTAGTCGGATATCTTGTAGAAGATTTCCCCCTAGTCAACAAAAAAAAGGTATAAGATTTCCAAGAGCTCTTAGCAATTAATTAAAATCACATTTATTTAGGCGTTAGAATATTCTTCGCATGTTAACAGTCATATGAAAGTCAATAATCATATTTTCTAATTATAAATTCAATTTTGTATCATATAGATATTAAGTCGTAATCGCCCTGCCTTTATTTTTCTGTGCGCTTGAGTGCATTCAAGTTCAAGTTTAATTAAAAATAATCGAACATCTGCGCTTTTGTTTGAATTGGCCCAAGTTGCGCAAACTTGGGCAATTTCGTTTTAATTTTCATTTACTTCGTGACATTTTGTTCCGTGGTCCACATTCAAAAGATCCTTGAATATTCCATGAATAACCTCCTATAAACTATTTGTCCTTTTTTTACTCATTTCTATCGATTACTACTATATTTAATCGAATTTAGATTTAGTTACCCGCTGTAGGTATTTAGAAAACGGTTTCTTAGTCAACGTTTGTGATGTCTTTAAGAAATCCATTTTTTTGGGTTTAATCAAATGTTAGGTCATGCAGTTTTAAAGTAATGTTTGTTCGTTTTTTAATTAAATAAATTACAGGCATCATCTAAACTGCGTATAATAGGCTTGAATCTTCTTCGAAGAATAATGATTACAAAATGAAAAAGGCTTGAGGCATCTTAAATTATTTTAATTGGTTTCGGTAGCGCTTTGGATTCATCCTTTATGTGCATGTTAAAAGTATAGATACGCTCTTGACGTATGATTTTAATCATACATGCAAACCAAATGTCGATTTTATATAACCTATAGTACTTTAATTCTGTTATTTATGAGTGGCGTCTACTTATGGAATATTTATTGCAATTTTATGTTAATAAAATAGACATAATATAATTTTTTTCCAGTTAGCACGTAGATATGCCCTATTATGTTTAGTTAGTAACCCAAACCTACCTACACAAACGTTTTGTGTAAGTAGGTTTGGGTTTTTTTAATAAGTGGCTTATACAAATCATATTCAACTTACGTGTATCATGAATCAATAACATCAAAGGCTCAAAACCGTAATCAAACTCGTTAAATGTTCAAAATTTGTCTTTTATTAATTGGATACTGATTTTGACTGATCACTTTTGTTTTTGGCTCAATCTCTTTATCGAGATTACATCCATGAAACAAAGCCCTCGGCGTTGTTTCCGTTGAAACTTCGCTACCCGCGACAGCCGAGAGAAATGTCCAACAAGCAAAAACAATTAACAAATTGATAAGCTCAAAACAATTTTCAATTAACTTCGCCGGGAGTGTTCGCCGTTTACAAATAACCACCATTTGTCAGAAATGCCTATGCAGTTTTTAACGTCTGGCGTCGGTCAGGGCTGCCTCCCGTTTTAAATTAAAACTCTTTTTATACCGGATAATATTAATTGCTTGTATTATATCATTTCAGAACGGAAGCGGGGACGGCAAACGTACACGCGGTACCAGACGCTCGAGCTGGAGAAAGAGTTCCACTTCAACCGGTACCTGACGCGGAGACGAAGGATCGAGATCGCCCACGCGCTCTGCCTTACGGAGAGGCAGATCAAAATCTGGTTTCAGAACCGACGCATGAAGTGGAAGAAAGAGAATAAGACCAAAGGCGAGCCTGGCTCTGGAGACGAGCCGGACAACATGAGTCCTCCAACCTCGCCGCAATAAAGGCCTCTAAATTAGTCCTCACGGCCTCAACCATCGAACTGGCTGTTCCACTTCTTTCGATGATCTTTTCAATCTATCTGTTTTATTGATTATGTTCTTTGTAATTATTCAGTTTAGTGACCGAACTTTTTGGAACAGTCCCTTCGAAGGCCCAAGTTACTAGAACAGTTTAATTTGTATAAATTGTATGTTGGACTTTTCATGATAATATTACATTATAACTAATACGTAACCTAGTGATTTCGAATAAAGAGTAATGATAGTGTGATGAAGAGATTTTTACAGTTGTTAAGTATAAATTAATTTATAGAAACAATCTCAATACCAATAATTACCAAAAAAGCAGTAATGTATGATTAGTAAACTGCGTCGATGTTTATGTGATTCAATAGTTAATTTTTTTGTCTTGTGAAAATTATAAAACTTCGAATTCGATATTAAACTTTTTGGTACATGACTATTTGGTCTTGGCATAGTGCTTGATGTGTTATATATTTTTACAAATTTTACTCGTAACTTAAGTTTGCTTACAGTTCTGCGATAACAATTCAAATGACGTCCAATTCTCTTAAAATGTAATCTCAGCGTCAAGCACTCTGTAAAAAATACTTAATATCTACATTATTTTAAATCACAAAACCATAAGGACCTCTTATAATTAACCATTGATAAGAAGGCAATTAGTATCCATATTGTTATTATTTAATATATTTGATGTTTTATTTTATAATTAAGCTATTTTTACTATTCTGTACATACACCTATCATAATAATTTTTAGAATTTATATTGTACAATTGTTTTAGTGTGAATAATTATTATTGAGATTACTTTGGTAAACAACGATAATTTCGTGTTTCGAATTTTGCGTATTAAGCTAATGAGTGTTGATTTGGGGTTTTCATCTGGTTTTGATAAAATATCTGCGCATAGTTCTAAGCGTGGTGAGGCCAGTTACTACAAGTGCAATGTATACGATTTTGATGACACAATATACGTAAATTAATACTGATAATAATCTTCATAGGAAATCTATTATTATTGTAAAATGTTACGAGAATGAAGCTTATAATTTATAGATGAGAATACGTCTTATCGAAATCGTGAAAGTATACCTTTGATAAACTATTTCTAATAAAAAAATTGGTGTAGTGCCATTCAATGGAGATACGAATATAAAAGACATCTACGACTTGATGTGATTAAAATTTAATACTATTGTTGTTTACTGTAATTAAACAAAAGTTACCTTCAATCTTTGTAAATGCAGATGATGTTGAGATTTAATTTTTCAATAATAGGTACTGAGCCTTTAGTGGAATGTAGGTACTTAACTGTACACAGTATACCAAAGTTAGGAAATAAACTGCTGGTTGTTCAACGTTTGTATGAATCTGTTATGTGGCCAATGGGTTGTTGTGATATTAAACTACTGACAAAAAGCTAATGTAACTTTACACGTGCTAAAATTTATTTGAATTATGTTCTGCTTACAAACCCGAAGAGATCTTTGATATGAGAGCAAAAAAGAATCTAATAACATGCTTTTTTATTCGGTGTCGTACACCTTTAAGATTACAAGCTAGATAGTGAGTTTTTGCTCATGCTGTAACCAACAATCTCGCCTTAAACACACAGCAATGTTTGTGCTATTAATAGAGGTGATTTTATGATCAAAAATAATCATTTTACTGAAACAAATGTATTGTACAATTTGGGTTTTCAGCTAACGTAAATTGGAAAGACTTTTGATTGTGCTTGTGAATGTTTTTGTTATAGGCAGATAGAAAAAAACTTCAGGATTTCTTTCCAGCAGTTTCTTCAGAGAACATAAACATTATTGCTACTTAGAACATCATTAATTATTACTAATAATTTCATATTTTTTTTATAAATATATTTTTTTATCACAACAACTTATTATTACTTTGATGTTGGCATCTGTCGCTAATTTAAGTAACAACAAAACATCATTATATAAAAATACGTATTTTTATAAAATCATTGCATAAGGAAACCGATATACGTAAAAAAATTACGATCATTGATATTATATTTACTCGTAACGCGATAGTTTAAAAATATTATAAAAAAAATTGGAGTGAACCAGAATGGTTGGAATGTCAGGAACATGTTATACGTTTTCGTAATAATGTAAACTATTTGTAAATTATTTTTCATAATATAATTATGTAGTTTGTAACTAGTGAATGTTTTTACACAGAACTCAGTGAGCCGGTTTCAGTTTTATAAATATTATTTTTTTGTTTTGTGCTGTGTTCGTAAATTAAAGTGTAAATTGTAATAATTGTATATTGTCGATATATTCAATATTTATTTATTGATTCGCTTGAATAGGTTCGCTTTCTTCTTGTATTGGGGTGATGTTACTTTACTCTTTAGCTGTCTGGCTGGGATGCATTTTTGTTGGACATCATTCTTAAAGTTTGCTCAAACAAGTATCTCATATTTGTGTTGTAACAATAAGCGTCAAGTACTCTTGACAAGTAGTTTATTTTGGAAAGGTTATATCTGATGAATGAACTGATAACATCGATTGAGTGTCTGCAATTTTTACACAATTACCTACGCGTTATCCCTCGCCAGATAGGTATTTTCTCAAATTAAGTTGAGCTGTAAAATTTTAAATTGAGTAAAATTAGGTTTATAATACTAAAATTAAGTTTCGATTTATTGGGTCTATAGAGCTATCCTCAAAATTTCGAAAATTAGGCGCGTAGAGAGATCTTTTCAAACTTTATTTGAATGACCTTATTTACCAATTCATGTCCTATCGATTCAAGTTTATGAAATAATTAGTAACTTAATAAGGTTAGGCGAGACGATATTGTCATAAATACCTATATAAATACATGAAATTAATAAAGCATAATGATTGTAATTTTTGATTTTTTACTACAATGACCTTAAATAATGTTCTTACGCTAACCTATGTATAATTTTTCTTGATCATATTCAATCAGCAAGTAGGTAACGACTCAAAACATAATTCTACCTCTTAAAATTGTACTTATACTTGAGTATAAATAACAAAAATTCTCATTTTCTAAAAGCTTGAAGAAATCTAAGAGTATGAATAGGTGGAATATAGCAAAAGAAATCCTAGAAGGCCAAGGCCGCCCCGTTTTCGCCCGCCTGTTAATGCCTCACATCTATCTAACTTTTTCCACGTACCCTGAAACAAAAGCCTTTCGCCGATCGCGGCACAAGATATCGTCATTATGCCTCGCCCTAACGACAAAATAATGATTTGCGTGATAAAGGTTCCGTTCCTTCCGTGTCAGCCACGACTGATTGGTCGGCCCCACCCGCGGCACAAATCTCAAAATTACTTTTTTCAACCTACATAACTAGGTGTGTTCCTTGCTAATGACTTTTTAATAATCCTCTAGCATCCAATGAGCGCTGAAGGCGAATCATTATTCTCCGACGCAAGTCGAACTAATGCGATTTTGACAAGTTCGAAATTGAGGCAATTATGGTTTTGCTGGCTTTTAAATGGACCCATATTTTGCTGTGTCGTTCCGCTCCGGAAGCTATTTTAAGTTTATCATTTCATTGAACATTATTGTTTAGAGCTAGATAATTTCTACATATGCCTGCTCAGATAAGCCAAGGTCGTTTTCGTACGTTGTTATCAATGCAAGTGATTTTGGCTTGGATTCTGACTGCTATTTTTATCATTCAAATAACATAACTGAGGATATAAACAATCCAATCTTTGTCATGTCTCGACCAGTGTTATCAGACCTTCAATAAGCCAAATGTTTTGGTATATATTTAAGGTCTAGCTAGGCTGGTCTGTCATCGGTCTGAACCTTGTATGATAAGTGTTATTTATGTGCTTCGTCAATGTGCCATTGCACTTGGTACAGATTGAGTTCATGGCCGCTCCAAGATAACGTCTGTGCCTATTTTTTGGTCTTGAATGTATGAACGCATCTTATTCTTAATTTTAATGTGAGCAATAACTTTCACGTACTGTAGAGGAATGAAATATTAAATTACTTTTTATTTTCTTAGAAGATTAATCTTATAAGATTTTTTAAATTTTTATAGCAATTGCAACAAATTTTTACGTATTGTATTTGTCAGGTACTAACTTAGGTACCCATACCTACTACAGGTAGGTATACCCTACTAAATACGAGTAATTGTTCGTTCATACCCATATAATGTTATGTGTATAAATCACTAATACATCTGATTATCAATTTAAAAAACGTAAATTTTAAAAGAAATGGTGTTCTGTAAACTCTTCGTCAGTTTATTACCTGGTGGTCAAGTCTGTTATTTGAATTGCCTCAGAATTACGATTGGATTGTACCAAAATGGCGGTTTTGACATAGAATAGGTCAGAGTATGTATTAAAAATCTTGTTTTGTTTAATACTAACTGTTGTCTATTCTATGTCAAATAACAGACTTGCCCACCGGATTGCTTGCCTACACTAACCTAGTTTCGTATTACTAAAGGTATCGTTGCTTACAGTAGTCCATAGACACGAAAAACTCATTTATGTAGAGAGGTATTAATATAGTTAGGATAATTTTATTGTTCTCCACAAGTATTCCTTACACCTTTTAAGAAAACAAAACCGGTCTTCAAACAGCACATTAAAGCAGACTGTCCCGAAGATGAAGACGTAAATCACTTCAATTTTTCACTTGCGACCTTGCCTCATAACGTTCAATTTTATTGACTGCCATAAACCAAAGCAATGGTTAAATCAACGCCGATGTATCGATACCAAACACCTCGTAAATATCACCGCTCTCGTTCGGTCCTGTACCATTTAAAACTGGTGTGAACGGGAGAGAAGTAGCGGGCCTTCATTTAGCTGTTACTGAAAATAGTTTATGATAGCCAAGTCGAGGTTTTATCTCAAACAATTTTGAACTCTTTGCTGAAGACGTTAGGGTGAAAATAGCGTGTGTGGTCAAATTTATAGCTTTTAAATGGGTCCTTAAATCGCAATAACGATTTGTTTATAGATTCGTGTTATGTCGGTGTTCCTTTGTAGCAATAAAATTAATTTATTATCGTTGGCTGAGTTAAAGAGGAGTTATTACTTTAATTTTATTACGTGTTATGACTTGTGATAAGGTTTTATATAGTGTGGTTATCATTATTAACTGTAGTGTCAAATTAATAATTTTGCTCTCAAGATAAAAAGTGTAAAACTTTAACTTGAACACATATAATTACTATAGTAATTAGAACAACTTTAAATACGTAGGTATATTACTTCGTACATCTAGAAAAATAAGCATAAAAATAAAAGGCTAAATTTTGTAGAAAGCTCCTTTGGCCAAATATTTTTTTATTTAGAAATACGTTCTAATTCGAAATTCGAAATTGGCGCGCGAACGGCCGCCATTTCGTTTAGGGCGGTGCTCCCCGCGCCCCGCCCTCTGCCGGCGACTCCCACGCGCGACCACTCGGACGCAGCCCAACTCATTTGTTATAGCGTACAGTCGCCGGCACAGCTTTCGTATGCTTAGTAAGCATAGGATAATTTTTTTAGATTTTTGCAATGGGATAGTCACCAAGATATATATTTGTAGATATGATTGCGGGTTCATCAATGCCGGAAAATTTATAAAAACAACATGTACTTTATGACCTTAGAATTCTAAATTTTACAGAAGTAGGTACTTACTTTTATACGTACAGTTAGTTAATATTTATATTTAAATCGTTTCATTTAATATTCTAAATCTTATCCCACAAAATCGGACCTGCGTGCCAAATGCATTTCGCATAGTCTTTTTTACAATATTTGTAATGAGCTTCAGGCAAATTTTACTAGCATCGAGAAATGAACCTAGTGTCATCTTGGAAGTATTTCATTAGCAAACTGTCAAAAAATGAATGCAAATCAGTAAAATATTTTTCACCGAAATTAGGTACATACCTTACCTACCGGGGTACCTAACGTATATATTTATGAATACCAAAATATATACTAACAATCAGCACTGATTATAATTAGGTTTTTGTCACATTCGTTGTAATAATTTTGTCTATACAGATCGGTACGTATACAACCTATTAATACTTTAGGTAGACATAAAAATGTAATATCTAACTAATATATAGGTACTTAACAACACTTTCAATATAAAATTTTTGATAGTAAAATGAAACAAGTGCTTGTCTACACTTCTTGTTTATATTATGAATGTTTCATAATTGATATTTCAAACAATACTCAATTAATTAACAAGCAGTATTGCTGATAAATATCGAATAATTCTCAAGGGAGTTCCTGTGGAGAAACCTGTTGTCACCGGGTACACGTCAGGCGTCGCCTTCGAAGATGACATTGTTTGAACTATAACCGTCCCTATCCCATATATGGTAATCTAAATCTATCCATCCCTTTTAATCTGTACTTTTTATCAGTTCAACTTCGAATTGAATGGTTTGGCGTAGAGGGAATTGTTACGTCACGTAGAGAGAGGTCCAAGGGTAGATATGCATAGAAAAGGCTATAGGTAAGTGTGGGTATATCTGCAGATGTCTTGCTTCTGAATTTTTTAAGTGGTAAAGATGAAAACGTTGCGCCAGCTGCTTAGAAACCGTTAGTGGTTAGACCTTAAAAATAAAGTAAGTATTTTTGTTCTTAGTCGTAGACGCTCTACGAAGGTTTCTCGTAGCACGTTTGAGAAAGTTGTGGGCAAGGTTTATGACGTAAGTAAAATTCGGTCATACCTAGCTGTGTTTTTATGGTATTATAAGACATTGATTACGCAACTGAGTCACCAATAGGTTACTCTTAACTCTAGCACAAAATAACTACGTAAAGCAAAAGAGCTAGGTTAAGTACCTTGCTTTCCTTTAACAGGCGAGATAACCTAATGAGTGATGAAACGATTTTAGGAAAAATATCTTTAATCATAATTATGAATGAAACATCCCGTCTTACAAATTAGTCCTGAAATTTAAGATTATTACACTTATACCCATACTTAATTAAAATTTTGTGTTCCGACTGACAATAAATTGTTCCTCAAAATATCAGCAAGGTATAAACTTTCTGTCACTATATTTGTTAAAGAAATAAAAAACAATAATATTTATATGGTTACTACAAAATTTTATCAGCTAGTAAACAAAGTATCAATTTATGACGAAGTGGTTGCATTTGTACTAAGGATAAATAAAGAGGACTTGGTTAACATTAGTTTTTACAACTTTTTGCGGCAGAAAAACTGTGCGAGACTTGTATTTTTGTACATCTAATGTTTTAGACGGGATTAAAAGTTCTTTGTAAGATAATCAATGGTGTAGGTACTCATAGGTACACAGGTACTAGTAGGTACGCGATATTGGAATGAAGCAACATCTTGCTAAAATATGCTATATTTATATGAATGATTAAAAAGACAACATAAAATAAAGTACTGAAGTACAAGTAAACTAACCACTAATCTAACCAGCAGAGTGTAAATCCAAAAGGTAGAAGTATTTGCCATAATTAATAGTTTTAACTACATATCTCAATACTTTTATTTCGCTATCTGCCTCATGCCAACTATTTTTCGAGTCGTTAATATTAACAAGTAATAAAGATGTAACTGGCGATATTAAAAGCTATTTTAACGTGATATTTGTGATGATTTACGATAATTTGCACAATTATATCGTCATCAGAGGTGTGTTAATGTGTCTAGAGTTATGATCTTTGAGATCATTTGCTGTCTTTTATGTTGCTACAGATATAGAGCAATAATGTTCCCTTTTTATCTTTTTCTAGATCACATTAGGTATGTACAACTTAATTATGATCGTATAAGTAAATAATGAAATTTTGGATATATTCCAAATAAAAAAAGTTCAATAATGTTTTTATCAATTTGATTACTTTTGCAGCAACTATGACTAAACTAAATATGTTAGTGTAGTTTTTATTTCTGCCAATTCGCTTAGTCGATACGTAGTAATCTAACTGATAAAGTAAGTACACAGAATACAGACGTTGATACTAATTATTTGAGGTGGGTAGACACAAAGAGACAAAGTAAGGAGTGCTCTGATAACTATTAAAATATATATTTATAATATCCACATCGATATACTTACACATAAGACATCTGATAACATGAATTGTAATATTTTTCTTCTCTATGACATATAAGACCATTTTGATATACTTGCCTGACTATTACTTTTCACACATTTTAATGAAACACTCATGTAGGCAACATTTCTGTAATGTTAATTCTTATGTTCAGTTATAGGCAGGCAACTTTGTCACTTCAAATACAGTTTAACTCATGACATAAATGAGTTACTCTTTACATCTGCATTTCTTTTTTTTCTATATCTTACATTTTATTTTTACAAATTCATGCTAATGTGCTATTAAAATTAGCAGTAATTTGAAATATTTCCCATAAAACTTTAATACGTAATTACAAAATTTTATTTTCTATACTGCATTACCACCAAATAATTAAAGGAATTTCATTACATTATAGCTATATTGCGATACTAGATTTTAATTTGTCTTCGCATAGAGCACGTATAAAAGAAATTAGAAAAATCGGGATATTTATTGAGATAAATGTGTACCTATACCTATGAACTTACTACATCAATTCGTTTGAAACTCTGCCAAGTGGTGAAGTGTCAGATATTATGAACCGAGTCGTATTTATGACAGTGCTAAGCAAGATACCTACTAAAACACTGTGGTTAAAAAAAAAAACAAACAAAACGATTAAAAACATATATTTCATACTAAAAACTAAACAAGCAAATTATAGATAGTTAGATAAAAAGAATTATTCTATCAGTTTTTTTTTCTTATGAAAATAAAATAAATCTAGGACGTTACCTTGTTTTAGGAAGTTTATAATATATTAAATGTACGGATCCTCTACGATGACATCCGACGGCAATAAGGTTCCGACGGCAAGACGATGTCTGAAAGCACAGAGACCAAGAAACCTCCGACTAGAAGCAGTTCTACAAAAATATTGTGAAAAGATTATTTTTAAATCTTTTAAAAAGGTACATATCGTTCGAAGCGATATTTAAAAATTACCAGACTACAAAAACTTTAGACCACCGTTTCTTTACACGTAAAACTGCGGGTTAAAATCTGTATAGCCTATGACCGATATCAACGATATCAAGAGATTAAGACAAATCTAATGACACCTTGCATATCAAAATCGGTTGAGCTGTAACCAGTTTAAGCCGTAGAGGGTCACAAACAGTTGCACATACATAAATACTCGTACATTCGTTACACGCATACTACCACATACCAATACTACCGATATAAACAAAAAAAAAACAAACATACATGCGTTATAAATGCCTCCTTTTGGGCAGTTTGTTAAAAAAAGATCCAAAGTCATGAAAGATCAATCATAGTAAAAATATAGAATTATGTAATTTAAACGTAAGATTGCATAATTATTTCATAAATCATATTCTGCGCGGGCGACGTATATAAATAAACATTTAACGAATCGCATGACAAATGATCTAATGGTATCTCATAAAGTCGTCTTATGCAATAGACGTAAGAAATTGTAGGTATACATAAAAGGTACTTATTAGTGGTTGTACTAGTTGGGCTTTATTTAGTGAAATACAGATTAGTGTAACTTTCATATCTTTATTACAAGAAATACTTTTAAAAAAGGTAAAAAATTACTTTAGTTTGACACGCAAATCGTTTAGGAACGTAATTAAAATAACATCATTAATAAAACACGTTGAAAATTAAAAGTAACATTGATAATAAAACTACAAATTTTCAACGGATTTTCAGAATAGTATCTGCGACTAATTGAAAAGTATCTCTATTTATTAGGTATTTTTCAAGTGCTATCCAGCCAACTATGAAAATTGGGAAACATCCATTTAAAAATGACTTCAACGAATTGAAAACCTCCTTCTTCCTGAAGTCAGTTAATTTGCCTAGCTATAACCTTGATGGAGGTGGTGGTGGCGAAGGTTGTGTTTGCCTAATTTGCACAGCTATTAGGTGTACTAAAAGTAAACGGTCACGAGGTACGTTTTTTTGTTAGGTTAATGTTGTACTTTCTAATGTTGTCTTTCATTTTAGGACACATCGAGAAACTCTAATACGGATAATAATATTATGTTATCAGTATAAGTAGTAAAGTACAGTTATTTTGTTAGCACTTGAAAGAATTGTGTTATATGGTTTCAAACAGGTAGCAAGTTGATTGGTTCATTCTGTAATATAGGCACACAACACATGAAACACAAAAGAAAAGTTCCTTATGTGCTCATTTCCTCCTAAGTGAAAAATTATACAATAAAATTATATTCATGAAAAAGTGCACTGGTTATATTCGCAGTAGGTATTAGGTATAGGTAGTTCATTCAGTACACGAGTACATAGGTCGGTCTACTCTTGGTTTTGTAGCTAGACGGTCTATTTCTCTACTTACTTGTATTCATGTTTGATAGCTCCTCCACAGCTCTTACTTCTTAAATAAAGTCAAAAGTAACTATATCAGCAGGGTAACTCTTGTATTTAATTCTTTCATGCCTATACTCTAGGGGCATGAAAGAGGTGAAAACCAGAGCAAGCAAACTTGGCTTGCTAAAACAGTTCGCTGATTTCATTACGAAACCAAGTTTGCTTACTCTTCGTTTCTATCTTTTTCATGACTATCTGTAGCCGATTGGGCTCAGAATATCTGTCTGTATGGATTCGACGCGTTTAAAAATAGGTCAATATATATTTTTCTGTTTATTCCAGAAGTACCCCCTAAAAAGATACGTTACTAAACTGGTTTCCTTAAACTCACCCCTCCATTTACGTTAGTCTCAATCGAAAGGTTGCCTGGAAATCATCGTTCTAAGCGACGACGCCTGCACCTGTAGTGCTTGTGTAAAATTAATATTTAGTTTTTTAAGTTTTTCATGTCTACAATAAGGAGTTCACTTTTATACGATAGTTTACGCAGATTATCTCTACAAAACCGAATCACGTCGAGCTCGTAGTGCAGTCGTCGGCGAGAGCAGGCATCCTCCAGCTATGCAGTCTCGTGCTGGGAGCAGCGTGTGGTAATTCAATAAAGATAATCCGGGAGATAGCCCGAGTGTGTACCTACTATTGTGTTTATACGTACAAACTCGTGTATAGATTAGTTTGACGTTAGAAAGAGGTTAGTAAGCTTGTCGAACAAAATAAAAGGGCTTGACTAGTAGAATACTATACATTATGATAATTTAAAGCCAAGATGGCCGCTACAACAAATATTGTTTTTTTTTTTAAATTTTACTTGTTACTTACCATGAGTGCAACAATTTTTCCTAGGACAAAAACTAGCGTAAACCCTACTAATATTAGAAACCCAAAAGTTCGTAATAATGGATGTATCTATTATCAATACATGCTTATTATTCTTTCATTTTCATTCTAACTATAATTTCTTACTGATTTATTAATCTAAAAGAGCATTAACTGCATATAATTTCAGTTGATTTTTCATATGAATTGAATATACTATAACAGTTTCTTTTTTTAAAGATAATAAATAATTCAAACGATGGGCACAGTATAGAAGGCATTTTCATTTGCCAGCCTATCAACATTGTTTAAAACTACTTTTTAGTGATACATCTTGACAAAATCTACATTATCCTCAAATTTAGTTTCCTTAGGTATCTTATGTACTTAAAGCCTTACAATGTTTGCCATATGCTTTGCAAAATGAAACAGGATATAAAAGAGAGTGTTGGCTTTCTACCCTTAATTTTGAACTTTTACTATTCGCAAACAATAGCTACAAGTACACGTATAACAACGGAAACCAATCTCGCAGAGCGTAAGAGGGCCACAAAAGGAGGTAAGTTTTTCGTCTGTCACTTGTTTCCTGACTTTCTCTCTAAGTTAGGGTCGGGGGTTCTGCTAAGGGGTGGTACTCTTGGCTTTCGAGTCAAATATCTTAATAGAGGAAGCAAATGGATATACTATTTTAAAACAGAATTATATGACACGTGAAAGATTTATAGAATTCTAAAAGTTGTTATTCATAGTTACAGTTTCAGAAAAATTTTACGTTGCATTACAGTTTTAACAGAATTTGCTATTTCTTAATATCGTCTGATTACATTTTATGGCAGGTTTTTTTTTGCAGAAATAGGTTTTTAACCTACATCGATTACAGCGTTTTGTAAGTAGTTAATTAGGTCAAAAAATCGAATATTTGCTTAATGGAAGAAGAGAATCTCAAATAAGCATAGGAATATATATCAGATTGTATCACCATTTAAGATATTTTTGAGGAATAAAGATGTGCCTCTATTTCTACGTGAGTAAGTGATACGTTCTTGTTAAAATTAATAAACCCATGGTAGTGTCTTGGCAGTGTGTACCAGTGACGTATTTTTAGGCAAAGACCTAATAGGTATATGATTAACGGTGACTTTCTGAGAAATCTGGCTTTTACATCGACTGAAATTCTCCTGTTTCTTTAAGGCTTTCTTACGAACTATAAGAAAACTGGTTTCAGATTTTATTAAATTTCATTTTTTCCCTAAGTAAAACTAGCTTGATTATCAGTCTAATACAAATTTGCTTACAAGAAGATCTACCTCATCAATTTGCATAATCTATCATTATGTATTTATAATTTGAAATGTAAGAAGATAAGGTAAAGATCCTAGAAAGGTAGTAACTAAGGTAGTAATATAAAGACCCAAAAGAGTTAGAGATTTATTGACTTGAATCTGTACTATGTATGAACTTTGAAAGGTAATTTGAGGAACTTATCTTTCATAGTTTTTCCACGACAATCAAATCATATCACGCCATATTGTCACTACGAGTACGACAAAGTGCGACGTAGGTGTGGATTTACGTATCATGTAATGAAATTATTTGCTCCGAATATGCGAGGGTCGTGATTAACGCTGTGAAACGGTGGGGAAGAAAATTTAATCGTGGTTGAATGGATGAACGCACTGGATTCGACTTTGCATAGACTGATTAATTTGTATGATAATTTAGGGTTCTGGATTAGAAATTGTTTATTTTAGTTTAGAGTTACAGTTAAATGCGTAACAAAACAATTATATATTTAATCATACACTCAATTCAATATAATCGGTATCAGCAATTAAATAGAACTGATTTACTAAAAAAAATTTGGAGCTATGTTGAATGGTAGGTACCACTTAAACCACATGCATTCTTATTTCAACTGAATAAAAATTTATTCATTTAGCCAAATATCAGTTTTGATTTAATACATTATTGAAAATCAAACACCATTGTAGATATTTAAATTTTGACTAACGTAGGTAGATTTTTATTCAAACCTACCGTTATGATCAACATAACCATAATTACATCGATTCACTGAATACAAACTCTACCAGTTCAACTTGGTCTCTTCAACCCCATTCCTCATTTTGCTTCAGAACTTAAATTATAAACAAACTGTTAATAAATCTGTGGCTTGGCATTAATTTTCGGGGGTCTCCAAAAATTGGTCAGGTGAGTCCCCGCGAGGTAAAGCAGCCTATTGTCGCCGCCAATTGATTAATACGATAGTTTATCTACCGATATGACAACAATGGGCGTCTTGCCAGAACGCTGATGCGTCCTGCCTATAGGCTTTATTTACGCACAACCCTAGTTCCTGTTCACATGGTGTCTTGATTGACAGTTGCTTAATGTTACTTTTTATTTTCGCAGGTGACTGATTGAGCGCTGTTGTGACGTCGACGTGATCTGTGGAATAAAGAATATCAAAATTTGACGATTTATTTTATTATACATATTAAAAAAAAATAGCAAAAAAATTGAAATGATGATAAATATATAGAAAAACACTGGTTTAAACAACAATCTAAAATTTCTGTTTCCAGCAATAAAAATACTCATACTTGAAAGTTGAGGTTAGTTTTTCTTATCCTTTTACAAATAGGTATATGAATGAGTAACTGTAGCATAATTATAAGTAGTGAATGGGTTTAGCTTACATATACCTATTTATATAGTCAGGACAGAAAGAGAATCTCTCTTGAGGCTGTCAAAACAGTCTATATACAAGGTAGGCACGTGCTTGTTAACAGAGCTGAAATGAAACAAAACCTTTAACAGCAGAAGGAAAATCGAAAACAAAAGCGGGTTTGCGGGGGGTAGCATCCTGTATTTCATGACAGGTACACAGCCTCCTGACAAATGATGCCTAAGCTTCGTCCCATTCTATGCAAATGTTCTCCCTCATGTCACAGAGAAGGTTACAAGCGATCGTGCTGATAAATGTTCATTGATTGATCTAAATTGTAGCATTCATCAACTGTGGTATGCGGTATGCAGTAGCCGATCGAACAAACATGATTTCCATTTCAGATGGTAAGTTGGGATTGTGTTGAACCAGGAATTTTATTGTGAGAAATCATAAACAAACGCTGAGAATCGAGCCTGTTTCGTATATAAACACTGATTATTTTTTTCAATCTGTACTTCTTTCGGCTAAAGGTTGGCATGAAAGAGGCGAAAACAAGAGCAAGAAAACTTGGCTTCCTTTTGACATCGTTGAAGCGGTAGACTGTCGAAACGAAAGTAGGTTTGCTTGCTCTTGCTTTCACCTCTTACATGCCCACCTTTAGCCGATAAGAGGGCTGGTCTTTATATCTGAAATGAATACCTAGATTTTAAATAAAATAGTTAATTTCTTGGGAATACAAAACTAAAATATACGAAGACCTTACGAAACCTTATCCGTGTTTTACCACAATCTTAATACTATAATGTAAATGTCGTTTAAGAAGACGGGTTTTTACGAGTACCTGATTGTTGGAAAGGTCCAACTATAGTTTCGTTCACATTCGGTAAACCGTGTTCTTAACCAATATGAATCAAACACGCGTTAGTTTTCTAAATAAAATACCATAGTGTAAAGTTTCTAGATAGATAAAACCCACAAAATAATCTTTAACCCGTACCTTAGATATAGTAAATTTAGTAATCATTGATATATGATAATTTCCTATTCCTAGGGTCAACATAATTAGTGATTTTATCAGACTTTTCGTTAAAGAAACTTTGAAATATATTTTACAGAACATGCTCATATCTCATATATAGGTTTATATTATTTAATACGAAAAGATAACTATTTAGAGGATACTTTATGAGAGAGAGCAGACTGTCAACGCCTTAGGCAAACAAGAGTGTCTTGAAGACGCGGTGTGTGTTTCTTGTCAACGCCTGGATATGGTGGTGACATGATGGAGGTATGACTCATTATTATCATGACATAGGACGGTAAGCAAGCCAACAAGTTTACTTATAAACTGTCTGAATCCATGAATAGTCAGAAAATTAAAATATGAATTTATTGACATAAAAGAGAATCTAAATGTGGCTTGAAAAATATGCACGAAAAAGCATAAATTATCACATTAGCAGATGTCTTATGATGTGATATGTCATACTTTCCTTTATGCTTTGGATTAGGTACGGAATTTTTTTAAGTAGGTAGCAGTTGTTAACTAATAACTAAATTCTTTGCAAATTTCGGATTACGGAACTCACTTGCAAGCATCTTTTATTGTATTTATACTTGTCTGATGTTGCATATATAGTTACTAAAATACCTAAAGTAATGCCCACAAGAACCCCTTTACTTACAACTTGAAAAACTTAAATCGCAGTTGTTGAGAAATAGTACAGTTTGTGGCAACTTCCACAGCATAGCGACTAACTGTAGATACATACAGTTTGAAAGCAGCGATAGACTTAGCGTTTCGTGCGAGTCCGTGAAGCTCAACTTATTTTTATGAATATGATAGCTATAATTATATGAACAAAAGCAAATATGTAGATGTAAATTTTCTCAAAATGCTCGAAGCACTTTCTCACCTACATACTGTAGCAAGTTCTTAGAGGGTCGCATGACGAGTCGCACATGGCGCGTCGTCTCAACGCCGCAGACGCGGTGGTGACACTGCGAAGACAAACAAACATGATGAATGGCCAATCCGATAAAGTTCTGTGGGTATGCGTGAGTTTGTAGGTACCTACGAGTATGTAGGTATATATTTCTACATATAGCGGACGTTAGCATGGAAAATTGTAAAAGTGTGGCGATGTTTTTTTTTGTTGAGATTCATATTGTACTAATGCTTAATAGTATAATGTCTACCTGCAAATGATTTTTACGCGACTAAAACCTTTCAATGAAAGGTGCCTAAAAAATCTCAAGTACTATATAAGCTTTTACCATCGTAATAAACACATTTTTTATCATAGATAAAAGCAAAACGACAGTAGAATATATATGATATAATAAAATAATAATAATAAATTAAAATACAAAATAAAATAACATAAATAATAAAAAAGATTACATGTTAATTGTAAAAAAAATAGTGTAGTTATTCATCATCACGGGGTCGTCTCGTGCCCCCTGTGGGGAGGGCACAAGGTACGGGGTTCGAGCTCTCGCTATTTCCCCGGGCTGGACGCTGGGGCCATCAAGCCCCAGGGAATTTATTTTCTGGGGCGCATTCTACGCCCGGGGGTCCGTGAATGATGTGAATTCAACGCAATCCTCTCATCGCTTGTACAGGTCCGTTCTTGTTTCTGAGGGCGTCTTCGTGTCTCCGCAGTAGCATATGGTGGTATTTTTGAAGAAGAAGGTGCTCCTGGAGGGCCACTATCCATGGAAGTAGTGGATAGCGGCCAGTCCCCTCTGCGCTGCCTGACGAAGATCTTCTCCTGCCGCGATAGCTGCCAGTAGTCCCACCAGGGCGCCCATCAGCGTGGCGATGGGTTCCTGGCCGGGAGCGCCAGACGCTGGGCCGGAGAAGGGGTGGTGTTGGGCTTGAGGCTGGTGTAGTCCCGGGGGTGGTAGAAGGGGCTGGCGCTGTTGCTGCCTTCGCCCTTGATGTTGATGGGACGGGTGGTGCCCCCACTGGTAGTGGAGAGGGGCTCCATGCGTCACCGTCACTGTTGGCTGGGTTCTGCTCACTGATGCGTGTGACACTGTGGCTGTCGACACCGTGCTGGTCGCAATCGAGTTCGAGACACGAACTGCCTGCGATCCGGTCCCCGGTGTCGTCGGAGGGAGAGTGTGTGAGTGTCCCCCCGCAGCTGGTTCAGTGGTGGGGAGGTGAGGAGGCTGCCTCTCCGTCTTTTTCCTTCGCCGTCCTCTGCCTTTGCGTTTTGTACGCTGGGGCTCGGTGTTGGTGGGTGTTGGTGGTGGAGCTGGTAGAGCGCTCACCATTCCGCTGGGCCCTCCCGGCATCTGGTCGGCCGCTAGCGGGTGGGGGGCGAACGCAGTCGGCTCGGTGCGGGGGCGTGAGGTTGGGGCTGTAGGAAAGCGCCCTCTAGCCGCTCCATCTCCTCTTGCTCCTCTTCGCTCGGGTTTGGGGCGCTCGCCTGGCATATTTGCAGGCGGGCGTAGTGTGGTGGGCGTCTGCGTTGGTGGTAAGTAGGTGGTCCCTCCTCCTATTGCAGGTGGTGCCCGTGAGTGTAGGGCATGTACCATCGCCGGGGAGGGGCGCTGTAGGGTAGTGGCTTCTTCTCTGGTTCGAGGGGCCGATGGTTGGTCCCCTCGGGCAGCTGTGGTGTGTCGTTGCACATGGGTGGGTCTCGGAACGCCGGGAAGCTGTATTTTCCTCCTCCTCGCTTCCCGGCGGAGGACGGGGCACGACCTGCTGTTGGCTGCATGTCGCCCCTGGCAGTTGGCGCAGTGCAGTGGTGCTTCTGCTGCATTGGGGCACTCGGAGCCGGGGTGTGCCCCTGCGCACTTCACACATTTCTGTGCTCGGTGGCAGTGGGCAGATGAGTGCCCGAAGAGCTGGCACCTGTGGCACTGCGGGATCGTGGTGCGGCCCTTCCATGCCTCGAAGACCACTCGAGGCATGTTGAGAAGCTCTGTGGTTGCGAAGAGCAAATGTGTAGTTATTGAATGTACATGCATGCCTATTGTAGTTTATAGAATATTTTAAACAGAACAGAATACATTAACCATACAGGAGCAAAAAAATCACATAAGTAGTGTGTGTATACTTAAAATATAAAAAGTACCTATTATCAATTTCATTAAAAGTAATACGTAGACTAAACGCCCGTAGGATTTATTTTTTAATTCTCATAGACAAGTAATTCAGACTTGCGTTATTAAAGCACAGTTTTAATTCGATAATTTTTTATTTGCTTCGCCATGCGCTTACTTCTAATATTTTTGTCTTCTTTGAATATAAACAAATAAAAACGCCCAAAAGCGCTAAAACAATCTATCAACTTAATAGAGTGGTCCAAAAACCTTTTGCTCTATCAAGGAAATGGTGAAACTAATGATTACGAGATAATGCGTAAGAAATGGACGTAAGGAACAAACGCTTTCCTAAGTCTATTCTGAAAAAGCGAAAAAAGGTATCGTGATGGAGAGACGAAAAAAAGACCGAATTTCGTCTCAGGAGAGTAAGACTGCAGAACCTGAGCAAGCAGCCTTAAAGAAAAAGACTGCAAGTGACTTGAACCTTCAGTCTAATTTTAACCGTTACATGAGAGTAATAGGGAATACTTTTCCTTGATCTAGTTTGCACTTGGTTAAGACTACATTAAGGTCCAGAAACAAGATATCCGTGACTAGTCGAAGAAGGACAACAACAGAAAAAGAGCGAGATAAAAATATGGCATTTTGATTAATACACAGACATTGCTCAGCGCGGGCCGTGTACCATTGCTAAGTAATGACCACTCCATAAAGACATGGTTAAGGTTAAAAGAAAATTACTTTATCAACGCCTTGTTTTAAATAAATATCCTGTTTCAGGAAATATTGTTTTTATTTTCCAATACGAGAAATTGAGATGTTAAAGAGATGTTAAGATTCAAACCGCCTTATTGATAGCTACACAAATGATATATTATTAAACTCGTTTATATTCTTAGTTACTTTTGTTTTAAGATTGTTTTATTATCGTATCTTGGAGAGTTAATTTTATGACTCTAATTAATTAAACGATTGTGAATAGATAAGCTTAATTGAAATTTGGTATTCTGTTACTTTGATTTTGAATAATAACTGCGCGGAGTTAAAGAATAATGTGCCACTATTAACGAATCATTAATAAAAAAGTTACTTGACACTTAATATTTTAGCTCAATATTTTCATCGTGTAGGTTATCGACATAGATGAAATAATATCAAAAACATGCAAGGTAGAACGGAAACATGTAACCAAATATATCTAACCTTTAAATTCCAAGCGGACGGATATTAAAATACAATAAAAAACCGCTTAATAATTCCTGGCAATAAAAAAAGCTCAATGTAAATGTGCCTATGACATTCTCGTTGGATAAAAAGGGTTAAGACAACTGTCAGATTGCTCGTCCACCAAAGGAATGAATAATGGCCACAGATAATCTGTGACAGATCCATCTTAGTAAAAAAGCCGACGCTTGACGTGGATAAATAAGATTACATAGTAGTTTTTTCGAAGTTTTTGGTTCCTGTTTTAATTACTTGGTTTCTCACAATGTGTGTCATGATCTTTGCAGGTACAATATTTCAAGGTGATGTTAAATAATTCATAACAAAAAGTTTCTTGTCGTGGGTAAATGTAATTTTTAAATTTCAGAGATCGAGATGATTCTATTAGGTATATACAATAAAGTAGGGGTAGTTTATTTTGTACATACCTAAGTAATTGTAAGTCTTATTATCTATCTATATATAGCAGAGACTAAGTCCTGTCGGACTGATATTTGCTAGGAATAAACGCAGAACCTAAACCGCTGAAATGAGACATGAAATTTGGTGGCTATAATTATTATGTGTGGTGTAGGGGAGTACGAGGCCCAAGAATTGAAAATTCATTATATCTATTCCATTTTATGTTGCGTGCATCACCATTCCGTGAAAAATGTATATAATGTATTTGGATTTAGGCTCGCACTGATTGACTCACATACGAGAGAATATGTCATTCGAAAAAAAAAAAAACATGGAGAGACTTGGGGGAGAAGAAAAACAAGCAACAAACTCACTTCACATATTATATGTATTTAAAATATGTAGAGATCATTAATATGATACCAAAAGAAAATACAAGTACTATCAAAAATTATGACCACCATTAAAAAGCAAGTATTGTCATTTTCTACCACTAAAATAGCGTAACAGCCAAAACTCAAAAAAGAAATACCTTAAAAATTATATAAACATGTACTATCGTTAAACTAATACTACTAAACATAATATTCTACGTCAGATACCTAGCTTCTACTAGAAACAGGCAGGTCTTTACATCAAGCGACCGCTGACCACGCTATCATTACCTTGCATGTAACTCAAGTCATCAAAGCGAAATCACAGCGCATAGCCGGTAAGCCGGTTGACCGTATGACCGTCGCTCGAGGCGGCCACAGGCAAATGACGTGAAATTAGTTGGTAATGGCGAGACCATTCCACCTAACTGCCTCGGTGGCCTCACATAGCCATACATAATTGATTAGAACCCTTCCATGTTTGTATTAACGTCTCGGAAGCTGGGTGCCAAGAATTAGAACATTGAACTCTAGTCTTCATACACGACGACCTTCATGACGACTAGTGTTTGATAATGGTGCAAAATAGGTACGAGTATACACGGTAAGCTTAGCGGGGATTATTTTCTGCAGTTGTTCTGTTCATCTAGTTTTATCAGTCGTACCAATATTAACAGGTTGATTGTCTTTGAAAAATAATTCTAGGACATGTCAAAGGCCTTTGGTTGGCCCAGAAACTCTGACACCAGGGTAAGCACTTCGCTTACATGAAGAAAAAGAGCATTAATGACAAATTCGGTGATTATGTGTATGACACTATACCTACATATATCAGTACAAACTTGGTTTCCTGAAGCAATTATTTGCTGATGAATACTAAAACCCTTGATCGAGAAAACTATTTGTGAACAACAATAATAAAATGATCTACTGCATATCCGAAATTTTTCATACTTCACTATCAAAACTTAAGTTTTGTTTCAATCGCGTTTAAAGGTGTCGTCACATAAGATAGAAAGATACATGTGAGTACCCTAAACTCAACAATATTATTTTTGACTAGTCACATTTCGCACACTGCCATCCTTGTCTTACATTCTCGGACAGTCGGTCGCACGCAAATGGACGGGATTATCCTGTAATGGCGCGACTATTCCAAATAATGCTCTAAAGATACACACGGAGTGCCGACTCATCAATTGCCTTGCTCCTGTGGTTGTGTCCATACGATTTTAGCTGAGGGAAAAATTGTACCTCTAACATATCTTACTATATTTTTGGTGACCAGTAGGTATGTAAGAATATGTTTGAATAAACTTATGATATATGTAGGTAGTTATACCTAACTACATAACTGGTAGGTTTCTATAATAAGCAGACATCGCAAGCATAATTTTTATAGTGACTTTTTGTAATAGCTATTCTCAATCAAACCTATCTCAAATTGATTATCAAATTGTTTTGATCCTGTGGCTGTGGTCTTGCGATATCAAACGAGGGAGGAATCGCACCTAGGTATTGGTATGACTTTTCTTACGTCATTGGTGACCAGAGTGTTACTTACTTCAAAAGCTTACGATGTACCTAGGTAGGCATACTGCCCCCCAAACCCACGGTAAAGCCAAGAGGCAACCAAACAAGAGGGATGGGCCGCTCTACCAGGTTTTGGCCTCTAAGTTTGTGTCGGAGTGGCTACAGGAGGTAGGTTGCGGTGTTTTATGGGGACACCGCAACTGAGGCGGGCTACAAAGTCGCGAGAGTGGTATGGTCCTCGTGCTAGTTGCAGTGCGTCATGTGCCTGGCGCACTTCAAGCAGGGGTAAAACCGAGGGATGGGTCCGGTGCTTTCAGACAGTTCAGTGCTTTAGCGCTCCCGTGTCCTGCCAGTTATCGGCAGGGAGTGACACCGTGGGGTTTTAGTGGGTAAGAGTCCCATATAACCGCTCTGCCTCCCCGTATTGGAGCGGTATGAATGCATTCCTCTTCATTCTTATTAACGTTAGTGTCCCGCTTATAATTAGTTCTGCCAAATATTAGTCAAATTGGCATTTGTTGAAAAAAACGATGATTGAATTGTACAGTAGTTTTAAACTTCCGAAAATACAAATTTTGAGATTATATTTCTGGTTTCTTAATCTCAGAGCAATATAAACTCTCTACTTTTTGAAATAAGGTTATTTTACTGAGTTTTCAAAGGCTTCCAAAAATGTCAAAAATGGCAAATCAAAGTTCAATACTGACGGGAACTATATACCACGGATACCTTTTTCTTCCATGCGTTTATTTCTTGTTACAGTATTTTAGATCTTGTTTTATGAAAAATAAAATCTACTTTTATAGAAGACAAACAGACCCTGATAACAGTATTTGACGCTATTCTCGAGGATCTGGTGTTCCCTGCAGAGTTTTTATCATCATCGCAGCTCATCTTTTATAGGATCATCGTGGAGTTTTCTGTTATGACGAAACTTCCCTCTTTTTTGAGACGAATACCCGACCAATCGAGATTCGCCAACGACTAAGAAGTCTAAAAAATTTTAGAAGCTACACAAAAAGTTTCATCGACATTGGTTGTATACTACGACCTGTACGTAAGTACGAAATGTTTTGCGGAAAAAAATTCATACATATAAACTGACAGACGAAAAAACATTTTGCTAGACTCGAAACACAGACGCTTCTCTTACTCTGTCAACTAAAAAAAGTCTTGAATCCGACAAAGTTTAAAGTTTCGTTAATTTTGGTTGATAACTAATACTTACCAACAAACATACTTAAAGACAAAAAAGATGTACGTTTTGTTTGCATTCTGATATCATCCAGTTTTCATTGAAGAAATTGGGATATTGAAAAATAAATGACAGCATCGACCTGAGAAATGGATATGGACCCCAGAAATGTAATAAAGCGTAAACAAATATATCCAATCAAAATATAATCAGAGTTCGTTGCGTGCTATAAGAATGCAAACCATGGCATCTCATACAACATCTAACAAGTAAGCACCCTCGTAGGGGCGTCGCGCTTCTATCAATCGCTGCCAATCGTCAATATTTGGCGTTCGCCATAATCTGTGTGCAAACTCCTCAGAGGGACAAACACTATGCGACAAAAATCGACTCTCACGGAAATTATATTGATATTCAATACACAATAAATGGGAGCTGTCAAAAACTTGCTGTTCGCTCCTACGGTCATCCCTAAGCTATCTGTGTCATTTGGTATTGGAAACGCAGGAGGCATCCATCTCTGTCTAGCGCCTTGCAAAACATAAGCGCGAGAGAGACGGAGTTATGTAGTGGGTTTAACTCGCCTTTGTCACGAGGACTGAACTAATTTTTCATCATAGGGCCCGCGACAGTTACAAATGCGGCCCGAACTGTCTCCTTCTTTAATAATACTTTTTATATATTTTTTTCAAGGGTAGCTCGCCCTCCGACGAATGAAGATTTTCATCTAAACGCTCGAGGGAAAAAAATTGGAAGAAGCTTAAAATGCAATTTGTCTGAGTAAACTTTTTAATACCAACACAATTAAGAAATAGGCATTCTTTTATGTGGGTTACAAAAGTTCGAAGGAATTCAAAAGTTTGACTAATCTTATGTTTGGTTTTCATCTAAACAGTGTAGATTAATGTGGTGAAGATAGAACAAGTTAGATTATTTATTCGTTAAACCGCGAAATAATATTGTCATAATGCGACTTCCTCAAATCTGATTCGGTAAACGTTATTATTTAGAATATGATTACCAAATAAATTTATATATGCGATGGGAAAAAATAGCGTATCAAAGAAATACCTAAATCAAAATCTATTGCGAAAATTCTGTTCCAACACAAACAGAAGAGACGAAGATCCCCCGGAATTATAATTCTCCCCTCAGATCAGTTCTGCCCGATCAATCAATGTACGAATCTGTCATGTTAGGTTTGGGAGAAAAATTGTCAGGATGCGCTCATAACCCCTCACAGTAAACAAACTTATATAGTGAAAAGGGTATCGGATAAATAAATAATGGGCCATATTAATTTTTTTTAGTGATTTACAAATATTGGTAGTGTATTGGTGTGGTTCGTACGGATATTAATTTTTTTTACTTGGAAATAACCAGACAAATTGAAATTACTGTGTCGATTAACAGTAAGAAGAGATATTTATTGTGACACAAACTTAAATAATTGTAACTAAAACACTAACTAAACTAAATCTATTTACACCTTAAATAAATTAATATTTTAAAATGATTCTTTATTTCAGTATTTCACACGATACATACCAACTAATATTTTCATACACTTAGGTACATAATTTTAGTAATTTGATTTAGAAATAACCAAACTAAGTTACAAATTACATATAAATTACTCGGCAGCTACAAAGTTTTAGTAAAGCAAAGAACGCAAAACAAACATTTGCAAAGAGAAAATACTTGGAAATCATTTGTCTAAGCATAGGAGAGGTCAATGCGACGTGGTGGTTCCCACGGTAAACCTGCTACTAAACACCAATATTAACGTGCATCACAGTAACACAATATTCTAAGAAAAATAGTATTAATTCCTAGTGACATAAGGTTCAAGAAAATCTTAGCTAACTACAAAGAATACTTGGTGAGAAAGTAGGTATTTTGGGAGAATTTCCGCTAATCGTCTAGAAAAAATATTTGCCGAATCGGCGAAGGCTTTTTCACTGACAAATGGATGTAGGATGCTTCTAGGCGTTTGGCAACAGTACGGATCTTTGTTTTAGCTTTGAAAATCTCAGTCGTGTATGATTAAGTAGATAAAAAGTAGTGAAATATTTTGTATTTTTTAAACTAAACATTTTATCTTACGACCACAGATTATTACGAACCAATAATATTGTGCAAAATAAATACGTTTATTAAATTTTTCAGTAAAGTAAAAAATATGACACATAATTCACAACTGAGAAGTAGGGACTCGACAGGTTGGATACTGTAAAAAAAATAATAATTTAAGTAGGTGAGAAAGTATCCTAAAGTAAAGTCTCAATCGATTAGGAACAAGTTTTAAGTAGATCTCCCAAAGCCCTAAAGCGCTCAATCTAGGTTATCAGAACGGATAGATATTGAAATTCAAATGGCTGCGCGTGATTTAGTATTCATTTGACGTGATGGAGGCTTTACCCCGGTTAAGGTTTCGACGGGCGTCGTCTTCTCGTACATCATAGCGTGCCACGCTCGGGGTGCTAGCGTTGGGAATACACCGGGCACAACCGTGAAGATTGCTCCAACTAAGATTAGTAACATTGCATTGCATTTTAAATTGGTAATTATGTTTTTATATAATGCTTGCTGCTTCGTTCAATGTAAGTGGAAAAAGATGAAAGACTTGCTTGTAGACATGATTTAGTTAATAACTATCTATTACAGTTTCCAGAATTGGCTGCACTAAGGTGAAACTACTTTAAATGAGTAAACCGTACCTTGCAGCAGAAAATTATTTGTTGAGTTAGTTAATATTATTAGACAAATTTATATATATAGATATAGAGAAGGGCATCAGGATATACTAAGAAAGAATTACCTATTTTCGAAGCGTAAATGGGAACCTTCCGAGCGAAGGTTATTCGACAATGCTTGTTTAATTACCTAGCATTTAGCAATTCCTCTCTGTTCCCTCTGCAAACATTGGGACAGACAGGAATTTAATTTGTGTATTATTTTTGCCTTAAAGGGGACAGACTAAGGGTACAGGCAAGAATAAATCTTCATTTTCAATACATACAGTACAATAAAAGATTAAAGTACATTATCTATCTACCTATAATCTGGAAATTTTATGTATGCAATTTAGTATATACTTAATAGATAACCAATATACTATATAATAAAAGATATCTTTTCCCAGCCGTGGGACACCACAGCCTTATTACTTCTGCCTCTCAGATAACAAAAAGCTTTATTTATTTATTTTATAACAATAGACTAGCTCTACCCTATAAATAACTGAGGTCGACATTTGCCCGGTAGTAGCACAGGTAACTAAAAACAGTTTCGAATAAATAGCAATATTGCAACATTATTTCTCTCACTACATCCCCAACGTCCTTGGGTTGACGGCGGGCGTAATCCCAAAAGATTTCCACTTGAAGCGAGCATCAACTCGCGTCGCCCCACCGCTACACATTCTAAATAATAAACAGGACGCCTCCTATGTATACCTAGCTATATTATACTCATATATGAATATATATTTTATAAATTGGCCGGTGTAGGTAGATTATTATAAAATATGAGCGTTTAATTACAATAGGTGTCAGTATTATAACAGCTGTCTTATCCTAGTTATAAGTATGATGCTTTGTATAATAATAACCATAACATTTTTAATGCTGTATTTAATTGATATATTAACCTTTGTTTGTAGAATCAATAGGTAACACGATTTTCCAATAAATTATAGGTATATACATTTTATTTTTCTTTTTCATACGAATACTTTTGAAAGAGATTTTTGGAATTTAAAACCGGGGATATAACAACAAGAATGCTAAATGCGAGTCGTACTTGCGCACGAACGGTTCCGTACCATAATCTATACCTAGAACATTATTAAAAACGAAAAAGTTATAAATTGAACTGTCTAGCTATCACGATTCATGAGATATATCCTCTCATCCATATATCCTATCAGACAAACGGACAGACAGACGAACAGCGTAGTTTTTGAAATCTCTTTGGGTACGGACCACTACAAAGATTTCTCTTGAATTTCATTTTATTTTACATAATTTTGAATATTAGATATCTATCTTATTTATTTTTCTTAGTTAGTTCTTATACAGGTTTATTGTCTGAGGGTGTACTGAGCTGAAAGAGGGTCACTGTACCCATCCTAAGGAACAACTACTTTCACTATGTTACCAACACTGAATTCAAGAAAAAAATCAGCTGTTCCATACATTTTGTCAACGACTGACCAACTTTTTTATGGAACAGCTGATTTTTATCTTGAATTCAGAGTTGGTCCCATAGTGAAAGTTGTTCCTTAGGATGAGTATAGTGACCTCCTACCGGCTTAGTACACCCCTAGCCGATAACCCTGTATAAGTACATATTTAACTAAAAAATATTAAATAACGTTTAACTCTCATAGCTCTAGCTACTAGGATATCTCCAGTGTCGGAGATACCATTCAACACTCACAAAGACAACCGTACAACCCGGGACCTTCAGATCACGAAGCAAGCATGTTAGCCACAAGACTACGGCGGTCGTCAACATTACATTGCCCGAGGGAGAAAATCTGCACAAGATTCTCAAGATACCTGTTATGATCATCGTATCAAAAGATAATAACTATATTATCTTCCGCAGTTTATGTTAAAGTGTAGAACGTTGACCCTGTGGTAAACCCCACTTTACCTTATGGGGTTATTTACCATTAGTTCCTGAGAGTAGTAATTTTATTGCCTGGTGGGGTTGAGCAGGACATGTTGTGAGGCAGATGGAGTAAGGCTGTACAGAATGGTGGCCTAGACTAGGATAACGAAACGTCGTCGGTCTACTACCAGTAAGCTGGATAAACTACATAAAATCTATCGGATCTAACCTGGACAAGATTGGTACAGGACCGAGGCAGAGGGTATAAAATGATAGAGACCATGTGATACCCAAAAATGGGATAATGAAAGGGCTGCGTAAAATTAAAAAAGGTTATAAAAAAATTTATTATTGAATGTAATAGCTATTACGGTTACATGGAGCTACAAACAGGTCTCAGTAATCAATCAATCTCAGTAATAATCTCAAGAGAAACCGAAATGTAGACCATAGAACTATTAGAATAAAAAAGTCTCCGTAGACAGCTGAACCAAGTACCTAATAACAACTAAGGCATTTACATAACATTAATAACATTTAGAAAATATTGACGGCCTAAGCCGCATTGTGATGCGTTCCTTCTTATTAATTCCGCCACATAAATATTACAAAACTATTGTGTAAGTATGTTTTTTCTTTATTACAGCTTGGTACCAGTTTTCTATAATCGGGTAGTTACTCAAGATGTATGATAATATAATGCTATTGAAATTAATCTTTAATTAATTGAGACGCTCGGTTAATTGCGTACTTAACAAATGACAACATAACGGACTACAAATTATTTTTACAAATTAGTGATAGTGAAAAATCATTTTTCATTAATTATAGTATACCACTTTAATCAACCATGAGAAAAAGGTATCTCCTCCAACTCTAGTACATTTTTTACTTAGTGACGAGTTCACAAGCGTGTTTATTTAATTCTTGGGATCTTGAACAAATACTAACTACGTCACTCACAAAAATTATAAATAAAATATTATAGTTAATTGATGCATTACTAATCACAAACATGCCCCCACCGTTTGACAAGGCAAGGATAAAGAAGAAGAGAATAAACAATATTCCGGAGGTTTTCATGTAATTTACAAATGTATTTCAAATACCTATGATTTTTCAATGTTAAAATACCTAATGAAAATCTTATTAATGCAAACATTTAGCAAGCTAAATTTAAATAAACCCTTTATTGCTATATTTTTAAACTTAACGCCTAATCAAACAAAGATATGAGAAGAATAGCTATCCACCATAATAAAAACATAATTCTCTCCAAGTTAATCATTTTTTGTGGCAGAAATTAAAAAAAAAGCTTTTAAAGCTGTCTTTTATGTTACCAAACTAGTGCTGTCCAACTGCTGGGAAAAGGTTTACCCTAATTCCATCAATTGGCATTTGAAAAACAGCCAAGATTTTCCTATGCATGTTTTCTTTGTAACAGATAGTCGTAGAGTCCCAGTGCATTGATGCATTAGCTCGGGGCCCTGGCGCTCAGGATTGATGGCCCCTCGACTGCCGACGTATTGCAATCGTTATGCACCTAATGTCAATGCGATCCAGTTCCGTTTCTCTGCACTCGTATGTGTTCAAGGCGTTTTATTTCAACTAAATTGATGGAAGCTGTTGATTCCGCCAGCGTGCTCTTAGTTGAATTTAAAAGATGTTAGCAGTTTTTTTAAATTGACATAGGTCTTTTTAAGACCACGCGTTAGTGCCCCCAAGATCTAGGTACTAAATGTATAGTATGCAGAGTTGCTATTATAAGTGAATTTAGTACATCAAGGTCAACAATTTTTGTTCCCGCAATCACACAAAAGTCAGTTAGGTAAAAAAGTAGTTTCATTTGTTTGGGCTTTCAATAACTACTCATAACTTTTGTACGAAACATAAATTCTACAGGATTTATAAAATTAGTAAATACCTATTATTGTAGATCTTGATGAACTTATAAATGGTTGCGCGCAAATCACCGCAACCGTACTTGCGACTATGTATCCTTAAAAGTATCAATAATTTGAACCCTCTAAAAGTATATACTCGTATTTCAATGTCATTTACGTATCAACCAATAACATCGCGTTGCTGGACTTGTGGTTATTAATTATGATATAATTTCATTTAATTATGAATATTATATGGGTGTATTATTCGATTTATTTGATAGCGTAAATCGAATAATACAAAAAACAATCGATAATTCTCACACTATTCGTTTGTACTTTCATCTAGAAGTGGTAAAAGTAGATTCTCTTATGATTATTAAATTACATAAGTACTCCACCAACAATATTTCCTTTAAATAATCTATAACGGTGAGAATAAACGGACCGCAGCCAACAAGTTGCTCGTTGGGTGTAGAGAAACAAAAACCAAAGTTTTGTGGTGGGGTCTACAAAAGGGCAGAAAACGAAGAGTTAAATAATATGTGGAATAGGTGTTTGATATACCTAGTGTTTTAAAGGACACATAACAAACTTAAAAAAAAATTGATACTTATGTAGTTAATATGTACTTACTTAATACATAATATACAGTAGTTACTTGTTAGATCTTTACCTAACGCTCATGGCTTATGTAGAAAAATAAAACTATTGTTACATTTATCCTTAATTTTGTATTCTACATCTGTTAACCGATATTTATACGTATACTTTGTTTTCATAATCTAGTTTATTTCAATTGCATACATAGTTTTGCGATTAACCTGAATTACTAGTGATGTTTCATTTGACTTAAAATATATTTTCCACTTCGACGCAATATCTATTCTCAATCCCAAACACGACCCTTAACCCTTCTAGGCGCTTGGTTTTAGATCAGCTAAAACTACGGAGGAAGCACTCACAAGACTGGTTGAAACATAAATCTGAGTCGGCGGCTCGGTCGCGCGGAAACTTTTTGAATTATTAGTTTTAATTTCCGCCTAAGATCCGCCGCGCGTCCCCGTATCTGTCAGCACATATATGAGGTTGTGTACAGCGAGCTTTTCAATGTGTGAGTAACATTTAATTTAATTTATAAATTGATAATAGAAAGTTATGTTTTTTTTACAGAGCTAGTAATACTTTGATAAAAATTAGGGTGAACTACCAGACAAGTGTCTTTATTACCAAAAACAAAATTAATAAATACAACAACGATAAAAATATAGCTGAAAGATTACCTATAGACCAAGTAAGATTTACAGATAATCCAAATGTTATAATTAATATGTATTACTGATCAAACTTGCTCTTCAATTTCCGTGGAAGTTGGTCGTCGTATCTACTCGTATCTGTCAGCATAACTATACTCATTTCCTTAGTACCTCTAGAACTAATTTATTGAACTAGTTATGTATATGAATAATGTTTTAGTATTAATAGCTATTTGATAACTATTCTTAGTAAAAATAATGTGTAAATATGTTTGTAGACAATAATTATATCAACATAAATATGCAGAAGAACTTGAATCAAACGGCATTCTTGAATTTCAGAGCATACTACAGCTATTTAGATATTTCTGATCATGGATCAGAATTATTTAAATACCTGGCCAAATAATTTGACTAATTTTATTAATAGATAATACATTAATAGGTATGATCAAGCATGAGAGCATACCTATTAATGTGGCGTGTATTATGAATACGAAAACGTCTTCATTGGTGTATTTATTCACCTCATCCATCGTAACTGACTTTGATTAACTTGATTTTTTTCATAAACATTACTTGAATGCAGAAAGTTCGTAAGGAGCATCTTTGTCCTAAGAAAATTAATCAATCCTGTGGATAATAATCTCTTATATCACGGGAGAAGCTGATAAATTTACCGAATTTGGTAAACAGATTTTGCAAATTGATATTTACACGTGAACATTTAAGTCTATCTAAAATGTTTTCGTATATGATGCATCAAAACCAGAAAAGCGGACCTCAAACCAGTTTGCAAAGGAACACGAACTCATACAATTGCATAAACATCATAATTCCCGTATCTGATCTGCAACATTCTTAGCACTCTATTAAAGGCTGGGATAACTGAATGGTAGTAATTACAGTGTGAGATCGCCACCGGCAGATGATGTTGATTTTGTATTAATGCAGATCGAATGTGAGATACGTGGTTGGAAGGGAACGGGTTACAATTAAAATAGGGCTGAGAGTTATGTGAAATAGTAGCCATTATTGCAACTTATATATCACTGAGATATACCTACATATAAAGAGAAATGCTACTATGTAGAGACCAACTTGCAGAAATTTTAAAAATAGATTGTTTATATACTGAAAAAAATATATACCTTTGTATGCCTAAGCTAATTCAATATTTTAGGTAAGTGCATGCATAAGCAAACTAAAAATAAAAAATGAGGTAAGTAATTTAACAGCTTATTATATCAGATGATTTAGAAACAAACTTTTAAGTTGGTAACACAAAACTGAAACTGACAGCTTAGAATCTATCATAACAATCTTATTTGTTCAAAAATCCAAATATGAACATAAATAGTCGATACAGCATCCAAACGGCGGCAGCCAGCCGATAGGATTAATAAATTTGTCTAGTGGAAACGCCGCTTTCACCGTCCTCCCTTTTTGCGTGTGTTTCCACATTTTTCACGCTATAAATCATATTTTTTCACCGGCAACGCTTTTTGCGCTCGCGTCCTTTCGGTTCGCCCGACCGTGTACGGCACTGTCATTTTTTTCACTTGGACATTCGAGTTTTGCACTCGCTTATTTTGCTGCTGTTGTTTACATGTCTCTGATTAATTGGATAGTTCGTCGAAGTTGAACGAACTTCGCATTAATTGTATCTGATTGCTCGCAGCGTGTATAATATCATTCCCATTAACAACGAGTACTTGTTAATTGATCACTTCATTATCATCCACACTAACAGAATTAAGCAAATTCTTGTTCCTTTCATCGCCTGCATGACAAATGCACCGCTGACCGTGAAAGCGACGCGGCGACGGTTCACCGCTTAAAATCTCTCACCGCTGTAAATTTTAATTTAGCTACCACAATGAGAACAATTTAATTTAATTGCCAAATCATTAAGTTAAGCACGTAAATATTAGTCGGCCACTATTGCCTCGGAATTAATGTTCTTTGGAACCAAATAAAGAAATCAGTGACGTATCTATCTTACGAGAGAAAAAATGGCGGAGAGTGTACATTAATACGTGATCATAAATTAAAGCGTGGCTTAAAATTAAGACAACAAGCCTCTTTAATCTACAATAAATGGTGGTCGTCGCTCCGAGACCGGTTTCAGAGATGGAGGCGTAAAAGAAAAAAGAATAATCCGGTCCAGAGAAGCGGGTCCAAAATATGATAGGCATCCATAATACAACATGGCCGCTAAGCTCCTAGCTCCCTCTCTGTCTGTCATGTGGATTTTATATATGGCTATTGCACTTTATTAAGGTTGACCACATGTGGAGTGTTCCGCTAAGCCTAACCTTGATATCATACTCTCGCTTATACAGGACGTGTGTGAGTGGATTTCTTATTGGGTCGTCAAGTTTTCGTACCTAACAGTAAACTACATATTGTGCTAGGGTGAGTGTTGTTTACTTCCTAGAATTCAGTATTTAATGCTTAATAAAAATAACTTTTTATGCCATCATATTTAAATAAATATAGGATGCATCTCTGCTAGTGATTATTAATTGTATGGCGACATGGTTTCGTCAAGACTCCTAAAAAGCTTACTTGATAAAAATGACAGTAATAAAACATAGCCATAGTAACAAAAATCCTCAAGTACTTATAAAGCATCACATTCACTCGTATGGTGATATTTCTATAAATAAAATAATAAAAACACCCCTTAGACTTTTCGGTCCCCGCTCGCGACCACAGCATTCCATTATTGAGGACGCACCTTATAAATAAGCCTTATATGCGTACCTGCCGAAGCCACGATATAAAAAGAAAAAAATATGGTAAGTGGATATAGCCTGTTGACATCTTTCTCTCTTGGGTTATTTATATGTGACTATGCGTGACAGTATTTTTATCAGGTTACTTTAACTTTCTAAATTATTGCTGGACGTAAATGTAAAAAAAACTGTGGAAAAAGTGTTAAGATGAGGCGTCTTTTTCGGAATGCTGCGTATATATAAATAATTACATAATTTAAGTATGTACCTACATTTAATAAGTTATTAAAATTAAAACAAATTCGTACATACGTACCTGTTAAACATTGTATGACCGCTCTTTTCTTAGCTTTTTTAGATAATTTTAATCGAAAAAATTATGTTCTTCTAACATACTTCTCTCAACAACATGCAATTATTTATATCAAAAAGAAAAGCTCATTATTTTAATATTCTACCAGTTTACACAGCAACACGCTTTGTATATGAAGCTCTGAGCACACCCAAGTTCACCAAACTACTGACTATAAAAATAACGAAAATGAAACCGAACTTTTGTTGTTGCGAATAATATGCAAAACTAGCCTTTTAATCAGCAGGTGGTGACCATTGTCCGAACAATTGACTGTTGTTCTATTCAAACGTAACAATAACCTACACTTTCGCTTGCATTCTTGCGAATGTATTTACACCTTTACTTTCGAGGTCTTTTCACTTGTCGCAAATTTAAGCAGGCGCGACGAATTAAAGTACAAAAAATATTTTAAATGTTTTCTACTGATTTTTGCGGCTTCACCTTGCTTTTCATGCCAGTTAAGATGGGAGACAGTATCAACTAGTATTTTTTACAGACATTTTGTTTAACGTTTGTGGCCTTAATTTTGTTAATGCGGTGGTAAATCAGTAAACACTTTCTTTTGAATTAGACGTGAAAGCAAAGTACCTGATACAATTTTGCACAGTTTTATGGTGTAAGTAACCTTGGAGAAAGAATATTTGGGTTTTTTTTTTATTATAGACTAAAGTAGCAAAATCGGGTCTCGATGTTCTGAGCGTTAAGTTTTATTACAACCAACTGAGGTTACTCTAACTTGTCTTTTATCCGACACAGCTAGGCATTTGACCACAAGTTTACACGCCCACGTAAGTTAGTTACACTGTACCTAAATGGAGCATGCATACTCTTAATACATTGACTCTAAAGATGCTTGGCGACATATTTTTTTAAGAACAGCTCACTGTGATCTGAGCATAATTGAGTGGCCGTTGAGTGGCAACTGAGACGTTAAATCGTCGGTTTTCTGACACATTACAATGTATGTTCTGGTAGTATAATAGTCATAGCATATATGTAAAAACTCCGACGGCAATGGCCTGCAGTATAAATAAAGAAAGATATATTTAAAAGATTAGATAACTTAATATCAGTTACAGACTCACGTGCATGTACTCGTAGCTCATATGTGCAGATAATGATTGAATCAATGAACACATTGTTGATATGAATTCCCTTCCGTCTTGGAACAATATCTCTTTCATAAAAGTTGCATCTGTTATTCGAGCTAAAGCTTTGGGTGTAGTAAACGCTAAAGATTGGCTGAACGCCAGTCTTACTCAATTGAGCGAGCGAAACGTCTCTGCTACGAATCTGGCAGACGTTCTTTTGTCTGTCAGTTTACATTTTTGAGTGTATAAATGTTTGTCGCAAGAAATTTTGCACTTGCGTATAGGTCGTTGTGTCCATACAATCTTGATAAAACTTTGTGTATGGGTTCTATGAACTTCAGAATTGTAGCCCTTTGAAACTGCAGACACCTTGAAAGATCTATATTAATATTTATAATAATATTTTATTACTCTCGTAACAATTTATTTCTAAAACCCTATAGTAATTTTTGCTATTATGATATGTTGAATATATTGTGGCTGCGAAGACAAAGTTCACAGATTTACATACACTTACACATATTAGTACACTTTATTCTCAATATTTAGGGTAAACAATTAACCAAGGTAAATGTAAATGAAGTCTTATAAATGCTGGTAATGGTGTTAAAATAACTCCACATTAAATTATTAAACCGATGTCTGTATTATATACAAATATGTTTGAGTTTAATGTTAGGCCTAGTTGTAGATATTGTAAATGTAAAAAAACTTTTAACAAAAAAAAGATTTTTTACGTATAATATGTTTTTTAATAAGCGTAAATCCCTAAACCACAACCAATTTTTTTCAGTTCATATAATACATTATGTTTCTATTGTGCCTAGTATTTATGAAAATATGTCTGCAAGCCAGGCAAATAAATTTAATAAATAAATATTTATTCAGTAAATTTGTATAGCTTTTCAAATCATCGCTTTATCGGTGGATACAGTCCCTAGTTGCAACTCATTACCGTACCAGCCTGCAATAACAGATGTTCGCCGCGTTATTAATACGATACGAACAGCCTATTTATAGTCATCGACGTTTTAAATAAAGTGTTTGTGAGGTCTATGAATTTGATTTTGAGATTTACTGGTTATATTTGAGTGTAGCAAGTGCTTAACTTAATGATTGTTATTGTAATGTAAGAAATTTTTAAATATTAACAATTTTTTTTGCAGGCGATTCTAAGTCAGCTATAATGAAGTCCTGAAAGTTAAGGCAATTGCCTTGATAATTTTTATTTTGCTGTAGGCAGGTGACTGTAATAGTAATAGTAAGCAGATAGACGTTTTTTCATAGCTTACAACGTTCAACATAGATTTTACTCATTTACTTAAATAGAACTAGATAATTTTTGTTTAAATTGCTTTCTCAAAATGATAAATACAGAAATAAGTTTATGCACTTTAGATAAAATAAAACTTATAGATTGTTATTTATAAATTCTACATACATATTCAGCGTACGCGTTTCACCACAAAGTTCATCCGACCGTTGCGTAACATTTGACCCGCGATGGGGGCAAAGAACAAAGCGCCTAAATTCTATTGAAACACCATTATGTTTGTCTTCTATGAGAAACAACGTGGCTTTTTATAGCTAATATGTGGTTGCTTAATGTTAATTTTTAAAAGTTTCTGATAAGTAATGTTGATGTTGTTAAATATTATGATCAAGTGAAAAAATTAAGGTCTACTTTACCTGGTTTTTCAATCTTAACCGTTATAAAATACTTATACGTTACTAACTCAACAATAAATTCTCTTCATATAATTTACGTTCACTGTACTCTTCAATATGTGTTCATGTTTATACCATAGGTATTTTGGAGTTGAAATAGCACTTAAATTATTTTATCGGTGAAGAAATCTTTGGCAAAACAATAACTCAAAGGGATACTAGTTTTAGGTCGACGCTAGTTTACCTACGTGAAGTGACAACAGACTTAACTGTAGACTAGCTTGGACCACTACAAATTTTTATAGCAAATCGAAGACCTCAATAGAAAATTCAAGTTCACATGTATCTAAGTACTACTTTCACGTAGGTTCTTTTTACAGACAAGTGTTATCTAATAACTGGATAGTCCATCAATCACAAGCATGGCGGAACACGGTCCGTCTCACTTCTACATCATTAATCACTATCTATAAATATTATGCCGACACTTGTGTATCGAATTTGGGACGGTTTTTTGGCAATTGTTAGTGTTGAGTATTGATAATATCAAACAAGCATCAAACATGGCACTAAGATTAGTCAATCAAGTAAATAAAACAATAATTTATTAACCAACTTATAGAAACCAATACGAGTATAATTAAGTAACAAAGAGCCTTAGTTTTAGCCTTTTAGATTGATCACTATCAAGATGGAAAAGCTCAGAAGAATACGTGGAGAATTCTGAGAAACTTACCAAGGCTGAAAATAAATAGAAAAAAGATAAGAAACATCAGCTCAGATATGAAACAATGCAGTTATCTGCAATTGACTTTTCAAATATTAAGTAACTCAGCAGTGAATGTTAAAATAACAAAATATGTTATATTTTGTTATTTTAACATATAGCTTTACAAACATACTGGAGTAAATTACAATTATTCCTTAAAAAGCAGAACTCTTTCAAAGTTATAAAGAAGTTATGAAGAACGGATTAGAATAAATGAGATAATTACATCAACGTATTTTGTACAATTGATAAATTAATATGCTGTAATCAATGTTTTAATACACTGCACTGGTATACATTGAGTGTTGACAAAATTATCAAACTTTTATCGTAGCACGAACCACACGTACGTATTGATGTGCCGAACAAATATTTATTGCATACCTATCAGCTTTATGTTCAGACACTTTGTTTAATGCTTTCAGAAATGCACGGCATTAGTTTGCCAGCGATTGGATCGTTTGCCATCGGTAGGTGATGTACCGAATGAACAATTTAATACTTGTACATACGAGATGAACGGAAGTGGTTGTGTTAGTTTATCAAATTTAGCTGAAAATCATTGTTTTACGCACAGATCTACGAATAGTGTAGGACTCTATGGCGCATGGATGAAACATATGTCATTATTAATAAAAGCGTAAATTTTGAGCGTTTTTTGTCATGTATTCGCTTATGCCGTTCTCTATCTGATAATATAAGACAAAATATGCTCAAAGTTGAAACACATTTGTTAATAAGACTGATCCTGTGCCATTTTTTTTCTAATCACTCAGTATTTTCAACAAAAGTACCTACTGATATATTTATTAACTAAATAAATATAACTAGTGGTTCTTATATTTTTACTGACTCGTTCAGTTTTTTTTCAATATAACACAAATAACGTACAATCAGTTAACATACTGTAGATTTAAATTTAAATTTATACGAAAACTTAGAGCCGAAACTTAAAAAGATTGCGTTCTGATTTTGACTGAGCTCTGTCTCATCTAGCTTTGTCTGTCCAAGTGCAAAGTTACATTGTTTTTTTTACCAGCAACATATATACCTACCAACAAACGTAAATATAGTATATATAGGTAACCAAATCACTCCCAGGAAGTCAGATTAGCATCAACTTCACTTGTCGGTCATGACAGGAATAATTTTGTCCAATGATAGGGGAGTTCGCCCTACGGGCAATGCATGCGGGCTGTCTTAAAACAGATCTAGTACAAAATCAACTTTATTTCAATATAAATAGGGTGGTATATATAGGTAGGTGCATTACATTTTGTTGATATTGCATGCCGCATGCCGATGCCGTGTTACAATCTGATATAAGGTTGATACACGCTTGCGACAAAATGCTGCTAGAAAAGCTTGATATTGTTGTTGATGATCTATCAAAAATATATTCCTGATATATTTATTAGGAATATATATTACTTAGTGTATATCCAACAAAATATGCTCGAGTGGTTAGTGATGTCGATTGCCGTGCATAAGGTACGAGGTTCGATTCCACAAAAATAGCCTGAGCTACCGGTGAAGGCAAACATCATTTGGAAACCATAGCATAGTGGTCGGGCGTTTCCTATCGCTCTCCTGGCCAGCTACTACCCTCAAGTTGTAAAAATTTGTTGCCAAGCAAATAACGGTGTTTTCCGGCAGCCTTCCTTGAGAGACAGTGTATTCTAGACTGGGCATGCTCCTTCTAAGGCTACAATATCACTGAGTTCCGAGGTCGTGCGAACTTGTGGTCAAATGTATAGCTGTGTACGATAAAAAAAAATACAAGTAAAATAAAAAAAAAGTAATATAAGTTCCTACTCACATATTACTTAAATAAGACTGATCCAGAGAAAGTATATGTAACATTCAAGAACAATGTGATGAGATCTACATAAAATAAATAAAATATACATGAATGAAGATCTGACCAGTCTTATATACTCGTAGGCTTAGATTTAACGCAGGAAGAGAGCCACATCTGTTATTTTTCTTTAACGTCTTTGACAATACTTTTATAAAACAGGCTTCGAATTTTATTCGCAACTTTGTTGTACTCGTTAGTCTTTGTTGTTATCTACCACTTTGTTGTCCAAATCAGCTCTCTCTACATTGTGGCAAGGCTCATGCTTTGTTCTTTGTTGATCAATCGTAGAAGTGAGACTTCTAAACTTGTTTGTACTCGTTGTATAATAAGTATTTATTCACCTACCTACCTACTTGAATTGCCAAGTATTATTAAATAGTATTCTCTGCTAGATGTTAGTAATCCACGATGCAAAAACGACAGGGATAAGATGTTATAAGCTTCACGTGTCCGTGTATGTATGAAGGTGTGTATGTTTATGTCTGTGGAATCGGTAGCTCCCGAACGGATGAACTAATTTAGATGTTTTTGAGTCGCGAGTGCATATACTAATACTAACACTCAAGCCCTTTCACTTAGAAAGGGTTTGAGTATTAGAACACTATACATTCTGGTATATTTCAAATTCAAGATTGCCACCTCCACAATGGTAAATTAAATTTTTTACTTAGTATCAGGAGTTTTTGAATTTACTATTTTAGTAGTTCGTGTCTCTTAGAAGTGAATTACCACCAGCATTCTAGATCCTTTCCCTCGCCAATTAACTCGTAGTTTTCAATTTAAATTTTCATTTGTTATCTTATTTCATAAGCATTCTATACGTGTTTTAAAGTTTATGAATAAATATAATTTGCATTTAATAAAATGAAAAGAAAACATACTTCTATCCATGACTAGGTTGCAAGAAAGTACCTACCCAAAATCCAAATTAAAAAAAGTTGCAATATTGCAACACGTGATTTGGTTTTATAACAATTCTATTAATTTAAGTACGTTAAAATTTAAAACGCGTTTTATATTATTTTTTACGATTTATTCATATTCTCAATAAAGAAATTCTTACGTACAAAAAAATCTAGCAATGTCCGATAGAGTAATATGGGCGTGTTCAGCCCATATTTAATGAATGGAAATTATTGATCAAAACGTTCAATCATTTCAGAGACCATCACTTTGCTACTGATATTAATGATATTGCAATTAATTAATATCTGCTTTTTATACGCGTTATGAACCAGTGATCTGATTATTTATGTTGTGACGTGGTAATAACAAGCTAGCTTTAAAGTAATTACTTTAGTATGTATATATAGTGTGTATAGTATAATAGGTATAGCACGTACATTATTTTATTTTAAAATACTACAAATTTATCAGTTTTAGGGCGGGTTGTTCTAGTCATGAATGGGTATTCTGTGAAAAGGTATATCTAAACCCGAATATATACAAGAATCTCTTAGGTATTTAGTTATTTCTTAGGCATATATCTATATTTCGAGGACGGTGATTACTTGATTAACGCAGGTTGTTTGATGTTTCTTTTAAGATATAGTATAACTGTAAAGCTCACTACTAATTTTATCTCAAATTATACTGTAAAGAAAAAAAACGTTTTTAAACAAATATTTTCCTCGTAAAGTCCCCACATCCACCGACCGATCCTAGCCAAAACATTAACGCACTTAGTTCACGCAATAAGTCTTTCGAAAACACGTTGCGTGGGCAGCAAAAACTCCCTTTGTTGCCGGTTGAGCGAGCTGATTTCTTAAATAATGTCGGTGGGTAGGAGCCCGACCACATTGCAGGCGGAGGCAAGCGGCAGGCATAGGCGAGCTCCACTGCAATCAGTCTTATTCCGCGCGGACGCGCCACGATTAGTCAACGCCGGTTCCAGAGACAACCCGGCTCCCCCTACTCTCCCCTAGGGTGGTATCGACTGTTCGTAATCGATTTTAGTACGCGCGGTGAAAACTATCGATTGTTGAGTTTTAATTAAATGTGCGGCGTTGGAAAAGTCAACGCATAGTCATAGTCATAGTCTTATCTTTTAAAACATACATGCATTTGGATTTGGCATACTATTCAAGCTCATATTACCTTGCAAATTATGACTAAATAACGCCTTTATAGTTGATTCGATAGTATTTAATGCCCTTCCACATCGACTAATAAGAATATAAGGTCAAACAGAACAAAAAGTGTGCGAGGATTTGGCGAACTGTCCGCGATGATTTGTATTCAAACTTTGCAATGATTATTGTCTCAGAGATTAAGTTAAGCATTCATTTCCATTTTGATCTTTTATCTAAAAAATGCTACAAAAAGCATACTGACTCTAGCATATTTTATACTAAGTAGATACTGAACAGACTAGATACGAACCGATTCAAAGTAATCATCCACTAATAATAAAATACAATATTAAAGTTGATAAATTGAGATTAGTGAAAGATGCCAAGGATATAGTAAACTTTTATGTTTTTAGTGTAAATAAACCTATTTTCACTCTTATCTCACTATCAATACCAGACTGTATCCAGCTCTAAAATTCATTACCCTCATTTTATTCACGTACCTGTCCTTTATCGCAACTTTTCTCACTACGGCATTATAATGAAGAGTTTAAATTTAGGAGTAATGGTTGACCAATAAGATAAAAGCGAGAGGGCTAAGATTACCAAGGAACCTCTGCTTTTCATATAAACCTTATGTTTACGACGTTAAAGTACAAAATAGAGTGCTGTTTCAGCAGTAAGAGATTGGTAGTGAGGTAATGATGGACTGTAAGGTCGGCATACAAAACAGTCGGCTACCAAAATAAAGTTATCTGGCGATACATCCCTATATTAATGGCCAACTCGTTACTTGAGTATTGAGATGTTTTGGGATCAGAAACCTTGATCGTTAATGTCCAACTGATGTTTAGGAAATGAATGATGAAATATAAATAAACAAGCATCGCACAAATTGGCTCACGTTGATGCTGACTTTACGTATAAATGCTTTCAATTGAGATTGGCATTTGATTATTATACAATAAATAAAAAATGAAAACAGTTTTGTATTAATTTGTTAGAATTCGATTTTATGAAATTTAATTTACGTCTTGTAGGACATATCTACTGGCTAATATTTATGGTAGTACTATCTAGTACTACTAAAAAAGATAAAAAACTTATACTATACTATGTTACGAGTATACTAACGAGTATTGTATTTAAAGATTTAAATACAATTTTTAATATGTTGATTATACACATTACACTCATTGGAGTATATTTTACCCCAAAAATCGAAGATACAAATCAATATTTTAGCACCAAAAGGTGTGTAATGTTACTGCCAAAAAAAACAAAACCAAAGTCACGATCCAAAAAAGTAAAACGCATAATAAAATCGACGCATTAAATAAAGCTACCAGTTTTAAAATAAGGCTACGTAAAATGGCCGATTCAGTCGATGGTTTTCGGCCACAAAATGCCTACATGTTTTTGTGGAGCTCTGTGGTTAATGCGAGCTGGTGAGAGCGGCTTTTTATTTCTTTTTGAGAAAGCATTTTTATCTGGACAACGCCTAACCAACGCAACGAGCCGAGAGGTTCCAAGTTAGTGTAGAGAAGGCACTCTTTTACTGGTATTTAGAAGGCAAATGTTTCGACTGAATATTTAATTTATCTATTAATATGTATACCTACATATACCTACGATTTAGAAATGTAAATAATAATTTGTGTATAAATCTGCAAGACTTGGTCATTATTTGATTGCCCTATGTAGCTAAATGCAAAAACACATAAGCATCAACATAAACTGTCTCGCTATATCTAAACGACGAAATTACTAAATTACGGGCGTCTAAAATTACACGAATTAAGTACCTACTCGGTATCATTTCCGAAGTGGTATCAGGCTCAGAATCAAGCTTTAAGTTACGATAGAGTACTTTGACGCAAATTTGAAACTGCATGAAAGCTAAATATTCTTGATGATGATATAGTGGCTGGAAGTCGTTTGGTACTTATGGTTATAAATTTTGCTGCGTTGGTTTCATATTGCGACAACTTGTAGTCGCTGTAATGGGTCCTCTACAATAGTCGCAATCATCCCGATCTCTATCGTTCGATCCGCGGTCCGTAAACACGACCGCGGCCAATGTCTGCGGTCCCGAACTGTAATTTACCAGTTTTCGCCGCCTAGATGCTGCAATTTTATACAAACCTCCAACGACTTGAAGTCTTAATTTCGATATTTTAACCTTATTTTATTGTATAGACACTTACGGGTGTGTGTGATTTACCTTCGGTTACGTATTTTTCGCCCCACAGAACTAGTAAATATTTTTAAAGAATACAATTCTATTTATGATGATAATTTTTAAAACGATATATTTTGTTTCAAAGATTTGAGGAAATATTAAACCTCTCTGGGCGAGCGGTGAAATGTGCAAGGCACACGAGTAGTATTCAAATGAAGCGTGCGTCATAAAATGTCAAAAACGTCACATAAATCATAAAGCATGTTGAGACAAAAAGACCTCAAGCCGCGAGCCTTAGAAGTGAAATCAGGTCAGGATCACATGTGTTTCTTTGTCTAGCTTTGTGCAACCTTCCGGGTTCTATGGGCGCTATTGTAAAATGTGCATGCAAATTTTTTCTAAAAGCAAATTATTTCTTTCTGGCGATTTGGAATGAAAAAAGGGAACGCTTGCTACTTAAAATTTTGCTACTATTTAGTAGCTGTAGCAAACTTAGCACTTGAGAACTATTTTCAGGGTGTCTGACTTGTCAACCTGTTTAGTGGTGTATGTGTTGAAACTAAGTGTAAATTTAAGTCCTTTGAAATTAGATAGTATTTAACACTCCGTAAGACATTATTAAGCATTTTTTATCACAAACAATATTATCTCATGAGAAACACATACACAATTCAAGCTGTATTCGTTCCAAGAACAGAAGATTACCATTTCAATAAAACACTGAATGTTCGACTTCCCATGAATTTGATTTGATCTCAAATCAAATTCATGGGAAGTCGAACGCGTCCACTAGACAAATCACCGTGTCACTCTACCCATTTACTTGCAAATTTCGTGCAAAACTCTTGAAAAAAGCTCGAGATAAAGGTACAAAAGTGCTCTATTCTAGTCGCAGGATGAATAATTACCTTTCACGTCGCTCCTTTCAATCCGCAGTGGGCGATCGATCAGAGTCGCGAGGAACTCTTTCAGGCACGTCACCCTTGCCGCCACCTCAGGTAAGACGCAATTAATCTGAAACATCCCAAATCAGTATTACATTAAAAACGAAATAAAAACCCCGCAGCCTGCCGGCTTTTTTCGCCGGCGCGTTTTCTTTTCCATTCAGATTTTTTTGACATCACGAAAAATGAGGCTCATTTATTTGACTCGTACACAATGTAGGTCTGTTTGAGTACGAGTATTTGCTATAAATACGCATTTTTCTCTACATCTCTACGCTCTTGGGGTGAGCATTAGCTCCGGAAGGGAATCTCACGTGTTCCCTTTGTTCGATTTCGAGATTTTAGGGGAGTGCTGATGCTTATATTCTCATGGAATTCATCAAAATAATCGCACGCTCATGTATAATGGATAACAGTGTCGACAAACTTTCGTATCATTAAATATTGTGATAGCCAACATTTGAGTGCTATTATTTCAGAGCACATCAAAATATTAAGATTGATGATCTTTGAAGTATGAAGTGATGAAACTTAAAACGGACTTACATGCCGCTAAGGGGCGTTGCTTTAATTGGACCAAATAAGTCAATTTCCTTAATTGAAACGGCACACGCGTTGACAGTCATCGTCCTGTAATGGCGTAGTACACGGCCATTATGATTATGTATACACGTCGTCATGAATAGACTTATTATCAATCGTATAAAAGGCAATTGTTTCTTTATATTTTTGAGTGCATGCTTTTGTTTTCTGAGCAGTGTGAGCGATGCTATGTCACAGTTGTCTTTATCTTTATTATTTCGTGTTATTTGCATACGTTCTTAGCTCGATTTTAAAGTTCTTTCTTTGACAGCGTGCTCTTCTACCCGAAACATCCTACCATTGTTTGACAAATCGCAGAACATAAATACTGTTTTGTCTTAGCTCATTCAGTTGTAATTAGGTAGCATAATTTGCTCTCTTGAATCGGTAATGAGTCTTGTGCTCGACTGCTCACCGTTGAACAATGAGCGGTAAATCAATTATGCAATACGTTCACTGTATTTTTCACGCTTTTGACAAGTGAATATGAATAATGCGTATTCACGAAGCCGAAAATAGTATTGGCAATTGATGTTGTGAGACTGTTGCTGTAAAGTTGTAAAAGGTATCAAGTACCTACAAGAACGTGAAAATATTATGACGCTCTCTAAATACGTACGTAATAGCTTACTTCAATATATAATCTTCAAGCGTAATCAGTATTGTTTTGAACATAAGTATCTATATCTTTTTTCATGGTTATACTGACGTGAATTACATTACCTTATAACAGATTGTTTAAAAAAATGAAAATTATAGACAGTAATTTAACAATAATATAGTATAAAACTATTTTTTCAAAACTATGAGATAAAATATTTGCTCAATAACACTTATGAATAATTAATTCAAAGTGTTATCTAAGACAAGATAATACACGAAATTTCTCATTTCACTGAGTAAAGTGATCAATCAAGTCCCAAATACATCTGGAGCTACCACTCGGTGATTTGTTCAAATGAAAAATTTATTTCGCCGATGATTAATTTAATGGTGTACAATAAAACGTAATTGCCGTTTGGAAGTTTTTACATCTTCCTCTTGTCTAAATTAATTTGTTTGAACAAACAGTGGCAGATTGTAATGTAACTCCACTTAAATTTTAATGTTTTTGAACTGGATCAGTAAGATGTTACTGGTTGAAAAACCTTCGTCGTTGGTTGTCGTATAAGTTACGTTTGCGATTTAAAGAATTGGCTAATTTCGGTAGGTACTGTTATAAGAAAACCTAATGAAACTCGTAACATAGTATTTCTAGAGATTTATTTTTTATATTCAAGACGCTATTCGTTTGACCACACGCATGACCACAAAGGTTAGCGACGCTGTGACCTTAGGTGGAGCATACTTAGTCTGGGATACACTGGCATTAAAAATAGCTTGCTCAGATACACCGATAGGTGTTTGGCAATGCATTTTACCGACTTGAGTGTATCCATATTTCCTTATATCAATTATTTGCTAACAACACAGAATAAAATAATCTGTTAGGTTCTACCATCGCATAAGAGAATTTAAAAGACTAGAAATCAAAACACGAGTAATTCTAAATATATATGCACTATAGAAAAAAATCTATAGTAAATGTATATTAAAGAGCTACTCTTACGCAATTTTAACAAGAACAGAATTTTAATAAAATTATAACAAAATATTTTTAATGGACCTTAAAATGTAACTTTTAACAACCGCAGTTAACGTAAAGCCTGATGGTTTAATCGTAAACTACACTGGAAAGACATCCATTGGAACCCGTGAACAGAAACAATCAGGTGACAGAATGAGGGATGACATTTCGTAAAACAATGAAGCGGGATCTCGCTGTAATAATAGGATGAAATATCTGTGGTTACAATTTATATTCTAGCTCTGTGTGCGAGTAGTCAGGGTCTGATTTAGGGCGGGGCAAACATTTCTGGATCAGATGAAGATGACATTTAGAACAAATGTCATAAAGACTCTTGTCAAAAAGTTTTCTATGGATATAGTACCATTGGATATTTGTGATCCTTATATTACTTTTTATTTATATTTAGTAGTAATCCACTTTCAAGTCGTCAACATATTCTTGAGATATCTTTCAATAATTTAAAATTATACATAATTTATATGATATATCAAAATATTAATCATAAAATATTTTGTAATATGACTTCTTTACTGTAATAATTAGTGCAAATGATCAATTAAAAATCTTCATGTACAAAAAATGCAAATAACTGACATTGATTTCAGAACCTTTACTTAGTTTCTTTATGCCTTTGATGATTTAGATGAAAAGTAATATAAATAAAAAATATTTAATTTGTAATTCAAAAATAAGTATAAATAAACCTTTATGATTTTATTAGACACTAGCTGCGCTCCGAGATGTTACCCACTGAACTCAATTTTTTATAGCCTATGGTACCTACTCAGTGATATTGTACCTAACTAATGGCGAAAGAAAATTTAATTTGATTTATGAAATACTCAAGTAGTACGTCAAGTAGTTTTTAAGATTATTTGATACATAGATAATACATTTTTTATAATATTAGACATTACACATACTTACAGTATACTTTTATTCTGCAATACATCATACAGTTTTCCTATAATAATTATTGCATTAGTCGTTTGGAAGCGTAGTTTGTATAGAAAGGTTTTTAACCTGCAAAATTGCTACATGTGTTTAAAAAGGAATATATGCACATTTCCTGCAAGGCCCTAAAAACCCTGTCCTTAATACGTTATCTTACTCTGGATCCAACTTGACAATTTATTAATCAAACCGATTACCTCCCTGCAAAAGCCTGGCCTATTGTGAAAATATTGTCGGCCAAAACAATCCTATGAATAATTAAGGATTTAAATTTTAACACAACAAAAGCATAAAACAATAAACGCCCTTCGAAGTGGACAAAGGAATTTCTGTCAGTGGCATTTTAGGAGCCCCTTGCTGAGGTTTAATTCGAGGGGATGGTAAGGTGATTGCTGACCAAAGAGCATCGACTCTAGATGTATTTACACGTAATTAACGGTAACGCATTCCTGAATACTTATAGAGTAACAGGTTTATAGTGTTAGAAATAAGGTAACAAAGCATTGCTTTTACAACGGCATAGATTTTAATAAACGAAATATAAAGCAAATATTATGTGTCTCAGATTTTAGTTTACAACTATTAATAAATTGTGAATGATATAGACCTTTCAACTTTTATTACCGAATATTTTTGATGAGCGTCTCAGATTAAAATTATTGTCGTTGTTATCTTAATATATAATTCAATAGCGCGACTACTTATTATCTTATTGTCACATAAAAACAGCGCTAATTGCACGTAAGTACGTATAAGAGCAAAAGAGAATTCCAAAATGGCTAAGAGATTTTAACGGGAATTTCGATTCTTTCTTTTTCGGGGCGATTTTTAGTAACTTAAATGAGTCAAAAAAGGGTTAATTAAGTCGTCGTCATTCTTCTATGGTATTAATGTTTTAAAATTGTGATTCATACAGAAATCAATTAAGGGCACCATCGGTTTCGTCAGTCCCCGACACATGTCGGTCCCCACTACCCTCAGCTTTTTCCATAACGACCTGTGAGCCCCTCCCTTCTTTAGAGAGAAAAGCATAATCCATCACTGTACGTCACCCCTATTTTGGTTCTCGCCGTCCCTCTCCAACGCTTGAATTGCGACTACATCTTTCCTTGTCTCGCCCGCTAGGGGTAGTTTCTCTCAGTCGCCGCTTGACGGGTGATCATTTTTCTTGTGCCGCGTTCAATCATCGCGTCACTGCTTTCCTCTCGCTTTCTCACCATCGTGTTTTATATCTTTCTCGCTCGCTCATGCCCTTCCTGTCTTTCTGTGTGTCCCTTATTTTCTGTTAGCGGTGCGTGTACCACTACGTGCCTGCCGACCAAATATGGCGTCTTTTGTGTTTGATTTTGACGTTTTAATTTCTAGTAATAAAGTGGTTCATTTTTTGTAATTAAAAATTCTTTTGTTGGTATTTTATTATAAACGTATCTATCGCACTAGTTAGGTAAGCAAATTTTTGACGTTTAAGAAACATATATTACATGTTTTTTTGTTTTTTTTTTTTATAAGCTTGTGTAAGTATCTGCTCTTTGGACGGAATAATGTAACGATGGTATCGTTATCGGTAGTAGGCTAGACATGCTATTATATAAGACAGATATCTACTAAAAATATAGTAATATTTTTACTTTTTCATATTCTAAAAGTACATACGAGGTTTATATTTCATCAAATAATAAATCTCGATAGTGTCAGTATCTCGATCCGTTGGGATAGATCTAGATTAGTAATATTAATCCAGCCGTCAGAGGTTCGCCGGAGTAAGAACGTATGCAAATGCACTGCATGTGCTTAATAATTGCAGTATATGCAAAAAGCGCACGACAACACATTTAAATATTTTCAATTTAACTTTAATACAAGTGTGGGTTCCCTTTTAAAGATAAAGCTAAAGTTAATAAAACTATAGACAAAAACATTAAAAAATATGACTATGAACAAAATATAGACGTAAGTCATTATTTTGTGATTAGGTACGTAAGCTGATTTGCTTCAGGGAGTTGTTAGTAGGTACCCATGGTCGAAAATATTTTTTTGGCCTATATCGATGTAGGTACTTGATGGGACTGTAGATAATTAGGGATGGGTTATTTGCAATGTATAATTTTTACACGTACGGCTAGCATCTATTATGTTATTATGTATGCATACATACCAATTTCATATATTGGCTCACAAACATCTATCGTTTCAAGGAACTACTGGTAGGTAACTGAATTAATTAATACAACTGTAATAATCTTCAATTATTATCTCAATATCTTGACCAAATTAAGTCTGCCTGAATCTGAAACAGACAAACCCAGATCATATACAACATTTTAATTTTGACAGATGTTCATACATTCAACCCATGTTGTCTCTGTTTGTTTTGCGTTTTCTTCGTACCATGAACGGTTTTAAGTCCGCGCGGGCAAAGGGACCGCTTGGGACACTAGATTGAGTTGTCGGAATATTTGAATTTTAATCCGGGACAAATGGACAAACACTCCATTGTATATTCATGACTTCCTGACTTGCATTTGTTTGTAAATTTAATTAGATAGTTTTATGCGATTGCGCCCTTTGTTAAAGATTTGAAGTTTCGTGGTAAAGTGTCGGAAAAGATGTAGCTTTAGGTCTTATACCTATGGTAAAATAATATATATAATTAATGAAAATACTCTTATCATTCTCAATCTTAATAATTAGCAGCTATAATATCTTACCTTCGCTTCGCTACAAACAAAATAGATATAGGTTAATGCTTACTAGGTGTGGTATGCTGTACATAATCATTATTAATTTGTACTTATAACAATGTTATAGATAACAACCCGAAATTTAAATAAATTTGAAACTCCATTGATATATAGTATTCAATATATTTCAGAGTTGACCCTGTAGTAAGTTTTGATGTACCGAAAAGAAATAGATAAAAAATTGTTAACTAAAACACAATTTATTGGTCTATAATTTTCATTCTCATACAAAATTACGTATCAGCAACGCGTTGTCATAGTGAGATAATGAGTACTGTAAAGAAAATAACGACGTTAAAATTAAATATATTATCTACAGGTCCACGATGATTGCAAACGCCTCGGGCGCGGGGTATCTGAAGCGTTCGAGTATACTGCCACTGGTATGTTTCACTTGGTACTAATTATTTTTTTGCTTCAAGTCCATTACTTAATTTATTCCAAATATATAAACTTTCAAAGATTATTGAAAGAAAGGACATTCGTAATTCATCAGGTTCTTATTTTATGTATTGTCACCACAAAAATAGAACAACAGATAAACTAATTAAACAGTATTTTTATATTACCAAATATTTTTGCCAGAAAGGGTTGGTCTGTCTTATCCAAGAAAATTTAATAATTAACGTCTACAAAAAGTTGTCTAATAATTTTCCTCCGAGACAATTTGAAACCGAGTTATTTCAAAAAAATCTTTTATAATATTAGATGTCAATCAAGTTACATGGCGTCGATTTAAAACTTTTTGTTTTGATTATTATTATGTACCTATACCTAAGTATTTTGTACGTTTAGGTATGACGCTATGACTAATTGGTATTATGGTAACAATGGCCTTGAAAACGAACGGTTTTGTTTCACCAAAAATTACCTAAACGTTATACAACCTGAGAAAATATTGTAGATTTTTTTAAATTTACTTAAAAGTAGAAGAAAGTAGAGATGTGTGTGTTTTGTTCGTAATTATATTTGCGGCTCCCATTTTTGCGTATATGATTAGATTTACATCTTGGTGTGTATTTCATGGTGAAATATACCTACGTATTACCAGAGTAAACATAATAATATTACTACGAGGGCGGAGTGATAAGTCTGGTAAAAAAATATTTTGGAATAAAGTTATCGCAAATTGCATCTAACCTCCATGTTAAACACTCTTTTGAAGGACTAAATTAAAAATTTCAGCCAGTACCGGCGGTTTTCTTTTTTAACAACTACGTTGAAAAATAAATAATAAATTTTAAGTAAATATCACTCCTTGTTTAATTTTTACCAGTCTTAGAATACTACTATAAATGATGTTACCTTCATGCTTTAAAAAGATATAGCTTAATTTCACAATTCTTTATAAAATATATATTTCATTTATATTAACTTATTCCACAAAATGTTTCTAATTGTTATTGGTATTTTACTGAATCACCTCGAAATTATTCTTACAAGAAAATGTACACTCGGTTCCAATTGGAGCATACCTAAAACCTCTCCAAGCCAAGGGACCTTTAGGGCAGTAACCGATTGGATGGGTTTTTAATAAGTGTCCATATAAGGAGGCTTGAAATTTAATTGAATGCCCATTTGTAGGCGTAGCAGAGGCGAGCTTTGATGGAAATTTACTTAGCGAAAAGTCCTTAATTACTCGTGAACTTGATGGTAAGCAATTAATATTTAAATGCAAAAATACATATTATCTATATAGGTACGTTTTCGTCGTGGATAAAAACTGCTTTTAAAGTTGATGTTGTTTCTGTTACCTACCTGTTTATTTTATTATGTTTTTAATTATTTACAAATAATAAAACGAGTCGTCGAAGAATTAAATCTTTACGTATCCTGGTGTACATGTTTTCCGATTATGTTAGAACTTGCACTAAAACGTTTGTTATACGGCACTATTTACCCGTTGTTTATTATTAGGCAGGGATATGTAGATCACAATTTGATATAAGAGTCAATACGTTTTTTTGAGTGGCAAAATTATTACAGTTGCGAAGCGAACAAGTTGGAGAACTAGTTCTATATATAAAAAGTAATATAATTAGAATATGGTAGACCATGATGATATAGAATACGGTTTTCTATCTCGGCAGCCGTATTTTATCATTCGCTGCGTTAGGATTAAAAGAAGAGTAAACAGCATAATAGTGTTGAGAGCCTCAAAAGGTGGACCGCTAAGCTAATCTATTTTTTTTTTGTTTTGACGCGAACAAGGATAGATAGTGGACCCCATTAGTGCTACAAGGTTGAATAAAAGCCTGGGCCAGTTGTCAGAGAGCATCCTACATTATATGTATAAATATTCAATAGGTAGGGCTCTGAATATGTTAATATGGCGTCTTCTCATTGGGTTGTAGATTGCTACGTCGTTTTTATCTTATACGACATTTAACTCCGGTAATTCAATTTAGTTTATTTGCATAATGTCGCCTGCTTTCTAAAGAAGGTGAGTATGGTAATTGTGGTGGGGATGGAATTGTATTTTGTTTGTGATTTTTTACTTTTATGGATTGAGATATTGTTTTTCTTATTACCAAATATTTTTGTAACATACTCGGCGTCATAGAATGGTTCCTAAAATACCTAATCGTACCAATATTCCAAAATTCGTTACATCTATTGAATGCATAACTAGTAAAAATAGAAAAAAATAGGTCATGCAAATTTTGTTACATTTACAGCACAGACGTTTCCATCTCGTGATAAATTAATACTGTTAATAAATTAAGTTTTAGGATTAAACAGTTTTCAGTACCTTGTCCTAGATAAGCTTGCGATTAGTCATGAAAGACACTTAAAGCATTCGATAAGAAATCGTTTTTTTTTTACATCTTTATTTTATTTCACGTCCTTTTCAGCCGGTGCGGTGATCGTTACGGCACAGTTATATCGCAACCCGAATGTAGACTCTAGAAAGTGTGCGATATTTCATACACCAGCCCACACTCTGTTGTTAACATCGAATCAAAAAGGTTTCATCACACTATTCCGTGTGTTCAAATGGAGATATCTAGTATTAATCGAGCACTGAAGGCGCACAAAGCAGTGAATTATGACCCGCTCCGTTCACAATGGCTACGTCTTCATCACGAAACCCTATTGTTTTTTTTTTCGAGCACATCGCACGGATTGTTTTCTGTTAGTTCTTACGTTAGTATCGTATACAGAGTTATTAATATTGATAAGCTTAAATAAACTCTTTAAATAAGTAACATCTACTTTATATTTCAACTCAAAACAAATTTTCTTTGTGTAAGTAGAGTTTTTTGTTAATTTTATCTATCAGTTATACGTATTTGCGTAACATAAAAGAAACCTTTTTTAATCGAAAAACGACGGGTATAAGTTTAGCGTGTCTGTGTCTGTCTGTCGCATATAGTAGTTGCCAAACGGATGAATCGATTTTGATTTAGATTTTCTGTGTGAAAGGTGTAATAATAAACTATTGGGTGTGTTCTTAGCAATATTTAATGAAAATCATTCAAAGATGGCCGCCGATACAAAATGGCGAAGTACAATATTTTTCACATCTTCTTCAATATGGGTATCAAATTAAAGGGCTTGACTAGCAGAATATAAACTATACATTATGATAATTACAAATTCAAGATATCAGCAACAAAAAAAACAGGGGTTACCTACCTATGATAGTTAATCAAAAGTTTGATTATGTACCACGAACGAGTTCACCTGAGTCATTTTCGGTTTTGCAAACATCTGGCACTACTTTTTACTAAAGAATCTTCAGATGTAGCTCTGTATACCTTAGTGTTACATACATAGTTAAGAAACTTGTTCTCTTGTCTTTAGGTCATTTGTTTATGTTTCGATAGTGCTAGCTGGAGATAAAAATATCTTTGATGTTAGCAGTAAATTTAATTCCCAGTATGGTAAAGCTAATAGGGTTGTGAGTTCTCAAGACAACTTTTTAGATATAGAAAGTAAATTTATGTATAAATTATAACTTTATATAATAGTAATATAGTATTCTTATATTTGAACGTCCATATTATTAAATATTTTTTTTACTTTATCTCCTTATAATCTTTAACTTACGCAACTTCTGACTGACCACCGAACTATTTTAGAACAATCTAAACTGCGTTGTAGTACTAGAAAAGGTTATTAAGAATAACTTTGGACATAATATGTCATTTCTTTGTGAGCCTCTCGCGACATCGAGCCACTTTCAGCTTCAAACATACCTACCTAGATACGAGTACTTATACCTACGTGAAATTCAAAGCATCCCCAGATGGAAGGAAGCGGATTTAAAAGACTTTCCTACCCACGCCTCGGCTCCAAGGCACACAATAGAACCGTACGATTCATTCCCGTTATCAATCCAACGTGATGCCATCTGTGACGTACACATTACTCAATTTCCTTTCGCGCCAAAAGAACTTGCGAGTTTGAAAAAAGAATTCGAATGGAATAATCGAAGTTATTTGCCATTGTAACTTCGGGTAAATAATACAATAGAGAAAAAATATGTATAGGTAGTAAGTACCAAATTAACTATATCTATACTATATACCATCTATGACTATATTGAAGTTATATATAAGTAGTTCTTATCGTTATTAATTTCGTGACCATTCAGATTTATGTAGGTGTATACTTTTATTTGAAAAGGTTTGCTTATTTTTCTTGTGATAGTCAAAAAGTATAGTAAGTAACTTTCGCATGATTCTAAGCAACAAACTACTTAGAATCATGCGAAAGTACTTAAACAAAAATTTAATCTTGATTTATTTTACGAATTCCAAAAAGACTAATCAGGTATAATTATTAGTAGGCAAGCAATGTGCGTGCACCCACACATACCCGAATTAGGATATTCTGCTGTGTATGTTGGTAACACTGAATGATAATTTAAATTCATTCTCTTCGCCGCCCGCGCCATCATTTGGACAAATGCTACGTCATTTGTCTCGGGGGCTGAGGCCAGGGAGCGGGGCAGGAAAACCCCTCGCTTTAATCCACGAAATTGATCCTTAGTTCTCTGTAAACTCGATTCAATTTTCAAATTTCCCCGGTGATCAGATTCCAAAAACTTCTGCCACAACAAAATTACGCAATATCGGTCTTTAAATTTCCCTAACTAAAGTCTATTAACGCTTGTCCACTCAAAATCTCATTTCGTAAGCTTCCGAAATTATTTTCACAAAGAAAAATAAGACTTAAAAGAATGTTTGTCGGTTGATTTTTGATCGACCGAGTTTTCTTTCAATGAGCATTGAATTAAAACTTTAGTATTTGTGCTACATTACTAATTATTTTCATTATTTATCTCATTATTGTGCATGTTTATTCGATACTTACTCCAAATACTCTAGAAGTTTTTACTGATAGGTACTTGAGCTATTCGAAGTGCCCATTTTCTCTAAAATTTGTATTCAAGCACCTATAGCACCGACGTAGTTTTCGAAATACTATGTAATCTGTTTTTACATTGAATATAGTATGTATTAAATGGAAACTATGTGTCATTAAGAAATTAAATGTCTGGAGTTTTTTTGTTGTTCCTTCATTTATTCCTCCGACACAGATTTGGAGACATTGTTTGGCTGAACATTTGATTATGCGTTTTAATTTGTCTGATGTTTACAAACCTTGAAATTTTCCAAATTGTAATACCAAATATTGGTGACATGCAATTTTTTCTTGCATTTTCTACCCCAGCTTCTTCAGCTTCCAAACCAATCTGGTTTAATCCGGTTTTTTCGTGTTATTATCTAATTGTGCCCGCTATGCCCAAGAGATGGGGTGACGCGTTTTAAAACTCGTACAGTATCTGTGCCCATCCCACGGAAAGCAATTCCAAAAGACACCGAAAGATTACAGAGAGGTACTTTCCTTAATTTTTTAATGATTTGTTTATTTTTATTTATTTTGGGTACTGTCGTGAGATACCAAAAATATCTCAAATCAGATTGTTACAACTGTCTGACGTTATCTGCAATGGGCTAGTTAAAAACAATGTTTTAATGCTCTCTGCGTTTTGTTTCCCATCCAATTAATTATATTATTTTGAGTAGGTACTTATATCTATTTATTTGTGATTGTCCAATCGTGTGAGTGAAGGCACCTAAGCGGCTAGCTCAATATCGATTTGTATATTATGTAATAAACAAAGAGCCTTCAGCCTAATCCATTACTGTACGTATACACGAACCAATTTTCACGGTACACATAGCTTCTATACCAAAATTGTAATACCGAAGGATAACCAACTCCGACCCTGGCAGAAAGCGCCCCACTCCGCGAGTGACACTGACGAATCGACCTACATTAGTCATAGCCGAGGCCCCCTCTTTCCCCACCGCCACATACCCCCTCACACACCCTGTTTATTTACTTTTTGTAACGGTATTGATGTTTAATTATAGCGCCAGCCCTAATGTAACTCAGCTAATTTTGGCGTGCAATGTTATTCTTACAATTTTTCATTGAATGCTCGAGGATGATTAGTTCTGTTTGATGTTTTAAAGTATTTTTATGTGTGGCTATTTTAGTGTTGCGTATGTTTTTCTTTAGTATAATACTTTTAAAAGTATATTTATTTAACCGAACGCCGCAAATAATTTGATTATTATCAATAGATATTAAAGTCAAATTTTCTTTCTTACTTTCGATCACTGTCCGAGTGTCTCTGCCTTAGGTTTGGTAATATTTTATTTCGCCTCTCATTTTGGATGCCTCCTTGAATTTAGTACTCGCGTACAGGTCGTATTTTTTTTATAAAGCATCATGAAACTTGGTGTACGTATATGTTATTGTTATATTTTTTGGTCTTCGGTGATTTTTGACTAGATTTTCGTCACAAAAAAGGAAGAAGTCTGCAATTACACTAATAACTGGACGATTTCAATAATATTTGGTAAAGACATGCGGAATACAACATTAACTAGGTTTGTTGCATATAAAAAAACGTTTTTAATTACAAAGTAGCAAAAAATATAATACTACGTGGAGCTGCAATATTAGTCTTAAAATTTCCGACACAGATGATTTGCTCTGATGATGTCACTATATGTCACATGTGTTCGTTAAAAAGGTTTCATCATAGATCAATTTAGCAGGTACTTTTCAAATCAACAAAAACACCGCTTAGAGCAACACATAAAGTTTGTTAAATTGATTTTCCATCATCGTTCTACCTTACCTGAATCTCCAGTTGTACTCGTAAGTTATGTCAGTATCTAAGATTTACACTAAAAATATATTTTTTTTATAATGTACCCATGGAAAATTCACTCTCTGGATAAAGTAAATCATTTTAAATTATTTAAAATCAAAAGTCGAGTTAGTTTTATTCTAAGAAAGTATTCTAGATAAAATAAGTGCAACTTTAAACAACGCAATATACAACACTGTACAGCATTTATCAGTTAATTTGATTCAAAAACCAAACTTTAATAGGTAAAGCAAGACTATACAAAACATCTAACAAGTGGTTAGAAGCGGCTTCATTAAAATATCACTACAAAAAATTTAGACTGTATCTTTACGAGTGAAACTTTGGGGTGCAACCAAAGACCATCCGCAGATAAATACAAATCCACTCGCACATTAAAATCGGTCTACCGTTTAGACTCTAGAGGGTCACAAACAGTTAAAAGAACAAAATTTCCTAACTTAAAAATATACAAACATACAATCGAAAAATAATAGGCAAAAAGGCTTCGTTTGAGCAATCCGGCAAAAATACGTGTTATTTAAATCCTTTCAGAATAATTACATTTCCAAATCCTTTCAGAATGAGTAAATCCTTTCGTTAGTATAGATATTGAAACGGTTCCTATAGTTTGTAATACAAGTGGTTATAAGCGAGTTTACAAAAAAACTGACTGCTAAATCTTTAAACCTGTGTATCATCGTTAATTATATTTTTTTAAACTTTGATGTATCCAGTGTCACTCTCACGACTAAGACAAAGCTATTAACACCACTCACATAATAATACGAAATTTTTTTTTTGAGGGTTTATGTAATTGTAATTCAAGGTGGTCAAATCACCTTAGTATTAAAATTGTTTATAGCAATTAAAAATCTCAAATCATACACGTTCATGATTAAATCTGTTTTTTTTTTTTAAATTATAGTTATCAACTAGAGCGTTGCTAAATCAAAATGTAATAAAATTAGGTACATGTCAAATAAAAAAAAGTGTTAATACTTGTAAAGCTTCTTCACTGTTTTCTATGGCACTCCTTGAGTGGCGAACTCCCTTATCATATAGCGAGAAGACGAATGTCTTCTCCTATCTGTTAATTAAGATTTTCGCGGCATCTCACGGATGGTTCCAATTTAACTTTGAGTTTTGGAGTTTGCTTGATGTTTGACGATGTGAGATCATTAATTAATTGTAAAGAGTATTTTTTCACTTCTTATTTTACTTAGTATAACAAAACTATTTAAGTATTTAGCTATACCCAATGTGTTGGTATAATACACAGAAACGGTTTTTCAATATCGAGGAATTTTGGTATTTTGTATTATTAATTCGAAGACCATTTATGTCGTTATTAATTAGTATAGCGCTATTTTACTCCCTGAACGGGTTTGATTCTCGGATAAGATAGATATTCGAAATATTAAATACCTACTATTAGTAGTAAGCATGCCGTAGTAAGTTGCGGATTTATGTTTACTAATAAATCGTAACCCAAATAAGTACTCGAAAAATGTTGAAGGAAACATAATTATGTTTCCTAGGACTAGGACGAATTCTTCATATCTCCAAAACATAGAAAAACCAACGCTCAGTTTTATAGAGAAATACGCATTTTATTCTCTTTAGTAGCATGTGTTTAGTTTTATTCACTCATTTTATCAATTCGTAAGATATTATTTATTTGGAAAACCACGAAGAAGTACAAATTTAAGATAGTTTACTGATCGCCCATAGAGGGCGGGTCTTGAACACCCATTTGTCAGGAAAGTCTCATTAGGGTTGAATCTGGTTGAACCCCTGGGGATTATGGGTATGGCTAAACATGAACTCCTTGTCTTTCACTATTTTGTAATAGTTTAGGAATTCACTAATCATATTTCAGTATTATTACAATAATGAAAAATCTTTTTCTGTTTCCGACCTGATTTTTTATTATAATTTTCTGTAACCCCTCATCACGTTTTCTTTGACATTGCTCCCCTACTCAACACAAAGTTATATTTCATGCCCATTATATATACCTATCTACAGTTTGGAAACCTATGGAAGGTAATCATTAGGCTGTAACATAAGACCATAGTCGTAGGTAAGTATAGATATTTACTTCGTGTACTACAAAAATCTATATTCAGCTATTATAAAAACATTACCAGATAGACACAGACTTATCGCGACCGCCAATCACAAACGAGAACTCGAAATAAATCGATGTAACATCCAATCATTACTCTACGTCAGGATCGACTCAATTAAAATATCGTTAATGCACAAAACAAAAGAGAAAGCAACTCTACAACCGAATTCATAAATGTTGTTTTTGAGTGTGTAAATTTTTACCTTGCAATGGTCATTATGGTAAATGCAGTATAGTATAAAACCACCAAATCGGCGTGTCGGAATCGAAATAAAGGTAAAATAAACAGTTGGTAAAGCCATGCGGGCCTTGCCGCTTGGATAATGTAAGGCCGCTATTAAATATGTATCAGCCTGTCGAGATCAAAGAGGCGGCAGCATTGTGGTAGGTTTGAGGGCATTTAAATACCAGGGACAGATTCATATCAAATTTGGACAACATGAGAGAGTCAAACATTTATTTGTTTCACCCAATCGCTCGAGTACGAGTAGGTATATGAGACATGACGTATACAGCACAGAGCCTAATCTAAATCAAAGGATTTTCTCTCTATCTTCCAAAGCTCTTCTCGTGTCTTGATCACAAAGTTGCCTGAAGTCATGACTTTAAAAATCTTACAAGTTGTTAACGTAGATTTTTAGAATTAGAAGTTTGAAGTAATATGGTTAATCTCATTGAAGTATTTACAGAAGAAAAATATGCAGAAATCACCTAACCTGTCTGAAAATATTGTCAAAGCCACATAAAAAAAACCTGAGTCTAATAGCACCGCCATTTAACAGCGCTTACAATATCACCCTATCAGAGATTATCAAACATTCATGCCCTAAAAGTATACACTGAAAACATCCTCGCTCGCGATAAATTACTCGTAATTTCGTACTCGGGTGATACCTGAGCTCAGTGAAAAAACACGAGACATAGACGTCTTGGTGCGTCGCAAATGACGGTAATCATCTTCTCATCAGGGCGTGGGTACAAGATGATGTATAGGAGTAGCTCGGATAAGAGAGGGTATGTTGACGCGGACATAGAATAAGGAGGGAGAGAGAAAAGGAAATTATATTTTGTGTTTCATATGAAGTTAGAGTGTGCGATGGACTTATTTCAAACGGTACACATTGCATTAAGTGTTATTACATCTTTTTATCTCATGTGCATTAACAATTTAAGTTAGAATTTTATGACAATAGTCATATATTTAAAAACTAATTTAAAATATGATAATTCACAATCCCGTTATTATTTATTGTCGGTTCATTTTCGTTTCGTATTTAAATCTTCTGGTAGAATAAACGCGGTGGTAGTATTTTGGAAAAATGCTACTTTTATATGGACAAGCGAACTCAGTCTCAGTTCTACTTTGTAATTATTTTTGCTCTGTAAGAATTAAATGTAATAATATAACTAGCCTAACAGTAAATAAAACACAGTGGGAAAATATTTCATAAAATAATAATTCTCTCGAATGCCTCTGAGTCAAGTCAAACCGTAATTGAGTCAAAGTATCAGATTCGCAGCAAAAACCTTTTTGTATAGGCGGACAATCTGTGTACAATAGAGAGCCAGCAATAAATAAGTCGATACGTAGCGAAAACCTGTATTTACATTTTTATGATCATTGATCTCAAAATCAAAAAGTGCGCCAGGCACAAATCAGCCGTGTTGTAGCTCAATATCATATTCTTTGACGTAAACATGAGCACCTAGATGTCAGAGAGAGTTGGCTCAAAGAGTAAATGGGCGTTCAATGTTAGGTCTAAAACTCTGGCTCAAACTCCGCAAGAAACAAATTACCTACAAGGAAATGAAATCATTGGCGTAGCGAGATGTACCTAACATTAGGCGTTATTATAATAAAATTTGCCTCCTAGGTGGATGCTATTACTGTTTTTGTTATGTGTTTACTCTTGAATCATGAAGGTTAATTTTGTTTGAGATATCTTAAAGGTGATTGCGTGAAAGCCAACTAATGCGTTACTACTGATACTAAGCCTTATTTTTGCCATAGTTATCTGGTACTTGATATTAGCATCTTGATGTTAGCTTCGCAGTGAGTTTTTGCATATGTATAGTACCACTCGTATCACTTCTAGCATGCAATGTCGATGGGTAACAGAATAGTACATCATCATCTGTTACTATAAGCTAGATGAATTTGGTTTCCGGATTATTGAGTTTAAGTTATCTGCTGTCATACCTGAGACGTGGACTACAAAGCCAATGACCCTATCTTAAGCTGTAACACGAACTAAAGTGAAAGTTATTAAAATACCAATTTTTTTTTTTTTTGTTATTTCCGTCCATATATTACACATGGAAACAAAATAGAGGCGTCAATTTTAGTAAGTGTAACTTGCCCAAATATAGGTCATTATCATTCTCAAGAAGTCAAAGGGGTCGTGCCACAGTTACACGACGTAATGACAGAATGGATAAGTTATTTAGCTCACTATTAAATATTAGAAAGGCAGTAGTAGCGGGTGACAGTGACAAATTAAACGGCATGCATGTCCAATCGGAATGACGTTGAAACAAACGGTTTTAACCACGCTGTCAAGGTAGCTCGGGTGCTGATTCGACATGGGAGGTTGCATTGGTTCTGTAGGAAAGTAAATAATATTATTATAATAATATTTGACATGCAAAAAATTTTGTGTTATTTTTACAGTTACATACATTTAATTATTTGCTCAGCAAAAGCAAAATCGCTTTTCCATTTTTACATGATTGAGGACTAAATATTCCAACAATCCAAATTTTACCACACATATTTTTAAATGGAAAGTCTGTTTGTTAGTTTGTCTTTTTCTCTTCAGCAACTGAGAGTAACGGATTTATTTGATTTTTAGAAAATATTTAAAAGATTACTATTAGTTAAAACTTTATTCTAATGTCTACCTTGCACCCATTACTTTTTCAGTATGGATAATTCCGTGAAATTCCCATTCACATCCCTAACCTCTCGCACGCAAAGCGGTAGTTGGGTATTGAAAAAAAACATACATTACCGAAACGGATTGTCAGTAAAAAAGTGGGCCGGTCCGTCAGATCATTAGCGAGAGCCAATGGTCGTTACCCAAAAGTCATTAGCATCAACTTTTACCGTAATTTGAGGTCGAACACATCACTAGCGTGTATAACTAACATTTACACATACGTATGTATACAGTGGGTTTTCTGAAGAAAGCAAGTTATCTATGTTCTAAAACAAAAGTGCTTATTTTGTAACACGATACCAGTTCTATGTGCCCTATATGCAGAACCGAATATAAAGTACCAGAAGATGCGTGTGTTTAAATCACACTTAAAATCGAATATTAGCTTGTTCAAAGCAGTACTAGTTATACTAAATTCTAACGATACAGAACTTGTATATATATATTAATATTTGAGTACCCCACACATAATATAGGACCTTTTTCATCGTATTTATATTTGTATATAACAGTTAATTTTATTAAGTTTATCAATTGTACAATACTATATTTATAACAACATGTCAATTCATTCTGTTATATGCTGGAAAAGGATTACAACTAAATTTAAGCTTTCCAGCATCATTATTTATCTACAAGAGATATATACGTTTGTTATATATTTGTTTGCTAAACTTTGATTTGCTGTTTCTTTTGAAGGAGTTGCGGTTTTCATTTAGGTAAGAATCTCTCGCTAGAATTGGCAGGGCAACTGAATAAGATCTGAACGATTGTTTCAACTTGGGCTGGATGGCAGGTACAATCCGGGCTGTCCTTTACTCTTCAAAGTCTCCATGACCGGTTAGAACCTGGGTAAGTATTCTAGCAGCTTCTATTAGGAAATATTTTTGTACCTTCGGCAGTAGTTCCGGATTTGTATCTACGCATCTTCATAAGATATAGGAGACCAACAATTTTTTTCTCTTTTATGCATCTACGTTTCCATTTGTCAATCAAAACTAGTATATTGTTACTGGTTAAAAAGGCAAGGTTCTCAGTATGAATAATTAAGTCATCAATTTATTATAAAAACGAATCGCGATTATATTCTAACGAGTACAACCAAACGCCTATTACGTCTCAATATAAATTCATGAAAATAAATATTAGCATAATTTATGTTAAGAAACCAATTTTGTATTATTAGAAACAATGCTGATGAATAACATAATGAAGACATTATACTTTTATGCAAAATTGATGAAACAAAAAAGTGCAACTTGTCGTTTTGCTTTGGTTGTTTCACCGAAATGAAAAATGAAATGATACATTTCATACAATTGTGACCTTAAGAGTATACAAGCTTATACTTATAACTATATTTTTTTACTGTATACAGTTAATTTTCATAAAAAGGAAGAGGTTGTTTTCCCCACATGCATAGTGCGGTGTTCAACATAAATAGAGCACCACATATTTATATGGATATAGATCCAGCAAGACTATACGGATTCATTAGATTACGTTTTCTTTATCATCGGGATGAGATAGGAATTCTCAATAGGTACTACATTTATGCGTCGTCATGCGTAAAGATACTCGTAAATGGTAAGTAAGTACTAACAAACTAGATTTTCTTTCTTTCACAGACCATTGAGCCCTAGAAAACCGCATTATTCCATTTCCCAGCAATTCATATTAAAAAGACTTCTAGCAATCATCTCAATCATTTTATACAGTTTTTGCAACATCAGTACGAAAACGATTGTTATAATTACGCGGTGTCCATTACTGTAATGCCGTGTAATCATGGGGCGATTTGTAATGGCACTGCCCGATCGCAATGAGGTGTAGAAACGAACCGTTTTGCGACCACGCTTTCAGTCGAGGCAATGTGGTCTAAACTATTAACTTTAGCGAGTCCTAACTTTAAAAAATTAGAAAGCTGTTTGATAGACCACATTGGTAATAAAATTATGTAAGTGCGTCTAAACCATGCGTTTAACCAGGTAATTTTAATTGGTAGTGTATATTATATTAAAATAAAAAATATTCGTTGTTTTGCAAGTCACTGTGAGTGTATTACGCATGCATTGTGATCGATCTGATTTGGTTCCTGTAAGTTGATGTCCAATTTTTTTTTTACTGGATTGTTCAAATGACAACTATTTTTACCTATTTGGAGTAAAATCCTACTAGGCTACTTTTTAAAGTATTCGAAGTATCGTCGGGCGATGAAATAAAGTTATTTACGAACTATAGTTTCACTACATGATTACCACTACCATGTTAACGAAAAACATTCTGTTTCAAATTTTATATTTTCCTACAAAAAAATTAACTCGTAGTACAAGCAAAACTTGTTTTTTGTCATAAGAACATATTTTCGTTAAAATGTATTTTGAAGTAACTAAATATATTCCCTTGTATTTTGTACCAGCAGTGTTCAGTACGTTATTGTTAGATACCTTTACCACCAGATCGACTGCGTTGATGACCAGTAGCGCTGCGGCTTAGAAATCGATTCCAACTACCATTAATTTAAATATATTTCCTGTACTGGACACTTGTAATTGGTTTTAGTTCAGTTAAAGAAAGAAAATATACCTAGTTGTTTAACTCAGTAGTAGAAGTAGACATTTATGCCTGTTTAGGCCCCGAAATCAGTCCTATACAAAGGCTTGTTGGCAAAGTTGAAGGTTGATTTGAAAGCTGAAGTATGGAAGTTAGAGATTGTTCTCACTTCAGCTAGGATAATTTTCATCGTACTATAAACGCGCAAGTATGTATGTATGTGGTTGTTACTTTTTAAAAACTGCTGAACAAGTTTGGATAAAAATTGGCACCAAAATTGTCTTATGTCCTGGATTAACACAACACAACAAAGTATCCTACTTTTCATTCCGTAAAAATGCAGTGTTCCCGTTGGATAATTAAATTTCTACGGGTAACACCGCGAGGTGCAGTTAATTATTTTATATATTACTTATCAAATACTAATTTACTTTCAGTGAAATTTCGATATGATATTATATGAATAATGATTTAGTTATGTATTTTTTGTCATCCCACTACTGGCTTAAAATCATTAAGGTATTGGTTGGCCCGTGTTTGATTAAAAAAATCAATAAAAACAATTCGGAAAGCTGTCGTCGGATAAGATGAAAGCCTTTTGAAGGTATAGGTATAATTTTATATGAGTTTTCAAGTAGCAAAAGCAGGGTCAACATGCACAACTCTGTGCGGGTTGCATGCATTCTGTGGTGACTACACCATATAATAAATAGAGAAAGTAAACACATACATAGGTAAACAGCGCTACAGTCTAATATAAATGAACTGAGTAACATCTGCCTAGCCTTACACAATCTAGAAGAAATCCAAGAAGAGTTTGTAATTAGATCTAAGTCCAATTAGATTCAGTCTACAATAAGTACTATGCTTTCTAATTGCTACGAACTTGTTCGTTAGTGCTACGTACCCGTTTGTACCTTTTACAGTTAAATTTGATTTTACTTTAAAGTTTTCGTTCATTGTATGCTATTCTACTGACTTTATATTGCATATCTTTCCATTCCCCTTACTAAATGTAATATTGAATACATACACAACTGAAATGTTTAGAAAGTTTATTGATAAGAAAAATATAAGCATTGCAAGGTATTATTGAAACATGAGTTTTAATTACCAAAATCTCAAAAAGAATGCTTTTGAGAATTTAAACCGCACAATATTAATATAAACTAACACCACAGTATGACGCTACACTTAACTCACTTAGTGAAGTTTGCCAATCAAATGACAGTTTTTACAATTTTAATGCTATATGAGCATTACCTGTGGCTTACAGTTACTAGGTTACTTACAGTTACTTGTTAAATTTTATCTAAACACAGGTTATACTGAAGAAACTATAACCTGTGCTTACATAAAACAGCCGGTACGATTTGTAATCGAGTATTACACTGAGCAATTCAACACTAGGCAATAGAGGCTTGGTGGCTTGAAAGAAAATTTTATGCAAACCATAATTTGATTTGAAAACAAACCATCCCAAGTTGGTGCCGAAAGCGCTCACCATCTTGCAACGACATCAAAACGTTAATCGCTCAAATAAACTACATTATGCTGTTCAGATGTTCAGTTTTACAGCACAGATCAGACGATCCTCGACGAGGGAGCTTGCTAACTTTTAATTGGCGTGCCATTAGACCGGGCGAACGCTAAGCGATTTGTGGTGTACCGGGCTGCCCTCAGGAGGTTTTAATTCCTCACCTCTGTGGTTGGTTACGTATTCTGTATGTGTTTTCTGTTATATGGCTTCTGTATATATTTACCTAATGTTACTGGTTATGCGATAGAAGGTAACTCAGTGGTCAAGAGTTGTGTAACTATAAGGACTTTGCAACACTGTATTTGGGAAGAGTAGTAAAGATTATACTGTTTATAGACAAATAAGTTTTTAATAAGCTAGTTTGAATCTAATAATACATAAAGTATCTAGGTTTGTTTTTGCATCTCGTCCCTTATAAGCTGATTATCAGATAATAATGCTAATTTCATTAAGGTCCTAAGTTCTTAATTTGATAGTAAATAAACTATTTGATATTGATGTAAAAACGGTAGACAAAAAAAACAAGCACAATGTCGCAACTCAGCCAGTTTTTAGGTAATACATAAAAGTCGGGCAAGTTGACGAAAATCGCAAAGAATCAGCGTAGGTGGGTAAAGTTTTAGCATAATTTTAGTTTCACGTTTTAGCCTGTTACATTATTCATTGTATAAAATATTATCATGAGGTTATTATTTTGAAGATAAAATACTTTTTGTAGAAAGCCGGCCTGTCGGGAATTAGAGTTGGAAAGGCTACATTTTTGTTTCTTTGTTAATGTTCTTACATACTAAAATTATTTCCAGGTATAAGACATGAATGTACTTAGATAAAAATTAACTTTTTTCATCAAGATTTTTGTGCACCTGTTATACAACACATTAAGTTTCACGGAATTTTGGCTGCGTTTATTGTGTATAAGTGAGTGTAGAAACTCAGTTAACATACTTACTTACCAATCACACGTTAGGTTTCTTAATAAAAGTTCTTGGTTACGTTACATTACGTTAAGTTTATTGTGACAAAGATTTACGAAACAATAATTAAAACAATATATGTATGTATTTTGTGTGAGAAGTCTCAAGATGAAAAAAGCATCGTAATGAGTAAAAATACACAAACTACGTATAAGTACTACGCGTCAACTATAGTCATATATTTAAGACGTTGTTAGATAGCTTTTTTTGATTTTTTAACCGGAAGTTTTGTGCTAGACACTAATTCATGAGATTAATACAATTTATGACTATGACTAATAAAGGATTTTACTGCAATACACCGAAGTCACGTTAGTTTAAATCACTTAAGAGACCGAATTCTGATGATCTTAGACAAAAGTTGGTCTTTTCACAAACTTATCGTTTTCGAACTCACCTATAAACCTGTAAGCGCTATTAAATAATAATTATTATAAGGGTAGTGTGGGAACAACATATGAAGAAGTATGAAAGATATTTTTTTTATTTCACCTAACGTGTAAAAAATTACAAAACGGGGTTTTTAAATTATACATCATTTTGTGAAGCGTAGGTTTCATTTTTAAGTTTACATAGCGAGGTTCGCAAGTTAGACCTTACTTCGATAATACCACAAATGTAAAATCGTCTGTTGAAAAGGATTCTAGGGACTAGACATAGAAACTTATTTTTTAGATGATAGTCATTGGCATTGTTCAAAAGCTTTCAGCCCATACCGTCTAAGTAATTTCTAGGATTTGATATAAGTAATTCTTAGGTTTTTCAAAAACAATTTCCTAAGTCGGCATGCCTCAGTCAGCTTAACGAGCCGCCGTTACCGCCACAAATCTGAGACATTACAACGTATTAAAACTCTTAAAGTTTGCTACGTTTCGCCATTTAGTGGAACAGAAAGTTTGTTTCATGATAGCTGTGATTAAAATTTGAGTTGTGCACGTGAAAGCTTTGCTGGAACGGCCCTGAAGCTATTTCAAATGAGAATTTATATATAACTTTACTCTATTTGATGGTATCTTATAATAAGGTTCTACATGTTATACGGTATTCTAATCATATTGTTGAAAATTAACTATTTTTTAATAAAAGATGCATAAAAATAAGTCCAATTTCAATAAGAAAAAATTGAAGAAATAGGACGACCTAAATAGGTATGCTATTCCGGTTTTTTTTGCGACTGTAAGTGGCGCCTTTTCGCAGATTTTATTTTGCAACCCTTAACCACTAAGGGATGTATTTAGTTTCACGCACCTGATTGAGATGGCGCTACTAGTGCTACGGCTATATATTTCCGGAAAATGTAGATAGATGGCAGTATGATAATAATGAAAAATAAAATGATAATCTATTAATTTCTAGAGATTAATTTTAAAATATTGTTTTAACACATAAATGTTGGATACAAAAATCGCGACATGTGGTATTAGGGACTGTGTAAGAAAGGTAACTGATCATTTTTGTATTTGTAATAAAAATTAAATTATTAATATTTTTTGAGAAAAGTATAATTTCCTATACTTTTATCAATTTAGCTAATCGTTTTTTAAATCATGTCATGCAAAGAGAAGTAAATATGAAAACCTTGACAGAGGTTTCATATTAGTACCGTTTGCAGTAGAAACCTCGGGGACATGGGGACCGAGCGCTTTAAATTTATATCTAGAAATATCAAAACGTCTGGGGAAAGCGACATGTGACCAGAATGCTGGCTGGCTCTTATTTCGGTCAGAAAATTATCATTGCCATTCAACGCAATGCAGCCAGCATTGTTGGAACATTCCCTTCGACTGGAGGATTATTATTAGATTAGTTTTTATAGCTGTAAATGTATTTTTTTGCTTTTGTGTTTTAATAAACTTTAAGAGAAGCTAGTTGAAGTAGATAAATATACATTTTTTTTATTATATTGGGCTACCGGTTAAAGCAAAAGGGGGTAACTATACAGATCATTAACTATACAACTCTTTCTATGGGACCAATTCTGAATTTGAGAAAAATATGAGTTGTATCTTATAAATTTTGTCGACGATCGATAAACTTATCTAAAAAACTATTTCGTAAAAATACCTAATGAAGCTCAGAACAATCTAACTTGCTAAATTGAAGTTTTTTTCGATGGGTTATTTTCGCTTTGGCTTTTGGTGAGGTGTGCTCGGCGCGGCACCGGCTGTTGAAGATTAGACACGCTAGCCGGAACAATTTTTTAATATCCCCAAACAAGGAAGGCGACACGATCATGTGTTTGAGTAGTGTGGACAGGCACCAAATGCAACTAACATGATTTTTCAAATATTACATGTATGTTTGTACCTATATTTTCTAAACGAAAAACGAAGCTAGAGAAAAATTACCGATTTTATTGCGCTATGAAAATTTGTGGCAGAACTACCTCAACCTCGCGACAGGCATATTTTTATAATGTGTGCAGTGCAAGGAAATTATTTAGCGCCAGGAAAAGAAAATCGTCATTCATGTAGGATATCTTGTATACGGCGGCTGATTCTGCTCTAAATACAATGTGTATTGTGAGTAGAACCAGCCGTAATCATATTCATAGAATACATATTTCGTTTTCGTAATATGTATGTAATTTTTTTTTTTTAAATAAAAAAAGAATAACAACGAACGTAATAATATTATGTAACTAATGTTTCTGTTTTATTTGAATAAAGTTTTTTTACCCGACTGTGGAAGAAGGAAGTTTATTTTTTCGTGTGTTTGTCCGTATGTTCATTTATTTTGCACGCTCTAGAGCCTAAACGACTTGTCGTATTTTTTAGTTAGTGGTGTCAATAGATTTGAGTTTACTTGCAGATGTGTGTAGGCTATACTAGCTGCATCCCGAAATTTTACTTGTTAAGAAACGTGGGTTGAAAGTTCTTGCAGTCGGTATTTTTGAAGTTACTTCTAACCACTTATTACTTTAATACTTAGATTTCATATTACCTGCATAATACCAGTGTTCACGAAGTCAGCCAGGGTCCTTATTCGCTATGATCATTTCGAAATGCAACGCGACCGTTTTGCATGTTCAGGATAACGTATTGCATCGACATAGCGTTAAACACGTCACGCGTGTTCAGCAAGGAATCACGTTGTACGTTATTCTTTTTGGGTAAGTTTTATTGACTCATCCACACCAAGCTATCATGCAAAGGACATTACTCCGCGTAAGTCTGACGGCGGCAATTCGTGTCGCGGTTGAAATAAGCATACAAGTAGGTAGGTAACTACACTGTTCTGCACAAGTCAACGATCTTTATTATTTTGTTAGGCCATGTCAGAAGACTTGTAGTGCTTTAAATACGCTGATGATACCAAACGATCTTGTCTAAGAACCTCAATCTTTTGTAATTGTGACTGAGATTTGTGTTTTAACGTCATGAGATTCAGCAGGGTGATTTAGGTAGCGTTTCCGACCGAGCAAAGCTTGTTAAATGGTCCTAAATTATCACATTGAATTGTAAATTAATACAAAATTGATAATCTCTTTCAAAAGTTTGACATTTTAATTCTCATGTTTATAGTTCTAAGTATCAGATCAAGGGCTGTACTGCCAGCGCCTCTGTTCAATTGACCAATAAAATTTGAGCTTTGCGTACTGCGACCATAGATCCTATTGTGACGCTAGACGGTTCATGTTTAAACGTAGGTAAGAAGATCTAATATTACGTGACTGAATAGTCAAAATAATCAATGTTCAACATGTTATGTTTGCAATAATTATTTACACTCCGAAGATCACGAGAGCCGAAACTCGTTCTAAATCAATAGCAAGCAAACGTTTAATTTTTAGCTAACAAAGCCTCCGAAGGCGAGGCGAGTGGCACCGCAAACACGGATTTCCAATTAAGCTGGCGACTGATTGGCAGGTCGTTAGTCAAGTGCACTGAATGTAGAACTGTTCAGCTTCTCTGAGTGATGATGGGTTCAAATTCAAACTCGGAATACGTTTGGAGTTAGCCGCCTGGAGCGCGAAAGTAAAAATGCTAAGAAAAATACGGTTGGAATGTTGGTATAGACAACTGACTTGATTGACTGATATGTGTTACAGGGCTTAAAATGTTCTAGAATTTGCTTATCAAAACCTGTTTATTCAGTCCTATCTAAAATATTACAGGGTTACTATATTTGCTAAAGCTATATTTGTATAGGCTCGCTGAAATGTAGCTGTCTCCATCCATGATTGATTGTCTTCCCTTCGACGTATCTAAATGAAGATACAGTTGAGGAAAAGAACATTAAGTGTATTCCTATGTCAGTGATATCATTTTCATAGGCCACCGAGCAACGATACTGCAGCCCTACCCATGAGTGGAAGGACAGGACAAGGAGTGGAGACGTCTATGACTACTTATTTTAATGGGTAAGTATATATTTTGGCTACATTGGCTCTAGTAAACATTTATTAAATCTTGTTTTCTATACTTATATCATTTGCAAGTTATAATTTCGGTAAGATTTATTTGACATGAAATGTCATATATTCCGTAAAAAATATGAACACTTATAATTGTCATAAATGCGCACAGATAGTTTTTAAATAGAAGTGTAATTAGTCTCAACGAATTAAGTGTCTGTTGCCGGACTAAGCTGTACTACCGTGGTAAATCTTACAATACCTAATAAATTCCTATATTTAAAGATGAAATATTTTGTGTAGTCTGTATTAAAATTTACATGGATTATCACAATAGTAGTAGTTTTGATGACTTTATAAAAAGTACTGTAACCCATTTATTGATAATTATATTTTTACATTCAAAAATCTTACTATTGTTCTGTCTTGCATGTTAAAATCGTAAAACTCATACACCAAATTTCACCAATTTAAGTAGGAAAAATCACTAGTACGCGAGTACGAAATTTCCAGGAGAAATTCAAACACACAACAACTAGCCGAAATAAAAGTTTGGCAGAACCGAAGCACAGTCGCTTCGCTCGCTCGGTCAATTATCGCATAAAAATTTTATTTTATTACCGTACGTTACACCTCACGTCAACAGTTAATGTGTTGTCAGTTTTGTAAAATATTTCGTAATAACAAAAATATTACAATGTTATCTACTCCACACTTTTATTTTTCTACAGCCTAAAATGCCCACGCTTTGGGAAGGCAAAGGAAAAAACAGAACGTTTCAATTGACTTCTCTTCATCAGTCTTCGTCAAATCTTCAGCTCCAGGAGAGTTCCATAAAAGTTGCTTTGCTGAAATGTATATAATACCGTACTTGTAGGAGTGTGTTAGGTTTTTTTTCTAGATCTTACTTTAAGTAACAAAAAATTAAATTTGACTAAAAAAAACACGACTGGAAGAAATTCAGCGCTACATATTTTAAGAAGTAAAATTGCGGAATGCAGCTTTTATAACTATCCGCAGGTGGAGGCGAATCTATTCACACCTCTCATAAAAATGCGACAAGCTGTGTCGGTTCTAGGGCGTGCCATAGAAATGTACATACATACACACACACAAAAACATATCCCTCCTTCTTTTGCAGTCGGGGTAAAACTAAAATACAGTGTCTACATAACTATTAAATTCACAATTAAACATTTCTTCGGAGTTTTTAACTATTTGTTTTACTCATCAAGTTGACATCTAAAAACAATATCCCGCGCTGTAGATCATAACTTTGAAGTTTGTAAGAATGCCAACTTTTGATAATTGATTAGCTTTTCGTGATTTCTAATAATGATGCAATAAAATATACGACCATCGATATTAAAACTTCGGAATTATTTTCCACCTGACAGAGATTAACTTACAAGCCTACGGAATTGAAAACATCCTTCGTAACTATTCCCCACGATTCTATGCAAATCTATGTTAATCCACATTTTCACGTTAAATTTTATTTCTGGCCACATTTCTCGAATGATATTGTCTCGTAAATCAGTCGTCCGGTGTTTTTCTTGGAGTCGGTCCGTGTTTAGAATCACGCACACCCTGTCCGCTTTGGTGTTGCTATTGTGATTTATGCTGCTGGAATTGTTCAAGCACTAGTTTTAGATGTTTGAAATTATATTTTAGAACTGTGAAGAGGATGTGTTATTTCTAGTCCAGGGTACTGGCCACACTCGTGAATTTATACATATTTTATAATCTATACTTATAATAAAACTGTAACAGGCCAAATTCTGTAAATTGAATATATTTCAAAGATTTCTTTTGCAGGGCGGTGTTATTAACGATACAGACCCCAAATCTATAATTTATTTCATTTTTGTCTGTCTGTCTGTCTGTCTGTTTCTGGGCTTTCCATACTTCCGAAAGTGCTGGATGAATTCTTATGAAACTATTTTACGCTGAAGGTTCATACAATAAGGTAGGATGTTACCAACTTTTTATTCCAGAAATCAGCGGGGTTCCCGTGGGAGGGAGGATGAAAGTCGTAATTAATTACAATTCAGTAACGCGTGCTTTGATTTGGATGATTCTTTTTTTGGTAGAGAGAACTAGCTAAAATAGATGTTATCCGAAAAAAATGTGGGGGGTTCCTGTGGGAGAGGGGATGAAAATCATATTTAACTATAACTCAGTAACGCTTGCTTTGATTTGGATGTTTTTTTTTTGTTGGAAATGTCTAACTGAAATGATGTTATCCCGAATATTTATGGGTGTTCCCGTGGGAGAGGGGGATAAAAATCATATTTAATTATAACTCGGTAACGCGAGCTTTGATTTGAATGACTCTTTTTTTGTTGGAAAGGTCTAAGTCATCAACTTTTTATTCCAGAAATCAGCGGGGGTTCACGTTTGAGGGGGGATGAAAGTCGCAATTAATTATAACTCAGTAACGCATGCTTTGATTTGGATGATTCTTTTTTTGTTAGAAAGAACTAACTTAAATTAATGTTATCCGAAAATATTGTTTGGGGTTCCAGTAGGAGAGGGGATGAAAATCGTATTTAACTATAACTCGGTAGCGCGTACTTTGATGTATATGATTATTTTTTGTTGGAAAGGTCTAGCTGAAATGTTATCCCAAAAATAAGTAGAGGTTCCCGTGGGAGAGGGCATGTATTTAACTTTATCTTAGGAACGGGTGCTGCGATTTAGATGTATTTTTTTGTTAGAATTAACTAATTGTTAGCCCAAAAATTAGTAAGGTACCTGTGACAGTGGGGATAACAGTTGTATTTAACTATAACTCTGAAACGTGTGATTTGATTTGGAAATAAAATGTACCGCAAAAAAAGTCATTGGTTTTTTAGTTTTTATGAAAATATTGTGGTAGACGTCTATATAAAACGTTACAGTAAGTAATTATTGTTATAAAAACAAATAATGAAATAGTTATTATTTTGTTAAAAATCACTAACTTATTATTGTATCCCAAATAAATATTCCTTCGCTTTGTAGTTGTAACAAAAAATATTTTATTGGACGCTTAAGTTCATTGAACGTTGTAGCAAGGAAGGTTTTTCTTTTGAAACTTTATTTGCATTGTTATTTATATGTTTTCGTTAGAAAGGACTTAATTAAATTATTGTACCACAAAAAAAAACGATATTGATATTGTAGTTCATATTTTTGATAAACTATCGACAAGGTTTTTTTTTATGGAAATCCTTATAAAATATTCCATACAAATCTTGCAGGTATCTTTGAAACAGTTAGACTGAACGTATACCGCCACAAAATACTATAATCACGAGTTTATAGCTGCGGCATAGATTATGATTGTACGTGTATCAACACATAGCGTCCACAATTTATTGTAGCGATGGTAACCGAGTAGTTAAAGGGGGTCGATTTCCGTGCGAGAGGTACGAGGTTTCATCCCACACAATACGCAAGCAGAGCTTGAGCTACCGTTTAAGGATAACATAAAATATGTCGCCAAGCACCGCTACCGGTGTGTTTCGGCAGCCTCCTTTGAGAGCCAGTGCATTCCAGACAATGATAAGACTTTCAGAAGGACCACTGATATAAATTAACAATTTTTTTTAAAACCTGCTGACATAATTTTGAAAGGTTAGCAACCGCCAATGAAATCGCGGGTACAGCTAATAAGGCAAATAAATTTGTGAACTTGTACTTGGAAATTGGGATACGTGCTTGGGACAAATTTGCTGTTCCTGTATTATAAGCGATACTTAAGAGGCATTTTGACTTGTTGTTGATTGTACTCGTATTAATAGATTTAAAGTTACTGGATGTGAACTAGAATAAAGTGAGGTATTTGTCATTTAGATTGTGAAGTTAGTAAGCTTTTCGATAGAACATTTAGCAGTTTTTATTTAGATTATTTAGAAGTATAAATAGATAATAACAATATATTGTAATTACTTGAAGGCCTTACTTCTAAGATACATGAGCTTCATTTGACCTTGTTTGGTGTTACAGTTAGATAGTTTATCTTAACGTATTTTTATTAAATAAATGTTTGATTGATTGATTAAACCTACGAAAAACCATTTCTTGCAACTGTAGACTATTTATTTTAAATGCAATCTTTAAATATTTTAAGGTCATTTGTATACTTTAAGTTACATTTTCATACATAAATACGAAAAGCGTACGACAAAGTTGAAAGAGTAATTATTGCTATTGTAATGGATCGTATGCGAACATACCCTATTGTGGAAGCCACGATCGAAGGTCTGATTAATGATCAGCTGGACAACCGAGGGCCCGAAAAAAACACTATTGTAACTCTGAGAGAGGTTACTGCTATGGTAATATGAGTAGCTACAAACACCGGCAAGTTTTAACCAAGTTTAGGAAATAAAGAGGTTCTTAATATCTTAATGGTTCCGTAAAATTACCAACAACAACGACTGAACAAACCCAATCGTACGAGGAACCCTTGTAGTTTAGCTCTGTCCATCCGACTTTCACAATAATAAAACAAAATGCGTGAAAATTATTGACCGAGCAAGCGAAGTGTCGTAGCTTTGAGTCTAGCAGAATCAGTCAGTTTGTATGTATGTATATTTGTCTCGCATTGAAGAAATTTCGTATTCGCGTAAAGGTCGTAGTCCAATCAATCTTGACGTAGTTTTTAGTCGTGAGTGATTTTCAATTGTTCGGATATTTCTCTTTCATATTTATGAGGAGAGTTTCGTTGAAAATGCGAATACCGCGACGATTCTATAAGTTCTGAAGCCATTGGAAACTCAGTATAATTACCATATTTTATTACGTAAAGAAAACTCTTCTTAAATATTGTTTTTAATGATTTAGAAGCTATAATTGCAAAACTAGTGTGTTTGCGAGGTCAATAGTTCGCAGAACTACTAATATTATTGTGGAATTATATAGCTTTTATAAGCGGCTTTGCCCGCGTTTTGTTTACCCGGAAAAAGTTTTAAAAGTTTAAAGCAAACTCCACAACATGAACTATCTTTATGCAAAAAATTAAGTCGATCCGTCACTTAGTTGACGAGAAAAAGAAGCACTAATGAATGAACCAACATACTTTCGCATTTATATGTGTAATTCTGAATGTATATAGCCTCAGTTCTCACAGAAAGCTATCGTGTGTGAAAATTCATCATCATTTAAAAAAAATAAGCCTTCGGTGTTTGACAGTCATTGTTGAACTGTTTTGTTCTTTGAAAAGCGTCGGTGTCGTCAGATGTCTTTACATTTTTTACAATGTTTTAAACACCCATAATTGCTTTTTAAAAAATACATTGTTTATTATCTTTTAAGTAAAATATTGGTCAAGGGCATACTAAACAATAGCATGCCTGAGTTTTGCGAATTTGGAAGGGTGCACAATAAAGTACCTATAGACCGATTCTTTTGCAAGCTTTTTTTATGACGTGAAAGTGTGCAGGCATTACAGACATGATGGGCTTATAACCGATTTTCGTATACGTATATTATCGACTGATAGAACAAAAGTTGTTGTTTATGGTATTCAAAAGCCAACCTTAAGAGGATGCTATTTGATTCCAGTCACCCTGTATATCAGTGCTGCGATCGAATTCGCACCTGCTGGCTTGAGAGGCAAGGGACTTACCGACTAGGCTACAACAAACATTCTTCCATCAATCCTCTGTAATTTGACTATACCTACGTGTTCACCTTTAACGTCTCACTAGTAGGCTCGGGTCCCCCCTTTGATAGGGGTATAGGACATAGTACACCACGCTGGCTATATTGCGAGCTAGCGACTTTACTTATCTTCGAAAGCTATAAACCTTCTCCGACAAGCAGGTTTACTCACGATGCTTTCCTTTACCGTTTAAGTTTGAGCTCATTAATTATGTAAATTGGCTGAATAGTCTGAGAGGTAGGCAGATGAGTAACAGACAGTCGAGCCTGTTTGTTTTTCAAACAATTGAAAAAACCGTTTGGTACATTTCATCGTCGGGTCCCGTTCTGCTTACGCTTGTTTGTCGTAAATCTTCAATTTTACCACTTTAACTGTCAACAGTAACACAGTTGACAAAATAATGCTACAGATAATGTAAAAGTAATGGACCGTGAAGCGAGACTTAGTTTACTGTTTTAGTGGACCTGCGAGACACGCGTGAGTAGGCTTTGTGTGTATTTTAGACAAATAGTTATTTACTTTTTAACAACTTTCGTTTGTTTTATACATGTACACAAAAAGACGGTTTTTATTGTCGAACGGCCAGTTTGTGGGATTCGCTGCCAAGTTCTCTATTTCCCAATAGCTTTAATCTCGGTCTTTTCAAATCGCTAGCGAATTGGTTTCTTTTAGGCAAGTGTCACATCCTAGGCCGCATCGTGGGTCGCTTTACACTAAACCAGTTGTGCTCAAGCGCAATCCTTATATTTTAAAAAACCTCTCTGTCATTCGATAATACTACCTACATTTTATGTTACCGAACAACAGTCCGTCAGCTGTGCTAACTACACTTCAAGCCTACTTAGCTTGTATCTCTAGTGTTATCAGTAACACCAATAGAACCGCTCACATATTTTTCCTACCCAAGAAGCTTAACATTACAAAAATAAAAGAAATTCGCGAAATCAGGTAGATAGTTCCCGGTTTTACGACACCCAGTCATCGGCCCCTTAGACGCCGGGCGGGGTATTATTAAAGTAAAAATGTTTTATTGTCTTAGTACCCCCAACAAATCTAACAATACTTTAGTTTGTGTTTATAGAAGCCGCCTTCTGTTTGTTATCAATGGAAATCTAGTGTTGGTATTAGGGTCTGCGACGCCGACAAAGATAAGATGGTGGGTTCTGTACTGGTTATACTCTTCACAGTTTTTTTTAATCTTAAGCAAGTATTTTATATATGCAGTAGGTAGTCAAGTAATGGTTTTTGTGTTATCATATAAACTTACCTTACCTTACCTTTATAAATTTTTTTAGAGAAAAGTATTCAAGAAGCAAACGACGTGTTTTTTGTTTATAGGTCACCTACTGTACAGCCCGAAAAAATTATAAAATGGATCAATTAGATAGGTACCTACTGGCTTAAATTTGAGAGAGTTAAAGGGGCAAACTGTTACAATGAAACCAAGTTGCTGTCTTGCTAGTAGCTTGTTTCACTTCTTTTGCCGCTTACGTTACGCGATACAACAACAGGTTTTATAAAATGAAACTAATGCTAAGGTTGACATATTTGACTATTGTTGCTTGTTCTGCACTTTTTTGCATCTACAGCACAACTGCGACAGATGTCAAATTTTTTTCACATAAACGATAAATTAGAGAAAAAGATCCAAAGTAAATATCAACTGAAAGCCCCGCGGCAAAACCAAATACAATATTCGGAATAAGCCATCGATTGATTTCGCAAGATAAATGGTTGCACATTGTCAGCTCCATACTATGATTATGACGAGTTTCAAGTAAAATTGCACAACAAATGTAAGTTTTCTCGCATTGGAATAAGAGCTACTCTGTTTAGATTTTAAGTACTTTCGAGCTGCTGAAGCGATGAATGGTTCTAAATCGTGCAGAGAAATTTAAACCGTATATCGCAGTAATATTGAAACTAAATTTATTTTTAACTTTTTTGTCTCTTACGTCTTTTTCATATAAATTAACTAAACTTGGGGTCCGATAGAAGTTGAGTCTGGAATTCAGTGTAAAATTGATTGAAAAGTTTTTTTAAATCGCAGTGGCTTTGGTGTAGTGATCGGCTGAACGCCTGATCAAACGATTAAATATTTATTGGTATCATTTTAAAAACCAATATTTTTATTTGTAGTCGACTAACAAAGTAATGGGTTTACCAAATAGATGTTTGTAATTTTGTTTACATTATTGGCTCAAGTTATTTCATATTTCTGGCACAAAATGATATGTCAGCAACTTAACTGCCCCTATGTATAGTTTAGAATGAAATTGTGATTACATTAGGCATTTGGGCAAAGGCAATGTAGTATTACTTCAGTAAGCTTTTTTTTATAATTTATTGAGCATTTTGTGCATTTTGTTGTTTTCGCTAATTTTTAAAAATAATATTGCAATCTGAATTTTATTCCATTTTAATCATCCTTTTAGTAATTTTATAAAGACAACATGACTTTATCAGTACTTTGATTGTGTAGCTATATACCAATTACACTTAAAATATATTCCGCTGCCTATACAAGAAAACCAGTCCTGAAATATAAGTATTTTTAAAGAAATTACAAATATAAACTTAATAATACTGAATTAAGTTTGCAGTCTACGTGTGCCTGAGTTTGTGAGGTAAGTACTAAACACAAAAAAATAAGAAAGACTGTCATAACTACACAAGAAAACCCACTGCATAGAACTAATATAGTAACAAGCATACTTACGGCCCAATTTCAGAACAGAAATGCTATTGTAAAGCATAGTGCACAATAGAGTCGGTGTGTGGGTGTGCGCTGATCCAACAGATGTGAACCCCGATTCGGCTAGGAGGTGTGCTTACAATAGATGCATATGTCACCGCGAATGTGCACAGAGGCTTACTATTGGGCAGTCGATAATGTCGACGTGGCATGATTTGGTATGTTTCAAGCAGTACGGTATTTAAATATTTGAATGCTAAAAAATAATACCTTCATTTAATATTTACTACTAACTTTAAAATTATAAAATATAGGTATACTAGTAGTTTTGCATACTGTTGACCTCTGACCTGAAATTTTAATCTTCCAAATGACATCTCATAATGTCTAAAGTATCATGAGAGGTTTTAAAAGAAATAACATTCAGTAACCATTGAACACTAACATCTTCTATTCGTGTCATTGCCGATAGATAATTTTAGACCTTGTGCTTATATTAATAAACCTACTATTATTGATTCGTTGTGGTTTTTACATTTTCAATCAAACTTTTGCCATTTTGGGGGTAAATATACTTTTAATCAAATATCCCTGAATAACAAAAATTTGAAAATTTGTAGTACTTATATAACAATTTTTGTCAAGATCGTTTGAAAGTGTGACCTAAACTTAAATAATAAATTTCTAGCAATATTTCTTGCAGACAAACATTCTTATATACAAACTGACAGACAAAAGAACATTCTGTCAGACTCGAAGCAGAGATACTTCGTTTGCTTGTTCGTTTAATAAGTGCAACTTTTGAGTTTAAACACTCGTTACCATTCCCGTAACGTTACCTAATTATAATTCTTGGACTATAGACAGCAAAAAACTGAATCACAACTATTAACGCATTATGTATATTTAAGTTGTTTTGATTTCCAAATAAAGTTTTACTTTGATTTTGATAAATATAATAATATTAGTCCAGGCGTCGCGTCGTTAATCTAGATTTTTACATAAAATATATGAAAATAAAACAAGATTCTTATATTCTGAAAACCTCTTTTTTTAAAGTCAGTGAAACACAAACGTAATGTTTCTGAGTTTTAGTTTGCACATAAGATTTATCTGCTTATCAGCTATAGTTAATTATCGAAAGTAAGAGAAGTCGGGTGCGACGCACGCGCTCACGCGGCGCTATTGTGCTCCCCCAATTGAACTGTTACGCCGCGATGAGTTATGTGCAGTGTGCATTCGCCCTTATACATGATGTTCTCAGTAATTAATGTCCTTTTCAATAATCGACAGAGAGAACGGAGCGTATCTGCTTTCAGTTAGGCAAGAGGTTATTTCGCCTGTCAGTTTGTAATTTTGTATGTATGGATGTTTGTCCGCAAGAAAAGGCTTGTTTCATTTTCGGCCAAGACCACCATCTTGTCCGAAAAAACATAATCATCTCTTTTAGTACTCGCATGCAGGTTCATCCATCCAATCTTGACGAAACTTGGTGTATGAACGAATTTTCAGATAAATAAGTAAAGGTTGAGGAAGAAGTGAGGTTACAATCCTACAAAATCATGAATAATTTTGAAAAGTCTAGAAAACATCTTGTCATGTTTCATACCTCGATAAAAACGCTATGTTATTCGGATTTCTATTACTAACTACTTTTTAGTGAATTTAGTGCTTTTATTGTTTCATTCTGTTCTACGTCTGTCTATCTAGCCTGGGTTTAATTAATATTGAATATTGAAACTTGTAACATAAGTCAAGGAGTCTAGTTTAGCAGCCATGGCCGCATGATTTATTTTGTTATATAAATCTAAATACAAAAACATTTTGTTTTTTGTAATTTCTACCGACGTCCAAAAAAGAGAGGGTACTCAATTTGACAGATATGTTTTTTTTGGTTGTTTCCCGAAGTCTTGGAAAGGGTGGAAAGATTTTAATTTTTTTTCTTTGTTTGAAGGGGTAAACTTTTTGAATAGCCCTATTTCAATGTATATCAAAGTCGGTCTAAGTAGAGGTTTGATTTTTAAATCGAAATAACCAAAAAAGATCTACTGGCGCGTGCCGTAATGCTCTTGCAAATTATATATTTAATTTGCAAGAGCATTACATATAATTTGTATAAATATACATATATTTCTCACTTCTAATAAAATATGTATTATTTTGATAATACAAATACAGTAAATAGCTTTTTAGATAATTCATCCAACAAAATAGACACACCTACTTAAATTTAATTTTCTGATATACTTTATATTACGAAATAAAAAAACATCCGCATGTATATCATGCAATCTCCAATGCAGCACAGTGACACACATACGCGGCTTTACACTAAACCAATAATAGAATCAAATCAATCTATACCACCCTCTCTTACTCACACCAGGATACGCAATCAATGATCGAATGTGCTCACGCGCACGCACACAACCCCAACTTATTGGAAATATTGGCATTGTAAACATTCACAGAATATTTGCAAAATATCCCCCAAATATCTCTAACTCTACCCCTCTTACTCTAACATGCGAAGATAAGCGGGTCAGAACACAAAAGAAAAGAGACGGAACATCCAGTTTTACAACTTTGCGGAGGGACAATAGCGATGCTATTGTTAGACGTACCCCCGAACTTTTTTTAGGTCACATAAAAGTATTACATTTGTACGGGTCGTGCCGCCTGTATGCACTTACTGCATTCGTTTCGCAGTCAACCTAGGAGACGGAACACGATCGCCCACGCAGTCCAGTGCTAGTGTAAAAATAAATGCCTGTTATAGTGTTTCAGACGAGAACGTTATGTCTTCAGTCGCGACTACCAATCGTGCAAGTGAAATGTGGAACAATGTTGATGTAAATAATCAAAGTGCAGCCAAACATTACGGCTATAAGCAATATCCAACCATGAACAGTTACTATAATTATCAAAACAATATCTACGCTCAAAACAGTGAATATTCTAATGTGTCAAATGTCGATTATCAAAACAAAGTGTATGGGCAATATACAAGTAATACGACCGTGAAGACTGAACCCGGTAATTGGCAAGCTTATCATAATCACATAAATAGTCAGAATATGAATGCAGAAGTTATTAATAAGTGGAGAGAGATAAATTACTATTCACAACAACCTTATGGAGATTATGCGTATGAACATGGGTTGAATTCAATTAGCCAACCCTGTTCAGATGACGCTAGATCTATTAATTCTCCTGGTCAGTGCAGTATCCCTGAGACGAGCTATGGATCTCCACAAAGCACGTCAAGTAACGTCAAATCAAGAAGCCCAGAAGCGGACGATTCACCAAATTTAAGGGCACTGCTAACAAAGCCGCGGGCTAAGAAAACAGCACGATCGGGTCCTTATTTGCTTAAAAATTACAAACCGTATACGCATGAAACGGTTCACCAGATGATGATAAATTCCGAAGAGATTAGCGAATGGGAAAAAAATGACAAAACAAATGCCGACAAGGAATGCAATTTGACGCAATTTCATGGTAGATTCGATGGTGAAGGTCAACCGTCAGTCAAAGAAGTTACCGTGGGTGGAGCTCCGGTTCAAAACGAAGTCGCACCGTCATTGCGGGAGCCGGCAAAACTCTGTCAGGACGTGACGAGGGTCGAAGCAGGCGGGGACGCAGCGGATTATGCTGAGAACAAGATGGCCGCGGCTACTGAGGCACAAGCGTTCTACCCATGGATGAAGAGTGTTAATGGTAAGATATACTTTAATACTCCTTTGAAAATAGGATTATTTTTTTAACGTATTTGTGACAAGTTCATTCATTAAAATAAGTTATTAATGTTTTTTTTACTATTTTACAGGCGATGAAAGAAAAGAAGGCTCAAAAAGAACTAGACAGACCTATACAAGATTCCAGACCCTCGAGTTAGAAAAAGAGTTCCACTTCAACAAATACTTATCGAGGAGAAGAAGAATAGAAGTCTCACATGCTCTTGGACTGACAGAAAGGCAAATTAAGATCTGGTTTCAGAACCGGCGAATGAAGGCTAAGAAAGATGGAAAGCTCAACGTTTCGCCGGATCCGTATGGCGTGGAAGATGTAGCGGCAACCAAACTAGGAAACATGGCAGAATATTTAGACAATAGAATGCAAATGCCAAGCTTAGGAGAATACCAAACCTATCCAAATGGCACGGTACCAAATATGGGACAGATGGTTGGGCAAATGCCGCATAACTACATGATGCCTCCGTATGCTAGTACGGTACCAAAAATTTGACCGTAGATTATCCACAGCACGAAAATTTATTTTTAGTCTTATTGATATTTCCTTCTTTATATTTACACAAGTCATGTCAAACAGAAGTATATTACTTTGGAATTACTTAATTTAGCATTAAAATCTTATTTAAAATTGTTTTCCACTAATTATAGCTCGCTATTAATATCGTTCGTTGTAACGAGATTAATCTTGATGATTTATCTAATACTAATCATTGCCATGTGATCAAACCTAACCATAATAACAGATCCTAAAACATACTTTATTGTGAATAGTAGTTTTAATTAAATATGTAGTTCCTATTGTTAATAAGATAGAGTATAAGGTTGATTATTTATAAAATAACATTTGTACTTCTCTAGTCAAACATCAAAGGCGCTAATAAATAATAGAGGAGATTATATTCCTGATTAAATTATTGATTTAATTTTAGCTAACCCCAAAGATACATCTTGTATAGGTTGTAACTAGCTTTTACGTGCTTATTATTGAATGAATCTTCATTAGATTTGGAAAAGTTTGTAGTGACGTGTAGCATTTTGATTAAGATTTTTGTTCTACACCTTAACAAAACAAATATAAAAAGTAAGTATACAGGTTAAGGGTTTAAGACACTGAGACGAATATAATAATATCATCATACTTTCACTATGGAGCAAAACCGGTATTTAGAAAATAATTTTAGACGTATTATTCATTAAAGCATGCATTATTTTTGTGAAATATTTATTGTATTTATAAAGAGAATGCTGATTTTTTTACTGGTTATGACCGTTCTTAATTTTGTTTTTTAACTCAACGAGCATAGTGATGGTCTCCGGCGTAAGACACTTGTAATAACATGCATCCTGCAACATACACACAACCTACAACCGAATATACAAAATAATGCTAATGTTGCTAATATGACAGACAGAATAACGAATGTTATTCTGTCTGTCATGTCAGAATAACGAATGTTATTCTGTCTGTCAAATTATTATGTAAATAAAGCAGATACAAACAAATATTTTTTTAATATTTTAACACTCTAAACCAACCCAGCTTTTTTATCCAACATTGCTAGCTATTTGACCTTAAGCTCGCAAAACTATGGAAGTCATAAAAACTAGATGGAGCATGCTGAATCAGAAATACACTGGCTCTCAAGAAAGACTGCCGGAATACCGTTAGGTGCTTGGCGACAGATTTACAACTTGAGGGTGGTAGCTAGCCAGGCGACCGTTAGAATATGCTATGGTGCCCTACCACCATCTAGGGTTTCCTCACGATGTATTCCTTTACCGGTAGCTCTGACTCTCTTGCATTTTTCTATGCAATCTGCTACAATACAAAAAATTTAAGTAAGGCTAAAAATTACAACATCATTTATCACATACCTACGATTATATTATACTATCTTAGGCAATTTTTTTACTAAAACTATATCCCTAAGAAAAATTAAGAAAAACCGACAAAAATTAATAAACTTAATATAACCTACTTTTAATGCCAGTGCATTTGAATGAATAACCAAGTCGCAAACTAGACATGTCAAAACTGACATTGATCTTTTTTAAATTAACGTTAACACTTCCAAACAATGGTTCAACAATGTACCCTTTCGCATAGTTCACAAAGGGCTTTACCGTTAAATACTATCAATATTCGTATTACTGTCAAGGGACTTGTTTTGCAAACTCTGTCGGTGAATTTGACGTGTTTTGACTGGTTATTGGATTTGGGTGGCTTACGCCAAAAATGCTTAGTAATGTCTCTAAAGTGCTTCGTAATCCGGCTACCTGTGTTAGTTCATTGCTTTGACGGAAGTAAGGTGATGCTTCTTTTATGGTTATTGGATTATATTCTTTAAATTTGAAGTACTAAGTACAGGCAGTAAATACATGATTTATTTATAACTGCAATTATTTAAGTAATTGTTGTAGAAACGTAATAGAGAAAATCTACAGTTCATGCTTGAGTACCTTCTGCTACTCATAGTTTATATCTATCTACTTCAAAAAATTATTTTTTAAATATAATGTCAAAATATATAAAATTTAGCTTTGTTTTTACTTTATTTATTATTATTTAAGTTTCAAATTGATGAATATACTTTTTATGAATATATATTTAATCAAAATTGATCCAATATTATATTTTTAAATCAAAAGAACTACTAAATTTGTGAAGAATATAGTGGAGAGGCAAAAACGCTACGCCCGCTTGGTTAATTATATTTTCATTCACCCTCGGGACACTATTATATTAGTTACTACAACTTTCTAGATTTTAAAAATTGCCAACCTATGAATTGTTTCTATGTTATGAATTGTTTATATGTTCTTGGAGTCTGATTCTGGTAGCGTTTCCGACCAGTAGCCTGAGTCATGGCTACGTGAAGCTGGCTGGTCGAAAACGCGGAGTTTTTAAGTTTTTTTAAACTTTACAACTCGATTACGCAAAACTTGTAAATCTTTAGCGTAATTCGTGGTGCAAAGTTTTTGAGTCCGATCGGAAACGCTACCTGAATCCGGCTGCACAACTCCTAGCATTCCGTTTCACTGATTTTTACCTAACTTCACACCTAACGCACCCCAGCATTTGAAAGTCGACCCTCCGCTCTTTTCAATAGAGAATCACAATAGAGCCCGTGCAAGCAAGACAAAAGTTATAATCCATATGAGTGAATGAGATAGTTGTTTCCATCCCTTTGTCCAGGGGTAAGCCCAGACTGCGCATGCTTTGTGGACATTCAACAAATATGGCTGCTTGTGTTTGGTTTTAAACATAGGATTACTTTATAGTAAAATAGAGTATATTTCAGAAAAGTCTACGAGTACGGTTTAAAAGTGTGCACTACAAATTTTCAGGTGAGAAAATTGTTCCTGACTTTCGTTTTCTTGAAAAGAATGGCCGTGTTTCGACAGTACCTACTTAACTTAACCATCAAATCTTAATTTATTAATGAAGTGGTACAAAATTTGATTTGCCAAAGTAATAATAAAATGAAAAATGCATATTACGATAATACAATGTGTGTAGATTAAATAGGTATGTACATGTAGATTAAATAGGTACATGCAGATACTTTCGCAAAACTTCTCGCAAAATTATTTGACGATTAAGGGCATTTTTTCTAGCTTTATAATTACTTGATAAGGAACTGGACGTGTTTGCAGCTGGTTGGTATTTTTTTTACTAGCTACATAAGTACCTTTTAGTCTAACGACTTTAGAAAGGCTACTGTGTAAGCATTAATCAAGTTGCTCATAAATTCTGAACTATATAATGTATTACTGATTTGTATATATAAAAATATTTATACCACAATGAAGGCAAAGAATATATTCGCAGAGTATATATAGGCTTAGGCATATGCTGGTTGCGACTTCACGTAATAATAATAATAATAATATGGGACGACATCCTCGCAAAGGTCTTCAGATCCCAAGCTAGGCAAAGCTTGTGCTATGGTAATCTGGTGACTGATATACATACTTAGAAATACATATATACATACTTATATATATAATAAACACCCAGACACAGGTCAAACAGACATGTTCATGCACACAAATGTTTGACCAGTCCAGGATCGAACCCGGGACCAGCGGTGCAGAAGACAGGGTTGCTACGAACTGCGCCAACCAGTCAGTCAAAGGATTCTAGCCTTCCGTGATAGGTAGAATTCTTCACGATGTCTCATTTACAATAAAATCAAGCGCCGATAAAGGAATCCAATCTGTAATAAATTCAAAGGTATATCCTTTTCTACTTTTTCTTCTTTTATGGCACCACACAATGTGTGTTGCCAACTTCTTACTTAATTTTACACAGAGCACAATTCGACGATTTCTTTTCTAGTAATTACGTATTGTAACTTCACATTTTCTTTGTGACGTGCATAACGTTCCGTTGGAACCGGGAGGTGACTAGGAGGTGAACAGCGCTGGTTGTTTCAGTTTCAGTTTATGTTGAGTTGGGGCCGGTTTGTGACAGAGAGCAATAATTAAGTTGTTTTAATTTTTTTTATTTGTTAAGTTGTGTGTTATATTGATGCAAATAAAATGTATTCTGTTCTATTCTTGAATGCAGATCAAACCAATTATGTACTACATACTTGATTTAAAATAACTTATATTTTAACTTAACATTTGTTGTTCCTTACTTGATTCCATATATTATGTACCTACCTACTTATCGCCAGGTTGTGAATTCGCTGCTGAGTTTTCTATTTCAACATAGTTATAATCTCGTTCTTTTCATGTCGCGAGTGAAGCGGTATCACTAAACCGCATCGCGTTGCTATACGTCAGGCGAGTTGCGATCAAGCGTAAGCCTTTAGAACATGTAGGGGAAGTATGTAGAAAATGACATAGGGTTTTGTTTTTCAGTCATAACTTTGTTATTTTTTTTAGTTATAATCGGTAAATTTAGGAATAAGCTTCTCTGGTTAATTGACTTATACCTCATATATCTTAGAATCAAAAATTAACTATGGAAAAAACTTATTGAGATCAATTTTCACTGCTGGCAAAATCCGTTTTGTCCACACTATACGGACAAAATGACATATACGTTACGGGCCCACAAATCAAAGGCACAGTTCACAAACAAAGTTTTTGGTATTCTTAGGGACGTCTGTGCATGACACATGAGCCCAAAGAGAACATTTAGTACAACTCAACCAGCCTTCTTGAGACTTAGAACGCTAAAAAAGGTCATTACGATATATGCACGCTCAGTCTTCTTTTTTATTGTTCATACACAGTCTTCTTTATCGTCGGTGATACCACTGAGAAAATCTTTACCACCCTTCCAATTTTATTATTTTACTTTTTAATTTGTGTGATTAAGCTACAAAAAATATTCCTGGACGGCTAAGCTGCGCCAATTTTGAAATAAGTCGACTGTGTCATTTTGTTCGTACATGTCTTTTTGTACGTACTTCCCCTACCTACTTTCAGTCAAATTATTTCCACACAGTCAAAATAATGACATTCAATTTGAACGTTTACTAATTTAGCTGTCAGCGAATAGTGACGACTTTAACGAATGTGAGTATTATTAGAACAAAATAAGCGATTGCTCGTGGAAAACGACATAGTAGGTATGACGTATTTTATATATTATTTTGTAGTGCCAAGTTATGAAATACGTACCTACCTATCAAGGTCTATCGACCGTCCATTCTTAAAATTTTAGGTGAACAAGTTCATACTATGCATTACGACCAACTTCTTCTCTGAGCGTTTCACAATAGCCTCCAAGACTTCGACTTAGTTCGAAACTTAGCCCGTTCGCGACCGCTCTTTCAAAAGGTACCAAATCCTCGCTTGAATGGCACCTCTAATTAATCTTGGGTCGAACAAGAACGTTTCATTGAAGCACGATCAAAAGAAGCCACTAATGGCAATTTGAATACTCGAATAGTATATTTACCTTTATACTCGCATCGTCGGGTCAGCGCCTTAGAAATTACCATTCACTGAGTCATACAGAACAATTTATAATAGTGGGTGTTTTTGTACGAATTTTAGGACACTGTTGATCAGCTCTATCGTTAGGAAGCAGCAAAAAATTGTAGCTGCTACTGGATATAGTACTCAAGAACAACGCTATGATTGCCGTGAAAAATGATGATGTGGTTGTCATTAATTACTTTGCAATTCAGATCACGAAGATTAATAATGGTTAAAATATGTTGGTACGCAGGCACAGGACATTGACCAATTTATTGAACGTTGCTCTCTTTTATTTTCATTTTATCTCATTGATAATAACAGTCAGTTAAAAAAAAATATTACCAGATCATTTCGGCAGGCACTGGTACAATTTATTCAGTTATTACGATTTATAAAAAGACCTATTTTGAGAATTCGAATTAATTACTTCCTACGTTTCGGGAATGAAAATAAGAAAACTTAAAGTAGATATTAAACTCATGCTATCCTGTGTGTGATTATTGTATTAGAATATAGTGTAGACAGTAGGAGAACGTGATTGCAAAAACGAAACGTAGGAACGAACCCGGGATCACTACCTCTGCCTTTGACATTACTAGCTAGTATATTCTGATAAAAAAATAATTTACTGCTGTTGTAAGTGAGATAACACTGAATATATATATAGATTCGGTCGTAGATGATTATGAAATAAAATTTTAAAAATAACGAAATTCAATCTAATTATCCAGTGTGAAGTTCTACTTTGTAAGATTTGTATTAATAACGCTTTAAGCATCAGCCTGTTTTGGTCAAGATTTTATATTTATATATGTACGAAATCCACTTAGGTATTTAGTTAATAAAGATACATTGTACATATATATAATTTGATTTTCATTAGAGACAACCAATGACACGGAATATATTAGGTTTTTTTTGTATACAAGAATTAACAGGACTATAATTTTAACTAACTTTTTCATATAGATATACCTACTGTCTCGCAAAGACATATCTTTCTTAGAGGTACTTACATGACGTAATAAAACAAAATGTTTATTTGATGTCATCTTACCTTATTATTTAATTTTCATCTTATCGAACTTGAATGGTAAAACAGATGTTTCCTTTGATCGACATGCGTTTAAAGTGTTTCCTTATCGGCATACATAAATAACAACATAATTAAATGTAAAGATCAATTAACGTATGAGTGAGAGTGGAAATTAATATTGATAACGTGATAGCATTGCTTTTGAAGTAAGTTGTGTAATGTTATCGTATTATATGTAAGGGCACAAGTCAACAGAGGGTTTGATTATATTTAACTACATACCGTATTTCTGTATTTCTCTTTTAAAGTCTGGCTAAGTAGTCTATCGTCTTTCAGTTTGTTTGTTTGTTGGTAATCGCGTAAAGGATGAAATTTACTAGTATTTTTGCATGAATTTATTAGCTTGATATGAATCTATGTAACGGAAACTTTGAACGTGGTTTTCTCATTTTCAAAACCTTGATTTTAAATCTTGCACTCTAAGTACTGATGGCAATGCAATACTTTAACTAGTTCGTGTCTTAAAGCGTATTTTTAGTTATAAATCTTTTTTTAAATTATTTAAACTAAAGTAAGTTTAATTAGAGTTCTTGGCGAAAACTGGTTCTTAGTTAAATCTACCATTACTTACCCTTTGCCAGTGGATTTGTGAGCTGTAAGCTTCGCGAGTCTGTCTTTGCTGAAGTATGATATATTTAACGTTTGCAACAATTTTATATTATTATTGAAACATCACCAAGTCTGCAGGAGACATCAATGTTAATTTGTGAGAAGTACAAAAACAATCAACCGTTAACGCATATCGAGCGACCCCCAAACTTCACCCAAATCGATACAACATTACCCACGGGCTTCTCTCGTCAGTGTCCATACAAAAAGCTTGATCGACAAAAGAATCTGCAGATCGTATTGTGTCGGGCCATGGCATCATTTATCAGGAACGGTTGGCTGACTGGCGATGCTCGATCGGTACGTTGGACCGATTAAAATGTTTGTACGTAATAATGGTCCAAAATTTTTGGGACGTGATATTTTATTAGTTGCTATCATAGTCACTGAATGATATGTACCTAACATAATTATAACTGTAATAACACTCCGCAACGTATAATAGAAATACGAATGTCCCTATTTTCTATTTTATATATATATATGGGACAACATCCACACAAAGGTCTTCAAATCCCAAACTAGGCAAAGCCTGTGCTATGGCAACCTGAAGACTGATATACATACTTAGAAATACATATATACATACTTATATATATAATAAACACCCAGTCAGTTATAGTCTCAGTTTCAAATTTTCACCTATTTATACGCATTTGGATATGTTTATATTGAATAGTAAATACTAATAGTAAATAGTAAAACAGAATGTCATATAAGTAGTCAAATAAAATAGTCAAATAGTCAAATGAAAATTAAGAGTTATTTTATTAAAGGACGAAACTACTGGACTGACTTTGATAAAGATTATATGGCTGGTCCTATATAAATTGTATTCCCATAAAATTGGATTGTATTGTACACCTTGTCAAACCAAAAATATATTTTACATATCGGTTAAGCCATCTCTGAGAAATTGGGGACCACAAATGAAAATCCGACGAATTGACAGCCTATTCTGTTTTGTGGTCAGTTAAAATACTTATTTATATTTGTACGGTTTTCAGACAGAAAACTGCACCCGCTTATGTATGTAATGTTTTACATTATATTTTCTTTATTATTCAAGACCAACATCACAATTACAGAGAGATCGTTTACCGGTCCCTGCTTAATAGCAGTTATTATAATTTTGCAATTTGACGCCTTTGAGAAATTCATAATAACTCAATTTAAGAGCAACAGTTTATTTTCATAAAATTACAGTAGTTCCGATGCCTCATTATTTTGATTGCCGAAATTACAACAACGTTGTTTAAATAAAATTGCTTTTATATATAGGTACAGTTATACCTAGCCAGTTATTTTTGCAAACTATCTTAAACCTAACATTAATGGCTTCATGTCGAAAATGGTAATATATCCCAAAAACAGACACTAAATGTAATCAATGCTGAGAACTTTGAGAAATGGAAAAATTCTAGCGTAACAAAGTATTTCAGATTTGTTCATCTGAGGTTACTGCTAACTGTAGGCAGGTAAATCTAAGTAGGTAAACCTTTACATTACATGAGGCAGGTAAACCCTTGCTATTATTATGAACTTTCCACTTAATATTTTAATTAGTTCAAGTCGAACTGCATACATACCATGATGTTGATGATAAAACTTACAAACCATAGTAATAATGTAGGTAAGATAATTATTTTTATTTATTTGCGAAAATATACTTACTCGTATTTATAGGTAGAGTTAAGACAGCTATGTTTAGAGTTTGACTGCCACTCTGCCAGTAACAGTTCAAATCAAAACGTAACGTCATTTACCTGATCGTAACGTACACTGACGGCTTCGCAGAGAAACGTGTAGTGACCGACCAATCACGATAGAGCTCTGGAGATGCTTGCTTAACTCAGACTGTTTTTATAGATTTTTACATCTAGTACCTACGCTTACTTTCACAATTTAGAAGTTGCTAGCTTACAAATTCATATTTTTTTATGCTGTGGTATGAGATGAGCTCAGTGGTATTTAGATAATATTTTTATATTCTACGTTTTATGCACAGAATGAGTACTAGTTACCTAAAATAAGTAATTAATTATTTAATGATACATGATACATAAGATTAAAAAACACTTAAATAAACCAAACTAAATCTTGTACAAAAAAACCTAGATAAATAACTCTTATATATTTATATAACAACTGTACTAAGGTTTCTGTATGAAATTTCTAAGTGAAACTTGTAGAGTGTGAGTTCGAGGGTGCAAGTTAGTTTGGTCGGAATCGGCGTCAATGTCACTTATGTGCTTAACCCGGCGAGAGGATGGAGGAAATGATAGATGGCGTACCGAGCGGGCCTTGCTGTAACGGCGACGAACTTGAAAACATGTATGGAGTTGCTATAACCACTCTGACTTTTTTTGTCGCCCTCGCGGCTCTTCTCGTGGACCCATAATAAGAATTTTTTAAAGTCTTTTCGTAATGTACCTTTGCGCTACAATCTTATAAATTCTTAAATATCTCACAAATTTTATTCTTTTAGATTTGACATAGTTTTGGCACTGTGACGTTATACTTTCATTAACTCATTGACCGAGCGAAGCGTCTCTGCTTCGAGTCCAGCGAAATGTTCTTTCATCTGTCAGTTTGTGTGTTTGAATGTTTGTATGTATAAATGTTTATCCACATGAAATTTCGTACTCGCTTACAGGTCGTAGTTTCCATCCAACCTTGACGAAACTTTATGTATGGGTACTACAAACTTAAATTTTATGGGACATATTTTATTGGTTAAGTGACGCCCTGAGAAATGTATAAATATAAATTTTACTACTCATGGAACTAGTTCTGGAACACTACGGCAATTGAAGTGAAACTATAAATAAAAACGTGAATTAAAGATGTATTATAACCATGGCAGCTGGAGAAGAAATTTCGTCAGTTGAAATTACTAGAGGTATTATAAATTATAGCTACGAGGTCAACAGTTCACATTATTACCCGTATGCAAGTGTTAACCCAGCTTTCCAGTGCGTTTAAAATACGCAAAAAGTGTAGGTATTAGCCGAGTCCTCAATCGTCCTTATCGCTAACATTTTAGTACCCTCTTTACTCTTAAGCACGCGTACAAAAACGCGTGTAGGCAAAAACATCTAGACTGATTTTAGTACAGATTTTAACTGACTTCAAAACGTTACTTCAAACTATCGCTAATAAGCTTTTATATATTTTATTGTAGATTATTTGTTTTACATGCACTTTGCAAACTCTATTAAATTTTTTTAATCATTTTTGTAAATGCCTATATTCCCGTACCTACGCGAAAAAAAAACGTTAGTATTTCACGGGCGCTAATATTTATGGATATCTCGCGTATTTCTGTTGCTCTCAAGTCAAAGCGTTTTATGATCTCTATATCCATCCAATTTTCCCAGTGTACTCACCCGACCCTCGGCGCTCACCAAATTCCAAATTGTATTTGACTGACAGCTAAATGTAAGTTAGCATTGTTTGAGCGACGCATTTCTGCCAAGCTCTTCGTGTAATTATTTTTGTTTCGGTAATATGGGTCTTTCGTACAAAGTTCTTCTTTCTTGTTTGCATAAGTATTTGAAAGTGTATTTCAGTATTTGTGGTACACATATCGGTATATGCACAGCAAATCTATACTATATTCTATGTTAAACTCATATTATAAAGAAGAAGTATTTTTATTTTAGTATAATAAACATAAAACCTACAAGACTGATTACAAAAATTCTTTCGCCAGCCCTGTTAGAAAGCTACATTATCACTGAATAACAAGTTTTAAAAAAATAGAAATCCGCGGGGAACACAGCGGAGCGCAGTCAGTACTAATAGAATATCAAAGTTCTTCTTTGTACTTTTAGGCGTGCATTTATTATCTATGAGATATTTCATCATTTTTAACGTGTTTTTTTTACTAATTTTTATTATTATTTTTGCATTGAAGGCTCAAGTGTAAATTTTATCATGATCGGGTCAGTATTTAGTCTGCAAATTAAAACAGATAAAACTTGTATGACTGAATTATAGTCGGCTGTCACTTCTTAAAAGAACTAAGTACTTGTTGATCACGTCAACCAAGCGTCTGCTTCGAATCTGGCAATTTTTCTAACATCTGTCATATTTTATGTCTATATTTCTCAGGAAATTTCGTACTCGCATACATGTATGTAGGAGTTGCCAACCAATATTCACACAACTTGCTATAGAGGTTCTACGTATTTTTAAATATTTTTTTGAGGAGTATTTGGCCAAGAGTAGCGGTAGTTTTTTTGGCAGCTGGTTTCAATATTTAGATATATAGATTATTTATAGATATAAAACTCTTGTACACACACAGAAATAATGAAATAAACTTAATAAAACTTATTTAATCATTCACATCACGACTAGGGCATGAATATCGGAATCTCGGAATATCGTAAAATCGGAATCTCTGAGCGCGAGATCCGATGTTTCAATTCCGGATATCACTGTAGTTGGCGATTATGACATCTTTAATGGTTTAGCATACACATTTAAAATAATTAATAAGAAGTTTTTTAATGTTGATTCTGTGTACGTTTAAGTGATGAGTATAAATATAGTATAATAATGAAAATTATGTAATTAAAAAACATACGCAATAATTCATACATACGCAATGTCTTGAAAGTACCCAATTAAAGACTACGATTCAATTATTTTTTTACTGTAATTAATGCACTTTTATAACGAATATGTTCAATTCTAATATTAATATTGGAATTCCGATATTGAGATCTAATATCGAAAATAAGTATCGGAATTGAAAAAAAATCTGATATTACATGCCCTAAGCACGATCCTACTAAGAGTTGAAAGTTTGTCAAAATACGTTAAAGAATTTGTGTTAGGGTTCCTTATCCAAATATAGTATAATGTGAACACAATTATTAGCATAACTATTGCAGTCGCGAATTTGACAGTTCGCAGAACTACTATATAATTGCTTATTTAAATCTATATTAAACGACACTCTGTAATTCTATAAGTATTACTTACAGTCATGTCATATAGAGTGAAGTTACATTGATGTGGTTCGAATTAATATTTACTGTTTTCTCTTTTCAGATACTCACACCCTGAGGACGCACCGGTGAAATATTTAAGACTAATAATAAATTGATTTATAATAAGAAAATAAAGTATTATTATACTGTTTAAAAAAGTGCATTGTCAATTCAAAACATAATTTAATGAAAATTAAAATTGCTTCTATTATAACTAGCATTTGCATATTTTTGTAGAATAGCAGAACAGTTTATAAACCGTTTTCAAAAATTAAGGAGGTTCTCAATTCAACTGTTTTTATGTGATTTACTTATTTAACTTCTCAGCGACGCTTAGATTGTTGATTATGAACATTCTTTTTTTTCATTTGTAATAAGTCATAAAGTGCACATCGATAAAATTTGCAAGAAAATGGCAAGTGGAAGTTATGCTTCATTTCAACTAAAGCCTAGTTGCCTTCGTACATTCATTTTAAGATAAGCTATAACTATTTGGGGAAACGCTAAAGATATCATAAAAGTTTTAAAATATCAGAGACAGTCTATAAGAACAATTAATGATTTGAAAAAACTAAATAATAAAAAATACAGTCCTATCACTATATATTTACAGTAGTTTATTGAGGTACACGAGAATAAAGAAATAATGGAAAACAAGGCATTTCAGATTATAATCCTTCACATTTTAGTATACTGTTGTGTAACCCAATATTAGTTATTACCTATTAGCGTGAAAATTGATTATTGATTATTTCCTAGAATTATTTGTCAAATCAGTTTTGTCAAAAATTATGCGCTCTGTGCGTTATACATTTATGGACACTAGTCATCATTAAACTTAATAAGACTTTACAAAGTTGAAATTAGACTGTTTAACTCATTGGACATTTCCGGATACTGGACATTCTCTGCCTGAACGAATTCAGACTGTAGACATTATCAGCCTAAACAAATATAGAGGTACACTATATAAATAAAAATTCATATATATATATACTCTCCTAACTTCTGTACGCAACCTTTGCCAATACGCGTCGGTATCTTTAACTTTTCGGGTTCGGAATGTCAATAACAACACACGCTGTCAACCAGCGCGATGTTTAGCTGTATTAGAGGAAGGTCGACGAAAGGGAGCTGACAAGGGGCGACGGCTTGACTAATGGTTGCAGCTCTTTTACTTTCGATGCATTGAAGTCTTGCTGAAAACAAATTGTTGGTTGATCAAGCTTCGTGTGAGACAATAAAGGGTAAGGCGCATACAGCCACTGTTTAAGTAAACATTTACATTTAGAAGTTTTTCGGTATATCGATTGGGATACAGAAATATGCATAGCGTTGATATTTTTTGTTTCAAAGCCTCGACCATACTTGAGAAGATCACGCTGGTAGGTTGTGGAACTCGCTGCTGCTTTTTCTAGGAGCATTTACTTGGGTATAGTCATAATCAGTTCTTTATTCAGTCGTGAGTTAATAAAGTACTTTCTGCTAGGCAAGAGCGCGCGCATCTTCAGCTTACGTCAGGCGAGTTGCGATAAACGCAATACCTACTATTATGTACCTGCCTATAAAATGTCTATTACATATTAAATATTAAATGTCGAAATATACTTATTATATTTACACTCCGCAGAAATGAGAGAAGTGAGTTAAAATTTACGATTCTCTTGATTATGCTTCTGAAAGTATTTAAAGATTTTTTAAAGGCAGCATGATAAGCAGCGGACAAGGCATAATGTAAATGAGGTATAATAAATTGGTACAGTATAAAGTTACAGTAAGAAGTACGTTAGGTGAAAATATAAGTTACTATATTTTAAATACGTGACGAAAATAATCTTGCTTGAAGAAGTATGAAAAATGTAGGAAAGAATGTTAGGTAAGTATGTGGTGAACGACGAAATAATCTTTGATTTAAGTAGTCATGCATAAAGATATGTGCTGTGGTGACTCTACTTACTGTTTTAATTATGCTCTACCTGTGCAAGGTAGTATAGTAAGTATCACAATGAATAAGTTCGAGTAGGTAAGGTTAACAAAACAGAGTTGAGACAAAATCCACCCTGGATTATGAACAATGCTGACTGGCTAAACTGGCATCAGCAGTGCGATTCTCTGTAACATGCCTCCCTGCGGGAGCTAGTTTGAGTGATTCACATTCCCTTCGATCCTGGCGTCAGCTTCACTTAAATTGGCATTCTGTGACCAAGCGATTTGATAGGTGTAGTGAAGTGATAATTGAGTGATCAAAAAACTTGTGGGAGTTTTACTAGGGATTGACACGCATAGTTTGATCCGAATCGACATTACCGGTTTTCCATTATTTCGTGTTTACGGCCATTAAATGCATTTTTTAGTAAATTCTAGTATAATATAGTATATTTTACAACTAAACAACAAAACGTGACTTAATTTAGGGGTAAATCAAGCTTAAAACTTTTTTTAAATACTGGCAGAATGATAATAACCGTATGTTGCCACATCCGACGCATGTGGTAGAAAAAACTTTTGTAAACAAAACAAAATATCAAGTCAATGTAGAATTCGAAAGAAATATACTAAAAACCGATTGTAATTCTGTTAAATATGCTTGATAAAACTATATATAAATGATGGGATCTCAAAATGCCAACAAAATGTGAACTTATAAAGATAACCTTAACTTCGTCGAGGTCCCCACATATGAAGTGTTGTTTTTACAAAAACTTTGTTCCCGACACATTCTAAGGAATTCTGTTGAGATTGCATCTTGTGTCGTGTTGCTGCATACAGTTGAATACTTTTATATAAACAAAACTGAATATAGACAATATTTCAACATCAGGTAAACATTCTAAGTTACTTTAAAACTCGACCTATTACTTTACGGACATTACTATTCATAGCTCATTAAAAATTTACAATAGTCCTCATATATTTATGTACATATTTCAATTACAGCCATACTCCTCAACATTCTGAAAACCATTAGCGGCTCAGTTACAGATGATACTAGGATAATTATAAAGCGTGGGACATCCTAAAGACTGGCAAAATGTGGCAAAGTGCCCATATAATTTGTTCAAGAAATACAGCTACTATTAAATTGTGTCGCTGAACGTTGGAAACAATGATTGATGGTAATACATCTTTCACAAAATTACAAGGAGAAATAGAATACGTGGTCAGACTTTACCATCTCAAAAGCAGAATCAGTGTGCTCCGATAAAAGAAAAATGTCTGAGACTAAAAGAGAGACAGATAGACCTCCTAGATAAGAATGGGTCACTCCTGAGAACTGTTCTAGAACATGTAGAGTAATAAGCTCAATAAAATGCTAAGAATGATTAGGAGATGGCAGTGAACACAGAAAATATACGGTTTTAAACTATTGAGTGATGCAATACATTATCAATTGCATGTAATGTATTGTAATTTAAAAGTAATTGTTACTAAAAGATTTTTCATGCTGTTTTGAAGTGCTTGTGTTGTGTATATTGGTTTTAGTATTATAGTACTGTTATATTGTTATATATTATTGATTTTGAATTTGATTTTATAACCTACTTTTCGAGTAGACATAGGGTTGACATTGATTTATATTTACTATGTAAGTGTTTTGTAATCATTTCTTTTTAATGTTAATGAATCCTGCTTATTAAATACTATACTTGACCATAATTATTTATAAATACTTTTTAAATTATCAGTAGTGAATAACCCAGTAATTAAAACCCTGATTTAATATCAAAATTACTGTATCTAGTAATAAAATCCAAATAAAATTCTCAATATTGTATATTTTATCATTTATTCCAAATATTATAAAGTAATTGGGATAAAATCATAACTAACTTAAAACTATATATAAATATATTACTATATCCCAGGGACCAAAATTACTATCTCCCATATACTTCACGCAAAACTCGCATGAAAAATAGTAACTTTTAATCTGACACTAGGATTCGAGTTTTTGCGGGAGGTGAGTAATTGGGTGAGGATAAGCAGACGCAGAATACCAAGAAACGTCAAAGTCTAAAATTTGATCACTCACATGTAGTGTCTCTCGCACGCACGGTCGTTTGGGTGGCGCTAGTGACGCCCGAGGTTTTCTTGGAATACCAATCGCAAATCTCGACGCGGATTTGGGAATCACGCAAGCGAGATACGTTTGCAGAATCGCACTGCAGTTTAGTGTCAGTTGGCCAGTTGTGTTTCGAAACAGATAAGTATTGATGATGTTCAATACTTATCTGTTTCGATATATCGATCGAATAATTGAACGAGCGACCAAAGCAAGCGATGCGCCTCTGTTTCGAGTCTGGCACAATGTTCTTTCGATTGTCAGTTTGTATGTAGGTAAGTATGGATGTTTGGCCGCAAAAAATGTCGTACTGGCGTACATGACGAAGTTTCCAACCAAACATAACGAAATTTGTGTAGGTATGAGTTCTACGATTTTTTTTAGTTCTTGGCGATTTTCGATTGGTCGAGAATTTCTCCCAAAAACAGAGAAGAGTTTCGTTGAAAACGCAAATACCGCGACGATTCTATAACAATAGATATGATAACCTAAGTATACTTAGGAAATAAAATGTAATAAAATAGGACTACATAGGACTTTGTAGGTATACTAACATAGGACTATGAGGTGTTATTAATAAAATGCTCGGAAACATTTTCAGAAGCGCCATCTGTGCATTTGGTTCTAACGTTGCGAAAAGTTTACAGCAAACATTTATACGACACAGTGGAGCCTCTACCTCTAACGACGGAATAAATTCACAAACAGACGAGAAATAAGTATGACTCATCCTCATAAGCTCAAAACAAAATATAATTAAAATATTGAATGAATACTTTTTAGGCCACAAATTAAATACAAAAAAGTTTTTTTTTGATATTCCTGAACACGATGCTCTGCAACAGCTAAGTACCTCTACCAGCAAGGAAGAAGCGAGGACTAGCTAATATGACGCTTGCAACCATGTCCAAAAGTAAATTAATTTTTTGTTCTTCTATTTTGTCTGACCCCGGATACCTCACGGCCACCACCGACGTCAAAATCGGAGATAAAACAGCGTCCGTGGTCAGATGAATCTAACTAACCGATGAAAAATACACCCCGGTACCAATACCTTACGCAAATTGATACTTACATGTTTAAGTTTACAAAAATATTAGTGGAAATAAACTACTCAATATTTTATTAAATTTTCATTTTTGGTTTCATTAATTTTTTTTAATGATCATAAGCGCATATTTAAATGCAAATCTACTGAATGGTAGTGCAACGGGGAACTAGGTATCACGGGTAATTTTATATTTGTCCAATGAGCCAATCAGAGAAGTTGTATCATGGGAAAATAAAATTTCCCATGACACTACCAGTAGTGCCAAAGGTAATAAATGGTTGCATCTAAGTATCTTCTTACTAGCAGTTAAAATGATGTTAGTAATATTTAGGTGCTTAGAACTCTGTCAATATAAAATATAGGTATGTATTTATAGGATTTAGGTTAAAAGAGCCTTGCCGTAGCAAAAAACTTTGCTATAACAGAAACAAAGACGTTTGCTTCTATTCTATTCATCACTCGTTATGTATTAGTGGCAAACATATACGAACATATATCTGGATAGTTTGGTTAACATACCTTTATACGAAACTATTTACAAATTTTCAGCGTTACAACGATTTACGTATTGCAACTATATAGGTATTTGATGTAATAAGAATAACTGAAATATAAAAAACCGATCAAGAGATTGTTGATAAGGTAAAGGCAATTGACTAAGCCGAGAAGACAGTCTCATCATTACAACTACTACGATGGGACCAACTCTTATTTTAAGAAAAAAATTGCTGTTCTATCCAAAAAGTTGTATTGTTCGGTCGTCGACAAAATGTATAAAATCGAATTTGGAAGTTCCCATAGAAAAAATTGATTCAATGAGTATTCCTGATTTATGTCTACCTAATCAGGCTTTTGTTTTTTCTTCAGGCTATTTATATTTCCAAGCTAATTGAAAACCGTCTGCAGAATGCTAAGAAATTAGAAATACCAAAAATAATATTATTGAAGAAATCTGCATAATTTTAAATAAACAGATATTACGTTAGCTTAATAAATAAGATTTTAAAATTCTAATAATACTTTGTGTATTTAAGAACTAATTGGTATAAACGTTAAAATCTAATAAGATGTCGTCGTTTACTAGTTGGAATAATTTCTAGAGATTTTTGTCTTTTAGTTTATACATACATAATGGCCCTGATTCTGTCAGGCCAAACTTACTAAACTAAACTGAATTGTCAGTTCTAAAATTGTCTCCTCTTTTTTTTGTTTCCACGAGTAAGAAAAGGATGGATATAATTTTAGGAACTTTTAGTTTGGTCAGTGTGACTGGCCGAATTGGGATCATTATGTTATTTTTTTATCCAAAATGAACTCATTTGAGTAGATAGGTTCTGTCTATAATATACCTACACTATCTATTGTAAAGTGCCACCTGAAGCTCGGAGATTAAAAAAAAATGGTTTATTTCTTGCCATTGCTTAAAATATGAGTAAAATCGTATGTTAAGTACCTACTCTATTGAAAATATGCATAAAAATTAGTAACGTAATAACAAACAGTCTTTTGTTATCTAAAATATGGTAAGTAAGTACCTAATTATTCATCCATGAGTACCTAATTATGATCCAACACAATTCAATGATACGAAAAGTAGAGCTAAGTATATAATTAAAAAAAAACAGCGTGCTAGAAAGTCGACTATGGCTCTAAGGTCATCATCCATGGGCACAATACGCAAAAAAATCCAGGATCCAATCCTGCCAGTACTGAATATTTCCAATCGGTTTCCTCACTTTTAACTGCGTGCACCTAAGTGTAAATGTACTAATTAAACATATTTTTTTCGTTATTAACAGGGCAAGTGCCTTCATTAAAAAAATTAAATGGCTGTCTACAACGACAAAAAAACTGCAGTTGGAGTACATATACGACTAGACTACTACAGATCTACCGGTACCTAATGACTCTATACTTAATTGACTTGTTTAATTTAAGGGTCCATTTTACAACCTATATCGGTACAGCCTATACCTACGCACTCTTCCACATTCTACTAAGCTGTGTGCTAACGGAAACTCTTTATAATAAATAAAGAAAAATATTTATTAAAACTTGCAGCTATAAAAACCTACAACCATAAACTCACCATTCGCAGAGCAACTTTCCCGCGATCTATTGTCTCAAACTCGCACTCATTCCAATCACGTACCAACAACGTGAGATCAGAAAAGAAAATTTTGTATAATTTCAAAAAGTTTTCAACTACAAACTGTGAAGTTTCTTCACACCCCAGTACGTGTTATTTCGACCAATCAGAGGGAGGGAAATCACGCAGCCAGCCGCGCCCACGACCACTGCAATACGCATGCTTCGATGCAAAACGAACTTCACACTCTAACCGTCTCCTTTCCTCCTATACTTATCGACATCGCACGATAGAGACAGCAAGACATTTGCCATTATGATTACATGCAAATTTTTTATTCAATTGCAAATTAAGCATTGCAATTATGTATTATTATGTGGTATCACGATTTACACGGTTAGGTAAGAAAAGAATGCGTGACACGGGAGTTACGATCTGAGGTGAGGAATAAAGGCGGATAATTAGGCGTCTTTATAAACAATTCTCTTTGTTGTTGAACATTATGAATAATTAGTAAATATATTGAGTAGTTAAATACTCGGTTATTTATAGAATATAACTCTGCCACTGTATTTACTGCAAACTTTGCTGTTCCGCTACTACACTACTTTATAGATGGTATTTTCTCTTATAAGAAATTTCCAATTTTATTACCTAATTTACAAATTAAATCCTTACAACCAAAACAAAAAATATTTTTTGAAAACATGCAGTTTGGTAGATCATTATCTCCATTCACAAAATGTTTCTAATATAACGAGCAAATAATGAAGTTTTTTTTAATTCTTACCAATGTATATACTTATTGCGTATGCAACTAAATCTATTTTTAAGTGTTACTACCGTTGAGTTTACTGCATATAAGTATCTCTTATTTTTGTTCTCTATATCTTTGATCGTCTAGGATCAGCATAAAGTGTATTGGCATAGTGATGAAAATTATAACCTACTTCTAAAGTATAAAACAACTGTTATAATTAGGTATCTATTTACTGACATTAGACTTCTACCTTATATAATTGGAGTGGCTTGTCCGACTTACAGAATTTATATATAAACTTTATATATAGTTTCTATATAGGCTGAGCTAGCAAAGAGTATATAGCTAGGTTCTGATACAGGTATGTTACCTGTCATACAATTATGAGAAAAGTTTATTATTTTCTGGAATGATAAAACATGTGCCTTTCAAAATATTAAGACAGCTATTGAGCTATGCTACTTCTAAAAATACTGTTTGTTTTATCTCGTAATCTTCAGCCATAAGTAGGTAACATTCAATCAAAGGAGTTCCCGATAACCCTCTTCCAAAAAAAAAATCTTCAAAAACATCTTTAATTCCGAACCCTTACCACTAACATAATTAAATACCAATAAACGAATTTGAAATAGACACATTGGCTTTCCATCTCACTCTTTTTCTTCTAGAAAGAATAGGATAACAGATGTCCCCTAAAGTCGTAAATTACTTTGAGGTGACTTAGTTAAGCTATGTGTTAGAGACATGTGTTCGCGTGGTCGCTCTTTATTAAGTTGTAATAAATTTCTATGGCCCATGGGATATAGAGATGTCTTTTGGCTGATTAACTTTAATGTTTATAAGTTCTGAAAGTGTATACCTATCATACTAATTATAGTATTTCTATTAAAAATTAGTTAAGCGATGGGATATCATCACTAAGTGAAATTTTAAGACAAATTTTGACCTACTTTATAAAGGTAATATAAATATAATTATAATTTTACGTTCACTTACTCTTCCACAGACATGAACTTTCAATAGTAAACATTAAAAACAATAACACTATTATATATTAAAATTGATTTGTTGACGAAATATACATAAGCTACCATAAGACTTCTGACATATCTAATATATTATTATCCTAATTTAGAGTAACTGTAAAGTTAAGCATGAGTCAACGCCGTAAATATAGGATTCAAAGAAATATTTGGTCTAAAAAGCAATAAAAGCTATAAAATAGTATTTATTAATAGTAGTTTCTTAACTCTCAAGGCAGGCTACCTTTCATTTTTATTTATAAGTGTTTTCCATTCGGGTAATGATAAAAGTAAGACCTCCAACCTTTTTATATGCATACGAGTCCAATCTGTAATAAAATAACTAAACTGTTGAGGTTTCTTCTGAAAGTTAATCAATTTTGCTTGTTTTTTTTGGTGACAAGGTAACAAACATTTTATAACATTCTGTGTTCAGGTAAAAGGCTCTAAAGTATTTCTCTCTCCTAAAATTATTTACATATACTTAACATTTTTTAACATGCCGTAATAGTTTTTTTGTTAAACTTAAATTCGAGCAAAATTAACTATTACAATCTTTTTTAATGGTATGGTAGCTTAACAGTAACATAATTAGCTGTTAATTATAATGAAGGCTCGAAACGCGTGTAAGACAAATGCTCGTCATTACAAAACCGATTCTTTTCATTGCAAGACCTTTACAGTGATGAGCTGCGAATCGTCCTAGTTTGTCAGGTTTGGAAGAGGTCACAAGTATCAGTGAATCAAGTGTAAGGTGAGTAATTTTTTATTGTTAGTTAATAAACTGTGCAATTTTTTTTGTTCTGATATGAGGCACTTTGTTAAATACGCTTTCTTCTTTGCTTTTTTATCTAGTGTGCCCAAAAATGTATTCGCTCACAGAAGAAGCCTTTTACAAAATTAAAAAAAAAATAGGATAATAAAAAGGTTTTTTATCCATGGCATCTAGGCATATAACCACAGGCTGACACGCCCACTGAAGTCAGCGACACTGTGGCCATATATAGAGAATGACTAATCTGGAATACACTGGTTTTGTAGGAAGGTGCATGTTTGTCATCGAAATCAAAGACAGAAAATCAACAACCTAAATTCAACTAACAGCAGCGGGTACGTTTCAATCAAGGTCAAAATCGTACACAACTAGAATTCCCACATCCCTTTAAATTTCATTGTGTAACAACTATACTACTAATTCTGAACTTCCGCTTTACAAAGTACTTAAAACCTATATAATTAATTTGTATTTTAACACAGTTTTCACAACTAACTTTTCATCGGAGTTAAAAACAAATAAATTTATATCAAACTTGCGTACGATAAACAAAAGTATTTTATACCTAAGTATCTAATTAAAAACGCACCCGTCTCACATTTGCATAAAATTATAATGAAACAGAAGGGAAACTTCACTTTGTAGGTGATTTTTAACATTCACGAAGACATCTACGTCATTTGATACATGCGTCGTGTCCGTCCGTCTGGACTTGTACTAAGTACAGTGTTTTGAGAAATATAGTGCAATGCTTCTGACATTTCTGTTTAGTTATTCGTTATTGTGTAAATGTAAATTTAGGTCGCAAACAGTACGTGACTGCAGAACTGTAGCCTTTATCTGTTTCTGTTATTAAGATATATTATAGGTAGTTAAAAAATTGTCGTAGTTTAAAGGTAAGAGAATTAGACTGGAACCAATTCCTAAGCTTTAAATAAAGGTTTTTTAGTCATAGCTGTAGTTGTATTTGTTCCTAATAAGTCAATACCTATAACACGAGCTGCTTCAATTTGTTGAAATTGGTAGGAAATTAAACTAAATATTTTTCGCAACTAGAAAATATGGACATCATTAATAATCTCTTAATCTAATAATAGTAGTCAATGGAGCAGTTTCCTAAGTTTTATTATGCGAATCAAATAAAGGGAATATAAAAGACGTAGCACATGCTACGAGGCTACTACGATATTTTCTGATTTTTTGAAATTCCAGAAAAATACTTTAATCATAGGTTTTTTGTTTCAATATTTATATTGAAAAATATTAACTAGAAATAGAAACACATCTAAAATATCTCAGTTAAATACTTACTCCTTATGACAAAAAATATTTATTCCTCCAAAATAAAAGCATCTAATAAAATAATTGCTCATACAAAAATAAAAAAAACATGTTTGCTAAGCTTATAAAATCACCTGCAATCGTTTAGCATCCCACATGATCACCGTCAATCGGCCCATTGAAATCCTATACGTGTTGTGGCGTAATTACGCTAATGACACGCGCATAAGCGATAGCGGTAGAACCGGGCATGCGTACACAGGCGCGAGCGGGTAGCGGCCTCACGTGGCGAGTATAGAGGACTCAGGTGCGCCCCGCCCCGCTCGCCCGGCCGACCCCCCGACTCGCTTCACGCCGCGTCACAGCCGCTCACCTAATCGTCAGACGCGCTCTGCACTCACGCAAGAACGCCGGGAAAACATCGACCGTTTTCCGAACGCGAACAGAAAACTTCGAAACTCAAATCGTTCGATATTTGAGTTCGAATTTTAAAATAGTTTACCGAACTGCCTCGTTTTGACCGAGAAGTTTTTATTTTATTTGTGAAAAGTGTACGGATTGACTTGTGAAATGTTTGTGATTTTTTTCGCAACTTTGACAGTTGTGTTTTTATGACTCATTTTTGCAACGGTTCCAGTTATCTTTTCCAATTGATTAGAGTAAGTATTACCTACTCATTAGAGTACCCTTACGTAAACATTTGTAAATGTATCGTTATAAAAGTTAAATTGATATTGAATTAAAAATAACAATATTTGATATGATGAAAACTGAAACGGCGCGATGCCATAAAATGAAAGCGTAGCACAGTAAATCTTCGGACTTAGCAGTTCAAAGATACACTTGATACGGGGCATTAAAAGTTATGATATGCCGCGATGTTTGGGAATTACTGAGTATTAAGCTTTCTTTAAAGCTAAATTTGCACCCTCTGAAGTCAGTAGACTTGCCGGTCCATAATAATATAACTGTAAATTCACCTATATTTTTGTAGACAATGGTATACTAATACAAATTAAAATTGTGTTAATCTACCTATTACAGTTTACTTTGAACATATCATTAAAATTGTAAAAGTTTATCTACTTAAGAAGTAATAATAAATTAATTATTATTGTTTAGCTGCTAGAATTTTTATTTTCAACTTTATACAGCCATTATAAATGGCAAAGCCAAATTTAACAAAAAAAGGGCAAATATTGGTAATATTGGTTTGGTTGTATGTCACAAATAAAAACTGAAGGATTTATTACCAATCTAAATCAGCGCTTAACATGCCTTTTATAAACATATACAAAACTACGACCAAAATAACAATTTTCAACTATAAATACGAGTCGAATATTAAAAAAATACTTATTAATATTCAGGAAATCCTGACACTAATTTTATTACACATAAACATAATTACCTCACATTACAAACACGTATCATAAACGATTCTGTAATAGTGCACCTTATCATAAAAAACAGCTTCATAAGATGCAGAAACTTAATACCTTACAAGCTATAAACGCGCTATAAAACTTTCAGAAGCTAGATCAAAAGCTGCACAATAAAACTCATCAAACAACCGAATTAAAATTAAACCAGTCATCCAAACCATGTTGCCTCATCAAAGGATGTCTGGGAATAAACACCGCTGAGGAAAAAATAAGAAAACTAACAAAAAACAACAAAATTCTTCGGCCCATTTAATGTGGACCGGACGGGAGTGACAAAAATTCAACACTGAAATAAACTAAACACATGTGTCTTCATGTCACTTGAAACAATAAAATGAATAAGTAGACAATGGTACATTACTATTGAAAGAAAAATATATCTCTGCATTGATAATTCTAGATATCATTCTGGAGAAATTAAGAGTGGTGTACTCAATTCTTACTTAGGAGGATGAATTCGTGAAAATTACTTCCTACCTATTAACCAGATATCAAAGGTTTTGCTGTAAGAAATTTCTTAATATTTATTAATTTTTAAAAACATGTTACGTTAAAATTGTGTTTGTACTCGTAGCATTCCGATAAGCAAATTTATAGCATAGCGATATCTGTCATGTCTCTTTTTAACATAATTATGAATGTCCATAAGTCAGTAAAGGTCGCAGTTTTGTAAAATATTAAATGCTCATTCTGGTGAAGGTTTAAGATATTTTCATTATAAAATATAATTACATTGTTTCTTTTATGTAGGTAATGTAAGCACCTAAACGTAATTGCAAATAAAAGGGAATATGTTGCACATGTAGATAATCAAAACTTTCCCATACGTGTAGAACAGGAACTGTAGAACAATTTTATATTTTTTTAAGATATCTTATTTGTCTAATATTAATCTGTACTACGTGGTTAAAACGCTTCTTCATTAATGTTATCGTATAATGAGCGATGCTCATTTGTTTCTGTCATTGTTCAAGACTTTGATTTCACGTGTTGAAAGTATCAAATAAAACCGTTATTTATCATCGCAAAATGCAAAGATCATGCGATGCACAAAAATTCGCACATTTATCACGCGGCGAGTAAACGTTACGAATAAATCCAATGCACAATGACTGCTAATTTGCTCGTAAAGATGTATGCACTGTGTGGAGTACATAAATTTGGACAAGTCACATTCGGCCTACCGCTTACACTCATAAACCTCAGCAGACACTTTTATAGCCCGACCACGTGGCGGAAGGTTTTTTCAGCACTTGACTTGACATGTGTAGCGAGCTTTAGAATGTCACGACCTTTCATTAATTTATTGTTTTAAAATAGACCCCCTGCATGTTGCAGAAGTTCAGCTAATGTTTGATTTGTGTAATTTTTTGACGTATACTCGTATTATTCTTAGGTACCAAAATTTTTTTTCTTGCGTTCTAAGCAAACCAATGTGATGGGCTAAACACACAACTATTATTATGTTCGGTTTATAAAACAATAAATATTCTGAGTTCTTGATAGAAAGGTATTTTAGAGCTAAAATGAACGAATAGTTTTATAAAGGTTTATTATTCCTAATTTATATATAAAACTACGAAACTGTTTCGTCGTAGTAAAATATATATTGTTTTGCTTCATAAGATTCAGAAAATAAACTTTAAAGTTTATGCTTTAAGGCATTACATTTTTTCCCTGAAATATCTTCTTAAAAATTCTGTACTATCATCCCAGTTTTTAACCACGTTTATTTTTGTTTGATCACTTACGTTTCTAATATAAAAACTAGTAAAAGACGTCCTAAATTTATTCTTTAATTTGAGGGCATGGCAGTATCTCCACCATGTCGAGCATTATTACTTTTTTTTCACGTTAAATAATTTGAATATAGACTACCTTGTTAGGTATATTTTTAATTAATGTCTGAAAGGCGTTGTTATTTAATCACTCGCATAACAATTTAAACCATTAGGATTTTAAAAACGCGCCGCCGGAAAATCAGTGACCATAACTTTAATCTCAAACACCGCCAGAGCGTTTTAATTCAAACACTTTAGATGGTATCGTGCGATACAACATTCATCACCAATAACGAGACTACACTTGACCAGCTAATGTGTCTCATTTTATCACAGGTCCATCAATCAAGCTCCGCTCCTCGGGACAATTGAAGCGGACTCACATCAGGAGCACTTAACATGTCCAACTAGACTATACAGTGTTCGTCTAAACGATGACAAGTGTGGAGTGATCTTGAGAGAAACGGACACTGCAATCTGTTATCAATGAACGACCTAAACTATAACGCCGGGATGAGCTCCTACCAATTCGTGAACTCGCTGGCTTCTTGCTATGGGAACCAAGCGCCGGGACGCACAGGTACGCCTGTCGAACAAACTGGACATCCTGGACTGCCAACTCCCGGTGCAGACTATTACAATCCTAACCCAGCGGCCACGGCGTATCCGAATGCCTGCTACTCTCCACCGCAAGTAGGCCATCATTACCCTCAGCACCCGTATGGAACCCCCGCTACAGGGGCGCATATGCAACCGCAGAGTATGATAGACTATACTCAGCTGCATCCGCAAAGATTGAGCAGTGCGGCGAGTCATATGCATCAGCATTCGAACCCAAGCCCGGGAGCGCTATCACCTAACCTGATGTCTACTCCGCCCAGCCAAGCTGCCGGGGCTAGTTGTAAATTTGCCGATTCCACCTCCACGACTGGAGTAGCATCGCCACAAGATCTGTCCACGTCATCGGGGCCCGGGAGAACCTCACCCGGATTTGGAAGCGTTGGGCAGAACCCCGCCGGCACTAATAGTACGAAATTAGGCTTGACCACTCCTATTGCGTCGCCCGTGGAGCATAAAGCTACTGTGAACCAAAACATCTCAAGTCCCGCTTCCAGCACATCGAGTAACGATAGCAACGAGGCTAACAACTCTAGTTCTGCAAAGAATTCGAAGTCATCGACCACCTCGGCGAATCCCCCGCAGATATATCCTTGGATGAAGCGAGTGCATCTAGGACAAAGTGAGTACCTTCTATTGCTATTTGCGTAGGCATAAGATCGTATCGGCGCATCCGTTCTCATAACTAAATTCTCAGCCGCGAGAATTATCCATTTCGATGCTTAACGCTATTTCTTACCGGCACCGTAAAATTACAAATGATTTGACTTCCTTAACACAAACAGCGATACGAACACGCCTTCGAAAACAGTCAGTTTAGTGTAATAGAGAATGAAACAATTCATCAATTGGTCGGCGAGGTGCAGATAAAACAAATTATATAACTATTTATAAAGCGTTAACATGCATTAATGTTGGATCGATATGGTTGGCTGATGGATGATGTTCATAATAAGGCATAATGGCTTTGTTGGCGGGCGCTTGCAGCTAACCTTCTAAGACTTTTTTCTTCTGGTATTCTAATGATGGGGAAAGCGCGGCGTCACCGTGATTCTTGATTTGACGGTTCCTAACCTTCTGGTGTTACCGAGTTAGGCGTGAACGGCCGTATTTGGGTGTTAATCTATTTTAAATTGGAATTTAAGAGTTTTGGTTCAGTCTATTTGTTTTTTCTAATTAACTGTTGTGTTAACAGATTTTATTATAATGTACACCAGTCAGTATAAATTATTGTATTGTAATTAAAAAGGTTTCTTATAAAAATAATTTCAGAACTGAAACTGTTCATATGTTTTAAATGTTATATTGTGATTTAATTAAAATTCTAGTTACTTCCAGGAGTTTAAAATATTACTTTAATATTTCTATTTAAAGGTCAAACTTCTAAAGACACATTTTAAAAATACAGTTTTAAACCACAACAAGAGACAAACGTGAAACTCCGGTCACAACTGTCACACAAGATGTCCCGAGATAAAGACTCTTGCGCAGATGTCTGCCACCGCTTCGTAGAAAACACCGGCCAATTGTTTTGAACACACTAATCCCATGTGACCTTACATGAGTTGCAAGTGTTTTTTAACTGGTGCGAGAACGTCATCCTAATATTAAATTAGTTTTTTAAAGAACTTATATGTGTGGGTAGGTACTTAACGTGAAACACGCGATTGGTTTGCTGTAAAGACTCTAGGCTTGAAAAACTTTACAAATATATATTATTGTAGTAGACGTTAATAATGTTTGTCATTAAATTTATATTTTTCTAAGATATCATGAAATGAGATAAACGTATAAAAGAAAAGATTTAATCGATAAATTACATCATCATTACATTAATCGAATGAATAGGATGAAAATATAAGAAAGGCTTTTGTAAATTTATTCACAGCCTGGTGAATTGGTTGGTCTATCATTTACCTAAATAAGAATACGAGTATGACGAAGACTTATTAAAATTTAAAATTTTGGTCGATCTAGGCCCTTCACAGACTCACGATTTTTATGACGTCTGCTATTGTTTATTATAGATTCTTTTTCATTATTTCATCTGCATACCCTAAAATTGGTTCGAAAATTTTTTTAGATAGATATTACATCTTTTCTGATTATATCTCTGTATTATTATTAGGTATACAGTTTTTTTTTCATATTCCTTAAGTATTTTTTCTTTTAAAATCTAGGTATTAAATCGAACTATTTACTGATTTACTATTTTATTGTATTTAGATCACTTAAAATGACTGTCCCAAATTATCCTAAGCCGTGTGTGTGGCTTAGGATATTAAGAAATTAATTATTACTTTGTATGTCATTATTATGCCATTTTTTTTCATTGTGGTTATTTTAATTATACTTTTTACTAACACTATTAACTAATTATTCAATGTTCTTTTTTTGTGTTTCTAAACGTACATTTAAACCATAAGTGCCTGTTTCATGAGTGTTTAAAGATATGCCTCCTTAGTCAGTCTAAATTTACATAACTTGTATCTTAGTAGAAAACAGAAATACTATTAACAAGTTACACATATACTCATTTCACATTAGAATTAATAGCAGTCACAGATATATTTTGTCGCAGTACTACAGCCAGCCTTAATGCAAATAAGTGTAGCGCAGCCGGCAACCCTTACATGTTTAGTCGCCATTACTCAAGGTGGTTGCTTCACCCCCGTGCGTGCATGGCGACTTATAAGAATTCAATAGTGCTATTAGTAGTGGTTAAAGTGGCGATATAGATATTAAACTGTTGGAAGACGGGGGCTCGGATTGAGATATGTGGTGGAAAATCGAAAGGGTGAAAAATGTAGTAATTTCATGTCTACGGACTGTAAATATCATAAATTTATTGAGACGGAGTCTAGACTCAGAATCAGATATTATAATATTCTTATGTGTTTTAAGGTACTTGGTTAGAATTAAGAATATGAGCCTCAGAAAGACAAAAAAGCTACCTTATAATCAGTTAATGCACTTGTAAATATTGTAATACTTGACTCGCCACGATATATAATATTACCCCGTATGCCTATCAATACACAACGCGACTTATTCTTCTTATTTGTACTACTAAAGCTGTGAAGTTAACGTTCATCTATTTACTTATAAAATAATCAAAGATATAATCAAAGTAAACTTTTACTATACAATGGAACATAATTCTTATGCCAGTATATTTTCCTAGGCCGTTCTAATTATAAAGACATAAATTATACCAAACAACAAAGAGCCGGCAAGCTCCATTCCTTTTAAAACCTTGACTTCCAAAAGGCGATAACGAACGATTATGCACGCAAACATACAGCTCACAAACTGTGCAAAACCTTAGAAAGACACTTAGAATATACTCTAGGTGTTTAGTAGCTACGAAATATAATTATAGTAGAATAAAATGTTATTATTTATTATACAATAATATATATTTTTTCTTGATTCAATTTGACATCGTTTACGATTGATTAGCTATTAGCAGTTAGCTTTACCTACTAAAAATCTGTCGTATTGCACTTATGCTTGTAAGAAAATAAAACGGAAAACGCATTTCATGAGCTTTTTTTAAAACTTGTGTATACAAGTAGGTGCTTATAGATATCATCGGACTTATTTCTAAACATTACACTCGTGCTGTTATATATTCCATATACTTATGCTGCTTAAATTACTCTAGCTAAAATTTAAAAGGTTTATGAGTAAAGCCGTCACAAATTCCTCAACTATTAGAAAAAATATCAGAGGCCGATATAAGCACGCCCTCAAAATGAAGAATGCACATTAAATCAACATAATTTGTCTCACATTTTGAAATCAGATGCGAACCCTACCTGTTGTGACCACAAGAATGAGGCACACTATTATAAGGTCGAGATATACAGAGAGACTCTCCACCTAAATTAATTGCGTGGAGTTTTAATCCCTACCTTATCCCTACTTCACAGACACAGGTTTAGTTGCATTAAATGACTAAATAAAAAATATTAATTAATAAATTTAATAAATAACATAATACGGGGTTATTGGTTAGGGATGGGATAAACTCCAAATTCGAGAAAAAAAATCATGCATACATTTTGTGGACCACTGATAATATTATTATTATACTCGCAGTACATAACTCTGTATATGCTATATAAAAATACACTTTCTTTATTTTTGGAACATCATTATTTTTATGTCGGCCTTACAATTATGATTGTAAGTATGTTATATATATCAAATCAAAGGAAAAATTAAGAAAAATATTATAAAAGTGGATGCACTGTATTGGGTGCGTTAATGGGTCACTTTTTCATTATTTTTTACATTACGTCACGTTATTTTTTCATAACACCTTAACAAAAGAAAAATATATAGCAAAAAGAAGTTTCTTTGTCAAATACATATATTTAAACGCATTATAAAAAAAACAATAGGTATCACGGTACAAAATGATATGAAATGTAAATTATTTTAATAGATCACAGCCTAACAGTGATTAGTAAATAAATAACGAATTAAATTCCAGTAAAGATTAGTGGTCGAGTCAATGTTCGCTCATAAATAAATCAAGTCGCGCCGGCTTCGGCCACGGTAAATTATGGCTCAAATAATATTATGCTAAAGGTACGCGGTGTACCCGCAACTTAAGAGCGCGTATACAGCTAAAAGTTTATCTTCGGGCGTTAAACGAGTCGTCACATGAGACGGACGGGAGCTTTTTGCTATTGGCTTTTTGTTCTAAATCTGAATAATTTACTATTATATTTACATATTATATATTGTAGTACCTCGTACAAGTGCCGTTATAGCAATTTCTATCATTGGCTCTGTAGACAGTACCTGTACATTAAATTAGAAAATAATAAAAAAGGTCACAAACTGTTAGAAAATTGTTGATGCATATATATCGCGAAAGTAAATACCTTCAAACATTTATGAAAATTACTTAACTGACTCAGTCTGGTATTATCAATTTTCTTGATAGCTCGCTCTTAACTTCTTGATGCAGGTTGAAACAATTACAGTAGTATGCTATATGCTTTGTTTTACACATCTTTTGTTAAGTTGTCGTCTCGATTCTTTCGAATTGTAAAAATGTTGTAAAGGTATTTCGTTCCGCATGCGGTAGGTTACACATGTCATTTACATAATACCCACACCAAATGTGTAATGGTAAAGGTCAGTCGCTGGACATTTTACATGAGTATGCAATTATTAATTACCGCTGTAGTTTGAGTTATGTAATTCGAAATTAATGGTGTTTTTCCTTTGTGCCCTTATGGCCATGGGTACTAATATTAAAGTGTCAATGTGCGCAAATATGTAAAGAGAAACAGGACTTTGTATTATTTTATTCTTCTAATTAACGTTAAAGATTGTTGATTGCCTAAAAACATAAACAGCCTGATAAAATTATCGATTTGGTGCTAAGGTTTTTCTAACTAATATCTTACTCCTTCCTAATTTTACTTCTTATCTTACTAATCTTCTTACTATAATAATATCATAAACGCGAAAGTTTGTAAGAATATACGTGGATGTGTGGATGTATGTTTGTTACTTTTTCATGCAAAAACTGCTGAACCAATTTGAATTAAATTTGGTACGGAGATAGCTTAAGCCCTGGATTAACACATGGGCTACCTTTTATCTTGTATTAACGCGGGTAACACCGCAAGGCGCAACTAGAATTGTATACTGATCAAACTATAGTTTCAAGAGTAACTCTATAAATGTCAAATAATTAAAGCTTGCAACACATTTACCTTTAAATCCCGATTCAAATCACAAACAAATGATATCTAAACAAAACAAGACACATATTAATTGCATAGCTCTAACTAAGAATCAGTATCACGATAAAATCACATTGCGGGATTCCTTAGACCCCGCCCGGCGCAACCGGCATCTTTAAAACGGTTGTAAAATAAAAGAAAAAAATATAAAGAGGTTTTAAATATGCAAGGATTAAAAAGAATCAAGTTTTGTAAAGGGATTAGTTTGCGTCGCGCGGTTGGTTGGCTGGCTGTTTTGTGATGGCCGCTTGTATTTTGCAAAAGTAAACGTTGCTTATTTTTATTGGTCTGATTTTGAGTTATATAATGTGTGAAACTACCTACGTAACTTAAAAAATATAGACGAAGAATGTCACTCACTCATTTTAATTTTTGTATTAGCATATATATTTTTTTTAATAATCTTTCCTACACGATATTAAAGCGCTTGCTGTTTGTATTTTTAAAAGAAACTAAATAGCAGACGACCATTACAACAAAATTTGTATATTTATATCTAATCTTTTGCTACTCTGTTTGTTCAAAACACTTTTTGATGCGCATTTTTAACAGCTTTGTTGCTAGAGAATATGTATCTTTGATTATGTTTTAATACAATATTATTTTGATTCAAAATTTTGAGCACATATTTTTTTTTAAACTATCAATATAACCTTAGATATCTGTTTAAAATAGGCTGATGGATATATTGAACGATACATACATTTAACACCACCTCATTAATTTTAAATACTAACGCAAAAACAAAGTTTAATATTCTAAAGGCAAGTCTACAAACATGGCAAACTATAAGTCAACTTCACATCACGGCCACTAGTTGAGCCCTTCTCTCTAGGGATTGCAACTTCAATTATTGATGGCAACTTTTAGCCTCTATAAAATATAGGGGAACGAGCGCCACTATTTCTCATCTAGTTTACCTTTAAACTATCTTTTATTTATGTAAGTATCGCTCGTAATTTATACGCTTCAAATTAAAAACGGGGTCTACTATAACTCAAGATGATCGTCAGGTTGTAATAAGTTTTGCATTGCGCACGTCAATTATGCGCAGATATATCCTATGTTTAACTTGAAGCCAATACCTATTTTATGAAATTTGTATAGTCTTAAGTTAATTAGTAAAAAATCCACTAGAACTAGTTCGGCATATGAAAAATATTTACGTAAACATTATTTATTCGATCTACAATAGTAACGTATTACCAACCATGAATATTCGGCCCATATAGCTGGTAACGGGTTTCACTATATTTATAAAGAAATGTAGAAAGCAAATTGCAAGTTGAATACTTCACTCATCTTCTAATATTATTACCAAATATTATATAACCTTCTCTGCAAAGCAGGTTTCCTCGCCCTATTTCCCTTATTGTCAAAGCAATTGTGGTAGTAATTGATTCTAATGTGCACTGAACATTAATAAAAAATAAGAGTTTCGTGCCAAACCCTGTGCTAGAACCGTTGCCCTCTTGCTCACGCGGCAAAGAGTTTACCAACTTGGCTATTGCTGCTTATAGAATTAAAATATTTCATAAGAACATGAAATTGTTTTGTAGAAAATCAAAAAATAATACCTGCATTAAAGGCTTTAATGCGGTATTTCAGAAAGTACAACAATTACTGAAGAGGGTAATGAGTCGATTCATTTGCAAGTAAATTGTTGCCTTAAATACTGCAATTACATTCAGTAACTGCACACTTTTTTCATACCTTTTGCTTAAAATTTTGCGTTTATACAAAATAATGTAGCAAAATCGTTGTTGTTCACTCGTATCAATTATTAATAACCACTTATATGAATTAGTAAACATACCATCACAATAAAACGTTATGTACAATAATTGCACCATATTATTATTATTATTATCAGTAATAATGATAGGTTTGGTATTTTTAAATACTTATCACAATATTTCGATAGTTTAATTTACTGCGCCGTGAGATCCAAGACATCTATTAGGTTTTAAAAAAAATCACAGTGAAGTTAATATAGCTTAATGCTAACAACTTTGTTGTTACTATTTTTAGTAATTTTAGTATATATTTTTTCACAACTCTGACAACTAACAACCAGTTATTTTATGTCACGGATTCTAAAAAGTATATGAAATATAAATATCAGGTATTACATAATATTAAAAGTGCTAGCTAGCTTTATGGGGACGTTTGGACGAGAGGCCACGATAGGTTTAGGTTATTGACTATATTATATTATATGATATTTTACTATGCTTTGTTATTTACAAGATTTTAAATTGAACATGTTATAACACGTAATCCAAATAGTAATTAATTAATAAGTAAAATAATTTTATTTGTGATGAGTTGAGTTACAAGTTATATTCTCGACGGGGTCATATTACAACCATTATTAAAAAAGCTAAGCTTTAATATTAAAAGTCATGTATTAAACTGTATCCGGGAATTCTGGTTTTGTTTCAATGTAGGTTTCCAACAGGGAAACCTAGAAAACCATCAAATATCACTTAGTTGTAAAAAAATTAAGTAGTAAAATGTACTTATTTCAGTTATATAATACATAGATACTCGTATATGAGTATATACCCAGTTTCACCACATTATTAGGATTAAACTTTTAGTCCTTATACCAGAACAATCTCTGCTTGTCTGCTTCGTCGTTTTAATTAAAGCCCAACAGTGTACGGCACTATAAGCCGTTTTAATTTCATTTCAATAACCCGTGTCGCCGCCTGACACTGATTAAGCTTCGCATAAGAACTGCACTGATCCTGCATATGCACCTACACAGGGTTATATTAAAAACTGCTTTAAAGAGCATGATATTTGTAACGGATTTCCAAAAAGAAGGAGGTTTTAAACTTGTCGGATTTCGTTTTATGTACTAACTACTTGCTCTGTTCACTCAAAGATGTTTGGAACCGATTTGGTAAGTTCAGTTTTTGTTTGAAATGGTTTACTTCTCATATTGTCTTTCTTTATTTATCGATGCATTTTGTACACGTTAACAAATTAATATATAATGTCATTAAATTCCTAGCAGCACTCAGTAGTAATTACCATCTTACGGTCACTCATGCAAAAACGTACCGAGCCCAACGTTGTCTTACTATGTCAAACGATTCAACACATTACTTTTGTAACATTCTTTGGCAATGCACTCAATATTATCTACAAGTCATTTTTAAATAGGCAAGCCTTAAACAACCCTGTACGTCTATATTTTAAATCAATGTAGAAGCTTTTCATATATTCTGAGTAGTTATTTCTCATATGCATTTATGTTATTGTATATTGCATACGCAGCGCAATTTGCAAGTGCATTCCTAGCGATTTCATAATAATGATTATCTATTAATATCTTACTTGTCCCCTTTTATGCAAAGACAAAATTGTGGATATCTATTATTTACTAATTAACTTTTGCTTTATTTTGTACAGAATAAAAGATTTAAGAATTAGGTAACTTTAAAATCAACTTTAATAGTAGGTACATTCTCGATTCAGTCAGTCAGGACATATCTTTTACGCCTATACATATATGATAACAATATGTTATAGATTTATCATGATGTTTTTGAAAACCAAATATAATATAAAATTGTAAATCTTAGTAAGTTGTTAAGCGTCTGTCTTCATATTTAGAAAAAAACACATTACACTTATATATTAATCAGTACAAGTGTCTCGTAAAAAAATCTGGGGTAAATATATTTTCTACCTTTATTTTTGTAAATAAAACTATGAAAGAAAAATCGAAGTTGATAAGAACCCTATCAATCGAGACATTGTACCAACAATAACGGTACACAATACACAAAACTATTGAATCAACCCAAATGAACTGAACGTCTTCATCGCCTCAAAAAGTCCTAAAGAAACCGAAATAATACAGTTATTGCTGTCAAATGTGAAATAATGGTAACACTACAATTGTTTTCGTGACCATAAATTTCTTTTTACAAAAGATCAGCGGTTTCCTTAAAAGCTAAACTGGCTGATAAACATTTTTTTACTCCGTGAGCGAAGCTTTCCTGCGGCGGTACGATGCCTATAAATATTAATACAATCAAATGTTTTGACGTGAGCCTTTTTTAAGCTTTTATCTTGTGCGTTCGCTTATTTTTTTGTGATATCGATTCCGTTTTTATTTCGTGTTAATTTGGACAGCGAATTCGGTCTTTTAGCAGATCGTAAAGTATATGGCGAAGAGCAGCTATGGCGCCAGGTGATGCTGGAATAGTTTGGGGATTGTGGGGAATATTGAGTGACATCGTATTTTTTCAAGGTTAATACTACCCCTGGGGAACATGAGTGAGTTAATATAAAATTACGTAATTTTCTACGATAATAGTCAAATGTTGTTGAGGTTTTTAGTCACAATTTGTGATTTATGGTGTTACATTACAATAGGAATATTAACAGATTCAAACTTACGACTGAGTGGTATCAATTTATTCGTATTTTTGTTTTCATTTCTCATTCAAAAACTTTGATATTTTATAATCACCTATTAAGCGAACCTATTCTAAGACTCAATGTTTCACACATACCAATTAATAAAATTAATCCCACACGAGCATTTTATTTCGCATTAATATTTTTAAGCATCATTAATGCGTAAAATTAAAATAAAATCAAATGCTCGCACACCATTAAATCCTAAATAAAAACATAAATCTCTAAAACTGTTGTGCAAACACCCACTAAATAACATATGCGATACATAAAATAAAACTTTATTGCGTATCGCATAAGGTTCATTAGATTGTTATAGAACAACAGGTTGTAATTCTACAAGATCTGATCAAAGCATCTAAAATGGTCACAGTTAGTGGGTTAACCACTTTAAATTGTCATCCTTCTGATTTATTTCTTTTTCTTTGGCGTTCAACAATTTTTTCTCTACTGTTCTCTGGTTTTACACAGCGATTAAACATATTTTTACAAGAAACTCTTTACCTATTAAAAATGCGAGTCCCTGACATGATAAACCGTTATAGAATCTTAATTTCAAATGCGTCATATCCTCATGGTTAGCTAGAATAGCACAATAAAAAAATTTTGTTGTCCCTTACCTAGCTTTTTGCAAGTTATTGGGTAAAGTTGCTTAATAGCAAAATAATATAGTTGAAGCTAACCAAAGAGCATACCTAACTCAGTAATCCAAATGTGAAAAAGCCAAAGGACTCACACAGGATCACATCGTACTGATCTGAATTTACTTGATACTGTATAGCTTATAACAATATTTATAGTAGATTAATCGGAACTGGCAGAGGCTACTTGTCTCAGATCAAAAGGCTTGCTGTCCATTGCCAAACTGTAATGCAAACCAAGTACTAAAGCTTAACCAAAAAACAAAAGGTAGCGGCAACAATTTTGCAGCACATTAGCTAGGCACTACCAACCTCAAAGGGCCAGAGGCGTACCCAGAGAAGCGGTCGTAAACTATAATCATTCGCGGAGTCATAAATAATTGCGCAGTCCGACCCCGGTTTTTGTCGGTGGAACTTGCGCCCGCGCAGGTAATATAGTCATAAATTTCCATAACAGCCACACGATGTTATCAAACATGGTTTTAATTTGATTTCGGAGCCACACGTGTTGAGACCGTTTTAGAGGCAAGTTATGGTAGTAGGTATAATCGATAATTTCGTATGTAAAATAGTATTTCAAGCCTCCATTTTTTGAAAGATTTTGATATAAGTAACTAATTTTATTCTGATTATATTTATTACGTTTATGAGAGATTGAAAGTATTTTAATTTGCACCTACGACAAAAAAGCAACATTCTCAAACTATTAATGTAGATAATGTAAACGATGATGAAATAGAGATATAAGCGAAAAAAGATTGTTCTTGTAAAACTCAATAACTGACAAATCTCGATCAAAGAGCTTATTACACTCGTATTTTATCAACTTACACGTATCAGCTAATTGAAACCTGTTATAAAGATTCTAGAGTTTTTTTAGACGTCAGGGATTTTTGTTTGGCAATATACGCCATACTGGCAAAAATGTCGATAAGTTACAACGTTGAAAAAAATACTCACGGTCAAAATTCTTAGGAACAATTAATCTTTATTAACAAGTATCATCCACATTTACTTTTAACGCCGATTTTAAATCCAATAAGTGAATTAAAACTAAGAAACTATATAAAACTAAAGTCAGATAAAGCACTTACTTAGTTCTCACCACTTTGATTTTAAATTTCTATTCTACTGCAGCTCGTCGTGTAATAGCGCAACGTCAAAAAACTGACCACCGCTTACGAAATCACGATTTACAGCCCACTATCTGGTATCAGACTTTAATCCATTTATCACCGCTTTTGTTTACGATGCTCGCGTATCATCGACTATTAATTATAATGCGTTCTTCACTTCGAACTTTGACGTTCTAGCTGTGTGACAGACCAGAGATAAGAATTTTAATGTTGCTCGATACCTCCAAACTTCATCGGCAACAATTGCCGGAGCAATTTACACCTTGTGTCTAATCAATTACAATACATTGTTATTTCACCCATTACGAAACGAGTCTCCAATACATTTGAAACTCAGTCGACCAACTGTTTAGAGTTGAATATTAGATGTATGAGTTTGAGAATTCAAAAGTCCCAGTAGAGCTTAGAATTTTGATGGATGTGGTTATAATTGTTTCTGTATCGATTATGCCATTGATAAATATTTCGACTATTGCTCATTTTATTAATGACGTGGAAACGGAAGACCGCTCTGGGTCTAACGACATCTACGTTACAATTATTAATATCATAGCTGTCACAACATCTGTCGACAGGAATACGGTGCAAGCTTTTCATTTACTGCGTAATTCAATTTGATTTTCTGTATCTATATTTCCTCTACCTGGTATGTAGTTACTAGCCTGAACTATGTAGCTCTTTCATCTGCGGTCGTTGCTTGCTCTAGTCTTATTGTCATTCTTTCTTTACGAACATTGTTGCATGAGCCATCGTGGAATGATTCGCGTTCTATTTGCATTGAGCGTTATTTTAATTGGTCTCCTTTAAGTCGTTCAACTGCTTGTGATGTCTTGAGTATTAAATTATAATTAACTTTTAACCGCCTATTGTCCCACCTCACCGCGTAGGTATTATTTACATAACTTGCAACAGTTTTACGAAGTTAAACTGATACGATGTCCTTAATGGAATCGTTTACTTGTACTTAATGAGATTTATGACATTTGTTTCTAAGAATAGATAAATAAATGTAGTGGGTTAATAATATATAGTTTTTTATCATTGTAGCAAGTATTAGGATATTCATGTGAAGGAGGAGTAGAAATAATCTTCCCTTGTGTTCATAAGTATTAAAAAGTAAACACGAGCAGCTATAGTTGAATCCCGTGCTTCTAGCTTCAGGCTAGGCAGTCATAGTTAAGTTTCTGAGAAAAAACCTTCTCGCAGTGATCACTACTTAACCTGTTTGCTTTGTATGTCTTGTATCTCTTCTACAATGCATCATCCATAATAACAATTTCAACAACATTCCAACATTACGAAAATATAATGATTTTTAATTTATGTTTAAAATTTGAAAAATTCAAATTTCTTTGGATCTTCATTATATTCTTATATGACATCTAATTAATATAATTTACTCAACAAGCACGTTTTTTTTTCGACCAACCTAATATTTTAATACTTAACCGATTTAAATCCACTACGCCTTAACTTTTCAAGTTATAGCGTGCCACGGCTGGAGAGCCTCTCTGATTGAAGTACTTAAAAACTACTAAAACGTTCTTTTGGATTAATTAAAAAATACAACCTCTAAACAAGTATCAAGACAAACATATTGTTCACAGATTTTGCCCCACAGAAAGCACAGACGCTTCGCTTACTTGTTGAATAAATATACGTCCAGGAACAATGTATTTATTTCTTAAAAAGAAGATATCGTATAAAATCGATACTATCCCTAATTTTCTCTAAAATTAACGGCTTTGTATAAACCATCTAAGCAACGAACCGTACAGGAATTTAAATAGTCTGAAGACGCCTTTACCACCACCATTGATACAGGAACGATCTAAGTAAAAATAAAAGCTAACGAAAATCAATTCTAATGACAAGGTGATAGAGTCTGAATTGGGATTGTTTGAAGTAAGTGAATTTTCCAATACTGTTGCAGAAAAATCATTAAAAGTTTGCGGACGTCCATCTGCGGGAATAGTTTTGAATAATTTTAGTCTGAAAGGACTCAAGATGGTCTTGAACAGCTTTTACACTTTTTTGTTTTGGTCTCATTTTGTATACAAATATATACCTAATTACACAAATTTGTCATATAAAATAAGGCCATAGAATTAAGAAACAAAACAAAAAATCTTACTCAATTCACACATTAAAGTTTTGATAGCAACAACTAGGAAGTATTTGTGGTAAAGCCATTGCTCCAGAAACAAGATTAGAAAGTTATTTAATTGAATTTTACGTACACAACTATTTGCTACCTATAATCTGAGCGTTCACTACATTGTACACTTCTAAAAGCAGCTTTATCAAACCGCGTCCTAAAAATATCTTACACCTCTGTAATAAGGTTGAAAATGTTCGAATTAGCTGTTGAAGTTTGTTAGAGTGTACGATGCACTAAGATTGGAAACAAGCTTTGTAGGGAAGGGATTAAAAATTAACTAGTCGGTTAGTCTAGCCCCAACGGTGCTATGACCTTTGGAGGCGGACACGGCAGGCTTAAATAGGTCTTGGTAGTATTTGCTCTGTTGAACATGTTTTAATGAATTGCGTGTAAACCTTCCATAGTTACTTTTTGGGACAATATACAGCCTATTGGTACAGTATGTACAAAATTGAAGAAAAAAACTGTTTGAGTAAAATCGTCAAGATTTTGTCTTGATTTGGCATTGATTTAGATCAATCTGGAGATTATCCAGTTTAATTCTCTGTATTTATTGTTGTTTAATTTTCTTTGTTTTGCCAATTAAATTTAATGGTGTTTACCTCATTTTGTTACTAAGTAAGTATCGCAATCAAAAATCAGATTACCAGGAAGGTATAGTTGGATAATTTGGTGTTTTTCAATTAATCAATCCATCAAACTGCTATTGGCGTTTTAATTGCTTACAGTTTATTGAGCTTTAAAAGCTGGGGAAAGGAAAACGCAACAATATTTTTTCCATATAACCATTAATAACTGTCGGTTTTGTTTCCTCTGCGGACGCGTTTGCTCCACAGTGTTGGATAGATGCCGCGCCTAGAGAACTTTTGTGGTTCAAAAGCTTGACTTGCTTAGAATAATACGAGTAGGTCTTGAATAATTTGATGTCAAATATCATTCAAATGCCAAATAAATACATATATTTATTAAGGAATATACAAGTCGCTGTTAGTATTAGGATGAGATTCTAACACTCTTCATGAAATAAGACTAGGTGTCCTAATTTGACTATACCTAATAAAATAGTCTTAACGTAGGTCGAAGTTATTCAAATGAGAATGCATCGTATGTTGGTTACTATTATAATATATGTTAGGAAACTGCCCAGGGAAGCTTGTTCCTAACCTGAATCCAACCTTGAAAGCTTCCGACCTACCTTTGCCACGTGTCGCTATTCCCCAAGCATCACATTCGTGACTTTCCCTCAAAAACTTTTGCTACACAATCCATTCGTCACCAAATTTGGCCATTGATCGGCTATAACTAATGAAGTGAACACGTCGACCCCTGTCGGCTGGAGAACTGACTGGAGACATGTCCTGGCCCGCTGTCGGAATGTTTATACAATACGTGTCGAGACCAGGGCACGGAGGAAGTAATTGTTCTGAAAGTGGCTAATACCAGCCAAAGGTGGAAAGCAGTGAACAAAAACGAGTATTGTTGCCATTTTTATAGAATACATAGGACAGCAAGGTAAAGAAAGAGAACTACTCCTATCTAATATAGCTTTGAAAATGGTTCACATAGAAATTACAACGGCCATATGCGGAAACTGGATAAAGTACCTACGCGTTATAAATTTTAAAACTTGGAAATGCAGGCTTTATAACGGTGAAAAGCGTAGGAATGGAACTGCAAAAAATATTGACTTAATAATTTTATTAGGGAATGAGCGTTTCTCGTAAAGTTTTCTTTCCACCTAGCTTTTTATTATGTCCACATCTTTGATGTTAGATGGTCTGGCGTATTTCACAGGACTATATTAATATAAAAGGCTAGGTTTTCTTCATCAATTAACCATTAGCCAGCCGATTCCAATAATATTTTCTAAACGCTTTCAGTAATTCACATCCTCTAGTGAAAATGTCTGAATATGAATGCGTTAATCAATAAGTTATCGAGATACTCGTACAATATCATAACACAAATATACAGGGTTATCGGTTAGGGGTGAACTTAACCGAAAGAAGTTCAAATCAAAACTAAGCAAAAAAAACAAGAAACAAAAATCGAATGTTCCATACATTTTATCGATAAATTGTATGGAACAGATGATTATTTTTTCTCGAACTCAGGGTTGATCCCATATTTTTTTTTTTCGTAATGATGAGTGAACTTATTTCGGCTTACTACAACCCTAAACTATAATCCTGTATGGTCGCGAGCTGCACGTAGAACTACTAAACTTGATAAAAAAAAAAACTCAATAATTGAAAGCGCTTTGTCACTTACAAATCCAATCAACCGAACCAGTTACCGCATCTGCACAGTAGTAAAAGGTAATAATTTTACAATCGATTTCAACGACTCGATAAGGTACTATCTGATTTACTATATCGTTGCCACGAATGGCAAACCAATTAAAATGGCGGCGATGGCTTGTCACTCCGTAATTGGTTAATTATTATTCAGGTCGACTGGGCGTGGTCAGTGCATTTGTGCATGGTAGGTACAGGTAGGTATTGCAAGGTTTGGTGGCTAGTGATTGCGAGGATTAAGCTTAGAGGTACCTGCAACCGGTTCTGGAACTTCAGGATACGATACTATATTACTATTTTTAATAAAATTAAATTTCTTTAAGTACCTCTAGATACACTAGGTGTCACGTGACATGATGTTATAAAGCACCTAGGTACTTGTTACACCTTGTACCTAGTTTGTAACGTTAACCACAACCCATAGTTGTAACCTACTAACATTTTTTGTTCCATGGATTTGTATATCTTGTAAAAAAGTATAAGTGTTCTTTTAATGACCTTTAAGTATTATAAAATAATAAAAATTTAACTGTTATCCAATTACGTAGGTATAAAATACGTAATAATATGTATAAATTATTATTATTAGCACATCCGAGTTACAGCCGTTCAGTTAAGGCCGGACTCGTTAATTTTGAATAGTTTATCAAACTTTAAAAACACTCATAATCAATATCTCTTTGAACGACACAATACCCCATAATTTCAAAAATGATACAATAATAATCGTCACGTATCACCCACATTCGTAATAGTCGATGGCAATGTTCTAAACAGATCATTAAGTAATGATTAATGTTTCTGGCAACCCAGGGGACTCTAGGTGGCGATGCTAATGTCCATTCAATTCATAATTACGCCTTTATTATTCATTTTTTATTATAACACTTGCGAGTGTTGCTAGCTATGAATATGCGCTTAATAAAATTATTTTGTGAACCCTCGTGACAGCTGCTTTCATCGGGGGAAATAAACTTTGGTAAGCAGTGTTTTGTTCTGTTATTACGTCTTCACTTTACTTGCAATAAGTAAGAACGTAATTATTTGTTATGCTTTTCCTTTTTTACCATTCGTTGTCATTGCATTGTCAAAGACCAATATGCTTTCCATTGAAAGGCATCCGTAGGTTGATCACTACTCCTATCATTAAATGGCTGTATCCTTCTCAGACAAGTCTTCTTTTGATATTTGAATATAATTAAATCTTATGATCATCCTGATCATGATCAAAAATAAAATTATTTGCACCGGAAATGGAACCTGAAAGTTTTCAAGTACCTTACTACGACATTATAGTACCGTATATACCTATGTATTAAATTGAAATCAACTATATAGGTACATTTCAACGTTAAAATTTAAAATCATACATTCCAACATCGCATTTATGAGTTTTCACAGGGGTCGGTGCTCTCAGCTACTCTTGTTTTGCTGCACATTAACGATCTGCTAAAACCCGGTACCTTTGGGTATGCAGACGACAGCACGGTTGGTGTGAGCTACATATCTTCCCCGCGTGCCAGTGTGGCTGAGATTCAGTCACTTACAGAAGCCACGGTCGAGCGGTTGAATTTGTCCCTCAGGCAGTCTCCGATTGGGGCGATGGTAATCTAGTCAAATTCAATGCAGCTAAGACGCAGACGTGTCTTTTTTGCGCCAAAAGGAGGCCATTCCAGCTGGCACCTACTTTCCGGGATGTGTCCGTTCCTCTTACAGACCACCTTGAGCTACTAGGTGTCACGATGACTTCGACGCTTAGTTTTGGCACGCACATTGAGTCTAAAGCTCAACTAGCTGCCAACAAACTTGGTGTTCTCTCGAAGGTGCGGCGGTACTTTACGTCGGAACAGTTGCTCACCTTGTATAAAGCACAAGTTTGATCGTGCATGGAGTACTGCTCGCATCTTTGGGATGGTTTAGCTAGATATCAGCTAGAAGCGTTGGAGTCTGTCGAGAGGAGAGCTAAGAAATTATAGGCAACGATGCTCTAGCCAAAGCTAACCTTCAAAGCCTCGAGCATCGACGAAGTGGCTAGCCTATCTGTTTTTTATCTGATACATTTCGAAGAGTGTGCTTTGGAATTACATAATTTGATTCCCCTATCCCTTTTCTACAATCGGACAAGTAGAGATACTGCATGACGCACCAGTACATGGTAGAGATTCCACGGATTCGCACATAACGCTTTGCGTCTACTTTTATTGTATGTACAGCTAGGTTGTGGAATTTCCTGCCGAATTCTCTATTTCACGATAACTATAATCTCTCTATCGATCTTGATCATTTCAAATTGCGAGTAAATCGGTTTCTTCTAGGCAAGCGTGCCACATCCTAGACCGCATCGTCGCTTTACATCAGGCGATTTGAGGTCAAACGCAAGCCTATATATCTATAAAAAATAAATGATATTTGATCTAAACCAAATAAATATTACTTTGGTGTGCTTTTTGAATGGTCAAATAAACAGAGAAATATCATTTATGAGATGAATAGTAAATTTCATTCGGTTTATCGATCATTTCATAGGGTTTATGAATAATTCTTCTTTTTTGCCTAAATAAGCTATTGGGCAAATATTCATAAAAAATAATTCTTATATAAAACAATTATATATATTTTCATATTTTAAAAAAGTTTTATTTCTCGTATTTATTACAAACTCATCTACTTCACCTTTATGCAGAATGTAATTAAATTCTTTCACCTGTAAACACACTCATATAAAAAACGTTCCCAAAATGTGTTTCTTATAAAACTAAAAAGTCCCGTTTATGCGCACAGTGGTTTACGCGTCTATCAGAACAGTCAAAATATGTACAAACAGTATCAAGACGCGAACATGCGCCGGAGTGCCGACGTGGCGCACTGAAAGATCAGTTTGTTTTCAAACGCTTCGTGGGATGCTTGGTTCAGCCGCTCGTTTCATGTCACGATCACTACGCTTTGTTTATGTGAGTTTAGTAGTAGCAATTAGAATTTGCGGCGAGACGTAGCAGAATTAAATTTTATATTTATCTAGTGAAGTACCTGGTATTTTGAACGAAAAACTTGTTTTATTGTTTATGTTTTATTTTTTATACAGAGTTTTAGTCTTTATTATCTTCTCTAACTACATTTGTATAGACTCTGAGATAAGAGAGTGATTCAATAAGAGTCCTAACATAGATCTGTAATAATATAATATTTGTAGCTAAATGGAGATTATATACTTCAATGGTATACGTCTGTCATACTTCTTAACATAATTTTACCGTAGTTAGGTATGTTAAATTCATACGCCCAGTATAATTTTTGGTTTTAAATGTTCACTGGGATATATTTCGATCGAATTCCATCAAATCTTTCTTTCATCCATATACACTATGATTATTGCCTAACCTATATTGCCTAACCTAAATATCCAGATGTCCCCGACGTCATGTCTAATATTACCATATAACAGCAACAGAAATTAATTGCGAGCTATCAAAATATCATCTAACATACTTTTAAATAATTTTGTCTTTAACATGCCGTCATGTTACCACTGTCCAGTGGCTTGAAAAGAGACGCGCGTGCGTTGGGTTCTGCTGTCAACTTCTGACAACCGCAAAATTGTATTCTAATAGACTTTAGTGCCTTGACATAAGGTGAACTTTTAAATAAATATTTTAGCCTCTATGTCAGGATGTAGTCAAAGTCATGGATTAGAGAAATCCACTGGCTAATATTAAAAGCTCGTATAAAGTCGTTCCATCTCAGGGATATAAATGAAACGTATGCAATGGAAACTGATTTTATAATAGGTACCATTAATAGTAAAACTAATTATCAGAATAAGGATATCATACTGTAAATTCTTGTTGTGCTCATTTAATACAGGTTAGCTCTTTTTCAAATTAAAAAAGTACCTATATCAAATTGTAATCAGCTGACTTTCATTGCTCTACAACGAGTAGGCGAGGCGCCGACGAATCTCGTACCACGTCTAGAGTTAATAAAGTAAAACAGTTACTAAACATAAACAATCTCTTTCCCCGCGGCCGGCTCATCAGTCGACCAACAAATTAGTCGGTGTCACTACAATAATATACAATAAAGAGTGCACAGTGGTACGGAGGCCTCTACCCGTCGCATAAATCGCTCAACACCGCAGAGTAATGTTTTGTATGGAGATTTCTTTCGACAAAACCGTGTTGTGGCCTTTATCTAGTCTAAGATTAATGTTTGAAATTGATAAACGCAGCTTCTTTTATAATCGCCGTGCTTACTCTCTCGTAAATGTTTAGTCTGTCGATTTATATGCAGTTTTGTCGCTTCATTCGTAGTTTGTGAACATAGCCAAATTGCCTGGCAGATATTATGATATCACGATCTATTCCTGGCCCATAAGAGCGTAGGTACATATCCAACAGAGCTCTTGCCGAGGTCTTTATACTCTATAGTCTATACATTCGCGTCATCATTGTTTGTAGATACAATAGTGTGTAGTTACTAATGCATTCATTATTACTAGCTATTGTTGCCTGTTGTCAATGTGTTTCTTTAGTTTTTACTCTTGGGCACGACGCCGCAAGTGGTCTTTTTGAAACCAATATGATCTAAACTAAAGCTGTGCTATAACAATGATCGCCACCCAGAAGAAATAAATCACGATCCGTGCAAAAATTGGCAAACGTTGCAAGGTCAAGATTTGGTTCAGTTTTTTTGGTAACCATTATATGGCGAAAGGGAATTTAAAAGACTTTCTTTAGGGGAATGTCGCAGCAATTAATCTACTAATGCATCTATTGTCAAGTGTCTTTTATACTTTTACTTTCTGGAGCGTGTGATGGGGATATTGTTTTTGGGGAAAGGTTTGTCAAAATTTGCATGGACCGCCCATGAGCAGGTAGTGTCTCGTAATCGGTCGATTTGTCTTATTGTCCGAGACATCGTGTGTTTGTGCGCACTGACCGCGACTGTGTCTGAGATAAAAGTAATAAATTAACTGAAACGGAAGATGTTCGTAATGGTCCCCGCTAGGTGTGGCTTGCAACATTAGAACACTTACCTTCTGAATAAAAAAACCAAGCCTACAAACGACTTTATTTTAAAACGACGCCGAACAATAAATCTAGAACTATTTAAAACTATTAACGATCGACTGTTGCCAAACGTTACAAAGTTAAGTTATAAATAAAGGCGATACTTCTCGACTCGTTCGACCAGATTTATTATGAAATTAATATTCAATTAGCTTTCCGCACATGATGGCTTTGCGTTGGGCGTATGTATTATTAAATTAAATTTATGGCATCATTTACTGGGCGATATTTTTTAAATTATTACCGGTCTCACGGCGTCTGTGGTAATTGTGCAGCGATCAATTTTAGGAAGTGGACGTAACGGGACATCACTAGTATAACGTTTTTTACACAACGCTCTTTGATGTGACCTCATGCATCCTTTTAGCTTTCATTTTGATAAACTACAGCTACTCCACTTTATCATCAGACGTGACATTTTTAGGTTTATGGTGCAGATGAGATTTTTTTGGGTAGTTCAGTTAATTTTACACTCACCGGAATGATGGAACTTGAGTATTAGTAAGAAGATCAAACATTCCGTATTTTTGCGTAAAAAATATTTAGAAAATGATTACACTAAGATGCATAACAATACTGTCCTTAATCCAACATCCTCGAGAAATCCACGAAGATTAATACCTACGCAAAGAGAAAAGACACTTTTTGCCTTACGTCCATAATTATGACTAATGTTCGCTCACCAGGACACAAGACAATAAATCAGAAATAATCATACGTAACATGGCCATACCTACCAAGGTTCTGTACAGACTTCCTTAACTGGCTTCGGAGGCATACCGGTTCTACCGAGCAAAGATAGATGAACGATTACTCAAAGATAAAATCTAACTATAATCCAGTAGATATGAACTTACTAGACTATAAAACTAAATAGCGTTGCTGTTTACACGAATGACAAATTGTCAGAAGCGATGGGTATCAATGTAGAGCTATCGGGATAAATGACTTTGGTCGACGATATTTTGTCAATGTTTCGTGCAGTTAACGCTATAACACTAGAGTTGCTATTAGTTATTTTTTATCTGATTATAATAATATATAGGGGTGGACATCAATTATTATTTTTGTGTACTTTTTATGTTTATTAGGCTAATGTGTTATTTTTACTAAGACAAGCATGTTACATCTTGTTTATTCCTATTAATAAGAGTTGGTCTTTACGTTAAAAAATTAAGTAATTGATCTAAAACTGTTTCAAGACCAGCAGAACTAAGTAAACTAGCTGCTAGTATTACAAAAATTGTTTTCTGACTTTCACACTGAATTCATCGACTTACAGCAACAGCTATAAATCTGTAGAGCAGCAAATTATAATCTGTAAACGATTCTAATAGATTCCAGACCGCTACCGGTAGAGAATCCTTCTAAAAATCACCAGCTAGAATATATCAGCGGCGCCGACTATGCGCTTGCGTCGAGATTTATAACGTGTTATGTAAATATGAACAAGATATTAGTGTCCTTAATATTTCTACGTCGCGATTGCCGTTCTGAGCGTGAGATATCCGCTTTTAATACGGCGGTGGTCGTGATCAACTCCAACCGATACTTGCAATCATCTGATCCATTTACACGCTCTTGGGAATCTCTGATCTAGCTCTCATTCCCTATTTGAGTTTTACGTTCTTTGCGTTAGCATAGTTCTTGTGTATGAGAAAGAGAGACAGTAAAGAGACATGTGGCTAAGAATCTGCCCCCTGGGTGTAGACGGCGTGGAATAGGTACTTATTTTGTACGCTTATAAGGCACATCAATTTCTGCTTACTTAGCTGTAGTAGCTATTTATATTTATTGTTTACCAATCTTTGTAAACAATATAACATCTTTTATACACTAACTGTCCAGTTATTACAGAGTATACCTACTTTTATTTAACTACTTATGGATACAAATTTAATTTTTGTGCCATAGTTATACAAATATATACAGAAATTGTAATAGCTCTCCTATCTCACAATTTTATAATTCAACCAAAATCAACTTTTGGTCTTATGCTTTTAAGTTAATCTGGCGTAATCATTGAGACTTATTTATAGTGTTTCTATTTGTAGATGCTGAAGTTAATAATGATAAGGCAACGAGCCAAATAATAACTAGCCTAGACTAGGAGCCGGCGACGTTTGGAGTAACAGAACACGATATTGCGTTGGTTGATGACATAATTTGAAACATGCGTGCGCGCTCACTTCGTCGCTATAATAATTCATCTTGTGACGCTGCCGTAAGTCGATGCCGTGTTTGGCGTCCTAAGAATGTTGATAGGACAAATAGACTAAACATCTTATAAATTATTTTTAACTACATAAAGTACCTATAAAAGTGATATAAAAATCAAATTTCGAAATAAAAATGATTAATTAATTAAAATATGTAGTATTATATATACTAGAAGCTGCCATTGGCGGCGTTGCCCGCGTCACAAAATGGAATATCTAAAAATCTTGTCTTAGTTCTCCTAAGGGGTGATTTCTCTGAAAATCCTTTCTTAATGCACCTCTATACTATATAGTGAATACACCCTCCAAGTTTCATGTCAATTCAGCGGGTTAGACTTTGCTTTGATTTTTATCAGTTAATCAGGACTTACTCTTTTATATATAAAGATTATTATTTAAAACACGTTAACAGTGATAAAAGATCTAAATTTTGTAAACTTTTACAAGATTTAGATCTTTTATCACTGTTTATTTATTGGTACATACAATGATAAGCAGAGTACGTCCTTACACGTTGATTATCTCTACTTTAGTAACTTAATGGTTTCAAAGTATCAAATAAAACGTGATATAAAAGGTAACTTTAATTTAATTAAAATTGAAGAATTATTGAGTACCTTTTTAACAAAACCTTTTTACCTTTTTAAATCCTGCTGCATCAATGACGACATCGCTGAACTTTAGGTTCACTTTCAACTTTATCTTTTACGTCGTGCCATCCGATACTCGAATTCAATAAGGCAAAACTCTCAAGCGATTCCATTAAACGAGAAAGCCGTGTTAAAGTCGAGTTAAAGTAAATCAAAAGTTCCGTAAGTGCCACTGAGAGACAGTGAGAAACATAGCTCTGATAGCCTATTGGAGATATACCGGTGGAATAGCTGTTGATACTGAATGCTGGTAGCCCTTAACGGGTGAAGCTTGTTCTTGTAGTTAATGCTTTTACCAAGTACCTGGAGTGTGAGTGGTATGGCTCTAGATACTTAGCACTGTGTAAAATGTGCCGGCAATATAGCGAAAAATGCTTTCGGAAAAAGTAATAATACGTCATTATTAACAACTTAGATAAGCGCTATAAGCTTAATTTAACAGAATTGATGTTGTAAGGATAATTGTTTAATATCTACGACCAGAAGGTGAGGTTTGTAAAACTGGTGACTGATATTAGTCAAATCACAGACATTATCAAATTGAATGAAACTTATTACATCAATTAAAATGCATGTGCCTATCACTAGATTTTAACACTCATAAGCTTGATTATACTTTTGAAAAATTGCTGTTTTTGCAAACGATAATTTTAACTATTCAATTTTAATAGTTTTGAGATAAGACTAACTTTTCGGAAGAGATTTCGTTTTACTTTAAGAACTAGTACATATACACTTTCTGTCAATGTCAATGGCAAATCTATAAGCAGTAAATAACATTTTGAGATCTGTGAATTTTTGATTGGAGTACTTTTGGAAAAGATTTATCTCAGACAATTATAAGTTATCTAAGAATTTTAGGAAAATCCGATCCAATAAAGCTATTTTGCGCTTGACAGAAGATATGGATCTATGGACTTTTGGACAATACAAAAAATTTGCAAACAGAAGTCGAAGAAAAACTTTGTTTAAAAATTATTGACAGTTTGGTAACAAACCTCAGTGCGCTGACATTATATTCTAAAAAAAAAACTCAATTTTTACTTAAGCTAACTAGGCTAGATAAGCTACCAGACACAAAATTCAACGCGCTATATACTGTGATTAATAGGTCTGCTCGCTTGAATTTAATATTATAAGATGACCAGACCTGTTTGACGATGCACCGACTACTAAGTTATGAGCAGATGTTATTCATTCATTGTTGGAAAAAATATACAGTGCGGAAGAGCGTCTGGAAGATCTAGACTACATTATTAGTTTCAGTTTGCAGTAAGAGCATTTTCTACAAATACTTTAAAGCACCCACACTATAAACTACTGCTTTAACAACATCAGATGAGCTGACCAACTTGAAAAAGAGCCTTTGTTTGTGTTTTTGACGAGGCTGAAACAACTAGAGTTCTTAAGTAGAGCAACATACATAACTTACTATGTGGTAGATACCAACCACTTAGGTATTAATATGGTATAGATAGCTAATTATATAGTATATACGTATAATAATAATGTAATGGCATATCCTTCATCTGAGCACTAAAGAGTTAGCAAATTTGTTATATTAACGTTAAATTTATCAGCTAACTAAATAAATTAATGACAAATTGTATAATATCTGGTTGTACTGTATTTTCAACGTTATTCCCATACTGTTAACTCAGTCAGCAAATGTTTCATAGCAACCGATATTTTGTACCTCATTTTAATAAAATGGTAATATTCGAATGGATAAAATGGCTATGTCTCCAATTCGGGAAGACCATAGGAAATGTGCAAGCGCCGATCTCTACATTGATTGATACAGTCACATAAAAAATATATATTCAGTTTTACCTCCGTTACACCTGACTATGTCATGTTGTCAGTGTTTTGAGTTGTTAAGGCAGCGCAAGCGTTAAATATTACATTTAAAAGGCGGCAAATTAATTTAAGGGGTAGATTCAAGAAAATTTAATAGTAACATATTATGTTAATCTTTTCTCGGATAATTAATTAGAAAACCTACAAAAAATGTTTTTTCAGAACAGAAAAAACAAAATGACTAACTACAACAACAAAAAATATATAGCAGAAAGATTACTTACCTGTAGACCATTTAAGATCTACAGATAATCCAAATGCTCCAACCCACCACCAGAGGTAGTATTCCCACCATGCTAGCGGCATTACCACGCTGAATGGCAATGCTTATACGTTGGTTGATTACAAAGAAATATAAAATAAAATCCACCATCAAGTGAATAAATATAAGTTGATTTATACAATACAATACAATACAATATATGTTTATTGCACACCAAGAAAAATATATACAGCAAATATATTATAAACAAAACATTGGTAGTACATTGGGCGGCCTTATCGCCTAAAGCGATTTCTTCCAGGCAACCTTTGGATGGATCGGACTAACTGCAAATAGTAACGTCGGTGGTGTAAAAATAAAAAAAGGAAAAAAAGATGGTACAAATACTGTACCATAAAAAAATTATATTGGTTGGGTGAATAAGAATACAAATATTTAAACATAAATTTAAACATAAATAACTCTCCAATGCATGTTGATTAATATAGAGAAGAAATGTCTATTGGTAGCGCTTATGTAATTAGATTTACGACTTTTCATTTAATTAACCTTGATTATGGAATTTGTGAAAATTTGTTGTACGAGATGTAAGCATTACGTAATTTGTAAATAAAATATTGCTCGTATGTCCTTTTTTCATAAAAACAGCAAGCGCTCATATATCGAAAAAATTTAAATTACCAACTACAACAAAAAATAGCAAATGGTTACCTATATAATAGAGCTATAAGATCTACAGATAAGAATGTATGTCCTGAAAAGGATACAGAGAACATGAAAGCTACATATTTAAATATGATTCTCATAATTTCAGCCTCGACAGTCCATAAAATTTTCAACAGAGCGAACTAAAATCAAAAATTTAGAAAAAAACGTGTTTTTTTCTCGAATATATGTAACATACATGCCAGACAATCATGTTAAGCATTTTTAAATTTGTTCACTATCACAATATGAGAAGTAAAATACTTACTCTTTTGTTGATGAAAATCCATACTAATATTAGATATGTTTTTTTTTACCTGTTAGCCATAGCAGAGCTAGAGTAGTAATAACCATATAAAGTGTTTTTTAATGTTTACTAACTTCAACTCGATAGGCGCAAAACATTTCTTTCAGTTATATCTATTTAAAAATCAAACTGATTTTAATAACTTTTAATTGCACTATTTCAGAGACATCCCTTTTAAACGAAAACTAACTAGTCAAATAGGTTCAGCCGTCTCCAAAACCAGATAATGAACATAAAAAAATAGTCGAATTGAGTATACCTTCTTCTTTTTTGGAAAGTTGGGAAAGAATAGGACAGGTTATAATCCTTTTGATAATAATCCACGTCTATGAAACCTTGGGATAAAGCTAGTATGAAATAATGATACATATAATTTAGTTTTTAGAAGAACTTTATTTGCATGTCAGTCAGCATAACAAAATATTTAAAAACATTTTTGCCTTTGAAGCTCCTGAATAAACCTAGACTGTAGTAGTAAAACTTCAGTCACACGACCTTAACCATCTACTTTTAATCATCTTAATACAAAATTCAGTAATAAAGTACTATTTGCGGCCACAATTTAAACCTATACAAGAGTATACGTCGCTTTTATTACACACGTAATAGATTTTCATCTTGATATAATTAGTCTTGTTTCTTTTGATGTTTTATCGCTTTACATTTTTATATCACGGAATCTAAAGTAGTATACAGTTATTTAAGTAGCGTGATGATGGAAAGATTTAAGTAATTGATACGATTTTTATTTTAGTTCACCACTAAAGTGACTAGTCTTTCGATCTATACGTCTACTCACTGCGTCTATTTATATGTTTTTACAAGAACAAACTATGACTGACAGGTTACAATCGACGCAGAGCCTAAACCACTAAACCTAAAGACATGAAATTTAGAGGGTGTATTCATTATAAGATGTAAAGGAGTACTAAGAAAATATTTTTCGTAATTCAACCCCTAAGGAGGTCAAATGGAGGCTCAAAATTCTAAGCCGCGTGCAACGCCGTGGGCGACTCGTAGTTTTAAAACGATCTTAGTTGACTTATCCATAAGATATATTTTTCATTACGTGTTTATTGTAATAAGTTTCTTTTAAGACATTGAGTTTTCCAGTAAGTTTTTGTATAGGAAATGAACCTGGATTCTGGATACCTTGAAATCTGATAAAGCAATGACATTGAAATTGAATAAAAGATTTTATTTGAACACTAGATTTGAGACATAAAGCAGATCGAATTGATCGGATATTTTACTAAAACATTTTATAAACTTAAGTAAATTTTTTGTAATATAGTCCCACGGCTTCTAGGCTATATTCACGGCAAGGGTTCTATCTACCACGCTGGCCAAACTGTGGGCTGGAGACTTCTTTTGTTCTTCAACAAGCTTACGATGATTTCCTTCAAGTTAAAAATAAGTGGTAATTATTATGTAAACAGTCATATATATATACTAACTAGTCTGTACATTATGTCTAAGACTCTGTTTCGACAGCAAACTCAGAGATGCATTGCCATTCTGTGTTATTAATTTACTTACAAATTTGTAAAACGCAATTCAAAAAAAATTATTACGTACTCGTATTTCACGTATTTAATTTATCTATAGATAGATTGATATAGTCAACTTATGCTTACACAACACACTTACAATATATAATTTATTATTTATCATCATCATCATCAACCTTTACCTACCCACTGCTGAGTATAGGTCTCCTCTCGCGCGCGCCATCCTTTCCGGTCCTGTGCTAATGTAAATATTTATGTACAACTTTCTTCGATACTTAGCTCTCAACAGATAACAATATACAATATGATTAAGATAATAAATGAATACACCCTAAGCTATAGGAACCAATATTATATAGGATCTACTTGTATTTCAAAAGTATTTGATCTTTCATTGACTGGCAAAGGCAAATCTATCAAATAAAATACATAATTTTATCAAAAAAGATCACGTTTATTCGTCTCATGACTCCAGATCCAGACGTTGCCTATTTTAGATTTCAAATTTGAAAATGCTCATCCATAAGTAATGTAATGCCATTCGTTTTAAATTCGACCATGCAATATGTCTAGACGGAATATAAATGGCCTGTGACCTAGAATTACCTATTGCGGATAAAATAATTCTGTCAGTTTTTCTATCATTGCCTACTGCAAGGTGTTTGAGAGGTATCTTAGTATATCTTTACTTGCCATATTTCAGATAGTTGACCAAGCGAACGAAGCAAGTAAACGTCTTAATCTTTTTCTAGGCTATACTTTTCATATGTTATAAGGTTATTTGTTTGGGTTTTGGTAATCGCGTACAGGTTGTATTTTTCAAGTAATTTTCGCTATAATTGATATACTAGCTTTTCGTTTTAGTCCAGTTCGTTGTTTCTAGTCGGGTATTTTCGAATGGTACGGTATTTTCTACCAATAAAACAGAACACGTTATTTATCATTTAATCAGTCAAGATATTACAAAAAACTTAGGGTTTAGTACTGTTGCATTATACTAAACAATGCATAAGGCCCTTCCTTGCAAAGACCTTGAGGCTCGAATGCAACATTAATATCTTCACAGTAGAATAAGTTAATTTTTAATTGCCTGAGCGGGTGACGCGTTTCTTTTTTAATATTGTAAAATTTGCTGTGAGTGTCAGATTAGGCCCCTGGGCATTATGGTTGAAATATGGTAAAAATACAAGTTCCATATACTTCTAGATATTTTTTTGTCAGCTACTTTCGGTCTACTTCCCATTTTTTGTTGTAACGCAATAATTGAATATACTATTTTTTAGGGTACATTTACATGACATTGGTTAAGTACTTTTTAATCAAGGAAAGTTCTCATAAAAACGACTAGCCAATCTACTAGACAGATATTGATAACATTAGAATGAGACTATATTTAAAGCATAGGTACTCGTACCCTTACATACAGATAATTTTTTCCATATCAGTCCTACCATTGCTGACATATTGAGTAACAAACGTTTAAAATAATGCAGTCGAATCGAGTATTTCCTCCTTTTTTGGGGAGCCGGTAAAATACACTACCACTGCAACGACAGTACAGAGACAGGTCAGGTTCAGGTTTAGCCAGCAGTCAGCATGCAAGAGCAGATGGATAAGGACATTAGATAAGTGCTCTACGGATATACTGTTCTGTATTTATTTACTAGTATACCTATTCTATACTCGTATAACCGAACCTTTAAGCCGATTTATAGATTAAACCAGTGGGAGAAAATGTCTTAACAGAACGAGCAGCTGCAAGCGAATGCTATATCAATTCTTATGCAATTTATTTTTTTGTAACTATTTACATTATAGTGAGCCTTTCATAAAGTTTGACATTGCAGTAGCAGCCTGTGCACTTCCTGAATACATCATCATATCAATCAAACAAATATTACAATATTGATGTAAACGCTTAAACAACATGAACTATTCGAGGGAACGTTTTGAAATTCAAATGCACTCGTATTATTGTGCCCATTGGTTTCATTTCTGAACAAGGATTATGTTAAAATATTGCTGTCTGTATGATGTTTGTGCATCAAGCTGTCACCAACATTTCAATCTCGTAGGGTTTTTACCGCGGCTCGGCTCATCCACTATAGTAATACACGTTATCAAATATTTATAAACCTTCTCAAACATCTTTATCGACACGAGCTTTGACATCTCAATGAATAACGGGAGGCGACTTTTTACGACAATTTATACTGGGAATTAGCTCAATAATACTCAATTGAGTGCAAACGTTTAATCCATTTTAATTTATAGGGCTCATCACACCAGTTCAGGTCAGTAGTAATGATGAGTCCAGCTCATTAGTGGTACCGGCTGCTTAAAGAATTGTAACAAATGGTACAGTTTAATTTGGTAGACACAGTCGAGACACGAGCGTATCTATCACGCAGTACTGGCTCCGGTCCAAGTGAGCAAGCGGTGGGCCGCACCGTCGACATGCCGTGACAGGTGCGGCATGCAACCCATGACTCGACTGATGCCGTACTCCTTGCCTTCACTCCACTCCCTCCTTTGATTTTGATGGACGCTCATACGTTACAAACGGTACATGTTTTCACAGCCATCAACGGTCACGCCTTGAAAGTGATGTGCTAAAATAATATCCAATAACTCAACCTCACTCGCACATTGATAGATAGCACGGCATCGACCAGATTAAAGTTTGTTTTGGCCCTCAACTAGATGGTATTTAAACATAGGAACATATGCTTGTGCCAAAACAATCATCACACGTAAAGGTGTAGCAATGTAGGTAGGCAAATACAACCTATAAATTAGGAAAAATGTGACAGCTCGAAGAAATAAATTTAATTTAATCGTGCAATAGTATTTGTATTTCTGAATAGAAATCTGGTCGTGAACACGTTGCCGCGAGCTGTACATCACAATCGAGCAAGCGTGGCAAGGCACGATGTCGATCGAGCCAACTATTCATTGGCTCTCAAACGAACATTCAGTTCTAAATATTAACGTGCCTTGCGTTTTGTGACCAGAATAATACTTAACCAATTTATGCAACGATATACCAGCATAACCATTATTTATTTTGACACGACACTCACGAAATGTGTCTCAACTCTTTCAGGTACGGTGAATGCCAACGGCGAGACAAAACGTCAGAGGACATCGTACACGCGGTACCAGACGCTCGAGCTAGAGAAGGAGTTCCACTTCAACCGGTACCTGACGCGGAGACGCAGGATCGAGATCGCGCACGCGCTCTGCCTCACGGAGAGGCAGATCAAGATTTGGTTCCAAAACCGACGCATGAAGTGGAAGAAAGAGCACAAGATGGCTTCAATGAACATCGTTCCGTACCACATGAACCCGTACGGCCACCCTTACCAATTCGACCTTCACCCGAGTCAGTTCGCGCATCTCTCTGCATAGGATCAGTGGAATTTTTCGAACAGCGGATAACTGATTTTTTAATGTAGACAGTCGTCCGTAACATGCGGGGTTGAGTGTAGCATCTCGAGTGGCTGGGAGCTATCGAGATGATACAACAATCAGACTGGTCAGTTATTCGCTGTTTGAAAAATTTGAGAAACAATTTTTAGTTAAATTTTGTTGAATTGTTATTACGTAACGAGTGACGTTTATGACTAAAGTGTTTGTGCTACAAATGTGAAACACGCTTAAACGTAAGTTGTGTGTGATTCGTGAAGACTTCCACGGGAAATCATAAGAAGTATTAAAATTAAATAGTTTGGGTAATGATAGTAGACGTCCTTTACATGATTAGTTTTATGTATTGAACACTTTATCAAAATACGTACGTTTATTAGTTTGAAATCAATTAAGGACGATGTTAAATTTAATTGTAGAAAAGAATTTTACCTAGTCATAAGTTGTAACTTGACTTGAATTACCTATTATTCCTACTATTATAAATGATCTGAAACCGCATGATGTATATTGTTTCTAAAACATAATCTGTCTTATTAAAAAATGCGTTTAACTTTGAGTATCTTTTGTCTCGTTTTATCTGTTAGAAAACGCTTTCTTCAAAACAGGTCTAAAGACGCTCAACTTTGAGACGCTTTTATTAAGAAGGCCGCTTATAATTAACTTTTAAATATTCGTAAAATATGGTAGCGATCGTACAAGAAACAAATTCGGAATCTTACAGGGATAAAGTAGATGTGTATCATCAAAACAATCAAATATAAATAAAAATGAAATTAACTTTTTGGTACCTATAAAAACATCATCAAAAATACTTAATATGCAACATAATTAAATTCAAATATGTAAGACCAATAAAAATACATAAAACAACAGACTCTTTATAGTTATAATATCAAATGAAAAGTATTCACGCTTTCAACGTTAGAATTTTCTTTCATTAAGTACGATTGCTTTTCAAGTGAAATATATATACCAAAATATTTTCAGTTATAATTTACAAGAACCATTAAAAAATTGTCTATGTTTAGGAAATGGATACAAGTATATCAACTAATGACAAAATAAAATACAATTTTAATTTAGAATCTGCTTGAAAAGGCGCTGTGAACTTAATTAGATCATAATAAGCTCAGTAACTTTAAATTTATGTGAATAAATAGTGTTCTATCGATGTAAATAGTTTCGTCTTCTAGATTATTGTTATTGAAAATTTTAATATATTTCATCAGTAAACTTCCCCAAGAACTGTTTTATGTTCCTGTTCTTAGTTTGTAAATAACAAAGTAGGTATATTTATCGCGCTATGAAGCATATGATTATTTCTTCATAAGAATCTGTACTAAAATGTTTTAACAATTACAAGAAATACAATTTGCATATTTCCTGTGACTTCTATTGCGTATTTCTAAAAATTTTGAATGTCGTATTGTAAAATGTACTTAACAAGATAAGGAGTAAATAAGTTTATTTTCTTTTCGAATTCTTTCAAAATTTATATTGAATTAGTTTCGATTATTATTGTTTATGACGACGACATTGATTATTATTTTTGTTGTTGTCACATTTCTATAAATGTCGTGGTCAGCTGTGATATTTTATTAAATTTTATTCATAAGTAAAGCATTGCGCTGATTTTGGATCAGTTTTTCACTCAGGATTCATTTTTGTGAACGCTTATATTGATTTCATTGACTTGTTCATTTTGTTACTCTATTTATTGTTTGTAAATATTAGATTTTAAGGTGTAATTAATATGTTAAAATTTTTACCTTTTTTTCATATTATTATTTTACTTTGTCATATTTTTTCTGTGCAATAGGACGTGGCCTAACTTCTTACAATTAAAAATTTGTAAAATATTCTTTGTACCTATATTTTAGTTACGTTATTTCTTTTTTACTAATACAGTAATGTTATGTAATCGTTCATTCCAGTTTACATGTGGACTCTGAGTAGTGAAGTATGCTACTTGATCATTTAAATTATTGTATTGTAATAATAAAGTGTATGAAATTTGAGAAATTGGTGAAAATGATAAAATAAATTATGATGGTAATGGCTAGTTTTATTTGGAACGAGCTAAATAACAGTGTTTAAACTCAGGAATACATTTTCCTATTTATCAGCAAAAGTTGCTTAACTGTAGACAATACCTAACTATTACTAAACCAAATAAATATTTGAAGTACCACTTGTAATTATTACAAAATAATATTTAAAAAAGTTCTATTAGTAATCATCTCAGTTATACAAACAAACAAACTTGAATATAGGGTATACATTATAGGTTATAAGTACTTAAAGATTCTATGTGCCCCAAGCTTCGCAGAAGCCTGTATCTTGGTGGTCCTTTCACACCTGTTATGTAGAAATTGAGATCTATGTAAAAAACATACTTAGTATATAGAAACATATATATAGTATACAGTGAACAGTAAAATTATATTTTACGAGTACACTAGTAGCTGTCATGCACGTGACTTATGTAAATGGAATTTAAAGAAGTTTTAAACTTTAAGTCCCTTTTTGACCCCTTTAAGGGAGGAATTCATAAAAATAATTTTGGTACACCAGCAATTTCATATTTCTAGATTCAGCTAGCGTTGATTATGACCTGTCAGTCAAGACTTATCCTTTTATGATATACAACTTTACCCGCGACAAACATTAAAAAGTTTCTAACTTAAATCCCCATTGGAACCACTTAGGGGTTGATTTCTAAAAATCCTTTACCCCTACACCCAATAATGAATACAATTTCCAAATGTCATGTCTCTAGGTTCAGCAGTTTAGGCTCTACGTTGATTCCGAGAAAATATCAGTCAGTCAGTATACTTACATATGAAATTGGCGTTTTGTCGTACTTTGATCTCAAATATCTCTTCTTTGGTTAGGGATTCCAATTTCAAATTTATACAGCTATTTATTCATACATTTGTATTTCGAAAACCGTAATTCATTTGTTTTGTCCTCGTTTGGTTTTTTCTTTGCGTCACGCAGCTTACAAAATGGAAAACTTGAAATATCACGTTATTTACGAGTACGAGTTCCACCATGGTACCAGTGCTGCAGAAACGGCTCAAAGGATTAATGATGTGTATGGCGGCGGTGTCGCGAAAGAAAACACAGGGCGTTTTTGGTTCCAACGTTTTTGTTCTGGAAATTTCGACCTGCAGAACAAGCCCCGTGGACGGCCGGAGACTAAAGTTGCAAATGAAGAATTGTAAGCTATTGTGGATGCAGATCCATCGCAAACCACGTCCGGGTTAGCTGTAGGCTGCGGTGTTAGTGATAAAACTGTTTTAATCCACTGGAAGCAAATTGGAAAGGTGAAAAAGCTTGAAAGGTGGGTACCTCATGAATTGAGTGCAGCAAACCGACAAACGCGCGTCAACTGCTGCGTTACATTACTCAACCGGCACAATAATGAAGGGATTTTAAATCGGATCATTACCTGTGATGAAAAGTGGATCCTGTACGATAATCGGAAACGCTCATCGAAATGGCTGAATCCTGGCGAACCAGCCAAACCCTGCCCCAAGCGAAAATTGACTCAAAAAAAGTTATTTGTGAGCGTTTGGTGGACTGGTGCCGGTGTCGTTCACTACAGCTTTCTTAAATCTGGCCAGACGATTACAGCAGATATCTATTGTCAGCAACTGCAAACCATGATGGAAAAGCTAGCTGCTAAACAACCGAGGTTGGTCAATCGCTCTAGGCCACTGCTGCTTCAGGACAACGCTAGACCACAACAGACGGCTGCTAAATTAGAGAAGCTTCAATTGGAATGTCTAAGACATCCACCGTACTCCCCGGACCTGGCTCCAACAGATTGTCATTTTTTTTCGAAATTTGGATAACTTCTTGCAAGGGAAAAAATTCAACTCCGATGGGGCAGTCATAAGCGCCTTCAAAGATTTCATTGATTCTCGTCCTAATGGTTTTTTTAGTAAAGGGATCAATGAACTACCTATGAGATGGCAAAAGTGCATAGATAGCAATGGTACATACTTTGATTAAATAAATATATTATTGTAAATAAAAGACTTTATGTTCCTCCCTTACAAAACGCCAATTTCATATGTAATGACCTAATATATACTTATATATAGATAGTAATCAAAAGTATAGATATATACTACACTAATTTCTGGAATACTCTACTGAAGATAATCTGTAGGCGGTGAAGGTCTACCCTACTATATCAGAAATATTATACCTAGATCGTATCGCTACGGACCCACTATACCCCTGGCGTTACCCCTGGTGGTATCGTGGGTCTTTAAAATGAAACGATACCCTCTAATAGTGCGATGACACATCTGATGAAGTTATAATAACCAGTAACAAAACTAATGCCGATGGTGTAGGTAACTTTACTTTTCTAGTTGTATAATGTACGTATGTATAGCACCACGCCCTAGTGCTAGATCTCGAAACTATTGTTATGGTTTTAAAAATACAGTAACATATTATACTTACAAATAAAAATATCAGAACTCTTCTCAAGTCTGCGATTCTCTCAAGCTCAATGCGCTCTATTAACACATTTCTCCGATACATCCAGCGAAAGTCTATCGCAGCGCCGCCGAGTCGCCGGCGCCGTATTGAGTGATGATAAATGATACGTCACGATGTGACAGCCGAACCTGGGGTACCACGTGCCAACAAAGGAGTGTCGAAAAATGCGAAGGTTTAGTTTTGTAGGTCGCGAATATCGGAGGCTGGACCTATAAATCATCCTGTACGGTGTACTGTTTTGGCTGAGCGCTTGTATGAATGGGAGACTATAGATGCTGCGTAGGTATACCTATAGCTTAGTATAAATGGAATGTTGGTACCTACTGATACTGGCTTATAAGTACCTACGCCCATATAGAACTTAATACTGTAGGCGACTTAACTAGTTAATTACAATACATCATTGAAGTGCAGACTTCTGTGTCAGCTTGTCTTCCTATAGCGTCATCAAATCAGTTGAGGATCCTATTTTCAAACATGTTTAATATTTTTAACTGACTTCTGAAATTGCAAATCAGGTTGTCCATGCTCTATGTGTATTGTTTTTTTTTTCTAAGTGTTCTAATGCATTCCAACTGGACTGGCGGGAGGAGGCCCCAGGATCGGGAAGTGTGTAAGGATATGGGAGACCTTTGTCTAGCAGTGAGACTGTATAGTAATAAAAAGTAGGAAGAGGTCTTCGACTTCGATTACTTACCTAGTTTCCTCAACCTACTCGATGGACTATTACTACTTCTTTACAGTTTTATAGTTTTCAGAATAGCTTTAATAATGTGAAAAGAATATCAGATGTCCGCCGATTAACGAAACATAATGTAATTTTATTTGCCAGTGAGGCTTATAGATACAACCGTGACGATATGTAGGCATAATGAAATATCGTCACGGATGGCGCCTGTCTCTATATTTGTATATGTCTCTATCTATGGAAAGGTCCTACTCATATATCACATTGCTAAAATATAATATCAGGCGCCTGATAACGTGCCTGATTACATTATTATTACATCGATTTGATTGAACTAGGTACTAACTACAACATATTTTCAAGATGGTTCTATGAAGTAGGTAATTTAGATATCGTATTGACAGTTGAAGCGTTGAACTGCTGAATTACAAATGTTGCTCTTGTTTCGCTTCCTTGATCAATAACTCAACGCGATACTACCACTAGTCCTAGCAAGAGAAAGGGAAATGCTTGATTTCCCTTTCTCTTGCTTGCTCTTAAAACATTCAAAAATGAAGTAGGTATAACCTATGTACCAAGTTTAGTCAAAATTAGTTGGAAACAACAATACCTATGTGAGGTAGGTACGAAATATCGAAACAAACATTAAAACAGACAGACGGAAGAAAAAAGGACAATATCCAAGCAGAGACGTTTTTCTCGCTAAGTATACACAAAGGTATACCTACTAATCATCTCTGTTCCAATTCTCTGTATAGGTATGCGCTAACATCGCAACCAAATTTTGTTCTCAATAAAACTTACCTACTTACGCATATCTCAAAATATTGGTTTAAGTATCTAAAAACCCATCACAATGACTAATATTATTAATGTTGTCCTGTCCGTCCGATTGTGGACATCGAACTGCGAGATACATTACATTAAGGTGCGTTCAATGTAAGAATCCATTTTTCATTGAGTAAGCTTCGCGATGGTGGTATGAAGCTGATATGACAGGTGCGATAAGATTCCGCGTTCTCCGATTTAGTTTTACTTTACTTTTATTTTGCGTTCTTGGATTTAGTTATGTTGGGGTTTGGATTTCGAATAAATGTGATAGGATACCTACATTTGAGTATAAACTTTGGTGGTTTGCAGTAGGTATCTGTAGAACTTAATCATAAAAATATTATCCTTATACCTATTATGTATATCATATTATTTTTGATGAGTTAAAATGATGATAGGTGATACTTATTTACCTTGGGAAAAATAGGCTATGGCCTTCTAAATAAATCTGTAACACAGTTGCTGAGTAGAAGAAGGACAAACCAATAAACCAACAATCTTACTTTCGCATTCCTGAAATGTGTATTTTGTTAATTATATCGTCATTCCAGATTATTGTATAAATGTGATCAATTTATTTATAATTAAATAATAAAATAATATTTTAGTTATAAAAGTGCTATTCACAGCATCTGTTAAATTTTTGCTGAACTACGAGCAACTTTACCTAACCAGGCATCACATTTTAATACAGGCTATGGCAATTCTTTACATATTAGTTGCGCCATCTGTGTTTTTACAAGAAAATCATTTCTTTCTCTCGTCGATCTAGTTCAAATAGCTTTCACTAGAGGACTTTATTCGAAGACAGCGAAATGAGGGTTTTATTGCATCAGTCTATGATAATCTATCATTAGACCTTTGAGTAAATTACTTGTATAGATGTTATTTTAAAAGTTTATCACAAAAGATAACTTTTTGTTGTATACTTACGTTTTGTACTTTTACCTTTAACTACAAAGACGCCAATAGGATTCTCATGTGCTACTTCAAATAAGGCAATTTTTCTAATGGGAAAATACCCTTACCTTACCAAATAGTGGTTCTACTCAACACTAGATGGCGTGTTTACGGAGTGCTGCTAGGTTAAAGCAGCACGAAGTTTCTTTTAGCGCCTGTAAGCTCAGTGAAGCTCACTCATCTCATTTGGTTCGGAGGAGCTTTCATCAATAACAATGAACTTTATGTTCGTTTAGCTGTTTGACCGTTTGAATTCGTTTTGTAATAAATTTAAGTTATTTAAGTAATTGTTTAAAATACGGTATAAAACATTGCGGTTTCCTTTTCCGGTAAGTGTTTTTTAATACTACCAACCTTATTTTATAAGCTACCATCAAAATTAATGCGTTGTATTATACCTACGTAAATATATACTTACCTACTTAGTATTTTGAGTACCTATACTTACTTCACTAACAAAAAAACTAAACGCAAAGGACAAGTAAATTTGGCACTGTCATTAATTTAAAATGCCTACTCAATGATTACACCTATCTATTAACAAGCTTTCTTATCGACCTAACGAATGGATTCTTCTCAATTTATATCTATATTCAGCTTTTATTCGTATAATAATGTACTAAAATTTAAAACCCGTCCTTGTTAGAAAGCCGAAAATAAATTATACATAGTTAGATATTTTTGTAGTTAATAATTAGTTTTTACTTAATTGCATTTGAATGTCGTGTGTAATAGAAATACCTGCATAAGTAGGTGTCGTAGCCTGTAGTCCGGCGAAAGCTTTTATTACTTATTCTCATAGAGCAAAGTATTATAAGAAGTAATAGCTGCACTCTGCGGTGTAAACAGCTAATTTTTTTTATTGCCTATGTTACTCAGTCATAACGTCGCTTTGTAACGTCGATATATTTTTTTAAATCTGTGCAGTACTACGTTTTTTAGGTTATTAGTTACATACAAAGATACAAATCTTTCCACTTTACAATATCAATTAATATGGATGTTCCAATTCTTAAACAAAAACTATGAAATACTTACACATTAGGCCCTTATTAAGGCTTCTACCAGCTCATGGATAGTTATTAATGTAAAACTGGTACTATGTACTTAAAGTGAATAGTACCAGTTTTACAGGAGTTAAAGCTGCGTTTTGTGAGATTAAAGAGCTAATGTCGATAGTGAAGTACACATGTATACCTATTAAAGAGATATCAGATATCTCCTATAATTACCTCTTAAATCTCACAAATCTAAGCTTTAACTCCAATTTAAGTACATAGTAACAGTTTTACAATAATAACCATTAAGTAAGTTAAAAATACAAAAAAAGCTCGTACAAATCCTATACCTTGTTATTCTCATACCTTGTAAATCTTGTTGAAGTTAATGGTATTTGTATAATCTATGCTTACTTACTTTAAACTTACACATAGTTAAACTGATCCTTATTAATCTTTTAACAAATCCTAGTAGCAGTCTGTTGCAACTTAAAACTTTACAAAAACAGACTCCACGAGTCTTATACCTGCATTCTATCAATGAGTTTATTTTGTGCCAAGATTTCTTTGAAAAAAGGTAATAAAATGGCTGCCGAGGCTTTGATGCGCCTGCGACGATTTTAGACTTGCGCATTTTGGTTCCGATTTAAAAGAAATAATGATTAATGTTGCTACGATTTACGGTCTTATTAATAAACGCGTCTTAACTTTAAACGTCTTTTGTATTGTTTTATCCGATGGAGAAAGTCACGCGTCAAAACAAGACAAAAGACGTTTAAAGACGCATCCAGCGTATATATATAAGACCGTTAATGCATAACCGAGGAACAAAAAAGAGGAGGTTCTTAATTGTATTATTTACTTATTTTATGTCTCTCACCTGATTTCTCAGAGACGCGTGCTATGGATTGCTTTTTGCATACACGTGGACTTCATGAAAATCGGTTTTAAACGTAACTAAAAATATTGTTTAATAAGTACTTAGTTCTATTTTTAGTTATTAATAACTTGTGATCCATCACATGTTGAAAAATTATTTTCCGAGTCAGTCCAAGCGGTTCTACGAAATCGGGTTACGAACATCAAAGTCTAGCAACGAACATAATAAATACAGTCGAATTGCGAACATCCTCATTTTTCAAATAAGTTGAAAAACAAGCAAAAAGTTACACACTTTACTATTCGCATGATTGTAACTCATAGCATTTCAAACGTGTAACTTTATAAAAGAAAGCTAGCTAAGAGCCTAAATCGAAGGGGAGCGGATTAAATTGAAATTCTTTTTTTAAATTCACCAATAGGGGAAGGGTGGCGCAGGATTGGCTGCTAGCGTCCGAGCGAAATAATCCGCCGACTGATTGACGTGAAGGGCACTCGCGATGCTTAAAATCGTATATGTAAAGGAGGTAACTATTCAAAGTATTAACTAGTTAAGGCATTAGTTACTTTATGAACGCTTTAAATCGGAATCTTACTATTGATGTTCTCTTTTTTTGTTTAAGTATAGACTTCCTAAAAAAAGAGGTTTCCAATCCTACTGGTTTTTTTAAGTTTGTGAGAATAACGAGGAGTCTTAGCCGATTTAATATATATATATATATATATTTGTATGTAACTTTGAAATTTAGTTTTATAAAAGTTAGTCTTGTATTTTCATTTGAACATGAAAAGAATTGTAAAAATATGCAACGCCACATATTTATAACATGCAAATTTTCTTAGATGTATTTCTGAAGATTTAGATATTACTATTAATTTCTTATCTTGAAATATAAAACACAAGTAAAAATAAGTAATTAAAAAAGAAATGAGTATTGTCCGCATGGCAAGCACCAAATTAATATCTATTAAGCATCAGACAATTGCAATATAATATATATCTATTTACTATTACAGACACTGCTAAAACAAAATCCAAAGAGAAATCGATTTAACATACAATTAGCATAAAATGAATACATTCAACAAACGACTATTTACAACAAAGCAGTTGAAAAACTTATGTCACCGGATATTCGCACTAAAGACTATAGCAATAAAGTGTAAGACATCATAGAATAAGGTGATAAAAGAAGTACAGAAGCGACTCGCGTAATTTTTTAACGTTACCTAATCGTAATACATTTAGTATGCCTCACTGAGTTTGACAATAAGAATTACAGTCATATGAAAATGTATTGAGTCATAGAAACGTTGAGATGCCATATGGCGTTGGACACCGGACGAGCGGTGACGACATGTTAGAGCCATGTTTACAATGGAAACATTTTTCTATTTTGACAAAACGAGCGGGATTTTACCATAAGCGGCGTACTCGTACAAACACCGGATGACGCGTGCGTTAAAGGTGTGTTCAGACAGGTGTAAACACAAACGCTATAAGCTATACTTCAAATGTAGTCTAGTTGATATAACCGACCTCTACCTATGCACAATTATAAAATGAACTAATAAGGAATTCGGTGTTGAATGATCAAAAATAAATTGTATGCTTTTAGCTTTTTTATTATGACTTTAGCTTTTTTTATTACTAAGTAGGCAACGGTTGACCACGATCTCACCTGATGGCAGTGTAGTTGCAGTCGAAGATGTAGCACGTTTACCTAGTAAAGACCTATTTATTCTGCGCTTGAACATACTCAGGTTGTGTTTATTCGGAAATACAGAAAATTGTAGGTTAATCTGTTTTACTGTTCTTATTAATAATTATGATTATAGGATTTATGATTATATTGTCTCATAGCATGCGTAGTTTTTATTTAGGCGTATTTTTAAAAATTGTAATAAACATAAAAACCAGGCATATCTGCATCGAGTCTAGCGATTTGTACCTATGCAAATGTCGTTAACGCAATAAGTTCTACAGGCTTTTCTACTTTCTTGAACATTTTTCACGCTATTCACATTGTTACATAACATTTATTATATTCATATATTTAGTATGTATATTCTATAATATGCACAAATCCGCCCTGTAACTAAAAAGTACAAGCTGATGTGAATATCACGATCTAGCATTTTCCCGTAGTCCACTTTTTATATCAGTATTGACCAAGCGAACGAAGCGTATCCGCTTCGAGCCTGGCAAAATGTTTAGTTTGTATGTTTCTCCGAAATATATTTCGCTTTGACGCACAGGCCGTAGTATCAAACAATCTTGACGAAACTTAGTAAACAGGTTTAATTAATTTTTAGAATTTTTGGTCATCAGGGATTTGTGATTGGATCTACTTCCCCAAAAAAAGGCAAGTTTGGATGTATAAGTAGATTTTAAGAGTAGTGAAATAAGGTCTAAAATACTGTGTAGCTGTGAGATGGATCAAAGAATAGAGTATCCAAGGAGTATCAATGTTGCTGTTATTAACACAGCAGATGCCAATTTTGACATTTTGTGAAGCCATTGGAAACTTAGAACAATAACTATTTCTTAAGGCAATAAATTTATTTTACATTATTATTTATTATTTCTCTGCGATTTGGAAGCTACTTACAAGTATTTATATAATAGCAAATTGATTTTTGATCAAGATTTAGCATTGTCGTAGAATTATCATAGGTTATCATATAATTCTATGCATAATATATTGAGTGTAGTGAGCCCCTTGTGATTGCGTCCTTAGAGCCGTCGCAGGCAGCGCCGGTTACGTCACGCGACAGGCTCTATAACGGTTTCACTGTCTAAAGGTGACCACATTTTTTGGTGAGTGTTATTGTAGGTACATAACGCTTTGTTTTAACACAATGTTTTTTTATCTGTGTTTGTTTTTGGAGCATGCGACCTCTCTATAAAACAGCGGAACTAGAAAATATGTTATTGCAAAACTAGTTAAATATTAATAAAATTTATTGTTACTCGTTATAATAAAAGCATCTAATCCCCATTAAAGTTCTAGTAGAAAATATCGCGCTGACATCTAATTTAAAACAATTAAAAATATTAGTTTTTGCCGCCACCCGGTAGCGAGGGGTGCAATGCTAGGCAAATCTGCGAGGGAAGGAAGTCAGGGAGGGAAGGGAAGGGAGCGGTGAGGTGGGAGGGGGCTGTGACGTCGCGGCCCTGTCGTCCGAGGCCCGTCACTAGGCGCAGCCGCCCCGAGCCGCTCCGCGACCCATGGTAAGCGATTCAGCGCCATATTACATTTTCAAATTTAGAATCTGCTTCGGAACATAATACGATTTAGTTTTATTTTTCTGCTCTGTTGCCTATTTTGAATTAATTAGTTATTCCACAAATCTTTGACTGTGAGCTCTATGTTTTTTTCACTACATTAATTTGCACAAAATAATATGTGAAAATAACATTTTTGGTATAGGTAGCTATTCTATTTGTATCATTCCAGTGTGTATATGGAAGCAATATGTTACATTAAAATATATAGCATCGTTATTTTTTTTTTGGTCATTATATTAGGTTAAGTCTGGTTCACACTGAGGATGGAGCCTAATAATGTATTGTACTGTTATTATCTTTTTAGGAAAACGAATATAACACACATCTGATAGCATTTTATAATGTCATAAAATCGATATCTGTTTCATATTTTCTTGCATAACCATTTTTGGTTCTATAAATTATTGCCAATATAATAAATATATGTCGTATATTTATTTTATATTTTAGTTACAAACCGACTTCAAAAAGAAGGAAGTACTCAATACTACTGATTTTTAAGTGTTACCCTTATTTATTATTATCCCTTATTTTTGAACCGTTCGAATGAAGTCAGCACTTGTTAATGACGTCACTTACGAACGATACTGCGACTTTTTAAGTATATCGTGAACACGATATTCGATAAATCTAAAGTAAGATTCGAATAAACGTTTCAAAAGTAAGGTCATTTTCGTGTTTCTCGTTTATGCAAATACCAAAAAAAAACGTCTAACATATTATTTTCAGCAAAAAAGTAAAACAAGTTAATACTCGTAGTACTAGACTAAACATATTATTTTTCATAGTTAAAGCAATGAGTCACGTGCTTTTACCATTGGAACAGCCATATTAAATCGTCGATCACGACATAAACTGCTAATGAATAATTCCATTACGTACTTGTATCTGTTTTATTCAATTCGTCTGTTGAGCAACGTTTCCAAATCCATCAATAAGTCTGTCAGTCCATTTTCGGCACGTATCTAGTAGTCTTGTCAATATTGGTGCTGGCAGCGAGGTCAGCACATCAATTACATTGGATGTCGTAAAAGAATCGTATACTTCGAGGACTATGATCCTTTGTCAACCTTAATCCGTTCTTCGATATGTTGCCTTTGATTTTGATCGTATTACTCTTAGTAGGTCACATATATAAATCAATTTTAGTATTTAGGTGTTTTTATTTTTACTTTTAGGAAAAAAATATGGTAACTTCTGAAATCTAACTGAATAATCTATGAATAACGTGTTGAGATGCTAGTCTATGCAAGATTAAATGTTTTATTGGTATATAAGTTTCGAAAACTAGCTTTTCGCTACGGTCTACTTGTAATTTTAGGCCAGTGGTAGATATATTTTGAGCCTGGACGTTTTGTAGGTAGCTTTTTTCTGACAATACCACACAATTTGTTTTTTTCAGTGCAAACTAGAGCTTGAGGGCAACTCGCGTTTTGTAAAACTTAGAAGAAAACGATTTATTCGTTACATTTTCGTCTTACACTTTACTGATTACATTATAGGTACCTAATAGGCAAAAAAAATCATTGTCGAATTCTCCACTTTGATCTTACTTATAAATCTGCTAGCACAGAATATAGTAGATGTGTAAGGTTTAGGCATCTGTGTCACACTCTATAGACTCATACGTTCACAATAAAATAGAACGTAATCCCAAGGTAGTATGAGTGTGATTTGTGTTAAAAATGACAGGAAACATGTGCTCAATCTTAAGTTTTCAGTTTCAAGTTTTACTCACTCACTACGGTTACAATAAATGTTGTGACTATTACATTGTAGCTTCAACCTGAAGTCTGCGATTCTTAGCCAACTTTATTCTGAACGCCCATTCACACGCGAGCTTTAGAAACTGCTACGTATTCTGTAACAATGACATCATTTCACTTAGCTCCAATACACTAGTCAGAATAAAATTGTCTCGAGTAGGCATTGAAATGGAATTGTATTATTTTTATTGTACTTATTATTTATGGTGGGGAGTCTGCGCGGAAGGAAGCAACGTCAAGTCGATACTTTGCTCTGGAGTACGCATGTGCAGGGCCCGGGCTTGATAGTATTCTGATTTCTCCTTTATGCATGCTAATGTTCGATATCAAGCCTCGACCTTTCAGTCTCCCCTTTTCCTCGTTAAGGTCTCTTGACAAACACACCGTTATCTCCTTAAGGGTTTTCATTACGGGTAAAAACTTCACGATTTATTGGGATCTTTTTCTTCTGTGGTTTATTTTGGAGAGTATGCTCAATACTTGTTTTTTTTAAATATATATTAGTAATTATATTACTGGGATGTTTAGGTTGAGTTTTGTGATTTTTTCGCCCTATAATAATGCGTAGATGTTCGTATACATATGTACTTTTTGCACATGTTAACATGCCTAATATTTTGTAAGTATAGGTAAGTACATATTCTATTTAAAAACCAATAAAGTCAGTCTCAATATAATTTTTTAAGAAATGATTACTTTTACCCTTCTGGTCGTAATTTACTAAGGAACTACCTATTTAAGAATAAAAAAATAAAAAATACTGTCCTGTGCATTATTTAAATTTTTAAATCAGTAAATACAGTATATACATACGACTATGGAGCTTTTGCTTGAAAATCTTTTAAAACGTTTAGGTCGGAAATCTTTACGTGTTTTCTCTCTAATTAGTACGTTCTAGGCTACATGTTTTGTAATTATCATAGATATAAACCAGGGCACTATTTTTAACAGGTTGCCACATTATTAGTAACCAAATTTCCTTGACTTAAAACATTGAGTTCTTTGTTTCTGTATATTATTTGTAACACACTTTCTCGTAAAAGTCTTCTTATTTCATCACTTTTAGACACGCATTACTCAAATTCACTCTTTTCACTTTAGATTACCGTACTGAATCGATATTTTTCGACAGAGGCTTGTTTCTGTGTAAATTATTAGTTTTTATCTGGCTTAAAAATATTGAAGCATGTTAGTTCTTAGTTATGAACAATTTTAAATTCACGTAATTTTCTTTTATTTCTGCGATAATAAAGTAACGGATGTAATTATCAATTATGCACGCTTGTATCATAATGTACTATTATGTACATACTTACGAATGCTGGATTTTCTATACTATCACTTTCTACCGACAGATCCTCTAATCTTAATGTTGTTTTATGTATGATGTGATTATCTTTTACTTCATTATTTACAATTTTAATTTGACAGGATCTTCAAACAAAGCGTAGAAAATGTTTAAAAAAAAGAAATAAAGTAAGAACTCATTTATTACATACGTGACACTACTACTATAAAAGTATATATCTATAATATATATTTATAGAATATATAGAAAATAGGTCGAGTTACAGTATGCCGTACATCAATAAAAGATCAGCGCTCATATTCAAATTTTCATATAACTAGTATACCTAGTTTTGACAAGATTTGTTATAAACTACGTAAGAATAAGAAAGTTATGTAAAAATCTACTCAAATAAGAAACTAATCCAGACAAACATCCATACTGACATACAAACAAATATTTAAAGGCTGACTTTAGACTTTAGCTTGCTAAAAATGTACAACCCTCGCATCATTCACATATATCAAAATGTGGAAACGGGAAGTCATGTAACAATGTTTTCGCTTTTAAAAACACGCTACTACATTCAATCGCTCAAACTGGCACCCGATGTAGGTACGTGATGGGAATCGCTCGCTTTAAGACTCTGTGTCATGGAAACGAAAATAAAATGGCGCAACTTTTGAAATAACAATGTGGCCGGTACTTCAAGGAACAAGGATACTGGTACTCACCATGAACTTCCTTTGTATAGGCTTGAAGTTGTAATGAAATGGACGTAAATAACGTTGAAGGTGTTTTGAGATATCCCCGCTTATGTCTGATCAGAATTTTAGAACAGTCGAAAAGTTTTATTTGTATTTTAATTCGTAAGCCCTTTTACGAGTTACGGCTCAAAAATAGGTATAATGTTTGTTTTGTTGTTCATTTTTTGTCCACCTTCTCTCACACTCCATTCATTTCAAAACATAGACGATTTAAAGTTAAACATGAAGTGCTAAACATGTTTTTTTTTGTCTCGAGTTAATCATAACATAGGTAGAAATTCAGATATAATACTAAACGTTATTGTGGTAATATATGATCGATTTTTTCTCTATCTTTTCTTCTTCAGTGATAAAACAATGAAAGCAAAAGTCTTCCAAAGCCAAGCTTCAAGGCGTTTTACACTGGGGTAAACTTGCGTGACAAACTTGTATAAGAATTAATGTATTTTATTACCTTACCTAAGTTATTTTCATTAAACTTCCAAAGTTCATAAACAGCCCTGTAAATAAATAATTTACTATTCTCTGTTGCGTGTCCTTATATTTTACGTTTGACTTAACTATGATAAGTTTTACTGTCTTTTTTTAACATTATACAGTATTTATTAGTAGCATTCATGCGATTTCTTGATATTTTTTCAATGGTTTTTAAATAGATTACGTTTTTATATGTTGGTTGTCTGGATTTATTGCTTCCGGTCTCTATGGGACAATTGAAACTTCCGACTCTGTACACATTAATTAAATTTACTGTTGCGTTTTATAATATTTATTGTGACTGCTTTCTTTTTCTCTCAGTGTAATTGTAATTTAACGCCTTTTAAAATTGTTAGGCTAGTATAGCGCTTTGCCTTCGCACTAAGTCACATAGAGCATATAGGTAATTACTATTAATAAACAAATAAACATTCGCTGTATATTTATTTGTTCATTATAGTGTATTTGAAACACTGCTTATGCTCTGAGCTTGATAGCTTGATTTTATGCATATAATTCTTATTTTTTAGTTAATAGAATCATTCTTAAGCAATGACGAAGAAGATTTATCATCTCACACAAATGTAAAATTCTTGAGAGTGTCTTTAGTAAAAAAATAGTCTTATGGGACAGGCGGTCATAATCTCTAACTCAAACTATATATTATTTTATATTGCTACTTTGCCTGTACTATGAAAATTTATGGAGATGTAAGTATTAGTAGGTGCGTAAAAATTACCTTGAGCACTCCATGTGACCATATTTATAGCAGAAGCTGCATTATCTCCTTCAAATATAATTTTATCAGCCAGAACAGGTGACAAACAATATTATACCCGTGGCTTAATCTCAGTTGATACATACGATGTAATCACAAAGCTAACATTTGATGTGGCAGCTTCCGTTGGTACGAGTATAATCTTTCTGATAATGTACTCCTAAACCAGGTTAATTTGATAATATTAGATTATTAAGATTAGACTTTGCTTTAAAGGGATGACATAAATGATAGAGATGTAAAAAATTTAGTACCAGAGTCTCCCATTTTCATTTTCTTTTCACTGGAGATTTCAGGAATTAAACCAGTGAAGCTTGATCGCTGTTGTTTTAGCACAAATCTATTGGTATGACGTTGCACGGTCGCTCTTCAATCATTCATCTGATTGAGAGATAGAGTTCTCACTCACACAATTTCAAGCTTCTCACGAGAACAGTATCAAAATACAGAGGACTCAGTAAGGCCTATAATGGCGCAGAACAAGGAAGGTATGAGTCTGGCAAAATATAGTTGTACTTAATATATTTCAATTGAGAAGTAATTGTAATGTTTTATTATTAGCGATCAAATAAAATGCACAGAACTTTTTGGCTTATGTTGTTTATCTGGAAAAAGTCGTCAATTATCTTAGAGGTCAAACTTTTCTACAACATAGTAGTAATTGAAATTTTTAGGCATTATCAGCACTTCTTAAATCAACTTTTGTATTAAAACCAAAAGTCGGAGTTTAACAACAAAGCGTTGATTATATGCGTAATAGATACTTGTATATGCGTATTGAACATTACCGAGCGACAGGAAGTTTATAATAAAGCTCGAGTGTGTCAGTAACCCCGCACCTACTACTTACTTTATCATAGAGCTTTTGTTTATTCTGTCTCAATAACCAATTCTTCTCGTTTTCATAATAGCGATGATTTTTTAAAGTTTGTAATATTTACAAAAGATATTAGGGTCGAATGTATACATTTAAATTTATAAATTCCTTTTCCTTTTTCATTCCTGCGCTATGTCTTAGCCGACCCGAGACGGACGGGCTCCCAGCAATGTGGCAAAAATGTCGTTCAATTTATTCCCAAAAATTTAGTCCCGGCTTCCCTTTTTGTTGCCATCTGCTCGTCTCGCCAACCCGTAAGTCCAGACAGCTCCACCCTAAAAACCGTTTAGACTACGCTCCTATTCCTTCACACCCTTGTCAAATCGGATATCGTTATCTCTGTCTAAAACTTTCAACTGCCAGGACCTGTCGTCTGTCTCTTTTTTGCTCACGCATTGGGACCGTTCTATCTTTTCTGACTCGTGGCAATTCGTGTATTTCCGCTTCCTACACGAAGGCAGCCATGTTTGGCGGGACTGTCAATTCAACGCCAGTTTGGCGCGTATCAAGCAGGATGAACAAGGTCGGTTTCCATCGATGGGAGCTGGAGATTCTCTGTAGAATCTGCAACATTGCAATATGTTAATTGAATTATCTTTAATTAGACACGATTAATTCCATTAAGTAATGCATGTCGTGCAATTAATTTCAGGAGGCGCACCGGTTACTCTGAATCCTGACAAAACAGCAGCATCATTATTGATTAGGTGAGCATCATTACTATCTAAAATCACTGCAGTAATTGGCATTTAACAGTACAAAAAAAATAACTACTATAATGTTATTGTTGAACTTATGTTTTCCCATATCATTAGATTTTTATGTCGGTAGAACTTTATTTTACGTCTGAAATTCTCAGAACGTCCTACCATAAAACTTTCTTTCGCCATATCTTTTTCTTGTTTCAACACAAACAATTTTATGAACAAGAGCCATAAACTGCTATGGATTCATAGACAATAGATTCAATGTGTCGGGCGTTAAAAGTAGTAACAAAACCGTTGCCGTTGATGTTTGAATAAAATTTCTGGGTCGGTATTTATTAGCGCTTTAACGAAGGTTCCTGTATTACTCATCGCTTCGTTTAATTTTTTGCTACTCGTTTCACTGATATCAGTTTCATCAACTTTAATAGAATTAATATTTTTAGTAGGTAATAGGTACATCACATATATTGCCAGTTATGTGTGTTCTACTTCATTTAAATTTTACAAATCTTACATCATCAGATCAAAATATAGCATCTTTATCTCTATTTGCATCTATCAAATTGTAATGCTACCTAATGCTTCTGTCTGTCATTGGAACATCTGTACATACAATTATTTCTTAGGAATGATCTAACTCCTGCCCATTGTCTATACTCTTAAACATATTCAATAGTCAATATGAATTACGCCTCCATAACCAGTTTCACACGTGTAACCTGTTGTATTAGATAATGAGTATTCGTAATGATTTTTGTAATAATTTTCTTGTAAACCGCTTGTAAACCATGAACTTAGGTCAAGCAGTTTACCTAATACCCAATAAGGTAAATGTGGCTAGATCTTTGGAGATTGATAAATACATAATACATGAATGAAATACAATGAAATAAAATGCTCAATAGCATAATACTTCTACGTAATAACTAAATATTTTTTTCTTTTGTATATACAAATAAATATTGATTAAATATGTAGTGAATGAGGATGGCGTACACCATGATACTATGAAAATCATTGGCATATAGTTAACATTAATCAGTTACAATTGTTCTAATAATTACAACATTCAAATGGAATTGCCAGTTCTAATTATCGTTTCATTTCCTAATTTCATTCGGTCGTAGCTGACACATCGTACCGTACATATCATCTCCCGCGCAAACAGGCAACAATTATGCAGGGCGAACTAACAAAATGTGTAAATGGAGCAATTACCGCCGCCTATGTAGGCTACCGTGCAATTAGTGGCTTACTAATAGTTTTCATCACCAATAGTTTCAAGCGATACGCCGTGTGGGAACACATCAGATCGAGATCGTCTCTCGCGGTGATCACATCAGTTTTTTGTTGTGTCGTTATTTTTCTTTAGTTTTTACTATATTTATGCCTTTTTATTTTTGAATATAGATATCTTTATATGGATATCTTCTTTAACAATTAGTGCCTTGGTGAGTTATTCCTATTTTAAACAATACTAGACCAGTTTTCAATAGTTGCATTAGTTATGAAATATTATTATGTATATTTACATTTAATGTGTATTAGATACATATCTAAAATTTAAAACCACATCATCATCATCTTCAACGTTGTTATAATTACTTTTTTAATTTTCGGTTGTTTTAGCAATTTCATTTTAGCTTAATATTTTCTGAACAAAATCCATAAATACAAAGATCAAGTTAAGCGTACGCGAAGTGAAGATTTATTTGGCAGAAATAGGTCACCGCTGCAGGCTTCTAGGGTGGAAACTGGAAGCGTAATGTTAGCTCAGTATTTGGAGCGCATGAAATTTATTACAATTGCTATGGAAATGAACGTAAATCCTTTTGTTTCTGTTGAGTTATGTCTTGCTATAGAGTTTTCTACGATTTAAGCTTTGAAATTAAGCGTAGTCTTTACATTGGTAAATTTCAACATTTATTTGAAATAATGTGGTGTTCATTCTGCGAAGTTTTGTTATGTTCGTTTATAGAACGGTATCGTGACCGTTGCCTCCCGAAATCCGGTTCCATGTTACCTACCTTAACATTAATGGATTCGGACCCGCCAGCGAAGATTTTTTTTTCTTGTAGGTGAACTGGCCTGCTCTCAATTTTACTTTAAATTACTTTAACAGATTGCCAGTTTTTGTATCTATTATTTACAATTAAAGTTGACCAAACATCAATAATAAATTATATGTCAAATTAATTATTGTTATAGCGTTAGTCAATCTCTTAATCTTGAGACACTTAATCAATGCCTTTGCAAAATCTAATAAAAAAAATTGCTTAGCAACTAGTGGCTAAGGGCAACTCAACAGATTTGCTCTACAGCTGCTTAAGACCAAACAAAGGAGCTCCTTTAGTAGCTTAGGGAGCGAGAAGCGTTCGAACGCGTCCCAATAAATAGGTGTACGATAGGGGAGGTCTGAGTTTGCTGGTTCAGTGGGGGCCATTCATTGTCCCGGCTGGCGGGCCGAGGGCGGTGCTCATTGGCTGCGTCCGGGCGCGCATGCGTCCTGACCTAGTTGGCGGTCGCGTCGCCGCGGGTCTTGCGTCCTCGTTAGAACCAAGGTTGGCGAATCAACGGCGAATTGCTCGAGCAGACCTAGTGACGCGACGTGATAGTTCGATGAACAGTGATCGTACAAAATTAGACTTAAGCTCCTATCGCGCGTGTAAGCCTTTGCAATATTAAAAACAAAACAAGCAGGCTTTTATTTGGGTCATGTGCTTATGTTTTCCTATAGCTGCTATATTTTGTATAAGTACTAAAATTTTAATTTTTATCCTTTTATTGTTAAATGATTTTTTTCTGGCATCAAATGATGTAATAAAAATCTTTTTATACCAAAGAAATCCTATGACTAAGTTATGCAAGCATTGCCGAATAGCAAAGCATTACGTGTCCATCCAACAAACATTGTTTCGAATTGATTAGCATATACCATCTAAAACACATTCTTGGGCTTGTTAACAATTTCCTTCCGATAACTACGTACACGAGTGATGGGTTCGTATTGCTTAACTTAACTTTCCTTTGTTACGCTTTTAGCCTCATTCTCAAAGATAAAGTAGGTACCTATATCTACTTACGGGCATATATTATAAACTTGTAGTTTACCTGATATGTTTCATAAGTCAGTCATATCTTTTGGCAAGGCATTGTTTGTATCATCCTCTATCACTCACTGCTCAACTCGCAACAAATAATAAGTGTTCTACGATAATGTTCTTGTACAGGCTATGACTGTAATTGTGGGTACTGCCAAATTGTGAAAATGACTACCGGATTCTGTTTTCTAATGATAAGGTAAAATTTTAATATATTTTAAACTCCAGCTGTGCATTGTATAAGTTACAGTCAAGCCTAGGTTTCTTTGACGTAATAAAAATAACTTCTAGATTCTTTCAATTTGTAGTTATTTGATAAGTGTTTATAAGTGTTGCCAAATATTTGTATAGGTACCTGGTTTGTTATTCTGGCTGAATCCTATAGTTTTTATAGCAAGCATATCTTATTATCTTGTTTTATACCTTCAGTATCAAGAACTACATCGTCCTTGGTTAGTTTTCGTGAATATTTTAAATTTACAACGCTTGTGTTAGCCTGTTTAAACATTGACGTCCTCACTTGTCGTAAAGTTTATTTTAGATAGATAACCTACCGCAGTACGATGATCGATCGTGACAGGCAGCTACTGGCGACATTATACGCTTATTATGGAATTCTATCGTGAAGGTGGTTTTATCGAGCTGTTAAATATCGATAAAGAATTTGGTCGCGTGACAACGCTAATAATTGAGATTGATCTATGTTTTGACATTTTATGTCGATGGTGGTACTATGGAAGTGTTTATAAGTATTTTTTCTTTTCATTTTCAGATGCAGACAGTGCTTCTCCATTACCAGTGCATTCAGCATTTTTTGTGGCGCTGTTGCAGTGGCGCTTGCCAAATAGTGCCAATAGGACCTCTTCATTACAACCGTGGAAAAAAATAGAGAAGTTTCTTTAATTCATAATTACGGCAATAAAATTATTAGTTAGCATTAACATTTAAACTAATTTTGTCGTATAACTCAAGTAGATAATAAATTTCACTGAGCATCCGAAGGCGCAATAGCACCAAGGCAGTCTGATGTGCTCGATAAATATCTCAAATAGTTTAGTTATCTTAAAAATTATGTAATAATATAATTTTAGACAATATATATAAATATTTTTTAATTAACTAACGTTGCATCTAGACGGTATCAAAATAAGTCTTAAAATTTACAAAACTAGCAATGCTTATTGGTGACTAAATAACCACTTGGAGCTTTATGTTTATTAGGAAAGATCCAAGATATGAAGAAAGAAGCAAAAAAGAAGAAAAGAACAAGGTGCCCGTCGGCATCACTATTAGTGCCCTACATCTACCCTGTAGATCCGAATTTGTTTGAAGTGAGGCGACAAATTCGGTTCTAGAGAGGTTTGTGTGGTGCATGCACTGCGACCATTCAAGCCTTTGGTGAAGAAACAAGAGATTTAGCTATAACACTTTAGTACTTTTAGAATTCAAATTTATAAATATTATAATGCGTATATTCCACATATTTAGATACACATTTCTGATAACAAAATAATTTAACTAACGTCTAACTTCTTATCGATAGATACAGATAATTTCCAAATGATTACACTAACTTAGCAATTTTAAAAAAGGAACATTGTCTCGTAAGATTATTTGTAAATAGTCTTCAAATCAAATTATTCTCGATGACTTAAAAAATCCTGGACTTACACAACGTTTCGTCAAGGTTGGTTGTGCTCAACTTAAACTTATACTTAAGCACCTTAATTTCCAGACCGAAGTAAAAAGAAATTAAGACAACATTAGTTTGGTAAAATATTATATAGTTTGCGATTATTGATTGTATGTAGGTAAGCAATATTATCTCATAAATTAAGTATACGTTTAGTAAAATTGTAGGCGAAACATGCTTTTTGGAATTAGGCATGTATTCATTTAGGTAACGAATCTGAACGAATTGTAATATCGATACATTCTATTATAATAATATCATCTAATGAATGCCAGTGTCCCGACTTCTAGTCGTTCGAGCTGGTGGTTAAATGCTTAGCTATCCTGATATAAAACGAGTGTATGTTATAGTTCAGCTATTGTTTATACACAGAAAAAAAAAGATTTCTTTAACAAAGAATATTCTCAGACATTTTGTTTCAATTCAAGTATATATTTTTTTAATATAAGTATCTTTTTTCAGAATAAGAATAGATTTTCTTCAAGAAACAATAATTTACTTAAATCAAAAGTATATTGTTTTCCCCATATATGAAACTACATTGTCTTGACTAAGAAGTTATTGCTTTGATTGGAGACATCTTTTTTTCCATGATACCTAGTCAATTATTTTTATTTTGGCTGCTAATACATTTTTTGTTTCACTGGTTTCGCGAGCAACTAAAGTGAAATACTTTTCAGAGCTGCATTGTAGTGGTATACTAGTAATTGCAAGTTATTGTCACAAGCGTTATTTTCAATAAACTTGCGATTTTCGTATTCACCTTCGTTAAAAACGGACATTGCAGTTACTATTTGTATTTCATGATTACATAGGCGATTACCGTCTCGTTACAAAGTACCTAATTTAAGTTAATAAGTAGGTACCTACTATATTTTTACCGCCTACCACTAATTTCTTTGTTAATTTTAGTATTGAATGCGTTATGAACTGGCTCTGGCAAACGTAAAAGTTAAGAACAAGTTGGAAACGGTTTCAATATTTAAAAAAAACGATTTAAGTGCCTTCTTGTTATTTAAATTACTTTTCATCTTCAAATAATAATGAAGATGTTGATTTTAAAATACTGTCATCAATTATCTTGTGCATTTAAATACTTCACTAAGTAAGTATGATTCGGTATGTACTTAATATAAGTAAAAACCCGTGACTGGTAACAATATAGTTATTATAATTCTTAATATAGGTATAGGTTTTTTTACCTACGTAAAAATCAAGATAGCATTTTTTACATCGGGCAATTTGGCTCTCATCTTAAGAAGTCTGTAAAAATAATTGTTAAGGCAATAGCCTGATACCTAGGTCGTAAATTAGATATATTTATTTACCTAATATTAATAAAGTACACTATTGAAGTTTACGTGCTATTTTATTGATTGTATACCTTGTGTGAGCTACTGCAAAATTCAGTGAATATACTGAAACAAGATGAATAAACCAAGATATCCAAGATACGAGATAGAATCTACCTACTGCTGAAGAATTAACTAAAAGGTTAATATTTATAGCTATTAATTATAGGAAAACGAAGTAGATACCGTACCAGCCAAGTATAATTTTTCTTTAGGCAGCTAATAACTTAAAAGAATATTTCAATAGGTACCTACCTATACTTATTTAGCTCATCTTTCCATAATTTAAATGAAGCAAGTTTTTTTTTATTATTTACCGGATAGGTGAGAAGAATTATTGTAGTAGTTATGTATCATAAAAGACCGCATTAGATCTAAAGTATTTTTGATAATATTATCATTGATAATAATAATTTATACTAAAACAAAATCAATAAATAGGTATGTACTTTTTTATCTTTGGCATTGCGAGGCCTAATTTTTAGAAGCCTCGCTACACGTTTTTCATATGACTACTCAACAACAGATGGCAGCATTGTATTATAGAAACGTTGACGCGGTTGATTAAAAATAATTCACCAAACTTTGTAATGCTACTCGCTACTAGATGGCGCTAAAGATACTTAATATTATATTATATCTGATTTTCTCTAGTTAACAAAATGACTAACTAAAACGACAAAAATAAGTAAAATAATATTTCTAATGTTTCTTGATTAATATGTCATGGGCGACAAATTGCTAAGTAAATTTTGTAGCATCAGATTTTTTTACAATGACTGCTATTTATGATGTTCATTAGTAGTTCTTTAAGCTATTGACCTAGTTGCCTATTTTCTATCATATCTTTTGCTGTGTTATTGAAAACTGAAAAGGATTAGGTAAATTAATTTATGAGTAGTTATGTATAAGCCGTCCCGCGTGTCTCTGTCAAAAATATTATAAAAATCGTCCGGCACCTAAATGCCGCCAAAGCAAACATCCCTAATCTTTCATCCTACTATTTACCATGTTTTATTTTATCTGTAGTTATTCGATATATGACAACGAGGGGTGGAGGAGAAAAGCTGAGGGAAATATTATATCAAGAAGACAAGACCGCTAGATAAAGATTTTTCTTTTGTGAGATAACAATTCGGGACCAGGTAAGACACCTAATTAAAGGAGACTAAATATACCGATAGCTGAGCTTTAATATAGGTATGATGTTCAACCACCAAAAGACTTGACACCTAAGGTCAACGTGGGGCGACAGTGTGTACATATGTAAGTACCTACCAAGGTTTTTTGATTGCTTTTATTTTTGATTACAAGGGACCTAGCATTACCTTAAAATAACATCCGGCGCAGCTGCTGATACACCGAGTTAGCAAAGTGACTCTGCTTCTGGTCTGGTAAATTTTTAATTCCGCTGTCAGTTTGTATGTTTCGTGAAATTTCGTGGTTGCGTACAGGTCTTAGTTTCCCAGCCAATATTGACGAAACTTGGTGTACGGATTTTACAATTCTTCAGTATTTATAAGTAGTCTGAGATTTCTTATTGGGCTGTATTTCTCATAGAAAAGGTGTAAGTTTGCTATTTAGGTACTGGCTGATTTCAATAATATTAGGTACAGACATGCGGAACACAACTTAATTAAGATGAAAACTGAATAAAAAAATGGTCAAGTGGTTGTCGTTTTCTTATAAGGTCGCAAAAAATTACTTGACAGTTCACGGATCACGTTATTTTATTTAAACTAAGTCGCTGATTTTCCAATATCGATGTGATGTGGGTAATCCTACAGCACTCGCGTCCCATACAGGCAGTCCCTGAAAGCTGAAAGGGCGCAGGTCGGGCCAATTATGAAAATAGCGCACCTGCGCCCGTCAAACCTGGCCGAACTGTCTGAAACTCTACCATTAATCTTCCACTCCTGCCATGCACGAGATGTGGAATCATGTTTGCTTCTTTCATGTCAGCGAAGTAAGCTTAAATGTATGAGCACAATACAAAACTTACACAGTAAATCTATGACCTCATAAACTTATGTACGTAAATATTTAAACCTATAAGTAGCGTTCCACTTCACAGGTCATCAGATAACTCCTTCATAATTAAGATTTTTTAGGTATATTTTAATGAATTTACCAGTGCAAAGGATACCAATTAACGTTCAGTATCAAAAGAGCCAGATCAAAACTAACATCATGAGGATTACAACTAAAATTTATAATGATAATAATTTTTTGTTCAGACTTTTTACACACAGTTCTATTTAAAATTAATCTAAATCGGTTCAGTAGTTTGGTTTTTATGTCTAAATAGCTGAAATAATGGTATTGACGCGTACCGAATTAAAGTCGGTAATCATTTATTTTTACAAGGAAATTGCTTCGTACTCAAAATTCTTGATTTTCGTTGTGCTCCGCATATTTGTACCACATATTTATAAATTCATTCTGTAAGTGACAATGAAGTAAACGTAAAAAAGAGGAGGACTTTTGGTAGAAACATTCCAACCGAAAATTCTCGAAGTATTATAATTTAAAAAAATTACAAAATTAAATCAAGTTACGTCAATATTCGCAAGTTTGACCTTCCAGAAGTAAGTACCTATATATAATTTCCAAACAGACATTTAAACTGACAACCACAAGATGAAATTTGAAAGATTGGAGTACTTATGTACTCTGACATCAAATTTTTCGTTATCTAGTTCCGATCTTCCCCTGCAGATCTACGTCTCTGCAAGTTATTCCTACCCACAAGTACATTCCTGGTACTAGTCGGGCGGTTCTGGGTTCTAGATAAGGCATTCTTTTTATTCCTTTCTTAGTTTGCAAAGGATTCAAGGAAAGCTATTCGAGATGTGTACCTAATTACATAACTCAAAAGATGCAAGAGATTTAACTGGACCACTTACCTAGTTGCATGGATACATGCATTCTCTAACACTAAGTACTGGAGTAATTGGATTTATGCTGAATATTTTCGAGTCTAACATTTTAATGCAGTTTGTTTTGTAACCTCTGACGCATAAACGACAAGGTATAAGTATGTATAGACGGGTTATAAGATTGACGTGCCTGTGTGTGCGTGTACTTTGCTCCCGAACGGATGAACTAAGTTTGATTTTGTTTTTTGTATGAACGTTGAACAAGTCGGGAATGTTCTTAGCTATGTTTGATGAAAATTGGTCTAAGATACTATAATAGACATATTTTCTTACAACTCCCTTAATATGATGATATATATAATACACCTTGATAAATTTGAAGTACAAAATGGGTCCACCACAAAATTTTATTTTATTTTTACTTATTGTTTATCGTAATACCACAAAAGATTTAGATATGCTTATTGAGCAATGTTTTGGTTCAATTTTTTATACAAATCCGCGGCTATTATTTGCATAGACATAACCCTTTTAAGTTTATGCGACCACGAAACAAGTGTCTGACAAACAATTTTGACATTCGATGTTTAGTTATTTGCTCTAGTATATTTTTGAGTGTTTTTAAATTTTTGACATTCCTTAGCAAAATAATAGTTTAAACTTATAAAAATATTTTTGTGCTAAGACTGGCACCTGCAATGTAAACGTAATTTACGTGAATGTAGTTTTAACTTGAAATGCTTCTTCCTAATTTAATTTAGTCGGCAGTCTTCCAAATGCTCACTTACATTTATCACAACTATCCTTTAATCCAAAACAGACCCACTCCAGCTTACAGCACTAATTCATAAGCACTGGGCAGGGTTGTCACGTGTGCGACAAGACAATCTGACGTTCACCTTTCCACCTTAGCTAGGATATTAATCATGTGAGAGCCCTACTTATTGTTGCGGTGGTTATGTTGGGTAAGAAGCCCTTGTTGGCCATATGCTTAAATTTAACTCAAGTCCATGTATCATTACTTTACTCACAAAAGTTCAGTGAGAATATAGGGATTAATTTTACAAATTTAAAACAACACACTTTTTTTTAGTTCAGCTACCGCTGATACTTTTTCAGTTACATTGATTTAATAACCAAGCTACATGCACTGGACCGATTTTGATTAAATACCAAAAGGCGACCACACGTAAACCCTTAAAACGAACCCTTTCTAAAATTAAGAAAGTTTTCAAACTGGGCTAGTCGGTGCCGAAATTGATTTTGTAACAAACATAAAAAAAAATCTTGAATTCAGTGTCTTCTTTTTTTGGGAAATAGACAGAAATAGCTATAAAATAAAAATGTTTATCTTACCGTCTTTACTACCTTTTCTTCGTTAATATTTGCATTGTAAGATTTAAGATATGTCCTCGTATATAATTTTTTTACTGTGTGTGTTTTTTTTAAGATTTTTGTATACCTAGTACTTATTGTAACAAACGTTCTGTAATGAATTTGACCTATATCTACTCTTTTTGCCTTGTCGACTTCTTATATCGGCATCTGCTAAGTAGACTCGAATTAACATTTGGCATTAGAAAAAACTAAACCTGCCCCTTTCCAAAATTGTGTAACTGAATGAAAGCATTGAAAGCAGGAAGGGCCCGTCAAAAAATCACTATTATACCCTGACATAATTAATGAACTGCTTATTCAAATACATTTAAAACTATTATTCATACCGTTTATGTTTGAAACGTTCCGACAATTTCTTTGAAAGGACTTCTCTATATGTTATTAATTAGAAATAGCTGCTTTTTGCAGTTCTTAGATAGTTTTGAGTCAAGGCGTAACGAATCTTGAGGGTAAATATTTTTTTGTCGACAATAGGTTGTTAATTTTCATTTAAAGCTGTAATGTTGCTAAAATTATGAATACTTTTGTGAGTGGGTTCCTATTTCTTATACATTTTGTTTTTTTTTTGTGCAGTCTATGTACCTTACTTTCTACAGCAATATTTTTGAAAATAAATCTGTATTAAAATCCCAGAAATCTATGAAACATGTTTAAATAATTCACGAGGCACTGACAAACAGAATAGGCCTAACGTAAATATAGGTAAGTATTTGCTGTCCCTGCAGCGTTATCCGCGGCATAACATGGAATATAAAGAATTAAACTTTGAACCCTCATTTGAACCTCTTAGGAATTGAATTTCCAAAAAAATCGTACACCCCTACACCCTATAATGAATACACCCTCTGAATTTCATGTCTTTAAGTTAGTGGTCTAGACTGTACGCTGATTCCTAGAAAATATCTGTCAAAAAGTCCAAACTTACTCATTTTTATAAATAGAAGATATCCACAACATATAATATAAAATATCGTTAACTATTTTCTAATCTGACGAAAGAAGTTCTTTGATAACTAATGATAACACACATCTACCGAAGAGCGACGACAAAAACGTTCAGCGCGAAATTTTCTTGAGCGAAAATGTTTGGCGCCTTTCGCTTCCACACAAATAGGAACTTTACCAAATTATACAGATCTCCCACACCCTTCTTAATGTTGCATAATAACCAATGGTGAGAAGAAACGCTTACACGTTGATAGGTCAAGATACAATGGTTCCGTAAGATTTTCCGGGATTCTGTTTTTCACGCGTTTCTTTCCCTTCAGATATTTTCCTCTCTGTCGAAATTCCTTTTATTATTTCTGAGAATCTGCGAGAAAATAACTGATGTTTTTCTTATAATTAATTGAGATCTGCTAGATAGGTTTATTGTTTGTATGTTTCGTGAAGATTAAGTGCCAGAAAAGTAAAAATCTTAGGTGAAAATCTAATGGAAATCGAAAATCTAATCATCTATAATATCTTGTATGTATCGGATATTTGCAACAAAGTAACAACCATAGGCTATTTTAGAGATCATAAGGTACAGGGTATATGATCATAAGGTACAGGCCATATATGGTACAGGGTGGTATAGCTTTAGACACGAACGCGCTAGACCAAGCCCAGAGTAAGAGCGCGTCAAATAACTACAAGCAGCCATATGTTGGGATGATGTGTAAGTGCATATCAGCCGAAGAATAGCAATCATTTTCCAAGAGCCCTGCGGAGACCTATAATATTGCAGTTTCCATATCGAAATCCCATTGCAACATTGCACAGCGAACTTTTAATCAAGTCCTGGAGAAACCATTTATATGCCATGCTCATAGAATAATCACGTTGACGTCGGCAGAAGGGTATTTACGGTTACGATTTTATAGCATACTTACCGCTTGCATAAATACATTGATTTTAATAGCTAATAACAGCCTGTTTACATACATATTTTTTTAAATGGTAATTACAACTTTTGTAATTATTCACCGACTTTCCCTAAGAGTTAAGTTTAGTTAAATTTATGTCACCTATAGAATTTGCATCTGAACCACGTTTTAAGAACCTGGGAGTTCTTTTATCTTTTTCCTTTTTTCTTCCTATTAAAATCAAATCAGTATTCCAGCATGACGCCATAGATCGAGCCATCGAATTCGTAGTTGTCGTTGGTAAACTTGCTACTATATACAACTTTCGGTAAACAAAACTCTTTCTTTACTTGGCTATAAGTAAATAAAGAGTTTTGTTGTAACATAATGTTCTTCTATGTTCTTATATCTAATGCATTTCATGTAGCAGTATTACACGCACATAGGCATGTTGCCTGGTTAAAGTTACAAAGTCAAACGTATTCTTTCTCATACTTCATGTGTATACTTTAAAATTAAAGGCACACACAATCCAGCTGGCGCTGCCGCAGTCATTGCAACAGCTACTCGTAATTACCCGATACATTTTATCTTAAACTACTCGTGTTCTCTAACTATTAATTGCTTAAAGCGCTGCTGAGCGAACCACTAGGTACCAGTACCAACGCATTATGATATCGAATATGAAACGAGCCTCACAGAAGCACCCAAACGTTAGGCATTTGATCAGAAGCCTGTTCTTCTGTAGCGAGTCGTTGTCTGGCGCGGTCGACCGGCGCCCGCCGCAGGCAGCTCACCATTAATCACAACTTTTAGCTGCACGTTCCGCACACATCGCTAGATGCGGATAAAACGAAACACATTTTGCTCTATACCTATTTTGATGCAGTCCGCTGTCGACTTTTTTGTTGGGAACTGACAGCTAAGGAAAATAGGTATATAAAACTGCAGTCGGTATGTATGTATGAGTCTGAGATAGGTTTGATTTGGAATATTTTTTGTTTAAATATTTAAGATCCATCTCCTAGAATGAGCAGAAAAATGACTAAGGGGTAAAAATTACATTGTCGGCTGTAATATAATAGGTATCATATGAAAGCGCTTAACGAACGTATACTATGATAAACTACAATTGCAAGATGGCCGCCACCACAAAATGGCGTATTACATTTGATTAATTTACATAATGTCGGAAGCTTATATACTTAAAAAAATAGAAACAGATTTTTTGCTCATTGTATTGCGCGAAAGATCAGTCTATAATTATATATGTATATTTTTTTAGAAAGTGCATGAACTTAACTGCGGTTGTTAGTGTCGCCAACATAATATTCTTAATAAACATTCTAACTCCTTAAAGGTAATATACCACATAATAAAAACCAAACATGCAAGTTGCATTTTCAACATCAATGATAAAACCAAACAAGAAAAAAAATTGACAACCGACTTCCATTATGAAATGCGTCGATAAAATATTTCAGTTATTTCGATTAAAAAATAAAAACCTAATTAGCGATTTTGATGAAATTTGAATGGGGCTCTTTCAAAAGTGTTATTTTTAACAAATCTGTCTGAACTTCTTCGAGATATCTGGTGACAAATATTAAAAAAAATGCAGCGAATTGAAAAACAATTTCTTTTTTGTGAAGTCGGTAAAAGTAGATTTTTGTTACGTATTCTATTTCTTCTGGTATATGCCACTTTGTGCACCCAGGTGATATCACCCAGGTGAATAAAGTGGAAATTAACGTGTCCTCAATTCACCTTGGACTTTTTGCACCTGGGTAATATCACCCAGGTGATTTGTGGCGACAAAAAATCATTAAAAATGTCGCCCATATTCACCCAAGTAAATTAGTTCCAAGGTGAACAAATTACACCTTTTTTGTCGCCACAAATTACCTGGGTGATAACACTCAGGTGCAAAAAGTCCAAGATGAATTGAGGACACTTTAATTTCCACTTTATTCACCTGAGTGATATCACCTAGGTGCACAAAGTGGAATATACCTTTCTTCTAACAAGTACGGAAAAAACTTACTGATATACATTGTTGTAACCTTCCTTAGACAAAAATACCTATTCTCGCACGTAGCTTTGCTACGAAACGAGAGCTACGCTTATGCTACGCTTCACTTGCTAAATAATATTCTAGAAGCAATATTATATTTTAATTATAACCATTATAGTTTGGGCTTTGTAGCTAGACATTGTAGTAACTTTGATACGCGTAGTGAATTATAATATTTTTCGCTGAATCATTATAGCAAGGGATAACGTATCGAACAGTAGTCAGCACACGGTCGCAATGCCATATGGGGCACAATGTATGGGAAAAAATAAATTACTAGCTTGTTGTACAAGGGGAAATCCGTTTATATCTAACTGTTTGGACAAAAATAATGTTTTATTTAAGGTGTGTTAGTTAAAATCAGTAAATTGGTAGAAGTATAATAAATTTAGCGCGCATGAATGATTATTGCGCTAAAACGTCTACCCAACTTTACTCGTGATCACAATGTAAAATACCACTACTTTGTATTAAAGATTTAGAAATAATTTCAACGTATTTTTACTTTAGATGAAATTTATATGAAACGTTTATAACGTAAGTACCGACCGTAAAATATTAAAGGTTTTACTACGTCGACAGTCGTAACTTTAGATTTTGCATTTTTTGCACGCATTTCGAAAATCTATTTGCATCTGCAATAACATCTTACAATAGCAAACGGTAGTAAATGATATATTGCCAGTATAAATACTTTGTTCAGCCAAACAATGGTAACCCTTTGATTTTCGCAACTACTGTTGGCGTTGTTCCAATTTTTGCCTGTTTGAGTAATTTATGGTGGCATATAGGTGGTCTGTACAATGGGGAGGATTTTGCAAGTCACAGGTTTTTGTAGGTCAGTTACTAGGTAGCTGTTGGTACTGTAATGGTATCACTTGGACTGTGTGTCTCAAAGTTTAAGAAACATTTTTGAAAAAAATATATCTGAAGACGGTCTCAATTGTTGTGACCAAGGGAGGTGCTTACTGCATAGGATTAACCACATGCCCGTTTCGTTATTTACTTGTACTTTAACAATCCCAAATTTGAGCAATTGACTACGTTATTTTTACATGCGACTTGTTGTTTTTTTAATATATTTCGGTATACCTATGCATGAAAGTTTTTAAAACTACTTCATGACATTTACTGTTTTAAAATGATCTGACTAAACTAATACAGTATTGATATTGAAATAGATAAGAAATATAAATAGTAAAACACGCAAGTAACTATATTTTATATTAGATAATTTAAGATTAAAAAAAAATATATTCAGGTAATTTACGTAGAAAGCTATTAGAAAATCAAAATTCTGGTTAGCAATTAGGTAATTATGGGAAAGCGCAATGCTTAGGCTAACTGCTTGCTAAATCTGGCTTATGATAGTTCTCGTCCAACGATCTAAATATGTTTATTCCCTTCATAGAATTTCTAGCAGGCGTTAAATCTTTGAGCACCACGGTTCTCAACCTCGTGGCATTCCCGACAATAGCCTACTAATGATGGTCTTAACATTCAAATCGCCCACGCGCTCTTTTGTCTCCGAAAACTACGTGTTTTTCATTCGCGCAGCTATTTTTCAAGCAGCACGATATTTACGTACAACGCAGTAATGTATCTTGAGACGAAATCTGATTTGATGCAAACTAGTTTTAATATCAACTATACCAATAGTTAACCTCGTTAGCACTATTTTATTATTTATACCTAATTTATATTTTGACAACATCTTGCCCAGTTTTCCCTTATTTAGAATACTTATTGAGGATTGAATTTTGCATGTCTTTCCCAAATATTATTTAATTATCATATTATGGTATAAACAGTACAGAAGTTAACTAGAAACAGCAATATTGTAAGTGCAAAAAATGCAACTAGGGCTGTTTCTTAAACGGCGGTTTGTCAAGCTTACTTGGCTTATATTATAGCCTAAAAACATTATTATTATTTTCTAGAGCTACATACAGTAATTTTGCAAATTAAATTATAAAGAACATACGATTTCCTATTGATGTTTAATGTTTTTGCTTTATATAATATATATAATATAAAGCAAAAACATGCAATCATTGTTAGGTATAGCTCATTCCTGCAGTACTTGCAAGACCTTCGCTACTGCCAGCGCTCATATATTTTGTTGTCTCAAAATCTCTAAGAAATGATTGAAGGATTTAGGTCAACGGGTTGTGCAGCTGAATGGCTTTGCTTGCGACACAAAAAGCCTTTAAAAGAGGTGGTCGGTTCACGGGCTTTACGCTTCGTTGTTTCACTACCGACTAATTAAAAGAACACGCGAAGAAACTATGACGTAAATCGTACAATTGTAGGTTTTACGAACTTTTCGGTAATTAAGTTCCGTAGGAATTTATTACTTATTATAAAAGTTGACTAAAACCTATTTTTCTTTTAACATGTTCTTGATATTATTCAAATGCATTATACAGAGCTGGAAAAAAAACTCTAATGGTTCAACATATTTTTAAAATGAATTAGAGAATGTTACAATCACCTTGATTATTATGAATGCTTCTCTGGATAAAATATTTATATTTACCTATCGTTAATTCTGTGATTCTAAATTGACTGCGTATATTTTTACTACGCAATCAGCATGGTTACTATAACACCTTTTTTGATTACAGAAAGCTGGGAAATATGATCACTTAAGTTCAATTACACAAATCTGGGCTATGCAAACGCGCTTAACGTCACCGTGATCTAGTTTCGCACAGGGACGACGCCTTGGCTAGGCCGTTATAAGGTGTCCATGAGTTTCGCTTTCACTTTGCATGACTTCAATTGAAATTTTTCTCAATGTACTAAATTAACGCACTCACTTTAAAATAGCGTTTCGACTGAGATAATAATATAAAGATACAAATACTTAACATGAGCTTCTGAAATCACTGGTATCACATCACGCCAGGCTTATTATACAAGTTCTTACAGTTTCCACATGGAACCTCTTGAAATAGTAACAGACTTCAGCCTGATGTCTTCAGAAGGAACTCCGCGACGCGACGCTGCCATATGACATCCACTGCTATTAATCATTTGCAACCCGCGTTCGTGTTCCGATCGTAACTGAAATATTATTTGGAAATGTTACATTACGAATCATTAGCGCTAGTTTTGTTTACCTGTTACTAAAAATAAAATTATATTTTTGGGTAGAGTCATTCGCCAAGAAATTGTGTTGATCATTGGAATGAGCATTGAGAATTTTTGCGTAATACTACTCCATTAAACTCCAAATATTAAAACATTGCATTGCAGGCTTGAGTGAATATACAACAAGTTTCAATATGGTACATTTTTCAGTTATTTTGATTTATAATAAACAACTAGTTTGATTTTAGTAAAAATAATAATAATTATTCAATAACATTAATAATTATTCATTTAAATAGAAAATAATAATTATCCAAATCAGTTCAAGTGTCGTCGAAAAATCGACAAAATACAGTAAAAAATTCAAATGATTTATATAACCTCTTTTTTGAATTTATCAGTGAGAATAATATATTCAAGTCAAAAAATTCTCTTAAATTGTAAGAACAATAAAGTGTGTATAGCTGTAATACAATTATTTGAAAAAGTACGTAAGGTGCAAATTTTATAAACATTAAATGAACAAAATTCAATAAATCGTGTGAAGCGCCACGTCGGTCGACAGCATCATTAACAACATGCCCTGTCCAAATTGTATTGTAAACGCGAAAATGGAAAAATCGACGGTCCGCGAATCCAAATGCATTCAACAAAACAATTTCATGCATCATAAAACATCTCCGTAGAATTCGGATTCGAAAATTCCTTTCCGAAATCGAATATCTCGAAACCGAACCGCCGGCGTCCGAATCGAATGAAATAAATCGATTTGTTTTCAAAAACGATGTCATTATTCCTTGACGTGGGATTGAAGGGCGCCGATGACAGACGGTTATATTTTTTTGATAAATATATTGGAAATAAAATTGTATTTTTCTTTGATGTTCTTGTCGAAGGTTTTTTCGTGCTTCTTGTGCAATATTGAAGAGAGTAGACATGTTCTTTAATATTGAGTACATTACATTACAAGTATATGGTATAACTCCTATTAAAATTGTGTTAATGATGACTATATTATAATAATTAAATGAGGTAAGTATTGCTCTCACGGTAAGCAACAGAGCTATTTTTACTAGTAATAAATTTACAAAAGTTATTTTTTATTAATTCGAATTGTAAAACACGAAATACCCAAGACGCTTATTAACTAATTTTAATTTTCACATATAAATATAACAGAAACCTACCGAACAGTATAAAGTATACTGTTCGGTAGGTTTCTGTTCTTAAATTACATAAATTAAGTCGAATAAAATAGTAATCAAATGTCATCAATAAAAAATATTTTTAAAGTTATGGACTTGAGTTAGTAAGGTATCGATAACTACAAATTTAAGTGATATTTTGAAAGTAAAGTTTGTTTCGCTGCTTTGTCTCTAGTTTCACACAAAATATTAACAAGACATTATAATAAGAAATAAAATATTTACAATAACATTTTTCTCGATTCCAAAAGTAAATAACGCCCAAGTCGTGTTAATTCCAGAGATCCCAAAGGGCCGAGTGGTCATCACGGCCCTTTCTAATCCAGTGGAGCAGTAGCAATCAACACGCCCTAGTAAGCCCCAGGGTTGGGAACATGAGGGACCGAGGGTCCACTATACCAGAGGGACAAGGGACTTTCGAGAAATTGTGCGTCAAAATGGCTGCATAGCAAAATTTTCGAGGGGAAATCAGTCTTAGAAAATGTGTCGCTTTTGGAATGATTCGTTTATTTATTACAACGTGGAAATCTATAGCCTACCCCAACTACTCCAACTATGCTATGCTTTCCACATATTTTGTAATACAAAGTAATTCTAGAGAATAAAATAGAATAAGGCTAATTTGATGTAGGAAAATTTAACATAGTAATTGACGTTTTAAATTACTAGTATAAAATCAAAAATTATGTATTCTAACGCAGGATCTTATGAACTACTGAAAATTCCACGTAATGAAAAGTGGTTGTTTTTATATTTATACATATAATGTAATTGTATCACTCAAAACTTTGACCAGTTCCTTAACTTTGCTTTTATCCCACTAACATTGTAATCACAGTTTCAGCAGGTACTAGCTCTACCCTCGGCGAGGGTTGTTAATTAAAAGTATTTTGTGACTATTTCGACCACAGTCCATTAAGCTTAGCCCTGGCTTACTATTACCGTTGTTTCTCCATGACCCTTCGACCAAAATCCCTAAAGTCCAGTAGAGTGCTGACCACTGACCAACCATAAATGGCCTTCCTCACCTCGCTATCTTTGCAAAAATTAGGAATAAAAAGGGTGATATGCTTTCACAATGGAAGGTCTGTATGTAATGGATGGTTTTCATCGCGACTTTTGTTTTATTCATCGAGGCCTTACCTGGTAAGAGGTGCCTTTAATTGGATTAAAGATTGTTGATAAAAGGCTTTTAATGTAAGCAGTGAGGCGGTCGGTTGCGGTGACATTTCATTAAGGGATGGCTATCGATTTTTGGGCTCTCGCACGCTATTGGTGGCTCGGCTATGTGGTTTGGTGGAAGGTCTGGCTTCGGTGATTATGGTTTTCTTATTTATGACAATACATTTTCCAAAATATTGTTGTCTTAGAGTTAAATTCAAAATATTTTGTATAATAATTTGGCATATTGGTAAGTATAGATTTGAAGAAAAAAGTAATAATCCTAAGTATCAGTTGGCTTAATTTATTATCCAACTCTTAAATATAGTTTTTCGTAATGCATATTTCTTATGTGACCAAATAATTGTAATATAAAATTTGATCTAAATATATAAACTATATATTTATTACTAGAAAAAATTAGAGATTCCTACAAAAACCAAAAAAAGATGTAAAAATGCACCGCATGGGCTGCTGAAAGTATTTGATGATATAGACAAAAAAACATCTACAACATTCTAGAACATACCTATCAATATCTAAAAGTAACTGAAAAATATCCACCCGTCCGAAGTCGCCATGGACCGCTGATTTATCTTAAAAAACACAAAGTTTCTTTGTTGTCGAATAAATGTTTTTTGTATCTTATACAGATGTTTAATTTATTATCTACTCGTATATTTAATAAAATCATGATTCTCGCTTATACGCCTAACTTTCTATACTTTTTATCAATCTTAATACTTATGGCCAGAAGTCAAAACATCTATCATTAATTTGTAATCAAATTATGGCAACATCGTCTCGTATTGGCGCATGCTAAAGTGTTTGCAAAACAAATTACTTCCGCCTCACTGATTAATAACATTAAACTGAGCATAATTTGTTAACTACTCTTTCGTGTACTACTAGTTGCATGATGCTTATTTGCTCGAGATTCTTGTTAATTTCATGTTAATAATAAGTTCATATTGTAAATATAATTTTACTTATTTTACGCATTATAAGTAATATTGACAGGTTTTTTAAAATACATGATATCATAACTTACTTATTTTCTAGTAGATCCCATCATTTTATGACGCAATTTCAGAGCAAGGCAAATAGATTATTGATTAACTAATGTATTAACATCGCGATGAGTACATTGATATTGTATAATTCCTGAAAGTGAAATTTTTTTATACTCGTAGTCTCCTATTGTATTTTTGAAACAACAAACAAACTAACACAGCATCTGAACATATAGTAGTATTATTGTTCGTGATCAAATTTAAATGATCAGCGTACAATCGCTTGGGTAGCGATTTGTTTGGTTACATTTCGTCATCATATTAATTTCAGCTACGAGAGGTCGTACTTTCACACCTGATACGGAACAGATCATTTGTTAAGATACTAGGTATTAGTTTGTGGCTGTACCCACGAGAGCAGCATGTTTCACAATCAGAATCATTTTGTTAGTTGAGATATATATTTTGAGAACACTCCCGACTTATAAGTACTCCTTTCATACAAAAATATCGAAATCAAAATAGGTCCATCCGTTTGGGAGCTACGAGGCACAGACAGACACACATACACACACTCAGACACTAAAAACTTATAAAACCTCGTGGTTTTTGCGTCGGGTTTTAAAAATTCGGTCAAGAGACCATTATTTTTGAGTCACAAGAAGTCGAGAGGTAAAAAGATGGTGGTCGCAAGATCAAAAACAGCTGTTCTGTTTTTTCCATTTATACCAATTTATGCCTTTCGTAGGTACTTCCATTTTTCATACCTACTTTTTTTTTCCTAAACGATCTCTAAAACACTTAACTCTAGGGCAAACCACTCCGCCCATAGCAAAAAACAGTACTGTGTGACTTATGTACTATTATTATACGCACAACAAAAAGATCATTTTCTTTTAAAAAACCCACCGAATGATTTCATAATAACATAGATCACACAATTACATAGATCACACAATAACATAGATCACACAATAATTTTCAGTTACAAATTACGAATATTAAGTACACATAAATATTGACACGTATGTCGAAATATAAATATGTTCATAACATAGCAAGGTGTCTGTCAGTCTGTATTATTGGATATTACAAGGCTGACGTGCTATCACGGAGGCTTTTGTTGCTACTTATTAAAGACGCTGATATGACGTGACGAAGGCTTAGAGCTCAATGTCAACAGTTGTATAAACTTTTAAGTGACTCAAGATATAAATAAAGTAAATACATGTGTTTTTTAGGTACAGAATTTTATATCATTCTAAGCACATGGTCATTACTAACGAAAATTGTTGTTGTTGTTAGCCTGTTGTGCCCCACTGCTGGGCAAAGACCTCCCCTCGATTTTTCCATATCTGTCGGTTTTGCCAGTAATAAGTATATATAACGTGTAACAGAAAGGTACGTTAATAATTAAGGGTGTCTACCCATCAAAGTGAACCCATAGCAGAACAAAAATTTTCAATATTAAAATAAATATATTAGGCTCTCCATACGAATTGGTCACGTGATCGGCTGAGTTGTATGGAGGACGAAATAATATAATTTTTATAATTTTGCAATACTTTGTTCTGCAATGAGTTCACTTTGATGGGTAGGTTAACATCTTGAAGTATTGTCACACCTTTCTGTCATACATTATATAAAACACTTTAAGATAATCAATTTTTTATTTCAATAGAACTAGTAAAATTTAAAAAACTCCGAAGCTAATTGAACATATTGATTAAAAAACATAAAATATTTTTGAGCCCTCAATTCTATAATTACGCTTAACCAATTTCATATGGAACTGATAAGCTTTTTCTTGTTTGAGGACTTGAGGACGATTAACAGAATAATTCTTAAAAATTTAACAATTTCAGTATTTATAAGTGTGACTCTAGATTTAAACTAACAAAAAATCAGTGGGAAAACTTTTTACGCTTATACTAGTTTCAATCCATGGACATTCTCATTCGTTATTTTATCTTCGTGTACATTTGTCCTTTGTACTCAAATCCACGCATCCGAAATCGAATTCTCCCATCCTATCAACCTTTATTTACGCTACATGAAATCATGTAGATAGGTAGATACAACTTATATCCCCGGTTTGTCGGAAAGCCTCATCTATACTGGGTTATATGGAAATTATATGGCATAGTGAAATTGTTAATTAGCTCGTAATGTACATGATTTGATATTTCGTCGATTCGCTACTTTCCCTTTGGGCCTTTCTTATGGCTATTCAGTAAAAAAGGCCTTGTTTTCAGGTACTAACACAGACTCATTATAAATTATCAACACATAGTTCCTTATACAATAGTTGTGCTTAAATTAACGCGTTATTTTAAAATAATATATTTCCAATTATAAACCTAATGAACAAGATTTATATACACAATATGTTAAATAGCCCTGTAAGGTTCCTACCCGCGCCCGTCTGACGGCCGGCGGCGTGTCAAACAGCAGGAGTTCCCCGGTTAAATTGAAAAAACAATCTCCCACCATTTTCGCTCGGCGAACGTAATAAATCTATGTACAAAAATTCTACACGTTATTTATGAAATCTATCTGACGGATAGCCTTTCGGATCTATCGGAATACAGTGCTTGCCGGATTTAGTGTAACAACGTAACAACGTATAGGACAAGAAGTCTCAGAGGGTTATTATGATATATCATCAACGTAATACACATATTTTAAATCACGTGATGACCTTGCCTTTCAAAAATATTTCGTTGATACCTAAATTCGGCCAGCGCCTTTACGCTTTTTTAGTTATTTCGATTTAAGAGCAAAGTGCAGAATCGATTTTAATAAAATGTTATTTGGACCACTTTAAGACCTCTTCAAACAAAAAAAGCTTTTTCATATAAGGGTCAGCTGTCTCATAGAAATAAGGTAACAAATATAAAAAAATGCGTAGGTATAACTACGAGTGTATTACAAGTAAAAAATAATTTGCGCAAAGACACATCCGAAGCTGATTGTGTATAAGTTTGATAAATATACACAAACTTATGTATTATCTTATCTTAAGCTTGATTATTCTCCATTTTGTACCATAATCTCCGGTAAAGTATTATTGCTCGGTATGCATTGTAAGTTGTATCCAATGCGGCTATTGTGGGATTAATTGCATTAATCACTGCCAGTGACAGCTATTACATTTTTGGTGCTCGACTTTAGTTCCGACGGCGCGGTTGTAAAATCAACCCGTTTCATTTCGACTGTGAAATCAAACTGATCTAGTTTTGTTTTTGGTGAAACGATAACTAGCCTTCGTAACAAGTATTTTATTTTTGTATGTCAGTACATAAATTCATTATTAAGTAAAAAGCAAAGGACTTAAAGTTCCTGCCGCTTGCAAGAGAGAAATCTACTAAACTTTATCTTATGTATTTCGTGTTTCATTTTTGACTATACCGTCGCTTACCAACTGGCAATTATTATTTTATTGGCTTAAGTGAGACCCGCCAAAATCTTCCTTTAGTAATATTACAATAAGTTTTTTAAATTGAACTCAAACTTCTACAAAATAACGTAACGCAGATATACTACATTAACAAAAATATAACACTGACGGGGCTAAAAAAGATACAGTACTAAGTATAATATATGTAATATTCTCAGGGTTTCATTTAGATCTTTTATCCATCGAACTAAATGCTTGGGTTTACGTAGGCTAAAGGTAGGTACGCTTTACCAACAGTGAATGAACTGCTGCCGTTAATTGTTTATAATATTATGATGAAATCAATAAATATATCTACGGCTGATAAAGCTCTAAGCAAAACCATAGTTTTTTATACTCTTAATTCTTTACCAAACTAAACATTTCAATCGCCAAAACATCAATCATCTTTTTCACATAACATGACATTATATTGAAAACCTAGGTTTTGTGGCAGCATATTAAATATTAGGTGGTCTTTATTTATATTGACGAGCTATTGAAAATTTCAAACGATAGAATAACATGGACTCTCGGGATTGATTGGTTTTTAAAAGCATTCCTCCATTAATGTAATGATCGTGCATTATGACTTCATTATACATTTTCCATACGGCAATCACTAATCACTTCGCCATGTCCTTCTTAGGAAAATTTATTTTAAAATGAGCTTTGTATGGATTATGTGGGTACTTATATGCGCTGCAAAGAATACGGTATAAAATTAAATATACAGAGGCAAAGAAATACAAATGACTTACCTACATAATTTTCCAAACAGCTAGGATCCATTATCGTATACCAGGGCCTGACCTGGCAAGGGTTGCCTGAAAGCAATTGAGATAAAAGGCTGCCTAAATGTTTAAATTGTAGTTGTATATTACGTTTCGTTTAATGAAAGTTATAAAAAGTCAATACAAGTAAATATTTTTTTATGAAAATTACAACGCCGTCAAACATTTTCTAATCTCATAATAGTATCAAGGTTAACGTTAAAAAAATATGTTAAGGTAGACTGAGTGCATTACAATAATCTTATAAGATTTGATTTACAGAACAGTAATGAATTGAACATCATATTCCTTAGTACACCTAGGTATAGCGTAACATCGGCAGACATTTATGTTGCGGCCTCGTTACGCAGAAACTGTTACACAATCTATGGCCTCACTTCCTTACTAACTACTTACTCAACTGTGTCCTTGCTGGCAATCATCAATTACCAGCGATTGTAACGGAGATCAAAGCAGCCGACCACTCATGCGCAACGTGAATGTAAATTATGATACGCGTCGCGCAGATCGCGTGAAAATAAGGTATTGCCTGATGACAAGTGAAGATGGAGTGATAGTGCGGATTTTTAGAATAACTAAGATGTAGGAAGTCGTTTTTCAACTGTTCTTTGAGTTAGTCATAACCTTCAATCGCTAAAATACTTATTATGCAATGTATTTCTTTTAAAGAAAGGTATCACAGAAATGTCACTTCCAGAATCTATAATTAATAATGGTTAATGTAGGTAACCTTAGTAGTGAAATTGATTCTATCTGTGTATCTAAATCTTATATTTGCACCCCTGAGTCATGTAACGGATTTATAAATGACCACAAATTACAAAGTTTTCTTAAAATATTCCATTTAAATATACGAAGTATAGGAAAGAACCTCGATGAGGCGCAAATATTATTGCATAGAATGAATGTTGATTGCGATATCATAATTTTTTCAGAGTGTTGGCTTAGTTTTTACCCGCTTACACCTATCATGGAAGGGTATACCAGCCATAGATCAGGTTATAGTAACCAAAATGATGGTGTAGTGGCCTATATAAAGTCAAACATAAACTGCATTGTAACAGAAATCAATCTGACCCACGCTTCCTGTTTGCTAATTACCCAACACAAAAAAATAGCTACACTCGCAATTTATCGCTCGCCATCTGAGGCAAATTTAGATCCTTTTCTAGATAGCTTAGACAAATTATTGTCTTCTCTTACAGCTTATCAGACGGTCACCATTGTTGGCGACTTAAATATAAATATCCTTTCTCCTAGTAGTAAAGATAAAAAATACTCAGATTTTTACCTTTCTATCTTGTCGTCTCATGGTATGCTACCTGCTCATACTTATCCAACACATGAATCAAGTTGTCTCGACCATGTTATCTTACGCACTCCTACACAAGCTAGTACGATCATTATTTCCAAGTCTGTGACTGACCATATACCGACATTACTGTGCTGTGACATCGGTAGCTATTCAAATAGCCAAAAAAGTTCTTACACTAGAGTTGACTATCTCTCTGTAACCACCCAACTCCTTTCAACCAATTTTGAACATATTTATAGTATTAAAGATGCAAACATAGCCATGGATGAAATGATAAATACAATCTCTGCAATAATTAGTCGAAATAAAAATACTATTAAAATACCAAAACGAAAAAAAATCATAAAGCCCTGGATTACGCCTGGACTTCTGAGATGCATACGAAATCGTGACAAATTACATCTGAAGTATAAATCTAATCCTGAAAATTACTTAAACAAAGCCATCTACATCCGATACCGAAATTTTTGTAATAATTTACTAAAAAAATTAAAACAAGAGTACGAAAAACATGAGTTACAGAAGGCCAGGAGTAATCCAAAAGAAACCTGGAAAATTATAAAAAAAATTGCTAATATTCCCGAAACCCTAAATTCAGCATCACAGTTGATTGACCTAACGATTGACCCTAAAGTGTCCACAAATAAAATTAATGATTTTTTTGTTAGTATAGGTAGTGAACTAGCTGGCAAACTTAGCAATAACTCCCAATGCGCAAACAGAGATATTGTCGTCGAAAATGCTTGTAGCAGTACTATGGCAATTTTCGATACTGATTGCGCCGAGGTTGATCGCATAATACGAGAATTAAAAAGAAACTGTGCTATTGGGTGGGATGGAATACCATCCAGCCTACTCACCGATGCTCGCGAAATTCTAGTCCCTCCACTAACTTATATTTTCAACTTATGCCTCTCATCTGGCTCTTTTCCACATTCCTTGAAAAGAGCACTTGTGTTACCAATCTTTAAGAGTGGAGACAGAGGCAGTATAACAAATTATAGACCTATTTCAATACTAAACAGTTTTTCAAAAATATTAGAAAAAATACTAAGCAATAGACTCACAAACTACTTGGACAAATACAAACTATTAGCTAATAATCAATATGGTTTTAGAAAAGAAAAGTCAACAGAAGATGCAGTCATTGACCTTACACACACAGTCATAAAACATCTTGATTCTAAATTAAAAGCAATTGGCATATTCCTCGATTTATCTAAAGCCTTTGATAGTGTCTCTATCCCACTACTTCTTTCGAAGATGGAAGGGCTGGGTGTACATGGTCTTGCCCTCAAAATTTTCAAAGATTATCTAACAAATCGTACTCAGTATGTCAAAGTTGACGGGTTTGTTAGTGATGATAAATTAATAAACTTCGGAGTCCCCCAAGGCAGTATCCTTGGGCCTATCTTATTTCTCATCTATGTTAACGATCTTTGTCTTCTTAAAATTCCCCATTGTGACATTTTTACATACGCCGATGATACTTCCTTAATAATTCAAGGCAAAACCTGGGCTGTAGTTAAAATACGATCAGAAAGCGCTCTAAGTACAGTAATGAACTGGCTATCTATAAATCTTTTAACTCTAAATATAACTAAAACTAAATATTTAACTTTTTCTCTTAGGTCTGACTCTCACCCTAACCAAAATTCATATAAAATAACTGCCCATAATTGTCAATTTCAAGTATCAAATCCATGTGACTGTTCTGCTCTAGATAAAACGGACTGTATCAAATATCTTGGTATCTTGATAGATAGCACTCTGTGTTGGATTCCACAAATTGATAGTGTAACTTGCCGAGCTAGACGCTTGATGTATATCTTTAAAAACCTCAGGACATCTTTGGATAGAAAAACTTTAATTCTAGTATACTATTCACTAGCTCAATCTATACTAACATATTGTGATGCAGTCTGGGGTGGAGCATGTCGCACAACTCTAAAACCTGTAGAAAGAGCTCAGCGAGCTATTTTGAAAGTTATGTTTAAGAAACCTATTAGATTTCCTACAACAACACTATATAAAGAGACTAAAGTGCTCACAGTTAGACAACTGGTCATTCTTCATATAATACTTCGCAAACACTCCAAACTACCATACGACCCTCTCAAAGAAGACAAGCAACGAAGAAGAGATAGAGTCTGTCCTGTCATACCACATAGAACCAAATCTGCTGGAAGATTTTATGAATATTTATCCTGTCATTTATATAATAAATTGAATAAAGAAATTCATATTTATCCTCTGGTACTTAAAAAAGTGAAACCAGTTGTCAGTGACTGGCTCCAACGACTATCCTATGATGAGACAGAAGATTTGCTTACAATTAACATCTAGTATTGTTATTTGTCCCTCAGTAACATATAAATAATATGTTTGTAACATCATTTGCATTATGAATATTACAAGACAAATTAATATTAGACAAAATTATAGACAAATTATAAATTAATATTTTCTATCAATTTCCTTCACTAACTCAACATACATACTTTAACACGCACACATTTCCACAAACACACTTTAGATTTATCTTTAATTTCAACAAAAATTAAAGCTTGAACTTGTTTGCGATGTTATTCTGGACCACAAAAAATCAATCGTCCATACCATATGTGAAATATACCAGTAAGAGTTATACTAAATATTTGATTTTTAGATGTATCTTGTATTGTTAAATGTGGATATTCTAGTAATTATTTTTGTAACTTTATATTGTATCCTCTGAAACGGAAGGCTCTGGCAGCCGTAACACAGTTTCATTACTAGTATGGCTGCCAGCCGGCTATACTTTAAACATTATGTTAGTTCCAAATTGTAAGTCTTTAGATAAGTACCTACCTAAAGTGTTTATTGTAGTGTAACGTGTATTGTTTTAATGTCAATAAATGTTTTATTATTATTATTATTATTATTATATATATAAATAAAACGAGGCGTGAAACTTCTGTACTAATTAAAGTACCTTACACTCATGCCAACAGTATTGCCCTAATATCTAAAACCAAATTTATAGCAGTACTTGCTCGTGTGAATTTTTAGAGTAGAAGATAAATCTTTTAAAAACTTTTCTCGGTTAGTATAGCGAACTTCAGAATATTTATCTCAAACCTTTTATTTCTCAACCATTTTCAATCAATCTCCTCAACCAGAACTAGGTTAACGGATATGAAGTCATTCCTTGTTCAAGAACAAAACAAAGGTTTCCAAGTACAAGATTCGTGAGGTTTCAAGCTGATTTGATATATTCAGTACTGCAGAATCGTGGGCACGTCCGTCTGAACATTTTGATTTATTATCCATCAATGCGAGAAGAAACGAACATACATACATATAAATAGAATCTTTAAAGACTACACCGTGATCTTGCCGTCATTCTATAGGTATTTGTTGAAAATCTAAATATTTTCGGTAAATTGATTAGTTGTATCGAAGTAATGACAGGCTATAAATTCTTTGTTGTGAAACTAAGTATTGATTGATCGATCTGAAAGTAAATAAATACGTCTATTGGGAAACTGTTTATTGACTTCTGTAAAGCTCGTGATCTAGTATTTCAAAGTCGTTCAACAAAGGCTGTGTAGCCTATGATTGACCAATACATATAATTGTTATAGCATTAGCTGCTTCATATATTCCTGGAACCAATCGTACTTTAACTGTCACAACATTTTTTTTTATATCCAAGTGCTAGTGCAGTCGTTTACGGAAATAATTGTAAGTATTCAACTTTGAGCTAATAAGAACTCAATGTAAAGCCAAATTTTAACAGTCGTATTACCGCTGTCTGAGTGGCGATGCTAAACAATTGGCGTCATTATTCTTGACAAAACTCTTTTGATCCAATTACACACGAGATGACCCGTGTCCAAAAAAGCTGAATGGTCGAATGTTTACAAACATCATAACCTAGGCTAATGATGAACGACAGGGCGTGCTCAAAGGTAATCAGCAGGCCGATGACCCCCGGTAATGACTCGTCGATGACGTTGCAAGTGGGCACGCGCGTACAACGGTAAGCTGGGAACTGGTGGGATTTGGGACAGATGACAGAGTTTGGGGTGATGGGGGTAGATAGAGGTGTAGGATTGGGTGCAATGGTTCCCGAGTTTTGTTGCGTGGTTGAGAAGTACTGCTGAATTGCTTGTACAAAGACTATAATAGTAAAAGATTAGAGAATTTTAGTCAAACATTAAAATGTTACGTTTACACTGTTATAAATTTACATTTCCTTTGTTTCTACTGACTTTACTGTGTAGTAAGGTTACTAGAGCATTTATAATTAAAACCAGAAATACCAAAATATAGCGCTCTAAATAGTAAGACTGTTATCGTATAGTTTACATATGACATTAGTATATGCCTCATGTTGTTTTACTGACACATAAAATATCAAGTAACATTTAATCGCTGGTGTAATTTATCATCATAAAGCACACGGTAAGGCCAGTTTTTTTATTGTTTTTAATTCGAAACATTGCTTTATTTAAAACGCCTATATTAATTCCGTCAGATTTCTGGTCAGCCTTACACAAACCAGCATTGAGATGTCAAATGAATGAAGACAAATACATCAAAGCATGACTTTCAAAAAGAAAGTGGTGTAAAGTAAATTGGATGCATGTTTCGTCGTCAAAGGCCTCAATCAATATATTGCGTGCATGGTTGCTCTACATGATGCTTTACTCGTAAGTGAATTTTTTTTTTAATAATAGTCTTGCTCTTGACCGCAACTGGTCTGATGAAAAGCAAGAATGGTGTATAGGGTGTGGCACGCATGGCTATAAAAGATATACCATATCTTTTGTAACTTAGTTGCATGAATTACCAAGTGTCGTTATTACGAAAAATAAACACGAAAATTGAGTTGTTAATACAATACTATACAATGCAATATATCTTTATTGCACACCAAGAAAAATATATACAGCAAATATATTATAAACAAAACATTGGTAGTACATTGGGCGGCCTTATCGCCATTTTAAGCGATTTCTTCCAGGCAACCTTTGGATGGATCAGACTAACTGCAAATAGTAACGTCGGTGGTGTACCAATAAAAAAAGGAAAAAAAAGAGAGTACAAATACTGCACCTTAAAAAAAACAGAAAATACATACATATACATATATATATATATATATATATATTTAGTTATATTAAGCACATACAACAGCTACATACGTCATACTCGTAATAATAATAATACCACACAAGATGTTCCACTTAATTAAGAGAAAGATAATGAATGTTCAGCAAGTTTTTGAATATAAAAAGGGATTTAGCCTGTCTGATTGACAAAGGCAGCGCGTTCCATAGAAGGATAGCTTGCACAGTAAATGATGCATGAAAGAAAGAGTTCGTTGAGGTAGAAGTAGGCAGCACAAGACGAAGGTCACGTGATGGCCGCAAAGAAATAGAGTGGAAAGCTGTTAAAAAAACAAAATTGTCTTTTAAGTAAGAGGGAGTGGTAGGATTAAATAATATTTTATAAAGAAAAGACAGAATATGAGAATTACGGCGAAGACGAATAGGTAACCAATTGAGCCTTTTACGGTATTCAGAGATATGGTCATACTTGCGTAATCCAAATACAAACCGAATGCAGAAATTTTGTAGACGCTCGAGCTTGTCGAGTTGCTCTTTGGTTAAGTCTAAATAGCAAGCGTCTGCGTAATCTAATATCGGGAGAAGGAGAGATTTCACAAGTGCAGTTTTAGTAGTAATCGGAAGGAAATTACGCAGTCTTCTTAGGGAAGCTGCAGACGCAAAGATTCTACGACTGACTTCTGCAAGCTGGGGACTCCAGGAAAGCGTTCTATCCATGATTATACCCAGGTTTTTTACGGTCTCGCTTATACTAATAGGAACTCCATCAAAAATCAGTTGAGGAAGATGGAATCAGTCTACTTTAGAGATCATACGAGTGCTCCCGATGATAATAGACTGAGTTTTTAAAGGATTAACCGTAAGCCCGTATGATCTACTCCAGTTCCGAATCTTCTGAAGGACGGAATTAGTAGCTCTAATTGCCTCATCCAGTTGTTCAGTTGTTAAATGAGCTTTCCAACTGTTCAAGGTAAGAAAACTAATTAAATTAGACTTCTTCCTTATAATTACAATCCAAATACAATGCTCAACCATCAGAGGAGGCCAGAATACTCATCATGCTGGTGACGTTATCACTCTGATTAAAAATTATTTAGGTTTCCTAGATCTCGATAAACACCTGCTTTCAGATCACGCTTCTCATATTTTACTAATTGAATGTTACTCTAGAAGCAAACAGCATAATATGTATAAACTTATATTCTAAGATAGAAATAGTCTCTGAACTTGTAACAATCATGTCCGCCCATGATCGTTCATTGCGCTTCTGTTATTGGCTCCAATTGACATGTCCGTCTTCATAAACAGAACTGGAGAATTACGTTAGATCTAATCTATTGCGTCTTCCTTTACACATCCCTTTTTATTCACCACTAGACTCAAATAAAAACAACGGGGTTATCAGTTCTAATTTTTTTTTTGTAATTGCCATTTTAAGTATGCAAATAGACACATTAAGATACGTTTATTTTATTCCAGATATATAAAACGAATAAACTTGCAAATAGAAACTTGAAAATGCTTAATATGAAGTACTCCGTGGTCTTAGCTCTGCAGCAGTATTCAAAAACCTTTCAAGTATAGAGTTTGTTTCGAAGAATTCAATCAGAAGTACCAGATATACCAGTCATAAGGCACGCGCGATTCCGTCACCATAAGCTGACAAATCCGAATTACCATAATTTCCTTCTTCGTATAGAATCCAATGATTCCAATGACTGGCAATCGGATATCAAGCGGTGCGAGTGACATGTAAATCGTGATCGACTGGGACTCGAACCCGCTACCACGGACTACCGGTGCCACTGCGCTGACTCAGCAGTTTTAGCCACACCTGCCTTTTAGCAGCCGCTTGAACTTTATTAGGCAACCACGACGTTACATTTTAGGATTAAAATTCTTGTCCAAAAGGTTTATTTTGCTGTAGCTAAATAGACAATAGGGATGTTTTAGTTTAAATAGGTATAGCTAATTAGAGTATCAATAAATACTTTGAGACTCGTTTGGTGACTGAAGAATTCAACGCAGCTCTTTATCGACGATCAACTACTGTAAAGAAGTTTCCGTTCGTTAATCAATGTTTTTTAAAACAGCTATATTAAAATCTTTTATATTGAAGGACTGACATTAAAAATACGTAGACAGTAGTTTCAAGTTTATTTGACTTTTATTATACTTAATGTTCACTGAAGATTTTATATTGAGTAGTGGTATAGTAGTAGAAGATCTTTACGTTTTAGATACTATTAAACCTACTTAATGTTTACAAAAGTGGCCATGTTTTGTTTATTAAACACTTTGAAATATAACAAACAGAGTGGCCTTGTTATGTACTACATACATTCCGGTAACACACGAAATATAAATATAAAAGACTCGTAAGGTTACAAACATGTCCGTCGAATCCCACAGACCTTCGTCAAAACTTTATCTACAGCATTATAATCATGGCTCTGCTCGAAAAAATATAATTTCTTGATCCAAAAAAATTTAGAAGATTCTTTTAATCTTACGTTTGAGAGATTGACAGGTAGGTAACCGCCGCCCCTCAACATGTCCAGGTAGAAGGTAGAAACGTTGATTAAAAATTTAAAAAATATTATGCGAAAGCCTGTGTATGATAGTATCAGTCTGAACCTCTTTTATCTTTGAATAAATTTGTGTGTAACAGCTGCTACATTCGTTAGTTTTTATTTACGTCTATTGTGTACAGTGATGGCTTATTTAATGAGCTATTTTTCTACACTTTTATTATTTTGCTGTTGGAAGTAAGTCAAGGTTGTTTGGAATGGTCAAGTTTGTGCGTAGATGAAGGTTTGCATCAGGCTTGTCATGACAGATATCGTTCGCAATTAATAGTAGAGCTTCGAGTTAAATGACTAAATTTAAATGAATTGGCTAATGGCTACGTAAAAGATTACACTTTCAATCGATGTAAGAGATTGGAGGATTCTTTTCAATCAAAAGCTTACAACATCTCAACTACGAAATATATTTCCCAAAAAAATAGCAGCCATTTTTCAAAACGCATTCAGTAGAAGCAGATTGAGGGTGCTTAGAAAAAATATCGAACTAAAACCAACCCCTAAAATTATTTTAGTGAAAAGAAAGGAACTTAATACAGTCCCCACTCACCCAGCCGGCGCACCCCTCAGCCTCTGTGTGTGTGCAGTATTGTATTGTGTTTGTGTGTGAGTGTGAGTTCGGTACGGAGCGGCTGACGGCTGAGTACGGCCGCACGAAAGCGTTAGCTGTCTGTATGAAATACAAAAGGCTTGTACGATTGTTTTAGTTGAGGTTTTAGTGAACAATTTTTGTGTGCCAAATTTTAATTGTAATTTACAAAATTTAATCATAAGCGGTAAAGAACTCGGAATTAATTTTCTGTGATGCTAGATAAAAAGTATAGGTATTGGTTTGCATCAAATCAAGCAGTTTTTTTTAACATTGCAATGTATTCGGAATAATTGGCATCTGCATGTTTATTGCTTTGTCCGATAATTATATAAATATTACCGGACGTCTTATTGCTTTAATAGAACTTTACAAGTATATAATTCATTTCGTTAATAATAAAAAATTCAGAAATAAATTTGACATAAAGTTTTTATGTTTTTCATGATTATCAAAATCCAAATATACAATTTAATTTGCTTTATAAAATATCAACTTTGTACTAATAGACACTAGAATACTTTGGTAAAAACAAACCTGCTTTTTAGTAGTAATATTAAACAAAATTCGTACTTCATAAAAAATCCGATTAAAGTACAAATTAACACGGTTTCTGTTTAATTAAATTATCCGGTGTTTTAAAAAAAATGTCTCATAGTATTTAAATACCAATTATATTCATAATATTTGGTATATAATAAAAAATAAAACTTACACTTTCTCACGTACGTACCCATGGCACCGTACCGGGCGGGCTCTGTCGGCTGTCGGGAAATCAACACACACATGAGTGCTGTACGCACACGTCACCACATGTACATAGCGGGTATATGTGTATATATAGCTACAGACAGAGGGCACAAAGCTCGCCCGACTGACTACCGAGATATGTGCTATACTGGCGGGTTCTTTTACTTTGAGTTCACATATTTTGAGATTGATTTTGTGTTTCAGTGAGCCGTGTTTTTACTTTAAAAACTACACGCGTAATTTATTGTTCGGTAATGGTATCTGCCATAAATATATATAAATACTAAAATAAATACAAATTAAAATGTTATTACACTTGAAAAACACTACTTTGTATTTATTAACTAGGACATATCGAATAATAAATATTTTATCTGATATACAAAATGTTAGTCACTATTAGTAGGAGTAAGCCTATATTGATGGGAGGGATGATATATATTGCTATGAATAAAAACAGATATAATTTCACCTGAAAAGACAATAACAATCGTTGCCAACCACACCAGCTAGAAGATTCATAGCCATTCAGTATTGGGAAAATTTACAGGATTGACATATTTAGAGATATAACTTACTATTAACTAGGACATATCGAATAATAAATATTTTAGGGGTTTTAGATACCTACACACAAAACTAATATATTATGACTAGCAAAACTTGTGTTATAATCTGTTAAGCCTTTACAACTTGAGAATATTTGAGTATATTTGAGATAAACATCTCTTGTAACGTCTTTCTTTAGCTCTTAGGGCAAGTTGAGTATAGATTACATTCGCTCAAAGACTAAAGCCACCCTACTGTACCACGATGTCATATTAAGTTGTAGGAGGTAGCGAATTGTATTATAACTCGTATACTTTTTTGTAACAAATCTTTTTTGTTTTTGTCGAGTGTAAAGCATTCGAAAATGCTTCTTTTTTTAAATCGTTACTTTAAGTCATGTTACAACATTCCAAATCAATCAAGCAAGATAAACTATTAGTTTTGTGAACTGTTGACCTCGCGATCACAATAATTTTAAACATTTTATTTTTCTAAGTCTCTATCACTTCACTACCTCTTAATGACTTGACTTACCTATACTTGACTACGACGATTGACACGATTCCATTTTAAATTTTTACTATTTTTTATCATGCAAATGCAAAGAACTAAACAACATCCAGGTATTATATTACCTACTTAGATAATTTATTAATTTTAAATAGTAGATTGATTTAAAAAAAACTAAAAGCTACTACGAGATCTAATTCTTGGCTTTCGGTGTAAATTATGAACACAAAAGTTACTCTCATTATTTGAAATGACTAAAAGTCGCATTCAATTTTGTTAAATCATAGCCTAGTTGGTGAACCCCTTGCCTTTCAAGCAAAAAAAGCGAGTTCTGACCCACGTTCATGTTCACCTATATTTATTTTCACTCATGCAAATTAGAATTAATGACCATCAGTTTTAACGGTGAAGGAAAACATCGTGAAGAAACCTGCTTGTAAAAGAAATTGTTCAATCAAGAATAAGCGAAGACTTCTTAGAAGACTTCGAAGAAGAAATTGACTTTAGCTCTTCATAAGGAAGCACCGTGTCGAGCAATGGGACACTAGGTATAGATTTATACGTACACGGTTTAGTAAGTTTTAAGAAAAGCAGTCTTATCGTTATCTTCATGTCAACATCCACCATTCATGCTAAGCTTGCTACTTCTTCGTAGAACTTTTACCTACCAAGTTCAAGTTACTTTGAAACGCTTGTTACTTACGCCATTGGGTAAGTAATCCGCTATATTTATATAGAACCTTACCCTCCCTAGCACTCCGACGAGATGTATTGAAATTTGTCGTCTCGACGACGCGCCTTCAAAATTCAGCCCCTCAGTCTTCGGGGCAACAAACTTGCTGACTCGCCCTTTTGATAACATGGAATCTGCATCAGCTGTTATTCCAATTTAGGGTAGGTACCTACTTCTTAATATTAACTGTTTTATGGTACAACTCTTGATAATTGTGATATAAATTAATTTATTTTGCGGCTTTGTATGACGATCTATTAAGTAATTAAATTTCTAGTTTTATTTTTTTATGAGTAATATATCTTTCAATTTAAATGCGTTTTTAAGTTTAGTGGTTAAGTTCTGAAAATATTATAGCAAACGCACTGCCTACTAATAATTAACTAATAAAATAATACTTTGATCACACATAAAATAAAGGTTAAATTTAGTTAGTTTGTCGCTCCTTCATTCCGTTTGATAATGAAGGAAGGACAACCTAACACTTAACGGATTTGAATAAAAATTGGCACGAAGATAACATTGATCCTGGTTTAACACATACTTTTACTACCTTTTACCCCGGAAAATTAAAGTGTTCCCTTAGGATGATCAAATATTTACCGCGAATAAAACCGCGGGGTGCAGCAAGTTTGGAATAATCTTGAAACATGACTTACTTAATACCTACATATGTATATTGCATTAATTATCAATATTAAAAATTAATTGATACCTCTCTTTATTTCAGCATTTGCCTTAAGAAAAATTGAAATAGCCATGGACTTTCATTTTATCTAAACCTTAGCATTACATAGCTTCTGATTAATACCAAACCCTGCGTCGGCATATCAAAGATCCGCAAGTCACGGGCGTCCAGTGTTCCGTATAAACCTTCCCTGGGGTCCTCCCTGGAGACTCACCTGCCGAATGATCTGAAGATTGAGCCACCTTTTACTCGCCGCCTTTGTCTATCGTCTTAGAATTACTTTGTCTTTTCCCTGAGGTATTTCTAGTGAGCTACCGAACATTTTGATGCCTATTGGGATTCGTGTCGGAAGGCCAAAAAATGTTGCTGTTTTGTAGATACTTATCAATACGTATAATATTCTTAACCCCGAAGTCACCAAAAAATATCAGCACTTCAATAATATATAAATATTTTATCTGAGAACTAAAACCTCGTATGATAGAGTATCAGCTGATTATTTTAGGTTTCGTATTGGACTCATCAAAACCAGCTCTTAAAATTATACAAATGTCATCTAATCGGTCACCTTGCTTGCACAATCTTGTAACAATGATTATATTGAACAATTATTATCATCAGCAGTTACTAGCGCTTCGGTGCAGGCATTATATACAACTTATAACTGCGCCCCGCGGTTTTCCCCGCGGTAGAAACTTGATCATCCCATGCAAGAACTTAAATTTTCCTGGATAAAAAGCCTATGAGTTAATCCAAAGTATTATAAGCTATCTTGATCCAAATCCTTTAAACCGCTTGAGCGTGAAAGAGGAACAAAGAACAAGACACACACACAAACTTTCGCCTTTATAGTTTGATGTGATGTGACACTCATTGTATCCGAAAAGAATTTTATGGCGAGAAAATTGCTCTCTTAATAATAATACAAGCAGGTGCAAGTTTTTCACAGATATGTATCACTCACGTTAGTATGTGAAATATTTTTTGTTGGTAATATGCCTTTAATCTAAAAATACCAAACTCGTACGTAATTAAAAACTTACATTATATATACTTCATGTTAAAAATACGGGTATATGGGCGTTAATTTCAGTAGTTACTGTTATCAGTACGTTAGCATCGTGAAATAGATAATAGGTATATATTTGCAATATTTCACTGAATTATGGTAAACCTATTTTATTATTTCGTATCATATGGCAGATAACTGCCATTACCAGTTTTAATTGATTTACATAAGTAATAGATCTATAATCACTGATAGTTTCGGCATCAGCTCTTGACAATAGAAAACGCATATCATCACGATGTAACCCTTAAAGCTACAAAAAGTAGCTACCGTCTAATCCTATTCAAAAGTGTCCCAAAAGACAATTATACAAAATTTACGACTAGTTTTTGAAAGCTGTCTTAAGTTACGGTAGCATAATCTTGTTATTTGCATACAAAATCCGCGACAATCACATCTTTTGTCTACTTAACTTTGAAGTCTGCAAAAATCTTTAACCCTTTGACGCGCCGTTACAAAAACTCTATTTCGTAAGTCCCAAAATCTTTTCAAACGAACAATGACTGGCTCAAAACCAATTTGTAAGTTTTTGCTAATGTTTCGAAAAGCAGCTTGTTTGTTGACTTTTTGCAATAAATCCTTGGAGACAAATTGTTTCGTGTCATGACTTTTCTAATGATTTTTAGTTTTTACTAAAATTGTTGTCGAGTTGAATGGTCGAAATTAATTGCAGTTTCTTTTTGTTTTAAAATCTGCAACAAAAAAGTTTCTTATGTAGAATTCAAAGCTTATTTTGCAAGGATTTCGTAATTACCTATAAAAATAGCATGACGCACTGAACAACTCAAACAGTGTGAAATTTAATAATACTTGCTATTTTTTTTTATAGTATGCTCCACAGACTCCAAGGTCCGTGCCTTTTTTAACTTACATTGTATTACATTTTTATGAGTTTCTTATATGGCGTATAACTTTCTATCATTCCGAGTTATAGCTATATTTACTGTGTATGCTTATGAATCAAAAATGTCATAGAACTTTTTATTTAAAAATAAATATTATAAAATATACTGTTTCAAAAATATTGAACTCTATATAAAATGAGCCGTAGCTATTACTTATGGACTTAATATCAAAATGTCGGGTTATAAAACGAACACATGTGCTACATTAAAGATAGATACTACAGAAATTAACAACTTTGCTTTGTAGGCGATCGTCTTGAAATATAAAGAAATAATAAGATGGTATATACAAGATATTTAGTGTTTTTCCGCCTCGTCTTGATGTCAGCATGAGAAATCGAAAAATATTTTTGTTTTTATGGTGTGGTTCAAGGAAGTCGGATACTGAGAGAAAGAGAAATAATAAGGTGAGGTGTGGCGGTGGTGAGGAGGAACCACACCATAAAAACAAAAATATTTTTCGATTTCTCATGCTGACATCAATACGAGGCGGAAAAACACTAAATATCTTGTATATACCATCTTATTATAAATGGATTTCCGCAAAGTAACGCCTGACTCCATCAATTATAAAGAAATAATTCAGTTTAATAAATATTGAAACCTAGTCCATACAAAACATAAAACATCTTATTTTATGGACGTGTCCCACCTCTTGTGTCTTATTTTATGTATTAGAGAAATACGCCAAGATAAGACAAGACACGTTAGAAGTTGAGAAGCGTTTAAAACATCCCAGCTCTTCCAGATCCGTAGAGGCCGTACAAAACTCAGAAAGTCCAAACACTGCATACTCCCGACGTGTTGCGTGCGGCCACACAATGAGCCGCCGACGTTGATGGATGGTGCTACATCCAAACGAATACATTACGATTTTTGCTTTCGTTTCGTTTCATTCGATACTATATACGAATGTCATGAGGTTATGATATCGATGTGTTGTGAGCTTCACTGAATGTGGGATGGATGTAGTCAGTGAAGCGAAAAAGGTTCGATATAGCTTTTGTGGCGTCGTGATATGAAGTGTAACATTTATATCGTGTGCTAACATAATCATTCGGGTGCTTACATGTAGGTATGTGTTACTGATATTTAACATTTTTAAACTTCACTGTCCGTGCGTCTGTCTGTCACAGGCGGCCGTATACATATCATGAGCTGTGCCGACTGTTGAAATTTTTACAGTAGTATTTTATATCGATTATTACAAGAGATATATTTCTGTTACAGCTATGATAACAATGACTAAAACAGGTTAAATTCAATCACTTTAATTTTTTAATATTTAATTAAAATCAAATTCCAAACAAATTGCAAAGTATTCTTGCTAAGATACGCAGTAAGTAATACTAAAACGGTTACAAAAAGGTTAAGGAAACAAATAATTCGAAAGAAAATAATAACGACGAACAAGATTCTAACTTCTGTCTTTCTAGGTAACATGCTCAGACCTGTCTGCCTTGACTAATTTGATAACCGTCAACTTGATCAAAAGGGACACCGTTCTGTCTGTAAGATACGTACAACATGAGTAACTGATTAGTTATACCTACTACAATTGACCGAAGAATAATTAATTCTGTTTTCATAGATGGCGCGATCGTTCCGTACTTACCGTAGATCTGTTGCCCAGATTCGATTCTAACCGGTCATGATCATTTTAGTTGGGTTTAATATAATAAGTAACCTTAGTAATTCAACTTGCAAAACTAGACTTATTAAAAAAAATATACAAATCTATTGTTACTATATTTATTGGTTTTATTCACAGATTTTCCTATTTTAGTTAAAAAACAATTCTCATTTTAAAATTATAAACCACATTTTGTACCTAAACCTAAGTCATTGTCTACATCACATAGTCTCGCGTATTGAACAGTATTACGAATATTCTATGGCTTTACATACATAATTAACATCTTCTTAACTAACTAGTATATGGCAGCACGAAATGCTTGAGTTTTCATATAAAACTATTCATAACAATATTACTGTAATAATTTGAATATTTTGAGAAAGTGAATATGCATTTTTAAAATTATTTCGTCTAATACTAGACCTATCTGGATAGAATAATTATAAGATCAATTAGAAAGTACATCAACTATATAGAAACAAAAATTCTAACCTGTCTCTGAAAATATGAGAAAAATCCATAAAAATAAATAGTATAAAACGGATTCCACGGAATTGAAAACCCGTCAACTGGGTCAACAAGTAACACGTCACCTGAACAGTCCTAGTTCTTGTACTTCCATTGGCAACAACCTAAACACTTTTTTTCTAAACTTAAAATATTATATCCGTATACTACGATACTTTGGCAGGTTTTTATGAAAACTCGAGCATGTCGAACAACCTTAAATAATATAATCGTAGATGAACTTTATCATTCCATTGTTAAATCAAACGCTAGCAACTTGACTGTATTACTGTTAACAGAACATACTCGTACGAAACGAAATCCTTATAACAGGGTATAGAAATTATAATTTAGTCTTCGTTTGAAAAGCAATACATACTATAAATACATTTGGTAACTATACACTCTATACAGTTCCAACACATATATAATTTTAACATTCTGACCATATTGTATCCAAGAATAAAATAGTTCACGACAATGACTTACCAGAAAACGTACAATTCCGACACTTAAGAGATGTTCCAAACTATATACTAAATTATGAATAATCACACTTTTGACATTGTAAAGTTCACATAATTATCCAAACATCCGATTATGACTGGTTATAATCTAAATACTTACACAACTTAAAATATGTCCTATATTAAATTTATGTCATCACTTTCTTACACCTTATCGACATAGAGGAATGGTACGTATATCAGAAGAGTCCAAATAGTGAAAATATAGATTTCTTTACGTCTTAAAATTATAAGGCGGTTAGACCGTAGTCGGATTTGATGAGTGGTTGGCTGCTTGGATTGATGCCGGTTCCACAGCCTGAATTGACTGGAGAACCGTGTGTTGATAGGTTGGCAACCATGCCTGGATCCATTCCATGCATTCCCATCATGTGTAAGTGGTGAGCCGTCATCGGATGGCCAGTGTTCATCTGGCTACCCGGATGTGACATCGGACTCATAGACGGATCGTGTGACAGATTCTGCGCCCCCAAATGCAAGTCATTCATGATGTTATCAGTCACATTCTCTATACTATCGGGTCGGCCGTTGTTGTTAGATTTCTTTTTATCATTGTTATTTGTATTCTTATTTGATCTACTCTTTGGTGTGCCTTTCGCTGTAGTCGTAACTCCAGCAGGGTTTGTTTTTCTTCTGACGTTTTTGGTGTTCGGTAGTTTATTATCTTTCTTCCATTTCATTCGCCTATTTTGGAACCAAATTTTTATTTGTCTCTCTGATAGGACTAGAGTATGGGCTATTTCTATTCTTCTTCTTCTAGTTAAATACCTGTTGTAGTGGAATTCTTTTTCAAGTTCTAGTATTTGGTGTCGTGTGTATGCGGTTCTCTGACGTTTCGGCTCCATCCCGGGTTGATACGTTCCGTTAGCTGCAAAAGAAAAACCTTACATTAGTCAATATCTAAACAATATCACTAAAATTATAATGATCTAATGATAATTAATAACTAGAAATGCCGCAAACTGTTGAACAAGCATCACCCTATATTTTGCAACTTTGTAAAGAAATAAATAAAAATACGACAACCACTTCATCGATTTTTTTTATGTTAAGGAATCTAAATTAATATTCTGACCAATTCTTAAAAAAGGACTAGTAAAAAGCGCCGTAGCAAGCTTTCCCTACTTTTGAGAAAAATACTCTCATTCTAAAATCTCTAACGTTGAAGAAAATTCGTAGAACCAAGTTTCGTCAACTTCAGTTGGAAACTATGACCTGTTAGAGAGTACAAAATTTCTTACAAACAAACTATCTGACGAAAGAACATTTTACCAGATTCAAAGCAGAGACGCTTCGCTCGCATTGATAATGTACTATATACAATGAATGTATCACTTAATTTTTTACACCCACAGCTTGGCATCATAGCATTATGATTTTCGCACGAAAAAAAACGATACCTACGAGACCTTTTACATGGCATAATACGTTAAAGAAGAGCAGTCCAATAAACAGAACAATATCACACATTCTTTATGTGTGAAATTTTTCTGACATTCGATACTGGCCCTACAACATTTTTCTCCATGATCATAATAAATTCATATCAACTACTTCAAAAACAGCTAGGTGTAGTATGTTTGCTATTCGGCTAAAAGGCAGCCAGTTGCGTGCCACACCATACCTCCCTGAATAATTTATGTTACCTACCAGCATAAAACATATCTGTTCTGTACCTTATGTGGTTGAGATAGAGCCTAGTCTAGCTTTCAGCGTAAGTACAGTCTGGTTTGCGTTAATTAATGTGCATAATAATTACACTTGCATTAACATGAGCTTCCTTTTGCGTTGATTAATTATTGTTGGTAAATGAGTTAGTTTTTTCAGACAGAAAGCAATATGGGCGCGCTTGTAAGTACATCTACTCGTAGCATTATTGATCCGCATAATGGTTTGGTCTATGTCTATGTGATGTCATAGAGAAGAGAATTTCCATATTTTGTGATATTTGAGCGGAAAACTCGAATTGAAGCAATGTTTGTTGATAATACTTTTTTTCTATACCATAAGGAAATTGGATAAAGATCTTCATTAACAATTTCTAAATATCGAAAATGATATTTAGCGATTGTAATATTACTAAAGAAGTTAATAATTATTAATAATAAAATGGCGAAGTAACATTTCACAACTCCCTTAATATAATATCAAATGAAAGGGCGTGACTATTAAATTACTATACATTATAATAATTTCAAATCCAAGATGGCTGCCAAAACAAATATCGGGGAATTTCACAATTTTCAATTTTAATTGTTCTATTTGTTTTTCGTGTTTATTGTGTTACCAATTTAAAGAAAACCATCAAATCAAATCCTTTACATAATTATACTGCATTGATGAGTTCTCGTGACGAAATTGTAATATAATTTTAACTGTCATAGGATAGCATTTGCCATACCAATCTATTCCAACAAACATCCATTAATGAAAAGAATTATTTTACAAAAATTATAGTAACGACATTTATAACTTCGCTTAATATGATGAATAACGTCATATATTATTCTAATCTCAATAATATCTAAAGATGCTAATCGCATATCAACTGGGTACTAATTCAACCTCATTTGCGAAATGTGTGCAAATATTATGACTGCCGCTGTACCGCTAATGTAGCATACAGGTGGATAGTTGATTACTTACCAGCCTTGTGTGCCTTCATTATTAGTTTGAACAAGCATAGTAGATAAGCAAATGAAGTTGTCAAAGATAGTATAAGCCAGTGTAATTTTGCGGTAACAGTAATTAAGGCTTCGATATGAAATGAAAGATTGTTTGTGAACTAACATATTAATGGGCAAAATATAGCTACCTAGTTCTTATTACAACAAAAAATCAGGTAGGTCTAAACTTGAAACTTTTTATCGCAATCCCACACTTTATAAATGGATGGCACCGTTTAAGCTAAGTGAGCTTCTTCTATAGGTCTATTATTAAATTAAACTAAATAAAATACCATTGCACACAAAAAAAAGATTTTTTGAACTTGTGCCACCCGTCTCGGAGAAATCAGAGAACAAACAAAAAAATCAGTTGAATTGAGTACCTCCTCCTTTTGTCAGTTGGTAGGTAGTAAAGCCTAAAATTTAAGATAAGTTTACAAAGAGAACAAAAATGTATTGTCTCGGTATAATAACTAGCCAAAAGTGCACCTAATTTTAATGATTTACAATTCAAAGAAAACTAAAAGTCATCAAAAAATCTTAGATACTATAAAAACTTGATCAAAATTGAGTACAAGCTTCAATAGTAATACTCGTGTATTTGTCAAAGAATAGAGCTATTGTTCGATGAATTCTAGCAATTCCTTTAATTTCCTCCCAAGGAAATTGCCTTTATACTCGCTGTCAAATGGAAAACTTGACATTTTACAAGTTACTTCGTTAAATAACTACAGTAAATTAACTTTGATGAAGCCTAATTTAAAAGATATTCACTGAACTGTTTGTCATAAAAAAATTAATCAGTTATATAAGTAAAAAAATGCATTAGTATTCTAGACTGATTTAATATTTTATTGATATTAAAGTGTTGTGTGTGTAGTGCTATTTATGTGGGTACTAGTCCTTTCCGAGATGTATCTGTTCCCCTTCAAACCTTCTTGAGCTACGAGTATTTGATGTCGCGATAACTTCAACGCTTAATTTTGGCACGTAAATTGAGTCTAAAACTCAACTTGCTGCCAAAAAGCTCGATGTACTCTCGATTGTGCGGCGATAGTTTATGTTGGAACAGATGCTCACCTAGTATAAAGCACAAGTTCTATCGTGCATGCTGTACTGCACGCATCTTTGGGATGAGTCAGCTAAATAGCAGCTTAAAGCATTGGAGTCTGTCGAAAGGAGACCTAAAAGTCTTATAGGGAACGATGCTTTGGCCAAAGCTTAATTCAAAACCTTGAGCGTCGTCGAAAAGTGAGTAGCCTATCGTTTTTTTACCCGACTACAAAACAAGGAGGGTTATGTTTTCGAGTGTATGTGTGTATTTATATTTCTTTGGCACGCCCTAGAGCCTAAACGGCCTGTATTATTTTTATATGAGTCAATAGATTCGTCGTTACTTGCAGATGGTCATAGGCTATTCTAGCTACATACCGTGATTTCACTTGTTAAGTTACGCGGGTCTTAAGTTCTGCAGTCGGATTTTAGAAGTCAGTTTTAAGCACTTGTTATGCGATATATTTCAGGCAGTACCTATGCCTTGGAATTACACATAAATCCCCCATTTCCTTTTATTATTCGGACTTGTAGAGATAGTGCATAACGCAATCGGTACATGGTAGAGATTAAACGAATTCGTAATAAACGCTTTGCGTCTAGTTTAATTGTGCGAACGGCAACCTTGAGGAATTAATTTTCTTTTTTTCCCGATAGCTATAACCTCTGTATTTGCAAATCGCAAGCGATTGCAGACAAGCGTCTCATCCTAGGCCGAATCATTGCTTTACATCAGGCGAGTTGTGATCTATAATTATAAAATATGAACTAAATCAAACACGCACCAGTTCTCTAAAATATACTATTTTAAATGCGCAGAAATCACCCCTTACACGAATTGCGTCAAGATAACGTTAAACACGTCACGTGTTTACAGCAAGGCATCTCTTTATTCGTTAGAGTGTAAGAGCCCGAACCAAAACATCTAATATCATCATCATCAGCTTACTCTCTCGTGCAGTGCTGGATATAAGCCTTTCGTAAGGACATATCACGCCACTTGGCTCTATACGTGGGTTCTCGTCTCTCCCTCTGCCAGATATCCTTATATGGTACCAGACCTGGACCAGTACGACCTCCTAAATAATAAACCAAAAAAGCACTTTTTGCTGCTAAGTAACTTTCTTTCGATTTTAGTGTAAATAATGCCTGAGCTAAATAAAAAGTTTGTATTTTAGAACAAGAGAACAATAGCTATGATATCTTCCTAATTCAATCTATAAATACGAGTACATTAAAATAAGTGAAATCCGCCTAACAATCGAAAAGTAAAACTTACGATACAAATAGTTTTATCTATTAGGCTGATATTGATAAAATTATATATGAGAACAAAATCAGAATGTATAATGAGAACACTTCTAAGGTCCAGCCATATCTGAGAAATCCGGGAATATAGATGAAAAAAGGCTCGGACAAATTGACAGATTCCTTTTTTTTGAAGTCAGTTAAAAATGACAGTTAAAATACAAAAAGTTCATTCAGTTGCAAGAAATATGACTAAGCAAGCATCTAGAGCCACTAATATTTTTTCTTCTATCGATAATCTGAAGGTCATTCCTTGCAAAGAGGTAACAAAAATGTTTCCCCAATCTAATAAAAAGACGATGAGATAACAAAATTCTGTATTTTATACATAAAGCTGCATGAAACCAGATTTAAGAAACATCTAAAACCACTATTCTTTTCTCGTTAATGGTCCAAAGTTTCTTCTTTAGAACGATATAACAATTGTTGGAATATTTTTCTAATTTAGTATAAATACGATGAAATTACAAAACTATCTTTTCGCAACCAAAACTTAGCTGCAAGAAATCAGACTGAAGTAAGTATCCAGAGCCACAAGATTTTTGTCTTGCCGATAATCTAAATTATAACATTTAAGAATGGCAAGAATATCGTTTTAATCCAATCTAATAAAATTATGATGAAACAACAAAATTCCCTAATCGCAACCAAAACTTGCATTAGTTACATGGAACCAGACTGAGACAAACATCCAAAGCCTAGGTTAGAAAGAGATAACAGTCTTTAGACATATTTTCCCATAAGGCAATGGCACCGCCCGAAAATTCCTCGAGATTCTCCACTCTGACCTCTGGTATGTGCGGTCGGTCCCGAGATTTTCAAGTGGTCAGTCTGACATTGAGTTGGGATTCTTAACTGACCGCAGAAACGAGAAGGTTCTCTTATTCAACTATAGTGCATAATTATTTTTATTAATAGTTTTGTAGTTTTCTGAGCAATCATTAAGATTATTCAGAAGAAGTTTTTAACTTAATTGAACTACAAAATTAACCTATAATCAGTTATAGCCGCTTTAATGCATTTTAATATATCGTCTCTAATAGATAAAACTACACTAAGGCGATAAAAAACTATGAATGCATACTATAATCTGAACAAAAAGTCAACGAGAGTTAACGTATTTGAAAACCAGTGGTCACACAATATTAAATTGAACAACATCACCAGCACAATAACGCTAATGAACATTTGAAGAACAACGATTCATAATTCATCATCGAATGCAAAACAGCGGAACCCGTTAGGTACCTCGTATCTACTGCTACCGGAGACGCGACGTTCCATCTTCGCTTCGTTAGCCACTATCACGTCATCAGGACGATGACAATCTGAATTGAATTACCAGCTACCTGCAGCTTACGTGTGGCCTGCAGTACCTCATGAGTGATTCGGTGCCGAAAAATATGAAAGGCGCAGAGACATAATTTGAAATGTATATGGTATAAAAATGCCACGTTTTTTTGTAAATAAAATAGTGTCAGTAATGAAATAAAGACAGATATTTGTGATCTGATATATATGTATTTGCGTTTTTCTTATTTTGTTTTGTTACTATATTAATAAACGTTGCTAGCAAATGCATGAGTATGATTAAACTATGGGTTTTAATTTATAACCAATCTTTAGAAAGCTCGTTGCGCAAGTTCTTGGAATTGACAGAAAATTCATTTTCTGTCATTAATACAACTCATTTCTAAAAAAGTTTCAAGTTTAAGCAAACTTGGTCGATGTAGATTGCGTAAATAAATTTATGTGCTTCAAACATAGGGTAAAATTGATTATACCGTCAAAATTGATTAAAAACAAAAATCGGATCAAGAAACTGAAGTCTACTTGCTCCATCTCACTGCTGCTCTCTCTCCCGCTACTGCATCTCATGAACTTACCAAAAAACATTTTGCAATGCTTATCATTATTACCGATACCGATAACGTCGATTAGTGAAACTTATAACATTTCCAAACATACAACAATAAGGCATTTTCAAAAATTTACTTGTATTTATACAAATAAAATCATTGTATCTGTTACGATTTTGAAATACTTATTGACATATAAGTTATTACTCTGGTCGCTTGTTGTTCTGTGCTAGTAATCTTTGCCTCATCTGGTCGTGTCGCGGTCCAATCTCGCGCATGCGCTATCAGAGCCCGCCTGGTGGTCCCGCCTCATTACCAGCGATCTAAAGCTCCCACTATTGTGTCCCAGTGAAAAATGTTGTCCCATTGACAGGTGACGATAAGAAAACTCCGAGATACCTTAAAGAAAAATCGATTCGATATCTCACAAAAAATCGATTCTATGTCGTTTTTGGGTTGCCAACTACAAGATTTTTGAAGTTTCTGGATTTATTTAAATAAGTATATTAGTTTCCTTTTGTTTCACCGTTTTAACTTCTTAAACTTGAATGTGGATGAGATTATAACATCATCATAAGTATAATTGTTTTAAAGAAATGACAATAATGCTACAGCATAGCGCCATTTATAAATGTAATAAAACATATTTATCATCATTTTTAATAGAGATAATAATTAATTATATTCTTACAACGAAAGATTTGAACTTCGATTCAAATATTTTACTTCTCAGTGTCAAATATTAGTAGATACAATTATGTTTGTTTGGCCCAATGTCTCAAATATCCTTAATAATCGATCAAAACCGGTTGAAGCTCTTGAACCAGCCCTATCAGCGCGAATACTCGATACTCTGTCATGTTTATAAAAAAGGTTTTTGCCACTTATAATTCAACCATTTTTGCTTTTCGTTGTGTTAACATTAATATCTGATATCTAAATGCCTAAGCTTCTTGCTTGAGATGTAGTTTTTGATGTTCTTTGTATACTTATCAAACTCTGAAACTCTAGACTAGGGAACTGGCGTTGTACTGAATGTTAGAGTTGACTTTGATTATTATATAGCAGAGACACCAATTTTGTTTGATTGCTATTAATTATTACAAAAGTCTCACAAACATTAATCAAGGCTTATGATATACCCACCACTCACCAGCCTCTTACAGAAAATTTATTTACTTAAAAAGGATACTTTCTAGGCAAGAAATGTCACTGAATATACATAGAATAAAATATCATAATACCTAGTAAAATGATTGAAATATTCTTGTTATCAAGTGATGATTCGTTTTAAACTTATGACTATATGCACAATAATTTCTGTAATATATTAACCACATAAAGCTAGTAGGTACGCATGCCCTCACCTTATGATTCTGTCACTGACCTTTCGTGTTTTGATTTTGAATACAAGATAATTTTCTATTGTTTAGCAAGAGAAGAATTCGTTGGGGCAGTTTATGTGTCACTGGGCATTATATATTTTATTGATTACTTACTGTGATGCTTTACAAGGTTTACAATGGTTGAAATAATAAGTACTATTTAATTACCAAAAACGAAAAGACTAACTACAATAAAAAAAAATATAGCAGAAATATAACTAAAAAAATATTGTTAGTTATAGTTTAGTGTAAATACTTCTGTCATCCATCACCATCGTTAGAGCAGTAGTGAAATCGTGAAACAAGCAGCAAGCAAGGACTTAAATCTTAAATTTGGCCTATTGCTTAATATACTTATTAATATGATTTGTTTACATTACAAAAAAAAACATAATCAGAATAACTGCCTGTCAGAATAAGGTGAAAGTGCAGTAATGCATTGCGGCTAAGGCATTTTTACCCGACTGCGAAGATGGAGAGTATTTTTTTCAAATATATGTACAATGGTATATACAACATGTAACAGAAAGGTTGACAATACTCAAGGGTGTCAGTCTACACATCAAAGTTACCTAACCCATTGTAGAACAAAAATGTGCAAAATTCGATAAAATATTATTGCGTCCTATACAACTTGACCGATTACGTGCCCAATTTTTGTATAGAGAACCTAATATTATTATCTTGAATTTCGCAATAATTTCTTCTACAATGGGATCACCTTAATTGGTAGACTAACACCCTTACGTATTGTCACACCCTTCTTACGCGTTGTATATTTCTTTGGCACGCCCTAACGCCTTAACGGCTTGTCGTATTTTAATGTAAGTTAGAACAAAAACATAGAGAGCAAGTACTGTGTACATAGTAGATGTTGTTACATGTTATTGTTTCAACAGTATGCCTCTTTCAAGCATGCAATAATACAATTAGGCAATTAAGGGTTACATTTTATCAAAAATGGCTATTTACAATTAACTACCTAAATTATAAGAAACTATTTTATGTTCTTTAAAATATTCATTTACAGTACCGATAAAACACTTTACTTATTAACCAAGACTTTAATTTACGTTTAAATTCATTACCTTTTAAGAACTGAATACTTTGAGGGAGACAGTTTTTCAGGCCTATGCACTATTTGAAAACATCTCGCAGTTGAATTGAGGTATATACTAACATGTGCTTTCAAAATTAGTTGTGTAAATAGATTCGTCTTCACCTGCAGATCAAGTAGCAGTCATAGGCTTTACTAGCTACATCCCACGATTTCACTTGTTAAAATAGGGGTTTCTTGAATTCACTTTTAACCACTTTTAAAGGCAAACTCTTTATTAATCATCACCTTTGAAGGTCAAATAAAATAATACGACAACGTCTTGATAATATATAAGACAACTCTAAATTCTATCATAAATTTTAATGGCTTTTAACAAAGTATAAACATACAAAGTATAAACTTACACTTTTTTTGCTTTGTATTCCAGGTTGGCTGATGTAGTCTCATAAACACAAGTGCAATGTAACTTTCATAGTGCCTGAAGCTACTTCATATAATTAAAGTAGATACTATGAATAAAGCCTATTTAAAAAAAATCTGATGTTTTAAATCTTTTGAAATATCTAAATAGCTACTTACAGCTGGTTTTAAGCCTGACACGACTGCAAAAACGTTAAACCACTGTCTCTTAACAAGTGAAACTGCGGGAGTATAACTAGTAAATTATTTGACCATCTGTAGATTTAGAAAGACAAAGTCAAGGATACCTAGCGCTCATCAAAATTGGTCTAGCATTTTAAGCTGTAGCAGGTAATTACTAATTAGACTAGGTAGGTACCTAGTCTAATAAATATCTATATAAATATATAACAAAACTTAATAACTTGACTAAAAAATTAAGCAGAATGATCAAAGACTACAATGATTAATCATTACACAAATATGTCCAAAGAATGACAAAAAACAGTGGCAGTGGATATTTTCTTTGAAAGGCGACTAAAAACGTAGTGAAACCTATTGCACATACTCCACCAATTATAATCAGTCCCGGAGTCTGGGCAAAAAGCAATGAACAGAAAGCCACAAAATTTGCAGAGCATCTAAAAGCAATTTTCCGGGTGAGTCAGATGAAATCCAATTTATTACAGAATATGCTACCTCCGAGCCTGCTAACTTAAAGCTAGTTACTCCGAAAGAGGTAGCAGGTGAAATAAAAAATAACATCAGTCCTCGAAAATCTCCTAGTTACGATTTAATATCAGGTGAAATACTAAAAAGACTTCCGAAAAAAGCTGTTGTGAAGCTTACAACTTTAATTAATGCCGCATTTAGGTTAAAACATTTACCTGACCTATGGAAACCTGCCGAAGTTATTATGATACCAAAACCAGGAAAGCCACCTTATGAAACGTCATCTTACAGACCAATATCATTGCTACCAATTATATCTAAATTATTCGAAAAGTTGCTATTAATAAGACTAAAATCAGTAATAGAAACATTAAATTAAATACCTGGACACCAGTTTGGATTCCGAGAAAAACACTCTACTATTGATCAAGTTCACAGAATTACAGATATAATTGAGAAATCCCTTGAGAGTAAAAAGGTGTGTTCCAGAGTATTTCTAGATGTAGCGCAGGCCTTCGATAAAGTCTGGCACGAAGGGCTCATATGTAAGCTGCGACATATGCTGCCAAGAGAGTGTGCAGATATTCTAGAATCATATATATCTAATAGATAATTTAGAATAAGACAAGATGATGTCTACTCAAAATTAAAAGAGATAAATGCTAGTGTACCGCAGGGAAGTGTGCTAGGTTCTGTCCTGTACCTTTTGTACACGTGCGATTTACTAGAACTAGAAAATAACACAAGAGCTACCTTTGCTGACGACACTGCCATCATGGCTGTAGGAGATAGATGAAATAATATAATGATACACGCACGAGGAAGCCGTTAAAAAAGTTCAAAATGCTGTACAAAATATCTTTGATTGGACTAAGAAATGGAAGATAAAGCTAAAAGAGTCAAAATCGATACACATAGATTTTAGAAATAAACTACACTCCTCACGATATTCTCCAATATTCATCAACGACAAGAAAATTCCATATGAGAATACAGCTAAATACTTGGGTATGACTCTTGACGCGAAGCTTCGCTGGAAAGAACACGTCAAGAAGAAACGAAAGCAGCTTAACCTACGCTACAGAGAGATGTATTGGCTAAGGTCGGGAGTTGCCATTGTCAATACATAACAAACTTTTAGTATACAAACAAGTCATGATGCGTATATGGACTTATGGTATACAGCTGTGGGGTTGTGCCGCTTAGAGCAATAAGGCGATAATTCAGAGGTTCCAAGGGTATACTAATGCACTTTGGTACGTAAGAAACAACGATATCCATAGGGATCTAAGAGTGGAGTTTGTTGAATTCGTTATACAAAAGTATGCAGAAGCCCATCAACAGCGGCTTCACCATTATGTGAATGTCGAGGCCATCCAGCTCCTCGACCACACGGACATTATAAGACTTAAAGAACGAATCCGTTCGAATTAGTGTAGTGTAATAATAATTCGTAATAGTGAAATTTTGTGCAAGTGCAAAGTCTAAAGAACACATGAACAAAGTGTCTTTCCCTAAATAGATATTATAAGATACGTGGATAATGGACACATTCTTAGAGACACTATTTTGTAGAAGTTAAGCTAAATTAAAATTACTTATTAGCCTTTGGATAGATTGTAATATTAATAAGGGATAACTAGTTGGTTAAACCTTTAATAAATAGAAAAAAAAGTACCTATACAAATTTAAACTCGAGTAAAAACAGCAGTTGACTAGTTATACCTAAGCGCTATAAAACCTTATTCTAAATAAGAGTATGTGGTTCGCCCCATGGTAGAAATTTTTGCCAGTTACTTCACAGTCAAGCAGTAATGTGTTAATACTGTTGTTTTTTTTATTTAAGAAATAATGTTCCAATGAAATCGTAAAACATATCGATGCAGTAAAACCAGATAATAACTTAACAAATAAACCAACCTACATTCTAATTATTTAATGTCTTGTAGTGTAATTTAAGGTTCCCACGTAAGGGAGCCATTTCCAAACAAAAACAATGTTTTTCATGAATACTCACCTAACATAATTATAGAACCTACTTATTATATTATAAACAGGTAGGTACCCAAGCAAATGTAAACAATAAGAGAACATAGTTACGTATATCAAAGTAATTGGTTCCACATTGTGATCTCAACACGAATCTACAACTGCTACACCGTAGTAATTACCTGCTAATAACTTGGTGAGCCACTTGTCATTTACCAAATTGTTTGTACCAAAATTACTATTTATATCACGACTAACTACTTTACGTTTTAATAGGAAATATTTTCAAATCAAATCAAATCAGGCAAATTTTGTAAACATAAAATGGTAGACTCCTTAAAAAAGTTTGATACTTACTTGAAATAAGTAAATTTGCAACATTATTCTTAACTATAGAGACTTTTTCAATAGTAGTGAGCTTATAATTATAACGGCAAAAATATCAGACGTCGCACCATAATCACTCAAAAATCCAACAGTACCAAAACTGATACAAAAACCATCGATAATCACCAAAGAAGATTCACAACCACAAACTCCCATTTAAAAGCTATAAAATAAATGATACTCATTAGCATGAAAGCACCACACGAGGATCTTTTGCATCAACAATAGTACCCACAGCTATCGAACAATACCATCCTGGAGTCTTACAGGACCTTTCTAATGGCATCACATTAGTTAAATGTCAAAACATATCAAAGGACACACGCCTCAAAAATCTCGAGTGGCCCGCAAACATTTTCAAGGGATATTGATTACCGGCAATTTGTTAATTCCTTTATTTAAGTTGCCGCAAACATTGTGAAGTATTTTATTATTCATTTAGCGGTGACGGCGATGGCTGGTGGCAACACAATGGTAAATCTTGAGGGTATGAGGGATATTAATATGGGTGCATTACATTTGTGGAGGATGTGAGATGTGATAAAAATTGCGTTCAAGAAAGAAGAGGTGCAATTACAAGGTATTACATCTCATTGAATCTCATATGATAATACTTAGTTATTGTAATACCCCTAAATTATATGTGATACCTTCTGCGATTATATTCTATACAAGTAATATTTATTACCTAATTGGTTTATACATTAATCAAGACACTTTATTCCCGTATCAATTTGTCCGTAAAAGTAGGTACAAAATTTCAACTTAGAACAAAATCCTCCGAGTAGTAGATGTGAAAAAAGAAAAGAAACATGGAATGCTCTAGCGAATGACTCGGGCAAACTAGAAAGATATAAAGAGTTATATAGAAAGATATAAGAGGTTGCCTGGAAGAAATCGCTTTAGGCGATAAGGCCGCCCAATGTACTGCTAATGTTTTATGATATCTGTTTGAAATATATATATTTAGTGTACATTAAAGCCATATTTGAATTTAAAAGAGATGTCCTACTGGTAAGCAAGCTTGACATCACAACAATCTCACAGTACATTCGTTTATAGAGATTTATTGAGATATATTACGTACCTATATGAACAAAATACAAAACAAAGAGAAAATACAATTTTCAGAGATCACGTTAGTATGGCACAAAAAGTAGCTACATTTATTGTATATACGTTTAAATATCTATACGTTTGTATAGGTATTTAAAATATATATATATTTTAATTGGTAGATAAAAACCAGTAGGTATACTTACAAGCTCCAGCTACGTGAATTTTCTTCATCCATGGATAAATAACCCTGTCTGTATTGTCTGAACATATCGAGGAATCATCGTCTTCCACCGGCGGACTTTCCAACAATAATCGTTCATCATCCATCTCCGAACCTGGTGATCCTTCCCGTCCTAATGCATGAAGTTTCCGACCTGCAGGAGCCGCTTCTTCTATATGTCTTTCGAGTCTTAAGCCTAATTCAGCAAGACCTGGTGCTGGTTCATTATGAGGCACATAGCCGTGGTCAGCGTCAGATGGATGAGATGGTTCTGGAGGTCTGGGTGGCGGTGCAACCGGTGGATGCTGAGGCAAAGGATGATAGTACCCTCCATACCCGTACCCTGTCCCAATCTGGACGGGGGCGTACTGATGCTGATAGCCATACTGCAAGTGTTGATGTTGATAGTATTCCCCTGGTGGGATGTAGTCTGCCTGGCTGTATTCCTCCGAAGGTGGGAACTTGGGGTCCGGCTGAGGCTGGTATCCGCCGTTCATGAGGAAAGAGCTCATGATGGGCGTGGTCGAGTCGGCGCATCACCTTGTACGCTATTCGCCTGGTAATATGGCCGCCATTCAAATATGTGGTGTTCTTGAGCTTTATCTTTTTTTCATTAGATTTTCTTGTCTGGTTAGATTAGATATAGCATGTGTATGTGATTGAACAGATATTATTTATTCATACGATGCTAATATATTGCCCAGATATTTATATCCTCTGATGTACCTATATATTAGTGTTATAACTGGTATTTACTAAATGCTGAAGTAAATTATTGTAAATAAAATTACTATTGCAAGATCTTGAATATAGTCTTATTTTTGATCAAATAATATGGTTTTTTGATATTAGGTTGAAAGTTTCTTACTGTATTTAGTCCAGATACTAACACAAAATCTCAAATTCACAGGCACAAGTCTTCAGAGAATCTATTTTGTTACAAACAATCACTAGGAACACTTCAATAACATTCTTCACTCACTTTTATCAGCAAAAGTTTTATCTTCATCACAGTTTTAATCCATTCGAAGTTTAATAAAAGAGATATTGCAAAGTCATTTGATTTATCACTTTTTAATCATAAACAATGAAGGTAAAAGCGCGCTATCCGGCAACGACATTTTGAGACAATATACACTGCCCGACAAGCCAGCGCACTCTGTCACTTTAAGGACTCCTATACATGTTCATCAATTTTTACATACCACCTTCCATTTTTAAGGCGGAGCTGTTCTTTGGTTGTCTTATTCGTAAAGTTTCAACCAAACACCAACTCTACGTCAATATTGACAAAGCTTTAAATTCCACGCAAAAGGCTTCAGAAGCAATAAAACGCTACAACGATGTTCCCCCTCTCACCAATTTATCTCGCCTTATGAGTGAGCGAAACAGAGTCGGCTATTGTAAGCCAAAGCGAATGCGATTTCAGTAGGTTTATCTCTTTTTTTCTTATGAGCTGTTGTTGTGGAGTAAGCGAGTACAAATTTCAGATGACGCTTATTTTATTGTAGAAATTAAGGAGCTATTTGGTAATAACACAGAATGAACATGGTCTCTGCGCGTAGCGGCACGGGTGCTTTAAATATTTAATGTGCAATTTCCTCTTATTTATTTTTTCTATTTTAGTCCATTATTGTAATGGACGACAAGTGAGTTATAATTAGACTGAAATTGATAGTGAAACCTGTAGAGTGTAGAAAAGCGTATTATTTGATTTAGTCTTATTATCTTAGACATGAAATTAAGCATTTCGTAGATCACTTTGTAGATTATAAGATAATTAATAATAAATGAAATTGTTAAATTATTAACACGATAAACATTGTAATATTTTAGTAAAATAATGTTAAAGCCTTAAAACAATCAACCAAAAGAGAATCCTATGAAAACAATGCAATGCAACTTAATCCCGCATTATCCTGACATCTTCACCATACAAACAGTACTAACTAACGTAATAAAAACAAAAGCCAACTTACAAGTCACGGTACAACGTATCATGGAGCGTAAGTCGCTAATACTACTTACAGACCCCGACAAGGGTACCGACAAATAAACAAAAATGTACAGTGATTTTATTGAATTAGTCGATCACAATGGTACGATCGCGGTCATCCAGGCTGTTCTGCTGACTCACGGCTCCCAACTCGCTGCACCGACAAAAGGTGGTAACACGCCGTCAATGGCTGTTTGATCAATAAATAGACGTATTTCTTTTCGGTGGGCTATGCTCGATTTGGGAAGTCGTTTTATTTGAGCTTCTAGATAAAGTGTTTGATAAGAATTTTCAAAACTGTATACGATTCTAGACTAAAAGTTGGTGTAGTGACACAAACTAGTGTAAGTAAGAGGTCTAGGCAATGTAATGAATTAAGTTATGTCGATATTAGGTATGTTTTTAAATATAATTTGCAGCTGAGGACATAGTGAAGTCAATATGGATAGCTCACATTTATTCATTGTGTGACCTAAGCGTCTTTGCATTTTTATTTCTTGTCTGGTAAAATGCTCATTTGCCTGCCAGTTTGTACATAAGAAGGTATATATGCATGTTTGTCTGCCAGAAATTTCGTACTTACTTAAACTAAAACCTTACACATGTTTTTAACAATGTTTTAGTCGTCGAGGATTTTTGATTGAGGAAGTATTTCCCCCAAAAATTATAGTTTCCTTGAAAATGTAAAAACTACGGCAAATCCATAAACGTATATTTTATTATTCGTGTAACAAGGTCTTAAATACTTTGGACTCACCGCACCGAATCGTAGATTTCAGTTTTCACGGCTACCGTCTGTTATTTTCACATGACACTTTTGTTATTTTTGGAAGGTAAGCTTGAAATATTTATTAATTTGCATAATTATTTTGATCTCGAGGTAAACAGTTCACAGAACTATTCGTGGTAAGAGGTTCGTGAAGCTTAATTTAAAGATTAGATGGTTTGATCACGTTGTTTAAAACAAAAATCGTAAATTAATTGTCCTCAATAATGTGCCCTTAATTGTCAAACTCATTTCAATAGATACTTCCGATGAAGCCGTTCCAAACAAGAAAGTTTCCTGAGCTAAGTTCCGCGTTCCTCTGTTTCGTTTTACTCCTACTGACTGCCAGCTCGTTCCATCCAGAGCAAACTTAATCCAAGTTTAATGAACAATAAGACAGGCCCTTAATCAAACTTTGGATTTAGTAAGATAACTTTCAAACCATTCAACACCTTACCAGTCAGTAAACAGGAGTTAATTTATATCGTTGTTTTAGTTGGATATCTGACGTTAAGACTTTCACTACGCAGCCGGAGAAAAACCTATTTAGCTGACTTTGATCGTATTTATTATTTTGTCTCTATTTTATCTTTGTTCATCGGTTTGGTTTGTGCAAGTCTTTTTCATGATAGTATTTGTAACAGAGAAAGTTCCGTTTATTAAATTTACAAAACATCTAAATGTTCCCTTAAGTAGAATAAGCGCAAGTCAATTCTTGATTACTTATGTTTATAGGTAAAGTATATCAATAGGTACAGTACTCGTATATCGAATATAACCTATCAACTTGCTAGTACGGTAGGTATATCTATATTTCTTTTTCTATCATCTCCGAAATTATAATATCTACCGAAAATGGACGGCTAAATAATAAACTTAGTGGATTCCACGGCAAGAACGTATAATTTAAAATTTCGCATCGTTCCCGGTATCTTGATGGGAAGGGGATCGGATAACCAATTTTCTTTAATGGCGGGTTTCGTTTCCTATCTTTGTTGGGTCGAGCGCCGACATTTTTTGCAATCATGCCCCTCCCAGCGAGCACGGCTGGAAGCTGAACTTATGTAGGGTAGGTATTATATAAGCGTTTTTATCTATACGTTTTCTTTGGGGATATTTCTTCAGACCTTCACATTATTAAAATTTTGTTTGATTTGTTATGGTAACTTCATGTCATTTTTAGTTAGCGTATGTAATAAAAATTAAACTTAATTAATTCATTTCATAAATTTTTATTTCATTATTATCTGTAACACATTAATTATTTACTAATGAAGCCAACCAATGTTTATTAATTTTAAGTTAAATTTTTTTTAAACTAAGTCAGAAAGTTTGTTACTAGGTATAGTGTTTTGAATGCACATTTATCTAGCTGGGCTAGTTTTTATCAGACAAGAAGGTATGGCAAATTCTATCACTGCCCAAACATACAGCTCAAAAACCCCTCTAAGGAGCCATAATGAAGCACAATCTTCACAATACCTACTGTTTAAATCAATACTTCATTACATACTAACACATAAGTCTTCCATTGTTACGTGGTCTTTAGAGTTATTTATCTTGCTATTACAAAAGATACGCGATGCGCCCTAATTTACTCGAATAACACCCACGAGGTACCGCCAACGCAAGGTTGTCAGAACCTCGCCAGTTTCTGACGTGTCATCGTACGTCAGAACTTTGACAGCCGACAGCTGACACCTCAGAGGTGACTCACATATTTTCTTGACGTCACCAACGTTATATTGGACTTAGCAAAACTTGTAATACTTTAAACTTAGGACAGCGAAAAGATTCATAATTAACGTAAAAGAGCACTTAATAAATAGGACAAGTCCTTGTGCAAAGACAAGCATAAGTACTGGTTCCGTAGTATTATAGAAATGCTGGTTTATTTTTATTTTGTTTTATTTATACGGGACGAAAACAGTGACATAATAAAACCTAGGTACTTCTTATGTCCAAGTAATGACATTAACTAGGTATGCCACCCATATTAGAAACAGTCAACAATAACTTATTTAGTCTAACACAACACTCGTATTATATGATCTACTTTAAACTTTTATTTCATTACGTAGGTACCTACTTAAAAAGTTTTTGTCTGATTTTTCTAAGGATTTTGACATATCTTTTAAGTCAAAAGTTAAAAGTTTTTTATTTCTTCTAGTTTGAAAATTTATGAAGGAATCCAATTTATTTACGCTGACAAAGTATAACTAGTATAGTATATGTGTACTTTAAAAAAAAAAATTTTGTAAAACCATTATTTTATACCTATGAGTAATACTTTTGTACCAATACTATTAGATTTATTTGGTGATACCCTACGGTTTATGTGTTACAATATTACCGAAATTAAAAACTTAGATAACACTAACTAGGTACTTTTACTTTTATAATTTATGTAGCAGATTTGTATTAAATATGGAACACATAGGTAGGGAGATAAACAGACGCACATGACAAAACTATAGGAGTTCCTGTACAGATCCCTAAAATTACTGCTCTATAGAATTGTAAAATAATCTGTAGTTAAGATGATTTTAATTTTCAGATACACGCTTACCTTATTCAACCAATTTCAATCAGTCAATAGTATTTTTTTATGTTGTTACTTGATTTCTCGGATGATGCACTGATATTAAAATTATTTTTTTGATTGAATGCAGTCTCATTTATATTTTTTGTCAAAGTCAGTCAAAGGGTTTGGTTTATACATCAAAATAACTGAAAAAGTTCTACCGGCGCTTGCTGTACTCAATGAAAGTCCGTACTTAGTAACTTTTTCTTTTCAAATAATCATAACAACAACAGTCACTTCATACGACACCGCTGAGGTTGAAGAATACTCACGCTAATATTTATATCTACTCGTAATTGATTAGGTGGTAGTGATATCTCAGATGTACCCCTTTTGGGATAGATAAATAAATACAAAAATTTAATATAACTATCTAATAAGTTCATTCATTTTCTTTTGGTACTAAGATTGGAAATAGATATTCCCAATATTTCTTAAAGCCTTCCCTGAAGTTACATTTTACCTATTCGGTGATAAAATTATTATTATTCGTTTAGGTGTTTTTTCTTAACTTAAGAATTACCTAAATTTTAATTTGATATTATTATTTTATTACTAAATATCTCCATTGCCATTTTGACAATTTTTGCCACCTTTCCCTCAACAAACGGATTTTTTGACTATCCTTTCTTTTTAAATTGTAAATAAGTTTAGTTTAGTTAGTGTTTTAATTACTATTTCTTTAAGTTTTTGTCACAATAAATATAATTTTAGAATGAAATCTTATGAATGTCTGAATGAATGTCTTCAGACATAATGAATACCTACCAATAGCTTGGTAGAGGCTATATATTTGAATCATTTGGAGTCGAGACTTTAGAGCCGTGGGGACCGGGAGCTCATCTTATTTTCCAAAACTTATCGGAGCGTTTGATCGATTCGATGCGTGACCAGAATGCTGGTTTTTATCTGGCCCAACGTATGTATAAGCATTGCCCATCCAGCGTGGTAATGCGGTTAGCATACTAGGCGCGCTGCTCTCTGGTTGTAGATTATCTGTAGATCTTAAATGCTCTATAGGTAATCTTTCTGTAATTACAAACATCCTGAGCCGATAACTCTGTATAACTATTGCGTGTCTACAACATCTGCCTTCACTATTTCTTCTCGGCTTCATATTTTGCTATCTTTATGTGTATGTATGTATGTCTTACAAAAACGTCAAATGTTACAGTGCCGAGGGAAAACGTTTGGTATTCTCAACTTTGACGGTTCGAAAGAGCACAAATAACACATGTATCTAATCCAAAATTGAACTTTGCTGCTTCGATATTAAGCTGAAGTTTTGCATGGTACGCCAATGTCAGATATGCGAGTTAACAGTTGAATGAACAAGTCTTTCATTAATCAGTGAACAGTCGCGACATTGCAGTCCCCGCGTCGTGGTACATTTTTTTTCCTCTTTCGCCCTTAGATTGGATATTGGACACGATTTCCTTGGAAACTTGACAGAGACTGGGTGGTCGGAGCGCAGTGCGCTAATCAATACAAAGCTTGCAGAGACTAAGACTTGCCTTAAGTATTTTATTATGATAACATCTTATTTTTTGTTCCTTTTTTCTAAGAAACTTAAAAAATATACCTATATAACTACAAAATGGTCAGTAAATATAAACTGTTAACCTAAGTAAGGGGTAATTTTTAACCTAACTATTTTTGCTGATGTACGTTTCGCCAAAAATGGACAGATGTTTTAAGTGTTAAAAAGATAGTTTCTGATTTCCCATAGAATTAAATATAATATAATTTACATATGCGTCATTGGTACTTATAATGCAATTAATACATACTTAGAAGCATTTTCCTTTATCTTTGTCTGCCTTGCAAGATATAATATATAAAATATCAGGTAAAAAAATCGTTTCTCAAAATGGTAAGTAGAGTAGGTCGAGGTAATTTCTAGAGCAACTAGCTCTAGAAATTACCTCGACCTCTTTCTCTTTAGTAACTACTTCTGTGTAAAAAATAAATCAAATTTATCTCTATTTTAGCTAAGAAAGACAAACCAGGAAGAAAACCACAAACAACACAATACGTTTTAGTATACTTAATATACGCTTTTTGAGCTACAATTTTCAAAAACATTATTGTAGCACAGCATTATGATCAAAATAATAATGAAATATGTAGCGCAGAAGTTGTTGTTATATTTTTGATCTACCCTTGTTAAGTCCGACCCCAAAAAGCTCCATGTTGAGTCCCCTTATCCACTCACCCCTCATTTCCATCAAAGAGCATGAGCGCAAATTTACATTTCAATGCATAATTTAGCATTACATACTTACACATGGGTGGTTGAGGATATCTTAAAAATATCTGATACAATGGCTATTTTAACTTGATCCTACGTTGAGTCACTATTTAATACTTACTGTGTACTAATCTGTGAGAACTTCATGCGTTTTATCATTAGTTCCGAATCCTGCCACGGTCTCGTTAAACTGGTTGCCTGAAATGTTTGTTTTTCCCCTCAGCCTTTCTACACTCTCTCCTCTAAATTGTCCCTCTGTGGATAAAACGTAACGAAATGGGGTTGTATTGTTGTTTTTTATTTAAACTGCGGAGGGTTACTGATGTTTTTTCTAAGTACATACCCAGTCAGAGCGGCTTGAAGATTACAATACCTTCCTTTGCATTTACACATATGACTTAAATATTCATGAGCCGTTGCAAATGAGGCATAGTCTCTCTTGGTTTAAATAAATATTGCTCTGTTATTTAGCGAGAGATGGATTGAATGCGATTAACTTTGTAATACAATCAACGCACGTAAGTCTAAAGTGAATACAAGATTTATCTATCATTGCTCTCACCTGCTGTACTCATTGATCCTAATCAAATTATAGTTTAATTAGAAGCCTACATATTAAATCGTGAATAAATTTTAACTTACGAGTAGGTATGCCATACGCATAGTCATATATGTACGACAGCGTATTGAAGCGAAATTTTATATGACAATAAACCGCTTAATCACAGCACATGCGTAGTCATGAAAGCACAGGCCACAATCTGCATCGCACCCAATCGATCAAACCACTGACTGTTACATTATTCTTAAATAAACTTCAATTTTACGCTCCGCACTACCTATATAATATTATGTCTCGGCTTTCTAATACGGACTCTGATCGATTACCCGGAAAATTGCACTGATTCACTGTAAATATTTTGACACAAGCCTAGTATCGTATGACGAAACAATCGTAGTTTTGGAACGATATTCGATTCGAAGGCTTGACTTTCTTTTGTGAGGGGTTTAGAACTTAATATAAGACTGGACGTTTGATAGATCGCTCTCGAGGGAGTTGGAACGGTAGCCGTCTCGATTGAGCATCACAATGATCGGATAGGAGTCAACTGCGCCGTTTGGGAAACGATACGTTTGCAAAATTTAAATAGGCCGTGTTTTCTCTATGACGTATTGGCTAAAATTAAAAAAAATGCAGTCATTGTTCTGAATGAACTAACATTAAAATTTTTTGCACTTCGTAATTTCGTACGTAAAAATTTGAGTATTACGATAAAGATATAAAGTTTTAATACTAATAGAGATGATATTGCGGAGTTAATTTTAGATGAAAGATTAGAAAAAAATCATCCGTGGCTTTCGAAAAGTATTGAATTAATATATTCTTTCGTCAGTGCTTCTTGTGAATTTAAAGACAACCGATCCATTTTTCATACCAGTCTTCCCACATTCGAATCGTAGGTAATGATAGTTTCTAAAATCATAACTTAACTAGACTAAAATACTCTGTAGTCTGTACGGACTTGTTTGATACTCGTAACAGTATCTACTTAAAACTAATATAATATAATCAAGCCACAAAGTACAAACCAAGCTGTAAACATAAGATACTCAGGTTTATATCAAAAAACAACCCTCCACGCCTTACTCGCTCCGTGACGACTAATGATGAAACGAGGATTTGAAACAACACTGCAACCTCAACGAATAAGTCTGACGAAAAACCCAACTTCGTTTCTTTAAAAATGTACGATATCTTTTAGTATTTTCTAATGGTTAGCGTCGTGTTTCTTATGCAGCATTTCAACAAAAACGTCGTGATTGTTTCAGCAGGTAAGACTAATGATGCTCATGCAAAGATTTTGAAAACAAAGCAACGCTTAATTTTTCATAGTCTTTAATATGTTTTTTGCCTTCTTATTTTCCTTTATTTTCATATTACAGTATTAATTAAGCCAAACTAAAATGACTGTCGTTTTTTTTATTTTCAGAATTTTTTTTCTCTAATAATCAAAAATATAAAAGTATAAGGTAATCTATTTTTAGGATTTTTACTTGATCTTATCTGGTACCTCCTTTGAGTGTTAAAAAACTTTTTAGTGAACTTTCACGAAGAAAGAGGTAAAACTCAATTAGACTGCATTAATTTTTACATACTTATAATAGGTACTTGATTTCTCTAAGACGGTTGAATCGATTTGTTTTTTATTTTATTTTGGTTTTTAATTTTTATCAATATCAGTGTAGAACTTTGGATTACAAATCAAAATACCTGAATATATTAAATACAGTATAATATTATTATGCTAAATTGAAGTCAGTAACAACTATACGAGTAACAATCATTTTCTTTTTAACGGACTTCAAAATAAAAATAGATCTAAAATATATATATTGTCGTACGTTCAATCTTTTTCTTTATGTTCCATTTTAATTAAGTGTAATCATTTAATATTGTGATTTCTCAAAGACTATATGGATAAATATATTTTGGAAGATATGTGCTTTCTACGGCTCTTATAATTTTAAGGTATACTTATAATTTTTACTAAAATTAGTCCATAACACATAAATAAAAATACCTTTTTTTTAATATAGGTACTTGCCGAATAACGATGGCTGTCGCTTTTTTAGGGTTTCGTACCGAAACGGTAAGAACGAGACCCTATTACTAAGACTTGCTATCTGTCCGTCCATCCGTCTGACACCTGCTCAAATTTGATGAAGAATAAAATAAATATTTAAGGAGGGGTCAAATACAATAAACGTAATTTTGATGCTGTTATTTGCTCTGAATTAGTATCGGCAATATATTTACTTTAAAATTCAATAATTAATTTAAAATGCGATTAATATTGTGTAAATTTTGTACAGAACCCTTAATGCTTGTTTCGTTCTCACACTCGGCCGATTTTTATTATTTAGTCTGTAGGTAAGTCATATTTCATGTTCACTAAAATGTTCAATTTAAAACATTGACGCCAGCGTTACGTTCAGTATTGAAGATGGTATCAGGAAACGATGAGCAGTCAAGTTGCAACGAACTTGCGCGGAAACTTCAGTTGACGATCAGATAAGTCAATCAAGGTTGGGAGACGAGGAATTAACGATTTGATAAAGTTTTTAGAAGCTTGCAATCTTCTTCCTATTTCCTACCCAGTCTATATACTTATAGAGGGTGATTGGTATCGTTTTTATGAAGACTCAGCTGTCAAGTGTGATACAGTGGCATTGCATAGTCATGTGCCTCAACTACGAGATAAATAATTTTAAACACTTTTTAAAACTTTTCAATGTTATGACAATATTTTTAAAAATAAACTTCTAGTTAGATATACAGAAAACACTTTATTTTATGCACACAAAAGAAATACAGTGAACAAAAAATATAATAATATTTATCAAGAGCTGAACACAGGGACGTCGTGTCGCTAATAGCGATCCCCTTCCAGAGTAGATTTCATAAGAAACAAACTACTTTTTACATAATTCCAACATGTTTTCCTAAAACCGTTTATAAATATTTATAATAATAATAAACTTCCATCCTGATATGGCTTTCATCAGGTGGCCTTGTTTCCTAATGTAGCAACCAATATTTTTTGTGTTGCTTATATTATTGCACTTAGGTATCACAAATATAAATTCCGTATTACGTGAAAATAAAGTTAAGGCAAGTCACAAAACGTAGTGAAGCGTGTTAGTGTCACGAAAAGAAGAATTCAACTATGTGCCCTACTAGCTGCCAGCGATATCATTAATTTTGATTTTTTTCCGCTCAAATGTGTCTTTACAGACCTGTGGCAGTTGACGTACGAAGTTACAAACTTGTAACGTACTGTTTGCAGAAAAAGCTAAAACGCTGCAGTTAACCATATAAAACGCTAATTATATTACAAAGTTTATTGTGGGTGTTTTTCATGAAATACAAATCGACTAACATTATGGAATACAATATGCAATTATCTATGAATGATTTCAGTGAAGTAGATCTGAGAAATCCACTAATTTCGAGTGATAATATATCAGTGTTAACTTTTATTTCATATCCAAATTATATTGGGAAAACCACGGTCAAATAGTCCCATCAGACCCGTCAGCATTAGCTAATATCTATTAGCACTGTACTGTACCACTGTCACTGTGGTAAATTAACTAGTTAGTTACTGTAGAATTTTCGAAATAAATAACCAGGTGCGGTAATTAAACAGATATGGCTTAGGTTCCTAACGCACATTATTTACATTAAGTAGAAAGAAGCTTACGAAGTAAACGTACATAGTACGTTACGGTAATTAAAGCCGTTACAGATTAGTCTAAGGAATTAGGAGTTACCTGTACATGTAACAGAGTCCTCTAAATAAAGCAGAACCAGGACTTTATGATTAGAAATTAGTCTATACATCAATTGATACAAGTGATATAATAATTATAACGATTTTAAGGTATTGTTTTGCCAACTGTATTTAGCTTACAATAATTACCAAGTTTCGAGTTCCGCGCAGTGTCGCGCTCGCGTATCGAAAAACTTTTAATTTAGCCAAGTCTTTGTGAGTCTTTTAAAGACTCCGTATTGTATGCATTTAACAAGGAGCCTCGGCGACAGTTATTAATGGACTTCCTACTATTTTTCTCGAAGGATCGGCTTAGGTACGGTGCCAACTCTACAGCCTTTGTTCCGATTTAGTTTGGTTCCTACTGAATTATTTGTAGGTAGATAGAATGTTGGGTATGTAGATGTTTTTTGTTGAAATGTTCTAAGTTTAGAAAAATAATAACACCTGAAATAAGCATATGACTATCTTCACTAATAGCATATTTTTGTATATACAGTTAAACCTAAATCGAAATAAGAATAAGAAGTGTAACTAGGTACTTGCTTATCTATGAACAAACTGGATTTACAACTATGGCTATGCAAATTCGTATAAATATCCCACTGCTGAGCACAAAATGGTGGGCACTGTAACACACAAGTACGTTTCTTATCATGTAAAACTGGTATTAACCCGACCCCGACGCCTTCTAACATGATAGGTTAATATAAGATGTAGACATTGCAAAATAGTTTACACATACATCAGTTTTCATACTTCATATCAAAGTTATACCTACTAAAACCATATTCAGAAGCGCGTCAATGAGAATGGGCCAAACTTCGAACAATGCAGTGCAATTTACTGTAATTATAATCAAACGATATCATCTCAGGCGTACGTACGTGCTTTTCAGTAAATGTTTAAAAAAAGCTATCACTAAGAAATAGTATGTAACTTCCCGGAGCACAGGCACTTTAGTTTATATTATTATAAATATTTAACCAATTTCAAGCCATCCTGATACCGATCTAATTATCGTCTATTCATTTCTATCATATTCTTAAATATCTTGCATCGATTTTAAATTTTAATTTCTCAAACAGTAAACTGAAAGCAATCAAGGAAAGACCCTGTGACCCATTTAAAAGTTTCATCTCAGAGAAAGACTAAATAGAGATGACTTATATATCTATCGATATGAGACAGACGCTACGGTAAAGTCTGTCTTACTTATTAGTTTAAAAATATCACTTATTTGTTTATACTTATCGTGTAGATAGATGTATATCTTTATTGTAAGAAGGAAACTTCTATAAGATGCTATTTAGTTTGCAAAAAAGTTTATGTACGCGTACTTACCTGTTACTTATATACTCGTAGTGCCCTGTAAAAGGTGAATGACTTATCATAATACTTCCTTTTTGACCAAGCCAGCGATACGTCTCCGCTTCGAGTCTAGTGAAATGTTTTGTTTGTCAGTTTGTATATATGGATGTTGGTTTGCAAAATGGTGCAAAAAAAGAATTGTATACGCGTAAACGTCGTAGTTTCCAACCGATTTTGAGGAAAGTAAGTAAATGTTGGGTCTACGAATTTATTTATTTTCATTTTCAAATTCAAGGTCGGGCGTATTTAGTTTGGAGTCCCCCAAAAAAGAGGGAGATTTACGCCATTCCCAGGCCAATTCCTATGAGTTTTGGTACAAACATGCTAAACACAACATTAATTAAGATTCTGAGTATAAAAAATAGTAAACTCGCAAAAAATATCGCTGTCGCAAAGACGACAGTTAGCTAAACTACTAATACTATAGCGTCAAACCGAAATTAGAAAAATACTATGTATATATAAAAATACTTGTATTTGTTTAGCTGTATGTCCTTGGACTCGCAAATATTTTTTTTTTCCAATTCCGAATTATTAAAGTTCATTATGAAGAGTAAAATGGCTCATCCTATATACTGTGGCTTAGTATCTTAACCGATAACCATGTATAAATATATATATGCATGTGTGTATCTATAGTTTTACAGAAAAGAAAACGTTAGTCTGTATAGCGTCAACATATCATAGTATCGATTATTCGATGTTTTGCGAGTATCCCTAAAGATGCATCTCTAAACAGCAAGAAGGCAACGAGGGGAGTGATAAATGAAGAACATCAATCAGTTGTATTTAAGTGTTGCAAATTTTCGGCCGCATCGCGATATCGCTGAGGAATCCGGTTGTTTTGAATAAAATGATTGAGTACGGTACCAGATGCGAACTAACTATTGTTTCATCTGTGGTATAGGGAGCCTAAAATGAATTTAATTCGATTTAGCTGCGAATATAAAAGCGAAGATTATTTGAGATCATGTCTCACATCTTTATAAAAGAAATGTGTAGTTCCTGGTAGGTATTATTTTTTCGAGTTTTTAATCAATTAACTATAACTACATTAATTAACTTACTATAGTACCTGCTTATATAAGGTTGAGTCAGCGTGTAAGTTTGCATAAACAACTTTTCATACTGCATCATTTTCATACTGTATCGTTGGTTATGTGAAATAATACAAGTAAACTAGCAAAAACCTTATTTGAATTTCATGTTATGTTTTATATAACTACTGACCAAAGAAGTTCTTATTTTTTTCGTTAATAAGTAGTAAACTTTCTTAATTATGCAAAATTGTATAAGATTATAAACATCTCTACCATTTCCCCTTTTGGAAAGTAATTTAATCAAAGTCACACCATCCAATATCGAGTGTCTTCAGCTCGCAACAAAGTAATTTCAAAGGAAACTTTTAAGTGAGTCGCCGAATCTAAAGTGGGTGGAAATTCGAGCTCCGCTTAACTCGATTTTATTTTAAATTTATACAAAAATGTACCTTGTGATTTTTTTGTTCATATACTTGTTTATTTTGCAACGAGCGAAAAGCAACATAATAATATTGGTATTATTTGTACCTTAATATCTATTACTTAAACACCATACACTACCATGATTCAATATTTATTTCCATTATGTATAAAATATACCATAATGCCAATGTAACAACGCATATTATGTTATTACTAGCAGCTGTCACCCGCTGCGTTGGCCGTGACTTAAAATCCCGAATATAACTAAGTGTCAAACTTGAAGCCCTATTTGGTCAAATAAATTTATACCCTTGAGAGTAAAATATCAAAAAAATAAATTCTTACTCAGTACACCCCAACTGTCTACAATTAATACACAGTAATAACACTCCAAATTTTGTACCTAGGTCCAACGTGTCTGCGTTGATTGCGATCTGTCTATCAGTCCGTCCTTACTATATTATATATATAGATATTTATCCTGGTTAATCAATAAGCCCACGGTTAATTAAAACTATTTAAGTCACAACGCTAATAGCTTCCTAATCTTTCAAGCATCACGTCTCGTGTCTGTAGATTAGGACACAAATTGAAGGCTTTGTGTACATTAATAATGCGTTATCAGGCTGTCAACTGGACGGCTACCGGTTACCGGACCAGTATAACCTATACCTGTAGAAGACGGAAGACAGTTTCCGTGGCCAATGTCAGGGTTTATATGAAAGAATAGATTATAACTGTATGCTCGCTCACACAAATTAATAAGTAATCTATAGATCTATGGTTTATCATATTTTATTTTATTAAATTAGTAAATGATTCGTTGTTATGAAATGAGAAGAAAAGATCTACCTACCTATTAAAAAACTATCAGTGTAAGCGAGGATTCATTTACATATGAGAGCTTCCGTAATAAATTTCATAGGCAATCGCAGGATATCGTAGGAGCCATCTTCTTGGACTACTGCTAATTGTCATTCCTCTATTAGCAAAGAAGTAAAAAACCTGCATTGTCGATATTATAAATAATAAACCTGTTTCCAAGAAACATAAAATTAATTTTTGAGTGGTCGTGAGAAGAAACTTTTTTTTTTAAGTTTACTGACTCATTTATTGTAGCAAGTTACTAAATTGACAAAATATATTGATTTACTGTTAAATTTTTGCTGGCATATGTATCCAAAAGCATTTACTTTAGTCTGATAGACCTTCACTGTTAAAAATAAGCCGGTCACATGCTATTAATCATTGTTCGATAACGCAGCTCAAAATGGGCGGTCTGTGTTCTGATCACCAACAATTACTTAATCTGTGGCCAGGTGATTTATTTTATAACTTCAAACACTATTGGATGAGTATGCGACCAATTTTCAAAGAGCTCTCATTCTATTTTCTCAGTTTCTCTTCACTTGCACGATAGAAAATTCAATGGAAGCAACAGGTCTCTTGATGCTGGACAAGTATTATATTGGCGATTGGTGATAACAAGCAATGTACGTCTTGTGGACAATGGGCAATACGTTTATCAGTATATTACGGTGTTACTCTGTGTAGGCTTCGAGATGCAATTTCGATCATTGTTATTGTTCCTCTTTATGTATCTGCTGTAAATCATTACTGCTTTATAGGTGTAGGCAACGGCGGATGCAGGGGGGGGGGGGGTCATGACCCCCATGACTCCCCTCCTGCATCCGCTGAGCCCTGAGCTGGTTCCAGGACTTAGATACCTCTGGCTATTATGACAAATCATTCACCACGGTTATGGAATATAAATAGGCTGCCTCTTCCGTGAGTGATAGTGCTTCTCTGGATGTCTTCAAGAGAAGATGGCAATATGTACGTGCATATGTACAAGTTATTATGCGCTAAGTTTTTCAAGTGTACAATAAAGAATAAATATTTTCAAGTACAGTTACTTACGTACATTAATAAAATATCTACTTTTTACTTGTATCTATTGTTATCAAAATAGGTATAAATTCTTGACTTGACCACGACTATGTGGCCCCCTCCTGGCGCCAAAGCTGGATCCGCCCTTGGCTGTAGGTGCCTGTACTAAAACCGGCTCTACACTTTCACGCGATTTATGTCGTGCCTTGAGTTACGTTGTGATGATATACGTTAAGATTTCTGAGTCTGCTGGCTATTGGGAGTACACCCGTTTTCCAGAATTTCATCTGCTGTACTAGTCAACAGACATAATATTGTTTCTCATAATATTATTATGTTATACTCATTGTTTACTATATGAATCTAGTGTTAGAAACTTTGTCATAAAGTCAATTTCAATAACATCATTTGTTATAATCATTGTAAGCCGTAATTATCATGTGCCATAACATCATTTACCATCGATAAAATTAAACTAAACGATCAATAAGTTTAGGTTAGGTTAGGTTAGAACTTGAAAAACAACGCACGAGCCGAGCGAGCGAAGCTAGCGTGAAATATTCTGTTAAATAATATTATTGCAATTCATAAAATGGATAACAATACGTATGGCACTCGTATCATTATGGAATCTAATGTACGGGCAAACATGAGAATGTCAAATTGATTTTATAGTAAACAATTCCGGCAAATTAAATTTGGGCAAGTAAAATTCGAGCATATATAATAGACAACCGGCCATTGGTATTTGTGTCTAAAATATCCACTTGCAAGTGTAAATTGACCACCCACAATTTGATGATAAAGTTGCATCATAGATTCTTCTAAATTTGTATGTAGATATTTTAACTTTGTAACTAGCTCGTATCACTTAAGAGAATAAGGCCTCCCTATGTACTCCCAATGTTTTGTTAATGAGGTATTTTATGCATAGGTATTTCCCTGATTTATTGGATAGTAATTGGGCATTTATTAAACTTGACTGTCCCGACGTACTGTTATCATTAATATGTTGACATAGATAATTAATTCCGAAATAGAGATGCAGTTATGCATGCTAATATTAGCATTACAATATTTAATACTGTTTAATATGGGGTATTTTTAATAATTTTCCCTTGAATTGTGCAACATGTACAGAGTTGATTCCCGAAATTATATTCGTTACCGAAAACCAACATTAAGTTAAGGTTCTACTGGGTAGTAAGTGATACTGCCTCTATCACAATTACATCAAAAATTCTTCATCACTCGATATTTTTAAGGATAAAGTGAAGAAGTTTTACTCAACAACTATGTCTGAACTGTGATATGTGATATCGGAAGGTTTTCAATTTCGATATTAGATTTCAATATCGGAATTGCATTTATTCGTTGTAAAGGTGGAGTAAATATAATAAAATATTTTAAATCGTTATATATCATGGGCTAGGTACAAGACATAGTAGTTTTATTGCGTATGTTTATTAAATCACGGATTTTTCAGTATTATTAGAGATTTAAACTAATTACGTAAACGTGCTCAGAATCAACATTAATAAACTTCTTATAATTTAAAATGTGCATGCAAAACAACAATTACGAACAACAATCATTAGAAATTATGATTATTGTAATGTACGTTTTTCTTTTTAATATATATTTTTTAATAACTGAGCGAGTGAGAACGGAGTGACAGTGACACCACTCGCCGGTGAATAAGGAGTCACTATCGTAGTTTATAAATGTGAGCGCAAGCTGCTAGTAGATCCAGCAGTTTTTAATTTTAATTTTTTTGTATACTTATTACTTTGCGTTTTGGCCATTGTCTGATCGGTGAAAAAGATCCCTACATGAAAAGAGTGTTTTCGTAAAAAATAAAAGTTTATTTTTTTATAAGGCCTTATAATGAAAATTACTGATTGTTTATGCAGTGTATGATTGTAGATAAATTTCAGCACTAGAAGGTTTAATATGTACAATGTTTAAAGTATCATAAATCGTCATGTGGTGTTTTCAGTTTTATTTACAGATGCACATTCATAATACAATTATGTAAATAGTTAGAACACATACATTTTATATATTGTAAAAAATAGCCATATTATAATGAATTTTTTTGGCGACGTTTTGCTTTTGTCTGTTGCACATTAGCCACTTAAAAACCTCTTGACTCACACGGCTTACGAACGATTGACAAAAGCAGGAATACCTTTTGTTACGCTCTATCGTGCTAGACAAGGAGCTAAGCTAACATATAATGTGTATTTCACCTTTGCAGCTCAAGTTGACCATGCCTTGTGGCCAATTGTGACGCACTAAATTTTTAACTTTAAAAATTCAAATAATTGGTCTGATTCCGATATTACGATATTAAATCACTCAGTATCGGAATTATAATATCGGATCTCGCGTTTTGAGATTCCGATATTCTGAGATTCATGCCCTAGTCTGAACATACTCGTAAATTGTCTGTTTTCTGCTATCTGTATTTTTTTTTCGCTTTATTAGTTTATAATGTAACAATCTATTTTAAGCACGCACTTCAATAGTGTATTATGTCGTAGTTTGCATATATTATTATTTCTTTATTGTTTATCGATTAGGTAGAGTATTGTAAACTTTGGATACACATTTAGTTATAGTTCTTTAGGTATTGCATACCCCTCCTCCTCCGTCTATTTATTTTTGTAAATTATCTCTATCATATGATCGTCTGGAAGTGATCGCATATAGTGATAATGACACCACTTGTGGCACTGTGTCTGGCGTGTGGTGTATATGTCCCATAAAGAGTTAATTCATTCATTTATATTGATACTTTTTTTTGTACGTAAGTGATAATGCAATTTTTTATGTGTATAATTAATTAAGGGCTATGCAATAAAGTAATTGACTTCACATTATAAGTTTATTTTCCTCAATACATATCTTTTATTTTTTTAAGTCATATCAATCTGGTTAAGTTTATTTAAAATGATATCCATAAAAATTAAAAAGGGACGTATTTGATTATAAGAAAATTATACTTTCCAGTTCCTAGTAGAAATGACACCTTGTGACGGCTGTTAAAGATTGTAATTTGTTAATCAATATACTTAAAATACCCATGTAAAGAAATATTTCAGTCATTCGTTGCAGCTGCTGTCGCCATCTAGCGTTGAGTAGCTGCTTTAGGTCCAAATCTGAAACAAGGCTCTGTGGGTATATTTTATATTTCAAAAAGCTTTTCCTGAATTTCTGTAGATGTCGCAGCTACTCTGAAAAAATAATTGACTGCTTTATCGACGTAGCGTTAAATACGCTAGGCTGACCAAGTCGGATTCAGAAACAGCTCCCTATTGAATAGGAAGGATTTCTTTATAAGGAGAAAGAGATTCATCGTTTTCTTTATAATCGTTAAAATAAAATCAGGATACTCAATAACGTCATGTTACGTTTAGTCTTGAGCGTACCTCAAATACGTTATAGTTGAACAAAATTATTGCTAGTACTTTTATAAAACCTTGACCTCGGTTGGAATTTTTAGTTACGAGGGCGGAGTGATAAGTCTGGTAAAAAATATTTTGGAATAAAGTTATCGCAAATTGCATGAAACCTCCATCTTTAACACTCTTTTGAAGGACTGAATTAAAAATTTCAGCCAGTACCGCCGGTTATTTTTTTTTAAGAGCCATTAAAGAAAAACAATTGAACGCATTTTCGCAAAGATGGAGAAAAGTGAATTTTGTGTGTTAATGAAATATTACTTTTTGAGAAAAAAAACTATTACGGAAACAAAACAAAAGCTTGATAAATATTACGGCGACTCCGCTCCGTCAATTAAAATGATTCATAAGTGGTTTACTGATTTTAAATGTGGTCGTACAAGCACAAGTGATGCCAAACGTCCAGGACGCCCGGTTGAGGTCACTACTCCAGAAATGATCGCTAAAACCCATGACATAGTGTTAAACGACCGAAGAGTAAAAGTGCGCGAGATAGTTGAGGTAGTAGGCATCTCAGACGAACGTGTGCGCAATATCTTGCACCAACATTTAGATATAAAGAAGCTCTCCGCGAGATGGGTGCCGCGTTTACTGAATGTTGATCAAAAACGCGTGCTTGTGACCACTTCGGAAGCAGGTTTGGCGTTGTTTCGACGGTATAAGACGGAATTCTTGCGACGTTTTGTAACAGTAGACGAAACATGGATCCACCACCATACACCCAAAACCAAACAACAATCGAAACAGTGGATTGCTGCGGCTGAACCAGCTCCGAAGAAGGTCAAAGCAGTTTTATCGGCCAATAAAGTTATGGCTACAGTTTTTTGGGATGCCCGTGGAGTTATCCATATTGATTACTTAGAGAAGGGTGAAACGATTAATGGCGCTTATTATGGCATCTTATTAGAACAATTTCACAGAATTTTAGCTGAAAAACGACCGCATTTGGCAAAGAAGAAAATTCTCTTTCACCAAGACAACGCAAGAGTGCACACCTGCGCGATTGCCATGGCCAAATTTCATGAGTTACGCTATGAGTTGCTTTCTTATCCACCATATTCGCCAAATTTAGCCCCTTGCGATTATTTTCTGTTTCCGAATTCAAAGAAATGGCTTAGTGGAAAAAGATTTAGCTCCAATGAAGCATTATAAGATTATTTCGAAGGGTTGCCTAAGTCTTATTATATGGAGGGGATCGAAAAGTTAGAGACACGCTGGATGAAGTGCATGGAGTTAGAAGGAAACTACGTAGAAAAATAAATAATATTTTTTTAAATAAATATCACTCCTTGTTTAATTTTTACCAGACCTATCACTCCGCCCTCGTATAACATCTGTAACAGAAATAGGAAAGGGTGAGTCGGACTCACGCACTAAGGGTTCTGTACCATTATCAATACAACATTATATCAAGTTTCTACCTCTTGTCGTTATGAATTTCGAACAAAAACGGCAAAAATCACGGTTGTTGGATTCCCATCCAGCAGTAGAAATTTTGAGGGGACTTAAATATTTATTAATATTTAAATCATAATCTGTATAAAATTTAACATTCTGGCAATCACGGACGGATAGCGGAGCCTTAGTTATAACTGATATAAATATAATTTAGAATTCTTATCTAAAATTGAGTTAGTAAGTACTTACCGCATGTCATATGTCTGTATAATATTAATAAAATCGGTCAGTAAATGGTGCCGTAGCTAACTTTTTTTTTGGGAAAATACTCACCATTTCGAAGATTCTAGATGATATCAACAATATCAGACTATAAATATCAAAGAAATAGCTAGTTAGGATGAAAATCGGTCACAGATAGTCGCCGCCACATATAGCTGTATACCGAAGCAGGTACATATTTAGTTAATATCCTGGTTGGCACTAGCCACCACAATAAGGCGAATTACAGTTTATTTGAACTAGTGTCGGAGGTTTGTTTACATTTTCAATTTTACTTGTTATGTTTGTACCCCGACGTTTTGCAGACGCTTTTATAATTACGCAAAATAGTTGTACCTATATAAGTATGTCTGCCGACTTCAGTAGACTACTTAAAAACTAAAATTAATTTTAAAGTTGTCTACTTGTTTACAAGTAGGTTCTAAAGCTAAAATGTACTTTAACTTTTTAAAGCGTTTACGTAGCTTTACCGTGAATATGCTATCATGCTCTAAGTATGTTTGTTGTTAAATGTCCAGCTGTTCTCTTCTACACGTAGCATTTCTCAACTTATTTTGATTCTAAATAGTTGCGTTTATTTCTTAAAACTACAAAAAGTGTTGAACTTCATTAACTAATCGCACATTTTGCCTAGATTTCGTTTTTTTGCATAGGTACGAGTATACTTGTAGATATATTTAGATTAACAATACGAGTCTTCACGCGTACCTGATTGTTGGCAAGGTCCAACTATTTCACATTCCGTGAACTTCATCAGGGATGAAATGAGTCGGTCGTGTTCACAAGGAAGATACGTCTTGCAGGTCACTGGTACGAGACGTGTCTTTTTATTGTTAATCAAATGAATCAAACACTGATAGATATTTCGAGTATTATGGCGAGTTCACAAGGTACAATCTTCTGAAGATGTTTATCATCCGTAACTTTATGGATTGTTTGACCTATTCTTGCCATAACTTATTTACCTTAACTTTTGTTGAAGTTGTTCAAGCACATCATTGACATTTATCCAGGCTTTCAAAAGTACTTACTCAATTGGGCAATAATTTTTGTTTTTAAAATAATCTTTTTTTTTTCTCCCATGAATTTTAATTTTATCAAACCGAATCATATGAGTGGGTTGATTCGTGATTCTTTCTTTTAATATATTTTGACTAACTTCGAAAAAGAGCAGGCACTTAATTTATCAGAACCTGTTTATGTAATTTTCCTGGTTTTCTAGATACATCTAGACTGCTATATAAATTCTTATTTTTTGTTCTGAAGCGTCGTAGACTCATTATAACCAAAAAGTTTTTGCAGTTTTTGTTAATCCCAATACAGTACTTTTGTTTTTACATTAAAATAACTGGAAATGTCGTACAGGAGACTGGGGAATTAATGTCGGAAGCTACTCTTTTTATCTAAGTATAATGTCATAACATCTGCTAATTGGCGATTATTTACAAGATTGGCGCCGAACTGACCAACGCTAATCATGCATTTTTAAGTAGTTTAGTAAAGATCTTCCTAAACGTATTATATAATAATAGAGAAAGATACCTAGGTGCCGTATCATAATTTTTAATAGTATATATTTATCATAGGCCCATTACTTAATAACATATAGCCTGTAGATATAACGGTTTTATTGCAAATTCCTCATACTTTAAATATGTCAAAATTATTCGTTAATTATGAAATTTGTATAATTCAAAGGGCTTAGCATGAACATCACCGAACTAGTTAGCGAAAAGTATTTACATTTTTAAGACAGGCATTAAAATTATGTTACTTCACCCAGCACTTGAAAATTACAATGGACTTGACAGTAAAAAAATATTTAATATCATATAATCTTCATTTTCATTTCATTCAGATTTCAGCTATCGAATAATTACTTTTCGATAATTAACTGCTTGAAATTCGTGCTCAGTTAAAAAAAAGCAGTTAATATAATGATCATAGATTTTTTTAAACTCCTATTAAACACAGTAAGTCCTCGTACCCTTTACGTGATAGTCGCTGCTATACAAACAAAGCGGTTAAAAAAGAAATTTTCATGACCTAAAATCATTTGTCTGAATATCGCACTTAGGTGTAGATTTAGGTGACCTAGAAACTCATATATTTTATCATACGAGTAGGCGACTCACTCTGCTCTTTAGACTAAGATAAGATATCTTTAATTACCTATGCCTAACTGTGAAACAAGGTTAATATTATTAGCTCCATTTTGTAAAAAAAATATTATTTTTATGTAAAAGCCTTAAGTATTGATCTACGGAGCTGTTTGCCAATTTTATATTTAATTTAAAGTATAAATTATTACAGATCTGATCGCACTCAGCGGACCTTTTCAAATGTATGAACTGCGATCAACATGTCGACAGACTCATAGAACCAATAGAAGTACTAAAAGTATATTAAACTGATTCGAAATATCAAAACTTAAATCGATAAAAACATTAAATAGATTTTGTATACAACTTACAAATATTATAAGACTATCAGAACTAAATCCATCCAAACCTTATCATATACTGCAATCGTAATTGGTAACTTTATGTCAGGTGATTTAATCTGTATAACTCGCAATCACACTTTTGAATCTCTAAATTACAATACCGTTAATTCTCAGCCTATTGCAGCGCCTATTTTCCAGCCCATGCCAAATTTTCCACCCGCAGTTACCTTCCAATATCACATTATATGCCAACATCCAGTATTTATGTGCACTACCCCGATAGCCAATCACATGTGTGCCAGAGTGCCCGATTAAACTGCAGACCGGACCATAACTTACTTTTAGCAGGCAGTTAGCTCGCGTAACTACCCACCGTCGTAAATTGGGATAGGAAATAACTACAGTTATTTTATTAATACAATTTTATTCACGACGAGCTGCATCACCTGCAACGGTTGTGGTGATCTGTAACACCAAAAAGTAAATGCCATAAAAAGCTATATATGGCTTATAATTATTATCGACGAGGCTAATGCACGGAAAATATTTGAAGTTTTTTAGCAGAACTAGAAGCACCACTTACATAAATACTAGAATAATATGTATCGCTAAACGTAAGCAAGTAACAAATTTATTAATTTAATCATTAGTTGTTACATTTCTCTTGTATTTGTACTCGTATCGAATAAACAATTATTGTCATATTAAATTTATTAATTAGATCTATCACAAAAGATTAACGTGTATTTATAAATATGTTTTTCCATTACCTCAGCGCATTGTCAGCGGTATAATGATTTTGTTATTAAGCCTATCGATAACATTATACCTTCACAACATACTCGTAATATAACACCGATAGACAAACTAAGCAATATGTTTCATCCTATTTCTCTCAGGTTTTTTTTCCCACTCCTCCCAACATAGCCAAAAAAGCAGTTTAACAGAAATTTATCTTTCGCGGAGAACAGCGTTTAACTAAAATACTAGCCAGCATATATTCTGCGTAAAAAATAAAATAAAAATCTTTTATACTTAACATACCTAATAATGGTCCCCGAAATGTATGTTTTTACATTTTGAGAAGAGTAAACTCATTGGATCCCAATGGATTTGGATAGCCATGTTGGGATAAATATAACGGATCCTCTAAGCCGCTGATAATTTTTCTTATTATCTAACGACCAAATTTATGGAATAGCTTTTTAAACAATTTTGAAAAAAGAGGAGGTTCTCATTTCATAGCAATCTTATTTTTTTTACACATGTTCCAGATTAATCGAAGACACGAAGATCAATCAAATATTAAAATAATATTTTCTTGATAGTTAAGTTTGAAAATTATATTATATTTATTTTTTCGAAATGATCCCATATAAATTACATATCAAAATTGGTCTAGTACTCTGGATTTTAAATTAAAATAACTGAAATGAAAGGGCACCTGCCGAGTAGAAGTCGATTGTGACATTTTTAGTGTTCCGTAAACTACTGCAAAGACCCTTGATAGTTTCGGTTTACTCGTTGTTCTTTAGTAACCTTTTAGCGTCAAGGTTTATAACTTAATATTTTGTAAAAGTAAATAAAATGAGTACGAGTACGAGTACGAACTTTAAAGGTAGAAAATGTGTAAAGTGCATTCTTTAACTGTAATAATACATCCTAGTTATCGTTTTATGAGTCTCGCGAGTGCTCATATTTTCCGTAAAAGCTTAGATATAGATGAAACATTGCAATAATATATACCTAACAATAATATAAAGAACCAGCTATTGTATTTAAAAAAATATAAGTATGTATTGAGTAAGAAAACGCTCATCCATTCGGGATCATTAGTTTTAGGGTATTTAGGAATTCTTATACCTTGTCCGTTAGACCACTGAATGGTCTGTCCGCTTTGGGACTATTATGAACTAATATGCGTTAATTTGAGTACAGGTACCTCTAGTAAGTATATAGTTTTTTTAATTTTAGCAGCATAAAAGAACAAATACTTTATTGGTTAAAGAGAACAAAAATCGCCGAACGTATTGCGAGTGGTACAACTGAAAAGATTTTAGATAAGTATGTAGTTGTTTTTTTCTCTCAATCGTTGCTGCTGGGCACGAATCTACCTTATGAAAATGGTGCACAATATAGCCCTCCAAGCTGCCTATTTGTTCTATACAGTATGAAAATTTCAGGTTACCTATATAGGCTAGAAAACCTTCCAACTATGTTGGATAATTTTTGCTCAAAATTGGGCATAATTATTTTAGTAATAAAAACCTAAAACAGGAAAACGTGTTAAGCCAAAAGCGAATAATAAATTCGGCTATAACGCAAGAGAAACCAACGTCTCCGCACACAATTAACAAGTTATTTCGTGTTATTAATTCAATTAGATAATGTTTTATGCGCTTGTATGTAAAAAGTAGTTACGAAGAATCTTCCAAGTCTTCACTCTTGAAGCATAGTAGCGAGGTCTTCCAGCCGTGAGATACCTGTAGAGACGAGCTTCTGATACTTATAACACTACAAAAGCCCGGATCTACAGGGTAGATCACGAATGTGCCAATATTATCGCATTTTCCGGATGTTTCGCATTTTGCCGGGTATTTTCACATTTTCAGGTAATTTTCTTTGCTTAACGGGGTTTTCCTCCGCTTATTCTTGTATATTGGTTTTCTCTGACTTGTTTTCGTTTGTATACGGCATCTGAAACTAATAAGTTTAGTAAGTATTCATTGAGTAATACATTTAATTCTATGGACGCTGGTGAGATAGTATAAGGGCTGTGTATAGTTTTGTCCATTGCAGTAAATTAATTTGCGTTCTTCTGGTTCAAAGTCATGTTTAATGCGAATAAAACTGTAAGTTTAGATGAATAAATATCCACCGAACAATTTGCCTTGTGGGGAGAGTTAACGTGATGCACGTTTTTACGTGAAGTGAATATACAAAATGCTGTGACATATATTCTTCCCATTTTACATTTTTCTATTAATAACCTGCAAACATTTTAGTAAAACGAGTAATCTTTAATTTAAATAAGTATATTAGCTTTAATTTTCCGATAAGAATTCTCGAAATCTAATCACGAATAATAATCACACATCGTTTTCCACTTCGGTCGTGAAGGAAAAAACTTTCGTCGGGTTTTCGGTTACAGATAAAAAACCGATTGTACCTTTAACCTGAAGTTTTAACTAAAAATAATAATATTACCATGGCAATAGTAAATTTAACACGCAATGAAAAGCTTGTATTTATTACAACCAATTATTATCAAAATTGTCTAAGATTGCCCCACACCCATAGGATAGTAGATATTAAATATTATATAACAACGCCTTAATCGCACATACCTAGTCTTACCCTGTGTTATTGTTTGATATAAACGCGTAATTAACGTGACAAGCTCACAGCTTATGACATACCTAAAGCTCGTAACACGCGTTATATCAATCATGTCACTTAGAGAATCTTGCGCGAGGCAGCCGTTTGAGCTTAGCTTAGGCATAATACCGTATTATTTGCTTTAAAATTAATGTTATATTATCTATTTCTATTTCAGTTTGCTAAAGAGGAGAACGTTGAAAATTAATATAGCATATAGAAAAACACCGATGGGTTATTTATTTATGTTCTACACGTCAGCAAAAATGTTTTTAGAGAATTTACATACGTCGTTGATGAGTTTTTTAATAATAATGAAAATGTGTTTTACTAAAACATATACACGATAAATAAAGCAAATCAATCAATCAACGCTACTTGGCCATCAAACATTCAATTTACGACAACAATACAACATTTTCCTCTTATCCGATAGCATGACGAAACACGAATCAGAGGAATCGGCACCAACTCCTGCGGGATTCACAAAAAATAATCGCGAGCTATTTCCGCAATTCACCACCGCCATTGTGCGGTACACCCGATAATACAGTGAAGGAAAGGCCCTAACAAAAAGGTTCACTTAATTGCGTGAGGGAAGACGCTGAACACTGAAAGCCGCTCGAGCATTGTTTCCCGCGAGGCCTTTGTACCGACTCCCTCCATTCTCTGACTCATCAATTCTCGCAACCGATTTGAGCAATTCTTATATTGAAACTAAACTAATCCTAGAGCTTCTACATCAACGTTTTTCTCGCGACGCGAAATCATTAATCTATCTCATCTCGAACTAATCTCGTTAAAGAAACGCTGAAACCAATTCATTCAAACGGTCGGTGCTAAGAAACGACGTGATCAGCGTTACCGCAAAAACATGAACTTTAACTATGTACGTCTAGGCTTTAATTGGAGCTCGTTTATAAATCTAACAAGGTACAACGAGTAAATATCTACAAGCGATTTCGTCGATGGAATTAGCGCGGGGGATAGAGCAGAAATCCCTGCCTCTTCCCTCCCACCTACCTCCACAAGTTCTGTATAGTTTCCTCCTGCCATCATTAATCTTGCACGCTGAGCAAACAGCTTCCACTCTAGTAGAAACACTGAGAGAACGAGAAATCGGAGAGCAAAGTGGAATTACAGGATTGAAATGAAAATAATGATGTAAGATAAATTGAGTCTTGATCTATCATAAATGTTTTTGTTACAAATATGATATATATAAATTCAAAGTAATGAAGAGACAAGAGGTTATTCCACACTTTTAAATAAAATAGTAGTTAGTAAAACATAGAGTAAGTAATTATACAACAACAAGCAAATAAGATTGATTAATTTAAGTTACTTGTCCGGTACAAGCAAAGAAGAGTTAAATATACACACATCGTTATCCAAACTCTTGAAAATAGTTTTAAGGTAACTTTCTCATACACGTAAAATTTATAATGACTATTCTGCTATTGAAGACCAAAGCGATAAGATCAATTATGTGGATATAAACGTTCACAAGTACTAGCATAAGCACGACTAAGGTACATATATATTTTATTAGAAGATGGATATCCTATTTACTCCCACTGTATCTTACGATCACTTTATCACAGTAGCGCAGGTACCGATAATATAATCAAGGTATCGTGAGCCAAAGTAAGTGAAGACCCGAGGGGAGCGCTAATTAATTGACTTTGGCTACAGGTTAACGTCAGCGATTCCAGTTTACGATGAATTAATAGCGAGAAGCGAGATGAAATGTTTGCTCGCGAGAGATGAAGGAGATGTTTTGAGAGTGCCTTGGAATATGAGTAGGTATATAAAGTACCTAACGTACATGTAGATTGAAGCAAAATATGAAAATTACCTATATATAGAAATATATACACCACCGTCACGTCGATACCATAAGTGTCGACTAGCTTATATGTTAATATAACGTATCCCCTTACGTAATTTTACACCCAATTCTAAAACCATAATATTATAAGTGGTGATTCATGTGGCTGTGGTGATAAGAAAAAAGAATTGAAATGAATTTATGCGACCGACCACCTACCTGAGAACACCCTTCTTTGTAGTTGCTGTTATTGCTAGAATAGATGCCTTCTCGCGACAAACAATCGTTGAGTAACAACCGATTTCTACTCGGCAGGTGATTATACAAATGTTGCAGATATTTAAATAAATCAAATTACTGGATTGATTTTGACTAAGTGTATACAGGACCTTGCAAAATTTATAACGTGAAAAGTAAACGCTTTCAAAAAAAAAGGATTTTTTTAAAATCAGTTCAACCAAAATCAGCCTAATTAAAAATAAGAACCTCCTTTTTCAATGTTGGTTAAGCATTTTGAGACGCAGAGTTTGGGCACTCGAACTTCACTGACACTTTTAAAAAAGAGGCGCTTTACAGCTTCCATTTATTTAAATTTTTAGTCTACAAAATATAATCCTACTGAGATTGAGAGAGGCAAGTAACAACAAATGAGTATATCTTTTGAATACCCTTTAGTACAAGCCGTTTCTATCTAATCAGTTGAAATGGATTATCCGGATTAGCCTTTTGAATAGTGACATCCTTAAGCTCGCTTTAGCAAAAAGTTCAGATTTTTTCAATTCAATAAAAGGTTTTCGTTGTTTCTACAACACGTTGCTAAGCGAAATTAAACAAAATTCTTTAATCAATAATGAATATACTCAACACTCATTAAACAATAATACTCATTAAGCACAAAAAAAGAAAACAAAAAATATTGTGATATGTTAGTAGGCCATGTGGATTTAAATTCAAACTTTGAGTTTTCAGTCCACTCTAAATTAGCGTAACTTTTGGGTATCTACAACAAATATTGTACACCCTTGTCTTTACTATCAAATTCCATAGGAACCTTGCCCCAACCCTTTTCCAAACAAATACATCCAACCTCCACAATAATTAACTCAGGTAGATAACCCATATTTCAACCCAATGGGTAACCGTGGTATTGTTTACCTCTGGTTGCTCATATTGGCTATTTTGCCCGGGGACTTGACTTCTGTCCCGCGCGGCACGTTTCAATATGCTGACTGTAAGGTACTTTTACTTCAGACCCGTGTTTGTGCCATGTGTTTCCATTCTGAATGTTCAGATTATTTAAGGTTCTGCTTGTTATATGTGTAGCCCAATGTTTTACGTACAAAAGTTTTGATCGTAAATACAGTTTAGTCTTTGGATGCGAAATAGGCAGTAGGTTGAAAAATAACTCTATGGGTAAAATGAATACACTGGATGGCTTTCGTTTTATATATATAAAGTAATGAATTATGACCGCACATTTCTAGGAGCTGTCACCCGCGGAGTTGCATTTCAAACTTTGAACCCCCATTTATCCTTTGATAGAATTTTCGAAAATCCGACTGGTTTTAACAGTGAAAAAACTATTGCTTTTAATATTTAACGAATAGTTAAAGCTCCTAGAAAACCAAACTCCAACTAAAATATAATAGACATACAAGTGTGTCGACTAAATTGCGCAGATACATGTAGCGCGACACATTTAACTTAGCGCCATTACCAAAAACTTTGCTCTTAATATTTCAGCTAACGAGGCATCTTTGGACGCCCTCTGTAGAGATTGCGTATTAAAGTACATTGTGCGTAAAATTTTACAGTTGCACAGATTAATTCAAAATTCGTTTGATGTTTATTAGATATTTCATTTAAACTTCAAACTCGAAATGAAGGGTTAGAATGCATGTTATTTGCAAATATCTGGGTTCGTTCGTACAATAAAATAGTCTACAATAGTTTGTAAATTCAATGGGTTATATATTTGTTGTTATATAACTACTGACAATTCCTTTTTTTTTCTGTTACTTAAACTCTAATGGTTCTGCTCTTAAGGTTTCAAACCCATTTCCATCTCCACTCATCTTTCCTAAAAGCCCACATACTCGTAACACTACCAAATGGTCCGCTCATTAAACATTAACCCCCATTTTTAGTGCCACCTTTCAGAGGACAGCAGACTCGTTACAGCAACCATTACTGTTCACTAGAAGTAACTTTAATTAACTGGCGCCTAAATCAAGCAATGTATAGAAAACACGCGCATGTTCTGGCACACATCCAAAACCGCGTGAGATTTATCTTTCGAATTTCCATATCTATACAGCCTGTGCGCATATACACTGAATAGAGGCGAGGGGGGCTAGAGGATGTAAAAGGGGATGAACAGGGACGCTGCACCCGTTTAGTCTAGCCAAACCCCCCCCCCCTCGCCTGGGCTGCAGACAAAAACTAACGAGGGATGGGCGGAAAATTTTAATTAGTTCATGTAAAGGCATTGCTCAAAAACAGTTGGCCCCATTTACTCGACAGCCACGTTTAGTTAGTTTTAAGTGTTTCTGGAAACTCTTGATTAAAATTCTAATCTATTTAATGGCAGAAAACGTTACAAAAGACACTTAACTTGCAGACAAACAACTTTACTCTTGTTAGAATAACTAACTTTCGAGGTTCTATTGTTTTGCAAGTAATGCATAACAGTATTTACTTATAAATCAGCAAAAAAAAATAGTAATGTTTAATACAAAATATTGATACTAATAAAAATTCTAATACCAATCTCACTTTGGTGTGCACTTAATATAAAAATTGTTCTATTTAGTTATTCCGATATTCTAATATTATTATATCAACGCAATGTTTAGATCGCAAACTTATGAATACATTTCACAAACAAAATAAAGAACATCTTTAGGCTTTTCGATAGCCATCCGTCCAGAATCCTCTTCCAATCCCACCCAAACACCCTCCCGGCATTGTCCGTACATATTTCCATACTCGGAATCAAAAGGGCGTGCGATCAATAACCTATCGCGCAGAATGGTCGACCTCCTACTTTTGTTGACTCCTGAATACTTTACCGAACGTAGAGATTTCCATAGTTTATGGTCTACAAACGCGAAACGTGACGAAAGTTCGAGAGGCAATGAAACAGGCACAATAACCAGCGAAAGGAACGATTTGATAGCTTTATCAAATTGATGTCGTACGCTTTTATTTGAAGTGGAGGCCTTAAATTGTTAGATTCACCTACATTTTAGATTTATCTCATGTGGTCGTGTTTTTTATGAGAAACGAAATAATTTAAATATGTAATTTAGGAATCTATTTATACCAAATCATTTTCTGACATTTGCAATGTCTTCACCATAAACGACGATGTCAATCTGGAAAGTAACAGCATATTCAACCAAATTCATAATAATGGTGGTACAAGACTGTAGCGTCGGAATCCGACTTATTGATGGTACCAATTCATAAATTAGGTACATATTACATGCAATGTCGCCAAAATCTAGGATACCTAGAGCATAATAAAAATATAACAGATACGAGAGGGATAGAAAGGTGTAGGTCAATCTTGGGAAATAAGGATTATAAAACTAAAAAAACACTGATTAAACTACTGATTTATATTTGTAAAAAAAGTAACTGAACGATATCTGTAACTAACTTTATGTACTTCCGCCAAAAATATAAAACAAGAAGAAAAATTATCCTGTCTTATCTAAAGCACAGTTCTTGTTCGGCCAAAGCCGAGAGAGAGAGCAAAACTCAATCAAGAAAAAACAAGCCGATTCAAAGCAAAGTTTTAAAACTGTTTTTCTTTAAACTCAAACAAAGGGAAAAGTTAAGCGACAGCGGGGAATTAAACGTGACGTCAAATAAAAGTTTAAATTGGAAGTTCCTGCTGTCCAGTAGGCTTAGATGTTTGCTTCTTTTAAAGCTTCATTGTAATTATTTCCTTTAATCTTTTAAATATTTTGAAGTAAGATTTAGCCTAATAATAACTTGTAATAATTATCTACAATAATCCAGTTGCCAATAAACACTCCAAACACAAAATTACTGAGTGAAAAATGTCTAATAGTTCCATGACGGGAATGAAGAGTTATAAGTTTTGTTTGCCTACAAATTTAAAAAAGTTATGCCATCAGTTGAAGTCTCAAAATGTATCTACTAATATTATAAATCAGTACCGTTTTGAACGTAAATGTAAAATTGAACGTATAATTACGTCAACTGAAAGTTACAAAAGTATAAAATAATCTTATAACTTCATAAGATTGGCTTAATCACTTCTTAACGGTACCTGTTTAAAATGTGAAACGAGTGGTGAATAGTTATTTGTTATACTCTTGTATAAAGAAACTTTGCACTCTTGTGCAAAGTTTCTTTTTAACCGCGTGCTCACTTTTGATGACCGAGCAAGTCAATATCTAATTTCTCAGGATTCTAATTTTAGAATCCTGAGCGTTGAGCGTTGAGCAATAAAATCTAATTTCTCAGGATTCTAATTTTAGAATCCTGAGCGTTGAGCGTTGAGCAATAAAATCTAATTTCTCAGGATTCTAATTTTAGAATCCTGAGCGTTGGCGAGGTAATTAAAAGTACATAAGGTGAAAAATCTTTGCACTCGAATGCAACACGTAAATTTTCATCCCACCTCAGCGAGGAAATGACTACACACGAAACATAAAAAATTGAATAACTCATTTTAATTTTTTCACTAATTTTTAACATAAGGTTTACATATGACGTGAAAAGATAATGACGCGCGCAAAACAGATGAAAAAAAAGTACAGCAAAAAGGTTCCGAGTCTGAGTTTTTAACAAAATAAAAAAGGTTGTATGATGAATTTGGCAACATAGAGGTAGAAGTAAATAGATTGAATGAGGTTTTTATTTTAATTTACAAACTTAGTACACACGATATTCTAAATTCAAATTTACTTTATCCTCTAGCGGATAAAAACGGCTTTGCACTCAGAAATCGAATAGCATAAATATTCTTTACGAGATGGTGGGATGAAAAATATTTTTAACATTTTAATTATGCCTGCATTTAAAGTGCAATTGACACTAAAGTGGCTTCAACAATAAACCCGACTGAAAGAACTTTAGACCCACGTATCTCAATACGTAAAATTCAGGATCCAGTTAGTATAGCCTATGACCATATCCAGGTGAAGACAAATCTATTGACACCACTTACATAAAAATGTGACAAGCGTGCCAAATAAATAAACATACATTCAATCGAAAAACATAACCCTTCCTGTTTAGCAGTCAGGTAAAACGTATTGTCTACTAAGACTACAATTAGGAACGAAAAACCGTTTAAGCAATAAAGCAGCCATTTTAAAATACAATCTATATTTATTTGTTTTTACAGGTTTTTGTTAGGCTGGTGTTTTAAAATAAAGAGTTACGAGTATCTTCTCTATCTCTATATTTTCAATCTATCTTTTCAAAATAATTACAAGCAATTATACTCACATACACTATTAATACACATACATGCTCCTATAACAATGCATGACCAAGACACTGAGGAGCACTTAATTTGCCAAATTGCAGCCGCCTATCTACATAACGGAACCCATTTAAGCTGCTGCATACCCTCTCGCCATAAACTTGACTGCGTGTGAAGCAAGTGTGAATTTACTGCGGCTTTACTGCAGGCAAGCTTATTTGGAGATCGTATACGATACTTGCTAAGGATATTATCTAGTAGAGAGAACGCAGGGAAAAGGAATAACATAGGTTATTTTAGTAGCTTAGATACATTTTAACGTCACAATTATACCTTAACCTTTTTATTTGTATACAGGCAAAATAATTTGTGAAAATGCCTTAAAGGTATACAGACATATGTATTTTAAATATTTTTTTGTTTCTTTGTTTATACCTTTTTAAGAAGAGGAATATATCTATTTAGCTATTTTTAGCTATTTATAATTAATATACGGTAGATATGTTAAGCGACATATCTATCAATTATTGCGTAACAATTTTGATGATACTTGATAGGTAAGTAATACAAGTTTTTTTTGATATGTCTATTTATCCTAGTACCAACCAAATAATAGTGTCAACTAATTGATATTGAATCTGAAACTGAAACTAATATACGTCATACTAATGGGACGTTTGTGTAGGTAAGCTACAGTCCACTTTACCCAGCTGGCCAAATTGTGTAGTTAATGGACTTTACTTATGTAGTTTTAAAAGGTTTCTTCTCTAACAGGTAGGTTTTTACATGAAACGGCTAATCTAATCTAAACTGAACGAAAAAAAGCCAACTATGGAAGTTTATGGAAGTTCGTCTTGTTTGATAGACAAAGCGTCAGATGACTAGGCTTCCATTCCATAATTACAGTATTTCTGTAAGATCTCATCCTTAACTAAACTCAAACATATTTACTCGATTAAACCAACATATTATAAGACAAAAATACGATAGTAGGTTTTACAATTACACTAATAAAGATAAAACTCAGAGCGTTTATTTTTAAGCCCAAATAATTTGAAGCGACAATTAAAACATTTCGCCTAAATATCCAGTTGCCCAAATAGCCAAGATTCTCCCAATACTGAAAGTGCAGCTGTCCTGTCCTATCTACATAATGGTACCCAGTTAAGCTTGCACATACTCGTAAACTTGCCTCTGCGTACGGCGCGGGTGAGAATTTAGTGTATTTACTGAGCTTAGTTCAGCCTGGTGCAACGCCAAATTGTGAACGAGGACCATTGCTATGCAAATGGTTGCAATTGGTGAGGAACTACATTGCCTTTCTCACAAATAGGTATTACGTATTTTATTTTGGACCGCTTTGGGGAAAATATAGTTCTCAAAAATTTAAACTACGCAATTAAACAGTTTAATGTCAACGGTAATACGTAGATTTCGAAAAAACTAAACGGGTTTTCATATCTAAAACAATGTTTGAACTATATATAACCATTAGAACATCTTCTATCTGTAACAAAGACATTTCCTTGTCTTTGTTTCAGAAAATCATTGAGTGTGGCCAAACAAAAGCAGGTGGTCCGTCTGCCTAGCCTCAATTTTTATCATGTTGCAAGACGACGTACTTTGCTATTTACTCTATTTAGCCAGTACAAATCAGCCCAGTGATCCGAATATTTAAAAAGTCTTACTTATCATGTGCAAATTTAGAGATCGTGAAAAAAAATATCGTGAGAAAACCCTGCCTGCCGCAAAAAAAGGAAAACCCGTGCCTGATTGGTACGCTTTTACGATACGGTAATCAACACAACAAAATAATTTTAATTCATATTTTCCTCATAAATTGTGACTACATATATAAATAATATAGATCACAACATTATTAATATATATATCTAACTTGACATCCGGAAGCGCTCGGCAAAATGTCTCTTCACGGCCACCCATCAAAGATTTGACCATATTGTACGTTACTTAGGTAACTTCGATGAAAGCTTAGATTTACCTATGCCTGAACTACAAAAAATTTAACCAAGTTAACAATAACAAAAGTCTGAATCAAAAAACCTTATTGTCTGTCTACGACACCCTGTCGCTATATCATGTCTTTTATCCGCAAAACTATTTCCACTAACCGTCGAAACTATACTTCTAAAGCCCTACTGAGTGCTGTTACTTCAAATTGCATTTGCATACAGAGCCTTTCTTTCTTTCCTTTGTAACGAACTAAGGCGGGAGTCGAGGGCCATTAAAAATATAATATCGTAGAGATGTTTTAGTTTTATCGTTTCCTCCTCGTGTACAGTGAATTTCCATTTGTAGAGAATAATGTTATCTACTGAAGCATTTTTATTTACGTTTTAGTTTTTATAGCGTTGTTGTTTTCATGCCGGTGGTTTGTCTATGGTATAATTAAGTAGTTTGGTTTATATTAGTTAGTACATGTAGTTAGAATTACGGAAAGTAAACTTTTATTTTATATTTTTAAACTAAGTCGTATACTTCTCCACGCACGTCACGTTATTTTAAGGTTCGTACCCAAAGGGTAAAAACAGCCTCTGACTTCTAAGACTTAGCTGTCCGTCCGTCCGTCTGTCACCAGGCTGTATCTCATGAAACGTAATAGCTACACAGATACTCACAGATGATGTATTTCTGTTAAGGCAATACATCATCACTACAACAAATACTGAAACCAGAATTAAATATTTAAGGCGAGCTCTGATGCAACAAATGTGTTTCAAATACTACTGTAACCAAAATAAAGTTTATATTTAAGGGGAGTTCCCACAACAAATGTGTTTGTTATGTTTTTAATAACGGCAATGGCTACCCATTGCCGTAATAGCTACACAGATACTCACAGATGATGTATTTCTGTTAAGGCAATACATCATTACTACAACAAATACTGAAACCAGAATTAAATATTTAAGGCGAGCTCTGATGCAACAAATGTGTTTCAAATACTACTGTAACCAAAATAAAGTTTATATTTAAGGGGAGTTCCCACAACAAATGTGTTTGTTATGTTTTTAATAACGGCAATGGCTACCCATTGCCGTAATAGCTACACAGATACTCACAGATGATGTATTTCTGTTAAGGCAATACATCATCACTACAACAAATACTGAAACCAGAATTAAATATTTAAGGAGAGCTCCGATACAACAAATGTGTTTCAAATACTACTGTAACCAAAATAAAGTTAATATTTAAGGGGAGTTCCCACAACAAATATGTTTGTTATGTTTTTAATAACGGCAATGGGTAGGCGCTTGAATGAATATTACACAAAATATTTGGTCGTAAATTAACATTAAAAAATGATTTCTTTTTTTTACTATCTGCTCTTACTCGCAAAATGGATGTGGCAATACCTTATTTTTATATGTTTTCGCCACTAATAACTATTAATATACCTCTGCATAGTTCAATGGTAGATACCAACAACCCTAGCTTTGAACTCAATACCAAGATGGCGTCGCACGTGCAGCCAGGGCCGGCGGGAGGCCAGGGGGTGGCGGGAGTCGTAATTTCGCGCCCAGGGCGACATCTATAATTCCAGAGAGCCATCATAAATTAGCATACGTATTAGATTGTGTGCCCGCGGGCGAGGACGGATTCCGAGCACGATTCTATGGAGATACGAATACTAATTCCAGTTGTATGGCAAATTGCTAGAGAACGGGGACATAACAGATTCGCACAAATTAAAATGAAGTTGTCAATTTTGAGATAGTAGCTATATTTGTATTATACGTTATTCTCTTTATTATAGAAGACAGTAAAGTTTGCCATACACCAAGTTAACAGTCATACAATCTAAAACAAAATTATCAGTGCAAAACGAAATCCAAAAACAAATCACGTGTTAAAATACTTTCGCAATAAGTAGATACTTTTGTAAGAACTAACACATTTACTAGCACTCATTGCGTTTCTCCCAAATACATCCATCAAATGTATGTCCTTCAAAGCGGCAGCACACATTATGATAAAGCGCTTCTATTTCACAAGTAATGCCGACATGAAAGCTGTCATTTGTAAATCTTTTGTCTGACCCACATTATTTACGAGATGGATATTTTTTATATGTGGTTTGATTTTTATTACAATATATATTTCTATTGACTTTAGCATGACTTTAGCAATAACTTTGTCGTATATATCGACTTACTCCAGTGTAGTTAGTAAGTGATATAAGTACGAAATCAAAAGATTTGTTAGTCTTAAAACTTAATATATTTGTATTTACCTGGCGTTTCAGAGGTAGAAAATTATTCGGCCTCTTTAATTAGCGAATCAAGGAAACGGTCCAAAACAAAGTAATATTATTTTCGCAATACGGAAACTTCATTAGCCATTCCAGAATAAAATAAAAGTGTCGGTATATTTAAAACAGGATGAGGGCAAGATAAGGCGAATTTACGCGGGGCTTGTAATAAAAGATCCCTTTGTGAGACTTGTTGAGCAGGCCCATTAGTTATTCATTTTCATTTGCGTTGTTACACCTCTAATTTTATACCGACATTTACGAGTGTGAAGAGATAAAATTTTAGTAGACGGAGTTATAATAAACAAAATTATTGCAAACTATACTTAACGTTCGCACCTGATCTTTATAATAATTCTTGCATAAGGTATCTAATGCAGGAAAAAATCTAACGATTGACCTAACTTTAGATTTGTTGATTGTTTTTTATATAAAATAATTACTGTTAATTATTTTATAATGCAAAATTATTTATTGTTTTTGTTAATCTGTGGATTCCGTTTCTAGGAAATTTTAAATTCTTTTAATAAATTACATAGATTACTACTGTACGTATACAAAATATATAAAAAATAACAAAATTACTATATAAATTATAATTATAAACTTTCCTTTATGAAAAAAATAAGCATATAACTCTACCTATAATGGGTACTCTCTAATGGGTTTATTTTCTAAGCGCCAAAACGATATAAAGGAAAACCCGTGACTAGCAGTGAGATGATATGCGTTTATACGATTTTTCTAACGATATAGTGAATCGTTCGTAAATAACATCTAATTTCCCGTACAAGTCCTTGGGGACTTGTATCTAGCAACAGCGGCAGCGGCCCGCGAACAAATATTTCAGACATATCAGTGGCCGCTTGAGACAAAAACGCTCATGTAATCTTTGGAAGAGTTTAACTATGGACTTTTCTTTCTTCTTTTTTCTTTGTTTAATGCCAAATACTTTTTTATCGTACTTTATATGGACAGAGCTTTAGCTTGCTTAAGGGAAATATTTAACTGCTATTATTTTAAAATTATGTCAAGCACGTAGACAAATGATAATGTAAATATTTTTTAGATTACTAATTCAAAATTATTTATATTTAAATACTATATTTATCGTCATTAACATTATAAAATGATTATTATCTCTTTTACAAAATATGATATAATTTCACAGAACTACTTAGTAGAACTTTGGGTCTACACATTCGACTATCATAGCGAGTAAAATAGCCGCAGATGTTGTATAATTGGTCATACAGAGTTATTGGTTAGGAGTATACTAAACCAAAACGAGGTCACTGTACTAATTAATCATTACGAACGACTTTCATTATGAAACCAACCCTGAATCTGAGAAAAAAAACATGGTGTTACATAGAAAAACTTTATTGGTCGTCAACATGTATGGAAAAAAGTATGGAACAGCTGATTTCTCGAATTCATAGCTGGCCTCATAGGTAGTGAAAGTTGTTCATTAGGACGAGTAGGTATAGTAACCATGTTTTGACTTAGTCACTAATAGCCTTTAACATTGTATAGATACTCTAAAAAACGATGAAAATTTCACCATTTAATACAACAGCTACATTCTCCACTATATAATTATAGTTATTTAGCTATCCGCAATACGCATGAAAGCATTCCAAGTACCCCAGCAGCGCGGAGACAAGGAGTGGATTAGCTATAGTGAACCAAACTGCCTCTACGTAATGTGATAAACCATTTGCTATTCGTATGATTCTAACCGCGGGCACAAGTTTAGTAATTAAATGTATGTTTAGTAGTGTACTGTGCAGTACATGAAGCAAAATTACTTCGAATGTTACACGAGTAGCGGTGGCGTAATCTCTATAAATTCATGCGTTAACTGTGCTGTGTTGCTATTTTGTTAATGTGTACTCGTATGTCGTTTATTTCGTCGTAAAATTGGTCTAGATTATATAATACCTATAGTTATATGATATCGTGTTTTTATACTCAAAATGAGGCTTAAAATCTTCTAATAGTGCGTTAATTAATTTGTATAATAGAGACTTTAGGCTAAATTAGCATTTAATTTCTTTGGACAATTTAAAGAATTTGCTAGTTTTGGTGAATATACCATTGCTAAAATACTGGTTAACAGAACAAGTTGTGTGTTATAAATAGATTTATTTAAATTAAAGAACAAAATAACACATCGTCATTCTGTAGATAAGTATATTTATAACAATAAAAACATTATAGGCGTTTTCCGAAATTAAAATCATTAATTCACTTTTTTGAAGAATCATTTAAAGTTGTGTTTGTGTGTAAAGTTTCCTAGACAAAAAGCGGCCTGATGAATCTTTAGACACGTCTACGTATACTTGTATCTATTGTTTTGCAAACAAGTGTACGCGTCGAGTATAACAAAATCCTTATTTGCTCTTCTTATTACGTTGCTCGTGTCGTCGGCATAAATATGGCTCCCCAGAGGGCGCTCGTAGCGAAATAATACCGAGGGTGAACACACCTGAAGCTTTATGAATATTTGTTCTGGCGTTCCATTAAAAAAAGCTGATTGCGTTTTTTTTACTGGAGATATTTATTGGAGTAAATTGGTGATATAATATTTTATTTATATCTACTTTTATAGTATTTGTGTAATTAATTTTCTTGTATTGGACCCATTTTAAAAATCTGGATAATACTATTTTAAAATTATTTATATCTTCAACTGTTGTAAAGTATATCGTGATAAATTTAAAATAAATCATAATTTATCAAAAAACAGAAGAACAAGGCCTTATAGTAAAAAACTTAAAATGACATATCTTGCTTGCTAGTTAATGCAAACTACTATAAGTCAATAAGAGAGTAACTAATAAGTAGCTACGTAACTAAGAACAAAATTATAATTTCAAACAACAAGCTCCGAAGAAAATGAATAGATAACCGAAAGGCATTACTTTAAAATATGCAACATAGAAACATGAAATATTGAGTTTAATACTGTACCTTACAACGATCTCATTGTCAGGCACCAAGCACACTAACATCTGAAAAAATGAAAACATAGCTTTTATTACTTAGTTACATACAAAAATGTTCATCAAATTACTTATAAAGGAGATAAAAAGTAACACGCTACTCCAAAACACGAATTGATTGAAAGTAAAAAGAACCAGTCAACAACATTTCGCCTTGTCACGACCGACGCGGAAGCTGAGGGGACCAAATCGCATTAGCAAACCCTCCATTTGTATTTTTCTGTTCACACACTCACTAGCACGAACATTTAACAACCACAACGTTAATATTTCCCTATTTTACATACCTTGAATTTTAGAGTGTCAACCAATTTTTAGTTTCATATAATTTTCTATTTGAATAAACGTGAAATGCCATCATCGACAAGAGCTCAGTAGCGTCTAACTTTGCGGCGAGCCGCGCCCCTACGCTGTACTTGTACTGAATCTCTACCCCTATATTCCGGGCGTCGGGAGGCGAGACCGATCATGCTTTTTACAGCTTAAACACATTTAAAAAGTGTAAAGAAAATTGGACGCTGATAAGAGGGGATAGAGTCAAAATTGGAGAGTAGGAAACCGCGCATGTGCCGTTACGAAGTCTGCGGACTGCAATTGGGTGGCCGGGGATGCTGCGCAAAATAGGAACACGAAATATGAACGAGACTGCGAGGCGCTGGCGGATGGAGAGGGGTGCGAACAGACAGGGGATATTTGAATAGACTTCGCCAGCTCTTTCCCCCGCGACTGGGGCATAGGTTAACTAGCAGTTAGTATTGAGACGAGGCGAGCGGAAGGAGCGGCTGATTTTGGACCTCTTTACCAGCCACCGAAGTACAGCCGAGTACTGAATGTGCACTTTCCATCAAGGTTTTCGGCTGGTTTTAGTGAAGGAAAAAAGTATAAGTAATTGAATTTGCCTTCATTACGCAAATATATTTTTTTCTTGGATGTTGAAAGATATTTTGAGGCAAAAAATAGAAACATTCATACATACTAAATGAAAGAAAATAAGCTAGAATATGAAATTTAGATTATTAAGGTAACTGTACTAAAATAAATTATTGACTAAGTAATGGTTTAAAGATGTTATACGAAACTGCGTAACAAAACTGCATATACATTGTAATAAACTAAATAGAAACACAGTAACCTGATGCTATAAATTAAGGAAACAATAGGATTGTATAGTACCTACATATTGTGTGTTAGCGCTAGCCAACTAAGTCAAAAGCACAATCTCATAAAATATAGGATTGCTTTGTACTCCCATATAGGTAGGAAGTTAACTGCATTCTAAGTCTAACATAGTAAATCCCTTTATCCTTGGGCCAAGTCGTGTAGAATGCAGAGATAGGATAGGAGCCACTTCCTGCCCTGACAAAACAATGCCAGACAATACAACGATACATCTAAAAATTCCTCCGGAAATGTTTAGCAAAAAGCATGTTACGATTGTACTAAAAATAACAGACTTGAAAATGAGAGCCTGCTGAAGACTGAAGTAGATACTAGTTAAAAAAATGAAAATTCATGTTATATATTTAATTTTGACAATACAACTATAAAGAAACGACTAGCGCCTTGAATAGGGCTGGCGCTAAATTTTGTCAGTTATTTTGATTATAAACCTGATTTACTACACTGATTTTGACAAAATTTATATTGGACTACCCCAATATAAATTTTGACTACTTCCCAGTAGGAATACTTTATCAAACAAAAGAAGAAATTCTGAAATCAGTCTATAGAGGCGTTTGTTATGTAAATGGACAACATACATAAAAAAATAACAAGGAAATCACCCTCATCTTATTTTAGGTCGTTTAAACTGTTTTTAACCATCTGTCTCAGATTAGTTCTACAGTATAAAATGTTATAAAATGCATCAAAGCATCAGTTTTGACAGTAGCAAACAAACAATAAGCATAATAATAGAAGTCACATTTTAAAATAAATTTAATTCAAACAAAGAAAATGTTTCAAAGAATGGTAGGTACTAAATTTCAGCCCAGACAATAGCACTCAAGTCTATTCTATACGAATATACATTGCACAGTGTCGGTGCGAATTAAAGGCTTCTTAGATAATACATTCATCCTCTTGGTTCAAATATAATAGCATTAATGTAATATAACGTAGGATTTAGCTGACCAAAATTTAAGAGCATTTGACAGACGGTAATATATTACCTAAAAGGAGAAAAATTATTTTGAAGTTACAGAATATATTTGGCTTGAAATATCTGGCATGTGGCCTCACAAAACCAGCTGCAGACCAAAGTTAATTCTCTACGAAAGTATGTATGTATGTACCTAGCGTAAGCTCATCAGTTAGTAATAAATAATAGTGTGATACAGGCAGTTCTATTTATTTATACCTTATTTTAGGCAACATCTCCAGACAAGCATTTAATTTGCCAATAAATGTACACTAAAGTTGAGTACAAAACAAACCGAGTTGCATCACAAACAGTGTCCTTCTAAAGCTACGTTAATTGAACACAAATGCGAGTCACTTGGGCTGCGGCCAATTTAATGTATCGCTTGGCACGAACGAACTGTAATCTAACGTTCAATAGAGACTATGGACGGTTGTTGTCGTTGTTTATAACTTTCGATGAAGCCCTAGCATGCAAATGTAAGTGATAATGTTGGTCTGCTCTGGTTTATTTATCTTTCTTATTTATTTGTCGTTTAGTCCACAGTTATAAGTTATGGTGGTGAAGGGTGGCGCTCTGCGATCTTGCTAAAACTTAACTAAATCAAAGTTTTTGGACATTGGTCCGAGCGCGCTATGTGAGCGAAGCATCTCTCCTTCGAGTCTGTTAAATTTGTCTATAGATTATGTTTGTCTTGGATATTGGTACTCGGTTACAGTTATTTTTCAAAATTATCTAAGGTTGCCTGGAAGAGATAGCTTTTCAAAGATTAGCCGCCACCTGTAGGGCAAAATATGTTTTGTAAGAATTTTTTTGATTCATTTACAGGGTCGTAGTTGTACCTAACAATATGAATAGGAAATGAAAGGGCCTTGACTAGTAAAATACTACATTATGATAATTTCAAATCCAAGGTGGTTAAAATGTCGGGAGTTTCTCAAAATATTTTTTTATAAGTACCTATGCAAAATTTTGGAATGTGCTAGGAAGAAGCCGGGCTACAAACTTTACCTTACGTCTCAAACGAATAACTATAATATAGTACATAGAACTCAGTTAGTTAAGGAGCAATAAGAATAAAATATTATGTAGGTTGCTAAGTGAGCTATTATTTATTTTTACGACATCACAATCAGGAAATGTTAGCAAACCAATGTATTACTTGGTGTACAATAAAACAACACTTCTGAATACAATAAAATCTGTCAATAATATTATGATTGGATAAGATAGGTAATAAAATGACTTCGTACGAGCAATTATAACCCAGTTTCATTTCGGTTTTTCGTCCTACATGAAACGTTATTTGAAATGCGTGTTTTTTTTTTCATTAAACAGAGGTAGGTGGGGTATTAAACCGAAAGGGGGCCTCTATACTCATCCTAAGACAGACGAGAAATAAAATCATCTGTGTCATTAATTTTTTAATAAGTTGTTCCTTAGGATTAATATAGTGACCCCTTTCGGCTCAGTACACCTCTAACCGTGTATATTATATGAGTTTTTAGACAAAATAGTAGGTACGTACACCTAGTACTATGGGCTATAGGTTATTACCTATTATAGGGCTGTACTAAGAACCAAAGAAAAGTCTCAGTACCTTTCATTACGAATGACTAGAAGTACGTGAGCTACTCGATTTGTAAATTTTTCCGTATACATTTGTATGTAATCGGTCCAGTAGATTATTTTTAAAAACCAAATAACTCAAAAAAATTATACGCTCCTGCCATATTGAAGTAAAAAGAAAATGCGTCGTTCTACTCCAGCCACAAGCCATAAGTTTTATTTCCAACATGTTAATTGCACTCGAAGGCTGTTGGTACTCGGCCAAATGGGTGTAATATGTTCTTATTCTGGAGCACGCAAATTCAGTTTTAAATAAAGTTATATATACATAACTAGAGTAAGTAATACCAGCAACTTCGTATGCGTAGCTAGTTTTTATCCCATCCTGCTAAAAAACCTATTGTGCTCGTATGTAAAGTTTTGAACATTTTAAACATCATTTTTTTTATAATTTTTATTTTAGTTGCTGGTTTGTAGATATCTTTACAATTATAATTGTAAGCGTGATATATTAGCCCGTCCAGCGGGTTTGCCTTTCATTTGTTCAGCTTTTGCTTTAAAAAACAGAATAGGTACGGCTTTTATATTCCGGAATGGTTTGCAACTGTCAGTGTAAGTTGCAACGGCGTTCAAACATTCGGTACTATTACATGCACTAAGTAAGAATTGCTGTTCTAAAGTAGAAATTAAACTAGAAGCTACACGTAATAGTTAAACAAAATGCTTTTGATGCAACGTCACGTCGTTCAGCTGTTATGTGCATGCATATAAAATATAAAAATATAAAGATTTGCATAGGGTTAACTGGTTTCCCGCATGCGCTGAAGGCAAATTTAGTACGCAGCTATAATTCAAAATATTATTAAATTAACTTATATATTATATTAAATTAACTTTAGAACTTGAAAATACTAAAAAAAATAGAAGAAGGAAACTATACAACACATGATGTTATTTTCACTAGTAAAGTTTAACTTTAATCTAAGTTTAAACAAATAATGCACTTACCTTATATTTTTTCTCTCTTTCTTGATAATAGGTACCTCAAAAACTTGTCCCGATGTTAACAAGCAGCTTTTTGAAACAAGTTCCTGAAAATTATAAACGCCATATTTAACTAGATATAGTGACTCATTTTTACAAAGAACTAAAGAAATGACAAGGCTATCACAAAGTTCCGGTACGTGCGGAAAAATTCGATTTCGAAGCTTTTCCAACCGACGTACTAGCTTTCATTTTCTTAGAAATCGTTATTGTAAGTCTAGTATCAGAGTGCAAGTTTTCTCTAATAACGAGTTACAAGAATCGCCGAGAGCTAGGGCCAAGTTACGAACCCGGCAACTTGACGGAAGCAATTCCTTTTTTGCTCTCAGACACTTCGTAAGAAAAGTTTTATCGCAAGAAGTGGTTCTAACAGGCGTTTGATATATAAATAGTTTGTCAAGAATATGTTTCTGTGAAGTTAATTTTTTCTTTGTAAGTTAAACACTGAAAGTGATATAATTTGTGCAGCCAAATACCTACACTTCTGGAAACTTTTGACTAACGAGTTCTCGCGCTTATACTAACTCGTACCACAGGGATCTAGAAGATCAGTCTTTGACAAGGTTATAGTGAAGTCCGTTATGGAGTGAGCTGAACAAGGACGTTCTGGTAATTAGTTTAACCATAACCGATACATCGATAGCAAGGCATAGTCAATAAAAACTATAATGTTTGGCCACAGCAGAAATAATAGTAGCTATTAAGCTTTAGCGAGCGATTCTGGCTACACAACGAATAAAAGGTCACGACATCGCAGAGGAACTACTTATACGCCCGGGCTGAAGGATTCGATTCATAACTATTTTCTAGAGTATTTTGCCAGATTGTATTAAAAACATCGACATGAAAAAATTATTGGTCTTATATTGATGGTTAAGAAAAAAGCTCTATACATAGTTACTGATTTATTGAACCAAACAAATAATCTACTATTTGTCTCGTGTGACGTAGAAAAGGCTCGTGTTTAAACATCGCCTGAAAATGTCCAATTTTACTACCAAAAAAATTCTAAACGGTTACTAAATTGGATATATGGTCATAAAAAAAATTGTTGGCGAAAGTATTCTGAATGTCGTAAAAAAAATAACCCGAACCTACTGCAGACCTTGTTGCGGAAAGTATTCGGAATGTCTAAAAAAGCACTGAACCTACTGCGGACCTTGTTGCTGAAAGTATTCGGAGTGTCATAATTTGGTGACTGTTAAGCCATTTTGAGAATCTAAAAATATTTTTAGTGACCGTCTAAATTATACCCCGTGATAATCATGTATTCAGCTTAAGATTCCCTTGTTCATAGAATTTAAAAACACCGGCTGATTTTAAAGTTGGTGCCTAAAACGCTTGTATGTAAATAAACCGCCGTAACTTTTGTTCAGCGATACTTTTTTCAATACCAAGTCTGTAGAAGGAGTGTTTGAGAGACTCGGAAACAATACAAGTTTAATTCAATTTGCAGTTGTATTCGTGTCGCGTCGGTTTCATTTCGCTCACGAAGTTAGAGCAATCATCGTCGCGCAGCTGCCGACTCCCGCTCCGTCCACACACAGAGCTGTGGAATCCAATTCCGCTGAATTGAATTTAAAATCGGCATCCAGTTGAAATCGGCATCTACTGAAAATCATATGGATTTATAAAAATGCCAGCTAGCTCCGCTTTGTGGTTTTACACGTGTGGAGAGCTGTAAGGATGATGTTGATTATGAGTAGTACGGGTAGCTTGTGTCATATCATACGAGTATAGGGTAAGAAGGTGATCCCATGTTTGGGACTTGAAACCTTTGTGTGGATGTCATCCCATATTATTATTATTAATAGGTATTTAATTCCTTCAAACCAAACAAACTTCTGCATTATCTATGATTTAAGTATTAAATGTCTATCTATTTTGTGTGATACAATGTAAAATATAATTAGTATTGAATACGTTACATGCTCTTTGTTGAATAATTTAAAGTAAAAACATAAAGTTTTTTATTAAAATGCTTAAATGCTTAAAATGATACTCTCTGATGACTTGAAACAAACTATGATTTTATTCAGTATGCAGTAGGCAATAATTCAATCTAGCTCTCTACTTAGATCACATTGTTTTGAAAAACACTCAAGGTTTCTTGTCGCAATTTCAGCTAGCAGTCTCGAATAGTAAAAAAAATGGATAGTATCAATGACGACGTCAATTATTTGATGCAGTAGTAAGGTTTTTTATTAAAGCTCATACATGTTCCTATAGATATACCGGCCAACAGATAGTAAAGCGCCGCAGGTAAAATTGGCATCCTGTGAGTTTAGAATCGGTAGAAATATACGTCGGGAACAGAACGCATGAACTATCCTCGGCGATGTATAGCGAATGCATATTTCATGCGCTCTCATATTTTTCACGTCATTTTCTATAGAATTGGGGATTTGATTTATTCGAATTGTGTTATATCGGTCGGTGATCTAGTCGTATCGCAAATACATAAATAAAATTTCACTTGAAATATAGGCTGCTTTAGCATGGCAAAAATAGCATGCATGAATAGATAGGTTTGTTGATTGATCCTACCGATTTTTTTTAACAGACTTTAAAAATTTATTTGTCGATGCCTTTTTTTCTAGTACAGTGAAGTATTTGAAGAAAAAAGCTCTCTTATACTTGTACTTTACGGACATCGCTTTACCCATCTTATAATTATTATTTTTTTAAATTGTTCGAAAAGGTATCTTTCTAAATTTTTAAATTCTATGTCCACATACTTCATCTCTGAAGATTTTTATAAGGCAAACTATCTAGGACAATCACATTTCTTCGCGACGCGTTAAAAGGGAGTAAGAATTTTCTTAAAGAATTAACTTTATTTAAATGTTTTTGTTTTAACATAGCAAAAGCCAGTTCGTTGAAAACATAACAAATAATAAATTTAAATAAACACACAAGTCCCAAGGCTAAAAACAAAACTGAAACTCACTCGCATTATGAAGACGAAGCGCGGAAGTTTCCTTCGCTGAAACAAGTCTGCAATCTGCAATTCCAACGAGCACCATTACTTGGAGCCTGCAAGAGATACGGGCCAGACATTAGTGCACTTTTAATATGAACATTTCCAGCTCCCAGATACGAGGAGCACATAGTTACACTAGAGAGAGCTTATCGTAAACAAAACTCGTAATTTAATTTGGGATTTTATCGCACTCGCGAATGCTTGTGCGTGTAAGCTTAATTTTTACTTCTTCATGGTGAAATGGCTGAATAGATTTCGGTTAAGTTAGATTTTTGGGCCTTGAATCACAACAGTTTTATCTCTAAAAGAGATTTGTTTAAATGATACCGTTGCAATTATGTTACCTATTACTTAGTAACAACAAAGAAACACTTCCGTAAGTGTCTATTTGGTTAAATGCTAGGTAACCTATACCTACCATCAAGTTATACACATTCGTGTATACGCATGCAGCTTCAATTTAATTGAGAATTTATGACGTCATTAATTTGATGCAGAAATAGTGCAATGGCTAACAGCTGGCAAGGTTAGTGTAAAAATTTTTCAAGAAAATTAATGAACGTCGTAAAAGCCAAAAGTTGAGTTTTAAATACATATATTTTGTTTTTCCTTGATCAAAAAATTGTTGGAAATTTTCGTAAGGTATTTTTTTTTCTGTGATCCGACTTCACATCGGCAGTCATCTACACAATTTTTATAATAAATCTGTATATGTATAACCAAAGTAATAGACCAGTTCTGATACAATTTTAGTACCTATATGGATCTACATAAGAAAAATGCTACTTTAAACAAAAAATACGAAATCATTTCAAGGGATCTCTGACGAATTAAAAATATAATCAAACTGAGAACCTCTTCCTTTTTTGAAGTCTGCTAAAACTGTTCACATGCAAGAAGTACATTAATAAAATAGTGTATCTTGTTCTTCGTAACATTCAGTAAAAGAATACTTTAACAATATGCATGTCGGTGCTCTTAAAAGTCCTAATTATCACCCACATTACGCGAACGATGCGGAAGCACTTCTTAATGCTACCGTTTATATTCTGCTAACGGTACCTTGTCATAAATCAGGGTGATAATAATTATACAGGCGGCCATTTGTAGCCGTAAGGGCCGACAAACACAGGCTGATAACAGACGTCCGTGTTTCTGGATCATATATATGTATATATATATTAAGTGTAGGTATGTATGTATTAGCACCTGCATGTAATAAATTGCTGACATATTTGGCCTCTTGACCTAATATGGACTGATGTAGATACATTGTGCAGTTTTCAATAATCCCAATATTGGATGGGAATTAAAGAAGAAGAATCCTAATTATCTTAATACTTACAGTTAGGGCATATTATGCTCATAATGAAATGAATGTGGAATAGTGCAAGCTTTTAGTCATTGCTAATTTTTCATGGTACAGAATGTATAGCAAATTAAAAATAAAACCCTCATTTTTTTATTCCGCATTTATATATTTAACTTGATTGTTTCTATCTACTTTAAAGTATGAACCTAAAATAAAAACGTAAACAAACAGAGTACCTGTCCGATAAATTTTCAATTTGAACTTTCCCGTTTCAATATAAAAGCGCAATACCAACAAGTTCTGTAAACAAGTAAATCAAAATCAAATCGTATTTGGAGTCGATGTGACTGCAAATAATACTAAGGTATAACCGCTTTGTTTTAACATTTTATATTTACCGTAACACAATTGCAGTAATGTAGTAAAACATTTAATTTTCACTTTCATAGCCATAAAAAAAATAAGTTCAGGCGTGTTCAATGTAGTAATTCACCGATAGTAGTTATGTAAAAATTATAAAAGAAATTGATGGATTTAAAGATGTTTTTTATTTTTTATAATTCTTGATTATCTTATAGCTACTTTTGTATTTTTAGTTAGTATAAGATCTTATCACTCTCCAATTCTCGTACATAGCCAAGTACATTGTGGTTCAAGTACAATTTTATCTAGGCTGAATATATAACAAACTACATAGGTTCAGGAAGATGGAAGCCATTTTCCTATTACAACCGTGACAATCCAAACCAGCTCGCACAATGGCGTGTGGTTATCGGCAAAACTTTATTCATAACACCATCCTATTCAGTATTGTGTTTAACTTTTCTCAATCTCATCACCCTTTCTCCTAGAGCACGATATGGAACGAAAACTTTTGTTAGGGTACTTTTGCGGCCTAAGGATTTAACAGATAAATGTGGCTAATAGACTGGATTTCTAAAGCTATTTAGCCGTCATCGATAATGTTTGCACAATGATAGAGGTCTTTGTGATAGAGGGAACTAAAAGTTGGCGAAGTATTTGGCAAAAAGAGAACTGGATCTTATGAATTGCGTCTTGGTAAGGTGTGTGAGAATTATTTTTAATAATTACCTTTTAATTTTTAGCGGTCAACAGGTTGATTTTACGATGTAAGAATATTATTAACTAATATATTTCAAAAATACTCTTTTTATTACAGTTATGTTCTTGAGTAGGTAATCAGTAATTTTGTGTATTATCTTCTTTACATTCGAGGTCTGGAATGGGGAGCAGACGTCATGCAAGTGGGTCGATCGCACGGAACCCTTTTCCACGAGATTACGCGTATCATGGCTCGATGGGGCCACTGTACCCTAATGCCGTAGATGAAATAGACAATGGAGGATTAATAATAGTAATACTGGCTAGACATTCACATGTATAATTTCTTCATGGTTTGGTTATCAAGGCTGGTATAGTAACTAAACATTAGCCATGTAAACTGAGACCAAAATATACGGATACTTTATACAGATCGATCTATAAAGCATCCATAGATCTCATTTAACTTTATTGTACCTTGTTGCTCAACTAAGTGTTCGCAGGTAACTGGAGATAAGATGAACATGTAGATTAATAATTTTTTAAGGAACTATGGTTTGTAATTTACTTTACGACAATTTCATAGCCATACACTTATAAGTAATAGAAAACAAAAAAGTGGCATATGTTTGCGCATGTTTAAGGCTATCATATAGCGGGTATCAAAGTCATATGATGGAACACGAACGACGCCTCTCACCATTTTGTTATGGTGGTCATGTTGGATTTGAAGCTTGTCATAGTGTAGTATTATACCAGTAAAGTCTTTTAATTTGATAACCATATTGAAAAAGTCGTTGAAAAAAATAGTAACCCGCTATTTTGCGGCAGCGGCCATCTTGGACTAACTAGCTAAGAACCCTCCCGACTAATTCACGTTACAAACAAAAAAAAACAAAATCGGTTCAAATCGGCCACAAACAGGCACACACACACACATATACGTCAAGCTTATGACATCCCGTCGTTTATGCGTCGGGGGTATAAAACAGAAATCTGTCGCCGTAGCAAAAATTGGCTTGGAATATTGATGATGAGTATACAAGAATAATAATCAGTTATTTAAAATTATACCAAGAAACAATATTTCTAGTCCAAAGGTAGCTCTTACTCTCTGGTTAAAAATTCTTATCCTTGGAGCGGTGGCGTTGTTGATGTAAATAGCAATGGACCCGGATTTCAGATTCGTTGTTTATATCCTTTGTGGAACAAACGTATGCATTATGGGCCATATATAAATATTTTACTAACAAATAATGCAAATCTGCCTACATAGTTTAATCAAAATGTTGAGACAAACCATTCATAAATTAATGCCATTCAAATTTACGAATAATTTAAATATGATCTATATGCCCCCAAAAAGATCAATTTCGCAGAACAGGTTCTATCAGGTAACTAAAAGAACATGTTGCAAATCATCAATAATTAAGGAATATCACTTGTATGAGTGGTCATAATCAACATCAACTAACTTTAGTAATAACTATTCATATACTGGGAATCCTCCTAAGATGCCGAGGTTGTTCTTCAGTTGATTCTCTCCAGTTTTTGCGAAGCTTTCCGCTGGTCGTTATCTTACTGGCTGCCTGGTGTCTATGGTATGATGGCGTTGCCGACGCATCCTCCACTCCAGAACATACTCACTTCAGCGGAAGAGGTGCTGCCTGTCAATAGGTATAATAATAGTGAATTGGATAGTTAATAACCAAAGTGAAAAGGGATCCCAGACTGAAATATACCATCCACAGTTTATGTAAAAAACTATAAAGCGCTTTTATAAATAAAATTGAGAAAAACCGATGTTTTGAAGTATGTCAAAATCATGTTCATATGATAGATCGATCAACGCTTTATTGTAGACACACAAAACATAACAAAACAAACATAATATAATTTTACATGTAGTGCCACAAGTTTGAATATTCCGTTACATAGATACATACCTACAAGGCTTATAAAAAAGCATTTAAAAGGCATAACATATTAAATCTGTAAGCGATGCCGATTTAATTTTCATTCTTATTTGGCTGAATATTTTTTATCCGTTTCGTATTTAAATGTCCATATAGGTAAATAAGAACGGACCCAGACTCCGATGTCCTTTCTCATTCCCGTCATGCGAGCAAGCATTATGTTTGCGTATAAATACATCAACTATGTCCGGTTCGATTTCCTTATTGGTAAATGTATTTGCTATGGAAATAATAGCCTAAGAATATATTAGCGGATGATCAGATGAAATATTGTTGGTATGTAAATCTACTTACTATTTTTTCCTTAGTATTTGGCATTTGTAATCGGATATTTTATTTTCTGTCTGGACAATAGCATTTTTTTTTATTCCGGGTAGAAAAATAGTCAGTAGTTGGCACTCGCCAAACCTCGACTACTATCTATTTTCGTACAGAAAATCAACTCGATTATTCCATAAACCAACAAACAAATTTAAGCATTTCTAATATGAGTGGGAAGGGATTTCAAAACCTGACGATCAGCTACATTACAGTGCTCGAATTTACAAGATGATTCGCGTCCTGTATGTCCGGAAACACTATTTTAATATTAACTATTTCCAACCCTATAACCAACCACCACACAAAATTTACTGTTCAAAAATTAAAAGTGTCCCCAAATCCAGAGAAAAGGGTCTGTCACCAACTTTCTCGTTATTGGGCCACTTCGAATTCACCCTTTTTATCGAGACTGCTCGACCCTCACAAAACTTTCTCAGAAATCATCACTCGACCCACCCCTAACTCAATAAACACAGATTCAGTACCTCAACTTTGAAAATAGAAGCATCTGGTTTGATTCTGTTATTGACTGAGCATGCTAAAACTCTACCTATAGGTAACTAACTACTCGTAGTACCAAAAAAGACAAACCAATCAAAGTAGATTATCTTTTTAAAATTTCATATTATTAACCGTCTAAAAAGGTTCTCCGTTGGTTGGAATCTTGTTTAAGTATGTTGTCCCATTTTTTGCAAACGCCTAGACTGATTTGAATAAATCTCTTTTTGTTTCTTGGTCGGTCGGTTCGGTTTATAAATGAAAACGAATGTAAAATCAGAGTAGCACGTAACAATAAGTCATCTTAGAACTGCCACTTCATGCTTAGATAATTGATTCCATTGTTTGACATGCACTCCTTTCCACTACCGCATCGATGGCGTGCATTGATTACGTACTGTTTGTAGGTACGTTGCGTTTACTATTGGCTCAATTTTTGAGATAACCCGATATCAATACAGATTTATGTGTAGCTTACAGCAACTGGACGCGGGACCGTAACTATACATAAAATATACACTTTTCGTCACCATTTCTTCATATTTTTGACGCGTCGTAAATAAAATCTAGTAAAATATTTTCTAGTAGTAATGTGTCTGTCTGTGTCTGTCTGTGGTATCGTAACTCACACACGGATGGACTGATTATGATTTTGATTTTTTCGTATGAATGTTGTATTAGTAGGGACTGTCCTTAGCTACATTTGATGAAAAGCGGTCCAAGATGGCCAAAATGGCGAAGTACAATTTTTTTCACAACTCCCCCAATATGGGTATAAAATGAAATTGATTGTAATAATTTCAAAACCAACATATCGGGGGTCCACAACAAATGTCGGGGTAAAATCCAAATTTTCAATTTTACTTGTTTAAAATAAGGTATTACAGACTTGTATTACGACGTGGGCGCCGAGAGAACTTATTTAGTTGTTTCAATTTATAAGTCCAACATCAAGACCGATTTTGATTTAATTTAAATGTGACCTTCCGAATAGTATACCTTCGTAAAGAATTTTTCAAAACGGTCCAGCCGTCTTCAAGAAATCAGGTAACAAATATTTAAAATACTACAGCAGAATTGGACACCTCTTCTTTTTTTGGAAAGCCTTTAAAAAAGTAAATGCTTCGGGACTACCGACAAACCTTTGATACGCGTGTGAACAAGGTAGCATTAGTGACGTCGATGCAAATAAGTATAATGCATACACTTTTTAATTCTGAATAATGTGAGATCCCCCTTATACGAGTAATTACCATCAACACCCAAAATTCCCGCCTACATCTTTTTGAAAACTTAAGTCAGTTTTAATCAGTTAAATGGCAGCTTTTTTTCTCAGAACCCAACATATCTCCACTGTCCTAAGAAGGAAAAGAGGGTCGAGAATTCCTTTAAAATGTGCCAAGTTTAAAACGCGAGGCGTCCATAAATCGAGCGGGTAGAGACGGTTCCAGGCGGCCCTTACTCTTCGATTACCAGCCGCCCGGAAGAACGCTCTAATGTATAGCTTTAATGAACATGTACTTACTCGTATACTGGAGATATGTTTGAAAAAAGAAAAATTGAGTAGTTCAATATTTCTTACATTTATTACCTATTAGTTTTTCAGTTTTTGAATTTGTTATAGAAATACAATCTCGTTGACTTCAACTCATTTTAAAGAATTGTGATATTTATTGTGATAACAACTTTAAGAACAGTAAACATTAAAACATTAACTAAATTAAATCTACTTACAACTAAAAAGTAAAAAATTAAATAAAAGCTTTTGAGGGAAAAAAATAGTTTAGGTGCACAATCTGTCGTTAATTAAATTTCTTCCGATCCTTTTTATTAGCTATAACTAGCTAATCTCCAGCTTCACAGCTAAAAACTTATTAAAGATTTTTATGCACTTCTTTTACATCTTTCTGTGTAAATATTTTCCTTGGCTACTACTTTTAAAACGTAAAGAAATGTGCGTTCGATATGTTTATATATATTGAGAGCGACAGCCTCGTTTCATTTTATTATCCTGACATGTTTATGACTTTATCCGCGTATTCACATACATTCGTATAATTGTAATTGCGAACGGAAAGCGTACGCTGCACAAATAAATTAATTTAACTTTATGCCAGCGTTCTCGTATTTTCATAATCAAGCTTTATCCCTTGAACCAACGCAATGTCATTAACCGCTAATCGCTTTACAAACATAACGTCGAATGAGAAGAGGACATTCAGCGTTCACATCCCTCGTCTGTACGAAACTGCTCTGAAATCTAACTTATCATACGACATATTGGAATTGGAACGCTGCCGTCGCGACTGATAGAGATGGCTGCTCAAAACTCCCAGGACGGAAAGAGACACACTCACCTTTCGGTAGGTCATATTGATCTTTCACCCGCCATTTTAGCCCGTGCCATTTTCGCTCAGAGCGTCACATGTATAGGCACCAGACCCGACACCCTGAAAAAAGAGGAAACCTTTTATTTGCCTGTCATTTTGTATTTTAATGAAATATTCCACAAAAACCAGGGAATGGAGGTAGAGTTTGATGTAGCTAAATTAGCATTTTTGATGCGGTGAAAATGAAGACTCGGAGAGCTTTGCGGCTCACTGAATGTTATAAATCTGTGGATATTATGTCAATTTTGAGGTCTCTTGAGGCCCTGATGCCATCTGTGATAGGCAGATGAAGAAATGTCTTTACTAAATTGTTCGTTTATATTTTCATAATGATTAAAAGAGTAGTAAGTTAACCAGTGATGGTTAATAACTTTAATAATTGAGCTAAATAGACGTTACTGACTTATGTATCCCATCATTAACATTCCTAATTCATAACTTTAAATTTTATCTATACATATAGATGTTAGTAAATATTATGTTGATAATAACTAATATATCATTGGTATGTTAATATACCTAAGTAGTTATTCAGTAGCTAGTCATTTCGTATTAAAGTTCGGAGGTCCAAACTTTAGTACGAAATGATACGAAACAGGGTCAAATAAAGACCAATGAAAAATAATGGCCACATCAATGTGGAAAACGCGAGGCGCACCCATGGGACCTCTGCATCGCGAATAGCAATTTTACATTTTCCACCTCGAGAGTGCGAAATTTATGAAAATTCTATATCACTTTGTACAAGTTTATTTTTATGGGCTTTCAATGCTTTACGTATAAAGATATAATGGCAATGAAAATCAGGCTACCGGTATAAGCAGTATAGGACCACAAACAGTGAGACATACATACAAACATGTTTACATATAAATTAGCACTCGACTAACATTACCTTCCTTATGGCCAGTTGGGTAAAAAGGAGGACTTCACTTCGCTAAACTCGTCAGCATTATTGTATGTCTCCCGATTTCAGCCGGACCAATTAAATAATAATAATTAATTAATTAATTAGTCCAATAGTGGTACGATTTTACCTTTTTATATGGATTGGATTTTGATTGATAACATGTTTAGAAATGTTGTTTTAAAAAGTTAGAAAATTTGCTCTTATGCTGTAGGTACGAGTATTATGTAGGTATTTGCAAAATAATGATTTCATTAAAAAAATAATTAAATCTTGCTTTTGTGTGTCTAGAGACATTATTATCATATAAGAATAAATAAATAAGTTAGGAAGCGTTGCGTTAACGACTTGTTATGAGCTAAGTATTAAAAAATTCGTGGCATTAGTAAGATTTAAAATAAACGTTGGCAGCATACATGTTAGATTCAAGTCACATTTTAAGTGTAGTGTACATGAGTCTCAGTCGTTTCATTAATTTACAATTTATGAAAGAGTGAAACTGAAATTATAGTATAATAAAAGAGTAATATATATATATATATATATATATATATATATATGTGTACAGGGTGACTGGTTTGACACTCACAATATACTATAAGCACATACTACAAAGGTTACTGTAATCAATTAGAAACCTCTTAACAGTGCATTCTTATGACCATAAGTAACCACTTATATTCTAAAACTTTTGAAGTATCGTAAAGAAAAATCTGCTGTTCCATCCAAAACGATCATTGACGCGAGGTCGAATGTATGAAACATCTATTATTTGTCTCACAATTTTTTAAAAGCTAGTATTAAAATTGTTGCGTTGGGCATCTCAAGTCATCATTAAGAGAATGCTAATCCCATCAAAAATATTACATGTACAAAAATTTTTCTGCCGTATAAAAGTTGTGAAATCTAATGTACCTAAACCAAGTCGAATCATTCAGTATCTGTTTATCTATGACAAAAACTATCCAACTACTCTGTCATAAATAATACCTCGCTTGTAAGCAAACATAATATTTGAGTAACTATATCAATATTATTAATATTTATTTCTTTTACAAATATAGTGACTTGGCAAACGCACACAGAAACATAATCTACAAGCTTATCAAAATAGCCACCCATATACATTTAAATAAATATAGGCACAAAGCTCTAATATTTGATATTTTAAATTTGTATAACAATAGACTTTCAATTACCAGATTAATTACCACTAAACCTGTTTATTGATTGAATCTTCAGCTTCGGTCTGTCTTTAAATATACATCATGATGAGTTCTCAGTGAAAAACTCAGTATGCTTAATATTTGATCTGACTATGCTGAAAGTCTTAGTTAAGAATATCACCACTTCATCTCAGTCCAAACTTAACTTAACACTTATTTTGCCTGTTTATATACTTAATAACGTCAGAAGGAGCTGATTACAGTCGATATCGACATCGGCCAAGCGAACGAAGCATCCATGATTTGAAGCTTTTCTTCCGTTTATCACTTTCAAAATATAGATGTTTGTTTGGTAATTGTTTACACGCTTACAGGTCGTAGTTTCCAATTAATCTTCACTAATATTCGTATTTTTTTTAAACGAAATGTTTATTTTTATTTTTTATTGGCGGAGTATAGCCCAAAACAAAGCGGAAGGTTGTTACAGCGCCATTTAGCGGAAGTTTTTAAAATAATTTAGTTATAAAACCCAACAAAAACGAGATTGTCGGTCTAGACGTTGTATTTTTTTAGGATACAAAATTATTGTTTTTGTTGAGCCCATAATTTTATTGAACTACTGGTAAACTTTCGAGTTCAACATTCATTAAAACGTTACAATGTACAAGCAATACACAAAGCAAGTCCCGAGATATAAAGTTTGTTTTTAATTTTTCTATTGTTTACAGTCATGTGACTTTAAATTATAATGTCGTTGAATTTTACGAGTGTCCATCAATCAGTCACCCTGTATATTTATTTATCTATCGAACTCTCTCCGATATCCAGCTTGCGTAAAATTTCCGATAAGCTTCCTATACTTACCCTTTATTATCTGTGGATAATATTTATGACGTATATAATAATCGTTTCCGAGTCCACATCGCGCCAGTTACGCGTGATTTAGACGAACTAATAACGACATAATGCCAATAGTGCGAACGTGACGTAAATTACTACTACTAATTAACAAATATTGCACATTATTACTGGTAATTAGGCATAGGCTATTGTAATAATTGTATGACAAGTGAGATAATGGTGATCACATAATTATGTCCTTTGGATAAGCTAGTCATGATGTAATTAAGTGTTATTCGATCTACGGTAGCGCACAACAATCACCATCCCATACATCCGTAGTGGTTGGTTTGTTTGTTCGTCTTCTTCTGAGTGACGAATCGACTTGATTTTGCACAGAGATAGTTGGAGAGCCGTGAAGTACCTTTCGGTACATTATCTCTGGGAAAACAAACATAATGCGGGCGGAGACGCGGGCAAAAGCTAGAAAGTACTTTACGAAGTTTTAATCGGTAAGACTCACTAGAAGCGCGATTTTTACTATTTTAATTTTAAGCAAGTGGCGTATGTAACGCCACTTGCTTAAAATTATATAAAAGAAAGTAAGTTTTCGTGATTATGAATATCTTATGTATCATCTCTCATATTTCACATACTTATAAATACAATGACCCCAATTCGTCCAGTCACACTGACTAAACTAAAAGCTCCTAAAATTATATCCATACTTTTCTCACTTTTGGAAACAAAAAGAGAGGAGACAATCTATGAACTGTCAAATTAGGTTAGTTTAGTAAGTTTTGCCTGCCCGAGTTAGGGTCAGTAAATCATATAAGTACTGTAAATATAAGTTGGCAAAACTAGGTCTTAAAAGACCTAATTCGACGAACTAAACGTGTTTTGTTTTGTTTGATAATATTGTCATGTTGGTTTACGAGGCTATTTAGAGTCTGCGAAACTAACTGCAATAAAAGAAAAATATATTTGTAAGTACTCAACAGTCACGTTTTAATTTAGTGAATGTAATAATAGGGATACTTTTTCAGCCACAGTGTTTTTTCTGTCCCAGTCATAAAAAGGAAATTATCCAGCTTTTGATTGCATGTTAAATTTTACCGACGACGTTTAATTACCATGAAACACTGTTATAGCTATTCAGATATAAAAGCTTCTATCATTATGTTGATATTAATTATTTCATCGCAAGGGAATAAACAGCACCAATAATTAGTTGGTGTGAGCTTGAAAGAAGCATAAATAGTATTTACGGGAACTATTGCCCTCGCGAACACTATATTATTTGCGATTTTGTAAAAATACTACACTAATTTTAATTTTATTTAGGAAAATTAATTAATGTTGGAATCCGCATGTTTGTACCAAATATTGTTGGTAGAAATCAGGCAGTAAATGGCGTCGTAGCAATCTTCCCCTCCTTATGGGAGAAACCCCCTACATTTAAAAATCCTTGACGACTAAAAATCTAAAACTTCGTATTCATACACCAAGTTTCATTAAGATTAGTTGGAAACTATGATCTGTACGCGAATCCAAAAATCCAGGAGTCGGTCGGAAATCTCTCACTCGGTGAGTTGAGTTAATCCAATTCTTTATAATTCTTTATTATTCCGTATTACCCTATATTGAATAAATAGATGTACAAGAAGGTACTTATATAAAACTCGTGATCAAAATAAAATAGCTACAATACTCAAAAAAGTTAAAACTTAAATAGGTACGTTACAAAAATGATATCTGTCATAAAAATAATAATTTAATGAAACAAATTATTGTTCCTCCCGTTTTGATTGTATACGGGACTAATGGGAAAGTATGTATGTATAAGGAATTATTACCCTCCCGTGGTGGCAGACGATAACTCCTATGGCTATCGACCCCCACGTACCGAGACGGGGCAGACGGCCATATTTTATTATATATATTTTATATACATACTATCTGCCACTGCGCTTAGCGGCACGGTGGAGTCCGGGAACAATTGTGGGCTATCCACCCCCGCGAGGAATGTTATAACTAACCGACACCTTATTACATAATTACCGTTGATTACCAGTAGTCAGATCGTCAATTAATTACGCTTCTTATAACTGCAGTTGAAAGTTATTAGAACAGTAATCAAATATTACCCGTGTTAATATCGTAAAACTAAAATCTACATATTTTATAAAAGCGAACCCCCACGGAAACAAATGAGAATCGTAAAAACAAAAGACTATCTAAGAAACAAATTAACATCGCAGAATACAAATGAAAATCGCAAAAACAAGTGAGCATCGCAGCAACAAATCAAATCAGCATGGTAGAATCAAAAGAGCATCGTAGAAACAAAATTGTAAAAAAAACATTATTTTTTTAATTATCTTATCACTTGTCCATTGCGATATATAATATTAAAAACAGAATAATGTCTAAAAAGTGTGTATTAACGATTACTAATGGAAAATAGGGTTTATACCATTTTTGCCTTCAATGATGTATTTGAGAAAACCTAAATTTTAGACTTTTTAGTGATTATTGGTTCCGAATATAAAAAAACAAGCGAAATAGGAAATGTCAGTAAGGTTAAAAATAGCCTAAACCTATTCTTCTACTTGCAATCGCTGAATGGCAACTTAACAACTTTTTTTTAGTTTTTAGAACATTATTGACCATTAACAACATCAACTTTATATCGGTCCAACCATCACTGTTGAATTGAGAAACATACATGAAAAAGGCCCCGACGAATTAAACACCTCCTCCTTTTTCAAGTCGGCTAAAAACTTAGTAAAAGCATAATTTCGTTTGAGATTTATTTAAAGACGGACATAATATTTAATCGATATACAAAACTGTATCCGAATTGAGCTATTTAGTGAACAAGCGTTGGTTGAAGTTATAAAAGTCGATACGGCTGAGTTTGGCAAGAGTTCAGAAGTGCGGCGTTAACGCCAACGTTCAGAACATCTGCCGGCGTGGAAACCGTTTCTAATATAAAGCACAGGTGACAAAATCCTCAGAGAGACGTCTCAGCTGATATTGGTTTACATTTTAGACTTTAACGAAACACTTTACATTTTGTATTGTGAAAAAGAATACTAGGTAGTGAAAAATTATTCAAAAATTTAAAACAGTTATGACATCTGTGATTATTATATTTTTATATATTTGACGAGTAGTAATACTTTAAAATAAGTGAAAAGTGTGAGTTTGACGAGCCTTATGAGATAAGTTCATTTTGGTGCTAGTTTTGATTCACAGTTTACCTATATTATGTTCTCCCATTTTAGGATGTAGCTAACGTGTCTGTGAAAAAAAAATCAATTTATCTGCTGAATATTGATTTGCTATGTTCACGGTAGCACGGTACCAATGATAGTTCACCAGTATAGAGATAAAACCTCTCTTAAAGTAATGTCAGTTAATTAAAAGAATTGTTTCTCTGTAGTGAATATACTCTGCGATCATCGCTTTTGCCACGCTTTCATAATAAAACTGCAGGAAGTTGGTAAGCGCATTTGGTATATTGCACTCGTTCTTTTGAGATATAGTGTGAAAGCTGTCCCGTAAACTATTTTCTTTGCTAACGTTCTGGTTAGGTTCATGAAGATTTAAAATGTATAGTGAGGATTTTTATCTTATGGCTAAATTATTGGCTGGGCATGTGCTGTGGTGCTCGTACGTATTTACTTGGCTGAACTCGTAGTTTGATAAATTTATAATTTTTTCTTAATATTAAAATTAGGTAATTTTCTAAACAGCGCTGGCCACTTAGTCACTATTAATAAGGAAGTCAGCCAAATTGACTGTCGCCTATTTCGTATTTGCGCCAAGTGAAGGTGAACAAACAATAACGTATGTAGGAACGTCATTGTATTCCAATATAAAGGACAATGTTTCCGGAGAATTTCCTATCATCATAAATACTCGACTTAATCTCAATGATACTCAGGATGACAACATATCTTACTTGAGCTTTACCTTTAGTTTGCTACTAGTTAAAACCTATAGTAAGTATATATATATATATATCTCATTGTTTTTGACGATCGACCGTATTCTTATCTATGTCAGATCATATTAAAACTTAGCTTTAATTTACTATAAGCGCCGGCTAGACTAGCAAGAAATAGCACGCGACCAACGTAAATTTGCAACTACAAAATTAATTTGGACACTTTGCAAGACGGCGGTTTAGCTTGCAACACTTGCGAATTTCTTTCGCGATTTATGTCCCTACAGAGGCGACGAAACTTCCACAATTTACACGGCTAAAGTTGGAAATCTTTCGTTACGGTATGGCGATACAAAAACTCGTAAATTCAGTGCTTTGCGCGGTGGACTGGAAAACACGAAGCGATTGCGCGGATATTGAAGCTTTTAGTCTGGCTTTAGGTCTCGCCTGCATGCCAAACTAGTTTATTATATTCAAAAATCAGTCACAAAACCTACACGATATTTTCTTGTTCTCCTCTACGGTCAGTTTATTTTTTGGTAAAATAGCTGTACTTATTTATAGACAGCATGAGACATTTAAATTCAAAGCATATTATTTGATGCTCGTACTAAATACCTTTAATCAATTTTGTTGTATTTTTGACAAAAACTAAACACGAGTATAAATAGATGACGTAGTGTCACAATACCAGTACTGAGAGTATTGACTGAGTAGTAGGACCTACCATTACTTTTATCCCTAGCTAGAACCATGAAAGAAAATTATGATAACCCCTGTGAATAAAAGGGAACTAGCGATATAGCTTAATTATTGAGGATAATATTTTCTGTATGAACACCCTAACAATAAATAACTCCTCTGTCGCTGAAACTTTGCAGTCTGATAGAATACCGCATATTACGATAGACAGATAAAAAATAAGTAAAAAAAATAATTTTTCGTCCGCCGTGATCTATTAACATTAATCTATACCTAACTGCAAAGTTTCAGCGACAGAAGAATTTCTGTCAGGGTAAAACCCTTCCTTGACTGGACTAATACAAATCATCCACATTATTTTTAATTTTTTTGCCATGTACGTAGGAATTTGATTCTAATATTATAGCTATGTTAGCATAATACAACTGTCGCCATCTAGTTCCACTACGAAAACAACGACGAGAAAGCCTGAAAGCCAGGAAAGAGTGGTTTTCGCGCAAGTTTCAGCTGATTTTCAGGATACCTTACACATCTTTCCCAAAACGTTTCCAAAGTAAACGAAGAGATGGCGCTTTATTTTTTTAATAACAATATTTTTCTGTCTCAAATACAAATATTTTTTCCACTATAGGTACCCCTAAAAGATTTCGATTAAGTGAATCGTAATTTTAATATCTACAACTATTATTTCGTACTTACATTTCACATTAATGAAGAACCCGATGATTCAAAACTGAATCTGCGTCTCTGTTTCCTCGATAGGTTTTGGTATTGATTAAACACTTTGTCCTTGACAGTAGAATTAAAATTCATAATCACAATATTCACTGTACAATTATTCTAATCTTCCTCTTAGTTGAATCATATTTATTTCACTAAACACGAGTGGAAGCCGACAACAAACTGTTGATAGTAACCAAATCCAAACTCCGACTCATTGCCGGATCACTTTCGTTTGGCGGGAACAGATACAATTTCATGTTTTATCTCTTTCACACTAGTAACAAAGCTGTATGTCGATCCCGCTTTAGTGTCGATTAAAGTAAAACCATTACGGTGAGAACAAAAAAGGGTCCCCTTTGAACAAATCGTAATATATCATCGGTTTGACGTTATGAGTCGGGGTCTTCGGCCGGATAGTTTGCTATTGTGCAGAAGCAGTTAAATTTATTGGCGTAACGGTCCCGTTATGAACCGGCAAAATTTAACAGTCGTCGCATTTATAAAACCATACGTAAAATAGCCGAAATTGAAAGTGGCACTGAATACTAATAGGTAATTAGCATCCTCATCTTCCTTCCAGCAGCCTGATTCATGTAGCGTTTCCGATCAGATTCAAAAACTTTGCAACTCGTACGTATTACGGAACGCGTGTTAGAAGATCCTAAATCGAAATCCACATTAGTCGTTATGACGTCGGCACAGCAAGTCTAGGTCTTTCTTTCGGCTCTCATAGTTACTAATTTAGTTCTATAGTATATCTTCAAAAAAAAACTCATATTGTCTTGTTACTAAGTTACAAACTTTTGCTTATTCAGCTATAATTTTCAAATCTTCTAATTCAATTCACTATCCGTTCACTCATAGGTACCCTTCCATTAGTTATTTTTTTCATAGTCAATAGGTTTTCGCTTGAATCACCTGATAAAGTGGCGATGCCGCCTTAAAATATTCCCATAAAACTCCACCAATTTTTAGGTCGAATTCTTCCTAGCATACCCTAATATTTTCTTTTCGGCTTCATGTATTAAGGCGAACGGAAGACACTATACTCGCCTAAGTGAACAAGTTTCACTTGGACTTGGTTTAGCAAACACCGATATCGAGAAAAAAATAACTTTTAAAATAATTTTGTGGGTAAACTGTTTCTTTAACAATATTTCTCTATCAAATTCCACTCCTATGATATTTTTTGAAACGATAACTACAATGTCTCTACATCAACTAAACATATCCAAAAAAAAACATATCTACCTACTGTTTTCAGTCTGAATAAACTTTCCATCTAATTTTAAACTCCATCACTAAACCAATTCTATTCACACCGATGAATAAATAGGCATTACATCACTAAAAGAACGAGTAAATTCGGTAATCTGCTATAGTTCAAGCTTAAGCCGGTTGAGGACGGTACTCTCACGGAGCGCGGCCATCTATCAAACATCAACAATGGCTGAGCCAGTCCTAAGCAGTAGATCGCAGGGGTGTATTATCCCGGGGCCTGGAGGGCATTCCACACCAAAGTCATCGATAATAAATATTCGACTGTGTGAGTACTCTAACAAGGTAACTATAGAATAACTAGTGGTCGTTGTGAACTACCTCGCGAAATCACGGATAACTCTAGGCCGATTTTACTCATATTTAACTTTAAATTAATTGTTCCAGACAAACTCTGAGACCTTGTTAAATAATAAATCTATTGCCAATTAATACAAGTTTAATGATCATTTGAAAGACAAAATGAGCTCAGCGCGTGTTAAGTGCCGCATATGTTAAACCAATAGGTTTCTGATAGTTTCGACACAAGTCAATTTTGAACAGATCACCTAACACGTTACGGTAATGTCCCGTATCATTACAGGCAATTTCAAGTCTTAACTATTTGGATTAGCGTTAAAACTAATAAGTAACAAATGTTTATTCTGTGGTAGTACTTGAAGTTAAGTTTTTGACAAATTACACAGCAATAAAGTAACGTTAACTGGCCTTAACTTAGACTGGCCGGTTGGCGCAGTTGGTAGCAAACCTGCCTTCTGCGCCGCTGGTCCCGGGTTCGATCCCCGACCAGGTCAAATATTTGTGTGCATGAACATGTCTGTTTGACCTGTGTCTGGGTGTTTATTATATATATATATATAAGAATGTATTTATGTAAATAAGTATGTATATCAGTCATCAGGTTATCATAGCACAGGCTTTGCCTAGTTTGGGACCTGAAGACCTTTGTGTGGATGTTGTCCCATATTATTATTATTATTAACTTAATTTTACTAGGTAACAAAAGTTATCTAGAATGGTTTCTACCGTGACCTAATCCTATCATTGACTTACAAGCAGGTTCAAAACACGCGCGGCCGACACCTAGGGTTTTTTTTTAATTTATGATGTCAATCATTACTTGCTCACTTGCTCGTCTTAAGGTGGCAACTTCACCAATGATAGCACCCCAAAAGAGAATTGACATTGAACCGATAGCCGATCGTAAAAACATAGACGTACAATTCGTATAACGGGTAAGAAATTCACATGCTGATGTGAATGAATGAATGAATAAACTCTTTATTGCAGACACACAAACATCAAATATACAGGAAAACCTTACGTCTAGTATCACAAGTACGATGTGATAGGGCTGATAGAAAAATATACATAATACATATATTCATTTACTAAATATTCAAGGTTAATAGATTTTTAACATTCATACATTTGACTTAGTTTTTGAATATGGTTTAAAGAAGGTTAATATTTATGTCCTGATCTGATCCACGCGAGTAGAAACTATAATACGAGTACGTTCAACTGACTAACAGTTGGCCTGCGTAAAAGATGTGACGCTTAAATGGCCCATGAATTTCACGACGTTTCAACACAAACTCGAACTTTCTATGACTGTTATTGGTATTAATTTTATAAAGAGTGCTGTACAGTCACCTTGTTGAAGTTATAGGTAGGTATATATTATCTTAGTTGACCTACGTAGGAAAATTGTAGGTACCTTGCTGACCAATAGGCTCTGTTGCTATCTTAATGACTTTGGTATCAGTAAGTACAAGTAGGTATAGACCTACATTGAATTACTGCGTCAGTTGTGGTTTCAATATAAGTACCTATAGTAAAGGTAAAAAAAATATATCCCTTAAAATGTTATAGCTAAGTAATAACTGATGTATAATAAGGAATGGTTCCTCACCATTATCTAGTACAAGTTTATACCTATTCTCGTCATTAATATAGAGTAGAAAACGGAAATAATACGTTTTTGGGAACCCTCTTTAATAATTATTTTATTTTGTTTCATAATTTATTTAAAAATTGAAAATACAACTAGGAAGGTATTTTGTGAATATTTCAAGCGTCTAACTGTTGCCGTTCTTAATATCGAGCAAAAAACAGAAATAAAATCACATTTGTTGGAAGGGAGTCCCCTTAAATATTTAATTATTCCTGTTTTTAGTATTTGTTTGTATAGCCGCAACAGAAATCATCAACTGTGGCAAATTACACCTCGAGTTAGGTTAAACACCTTTTGAATGAATTCAAACAGAACAGAATATTCCATCTTTTTTATTTAATTACTTGTCATTTTAATTATTTTCTTACTTCAATTCCTATTGTTTTTGAAACTGGTAGACGATCAAACTGTCTTCTCTATTTTTTACTATTCTACATACCTATGCTGAACTAAAACTTTAACGTTTGACATGTGATGATAAGGTAAGTGAGTGTGACAAGTATTATAGCTACCGTAAACCATACAACTAAGGCTTTATCTTCACCACATTGACCACTATCAGAGACCCGGTATTTTTGGTCTTATCTGACGCACACAAACAAATTGTTCCGTAAGAATAGTGCACACAAATACACAAAGTCATTAACAAATTATCCACATTCAGGTGACCAAAAAAGCATTTTGTAAACAAGGTTCAATCCGTCAAGTTGTCTGAGTGTTTACGTGTTAAAATTTAATTGTTTGTGTCACTATTCAATTTTAAGAAAAGACGGTGCTTAACTAGAAAGCAGTGGGTCAGATGATATGTCATCACCTACACCATCACCGCCAAGTCTCCATTCAGGACAAGACGACTCGAGAGATTCAACATCCTCACATTTCTCAAATGCGGTATTGAATAATTACAATCCAAATGTGGAAGATGAAAATCTTAAAACTGATTTAAATACAACTGCATCAAGATCACAAGTTGTTGAAGATATACTCACAGAAGTTAACTATGACAACGTTAATCAACAATTTCCAAATTTCAAAGCGGAAGTTCTATCAGCGGTGCCTCAAACTTTTGCTCAAGATTACAACTCTAGGGATTCAACTGGCTTCAGTATTCAAGATATTCTTGGTTTGCACCAACCTTACGTTCCGACTACCTCTGAAGATTTGGAACAACGATACGATTACCAAATTCCAAACTATGAAACCATAAGCAATAGTCCACACACTTATGGATCTGGGGCTGAAGAAGTGATTACAGACGACTGCATATCTAAAGGTGACAACATTTTTGCCGTGACGCCACAAGTAGCAAATCAAGTCATTTATAACAGGAATTATAATGATAACGATCTAGTTCGATACAACCAAAGAAGTGGTTTGGACACTGATGATGCAAAAGATCCAGTCCGGGATACTAACGAATTGCATGAACCAACTTTTGCAGTTCAGGTAAGACTTCAAAATATAGCCTTTATTGCAGTTGAAATAAAAAGCAAAAGTAACTCAAAATAACCGGCTCCGTAATGACAATTTAATTTGGTTATTGGCTAGGAAGTAGCAGTAATTAAAAATAAACTGAACCTATTTTATTGTACTATTGATCATAGACAAGAGAACACGTAACTGTTTTCAGAAACATTTACTTAATATTTTTTTCTGTTCTGCAGAATCCGCCGTGGAATAACAAAACAATAACAAATACTATCAACGTAAGAGTCTCAGCGGAGTTATCAGGAAACGGTAAGTTTTTTGAAAGTTGGTATATTCTTAAGTTTTAAGATATGTGTGTAAGTGCTACCCTAGAAAAATAAACCGAACGTGTTATTCAGCTCAGCAATTCTGTAAAAACAATGTAGTTCCGAATGGAAACGGTCGATAGAAACGACATTCATTTATTTGTTTGTACTATGCACTTGTCAACCTATTTTGTCCCACGACTAGGTATGGATGTCACTCACGGTTAGGCATTTAATTTATAGTTGGTACCCCTCATTTTACTTCTCCGACAAGCAAGTTTCCTCGCAATTTCCGCATTATGAAACGTGTTAGCTCAGAGGCGCGTGTTAAGTTAGATGTACCAGGGTTTAACCCACCGGGGCTAAACCCTCGTTTTTCTTCTTGAAAGTCAAGCAGTTATGCAGTAGACGACATCTTAGCTTGGTCAGCCTGTTTAACAAATATAATACAATAGTGTAGTGTTAGGTATTCATAAACTAATACGTAATACATACTTCAATGCCTATGTAATTATGGTCAATTTCAGTAATTAATAGAAATAATAGATTAGTTAAATCGTCTTCTCGTCATACTAAATAAATAATACTAATAATACTTTATTATTTTACTATTCCAGAAATGTCATCTGAAACATCATCTTACCAAAAAGGCTTTACAAAGAGAGCAAGGACTGCGTATACCAGCTCTCAGCTGGTAGAATTGGAGAATGAGTTCCATCAAAATCGCTACCTATGCCGGCCGAGGCGAATCGAACTTGCAAATTACTTGCAATTATCCGAGCGTCAAATCAAGATATGGTTCCAAAATAGAAGAATGAAATACAAGAAAGACAACAAACATAATAAACCATCATCTTCTGTAGACGATAGTCCATCCAGTTCCAAAGAACTTTCACCTGGCCAAGATCACAAGTTGAGTCATGGCAGAAGCTGCGCAGGTCACGATAGACATCGTCGTCTGTTAAGCGACAGTCACGCCTCTCACCATAAAATATATTTGACTCCGAATGACACCCTCGCAAGACCAACGGAATACTCACCGATGCCTACATTGAAATCTGTGATAAAAGGCCCACAAAACAACATGGACCTACCATCCTACACGCCGAATTTATCTTATTCGTCGTACTATAGTGGTAGTGCCAATAGAGCCACTTACTCACCGATGTCTGAGGCATATCGATACGGTAACGATGAGTCATTGTCACAGAATGTAACTCTGTCTGCACTCGCATCAGATAGTTACGTACCCAACGGTGTGACTTTAAAACTAAACGATGACTTAGTGAGGTATTCTGCTGCTTCGCCATATTACAACCCTTTGTCATCTGGAGTTGTGATACATCCTCCGACATCTGATGCCTATGCGTTTAACCCTTCAGTGGCATCGGTAGCGGCTCCTACTTATGATGATAGCAGTTTACATTCCAGACCGACTAGTTTATCGCTGCCACAGGACCCCTACTTTTCTTACTTGCCTTTAGCTGATACAACTACTCAACCACAGTCGACTTCATCAAGCAAATATGCCTCATCTTACATCACGTTATGAAACCGTCATAATCTATGTTTCTGGCTAAAATAGCTTTTAAAAGACTGGATGTAAGTTTTATATTTTGGCAGAGGTACAGTCCAGCAACAAAGCCCTTTATATTAAAAAAAAATCTAGTGCATGCCGGAATACTGGTAAGCATTCTATAGGGTTTCGTAGCGTTACATTTCTGTTTTAGGTATTTTTATAAAAATATGTTGTAGGAAACTTTACCTTGATTTTAAAAGACCTATTTGGTAATAACCTACACGTAATGTTTTATTAATAAAAAAATCATGTATGATGCCTAAAATTAAATCTAAATGCACACTAGAATTGTACCTAAGGTTCCTTGCACTACAGGATCTGTGTTTTAAGGTTCCGTAGTGCAAGAAACCCTTAGCACATTTTTTCACGTGCTTAATTTTTTGTTACTGAGTATATAAATGTAAATATATTTTTAAGCGTATTTTATACCTATGTTGTAGGTACCTTAGTATTAGTTGTAGTTTTGTTTCATTAAATATAATTATAAATTATCGTTGGTAATATTATGATAGTTCTGACATAAGCCTCAAAAACTTTTTCGTTATTAGTAATAGGTTCGGTCATGTTCGGAATTTTCTGAATAAAAATTTCTACCAAAAAATATTTCTTTCTTATTATATATACTGATATAGACACCAAATATTTTTTTTCTCGTCGATGTCTACATAAGAAACAGTAAGTACAACTTATCATCTAAAAGAGTTGTTTACTTCAGTTCCTTATCTTATATCCTGCATACACCTTGACTTGTTTACGTATAATGCTAAGTCCAAAGTGCAATTTTTATTATTAATAGGGAGCTAATATCTTCTATTGTTAGCAGGTGCCAAAATAGTAGCCCTAATTAGGGATAGATAGCCAGCCAATAAGACACGACTAAAGGCTTGAAGGGGTTAGGTGATTACTAATTACTTTACTTACAATTTCGTATAAATACCAAATTGCATTCGGGAGTAGCTAACACTTGTTCCCAGTCCATTGCAACATCATGTGCTCTTACCAAAACATTAGTGATGCCAATTTTGGCAGTTTTATCAAAGAAAACTGGGAGGAAGATCTATGGGAAAACGTGTCGTCTCCGAGTTCTAATAACTCCAATAGCAGTATTCGCTATCTTCAAGTAAATATAGTTTTTATTCTTATATTGATTAACCTGAGTAATATATTTAGTATTTTTTTATAATTAGTATCTTTCACTATAGGTACAAAATGCCGCTGTCTGCATACAAAGCAATCCTGGAGAATCTACAGATCAAGATTTTCAAGTAAGTTTGTTTGAAGCTTTCAAGTTAAATTTAAAACTATATTTTTCTATGCAATATTGATATTTGATTAGGCGTAATTATAAATATTAAAATTCACGTTTTGTTCACAGGTGGAGATTCCCAATCCATATCAAAATGTGGAATCGTCTTCCATGTTATCCCCAGCATGGGACTCTCCAGTGCCTGAAGCTCCTCAAACCCTTACAAACATGTCAACATATTTTGCAACATTTGATCCAACATCCCAGGTAATCAATACTTATTGTATTTTGTTTTGATTCACTATTTATGCTAAAATATTTATAAATATTGGTTAGTCATAAATTATAACTTTAGGTCTGCAAGTAAGCTTTAAAAGTAACTATCATGTATCAATATGGTTGTAATTTATTACAATTTACAATACTTCTGTAATTTATACATTCTAATATGTAAGAAGGTATCTAATTAAATATTTATAAATATTCCAGTTTCAAGATGTCCCCGTGAAACAAAGTCCTGCGAACAATAAGTCGATGGTGCAAAATACTGCTGGAAACAAACAACTGCACCAAGCTCGTATTCACTGTAAGTAGTTTATTGATGTTTAAAAGATTCAACTACTTTAATAATTTTGTTAATATATGTAATCACTCATATGTATGATTAATAGATATAATTTGTTTTTTTTCTCTTATTTTAGTGGTACCAGCTGCAAACGGAAATTTCAAGGCCATAGTCAAACGAAAGCGCAAGAGAACTATATTCACAACTGAACAATTGCAAGTTTTAGAACAAGTATACTCGAAGAAACCTTATATCACCCGCGACGAAAGACAAGTCTTGGTAGAACAACTGCAAGTGAACGACAAATCAGTGAAGATATGGTTTCAAAATCGCCGATTGAAGAATAAGAGAGTAGATCATGAAATACAAGACCAGTGCTCGATATTCGAACGTATTGATATCATCGAATCTAAAATCAACGAAAAAGCAGACAAATTTGGCTTCGTTACATTAGATGATCATATTATGAGTGATATAGTACATGTAATAGATGATTATTTTGCGAGTAATGTTTCTCCAGAAGAATATAAAACAGAAAATAGCCCTATTTATGAACCGATTTCTCCAGCCAGTAATAGTGATAATTCTTGTGAGGACAGTGGTATCTCTACATGGCAACATTATGTACCGAACGATATTGTACAAGACTTGATTGATGTAGAATCTATTATTACAATGTAAAGATATTTATAATAATAATTACGTGTCCGCGTATGTAACAAGTAATCATAAGAAAAAACTTTATTTATTTAATTATTTATTTATTTATTCAATTCTCCCACATTTACAGCAACGCCAAGGCATGTGGCGAGATATATATATTCAACATGCATTCGTTTTTATATGATTTATACATTCTTTCTATTTATTATTTTGTTTAAATAGTAAGGTACATTTTAAAAATAAATTAATAGATAACTAGAAAAATAATTCTTTTTTTTAATTTAAGTAAAATTAACCTGCAATATAACGTTTGATTTGATATAAGTAGTTGTAGGCATTGAATTCTAAGGAGGACTTAGTCGAGGCAAAATATGTTTTTTTTCTTTTAATTTAAGATTTTATATGAGGGTAGTTAAATAGGTTACGAGTAAAGCACTACACTTCTATCACTATCTGGCAGTCACTTACCAGCAACCGTTCTGAGCACAATTTTTCTCTGTGAGCTTACAATAATATACAAAAGTATTTTCTCGTATCGTTCTAATAGTTAACGAGATATTTCAGTAATAACGCTGAGATTTAATAAAAATGGTGCACAATATGCTAACTTCTCTTCAAAACTTAGACGAGGTATGTAGATTATACTTGCATTACGTATTTTTACGTACGTACAGAACGAATTAAAAGAGCACAAGGTGAAAAATCTATGCTCTCGAGTGCTACACGTAACTTTTCATCCCTCCTCAGCGAGGAAATGACTACATAGGAAAAATTGAACTAATATGGGTATATTAATTATTTCACTTATTTTTCATATAAGGTTTTAACAATATGATGTGACATGATAATGATAAGAAAAAATAAAAACAAAACAAATATATAAAAGTACAGCAAATAGGTTCCAAGTATGAGTTTTTAACAAAATAAAAAAGGTTGTATGATGAAATCGGCACCATAGAGGTAGAAGTAAATAGGTTGAATAAGGTTTTTAATTCACAAACTTAGTGCACACGATATTCTAAATTCAAATTTACTCACTCAGATATCGAATAGCAAAAATACTCTTTCCGAGATGGTGGGATGAAAAAATATTTAAAAGCAAACAGTACCCGTTTGTCTAATTAATAGTCTTAAAATGTATAATAGTTTAGAAACTTAGATTTATCACAGGACTGTTTTTAATTTGGATCACATCGCAGCTGTCTCAACATACCTACATTTTCAAAATTATCCCTTAGAAAATTCATAATTTAAATTTGTTATCTTGCAGATACATTGGTGGGAAAACAGACCATTTAGCGGCGTAATACCTGAGCCTAGGCAATGTAAACGTTCAGGTAGGAATATTTATCATGTGTAGTTATTTTTCGTGTGGACATAATTTTAATGTAATTTTTTAGTATAAATAGGCATGCTTTTATTGGTTTATTTTACTTAGTTTTACCTACAGCTAATTTTAAACAGTACCTATATCAATCTGACATTATGCGTTTACTATATGAATTCAAATTAATCCTACTCCAGTGGCATGGATCTCCCCCACAAAGAAATATCGGTAATAGTTCACCACAATAACCAAATTGTGTGATAAATTTTATTTTTCTTATGATTGCCTGATTACAGGTACCTACTCATTCAATTCAACTTATTTATGTCAATTCCTAATTCCAATTTCAGATATCAAAAAAACCATTAAGAAGAAGGCAAAACGTATACGGACAGCTTATACGACTGAGCAAGTAAAAGCTTTAGAACATATTTTCACCCAAAGCAAGTATATCACGCCAGAACGTCGTCAAGAAATATCTAAAACTTTAAACATAGGAGACAAAAGCGTCAAAATCTGGTTCCAGAATAGAAGAATGAAGGAGAAGCGGGAATCTTCAGAGTCGAGTTGTGATTCCTCCAGAGAAAATATTACTGAAGAGGGTTCACCTGCTCCGATAGCTTTGATAGAATTTGATCACTCTTATGCAAACGATGCCCACTTTGGAAACGAACGACGCTCTCCAGAGTTATGTCAATATCAAGTTCCATATTTCTACGAGTATGCACACAATGTAAGTGACAGACAGATTCAAAACGTTTATGCAAACAACTATAATGCAATTCAAGATTACGGCAAACAATTTTACCAAGATAGTAATGCGTACCTAACACAATATTACCCCTTGAATGATAAAAGTTATATCAATGAAAACAATTGCTATCCGTCTCAGCAAGACAACCCAATGTATAATACTTATTCGAGTTCTATAGATGACGTATCTAACTACTTTTACAACTAGGTTTAAGTATTTATTTAAGATAATAATTTATGTTTGAAATGTTTACATTAGAATTAGGGTAACCTTTTTAATTATTATTAATTAATTTAATTTATGTATGATGTTATTTCAAAACATTTTATTTATAAGTTAAATGTATGGATAAAATGTTACTTGACTGATTTCTGTTTTCTAAGATTTGTTTCTAACTTTATACCTATACTTTATAATTTATTTCCTATCTTTTAAATAATTGGATACTCGTAAGTTATTAAAATAGATTATAAAAATAGTTGTGCTAAATATTGTTACATATTTATTGCAGATTTAGTGTAAGTTAATTAGAGTAGGGAATTAAAATATTTATGCCCTATCTAACAACTAGAAAATGTTTATTGTTATATTGTAAGATTTTAAAATAAATAAAGTACAATAACTATCAATACTTTTATTATAAACACTAGGAACAAAAAAGAGAAACGAGCAGTTTCATAAACAAAATATTAATACTAAAAGTTAGAACTGGTATGCGGTAAAGGAACTGTTATCAGATATTGAGCATATGGATTTTGGAAACTTGGCGGCAGGGATATGGGCATCCTTTGAGAATTTACATGGCAGTTGCATGTGCAGGTCTTGTTCGGTTCCAGAGCTGGAGAAGGTTGACTTCCAATTGTGGTAGCTGGTCCATTCGTTGCCAGAACTGGCATGAAATTTACTGGCTTCCACAGGACTCCGTCAGGTGCTACATAAGGAGGCGCATACATGTTTGGGATACATGGATAATATACAGGCTTGTTCATATCTGATTGCGTAGGTGTAGGAGGTGGTGGTGGTGGCGGATTAGATATTCTAGTCTTCTTTTTCAGCGGTAGATCTTTTGGAAAACAGGTGTAATTTGTCTCATTTTTTTGTACTTGCTTTTGCTCTTTTATCTTCTTATGATCATCATGAACATTACTACCAGCAGCTGCAATATTAGTTGAAGTAATTTTTTTGTACTTTTTACACAGATCTATAGAAAACTCTGCGGATGTAGTAGTATCATATTCTTGGGATAGTAATTTCTTCTTCTTCTTCACATCAGTGGATACCAGAATAGAGTCAAAACTTGGTTCTTGATAAAAATAAGGGCTTGAATGTTTCTCTTGCTCCATGTTTTTTACTTCTTTGTAAAAATTTGCATTTTGGCGTGAAACATTCTGTTCAACAGCTTGTGTTTTTAAAGTTTTAGTTTCTTTCTTTCTTGTCGGTTCCTGCGTGCTAGAATCGACATTATTATTTGCTTCCGTAGTGTCGGTATTTATTGTAGTATCTGCAGTGAGCGGTAGTATTGGTAATGAGTTAATACGATTGTCATTAGTTGGTGGCAAAACAGGCACATCATATAAATTATCTTGACCAAATTTTTGTACATTAGCACGCATTTCGTGATCAAATTCCTTGTGGTTTTCCCTCTTTTCTTTCATTCGACGGTTTTGGAACCATATCTTAATTGGTCTTTCTCCAATTTTGAGAATAGTCGACAGACGCTCTCGTTCTTCTTTATCGACATATGGAAATCTTTGATATGCATTCTCTAAATAATTGGTTTGTTCTGTTGTAAATGCACTCCTAAATCGTTTAGACTTCAGATTACAGCGTCGATCCGGGTTTGCCTTCATCTGAAAAAAAACGCGTGTCATTCCGTGAATACGTGTGAGAAAAATTAAATCATACCTAACTTATTTTGAAAATGGCTCACGATCACAATTGTGTGTGTTTTATATTAAGTAAATCGTATGTCTAAAGATAACTACTATATCTTTGTTACAACTTGTGCAATTATGATAGAAATTTTACGTGATAACTTTATTAACATTTATTTATTAAGCATTTGAAGTCACAAATATTGATTCTAAGTAACAAGTGATTACAAGAAACGTTTGACTCCCAAATCTTTTAAAATTAAGAATAACATTTACATTTGTCCTAGTTTTATATAAATATACTACGATATTTGGTTATAACTTGCATGAAAAAATAAGGGGCTCTAAATGAAAATATAAGTTTTCCAAAAATTTCATAATACCTATTGCAAATAACAAAAGTACTTACTGTGTCGAAGAATTTTTCGTCAGTGACCACTTCGAATTTTCCCAATTTAGACGAATCACTATTGCTTATTATTATTTGTCGCATATTCCACGAAGCCGTATTTGACGTTAATTTAGTTATCAAACTAAACGATTTACTCAAACCATGTCTCATATATAGGTATGAACATTATTTAATTACAATATTAATAAATCGCGTACTATTAACTAATTGTCTTTGGCAATAAGTCAATTAACGCGTAGATAGTGGTACGTCGTGCAAGAATTGTGGACTGATTATCAAATAAATTATTGCTACAAGCGGCGCTGATTACCCTTCAATGCTTTTTAATAAGCCAAGCGTCGTACTACCCTCACTAGATGTTTAATTATTTTCTTATCTACTCATATCTAGGTTACTACAAGTGTGAAATAATCAAGTATTTACGGCTTGATTGATGTTCCAAAATATCTGATTTATAATATAGGTGTGGCTTTTCGTTAATTCAATTTGATTATAAAATAGCGATGTATAATATAAACCGTCTAGTATGTAGTAAATTTAAGTTATTTTTCTATGGGCTGAAATAGCTAAATCACACAATACTATGATAATATTGTGTGTATTCGTTTCGTTCACACAGCGTTCCACAGGTGGGCATGGGTCTTCTCTATAAAAGGGAGTGTAAAACTTCGTCCACCACGCTGGTGTAATAAACTATCAATGTATTTCTTTTTTACATTTCACACAGAACAATTTTCAGTATTTTTATCAACCGATTTCAAAGAGATGAAGGTTCTCACTACATAGAGTTTTTTATGTGTGTTTTAAGATTTCTTAGAGACAGACGGTTGGACCGATTCCAGAAACCCTTTTTTGCTAGAACCATAATTGTTTATCAATTATGGTTCTCCAATTAGCACCATAATTGTTTATCAAGATCAGTTGAGTAGTATTTAGTTATTAGTCAATGAGTGTTTGATTGTCTTTGATGATGTTATGTTTTGTAACGTAAGTTTCGCCTGCTTGTTCTTGCTTTTTTCATCAGGACAATATGAAGATTATTTAGTTTAGAAATGCAAAGGAACGAGTAAACCTTTTTCGAGGCTTTTGGGGTCTTATATTTGGGCGCGGCTACATATATATATAATATATATAATACCCGTGTATTACTTTAGTATAGTTGATTAAAATAATATAGTCAACGAATTCAAAAATATCTTTATGTTTATTTGTAGAACACGTGTTAGATGCTATATAGGTACACAATTTTGTAATAATAAAGTTGTATTTAAAAGATATATAAGCTGGTATTGAAACATTTATGGAAGAAAATTGTATTAGGATAAATAACATTTTTTACTCAATTTTACCTCTATTGGAAATATGTTTCATCATTATTATATCACAAGATATTTTTAGAGTTTTTTTTTTTTGATGGATTGTATTAACAGATTCTGCAAGAACTCCAAAATGCAGATGAACTGCACGAAATATGCTAACCCTGTAGCGGGAAAAACATTTTTTATATATATTTTAAATAAGAAAAGAAAAACCACTTCATTATTATTAAAGAAGAGAAAACAAACTATTTTAATCAAGTAATTGTAAATAATAGAAAACAATACAATTTGAACGGCAAACCTAAGAATGTTGCGCGTTGGAAAATTACTTATATCTGTAAACTTTCCCTGATATCAAGAGCTGTTTGGTAATGATTGGCATAGCTTTGAGATGTGTTTGAGATGTTTTCGTTTCACCCGCTTTTCACATGAAACCAACATTAAATTATTACAAAAAATGCAATTGTCTAGATTTAATTTCTTATAAATAATTATATTAACTTATTTTTGAGTGCCTATTTGTAGTTCAAAAGTCGGTTTAAATAGTTATTTTTAAATAATTTATTTGTATGAAATGATTCAATCTTTTGAGACCTATGTTAGATACAGTAAATATTTTATTTGATTAGCCTAGGCTTTCGATTTCTATGTCTATAGTATTAAATATCAAAAATAACAGTAAAATTTGCCTACTTTTGGCTTATGACAGGGATATAATTCTAAACTTCTGTAATGAATCATATCCTATAAGGTGCATTAGAACGACGTTTTTGATAAAATGAAACTTTATTAAATAATATATACAGAATATAATACAAAACTCTAATCATACATTTATGTACAATTACTCAAACGTTCTACAACATTTTAATAGATACCAAATCTATTATCTTCAATTTTACAATAAATAATTGTTTCCTATTATTCTTCTTCATCCTGAATACTTTTTATCCATGACAAGTCCCAGTTTTTCTCTGCGCCGTCGCTTGGTGCACTTGTTCCTACGGATATCGAACTCTCTGACTGCGGAGCTGATTCTGGTGACAACTCTTGGACCTTGTTGTACGGTGATGAGTACGGCAGCATGTGAAGATGCACTTGCTCGTACGGAGGTGGACACTGCTCCGGCATCGAATACCCAGGATAGTCGCCAGCCATCTCAGCTTGAGCCATCGAAGACATGGGCATAGAAGTGGAAGATACAGGAAACTCTTCAACAAATATTCCCATTCTATTATATGCCTCGTTGTTTGCTTGATACTGCTCGTGGACTAATGGCATTCTGACCTCTGGAGGGGATTGCGTCGTGGTCACATCGTCAACTTCCTCAAGACTCTCTGCGCGATCTTTCTTCTCCTTCATCCTACGGTTCTGGAACCAAATTTTTATAGTTCTCTCGTTCAGGCGCAGTATATCTGCTAATTCAATCCGGCGAGTGCGATCTAAGTACCTCGTTCTGGCGTATTCTTGCTCGAGTTCCATCATTTGCTGACTAGTGAAAGCGGTCCTTATGCGCTTCTGTTTCTTGACTCCTCCGTTTGTTTTGTTCCATGCTGTTTGAATCAGCTTGATATTTTGTTGGGTTGCCAAAGCGTTGGTGAGTTGTGGCCTGTAAGGTGGTCGGACCAAAACTGGTACTGTAGATAAGTTCTGGGCATTTGGGATGCCGGTGATAGGATACCCGTGTTGCATATGATTATATCTCTGGTACGGTTGTTGGTTGGGAACGCTGATGTAGTTCGGCGTAGAACAGTAGCCAATGCCGGGCATGCTGCTGTTGACTCCGTGCTGCACAAATCCAGAATTGGTGATGTTCTGAGGAGCTGGAACGATGTTTTGGGTGGGTGCTGGGTTCCAAACCAAGTTCTAGAAAGATAAATAAAAGTTTAATTAGAAAATAGTGACATAACATTTGTATGGAGCTAGTCGTCAGCTATATAATATAAACTTTAAGTTACCGTTTCGTTTTGGATCATATCAAGTCCACTGTCTTGACTCCATTGTTCTCCAGAAGAATTGAAAACTGCTTGCGGGGACTGGCTGGTCGTCGATTCTGGCATTTTCCAATATATATGTTAAATCGTCGAATAATTGAATAGTTTTGGGAATATGAAGGTTCTAAGTAACGTAATGTACTCAGTGAAAGCTTGATTGCTAATAAACCTTTCCCCAATTAGGTTCCGATTTTATACGTAGTCTCCCATTGAAGTGTGTCATCGGGTGATTAGTAAACCAGTAAAGCTTTACTCACCCTTAATTAGGGTACATTGTTGTTTCAATTAAGTTAGTGTCAATTTTAAAGGACCAAATAAAGCTTTGTTTTCGTATTAAATAACAAATAAATAAATTTGTCTAGTACGTGTCGAGACTAGCATATAATAGAATTAGGTATAGGATCTTAATATTTGTATCATTTCGTAGCTTCCTACGAGTACTGCTGGGCGCTGCGCCCTTAAAGCAATTGCTGAATGACATGGTGATGAAAATTTTTCAATACGGAGTGTATCGAAAGATTTTCTTGATCATATTGTTTTTAGAAAGAAATGTGTACCAAGTGCTACACTCGTTACCCAGTACTTGTTGGTAATAATTTTTTCTACATACGTGTATTTCTACAATACAAAATGTAGATTTATTATAATAATTTAATACTATGGTTTACAAAAAAATATGGATTTTAGTAGATACTGAGCATAAAATATTAATGCCAGAAAGTGTACAATCATGAAGGGAAACTGTTATTAATAAATATACTATTACGTAATAAATCCGGGCAATATTATTATATTTTTCTGATACGTCATTATATTTAGTGCTGCACATTTTTTGGCCCAAACGGTTAAACACAAACTTTTTAAATCCCTCGCCATGATTGAGATTCTAGAAAAGCAGGTTTTGTTTACATATCTTACTTAGCCTTTGCTTGGTTTAGAAAAAATAGCACTCTCATCGTTATTATTGCTGAACAATATTGCTCGTTTGTGTACAAGAAGTAAATTGCTCACTTTTGCAGTTAAAACATTTTTTGTGGTTTTTCTATGAATTTTCTCTATACTTAAATTATACATATATATATATTACTAGTAATTCTTATAGTTAATCTACGCTACTTGTACCTATTCAATATTTAAACGAATACTACGCAAATGATACAGCTTTGCAGAAGTTTTATACTTGATGAGATCGACTTATTAGTGATTGTTGTAATAAACTAATGCAGTGTAATCAACATCTTGTATTAATATTTGCGAATAATAAGAGTTCATTACATGCATATTTAATTACTGAAAAAAAACCGACTGTGAATTAGTAGACAATATGTTTTCACATTTTTGAAACTAATAGATAATCTACATAAACGAAATTAAAACATTTTATGTAGAACCATAGTGCAATAACCAACCTAACCAGTGGTTAGACCCACAAGTGAAAGCTCAAGAAGATCATACCACCTGCAGATAAGGACAAATTCTAGGGCTCCTCGCACATCAAAATTGGTTTAGGCTGTCATATTTAGTATAGAGAGAGAGATGTTAAATTTATCAGCTTCTGCTGAATATAACTTCTATTAAATTCTTTAGTGCTCACATATATAACAGCATATATAGAGAGTCATATTTAGTTAAACATACTTGCATACACTCGTCTTATTATTATCATTACTCATATTTTCAGTCGGGTAAATATAATCGCAATAGGTTTAGTATCAGTGAAGCTATTAATAATATAATCTTTTTTATTTGCTAAGATTTTATATATTATATATATATATAAGGATGTTTACTTTGTACGATATTTATTTAGTCCTGTCTAATACGAGGAACGTATCTGCAGTATCAGTTAAGCAAAACAAGTCATTAGATCTCTTATCGCAAGATTTAGTTGATAGCGCAGTACTCGTATCTACAGCTTTTAACTATGTTTTCATATAATGGGTACATCTAAGCGTTATTTAGTTAACCTACCTATTCACAAATATTGACAAAAACTAGACAACAATGGCAAAAGGAAGAGGATGCATATACCCAGCAGTACGTTGGTATAAGTAGAAAATTGTGATATTTATTCTGATTAGAATTTTGTTTTTGCGTACAAGCGTCAATACACAAGAATCGACATACTTTCATCTCATATCGGGGAATGGGTCTCACTGAAGTGGTGCAGGTTATGTCACCCCTTCCGTGCGTATCGAAGCTAGCCAAATGCTGGGTGGCGATATCACTTGTATTCCAAGGATAACCTTTTGGCAAGCAGGTTATTTTCAGGGAATCATACAATGTACCGAATTAAGTTTAGTTTAGATGCGGCTATAATGAAATAGTTTTACTAAAAAAAGCTAATACTAAAACCACGTGTACATTTTTTACATTATTTAATATATGCTGTTATATATGTGAGCACTAAAGAATTTAATAGAAGTTATATTCAGCAGAAGCTGATAAATTTAACATTACGTGTATAATATTCGAACATGTGAACGTATACAAAGTGTATAATTCCTTAGAAACATTTATGTGTTAACAATGATTACAGAGAGCGCCATCTAGCTTATGTTGATAAAACCAAAAGCAAAATAAGGCTGTGTGTCGCCTTTCCTCTTACCTAAACAGATAACTAACAAATGGTTCTACCTTTTGTTTGTTTGACGTAAACGCAAGTAAAACATAAGCAACCAACTTTAAACTAAATCGTTTAATATTGGCAATGATTTTGTTTTATATATAATAAATATATACTTAAATACTGTCTTGATGATTGTTATAACGCATTTCCTTAACTTTTGCAGGCACATTTTTCGTAGTAACAACAGAGCTTTACTGAAAAACGTTCATGAACATTGACAGATGGCGTTACCTGTCCTGCAGAGAGGATAGCTACGAGTTTTATAAACCAAAGCTATTCAATTGTTAAATTTCAAAATTCCTATTTAGGAATGATCATTATAAGAATGCAGACTACAAAATGTGGCTTTAAGTTTATAATTAGCTGTAAAGTCTTTATCTTGACTTTTGAAAAAATCATACTATAAATTCACAGATTTAACAAAGATGTATTTTGGAAAAATAGTCACAATGACTGTTCGGACTATTTAACTATTCGGAATACTTAACAACAAAGACCACACCAAGAATTATATGAAAGCCTGCACTGTTTTTTACAGCTTGTATATACTTCTCTCGATATACCTATATAATGTAATTTTCAAACTTATAAATAGCAGTGATATCTGTAATATATGATAAAAAAATAAAATGCAATATTGATTAACTAATTATTGATTACGTGTAGGTAATGAACATTTTACGTACCTAACTCATAAACAAGGTGCCTAAGTACTTCCCTTGACCAATTAAATTGCAGTAATAAGTAAAGCTTAATTACTGTAATTTAATTGGACCAGGGAATGATTCAACGTATAATAATGCACCTATGTCAAATTATTTTAATAACTAATTATTAATTTAAGTTCATAAATTACCATGAATTCTCAATGTGAATTCCTAACACTATTAACTTATGACTTTTAGACTGTTAATTAATATATCGAGAGTCTTGAATTGATATAGATTTGCGCTAATTACTTACTTGCTTACGTAATGCGAATCAATTAACCAATGCGACTATTAGGTAATAGTGGTATCAACAAAATGAACATGCCATACAATTAGAAGTTATTACCTACCTATTCCTACATTAAAGAAAAAAATCCATAGTTCTTCAACACATGCATTTTTTTAAATTTTAATATTATACGTCAGCTAGTGTATTCAAAATCAGTAAGTGTCAGTTGACGAAATGTGGAATATACATATTCGGCGCAGTGCTCTTACCGTGGTGTACGTTTTAGTTTGCTTATATTGAATAAACGTGAGTTGAATAGAACTCTAGGGCTGCTACTCTAGACAATATGATTAAATATTAAAAAAAAATAAACAAAATAATATAAAATGCGCTTAGTACAAATATTAAGTTATTGTTTACGTATATCATTAATCAAAGACGTCACGCTCTCTATGAATTATTATTGCATCTGAAACCATATACTAAGGAAAAAAATTAATAGTGTTATCTATTTAATACAAATATATAACGATTAATTATAGGTTTGTGCTAAATCTTCATATGTAAAACGTACGGAACGAGTTTTGAAAAGAAATGGCAAATCAATCGTGAGTTGGAAGAGATGGCAACAAGACCTGTCAATCAAACTTCTTTCATACATTGTTATTGGTTGGCTTAAATTTGCACTCAAAAAGGTTATCGGACAATTCTATTGTTATGTATTTAGCTTATTTAGCTTAGCTATTATGTCTGACGTTGTTTATCATCTGTAACAATTGGAGATATCGGCTAATTACTTTGTTTACTGTATTTTGACGTCGAATAATAGAACTTAGTTTCGTTATTCCTGTCAAATTTTTGTGTCAGTTATTAAGCAGTAGATAATTGACTAGGAGTTCTGCGAATTGTTGAACCACGCTTCAACAATAATATTTACATCTTTTAGTAATAAGACAACCTTTTAACAGATTTTTCATTAAGTATTGCAAATGTTACATGCATGTGATTTACATTTTTACGTTTATTTTTGTTAATAGTTATTCGCTAAGCTTGCCACAGTGTTATTTACCGGCCAATTTCGATACAATATTATTTGGCAGGAGTGAATTGTAGGTATTAAGTAAAGTAAGGCATGGTTTTTCGTGGGATCTAACCTCATTCCTGGTCGCAGGTCTGGCTTATTTCATTATAGCAGGAGGTTCTCAATTCGTCGAAATCATCGTTATGCAAGTTCCACGATTTCTTCTATACCCTGATTCTTTTTTTTTTTCTAGTTGTCAACAGTGTGAAGTTACAACTTTTTTAAAATCGGTCCAGTAGCGCGATTCAGGTAGTTTTTCCGACCGGACTTTGCACATGAATTACACAGAGCTAGGTACAAAACCCTAAAATTTTTAATGCGGTTATTTCTCTTGTATAGATCTGCAATCGATTTTTAATATCATAATTCAGGATCTTTTAACAAACTTTGCGTAATTCGAATGTAAAGTTTTCGAATCCGGTCGGAAAGGCTACCTGAATCGGACTGCAGAAGTTTATTTCTCAATCAAAATAACTAAAAAACTTGCTCACTGAATTGAAATCGGTTTGTCAATTTGTTAGTAAGTATTTAAAAGTAATACGAACGGAATCGGTCAAATCTTCGACTTGCAGATACTTGCTAGTATTTTTTAATGTGAACTTAGGTGGTGCGAGCAACCCTAGCCGGCAGCTGGCGCGGGAGATCATCAATCACCGCGGCAAGACAATCACAACCGGCGGCGCATCTGCCGCGCTATCACCGCGCGCGCTTCGCAGCGTCACACTGCACACTGCATACTCGTACTATATATTGTGCACTACTTTCATACTGTATACTTTTTTAAATTACAAATATAAAAAAAAACTGGTAATGTTAATTGCCTCATGCTGGACCTTCCGATATCTTTATTTGACCAGTTTAGTGCTCAAGTAAATACCTATAATTATATATTTATTTCAAACTTCCATTCCAGTTTGTTTCTAGTGCAACGAGTGGGCCTCGGCATCCAGCGAGGTAATTCAGCTAGCGATATGGATACAAATCTGGGTGGGTTCAAATCTGGGGGGTTTGTTTGTCTCAGCTTATTTTTTCCAAGAGTTGTTTTAATATAATTATGATTTAACTAAAAATGCATGAATTAGTAAGTGTTAGATTGTATGTACGCTTATAACTTTCCTAAAAAGTTTTGTGGCAATATTCGTAAGAATAATAATAATAAATGAACAAACATATACTCAAACGACTTTTGTTGCTGAATTTGAAGCATTCCCTATGTTTGGACATTGAAGCTAGACCGACCGTTGAGTAGGTACTTACTCATACTCTATAAAAAGTACTCATTGAAAAGTATGTAAAAGTCAATAAGCTGAAGCGAGTATTCGAACAATTATCTGGAAAATTTTAAGGCGCTTAAATCTTTTAGTATCAATCAATAACTTACCTAGAAAAAGACCGAGTCAATAAGTCATTAGTATGCTTTAGCAGGTCTTTAAAAAAGCTTCATCTATGATCCGTAAACAAAAGCTATCGTGTTTGTTTTATTAAAACTTAATTCAAGTCTCAAGCGCCTAACGATGTGTTTCAGCAGCCTTCCTGTATTCCAAACTAGATATATATATATATATGATTCACCTAAAGTCACAGTGTCACTGGCACCAGAGTCGTGCAAGACGGTGGTCAAATGTATTGAGTAAAAATAAAATAACAAAATAATCTTCCTCGCAATTTTTCTTATAAAAACTTCACCTAAAAAGAGCCATTAGACTCAGTATTTAATAAGAGGCCCAACCCTCTCGCGCGGATTTTAATCTCATCATACACACCTTGTTATTTCCTCGTAAAAAATAGCTTTCCATATTTCACTAGTGGAAATATTGCAATATTGCGGAGCAAGCTCCGGCATCGTCTTAATAAACATTTTTTTTCGTCATATGAAAATGACATTCTGGCGTCACATGTGACATTGATGAAAAAATATAAAAGAAATGACGGGATCGGAGTTGTGAGGACCCGCGATCCACAGCTTATTCCGGTCCCTCTAGTTCCTTATTTGGGACTCTTATCTGCAATGCAGTTATTTATTGGTGACGCAGGCTGGTGTTGGAAACGAGAAATAGGCGATAGAGAAATAATTTTCTCATATTGGCTGTACTCACGTAACTTCGTGCTGTTATAAGACAGAAGATTCTTAAAAAAACAGTTAATTTTCGAAATACCAACTCAAAACAAAACGACGGACGGTCTTATTTTATACTAGATATATCTGGTCAACACAATTTTTTATACCAGAACAAATATCATTAACTTGTACAGTGTAAATATGTATATGTTGCGTTGCAAAAATCTTTATTCTATGTATGATTGTACTTTGATTTCTAACTTACTATGTTGTGTTAGGTTACTTACTAGTTGACTGCTACTACATTAATTGTTTTACTAGTTTTCATGCATAAAATATCTATCTACATTACAGGGAGTCCATATAAATAGAACCTAAGCAAGTAGGTTATTACATTTCTTTTCTTTGCTACTGCCGCTTTCCTTGGTTCGGTTTGACAAATGATCATCATTATTTGACAGACGCGATCGGAGCCGACATGTTGTTGTCCTTTGTTTTATTAAACCAACCCCTGTAGACATTATGAGGGATCATCGCTTAACATAATGCGGCCAATGTTGCTTGTTATGAGCTTAGATGTTTTACATTGTCGTCGCACGGGATTGAGGTAATGTTGCACTTTCTTTGAAGTGATTTTATAGTTAATTTTTAAAATCTACCAACCTAAAATTATAACTTCAAATTCGAAATACCACTTTTATATAATAAGGTTTAAATGACTGATGATAGTAAACAGAGGGCAAAGAATAGATAACCATAACCAATGTCTTGAAGGAGTATATATTTTACAAATATTCGGCGGAGATCAACACATAAAATGATATTGAGGATAATATTTTTTTGTTTAACCTATATATTGGAAGATAATATAACATTGTTTTTAAAAAATATAAGTTATTTCCTTATTAAAGCGGAAAGGGAATCCCATCCTTAATTTTTTTTTAGTCCTTATTAATCTGCTATCAATTTCTGTGCTTCCAAATCTCGAATTGAAATTCTCACGTGACTTGAATTCATTACGTGGAACCAAATTATCGACTGTCTATTAAACCGATCCGAGGGCTGCCACAAAGCCAGTTCCGCTGACAAAAGGAAACGCGAGCCCTGAGCGAAATCCTAAACGGAATCTCGCTCGCTATAAATCATAAAAACGCCGCGGAAACAACCCTGCTCCATCTACGACCGAGGGTCGCTTAGTAACTGACGGCTAATCTATGGCATGTTGCAAATGTTCACACGTAGAAACTTTCTAGCAGTATTTTTAGGTTTATTTGACTTACATTCAATAATGAGTAACACTTTCAATACTCACAAAAATAATCAATTTACATGTTGTATAATTTACATATCTTTAGTCAGGTAAAGTAATTAGGCGTATTTTAGAATTAAAGAACGATCATGTAATTTGTACCTAATGATAATATCTTGAACTATATAATAAAATGGCATGGAGTGGAATAATAAAATGGAATCATGATTAATTATAATTACTTAATTAACTTTAAGTGCCTCCATGAGAAATCATATCAAGTATTTAGCTTTTTGCTAATTGGTAATTCAATAATTGCAACAATGAACAAAGTGCTAGATATTAGCTTTGATATTACCTAGAGTAGGTAGTCTGTAGGTACTCATTTATAATTAAAAAATAATACTTATAGGTGCACTTGCCCAAACACTGATTTTCCCAAATCTACGTCTAGTCAGAGACTGTCGTACTCATCTCGACCGATCTGTGAACTACGAGTATACTCGTAGCACTGAAATCTCTTCTGAATACGTATACTTGCGTCTCGGATCGTGGAAGTAGGTATATTTGCTAGTTCTGTTCCCACTAGGGGAACGCTACCTTCTGCTAGCGGTTGATTTTGTGTGATCTATAGATCTTAAGTGGTTCTCAAAAAACGGATATATATATATAGGTAATATGTCTGTGTTTTGTTTTAGTTAGTCATTTCATTTTTAATAATTTTTCATTAGCCCGGTTAGTTTAACTACAATATCCATAAATTATAAAAATAGGTTTCTTATTGATTTTTATGAAAAGAGTAGTTTGTTCTGTTCTCAATGAGTATAAAATGCTATGAAATGATTTACCTACTTCCAAAATAAGGCGATAAAATTTACTAGATATTTACATGAATATGTGATAGAGTTGTTACAACAATCTGTTTGTTTATTAATCCTTTGAAGTAATTCAGCTGTTATAGCGCTTCAGAATGTGATAATAAGCGCAAGTAAAAATCTTACTTACCCTTGGTGCGTACAAATCTTAGACTTTAACATAGAATTTGGAGCCCAGGAGTAAGTTGTGTTAAGCATTATAAAAGTCAATATGTTGGAATATAATTATAAAAAGTGTATTTTTAAGCAAGTCTCTTACGGAGACTATCATTTTAAAATTTCTTCAGAAATTCATAAAAAGGTCATAAAATTATCATGTAACAGCTCTGTATAGATCCTAGAGAGCCATGATTATTAGGTATCCTTGTAAACCGTCTCGAGCGTAGAGAGCTCTTGATAAATAGTCAAACGCTGGCGATAGGCCAACGTCGCGGAATAATCAAATTTCGTACCAGAGGCTGCGCTCGGCGGCTCATACAGCCACTGCCGTCACATTTATGGATTTTATTCCCCCCAACAAGATGCTGAGGGTTACACTGCGGTTGCTTGAATTAAATTGTCGTTGATAAAGTCTTTACTGCGCTCTCTTGTTTATTTATACACAAAAACTCAACCCCTGGGAAAGAAAAAGTTGGACGAGAATCACAGACGTCTTCCTAAAACTTTACCAGAGATTTTTGTCGTATTGGAATAAATTAGTAAGTGAAATTCTAATTGGAAATTTTGTTTCCAAGCAAAGCTGTAAATAATTAGTTGTGAATGCCTGCCATGAATGAACACTGACTACGGCATTTTCTCGGAAACAGAAGTTCACTGAGCCCGTGTTGGGCTAACAATCTTTATAAATAAAGCGAGCCCATTGCCTATTCATGACCGGGCAGAATTCGACCTCCCTCCCCGCTGTCAGTTAACCCCCGTATCAAACAAGCCCCTTCATGTCAAATACTCCGCGCCCCGCGTCTGTCAAACTCTTCGCCAGCGTTTGACAGGGATCCTCCCTCACTCGCGAGGCGACGGAGTTCCACCTTCCCGGCAGCCGACACATCCGACTCAACACCCTATTCTGTTAGTCATAGAGTCTCAATTACCATTGTTTTAGTTTTCCACCCGCATTTTGACGAGACTAGTTGCAGGCGCCACAGCGAATGATGGATGACGTCAGGGAAGGTCGGCAGCATCACGCGTCATTCGTGTGTACACAGGCGTAAGGGATACGTTTTTCGTGACGATATAATATCGGTGATATGCAAATTTCTCCGCGGGAACGCGTCTATCTGTTGCGATCGAACAATAGTCGCGCTGTGTCGGGTTTATTACGAAGTATTTTTTTTAAGTCTGTGAATAATAATTTAAAATTACGAGTAAAGTATAACTTTTTATGTTTGTTTTTTTAGTATCTGAGTTGCCTGAGACATCATAATGACTGGCCTGTCAACGAAATAGCGTTGTTGATTTCTAAATACAGCTATCTAAATACTATGTACCTATAAGTTGGGACACGAATATTTTAAAAAAATGGTTTGTATTAATCATTTTTTTAAACTATTCTAATTATAATCAACATTCATAATTAAAGCTAAATTAATTTGCATTTATATCTAAGCAAGCATGTACTATACAGGGATATTATAGGTTAGGTATATTAAGCCATAAGACGGTAATACACTCATCATTACAAACAACTTTCACTATATATGGGACCAACTCTAAATTCGAGAAATAAAACAGCTGTTTCATAGTTAGGTAAAGTTTATGACAGATAAACAGCGGATTCTTTCTCTCGAATTTTTTGTTGGTCTCATACTGAAAATTGTTCATTAGGATAAGTATAGTTCTCTATGTTCGACTTGTACACCTGTATAATCCCGATAACCCTGTATGTAAAGTACGCGCAACAGCGGCAAACTCTCAGAGCACACGAGTAAATCTTTGAATACTTCACGTGGAGCTCCCCTCAAGACAACTTGTTCAGCTAATGTATACTTTATGAAAATTAAATATTTCAATGTTGGCGGCGACAGTGTTACCAGCTCGCCGACCGAGGATTACTACAAATTTGCATTATTTAATGGATACTGTGCGTGAGGACTTAACGTAATACTTAAGTATTTGTAACGCAAGTCGCGTGCTTTAACAGATTTTTGGATTTTCGTACTACATAGAGAAACACATGATTGTTGTATATTTAAAATGACAACGTCTCTCTGATAACTCTTTCTGATAAACTTAGGTATAATTTACTTAAGTACTGCCTACAAAGTACATCTTTTTATTTAAATCTGTTGAAATGGCTTTATTGTTGTAGTTAAATTTAAAAAAATATATTAATATCTCTATTTTTTTTATATTTTAAGCATCACCTGATATTGAGGTATTTATAACCTGAACTGAACTTGAAATAAAAAGAATAAGCGCTTTTAGATAGATAGAATGTAGATAATAATAATAAGTAGTGTTTTTTTTTATTCGTAGATATTTTACTTTTTAATTTAATGTTTATTTTTATAATTTCTGTAATAGATAGTTTTTGGTTTGATTGAGCATACTTAGAAATTATATCATAGCAATTCAGACACTTCTCATATTTTGCAAACCGAATGTTGTTGCATATTCTTCCTTCTTCATGAATAAAACAACAGATTTCTTCATCCGACGGGTAAACTTTTCCCTCCCACCTTCGATTTATTCTTTGGATAAAGAAAACTTATTTTTAAAATGTAGGCAAAGTTTCGTCAATTTTTTTCCTCCGTTGAGCTTTTTACGTTCAAATTATTGTAAGTATTTTCTTATAATATTTAAGTATTTTCTTCTTAATTTTTATGTATTTGTTATTCGAGTCCGCTTCATCGATACTTCGTGGGTTAAACTTGATTACTCACATTAGTATAAAGTAACACTATGAATTGCTAACATTATGTGTAGCTGTAAGGCTAAACAAAACAACAATAGTAAAGTTGCGAAACAGTAGACTATGCGATCACATTTCCTGCCCACACACATATGACCTATATCGAGGTTGCAGTTTTTAATCAGACAAACATACATACTGACAAACTTTGACTAAATTAAATTTAGGCAAACTTAAAGCATTGACAGTTAGTGTAAACGAAGTGTAATGTAAAACCCAGTAGGTATAGAGTTCACGATGTAACGCCGCCGTAACATTTTATTATACCTTTCTATTTAGCAAAGCTAGCCTACTAGCCTATTTCTAAAACCAAAACAGTCAAGGCCAATAAAAAAATGTTTATGTAAGACTAAGATTAGAGATGCGTTCGTTCAAGGCAATATCCTTGAATCATCGGCTTAGTCACAGTATCGCAACCCGCGGTCAGGGCTCATTTGCGATTCCGACAGTAGTGGTCTCTAATAATGGCGGTTATTTCAGTATATTGTGTCACTTTGATCCCTAGCTCTAGCCAATGAACACGTGAACAAAAGAAGACAAGTAATAATGAGAAAAAGTGAAAAACGTTTTCTAAAAATTTTACGATATTTCGACCGGTAAACCATAATAGTATAGACTGATTTTGGTAAAGTTTATATGAAACCAACTGAAAAGTTTACCCCTTTCGAACAAAAATAGTTTTTTTATATTCGGTCTGGTGTCTCTGAGAAATCAAAGAATATACATTCAGATATTCCTCCTCTTTAGAGTCGGTTAAAAGTAGATAAAATCATTCTTAAACGTTATTTTGTAGATGTACCTACTCATTAGCCTACTGCTAGAATCATGGTGTATTTAGTTCGCCCACATTAGTCCCTTAAAAACACCTTGAATGCTAGTGCTGCCTTCTGTCGTTTGCCAAATTCTGCCAAAATCTTTAGCCCAATTAGATTTTTGGTATCAGTAAATAATCTACCTTTTTTTTAAAACTAAGAATAATAAATTAAAAGCCTCAGTAGATAAACGAAAACTAGGCATCGTTCTCAATAGAAATTAAGATTAAAATTGTACTTCGTTTTCTAAATAATTATATCTATACAGAAAACTAAGTTTGTTTGATTTTCTTTGTTAGAAAACAAAATTAATCAAATATATAAGAGGCGATCTTTATCAACATTGGAGACACGATAGCCTCGTTATAATCACCCTGATAAGATTGACATCTCTGAAAAATTAGATGAACCTATAGTTAGAAGATTCGTCATAAACAATAACTAAAAGCTTTAAACAAATTCTAATAAGATAAAAAAAAATATACCAGAAATTAAATTGCTCAAATATTAATATTTTTTACATACGTTATAGTTTATTTTCAAATAAATCAGAATTTTCAAATAAATCCTAATATGTTTTTTTTTTAAATACACATATATAAAGGATTTTCCGGCTATAATTTTAAATTTTGTAACATTGTTTTGTAATTTTGCAATTTTAAATTTTGATGACATATTTATGCCATCTAAGTTATAACGAAATTGTGTACTTATTATACGTTAAGATTGTAGTCAGTATTTGTATTTACACTTGTTAGTAAACTAATATCAGTAATAACAATTCTATCAATATTATTAATGCTAAAGTTTGTATGTATGGCTGTATATATGTTTGTTACTCTTTCTTGCAAAATCTGCAAATCAATCAAACTTGGCACCAGGATAGCTTAAGTTCTAAATAAACATAAAATACTTTTCATCCCGTGTTCTTGTTTGATAATCAATGTTCCGCGGGTAACACCGCGAGGCGCTGCTAGTATAATTAAATATATGAAGTGGTTATTAGTACAGCTATAGGCGTAGAGCTTTAGCCTATACCCACTAGGGGTAACTCTCTTCCCAAGTGGGAGACACTACTTTTATTCGAGGCCTGAACTTATATGATATTGCAATTTAGCTGCAGATTAAATTTTATTTTTGTTGAGTGCCATATGTAGGTAGGCGGCTGAGCTAACCTGAGTTTTTATTTCCTATTTGTCCAGTCCAGTCAGGCTGTGGGGACAAACATAAATAAACTAGAAAAGTGGTGATCACCAAAATATAACATAATAAGAACTACTATTTTTAAAGGTGACAAGCATAATATTATATTTATAAGATATATATTTACTCAAACAATACATATACATCCTTACAAATTGTATTATAGCGTAATATTAACATATTGTCTCAAATTTTAAGACACCTATTTTACGACGCTATCTAGGGGCCGATTTTACAAAATCCCAAAAAATGTATTTTCTTATTGCGTATTGAAAGCTTTGACGAGACATAGTACGAGTAGAATAGCAAGTGTAAACACATATGCATACTTAACGCTCTATGTAGGTAGGGTACCTTTAGTTTCCTGTATGGAATTGCACTCCGATGTTTGTATTGGATATTGTCAATCTATCACTCGCAGGGACATGAATGACACTTGTTAGATAGCGTTTGCAATTTATATTTAAATCCTAGGAAAGCCCCTCTCCCCTTCTATAATAGCTACTACACCCATAGCGAGCGAACGGAAAGCTTAACATTGCTTTAAAATTCTAAATAGGTAAAAACGAAACTCAAACTTAAATTAGATTTGGTTATCAAGTCATTAGTATAAAAGTAGTTCAAGGAAATATTTTTTGCTTATTTTTAATTTGGTCACTAGTATAACATCACTAAAAACAAGCAATGAAAGATCTCCTTGAAATAATACTTAACTTACCTACACTTTACTTAATATACAAGTAAAACGGGAAATATTCGGAAAAGTCAGTTCGGATCACTCAAATATCTGGCACTGTTTTTAGAAAATACACATTTTATGAAGTACTTATTCCGCAGCATGTTTCAATGAAACACTTGCAACTTCACAATTGTTTTTATATTTTTGTCCCCAGCGATTCAGTTGTATAAATATTCATGTTTTTCTATTAGCATGCGGGGAGGCTGGGCACGGAGCGTTCGTCTGTCTGTCATTATTTAGCGATTTGGGGGCAAAAACGACGCGCACCTTCGTGAGCCGATTTTGGCCGTACCTACTCCACTCACTCATCCCCGGTGCTTATACCGCTTTTCACAGAAATACAATCTGTCGATCGAAGTTTTGAAATAAAATTAAAGTGTGTAATAAAAAATTGGAGAGAAATTGATTTTGAACGGTTTTGTAAAAGTAAGCTTGTTCGTGCAACGACCACCTACCACAATGCTGGGCAATATCTGTAATTAGTTGAAATACAGAGAGAGTGAAAGTTCATATAGGTATCTATTGTTTATGTGTTTTACGCTAGATACATTTTGATTATTTAGTAAATAAACCACAAATTTCAATCTATTTAATATACTCAACTCTTATGTAGTAAATTCAATAAGTAGAAAAAAATATTGGGTTAAATCTCCAACCATCAGCTTAATTCCAGCAAAATAAAACAGAACAAAAGTACCAAATAAACTTCCCTTGAAAGTAATTCAGGGAAACGTAAAAAAATCCCAACAACTAACTGAATTAATAAAAGATCTCCGCCCACAGAGAGAAGGGTAGAAGAAATTATAATCCTTTCTTTTAAAATGCAATGAGGTGGTTGTTAAAAACGTTTGCGGGGTTATTCTGAATGCGGCCGGATGGCAATTAGTGATCTGAGTAAAATTAAAACAATGGATAGGGCAGGACGAGGCTCGCAACTCATGGCGCGGCGGTGGGAGAATGGACTAACAGGGACTGCAAGGTTTACTTGTGTTATCGTACCGTTGATCGCCTTTTGTACACTATAACTCATTCAATTAATTCTCACAAAGATATCCCTACAAAATATTGTTTGTTATGAACATAACATTATTTTTAAAAACAAATGCTCCTGTTCTCTGTATTTGAATCAGCCAATGCAATATTTTCGCCTTATGGTTTATTTACAATATATCCTAGAGGATCAAAAATCCGAACTTGGTATAACCAATCTAATTCATAACACTCATGACGTCACGTCCGCTAGATACTACGAAACTCCCAGTGCCATCTATTGTCTAAGACTTGAACTGGAATTAAATTTCAATACAATCTGCTATAGTAAAATTCACATATACATAAATAGATGGCGTGTAAAGTTACTGGAATCAAAATTTGCGTTCAAATTTCGATAAATTTAATATAATTTACCAGAATTGAAAATGTGCGACGCACTTTACGTGAGAAATCTATTTTCGTCATTTGCCACTTCATCGTGTTGTCGCGATATTGAATATTCCCAGCTGAATCTGTGTCCTCGTTATTATTGTTTCATCTAAAGGTGGAAAATAGTCTGGGGAGAGATGACGTGCCGTTTAGTGACGTCATCGTCTTATTGTCACCTCAATTGACATTGTTTCAGAAACGCGCTCGTTGCGCTGTGAATGCGTGTAGTAGGGTTAGACAGAATTGATCTTTGGCAAGAGATTCTTAAAGGAAAAAAATTTGGGCATTATGGTACATTTGGTCTTATTATTCAACATATATGTATGGGCTCACAGAAATTTGTAACCACTTCATGTATGCTAAAGGATCGAATCGAAAAATACGAACAAAATACACCTTTAATGCAATAGGTACAGGTTAGGTTTTCAAGTTGAGTCTCAAGTTGATAATTGAGTTTTTAAGTAAGATTAAGTAAGTAATAGAGATTTTTTTATGAATATGATAGAATAGAAAATGGCTAAACAGGATTATTGGTTAGGGTTTTAGGTACTAAGCCGAAAGGGGGTCAGTACACTCAACCTAAGGATCAAATTTTTGCTATCAGAACAACACAGAATTAAAATTACACCCCTTACCGATAATCCTGTATAAAAATAGATGATACTAATACAGTGACTGAAGATTTTGACCATTAAGTATGCTTTCTATGAATTAATGAAAAGAGATTAACAGTGTTTTTTTATTATATATTTTACTAGCTCTTACCCGAAATCTTGCTAGTGTACTCAATATCATTTTTATGCATTTTCCGGACATCTATTTATCATATAGAAAAACAAACAAACCGACAAAAACAAAATTTACTCGTACCTTTCTTTCTAAGAGGACAATAGGTAATAGATACAGATAAATAGGTACACCTATTTAATAAACGGAGAGCAAAGCATCCCTGCTGCAACTCCTAAGAATTTCTTCTGTTTATCAGTATTTACGTTTTTTTAGATGTTGGTACTTGCTTTTGATGGAGGATTTTTTCAATGAGTGAAATCATCTATTGAAATTGGTTAGAAAGTTTGTACTTTCTGGAGACATACAGAATTCAACCTTAAATAAAAATATCGGTCAATTCGTAGCATTTTTCTATAATGTCACATAAAATACTGTGGTATGGAGGCCAGCATTTTAAAACCACTAATTGATTTCAATATCTTGAACCGTGGTCGTATTCTAGTCGTCAGCACTACACTGTCGTCGTAAAGGGTGATCTATCATACAGCGCCGCGGGCTAACACGCCGATACTCCAGCAAATATTATGTGTCTCGCTAATTATTACCCTCCACCCTAGACTGTACGTTTCTCAGTACAGAATTGCTATTTCAGACGGAATAATGGATGAAGCTTGCAAATAAAATATGCTGGAAAATTAGACCAGCTTGGTAGTTATACGTAACATACAAGTAAGTTTGTAGTCACTTGGGTGGAGAAGGTTCAATTTTCATTTTTTATTACAATCAATGTATAAATTATAGTATTGACATAACATGTAAGTATTGTAGATGACGTCATCTCTAAATATAAATTTATAAAATGAAAGTGTTTTTCTGTGACCTTTTTTATAATTCAGTAATAACAAAAGTACACACATCGGCTTATTTACATTTTGGTCAAAAAGCATAGTGACCTTGACAATAAAACCTAAACCTTGTGATATAATTCTGTATAATAGACCCATTATAGGTATCACACACATCACCGGCGTATTAAGTAATTACTAACAAATCCGGTTATTTTGGCTAATGTTTTCACGGCTGACATCACATCATGAAAACAAGCGCCGATTATAATAAAGACATTGAGCTATAATTGTTATAGTGGCGAATAATAAAGGTCTCGGTCCTCTACACTTGTTCAACTATACCTAAATTTAATCAATATTATCAACAGGTCCCTTCTTCTCTATGAACATTTCAACACGTAACATGCGCGCATTAATTTTATTGATGAAGTCTAAGTAATGTTTGTATCGTTCTTGACAAGCTCATGGTATAGACTATATTATGTTATTATAGTGGACCGACACCGTAAAAAAATAATAATAGATCGTCTCTCTACAGTGCTGCTATCGCTAGTCGGCCAATTGTTATTCGAGATTTTTATCGCAAAAGCAGCGTATCATTGTGAGATAATAATGGCGGATGACAACGTATTATTCGCGGTTATTCATTCTCGAGGCCGATTGAGGCAATCTCAGCGGGACTCCGAATTTTCTCGAAGGGAATCCGGCCACAATTGGATTTTTGGTTGGGAAACCGGAATAATACAATCGGGTATCGTCCTGAAAATCTCTGATTTGAATCGTTTCTACGAAGCTTTGGTGTGAATTGGGGCTGGGAAGGTGCTCTGTTCTGCCGAGTCATAGCTAGCCCGTGAGCGAACAGGACGCTAGCTTTACAACCAAAGTGGTGGCTCGAATAAAATGCTGAAAACTGTAAAAAGAATTTAAATACTGTAAATAATAGCATGACATGTAAAAATTATAACAATTTGTTATTTGGAAATTTTTGACCCCAACAAAAAGCTAAACAATGGGTATAACAACATCTCTATAACAGCTAGCTTTACAATTTAGACATATTCAGATTTTGATCAACAGGGGTCAACAGGCTTTTATATAATAAATTCGATGAAACAATGTTAAGAAAACTATTAAAAATAATTAATAACGTAATAGTTTTATCTATTTTAGACGCCTATTTTTTCTTTACTCTAACAAGATTCAAGCAGATAATATAATGCACGGTAAAATAACCTAGTAGCTACACTTATGCTTAAACCATATACTTACTCTATACACGTTGTATTAGCACGATAGCGTACCTACTTGCGCTAGTGTGTTTACCATTTCGCTATTTTTCCGAGCCCCAATATCTCACAACAAACATTTACATTTCGCTCCTTTCACTATACTTACATTATAAGCAGTATTTATAATGTATATGTATGTAATAGTGCCGAGCTGTAGTATTTCCGAGGCGGCGCGGCATTACGTTTATCTGTAGCCACAATGGTGCGCTCAAGTGGGATAACTCGGCTTTGTGGCTTGCGTTGATTCCGTACCCGGCATGTGCTAATGTTTGACGGATTACATAACAGAAGGGTGTGAGGCTTCAGTCTTGGATAGAGTTATGCTCAATAGACAAAGGGAGCTCCTAAGGTCATAGTTTCAAGTAACATAAGTACTTTCGAAATTAGTTTTTTTTTTTTGTATTTACAAAACTTGTTGAAAGAAGTAATTAGTGCTGTTTTGTTCAACTTTCTTTAATTTACTAGAATAATTTTTAAAATTATTTTTGTTGCATATCCTCTGCAAAACAATATAATAAAGAATACAGGAGCAAGTAACAAGTTTACTAGTGACTAAGTCTTAATTACTATTTTTAAACCAAAAGCTTAATAAGATAATATACCTACAAAAAATATAATCTATGATCCGGGTGTACTCTGAACCCCACACTAGGTCGGATCCGTGTCGAAGGGTTAGTCTAAGTGTGTTTTTTCTAAATAATCTAATGAAAGTATGGCAATCGGAAAGCTGTGATTTGTTAATGGTCGGTACCTAACTACCTAAAAGCTAAAATATAATGAAAAAGGTTTAATGAAAGACACATAATATATTAAGCTATATTTATTTCCTCTGTTAAAAGTAAAGTCGGTTCACAAACGTGATTTTTGAAACATGGATTAACTCCTTGATACCTTAACCTATGATGTGGGAGTAAACCTATAGTGAAACCAAAATCCATCATCCAAACGATTCGACTCACAAATCACACGGAACCGCAGCAATGAAATATTGCATAGAAACTCCATACCGTTAAAGGTATTCCATTATTCTCAGGAGATCTACTTTGTGTCATAGATAAAGTAACAGTAAGTACGTGAGCGGCGCTGGTCAAAGCAAGGCGTGACCTCAGAGGCGTGAGAACACGGTATCCGCCCGAGATGAGTACTTCCCTCCCCTCCATTCCTCTCTCTTAGCCGCAGGTGACCTCAGACCTCGTCTTCCAACCACTATGGTATGAACAATAACGCCAGACAATGAGAAAAAATAATGTGTTAAATATTGAAGGTTACGTGAAGCAAGCGAGGAAATTCTAGACAGGTTCCTGTGACAGTCCATTTGGTATGGAGGTTTTGCAAACTCGTAGATTCAGGAAATATTTTTTTTATGTAAAGTAATAAATGAGTAGTGTTTAGAACGCAAAAATAAGTATAATAAATTATGTATATATAAGTATAATAAGTATGTCGACTTGCAATTCAGAAGCTTTTACACACATTCACGTTAAGCACCTGTTTTTCACAGATTGATGTACGTATGTAGTTTATATACGTTTACCCAATTGTTACACAAGCACAAAGGTTTACTATATTGAGCAATAATAAATACGTTTATTAGCAGGATGTAAAAATCCAATGAGCAAACGTTTGCATTTCATGCAGAAATAAGGTGCAGGTAAAAATTGTCATTTGCTTTAGTCGTGAACGTGTTCGACGTAATCTAAGATTCAGTCATGAATAAATAAAATCCTTACCTGTACTTGAAAATCGTGGAGTACGAAGGGCCTAATATTTTATATAAGAGTAAACTTATTAGGTCGGAAACAAATTACACAACAAAATGACAGGACACCGTTTAATTCTATAAAGCTCTGATTTGACCTCATTAGGGCGGGTTAAACTACGACGCGCATAACGACACGTATTTATGATCACCATGCGTCATCACATCACCGTGTGTTCAGACATTTGGGATCAAGGATTGCTGATGAAACTATAATGGACTTTATTATCCAGATATTTAAAGCTAAAATTCGAGCGTCGATATTTAAATTATTAAAAAGGAGGTAAGTAGCTACTTTTTAGTTCATTTGTTGGAACTCGCTTATATACTCGCTATAGATTTAAATAATCATACAAATTCTAGTGATAAATCAGGAAAAAAATTATAGGTATGCAATAGTAATGGTTCGAAAGTAAAAATACTCGGTTTTTGGGATGTTCTCAATTCCCCGGAATCTTTTTTTACTCGTTTGTAAAAACGGAACTCTATTACAAAACTTCGCTGTCCGTCCGTCCGTCTGTGACCAGGCTATCTCATGTATCTCATGAACCGTGATAGCTAGACTGCTGAAGTTTTCAACACATGATGTATTTCTGTTGCCGCTATAACAACCAATACTAAATTAATAAAATAAATATTTAAATATAAACGTTATTTTCTGCCGTCTTTACTCGTTATTAATAATGTTGCATAGATAATGTTACGGAACCCTTAGTGCTCGCACTTGACCGATTTTTAACTTGACGTCCAACTCCAAGATGTATACTCTTAATACAGTATCTATACGTAAGTTCCTAAGAAATACGAGTATCTATCGGAATGGACCATAACAACATACCACCAACAATTCCACGTAACACTTTTTTATAAACATAAATTTTACGCTTTATAAAATAAATTAACGTCAAGAAAACGTAACGAATTAATAGAGGCATGACGCTCACATCCGCGTTTTGGGGCCTTAAAATAACTCAGGGACCCGTAGGTATTTAATAACAGCAAAATATATAAATAGTACGCATATGTACGAATATACTCATCTTTTGAATATTATTTGAATAAGTTGGTTAATACGAACCGTACCTAATTGAATAAAAAAAATATATTCAAAATAAACATACGATACGTAAAGATTGGTTTACGATATATATTAATACCGGCTTTGTCATAAACGATAAAGTACATAGTCTTGCCCTGATAATAATGTCTACTTAGTTTTTTAATACGCTTTTATTAGCTTGGTTATTTACGTAGATTCACAATCTACGTAAATAACGGAATCTTGCAAGCTAAATTAGACCCACTTCTCGACGACGGATTCAAAGTTGTAGGTACTTGTGAATCTTTGGTGTCTATATAACATGATATCATGAAGCTGGTCTAATGATGGAGATCCAGGTGGCCAGGGCGTCTGTTTATTACTTACTAGTTCAGTTATCTACAAACGCGTGTTTTTGAATCATTATTTTAAGTTACCTACGTCGTAAAAAGTAAGGTCAACGTCTATTACGGATCCCTAGATTGAACTCTACTACGGAATATTAACTCCAAACATGTTAGTGGCGGTTCATAGACAAATGCGTTACCTGACAGACTGAGTTTTTTTAAATATTTATTGTATCATTTAATTCATTTTTTGACGCATACGTTTCGTGTCAATATTTTGTCACGAATCTCATTTGGTTTGGACGTGTACTAATAACGTCATTAATATTTTTGTAACGAAATTAACCGAGCGGTGAATGGTGCTTTGATGTCCTTTGTACACGGATGTTAGGTGTAACGTTCGTGTTAAAACTCATATTATTTATAATGTGCGAAGTGGATTAAAATTGTTATTTGGCTTTTATTTACTGCAACCTCAGTTATATTTTATAAACTCTTATATACGTATGAACTCTTATATGTATAAACCCATAGCGTGCTACGGGGACCCATGGCGTGGGCACGGCTCGTCTCATTAAAGGGGGTGTAGGCCATAGTTCACAACGCTGGCTATATTGCGGCTTGGGACTTCACTTATTACCGACAAGCAGGTTTCCTCACGATGTTTTAGCTAATTAATTCTAATATGCACATGAAAATCTCAGAATTACATACTTGAACCTGGGATGGCGCTCGCATCCTTTCGCATGTGAAGGCAAGTAGATTACCGATAACATGAAAACTAACATAAAGTACTTATGTCTGACATTATGACACTACAAGATATGAACGGATTGTATTGTTAATTTTCCTACCCAATTTGTGTAGCGACTTGTTCAGAATGTGATCAAGCATGATATGTTTTTTTAGACAATTGTACCTTGACCAAATAAACATAGTAGATATAGCAACATGGTATTAATTACATAAAATATAACTATAATATAACTAAGTTCAAAATACAATATAGTAAGTAACATTATTATTATTTCTGGTGGCAGGAAGCATAGAGCACTTTTCTGTATAATTGTGATCGCAGACCACACCCTCTAGTCACGCAATATCGCGTTATTGAACCCGTACCAGTCCCCGAATCGTGAAAGAAAAGATGGCTGGCCTACACTTCACTATTTATATAAAACTACTACTGAGTTTTAGATAGAGGCCTTAGAATTCAAATTACCCAGCTAACCAGAAGAAACGAACTTGATATAATCTCGGTATCTTCAAATCACGAGGGAATCGGTTTCTTCTTCTTTGAAGGGTAAACTAACAAACACCGTTAAGTATTGTTACACGTTGTATATCTTAGCTACTAGCTCTCGAAAACGCATTTAGTAGGTAAATAAAACCCCTGTTCGTAGTGAACAAAAAAGTTATACGTACTATTATCTTGTCTTGAGTTCTATTATAACATTATAATTAACTTATAACTTAAACAATATATATACAGAGATATCCTTTTATTAAATTCCGAAAGCATATGTTACTTTATACATAATGTATGTTGTAAATAAATTAGTCACTTAAAATTTTTTAATTTCTTGCAATGTGCCTTAAATGCTGGCGTTGCCCCGCTGGATATCCAGACTTAATAAATTATTTAGTTATATATTGACTTATTACACCTGTCTACAACCTATTTGCAGCAGCTGCAGCAAAACCTAACAGGTGGTACACAATCTATGACACTAATATTCTTCTTGGTAGACTTTACTTTTAGACAATTCTATGCATTATGGTTCTTAATTGTTTTACAAGATGATAATAAATACTTTAGAGAACATTGTATCTAATATTTATTTGCATACAAATTATAGCGACCGTTATGAAATTAACTCGTGATACCTAACAGATAATCTTTAAATAGCCTGATAGACAAACTTTATTTATAACCAACTTAAATTCAGCTTGTCTAATCGGTGACGAAATTTACGTACCAAACTTATCGATCTCCAATCCGATTGGACTTCGATCAACCAATCGTAGCGATCTATTACACCATCGATTGATATCTACCATAATTATCTCAATTCCACCTGCTATAAATTTTATTTCGTCTCGAACAAAAAACTTTATAATTTCCTCGCGGCCAATAGGAAAAAGTAATAAAAAATCGACGCAGGCGCAGGGGGCGGATCGAATGTTCGCTGCGGCTCGGTTTCAACTCGGACTGTTTTTAATTTTAATACGATCATACATCAAGATGTACCCACTCACTTTTAATATGTGTTTTGTACGTAAGTATTATGTGAGCACCTGAACGAATTCACAGTTATTACTTTGAGAATTGGTTTTAATAACACATACAATGTGTTAATAATTTATAACAGTTCTGTTGTGTAGGTATATATTTGCTTAGCATGTTAGCCATAATTTACATGCAAACATAACGCGCTATCATATTGGTTGGCAACAGCAGAACTTTCACGTAGCTAAGCTACGAAGACGTATATAACTAGTACTAATAAATACAAAAGTTAGGTTTCTCACTCAGCAGGCCTAAAGTAATCCTTAATTGTTAATCTAGCGTTAATCCCAGATAATGGGAATTACCATACAAAGCCATACCTACGTGTAGAAAACTTTATGATCTGTGTGAAATTACTGCTAAGATCAACGCAAAATGTACATTTAAAACGTTTTTTGAGCTCATTCTTAGAAAGACGTTGATGTGCTGTCCGTCATTGCTAATTCATATTTTATGTAGATCCCCATCTCCCTAGGGCGAACATCATTTACCAATTTAGATCGATAGCCACAAGAACGATTACTAGGGCTGAAACCTAGCCGAGGTAAAGACTGATGGTTGAAAATTATAGATAATTGACCGATTACCTTCGAAGGCTGCCCGAAGGAGTCTCCGTCGTAATGTACTGATTATAAATGAGACCAGACATGTAATAGCATCGATTTCGATTCGGCGATGCTTATTATATTAAGTGGGGACCAAACAGTGGATTGGTGACGGCGTAATCGTCTGTAATGACAGTGTAGGCGACCCGCTCATGTAAACTGGAAGTGGGTTCCCGCAACTCGTTCCGTGCGCTATTATCGTGTAAATGGTCATGATATTCGTAGTTATTGTGGTATTTATTATGTCGAGATCAAAGTTTTTTAGTATTGTATAGAGGTTTTATAAAGACTATCATAATCTAACGCTAGGTTTCATAGTTTTAAGCACCTAGTTAGTCTCTCAAAATAGCGAGGTAACACAATATTTCCCGCAAAAAATACTCTATTAGTCAAGTATGGCTTCAATTTCCTCATTCACAAAGAAGTAAGAAAGCCCAAAATCTTTACCTCCGTCAGGGTCCTCTAATAAAGTTGAGTAGATAACCTGCCGGCCGGTCCCCGAAGGGTCATCCCTTTATTTCAGCAACAATCGCCGGGAAATTGATATTGATGTGGAAAGGGCAAGTTTTCCATAAAAATAGGGTTTATTTGAATAAAAGATGGGCGGATCGGGCCCAACCTGACGTGTGACGCTCGGATACTTTATAAGATTGTCTAGTTTCACCCTTTCGGAGCTCAGGAGTGATGCATGGGAGCTGGTCACTCGACAAATAAGTGGCAATGACGGGGTTTTTCAGCTCCTCAATCATTTTCGGGCAATTTATGAATTCGAGTTTTTTAATATGTAAATTTAACGTCTCGCTAAGTTTTAGGTGACGTTTAATTTTCTATAAAGATTTTATTTCAGCAAACGAATGCTTTTGATAAATTTGGTTTACTAGTATTTGAGATAAACAGCATGACGCATGAAATTAAAGGGGTCTTAATGAACTCACAAATGTCCGAAGCCCACAGAAATGAAAATATTGACGTGTCGGGAAGATATATCGGCGAATAATAGGCGTGACATTAGAAACGCACCGCTGACCCCCACGGGATTCGAACCCAGGGCCGCCACATGCGCTTACTGATACGGAATTACTTTAGTTTTACCCCATTTCACGGAACTTTGGTATGCTTTTAAGTCAAACTTGCTCTTATATTAAGCTTGATTTTATTTAAGAGCAATTTCAATTTGGTTTATTTTGAGTAAATAAATTAGTTTAACCAAACATTTTCAGAGAAAGTTTGATAAAAATATAAAAACCAGTAGTACTGTGAACTGTTGATCTCGCAACCACAAACATTTATAATATCAGAATCCAAAAACTGACTCACGCAAACTGTGACAATTATTACCGTCATTTTTTATCCATGACACCTAGGCATTTGATCACCACCTCGCACAACCACTAAACACGTAGCTCTCCACGGCATTCGACCCCACTAACCACTCGGTCAACATATAGTTCGCACCATATAAAGCGTGCGCAATGTGTTGATTCCTTTAAAGCTCAGGTTAATAAACATTTTCTTTAAGTTCTTTGTAAAGCCGGATTGAGTTATCAAAATTGTCCACAACTATTCGTTTGTAAACAACCGTTGTTGACACACACATCCTTGTCATGGTCACCTCTGAGCAAACATAAAGACGGTGGAAAGTAGATCACTGATAACCAAGTGGTTCTTATATTTGTGTACGTTGTTTATTGACGTGACTCTGTTATTTATATTGACAAACTTAAGAAACTCTATAACGCAGTCACGGGATCTGATGGCACGGCAGTGCCCCCGCCAATTCGAGCAAAACAAGGACACGGCCGTACCATCCTTTTCTCGTTGTGGGCTAGATCTAAAAACAACTGGTGATATAATTTAGAATTCCTTAAAGTGAGTAATGAGTAGACAGTTTTTTTATTGTACGTTCTTTTCTACGAATGGTTATTGTTTTACGCCCGTGTCAATTAATAGTTAATCATTATTAACGATAGCTATTTCTCGCTAAATTATATTTGTTTTTGTACAAAAGGGTAACTGGATTTCCAATCAGTATTCGAATAGTAATATTCTTAGAATAGTTTATTATATAAATATAAATAACGCTTACGAGCAGTAAAATTGTAGGCTCTATATGCATACCCAGAGTATATTGTTTCAAATATCAGTATTATTTCTTAATAACAATATTTTCCACATTTCATGAATAGTAGTAGGTAGTAAGTATCGATTATTTGAAAGCTTTTTGAGTCTATGCACTTACTTGACTATTAAACCGATAGCTGATTGAGTTATAATATTCACTAAGGCACAATTTTCTTTTTCATGTATGTAGCGCAGCTGCTATTTAACAAAACACTTTCGAAAATGCCTTCATTACTCGTATGGTATTGTTTACATATCAAGGATAAATAACAAAATAAACTCGATTAGCCCTACGACCAAGAAAACTGAAAATTACCTTGTTTTGTATAAAACTATAGTTTGGATGGGTTCGTAATTACGTATGTAAAATACCAATATGTTATAAAACCTAATAGAAGTCCTATACTTATGCAAAACGAAACAAAGTATGACCCTCGTCTTATTAACATCCTAATCTGTTTTAATACATCTCAGTAATTGCAACTTTATTTAGTTTGTAATAAGGTTCTAAATTGTTGTTATAGTTTTGTAGAGCAACACCAAAGAATTGACATGTACACCGCAGTTCAATTAGGGTAATGGGATGGAGCTGAAAGGGATTTAATTAATTAGTAAGAAAGTTTTGTTCCGTTTCGTAACCCGCCTTTGTTTGTCGCCGTATCTTGGAATTAAATCGATAGTTTTTCAAATAAAATCTAATCCGGAATGGCATTTTTATAGAGAGGAAAAAACACGTTGAAAGTTTTAAGAAGATACGGTCAGAAATAACTCAATTCATAATATAAAACGGTCGATTTAAAATCCACTTGAAAATGATTTAGGTATGGCCAAAATACTTTGTAAACTATAATCTTTACCTAACGATTGATGTCTTATATTAAACTTGAATTAGTTCTGAAGGTACAAGTTTAGCAAAGCAATCATAAAACAATTTCCCAAATACAGCCTCAATATTACTCTTTCCGAAATTAACACTCGCATTATCCTAAAACACGGGAACGTTTATGGCCATAAAGGCTCGTGCACACCTAATTAACGATATTAAAATACGTCCGCGACCGCAAAGGAGCGTCGCAAACATTGCATTCGCACGTTGTAAGCCATAAAACGCAAACGCTACCCTCCTTATTTATACGAATGAGAATTTTAAATTAACTGTGTAAAGCATCCCTAGCGGGAATGTGAGCGTCCCTGGCTAGTACGAGGTGAAGGGGTTCCACTTAGAGCTTTACGCTCAACGTTAAATAATATTTTTTGTTACCTGCTCTAGTCGTATTAGTAAATAAAAAGTTAATTTGGTTATTGAGTACTTACTGATCAAGATATAAGACAATTTTTTACACCTAATAAATATGTTCAAATCATAATAACATTTTGTATGCAGCACAAAAAAAGACATTAGAATACAATATCTGGATTTTTTTAAATTTGGTTTTTACGTTTAAGCTGATTATAATATCCAAGGTTAGCATATCTAGTCATTTGCGGTTTTCATGAAATCATTACAACAAAAATATTATGGTCTGCCAAAGCTACAAAGTTTTAAAAACCGCAGTTGAAGATTAAGTTTTTTTCAAAACAAAGTGACTCGTACATTTTTATAAATTGCCTTATTTGTACATAGTGTAGTTTACAGAATATTTAATGTTCCCCTAAATATTTATCTGTAAATACAAGGCATGCTCAGGAATTTTTGAAATTAAAGCTATTAGAAGTCAAACTATCAGCACATGATTAGCTTCAAAAGACCCAAAACGTTTGATAGATTATCTATATAATAAGCATTATATAGACAATCAAACGATTTGGTTATTTATGCTATATACTTTGTAATTTATTTATGTACTCGTATAAGTCTTCATTGAGACCCAGCGTATTACTAAGCATGCTCAATCTAGGGCTACAGTATAGTTGACTTCCGTGGTCGTGCGAACTTGTGGTAAAATGCCTAGCTGTGTTGGAAAAAAATTAAGTCTTACCTATTTTCATTGAAACATTTCCTAGTTCCAACCGGAGCCCTTTCATATTTTATACCCCGGTCATTACACCGTGTTCTTGTAAAGTTGTCGCGGCACTTGTCCCCGATATATCTTGACGCGGTCAGCGCGCGGGACCCGGGACCCGTGCGTCTCACCCTTGGAGCCAAACCGGGCGGGATCGCGCGCCCAATGTGAAATGACCTTTATAGTATTGTCATAATAGTTTATAAATATAAATTAATGAATTGCTGTTATTCTTGTCACCTGCTACTGTGAAATTAACTATGTGTCAATTACCTCTCAGTGTGTGCGTTTAAGCAACGTTTTGGAAGCCTAAATAGTCTGCGTAGATTTTTATTTTGACCTAATAAAACATGTATCTTATATAATATAAATATACGTTGTGCAAACCACCACATGGGTTAGACCGCTCAACAACCAAAACTAGTTTCATGACCTACTTTTATAATTGACCTACGTCGTACATAACTTTCAAAAGAGAATTGAAATATTATTAAAGTGGCTCGTGCCTCCTAATATTATTGTGCATTCCATCAATATAAAATCGTCAGAGATACGTCGTATAGCGCGCGGGATCAACGATCCGTTTCATGGAGTAGCAAGAGTTATGCAGTTCCGTCACCCCCCGCGAGAGAGCGTCGCCTATCAATCATTGAAGGCTTTTTTGAATTTAATAAAATAAAATTTGTATTTTGTCATCGATGCTCCCTCGCGTTTTGACACAGAGAGGCACTTGGGGATCAAAGTTTAGTGACAGTGTTACTCTAGTACCTGTAGTAGTACCACGCTGGCAATAAACTAAATACCTATGTCATCATTCTTTTTTTACTTTGGTGTAGGTAGTGTTCATATATCAGAAAACAAATTGCCATTTCCCAGTAAGGTCATTATTAGGTGTATAAGTACTTAAGCCAGTATGTTAAATCTGCATGTAATATTTAATTCAATGATGCAATAAACGTATTGAGTATTGTAGGTACATAGAACTATTTTGTAGATGTAATAATTGCATTTTTCTTCCTTAATACTTTAATGTAGATCAACGTACATGTAGACCTTGGTAAGCCTGACCAGATTTTCTCTTAACCTCGAGCAATAAGAAGAGATCGCTTTGTTTGATTTATTTTTGATGTTGTGTCTTTTTGTAGCAAGGGGTGTTGTGCTTTTGTATCGCAGTTCTAAATTTTTCGACAAGCATGTTTTCCCGCGCTATCTTGTTCATCGCTACAGCTAGTAACAGTTAATTTTAATCTGCCTAAAAATTCAGAACGTATACTAAACCAAGATCCAAAAAAAATTCACTTTTCAACTGAAAATTAACTAAAAGTAATTTAAACCCGCGTCTCCTCTTTGCTAAAAGTGTTAAACTGATTTCCTTATATCCAGTTAGTTATTTGCTATAAGCTTTGTATATTTTGCTCCTTAATAATTTCTTGTTGCGAGTCCGCCCCTGCACGCCGACAGAAGTAGGCGCGGAGCAATGCAGCGCATCTGTTACATCCCCCTCCCTCCCGCCGCCCTCGCAACTCGTATGTCATACACCTGAAGATTGAAGAACCTATGACGAATAAAATACGCATTGGGCGCACGCGTTTGCGTTTACTGCCGCGAAAAGTAAATTACTTTGGAATCGATATAATGACTGAATTGATATGGTAAAAGATTTTAGTGATATCTCTATTTTCGGTAACATATGAAACATTTTCATTGTCATCTGTCCTTGATTTTCAGGTCGAAGAAAAATCACATTAACAGAGGTTAGGGACAAATGAAAATGAAGTGGCAAGTAATCGAGTAAAAGTCTGGTCATATAATATGTCAATGTATGGGGATGGCCTTTTATTAACGTAAACAAAATGACCAACTACAATAACAAAAAAAATATAGCAAATCTACAGATAATCCAAATATTTATTAGTTATTTGTTGAAAATGAAGTGTTTTTCTCTATATACGAGTATACTCAGACCCCCTGGTCTGAGTATAAGTAGTTATTTCACTCAATAGTTATCGAACACCATTAGGTAAAAAAGGAATTAAGACTTGGACAAGGTACCCCGCGAAACGTTTACTCTTATATATAGAATACTTCTAGATAGCTTCTTAGCTAGGATACCTTGTTAGGCTACAAGTAATGCCTACCTCAGATTTGACAAATAAATAATAACGTCACCGTTGATGCAATACTTTCTAAAGACAAATATTTTCATAAATACACTGAAATTTGTTCAAAAATGCGAAACAAAGCCACAAAAATTAAATTGTTCAAATTCTTCGAAAAACAAAAGCGCTGCAGAAATTCACGCTTATCACGAAAGCATGCGGTAAAGATTTTGGTCACGCTTCCAACGTTTTCCACTGTAAATGTTTTTACAAAAGATACTTTACAAAAAGGGTTATTTTTGAAATTGTAAGGCGTGAGTGCAAGGTCTGGCTGTCCATCTTCGGGCCAAAATAATGATTAATGATGCCAAATAAGCGGGTGAGCGCACGTCGCTACAAAAAGATGCCTTGCACTCGGCGCGCTGAACTGGGAATACGAGATTCAGGGCCTGATAGGGACTATTAGAGTTTTTAATGATGGTTTTGCGGCTTGGGTGACGCGTGTTAGTCTTAGGGTAAATAGAAATAATATAGAAAAGTGGATTTAATAGAGCTATGTATGTTATGACACCGTAAAAAGTATAATAAAACAAGAATAAAACAAGAACTAGACCAATTTTTACTCATTCAGAATTCATAACAAATGTCGTGTTCTGCATATCTAATCGTATATCAAATATTACTGAAATCAGCAATTAAATTACACCGTAGCAAACAACCCCTCTTTGAGAAAAATACGCGACGACTAGAATTCGTAGAGCTTTTGCATTACTTTTTATTAAGATTGATTGGAAACTATGACCTGTACGTGAGTATAAAATTTCCAACAGACATACAAACATTCAAACTTACTAACTTACAGACGAAAAAAATATTGCCAGAGTAGATGCATAGATGCGTCACTCGCTATAACTTTAAATATATATGAATTGTAACAATGCAGGTGCTAAGTCTATACTTAGCTATCTTAGTAAGATAGAGCCAGGTTTCACCTGCTACAGTTGAATCCTTAAAAACTTTTTAGCAAAAGTCCTGCCTTATCGGCCGCACATTTTGAGAACAATAAAAACTTGTAGGTACATATAATATGAGTAAAAACTGGGCTAAGCACCTTTTCAACCGGGTACATGCAACCGAGCAGCAAAAACGCGCAAAATAATTTCTCCCCATAATTAAGTTTTGGTCTGAGAGCGGGTATTAATCAATTTGTATAATTAATTTTAGTTGTGAGGCGGCGATAGGTGCGTCAGCCGCAGGTCTCACCGGCTGGCAGGTGGGCGCTAATCTACAGGAAACTGGTACTAATTACACTCAGTTCCCTGCCCTTTTACATCTGGTAAACTTGCTATAACATTTTGCAATAAAATCTTTCTTGTAGCACTATATTTTGTAAGAATTTTTCTCTTGTATTTTTTGTGTGTTTATAAAGAATTAATCTATCTATCTATATATCTGCAGTTTGTGAAATACGCAACATATTAAAAATGCGAAATTGGAAATATTAGTTATTCGTATTAGACGGAGCTGATATCGTCCTAACTAACTTCTACTACTTAGGTAAGTATAAGTAGAATACTTACCTAAGTAGTAGAAGTTAGGTTAGGTTTTTTGCAAAAGGTAAAGTGGAAAGGTAAAGGTTTTAGGTAAAGTGGCTCACCGTAATTTCAGTGTTGTTCTGACATGGCCTACGATTATTATGTAGACAAGACCTACAGAACTCAAACTCAGAAGTGTCATTCTATTTACAATAGATCAACATGTTGAAGGCTCACGCGGATATGAAGAATCAACACATAGGATTCATACGAGTACTATTTCTATGAATAGTAAAAATCATACGTTAACCTTGTACCTATATAAGCAACAAAATGTTTGACTGAGCTAACGAAGCTTCTATGCTTTAAGAAAAAAGAAAATTTGCTTTCATATATCAGTATATATGTATGTTGGTATGTAGATTATAAAATATTCAACAACTCATAATAATGATCGATGTACGTTCATCATCTTGTTTTAAAAATATATTTACTACGATGCCATTTAGCTACTGATTTAATAATATTTTTCATATTTATTCAGAAGGCTCACGGTTAAAGGTGTGCTAAACCAAGAGAAAGTTACTTCAATTGTCATTACGAACAACTTTTACTAAGGAACCAACAAGGAATTAGAGAAAAACAAATCAGCTGTTCTATAATAGTTAATCGGTTGTCGAAAAAATTTACGAAACTGTATGTATTTTTTAAATTCAGAGTTGGTCCATAGTGAAAGTTATTCCTTAGCATGAGTATAAATTAATATTAGGTCTTTACATATGAAATTGGCGTTTTGTCGTACTGGCCACTTTGATCTCAAATATCTCTTCTTTGGTTAGGGATTCCAATTTCAAATTTATACAGCTATTTACTCATACATTTGTATTTCGAAAACCGTAATTCATTTGTTTTGTCCTCGTTTGGTTTTTTCTTTGCGTCACGCAGTTTACAAAATGGAAAACTTGAAATATCGCGTTATTTACGAGTACGAGTTCCACCGTGGCACCAGTGCTGCAGAAACGGCTCGAAGGATTAATGATGTGTATGGTGGCGGTGTCGCAATAGAAAACACAGTGCGTTTTTGGTTCCAACGTTTTCGTTCTGGAAATTTCGACCTGCAGAACCAGCCCCGTGGACGGCCGGAGACTAAAGTTGCTAATGAAGAATTGAAAGCTATTGTGGAAGCAGATCCATCGCAAACCACGTTCGAGTTAGCTGCAGGCTGCGGTGTTAGTGATAAAACTGTTTTAATCCACTTGAAGCAAATTGGAAAGGTGAAAAAGCTTGAAAAGTGGGTACCTCATGAATTGAGTGCAGCAAACCGACAAACGCGCGTCAACTGGTGCGTTACATTACTCAACCGGCACAATAATGAAGGGATTTTAAATCGGATCTTTCGGATATTTCAAATTTTTCCATTTTGTAAACTGCGTGACGCAAAGAAAAAACCAAACGAGGACAAAATTTGAAATCGGAATCCCTAACCAAAGAAGAGATATTTGAGATCAAAGTGGCCAGTACGACAAAACGCCAATTTCATATGTAAGGACCTAATATTAAAAAAAAAGTTTTATTGAATGAGTATAGCTTATACTCGTACTATGCTATGTACATAGGTTTAGTACACCCCTAACCAACAACCCTGTATATATATATATTTCCGACTTTTTTACGTTCAGGAATTTTTTTAATGTTGGGTTACACAAATATTATCATTACCAAATATTATTGAAATCGCCCAGTAAACCGCGCCGTGGCAAACTTCCCCAATCAAAAATCAAGACGTCTAAACAATTTTAAAAACAAACGATTATATAGAGATATATACGTAGATATTTACGTTGCTTGCAGAAGGCACAGTTAAAGCAAAAATATTTATATTTGTGGTGGTCGTCTGTTCGCAGAATTACATATAAGTAACTAACTACATAGACACAATCAGTTCCAAAAACAACGTCCTATCATTTCCACTGAATCCGCCGTCAGCGCCCGCAAAAAACGAGCAAAACATGCAGTGACTGTAAAATGATAAGGTATAATTTGGAGGCATGCTGCGACCAGCCAACATGTGGAAGGGTTCGTCCTCATTAGTGTCAGATGCCGCGACCGTCTGTCAACCAGCGACACTTGCGGTCGCTTCTTGAACTGTTATCTGCGTGCTTAACCTATACTTTGCTCATATCCCAAATATGAGTACAAACAAATTTATTTGGTACAATTTTCCATTTTCACGTAGAAGCTTCTGCGCTTTTTGCCTTTTTGAATGAAATGTAAACAATAATGTGTAAATATAAAGATATTTTTCATCAGGGCAACCTTAAAATAGTTTTCACTGGACGGATCACAAAAATCTGAAACAAGGATATTTTCAGAAAGTTATATTTCAATATAAAGGTGATTCTATAAAATGTGAGAAATCACTAACATTCGATAGGACAATTAAGAATGATAATTTTTGATGTATAACTGATGACAGCAAACTATAGTAAACATTGTTAAAAGTTTTTTTTTCAAATTCACTGTGGTTGAAATATGTCAAACCAAGTGTATCTCTAAACGTAAAATATTGTATAAACTGTATAAGTACCGATAGTTACAACAGCCTACTTACATTTTGCGTGCAACTAAATTATTTTTCTTTTCATATGAACGGCCTATCTTTAGATCTTGACAATAATTACAGTATATTAGCAGTTGATACACATTAATTACTTCGCGATACATGCATCAATCTCCGTCTGCGATTGTTTTCAAACTGTTTATAAGTGCTGGGGAAATTAACGTTTTTTATATTCACTTACATGTGACTAATGTATGTAAAACAACATTGATATACTCGTAATTAGCTAGAAATATGTTGTAACCAAATTGACGAAATTCTGACAATAATTAAAATCATCAAAAGACAGTTTAATATAAAGTAGCAAAAAAGTTTTTTGATCTTGAGGAAGTTTGCTTGAAAGTTTGCGGAACTATGACTTGGGTATGTAATATTTTTTAAGTTATCTCTGCCCTCTGCGGTTATATACTTCAACCTCCAAATAAGTTTAAGTGACTCGTGCGTAGGTTCAACTGAAATAACATAGGTTATTTAAGTTCGTTGTTATTCCTCCAGAGTATCGTATATTCTTTTATTTTGCTACTCTGGTCGTAATGGATAAAACAGCTTTTGAATAGCTGATGGCCGCAGATCGCTGCTTCGTGGAATACGTAAATAAGTTTTAGCCATATTTAATTATTCCTTTTAAGTCTTCGACTTGAATATTCAACAGAGCTGGTAGAACGCTACAAGTGGACATTAAAGTTAATTTTATGGTGTGAGCTACGAGTACCATAAACATTGTGGAGTAATTATGCTGATGTGAGAGTATAGGTACCTACCAGTTGCCATGCTAATAGTCGGGTCTAAATGTAAATACTTGTGAAGATATTTCTATATCATACTAGCTGTTACTCGTGACTTTATCCGCATGGATATTTTTTTATCTTTCGTAAAAAGTATTATTTTCAGAAAACAGTATCCTATGTTAATTGTAATACCTCCAAGAACATATATGTACGAAGTTTCATGATGATCTGTTAAATAGTTTTTGCGTGATATCGTAACAAACAAAGTTACATTCACATTTATAATATTAGTAGAGATATTTCATGACCTTTTTTTGACAATAAAATTGGTGTTTTTCAATCATAAATCAGCATCATTTATGAAATAGGTACGACATCTATCTACATACGATCTGTGAAATAAAATCGAAGAATGATATTTCAAATATGAATATAAATGTCTATCTCTTTTAACTTACTATATATATGAATACTCTACTCTTTACGTTATCATTACTCATTGTACTGAAATAAGTAGATTCTTATATTAGGTCATATAAAATTGGCATTTTGTAAGGGAGGAACATAAAGTCTTTTTTTTATAATAATATATTTATTTAATCAAAGTATGTATCATTTCATTACCATTGCTATCTATGCACTTTTACCATCTCATAGGTAGTTCATTAATCCCTTTACTAAAAAAACCATTAGGACGAGAATCAATGAAATCTTTGAAGGCCCTTTGGACTGCCCCATCGGAGTTGAATTTTTTCCCTTGCAAGAAGTTATCCAAATTTCGAAAAAAATGGTAATCTGTTGGAACCAGGTCCGGGGATCACGGTGGATGTCTTAGACATTCCAATTGAAGCTCCTCTAATTTGGCAGCCGTCTGTTGTGCAGTGTGTGGTCTAGCGTTGTCCTGAAGCAGCAGTGGCCTAGAGCGATTGACCAACCTCGGTTGTTTAGCAGCTAGCTTTCCCATCATGGTTTGCAGTTGCTGACAAAAGATATCTGCTGTAATCGTCTGGCCAGATTTAAGTAAGCTGTAGTGAACGACACCGGCACTAGTCCACCAAATGCTCACAAGTAACTTTTTTTGAGTCAATCTTCGCTTGGGGCAGGGTAATTGGCTGGTTCGCCAGGATTCAGCCATTGCGATGAGCGTTTCCGATTATCGTACAGGATCCACTTTTCATCACAGGTAAAGATCCGATTTAAAATCCCTTCATTACTGTGCCGGTTGAGTAATGTAACGCAGCAGTTGACGCGCGTTTGTCGGTTTGCTGCACTAAATTCATGAGGTACCCACCTTTCAAGCTTTTTCACCTTTCCAATTTGCTTCCAGTGGATTAAAAGAGATTTATCACTAACACCGCAGCCTGCAGCTAACTCGGACGTGGTTTGCGATGGATCTGCTTCCACAATAGCTTTCAATTATTCATTAGCAACTTTAGTCTCCGGCCGTCCACGGGGCTGGTTCTGCAGGTCGAAATTTCCCGAACGAAAACGTTGGAACCAAAAACGCACTGTGTTTTTTATTGCGACAGCACCACCATACACATCATTAATCCTTCGAGCCGTTTCTGCAGCACTGGTACCACGTGGAACTCTTACTCGTAAATAACGCGATATTTCAAGTTTTCCATTTTGTAAACTGCGTGACGCAAAGAAAAAACCAAACGAGGACAAAACAAATGAATTACGGTTTTCGAAATACAAATGTATGAATAAATAGCTATATAAATTTGAAATTGGAATCCCTAACCAAAGAAGAGATATTTGATATCAAAGTGGCCAGTACGACAAAACGCTAATTTCATATGTAAGGACCTAATATTATATTAGAAGGATAGTTGTTTAAAGTAGTACCTAGATATATACGAGTATCGAACCATATAAGTAGGTGTTGATTAGTCGTACCTACTAGAAATAATCACATCGTAAGACATCTGCCAGTTTAGACAGACCTACTGCTTAATGATACTAACCTATCAGCTGCATGTCTTGGTTGGTTTAGCTGATACCTTGGCGTCTACAAATCACCATCATATTACGTTGGTTTTAAATTTAGATTTGATGATACCCTACTAACTGTGACTACAACGAAGTTTTTAAATAAATCATAACTTCGCGCTATGGTTATTGGTATTTGACACGGTAAATACAGCCTTGTACACAATACGTCAAACCTATATCATAAACTTTGCAACTACGCATTAGGTATACGTGAAGCCAAAGACTTATAGGGCCACAGGGAAACAATTTAACAGCATAGCGCCAGTACATAAAAGCCAAAATGAATCCATCGTTGTGATTCACCCGCGGCGAGAAGAAGTCTTCACGCGGGTGTAATTAGGGCGGCCACCCACCGCAGCGACCGAGGCCTTGACCGACAACCTAATGACTTACGCTCTTTACGTTTCGAAGACGCTCTGATGCTGTTCCGACGCTTTCGATGCAATGGAACTGTACCTTTATTGTAGTAGGTAGGTACATAGCTTTTATTACTGCCGTTGTGTATTAGAATTTTACATACGCAAATGATCTATCAAAATACTATTTTAACCTCAGCCATTTATTGATACAAATATTTAAAGCTTAAATACACAAAATTATTAAAAATAAAGTTGATGTAAAGCGCAGATACCTATATTATAACACTGAGTTGTGTTAAAAGGCGCTAGTTAAATAATATGTCGATCTGGTATTACAAAACTCAAAGAAACTTGTTTCATCAGAAAAAAGAGGTTCGCACATAAAACATAATGAAATAAGGTTTAAAATGTGTAATTAAGGCCATCGCAACGACCTTGTCCTTGACCGATAATGTATAGGTATAGAGTTCATAAACGAGATGAGTACCTACTCTTTAGGGCCATCTTTATGAACCATTTTAAAATTCAATAAACCATTAAGTTAGGCTATAATGTGAGATATATAAAGACAATACAATCACTACACGTATATAGCATAAGTAATATTAGATCTCATATAGCTGTAACAAACAAAACATGTAAAGTTGGAGGAAGGAATATATAAAATAGCGTTAGGTAAGAATTAATACGTAGCAGACGCCATATTGTTGCGTTGCATTTCTCATGCGACGTGTCCCGTTCACAAAACAAAATCAAACAAAAGGAAAATACCGACAAGCCGGTTAAAGTTTTTTACTTTATTTCATCACGACTAGCTGGAATCGTCGCGGCCGGACACAAAAGGTTCTATGTCGCCGTTGACGCTAAACTTTAAACTTCCGTGCATAAAAGGCTTAAGTTTCTCAAAACAGGTTTTCGTTAAAGGCATTTTGTTTTTCAATATAAAAGCTCGAACACTAGAGCTCCGCCTACACTTGATTTAAAATTAGAACTCTTGCGTGACAAACGCCGGTAACTTGTATTTAAATGTTCAAAAGTTAAACTTTATTTACAAGTGATAGAGCACAATATTCCGCGAGAGTTTATATGCCGTAAGGTGGGATGCTCCGTAAACGCCATTGGCCCAATCGCGCGACGTGAAACAACAAGAAACTCTAGAGTAAATGAGATAGCGCTAAGCAGACAGCATTGCGGTGCTCTACATTTTTAGTTTCTCACTCCAAAAATTTTCTAAATATTTTTATGAAACTCTAATAACAAATTAATCATAGTCCTGAAACCACTAAAATTTTAACCCTAAAAAATGTTAATGTAAAAGTTCAGCAACAAAATTCTAAGAACAGAGACAGAAAATGAGCAACGTCTGTTGTGTGAAGAGCGAAGAGCATTTATTTTGTGGAGTTGTTCCGAGGAACAAGTGACGTAAGTGGCAGTCGAGTTGTCGTGCTAATTTGAGTTGCTGTTCAAAAGAATCGTAAAGGGAATGCTTTGTGCAGTTTGTGAGTTACGTCGTTTAGCTCTGGTGTGGTTGTATAGAAGTGGGCATGGCGGCCGAGGAACAGTGACGATTCGTTTAGTAGACAGTTGACAGTCGCCACGCCACATTGACATTCCGATAGTAGGACTGATTACAATTTTTCTATTGATATTTTTTGCTGACTCTACTCGGTGCCTAGTGCTATGATAATAATCTTGTGATAAGAACCATGGGCCTATTATTTTGAATCAGTTTTTTCTCGCAGTGTATGTGAAGTGATGTGACAAGTTTGACTGAAAAACTTTATACCGATGTGGATTGTGACTTTGTTATAGTGTGTTCATTTTAGTACCGTGGCTAAATACACTTAGCTGGAACTACAACTAGTTGGATTATATGAAATTTATAATATAATAGAAACAGGTAAGATTATTGTCATGTAAAGTTTATACCGTTCGAATTAGGTTTTTTATTTGTTTTTACTGTTTTTTGTTGTTTATTAGCTTATTTTTGATATAAAGAGTTATCTTATACCTTTCTTGATGCTTGTAAAAAAGTAAAAGTAAAAAATGAACATATCGAAACCGACAGCAGCGGTTCCTTTTACCTATTTCATATTTTCAATTACAACAAACCACTTAAAAAAAAAATAAGCAAATCAGCAATGCACTGTTTTTATTGATATTACGATAAATTTGTTTTCATTATATTGATAGGTGTTCAGTTAGTTTTAGGTTTAAAAAGATATTTATTAATGAAATATTAAAATAATAACATTAGTAGCACTACATCTCCATAAATAATATGTACTTAACAATATGCTGGGTTAAAAGCATTTTAACGAAATGAAACTTACTTAAAACATCTATGGAGTTATATTTAAAGAATGATAATAATAAATATAAATTAATAAGGAATAATAAGTATTGAAAAACAACTCAAAATATTCACAAAAATTTATGGTGCAAACAAAAATTTTAAAACATAGAAGGATAGTATTATTTGTATTATTAAGTATATGAACTCATATCAGTACCTGAGTAAACCATAAAATATAACTCTATCATTCATATACTATATTGTTATCTGAGGCTTAGAGATAAGAAAGAGCTTTAGTGAATCATGGACAGACATGAATCATTTCTTACCTATCTGACCACTGATAATGATCCGTAGTACCCACTGTCTCAACTATCAAATAAATATTCTATATCCAAGGAAAGATAAGCTATAAATAGCTTATCTTCCATAATATTTATTCTGAGCAATGCAGTCACGCAGTAATAGTTACTGTGAGTTTCACAAATCAAGAAGCATATAGGTCAGCAGTCATTTACAATATTGCATGTTTCTTATTTCTGCAAAAATAATCTTTAAGACATTGACGATTGATTTCAAATAAACGTTTAGTTTTCGACTTATACCTTGTAGTTTTAAATTTTAATAAAGAATATGTCTGAATTAGGAATTCATCCAAATACTACGATCTTGTTAACAGATTTAAAAAAGCTAATTGTTCTATATTTCAAAGATTTGAGCTAGTATACATCAGGTGAAACTAGCTAAGCAAGCTTCCGATATTCATACAGAAAATATATTAGAAATTGCGTCCGCCCGCCCTCCGCGCTGGGCGGCGAGCGCGGGACACGCCCATCCGCCGCTCGCGACGTGTAGCCTATCCGCTATCTGTATCCACAAACCCACTACCACATATGTTCCTATAAAACGTGTACTATACACTGTTTGTGACTACATAAACTGTGTTACTATATAAAACGAGTCCCTGTGCCGTGTTTTGAATGCACAAATAAAATGAGAACAAGTGCTGTTTATTATTCTGACTATGCGACCTGTGTTATCCCGTTTTTCATGTACTAGTGTCGTCATAAACTCGTACAAACTCGTCACTGCGCGAATAACATGTGAGTACCTGACAAAAATATAATATATATTAGTAATATTACATCAATTTTTTTATCGCTTAGCAATACAAAACTTATTGCAAGTCAAGTTAGTTCATTATGATATTAGTTTACCCATGAAGAAACTGTACTATCTGCTATACCATTTATTGTAAACCATTAGCTGCCACTTGCAGCGTTGCCGGTGACCTTAAACGAATATAAAGACGTTTTAAACTTTGAACCTTCGTATGACTACCTTAGGGATTAAATTTCAACAAAAATCCTTTCTTAATAAATTTCATACCTCTAGGTTCAGCGTTCTAGGTTCTGCGTCGCTTTTGTATATATAGCTGAAATAATGTTTATATAAAATATATATATACCTTATTTCAGTGTGTGAGTGACTAGTGAAAGTTCTTTAAAAACGCCTCATTCTGTGATCCATCAACCGAACTGATGGCAGATAGTCTCCGGAAACTCTCTAGGTCCATAATGCTGTTTTCTTTACTTTTGATATACCACATTTACCTACTTAATATATTAGAGGTTTTTTAACATGATTTGCACTATTTTTTCCAACTTATGAATTATGTTTCTTTCATGTCTATACTACAGCTATAGCTTTAAGCAATTAAAAATGTAAAGTAGTGGTAGTAGTACTTAGTTATTTTAAATGTTTCGCAGCTTCAATCATTGATCGATAAAATACAATCTTGATAATTGTGCTCCAGAAAAGTAGTCAAAAAGTGGTCTGCCCCAATTTTTCGATTTGTACCTTAATTTATCTCATAAGATAGTCTATTTTTTCAGCTCTCTCTTAATAAAATTAGTAGTTTTGGCTAACTATCTATTAACGTAATATTTTTGCAACTTTATAAGAAGCACAACATAATTGTTGTGTTCCGCATGTCTGTACTAAACTTTATGGAAATAGGCCAGTAAATGGCGTCGTAGCAAACATTCGCCACTTTTTCGGAGGATATTCCAAAAATAAAAAATACCCGACGGCAATAAATAAAACGAAAGTTCGTAGAATTTAAGTTAAGACTGATTGTAAATTTAGACTAATAGGAGCGCGAGTGAAATTTCAAGAAACATACTGAGCTGACAAAGGAAAGAAAAATATTAAAATATAACATCCAAAGCAGAGGCTTCACTCGTTTGGTCAAATATATTATCTGCTCATATGTGTTAATTGTATAAAACCACGACAAATCCATAAATACATTTTATAGCTACTATAACAGGGTGTGCAATACTTTGACTTGCGACAATGACAGAAATAGAAGGATTCGTTGGTTACCCCGGTAACCGCCAAGCTCAGAATTGGAATGCTTCAATATTTACTTCGTGTACCGGTGTACCTAGTACCAGTTATTTACCTTATTATTTTAGGACGCAACCTTTTAGTGGTCTCGAGATCAACAGTTTGCAAAACTCCTGGCATCTAATAAAAAATATTTACTTAATTGTCCCAACTCCAATCCAACAAGGCGCGTGGAACAACATACCAAGGATCCTCGAAACGAACCCTCGGCGATCCATCAAGAATCACGGCACTAGTGATGTACCCTCGACGTTTACGAGCAGAATTATGATGTATACTTTCCGCTACACGTTCGGTAGCGGCACTTTGTCACTACGCGCGTTCAAAACCCTTGTAAAGTTTATTTATTGCCGCCATATTGCCCTGATACGTTTCATATTGAATTTGGTAGAGTTGTGATGATTTAAGAGTCCAATTGAAGATTTTCTCGTATTGGTCGTCGGGCTCTTGCAGCACATATAGCTGTTCTGCAAGCGACATTATATTTATGTAGATAATGTAAATGATCGAGTAAGCTAGCTAGCGAACTGTCTTTGCTTTGAGTCTTTAGTTTTTTTTTGATATTTAATTATTAATATTATTTGACGCAAACATGCGGAATGTTTGTGTAAAGTATTATTGATTCCCGTCAAAGGCACCACCAAACTGTCTACCTTTTGGGCAGAATACACTCCCAATCAAATATAACCTCAATCACTCATCTAAAAATGTTACAAAATAGTTGGACTTCCGTCATGATTGGTTGAAAACTACAATCTGTACGCGAGTATCAACATCTAGACAAACATTCTAATATTAAAACTAACAGAAGAAAGAACTTTTTGTCAACTTGATGCATTGACGCTTCGCTTGATGGATTAATTATCCATCCAGCTATATCTATATTATTTTTTATCCTACATATACAGCCACAAGTTCGCACGATCACGGAAATCAGCGATACTGTAGCCCTAGATGGAGCATGCCTAGTCTTGAATGCACTGGCTCTCAAGAAAGGCTGCCGGAACACACCGTCCGTTCATATCCATGCTTTCGTTTCATTGAAATAGAAAAGATCCTACTCTCAAGCTTTAAGATATAATACATAAAATCTGAGATTCACAATCCTTACATTGTAAATATTTCACAAATGCGTTGAAGCCGCTATGTCTTCACATTACCAATATTTTTACCACATTCTTAATCTGTGCATTCTCTGCTGGAAATTATTATAGATAGACTGAATTCATATATCCTAGATTAAAACGGGTTTTTATCTTTGACGTTATCGATGCTTACTGTCAGGTGAGTTTATGGTAAGACGGAGTTCTAAAGGGGCCTAGCATAAATTTCATGGAGATGCTATTAAAAACCATTCTTCTTGTTGGAGTAGGTAAGGATTACCTACCAGTCTTACCGCAAATTTTTTTTAAACATAGTTTTGACGATTATTTATCTAAACATTGTCTAAAAGTTTTAAATATCTGTAAAAAATAGATTATAGGTATTATGATAAAATACTAGAGATGGAATTGTATAATTGGAAAGTTAGTTGTTAGACATTGGTCAAACAAGCTAAATGTGATTGTATAAACTTACTCATGTGGCTAAAGAACATTTATTTTTTTAAAAGTACAAGTATTAGCCGCGGATTCGTAATAAGAAATAAACTGCAACATCTGCTCAATACTTGTCAAAGGCATGTTTAAATTTTTTCGTAATTCTCTCCACTGACTACAATATAGACATACTTCTTTGGTTCTTCCACTATCATAAGCGCTTTTGTATTATAGGGTCTTGGCTATTCCATAACACAATTTTAATCTGGTCATGTTGCGTTCTCCTATATAGGTCGATCCCTCCTGACTCGTCCTTTTACAATCAATTCCTAAATCTCTTTCATGCTTTTATCCATCATCTCTAGATATCCAAACAATCTAAGAATACCTTTATCTATCGTAGTCACTACGTCTTCTACTAATGCATATCGTTCTGTTATTACACTGTTTTTCCCTTGTCCATCAGAATCACTCCAATCATAACTTTCAAACTCTTGATCTTTACAGCAATATTTGACTTTCATGCTTCTCCTGCAATATCGAGTATTCACTGCCATACTAACATATATAAGTGTGGGGATCGACACGTATGGAAATGTAAGGTTTCTTTTTATGTTCGCTAAGAACGCTGCTTTAAGAATAAAAATCTACATGTTTGATAGCTTATGGCTATCGACACACCTTATAAAAAACTATTCTATAATTCTGACATAGCCCTTCTGCTTGTTAACCCAAAGTTTTTGTCTCTTCTACTAGGCCTTTGATGAATACAGAGTGACCTCCGCGTTTTTAAGATAAGTGTCCTACCTTTACACAGTTTACACTTACAAGAGGTGTAGATCAAGCTAGATTTTAGTAAAATGGTCTGAACCTGGCTGTGTTCATTTGTAATTGCGCCGCATATTATTTATTCTTTTTGGTTTTTCTCTCACAAATTGAAAGTTCATTAATAGATCTTGTACCGTGTTCTTGTTTATAACTCTAATTAAACTTGTTTATGATTTAAAATAGTTTTCTAAGTTGTGAAGTGAACTAAGTTGTGATAACAAAATCCTCAGTAAAAGAGATGCATAGGTAAGACCGTATAACAGTGTCTCGTATATGCTTGAAATACTATTCTACCCATAAGGCTCCTAGAAGTACCTGATAGTTTACGTATAACGCTTTCAGATATCTGTACATGTCAATACACATTAACATAAGCAGAATAGTTTCTCTCTTGTCTAAGATATACTCGTAGTTTAGTAGGTAGGTAACGTCCCACAAACAAGACGAGGTCAATTTACGGCTTGGCGCGATAATTGTGACTGCGTGCTATAACGTCGCGTGAGAATCGTCTTATCCACGAATTACTAAGTCTGAACGAACTAAGATCCTATCGTAGATACTTGCCACCTATAATAGGCAAAGAAATATGTAAGTTTATACGAATCTAGTTTTTTGTAAGGTTGAAAGGCTCAGTAACACGATAAGGCTTATATAATATATAGTTATAGTCCTTGCTGCCTACTTATACTCTCCTTATGATCGCTTTGTTCTTGGTCCTCAAGCAACGGTGTGACATAAGTACATAGGGTGTGTGTGTATTATGTCCATCTCTTATAGTTGCGTCGAACAGTCTATAGTCGCAGTAAATCCTTTGGGGTTTGATTTGTCAACAAGAACATATGGTTTTTTTATCTTACGTTTGTCCGCATAACTCCTGGTGTAAAGTGACTATACAGCCTAAAATTATGAACAATTCACTTGAAATGAGCCATATCATAGTCTTATATAAATAGAGAAGCCAGCAGTGAATTTCGCAACATGACATCTTGTACAAAAAAATATACGTTACCTGCAAGTCGGTGAACTCAAGAAAAGAAAATCATTACTTAATAAAGTTGCTAATTTGCTTGGTATGAGTACCAGGCACCAGGCACCTAAATTAGAATATTATATCAGGTGAATAACGTTATCGTGAAGTCAACCGACTTACTTGTAAAAATAAGCATACATTTAACTAGTTGAAATACAAAATTTATGCAAATTAACTTAGTGACACTGACAAACCTTCATCACGAACGCTAACAGACTCTGTGACACGATTACAGAACAAAACATACTCGTAGATAAAAATGTGAAACGATGAGAATGTATAGTGAGATTAATTGTAACATTGTACATAGCAATGTGACTTCTTGGAGAAAGATGTACATGAACCAGGTTTTCAGTGAATTGGGGAAAAGACGACCATAAACATATCTATGGGGTTAATCGAAGTCAGTGGTAGCAATGTCGATGAATCTTTTGCTTCTCAAGCGAGAAGGCGCGGACCCAATTTCAGACCAGACACTCTCGAGGTTTTCTCTCATAATTATGCATATTAAATAAAACATCTTGAGGAAAGCGTCTTATTGGAAGATTGGAAATGGTTAACAATAGCTTTCGTCGCTAAGTGAAGTCCCCAACTTGTAATATAGCGAGTATGGTTGACTATGGCCTAATGGCTTATAACCTCTTCATTAAGGAGACCCGTGCCCTGCATAGGGAAACTATGGGTTAGTACTATATGCACGTTAACTCAAATAGCTTTATTGGCCTAGTTGGTGCCCCTTATATATACTAAATCAAATTGACAATCACAAAAAAACACTTTATTCGATAAATTTTCATTATAGAATTGTGGTAACTTTTCACGACTTTTTAGTTTTGTCTCACCGTCTTGTTAAAGGTATTTAAATGAAATGAAGCTGATCAAATCAACAATTTTATTGATATCATTTATTTGTCTATCTTCATACTATATTGCCAGGTTACTGAAGATGTGACCATCCATTAAGGTTATAAAAATATTTCTTTGCATTAAGCAAAAAGATGTCACGGTGCTAAAGAAATCAAACATAAAGGACACTTATGCAAAATTGTTTTAATAAAGCTTCGGAAAAGAACAAACCATTTAGTCTGCCATTTGTAGTTTTGAATAAGTTATCGTCTTCGTGTCGTTATACAAACACCTGGTATTTACTTGTAGATTGATAGCAATAAGCACCATTTGTATTTACACAAACAATTTTCAAATCATAAAAAGATAAGATATATAGACGTACCTTACTTATTGTAGCACTCTCAATTTACCTCTCCAGTACCAAAGTTGGACGACCTTACTGAAACATGCAACATAAAAGTACCAACATATTACATGTATAAAACACAAGTGGTATAGTGGGCGTTTCACGTCCAGGCTCACGCCATTCGATTCCCCGAAGAGGAAATCGTTATGGCGGGCAAATTGGGCCCTAACCACTACTTAGACGACCGACGCGCCGGGCCGGCCCGGACACGCAGAACTTATTTACTTGTACACGCATAAATTGACGATAATAGGACAGGGTTTCTTGTGTTCGTTTTGTGATTCTCCGTGGAACATAACGTAGAGGTAAAGGAAAATTGAAGGTTATCGGTGAAAGATTAAAATAAATGTAAATTTCTATACTCATATCTATAGCATTAGTACTAAAAATTTAACAATTTTGAATAATCCTTTTTAGCAGTTCACTGCTTGTAATACCTATACTTGTAACGCGAGGTTTATCCCACCACTTACATTTTGATTCCCGTACCCAGATCTATGACTTACGTACCTACCAAATAATGAATAATATGATAATCGAAGTAAATAGAGAATATTTTCAAACAGTCTAAAGATAAGTAACCTTGAAGTATAAACATACTCGTAAGATATTATGTTTATAAAACTTATACCCATAAATATACATGTAGAGGTGAGTCGGTCTCATATCACTGTCACACTGGTCTCCATAGGCCAAGGTCCAGCGTGCAGGCAGTTGCAAGTTGTTCAGACATTTCACGTTGCTTTCGTTCAACACAATTAGATTTATTTTATCTAATCTGCACATGCATGTGTGAAACACTCTGAAGCACATGCCACCCCCATTAACTAACTGACGCTCTTAACTCTTTGCATATTGATTATTATCAGGTACTGATATATATTATTTATTTTCTATCATTAATCATCATGAAATATTCTTTAAAATACAGTGTGATGATGTCCTCGTAATTTCAAAACCCTATACCTAACGCATATTATATTTCTTATTGCACAATTAATTTCACACGCATAGTGGTCTAAATAAGCCTCTAAAAAGTGGAGATGCTTAATGATTATGCTATTTTGGGGCAGTGGCAGGCCAAGGTCTTCCTATTCGTGTGTCAAGGTCTTATAGTCACTGCATATAACTTTACCTTTTTCTTTTACTGTCAAAAGTTGCTCAACACTTATGATAAAATCCGTCTGCAAGTGTATTACCATAACACAACAGCCTATGAGTATGGAACGGTAATAGGGAAATGTATTGAAAGTAATTTATTTGCACCAAACATATTTTATTTTGTATGCGAGCGAAGTGTGTCTGCTTCGATTAAAGCACATTTTCTTTCGTCACTCACTTTGTTTGCTAGGAATTTGTTTCTCGTGTACAGGCCGTAGTTTTCAACCACTCAATCTTGATGAAACTTGGTATGTACAGGTATTATTAAATTCTATAAGAAGTAAAAATTCAACAATACTAATACGACTTTTGTCACCGAGAATTTTTGATAGAGACAATATTTTCCTCAAATTAATGTTGATCTAGTAAAACTGTCACTTCTTATCTAATATACATAAAAAAGAAAGTTCTCAATTCCATTGTATATTTGTTTTGCGAATTATAATGGTTTTAAAAATTGGTTGGAAACTATGACCTGTAGGTGAGTGCGAAATTTCTAGACAAAGATATAAACACTACCAGTTGTCACCCGCGGTATTGCTCGCGACATAAAATGGAATATAAAGATTTTTAACTTTAAACGTCCATTGGATCCTTCTGATGAGGGATTGAATTTTAAATATTCTGTTTCCGAGTGCAGCGGTTAAGGCTCTGCGTTGATTCCTAGCGAAAATTAGTCAGTCAGCCAGCCAGGATCGACTCATTTATATGTACAGATACAAACCGACAGACGACAAAATTATTCGCCAAACTCGAAACAAGAATGCTTCGCTCGCTCGGTCGACTATAATTCTCGCAAGCGTGACAGTAAGTAAGAACTCAGTGCGAACATATATCCAAATCATGCAATTCAAAAACGTTTTGCTTTTACACAAAAAGGTGCCCAACTGAAGATTATTCAATTTCAGTATATGAGGAACAGTTTCATTCAGCTCATATCAATAAAGATTTAAGAGTATTAAATTAAGAATATTGTTATTTTCTAAGCTTGAAACGTCTCCTAAAAATAGGGCTATAAACAAATTCATAAGTAGGCCGTTTGGGGTTTTATGCGTTTTTAAGGGGTGCTCCCTTGAGGGCCGGGAGTGAAACGCGGCGGAAAACTGGAGCCCTGCTGTGAACCCTCCGAGCTCCTTGACAGGGATTTTTTTTATTTTATTTGGAAAACAACTGGAAGGCTTAGAGGTGCGTCGTAAGGAGCGTAAAATTTAGATTTTGAAGTTGTTTGTCCTATACTTGGTTAAGGAGTTTTTTTCCGAATCTAAATATATCTTGCTTGCTAGCGAACAAAATATATCACAATATATTTTTTTAATTTATCTACTAAACTTATCTATAAGAATGTCCTGACTGACTGACTGACATTATCTAGGAATCTACGCAGAGCCTAAACCTTTGAACTTAAAGACATAAAATTTGGAGGAAGTATTCTTTAAGTATAGGGTGTATACTACGAGTAAGAAATTATTTTTTAAAGTTCTACATCAAAAGGTTTAATTTGGGGTTCAAAGTTTGAAACTTCTTAAAATTCCATTTTATTTTCATCATTGCCCCGTGACAGTTGCTAATTTTGTTTAAAAAATAATAATTAATTCTAGACTACATCATCCACATTCTAGCATGCCTCGTCATACATTATCGTGCCACATCAGACATAACACTCTTCAAAAGGAAATTACATTTCATTGTCCATCCGCTGCACACTCCCCGCAGACAGAGCATTTTAATTCAAAACACAGACCAACCCATACGCATTAAAATAGGTTTAACCGCCAGCCGTTCCATTTCCAAAAAAATAAAATAAAACAAAAAAGCGCGTTCCCGCCATTTCTCCCGGGCACGCCGCAAATTCCAGAGGAAAAAATCGTATTTCGAACGCGGTTTGAATTTTAATTGACATTCAGCCAGTGTGGAGTCGTCATCGAAAGCGGTAACGCGAACATTTTCGAGTTTTCGTCTGAAAGGGTGCGTTCAACGCATGCAATGTGTTGCGTCCACCAGTTGCGGGCAATGAAACTAATCCACACCTACTTACAAAGAAGGGAATGTTAGGGGCTGCTACTTTACATCCGTGAAACAATCTTGTTTACATCAAATAAAGACTCTAGCTAGATTGCCTAGGAAGGCCAAGCCAGAAAGAACCTTTTGTGGTATCATAACATTTACCTAACAACGTAAAAAGACGTGTAGACTCAAGTTTTCTAAATTAATAAAAATATTATTATGAAGGCTTGTTATACCAATTCAAATAAAATCAAGAATGTGAAACATTCCTGAAGTGATACGAAAAATTCTCGTTCAACACAGCTAAGTAGAGTTCATAACAATTTTCAGCTCGCTAAGTGGTAGTCACGTACCGCACAGTTCATGTCGGAGGCTAAATTACAATAAACAATTTGGTGTGCTCATTACACGGGAGTCATCACCACATAACGCGCAAATTATCCGACACTGGCAGTAAACGTCCAAACCGACATTCGAATAATTGCGAAATAACCTCCACTGCCTCCTCTCACACTGTTTAATCTGGCGCCTCTCAATTTGTCAAAATACGCGTTTAGTGAAATTGTATCTATATATATACCTATATTTTGTTGTTGACAAAGACGAACTCTTGTTAGGAAGACTGCGCAGTACTCTTTTAACAAAGATTTTAAGTTGTTGCTTCGTACATCACACAGCATGTAAAATCTTGATGGTTTATTGACCGAGCGAGCGAAGCGAGCTCCGAGAATGGCAAAATATTTTTTCGTCTGTCAGTTTGTATGTTTGGATGTTTGTCCGCGAGAAATTTCGTAGGTATTCGCGTAGTTTCCATCCAATCTTGATGAAACTTGGTATACAAATTCTACAATTTTCAGAATTTTCCTCCGCAGAATTTCACCCAAAAAAGAAGAAAGTTCGTTTGAAAATACAAATACCAGAAGAAATCTGCAAAAGTTGACTTTATCTGTCGTGAAACAAGATCTAAAATACTGTAGCAGTGATCACACAAATCCAAGATGTGTTTTTACGGTATTCCTTTCACCTCGTTCACTTCACTTCAGCCATTTTTTGGAAGCCTACATTTTTTTTATTAATTGGTCACCACACTTTATGTTCAAGTTCTAAAATATAAAATAATTAAACTGTAAAGTCAATACGTATCTATTAAATTGTAATCATTATCAAGTTAAAGTCAAGTGAGTAAGTGGTAGTGAAGTTGTCGAGACTGAAAAGCTTGAAATGTTTTTTGAGGCCCCAAAATTATTGTGGTCAACAGTTTGCAAAACTACTAGTATTTGGTCAATAAAATTATAAAAATTTCAATTAAAACTACGTTTTCAATTTCTGTTCCAGATAAGATGACTCATCGATGATGAACTTGGGACATCTCCTAACACGTAAAACAATGCCCAAACGAAAATGTTAACACTCGCTACAAAAGGGGGAACGCAATCGTCACGTGAATGATCGCTCGGCGGACAGTGGAGACCGGCAGCAATGCAAGAGATATGCAACACCGCCGCCCTGCCGCTGGATAATAACCCGCTGGTGCGCAAGATAAAATGCGAAGAGTTCCCTCCGCTCAGAGGCAAGCAGCCCGCGAGACTCGGCATGGGGGTGCGCGATGAGATGGAAGAAGAGTTTGCGGTGAAGGCGAGGAATACGCCGCCGATGGGGCCGTCACCCGGACAGGACCACCCGCGGATGGAACATGGAGGGAACGGGTTCTGGTTGGCTGCCGTGACCGCGGCCGGCGCGCCGCATCCCATGCTCGAGACCTGCACGGAAACCGGCTTTATCAACAGCCAGCCCTCCATGGCGGAGTTTATGACGGCCCTTCCGCAACTCGGTACAGGAGAACTTAGTCCTCAGCATACACCCCCCGGTTACGGCCCGGACCTACCGTCTCCTGGAGGTGGCCTCAACGTGCCCGAATACCCTTGGATGAAGGAGAAAAAAACAACACGGAAAAGCAGCCAGCAAGGTGAGATTGTTTGCCAAGTTTTAGAAGATTATCATAAAGCTAATATTTTCCACATAGCTCCGAGCGGTTAGCGGGTCACGCCATCGCGTAGTCTGACCAATGAGAACGAGTCTGGTCCATGAAAAACGTCGACATTTCGGTTTCGTAAGTGCGCCTAACTGCCGCGTGAGTAAGTGCTTCGGAATTATTATTGTGCCTTTCAACGGCAACAACAAATGGCCATTCAACCATTGTGTTCTGGTTCACGGTCCCAGAGTTTCTTTAATGAACATCAAATTACTCCGAAATATATTGAATTGTATACCGCGACGACGTATTGCGTCTGTAACATTTGTCGGGTTGCGTGGGAGTGGTCTGTGTAGCATACTTACACACATACACACCATACGTCGTGTCGATGGCATTAGGTACCAGCGGCAGCCGGCCGACGACGCCAACGTGCCGTGTAACGGAACGGACTACTCGACATGCACTATAACCACAAATTATAAGTGAGAACGTTTTAGAACATACATTTTATATGCTGACAAGTCTGCCTAGATGACTTAGCTTGGGGAATTTTATAGTCTCCAACTCAACACAATGCGTATTAAAGCTTAACCTAGATACAAACTTTAATAATAGAAAGTGGAGTAGTACCTATGTTTGTTTTGTATTCGGGGCTTTGAAAAAGGTGTGTATCATTTTCTAACTCTATGATATAGTAACTTTTTAAAACTATTTAGGGAAAATATCGGGCAAACTTGCATTCGGATTCGGAAAATAGGTGAATTTGAAAAGAAATCTGTAGCAGGAATATATAAAGTAAATAACTTGTATGAAAATAAACTTATGATTAATGCTACGGAACTCAACAGAAAAAGAGTTACAACACGCATTATACAAATGTATTCCAATATATTAGATAGCCAAGCTACTCGTAGTTTTCAAAGTTTTTAAACAAAATCTCATCTCCGCGATAAATGCGCATAGTGTAAAAAAATATGGATCAGATAATGTATTTAGTTTTCCAATAAACTTTATAACTAACATCGAGATGGTTATATATTACTTTTAAGTAGCAATGCGTTAAGAATATTAGAAACTAGCTGGGCTCAACGGCGTTATCCGTGGATCTCTAATTTATATAGCTTAAGTTACACAGTAATAGGTAATGTAGCTTTCTTAAGGAGAATTTTTCAAATCGGTTCAGATTAATGCATCTAAATTCACACAAACGTGTCAATTTTGGACACGCATTCATACCTAATTTATATTTCCTTATTTATTTATCTCGAACTCTAAATTTTAGCAATATATTTTAATTATTTTAAGCTTAGTTATGGGTTTGTATTACTTTAACTAGCAATGTGCTAAGAATATTAGAAATAAATTTATTCAACTTAATTTACACAAGCGTGTCAATACTGGACACACGTAACCAAGCAAGACATCATAACTGTCATTCTAATTTAACAAAGCAAACATCATAATAGGTGTGCAAAAAAGCTGGAGTGGCCCCGAATTTGTCAGCGGGACAAAACGTTGAGCCGTGGAGAACAATGCCAGGAGGATGATCCATCATCATCTGTCCTGAGACTGTGAGAACGCCAGTACCAAGTATCGATACATCATGTTTACTCGCAGATTGCAGACGAATTAAACAGCTGTTTCTTATGTGACATAAGCGATAAAAAATACAATGTTATGCAGAAAATCTTGTTTGTACTTAGAAAGATTAGTTTCTGTTGCTCATATAACTTATGCTACAATATCGAAACAATCTCTCACTTAGCTTGAGCTCTCACCTAGCTTGACCTATAAATACATTACCCAACACGAATAAGTATTTCTAAATTTTTCCTGCTATACTCTATATTTATGCCCCAAACCTATATTTTAACTCAACAACAAATCTTGAATATGGTTTTCGACATCATTTGTTAATCCAAGCAAATTTTATATGTTGTCTATACAAATATTGAATCCGTGGCTGTTATATTAAAGCTCAGGAGCAGGCCTCCCGCGGTGCTCTCCGGGGGTCCATACAAAGTGTTCACACTCACCGCCCGGCGCTGGTTACCGGCGCGGTCCGACACTCCTTATGAGATTCTGCTGAAAGACGTCTCGTGTATCTTTTTATACGGTGCTGATTGATGTTAATTAAGTTTGGCAATGCCATTGGAGAGTTATGTTTAATTCGCGCTACAATTGTAAGACGTTGAATTTTAAAACTAATAACGTATTGTTTACTTACTTTAGCTTTATACTCGTAAAGCAAGTTATATAGAAGTGAAAACACTAAAAAAAACAAAATAGGAATAAAACTGCAACATAAATGATGGCACAGATATACCAACTTTCATATAATTTGCCAATTTTATTCAGCCAAAGCAAATGGATCTGGATGGGTTGTAGATTGAATACTTAGATAAGTTCAGATAAGTTGCAATGCACAGTAGCGGATGACTCGCATCTCAACGCGAGACAGTCCGCCAGAGATAAACTAAACTCAAATAATTAGTTGCTGGTCTCAAAAACCAAACGAAAATAGCGATCCGGAAATCCGAACTGTCAAAGTAGTAGCTTTTTGACGAGTTGGTGAGTGAATTTCTATTTTTGTGGTTGTATTAACAAAGAGTCTATTTAAAATGTAACTATAAGCAATTTGCATCAGGACAGGAACTTCAAAGACATGAAATAATACAGTCAGCAGGAAAGAAAACTATACTCGAATGCAAATAATAAAAAACTCATATAGTGATGAATGTACAGATCACCCATCAATCGATTATTTTTAACGAGATGCCAAGACAATGTGTAAGTTTAATGAAGTTGCAAAAAAGTGGGTGAATCGTTCATGACGGGCGAGCATCACAAAATAACGTGTCACCGTAGGTAAAGGTAACAAAGAAGACATGGTCAGCAAGAAAAAATAAATATAGGTATAAGGTACTCAGATAATCAGTACTCATATGCCATACAGGTACCATAGATGAAAAAAATAAAACGCAAAATAAATTAGCGGCCTGGAAATCCAAACTCCCAAATTGATAGCAGTTTGACATGTCGTAGACTGCATATTTGAATTAAATTGAGAAGAAAGTCAAAGACGGAAAGAAGACAGTTTTCAAGAAACAAAACCAAACTAAAAGAATAAAAACCAAAGGGAAGTAGCGATCTGGATATTCTAGCTTCCAAATCAGTAGCAGTTTGACGAGATGCCGAGTGAATGTCTAAGTTTAGGCAAGTTGCATAGAAGCGAGTGACGCGGCGGCAGCGGCGGCGGGCTTGCATCGCTCGATAGCGCTGACAGTGACGGATTACCCTGGCTGGTTCACGGCCGCTCGCTCGCCCTGCGGCGCGGATCCGCTGCGGAGTGACGCTGCATTGCAAATCGGAAAAATGGAACATTAGAATAAGCTGCAAAGATGCTATAGGTAAATGACGTGAGCATGGTGTCTCTCAAGGCTTAAAATTACTATACTGAAGAATTAATAAAGCAACGTTAGACGATATTTATATGTGCACATTTTGGCCGTGACCATATTTGAGATATAGGTATGCGACAGACACAACTATCATAGCAAACATTCAAGTGGTAGAATCCTATTCCTAAAAACGTACATATTTAAAAATAATCAGTTCAACATCAACACTAAGTATGAAAAAAGTCAAATTCGATAAAAAAAATCACTTCGCTTTAATAATAATTACGAGCAGTCGGACATGAATATAGTGCAAGAGTTTAGTGGATAGACTCTCGGTAATTATTGGAATCGTTTCGAAAAGATACGTTTGATTTCAATTTAATTTATTAATTAATAATATAGGTGTGTACATACAAGTAGATTGAAAAATAACCAAAAGATGCCCATACTCATATAAAAATAAATTGTAAATTATGTAAAATATATTAGATTTATTTCATATACTCGTACATTAGATTTTTAAATATTTTTTTCCAAGTCGGCACATTAAAATTATTAAACATTTGAGAATCTTTACTAGCATAACTCTCAGATAAAAATAATCTTCCCCAAAAGTTCACAAATCTTTTTTTGTCTTAAAAAAAGTCGTTTGTAATTTCTGCCCCTGCGGTTCTACAGGAAGACAGACAGAGCCGTAGGGACATGAAACAAATCGTTCGCGAACCACGCCTTCGGCCGCACATCCAGATCGAAATTAAAACGAACGCCCTGACTCGATCGATCATCGCGATTCCTTTAATACAATGTCCTGTTTTCTTTGATACATTACAATACCCTATTATTTTATTTCTGCAGTCTCAATTTGTTGTAAGTTGATTGACGTGAGCAGTACTCGCGATTTCACGTTCTTTGTTAGATGAGACTGGTTCTCAGTATGGCTCTGGTTTTAGTATGGCATCATTTTATATGAAAACCTTTTGGTAATGCTTAGCGGCTACTTCCAGATGATATATATAGTTTGCATGAAATATATTAAGTATAAAGTTCCCAATTAGGCTGTTTTCATCTGTATATATATATATTTCTGTGGCACAAACTAGAGCCTAAACTTGTAGTCGTATTTTTATGTGAGTAGTGTCAATAGATTCGTCTTAGTCCTGAAAGTGAAACTGGATACGTCAAATTTAATAAAAAACAATATTAAGTATTTTTTAAAGTTATCTAAATAAAAATGTTTAGATCTTACATTGAGTGTGGTATCAAAATAAAGAAGTTTAACAGTAAATACGAATACATGTTTTATTGGGGCTTAGAATAGGAAATGCTAAGTTTAAGATACATAATTTAAAAGATTTAGACCAGGGTTTTAGTATTGTAATATATCTTTTTTTTTCACCATCAGAAAGTATAGATTTCAACGAACGGAAATCATACCAATTTTTTGAAATAAATTGATATTTGACGGATGAATTTTCGATGGAAAATTAGGATATTTTTTTCGATATTCATTCAAAATCAGGTGAAAAAATAAATATATCAAATCAAATAAATTACAGCGTATTTGGGACATATAAAAGTAAAGTTTCACCAAATTCATGGTAAAAAATATTTTTTGTAAAAGATTAAAATAAAACCAAAAACTTGTTTTTTTTTTATTTTCACATTAATTCTGAGGTTATGTGAAAAAAGTGTGTATGCAAAAGTTTTAGATCTATTTATTACCTACAACTTTGCCATATAACTTTTTTTCCATAGGACTTTTAGTTTTGCCGGAAATTTAGATAAACCGTTTTTCACCCTCACCCCCCTCCCCTTCCCGACCTCAGATCGCCCGTAAATTATTTTTCCTTTCATTTTTATAATATTTTCCGCCTTTTCCAATGGGTTTCATCGTACTATTATTTTTGTTGGTTTCAAAAATTATCTACCCTGGTCTAATTTATCAGTCGGGTTCTTTGAAGTCTCTTCTAACCACTTGTTCAAGCGTATAAGGCTTCAGCTCGCCACAAAATATAGACTCTAGCATAGTGTAACGCATTTTACATCGATATGTCTGAAGCACACAAACAGCCTTAAAACATAAGTTCTTCGAATGTTTATAATAACACAGAGTTTGGTGTATTAAAATAAATGTATTTTGCGTGATTTACCCATACTTTCTACAGCAAGCACGGTTCGCCAGCGAACAATGGGGTGCCTAGATATCGCGTGCGACGAATCGCGTTCTGTAACTAAACAACTGAAACATTCAGTGTAATGCCGCCGTATTACAACCTACTACATAATGATGATGGCATGAGAACTTTTATTGTATACGCCTTTGTTTATAGAATGTAAGTATTTTTTATAGAATCAGACTTTTCTGAAGTATTGAAATTGTGGACGCGGTCTTAGTTGGTGAACCATTGTTGAGCGGTAGGTATATACTACAATAAAACATCATAAGTAACGTGAATACTGTATTAAACCGCATAATGATATCGCTAAAATATAAGCCAATAGGTACCTAATAAGTATGTATACCACTGAATACAACTATGTATGCATATTATGATACATAACACATCCATGTAAGATGGGCGATTTTGCTACTATATATTTTTTTCTTTAATGAATTTTGCGAAAGAAATTGTATGTGTATAAGGTATAGAAAACATGTGGTTTCATACTATTTGTTCCTATATCAAGATATTGTAAAAATAGTCTACTTTGTTTATCTTTCTTTTACACTTTCATCTTTACTCTACGTGCTATGCCTTTACAAAAATCAACATTCTCGATTTCACCTTGCAAATTTACACCATAAATTCATCACGATTCGGTATGGTCATCTAAACTGAAATTCTCAGGTAGTCCTTTGTCTGTTATTATTGTAAGTTTGACCACAGACATCCGCAAATATAGCCATAAATCTTACGAACGGCTCTCTTTGATTTATGTGAAAAATGACCCTTAATTTAAGGTTAAACAAGGCCTGAGGGCTGTTTTGGGCCATCAGTGCATGAGAGGGTGTTCTTTTATTATGTATAGTTTTAATAACTTCCAATTTTCCAATTATAGTACATGCATAGAAAATATACAAATCCCAATACATCAAGAATTACATACTATACATACACCAGTTTTACAACTTAATCATACAATATCATATAAAATTATGATGAAAAGCTTTAACCAGTAAATAAATTTTAAAACCTTATTTTTGTAAACCGTACTAAACAAGACACTACATCAAATTAATGGTTACAAGACCTGTTGTTTATTCCATGATATCCAACATAAAATAAAACCAGTAGCAAAACCCAAATATAATAATTCTGGTCTGTAATAACGGCATCCATTCATTGGTTGTCAATACATCGTAGAATATGATTTACGCGCAGACACGATAGCCATTGCTAACCTTCAAAGCAAAACTCGCACTTTCAACCTTATTTACTCGGTAATAAAGCCCTCAAATTATCAGAGTATTGTTGTAAAGTTAACACTTTCGTTGGTTAAGGGCCGAATCATTCCTGGGACATAAATCAATGCTGTCCCTTTTGGCCTTTACAGGCGATTCCAAATAATTCACCGAAGGTTACTGTTACTCGATATGTTTTATGTGAATTATAGACTGGTGATGATCGATTTTCACTACTGATTCTTTAAGTTCATGTTGCAGTAGAATGGCGATCTTACAATTTTATTACGTGACCAATTTGTTCATTTTTTTACTAACCTGAACGAGTATCTCTTTTAGAGGTATGATAGATAAAAAGAAAGAGAAAAGATTAATAGTCAAGATTAAACTATTTTTGAAATTCTTGTCTATCTCTAAACTAAGGAACTTCCATAGTACCATCATTCCCACGTCTCAGATCAAATCTTTCACCGAATCTATATAGATTCTAATTATGGCTATTTACTAATTCTTCTATCACAGAAACCAGCTTACGTACAAACAAACTAAGTAATTCACGTTCTAAGCCACTGAGAATCAATCGAGAAAAAAAATCGATAAATCACTCCTGCTAAGGCTCGCCGCACACCGGGCGCCACTATTGTCCGACTTTTTGTCGGCGCCGATTTTAACAGCAATTAGAGACACTTACCTGCCGCCACACGCTTAATCCTATTAAATAAAATAGAAAGAATGAAAGAAGAGAAAGAGAAATCCCTGTGGGCGGTCAGGTAGCATAGGACCTGGCTCTGAATGGACGATGAGTCGGAAGTTTTGGACTGGTTTCACTTGATTTGGTTGCGTAATTCTTGGGTTGGACACTAGTGCGTGAGGGCGTGAGGACTTTATATGATGATTTTGAGAATTTTGTTTCGTTAATTATAGGGATGGATGTGTACTCGTAGTAAGATTGAACTTACTGAAATGACATGAATGACAATGAAACAGACTGACTGAAATACTATACACATATACATTTCAAATCCAGGATGCCCGATTCCACAATAAGGAGTAACGGGTGTTTTTTTTTAATTTATTTTTTACTTAGTGAAAGGGACTATTCGCACCACAGTAGCTGGAGTGGACGCCATATTTTGGAGTGGGTTGATTAGTACCACTGAGTGAAACGATAAAAATGGTTAAACGAGTGGTTAGTGAAAATTAATAATAAATGTGATAATATAATATTTAAAAAAAAATTAAACGTTGCATAATCACAAATAAGTAGTAGAAAAAATGATAATGGAGTCAATAAGTCTATTCTATCATTCCTTCATTCTGAAAAGTGTGAAATCCTCACAAGTCAAGATACTTCTACGTTACATTAAAATGTTTCTGTTTCCAATTCATCATCGCAATCACATCTCCCTACTCAACCAGCACCATAACTCAAACCACAAGCAGACATAGACTCCAAATTTCAATTTGCTCATTTAACGGTAGATTGTTTAGCATTTCACATTCGCACCCCCGTGTCTCGAGTGAGCCGTTTCACCAAACTGATTTATCATATCAGTTCTAAACAAGCATCATCTTACACGCATAAACCCTTGTATCGCGGACCGCAACTATTGTGAGCATCGACAAAACATACTCGACAATATGCACTAAAACTTGAAGCACATATTTGAACGTTGGAATACCATCATCTGCGGCGAACTCGTATCTGAAACGGCGGAACTACCTTATCTTTTATGGTCGCGGTTCAACTTTATTACTCGGTGATAAAGTCCAAATTGGCTGCGGATGTACCGTTTCGTGGCAGTCAGAAGACAACTCCGACCCTCTCTGCCTTGGAGTCGATGTATCGTGTAGTCCGGTTTCCGGACAAGTTTAACCGTTTATGGATAATAATTAACTAAGTTCCTATACTTAACATAAGTGTTCATTAATCGAACTAAAAACTTTTGCCTATCAATGAAACGTTATCCATAATATCCATTAGGAATCAAATAAAATAGTTGATCTACTTCTGAAAGCAGACCATATTTGATACAAGTTGAAGTATTTTATTTATATTTCGTCAATCAAAACCTTTTCAACCTGTAAAGCATTGCATCAATAATTAATACACCATTCCTAACAGAGCCTCGACACCGTGTATTAAGCCTTAGCACTATAAATCAAAAGCTGCGTCTTAAAGCCAAGCCGCGAAATTCGTTTAATCATCCCGTACGTTATTAATAACGTCTTTGGAATTAAACAATAAATTCAGCGCGGCTAATCGCGTGCAGAGACCGCAAACATAACGCCACAGAATATGTATCAGCTGGTAAGAAATAGACACAGATTACGACGTAGTTGGTAAACGTGTAGACACAGAATACGTAGCATGCAGTAAGTTGTTGTCGCAGTAAGTCTCCGCTGAGTTAACATTTATAGAGACAAATTGTTGCACCACTAACACGGCCTATGCCATGGATTAATCTTAGAGATCGTAGCCCTCATTGCGCGCTACGACGTAGTCTCGTAGCTCCAAGGAAAGTGCACGCTCACTGCTACACGCTTTACATAATAGTTCGGGTAGAAAGATTGAATTTGTATCTTTTAGAAATAGGGACGTTTTCTTTCTATAGTTGAACTTAATGCATGTAAAATCAAGAAATAGTAATGAGAGTTTTTTTTTTATTATTTTACGAATTATATATTTTCAGTTATTTAATAGCAAACTACGTCCTAAAAACTATTAATTTATTCATTCATTATCCGTAGAACTAGTTTTAAAATATAGAAACCGAATCTTTAGAACTTCGTTTGAAACCTTCAGAATCAGACTCAGTATTGGCTAATGCTAATGAGAAACTGTAGTGCATAGTGTGTAGTGGTAGCATGTCTGTCATTTATTGAATTCAAATTATTTGACATGATTTTCATTACTTTTTGTGATTTATTTCATTTGGTTAAGTTCATTATAATAAATGTAGTAATATATTTTATTTAATAGGGCATAGCTTTTAGTAGAATAGTTATTTTATGTAGATACAAATAAAACTAGTACTCCTCTGAACTGTCAACTTCGCGACCACGATATAATTTGCGACTAATGAAAAACGACAACCACGTGTCAATATTTTTATGTCCAGAAATCTTAATTATAGTTATTGTATTTCGCAAAATTCTGTACGAAATATTATTAAAATATGCTTGTAAATAGTGCCGTAGCAAATTTCCTCTTTTTTGGGAAGAAATACTCTCCCTGACCAAAAATCCCCGACAACATCAAGTCGTAGATCCCATACACCATGTTTCGTCATGATTGGTTGGATACTATGACCTATACGGGGGAACGTAATTCTAGGAGACATAGAAACTTATTAGCTGAGAGACGAATGAAAAATTTGCCAGACCGGAACTCTGCTTTGGGTCTGGCAATATTACCTTCGCTTCGATCGCTCAGTAAATATGCAGCTTCTGACTTTTGAATGATAGAGGGCTCCAATATGGAGGTCAGTTGTCACCACTCAAAATAGCACATTAAACCCAATAAAACCTCCAGCGACCTACTCACCGACTGCGAATTGACAAATGACCGAACACACTTTATCTCTGGCGCTGCTATCAATAAATTCCATAGCTCGCCAGAAAAATGTGGCCATTTTAACAAACTAACCGTCGGACAAACGATTGTTGACCTTATCACGTCGGAGGGCGATAGAAACGTTTTCCCCCCATTACCCTCGCATGATGTATGGGAGAGGAGACGCGGCGGCGAATGTGACACAACTATTAGTGCATCTGTCATTAGTCAAACGTCAACGCAACGTTTAGTTCGATGGTGGAAGCGGCCCCGTCCAATGTCTTGCTACTGTGGCGAATCGAACTCAGACATAAATCTAGATATATACTAGTTCTTCTGCAAACTGCGACCATAGTGATTTTGCGATTATATTTCTAGGTTCTAAAGGAATCCTCTTAGAATAAAATCTCTGTAACATGAACTCTTTATCTTGTTAAATAAGGTTATTGTACTGAGTTCCCAATGACTTCCGAAAACGTTAAAAGTTGTGAAAAAAATGGCATCTGTTTAAATAACAAATGCCACTTTTGACATTTTCGATATTGACGGGAAACAAATATCAACTTTTGTTGATATGAATACTAATCCATTCGTGAATTTTGACACAGTATATTAGACCTTGTTTCATTATCATTATAATCTACTTTTACAGAATCGTCATGGCATTTGCATTATCCACAAAACTTTTCTCTTTTTTGAAAAAATTACCCGACCAATCGAAAATCGCCGAAGACTAAAAAATTTTGAAAATGTTCTTGCGGAAAAACATCCAGACATACAAACTGACGGACAAAAGAACATTTTGCCAGACTCGAAGCAAAGACCTTCCGCTCGCTCGGACTAGCTTAGTTGGTTCAGTCTTCTTATTGCGAATATGAGTGATATAAATATAGCGTTTTCACAATCTACACCAAAATTTATCTTTTCTAAGAAAGATCAAATAATAATATTGTTCGTTCAAACATAAATACCAGATAAAAAATAATACTGAATCGTTGTCTCTCATAGTGAATTTATAAACTAACTACTGTTGAAACGACGTTTAAGAATAAGTCTCTTAAAATTTCATACTTCATATCAAACAATCATATTCTAATGTAATTGCTTTTTAGAAAGTCAAAAATCTCATCTTATAGACATTATAAAATAATGAATCATTGTATGTTTATGATGACTCATAAAATGTACAAGTCAATCATGAAGTTTCATAGTAACCTAAATAAGACATTTCCTTGCAAAATGCAGAAACATTTCCTGGGAAATAATGTTTCCAAATAGTCATTAACAATGGCAATAATGTGAGGGCGACTCAACACGTAGGTATACCTATGGAAGGGCTCGTTCGTCTCGTCACAAGGGTGTTAATTTGCTAAGGGCCGCCGCTAATGAAACCCGCGACTTACCGCTGACGTCTCCGATCCCCGCCCCGATAACCTCTTGCAAGAATCTCGCAGGAAATTGGCGTTTTCAACTTGTGCCTAACTGCCGATAGCATCTCCATATCATTCTCTCGGATAATAGTTAAAAATTCACCGTTTAATTAAAGCGCAACACGCATGCGACTCGATAATTTCAAATAAACCGGCACCCTTGAGATCGTAATATCGGGAATGGCCGATCGATCGGCGCGAGGGAATCACTCCACTTTGAAACTAATTTGATTTTAGCATATTAAGGGGGGTGTAACATCTAGATATAAGGAACGCGTCTTGCGGCCCCCGCCCGGCCCGCCTCGCGGGTAATAACGCAAATGATGTAAGGTGTGCCCTTAATATCCATCACACGCGTCCCTGTATTTGCTTATCTATGAAAACACGGAAGTGTAAAAATCGTCGTGAAAAAACCAACACGAGGGTTCCGAATGTTCAACACGCAGAACACTTAAGATTATTAGATTTTCTCCATTGGAAGTACTTTTTCTGCGACTAACGTTCTTTTTTCCCAGATACTCGTATATCTACTAGTAGCCTACACATGCCTACCTTGTTGTCAGTAGTACCAACAAATGAGAAAAACAAAGAAATAAAATTTGCTTACTAAAATCTCCCATTGCAAACCTTGCTAGACCCAAATTATATTTAGTAAAAAACTTATAATCCAGCGGAAAGAGAGCTGGTATTGGAAACTGTTATCTGATCCAACAACACAACAAAGGCACGATTACTCGGTGGCAACAAACTCATTTAACTTTACGAATCTCTCCCGCTCAAAAATTCTGCCTAAAATATTTCCCTGCTTCGATTTTATTGTTCCCGTTGTCCTCTTTCTCGATACATTTATTTTATTTATCGGATTAAACGAGGTCTTACGTAAGCGTTATCGATACAGATTCGATTTAGAAATGAAGGTGTAGAGTTGGGAAAGATGCAGAGGTACGAATAGGAAAGTTGTACGGAAATAAAGGCAAGGGTAGATAAGTGAGTGTGAATGGTGCGGTCTCTCGGATGTTGGCTACATAAATAAGAGATGTGTCCTTATCTCAGGTTGTCGCCTCACTTCTTACTTTTGAAAGCGCCACGGCACGCGTCCTGCTTCACAACTTCGGCTGTAAAAGTTTTTATCGTGTAGTTTAGTGAAGAGTCTGCTTTATATTGTAGTGTGAAAAGTCAAAGAAAATATAGAGTTAAGAACCAAAGATAAAACATGGCAACCTTTGCCAGGCTGTAACAACACATTGTCTTGTCAACACATTGTCACGTGTTGTTATCGTTGTGCAGATAGTAGTTATTGGCATATATATTCGCTAATGAATAAAACCTGTAACAAAAGTACATATATTAAAAGAATGCTTGTACAATTATGACTTGAAATTTTCTTTATTCAAGCTGTCTTTTCCTACTTTTACACCAAATATTTTTTTAACCAAATACTTCTACTTAACACTGCAAAAGAAAAATCTTACAGCCGGAAAAATCTCACGGTACACGTTAAGTAATTCGTCTAAAACGCCATCCTCCAGTAGGTTGTTTATTGAACCGCGAAGCATTTGTAATCGTTTAATACCCTCTATTCTTTATCAGCTCGGGGACGGCTCGTTCACCCCCGACTCTAATGTATAGCCCGATGAAAACCGACTGATTATCTTTTCAAATTCAAAGTAAGTTTAAGTAAGTAAGTAACTTTAGTTAAGCTTTTAATTTAAAGTAAGTTTTATAGCAAAGTACTTCTCTAGTAACCGGTCATTTTTACGTTTATATAAAATAATAATATGCCATTGACAAAAAAAAACATCGTTTCAATATACGTCAAAGTCAACAAGTAATAATTCATCAACCTCATTGGCATCGATCTCGCAAAGAGTGAATTGAAATGAAACCGATACACAAACTAAGGTTCTATAATGACATCGTTTGCTTATCAGCTGACCGTTACCGAAAATCGAATGCTACATTAGGCACGCACCGTCCGAAACCTAACTGTCCCCAAATCTAATAAAAACTCCTTATCACCAGTCGTCATTGTAAACTGCCAATATTAACTTTAAAAAGAGAACATAAATTCGTTCCATTTACAAAAATAAAAACATTTCCACTCTTATCGTGTTCGATTTTTAAATAACGCTGCGCTATCGGTAGCTAAGTTCAGGACGAGGTTTTGTCCCCGTTTCCTTTTTTTCTCGGGGAGGAATTTCTTTTCGGCAATTTAGAGGCGAGCAGATAATAAAAGGGCTCTAACTGCTCCAATCGCACCCTAATGAAAACTTGAAAAGTCTTCATTTCTGTATCAATAACTTTTCTATTTACGTCGACACACGCTAAGTGCAAATAGAGACCGGAAATGACTATATTTTCTTGTTTGGCTTCGACGAACTTTTCTTGCGGCTTTGTTATTACTATGATTTGTTTACTACCTATCGTTAATAGAAGCTGATGAGTATGCTCCGCGGTGATGGGTCACGCATGTGCCTGCGGGTGAACGATACGTGTTTTGATTATCAAGACCGCCCAATTACATAAAAACGCTGCACGTTTTTCTGCACGTTGATCATGTTTTTCGTACGTATTTTTTTGTTCTATATCGGTAAAAAGTAAACAATACAAGTACACACATTTATCATATTGGTTTATATTTGAAGTAGCGAGATCTGTGATCCCTGTCGAGTAGCACTTGACCCAGTTGTACGATGCACGCGAACAAATCGAAAATCGATGTGGCAACGACCCTCGTATCGATGCGGCGCCGACTCCCGCGCTACCTCTCTTGACTCGGCGTAACACTAATCTCCCGTGGCAAGAAACAGACTGTTGAATTTGTAACCAGTAGGTATCTATGTAGTTATGTAAAAGATTGATGAAGCAACCTCTGTGTAAAAGGTAGTTTGGATATTTAAAATAAGCTGTTATCAGTCAATGAGAAAATGGTTTTCAAAGAGTTTTAATTAAAATGATCTTATTAATTAGGTGCGCTCTACTAAATTAATTAAAATATTGAATAGGTAAACTCATTACGCACGTTAGGTTAGGTTAAGTTACTATAAATAGATACGTAGGAGTACCTATAGCTTAAAACAGTAATAGAGAATACAAAGTTGTGGGGCGTACTAAGCTCTCGGTTTTGAGTAGGTTCTTATAATAATTTCCGTGAGCAGTATAGCTTTGTGTTTCTGTAGTGGGTTATTCCTCCCTAGTCGGCACGTGGTCACGCCGTGGTCACTAATTGCTCAGCTGGGACACCCCTAACGAATGGGAGCTTCCACTTAAATAAATACACATTTTAATTCTAATAGTACTTATCTCATATCTTTTACCTTATACCTGAATTTGTAATTCTGAAATGAAAGTTTTTATTTAATGGATTAGGTAAACTTTTACAAAAGAAAATAAAATAATTAAGACTCAATCAACCGACGCAATTTTATACAATTTTTGTCTGTGAACATTTCATGAAAATTACAAAATTTTGCAAAATCTTCAACATATCGATAAAAACGTAGCTTTAAGTATAGAGGAGATTCTTTGCGATATTCGTTAAAATATGTTGTAAGAGCTGTGCATAAGAAAATTAACGCTCTCAGCCACATTGAGATTGTTCAAAGTTGGGAATTATTTAGAAGCAACCGCCGCGCCACATGTCCTTCTTCGAACCCCGCAACTTCTCCGCGCGTATTCGAATTCCTGTATGGAGTAGAAATACGGCTTTATAGGAGTAAAATCATACTTTCTCCGGGCGGGCGCGGGGGCGCGCAGCTCTAATGACCGCGCGGGGCGAGGAGGCCTACCTATACCTATCTACACATGCCACGACAACCACACTTTATATTGCGTTTAGCAGCCAGCCTGCTTGCACGAGTGTGTATACACACACACCTATACAACCAAGGTTTGTTTTTTTTAGTTATTATTCCGACGTGCACTATTTTCTTTTTGACCGCCGACGGGCGTAACTTGCGGTCGAAACGAAACTCTGCTCGGTGGTTTCACAAAATGTAGACGGTATTAAATGGAAATGTTACAGAAAAAACGGTAACGTTTGTAATTAGGAATAGGGATTATTTATTTGTGCCCATAATTATTTTAGGTAGAGACTTTTAGGCTTTTCTGAGTTCGAAAGAAGTTTGGCTAATTCGATAATATTTACGATCAAGTTTACTTTTGTAAAAAGGGTGGGCATGGCCATTACGAACACGTTTCACTCGTTCGCTTTATATATGGATGGTTTTCAGCAATGGTTAATAGAATTGTCTCATCGCAAAATGTATATTGAAACGTCTAGCTAAGCAATTAAAAATGGCTGTCAGTTTTGAGCAAGTCACGGCTGTGCGTCCATGTGTTAGGGCCGCGGTGGAGTCGGCAAACTCAAACTGCTGAGTCACGGGCCCTGTGTCAAATCTCGATAGCACAAGTCAGCCCGGTGTTTTGCACATGTATACCTACTTACAGACATAGAACCATGGTGAAATGACACCGGCGGTATGTAAAAACAGTAATACGAAACATTAATAACAAAATTGACCTGAAACATTTTACTTAAGAAATATTTTTTACCTATGGGATTTAGAGTTCAATGTTGAGAGTGACCTTACCTATTCGCGGTCCCTTAGAAATAGCCCCGTTACTACAAGGTAGTTGTACGTGTCTCTTCTCTTCTCTCAAGTATCACTTGTTCAACATATAGATATAGAAAAAGTAATATAGATATACACAGCACAAAATGGTATTTGAAATTATAAGAGACCATAAATATGAATTTAGGTACTGTACACAGTCACACATTGGTCTGAGTTCTAATTTTTTTAGTTAGCTCTTGACTGTCACTCTGTATTTTAAGTCGTGCTTTTAAAATGTACGTATTTATGTAGAATGAATGTTTCCAAGCTAAAATAAATGTCGCAACCAAGAATGTGTGACAGCTATGAAGTATCCGTTCGCACGACCGCGGCCGGCAGCGGGCAGCGGGCCGCGTCATTACAGAGAACGGGCTCACACTTCTATTACTGGAATGCTATTGCTGATTGCTCTATCTATAAGGTTGTTTATCTATAAACAGATAGGCATAGACCACAGGGTGTATGTATAAGTGTATACTGTGGTGTGGTCGGTAAGTTTAATCACTTGAATCATCCAGAAGCTATTGAATGTTTCTCTGTTAACACTTTTTGTCCAGCTATGTAAATGTTATTGATATATACCGCTATATAATGCTTTAGTTCATAATTAATAAAGTCTTTAGATTATTTCAGTGTGTAAACACAACAATTTAGTTAGTATAAAAAACACGCACATACTCGTATTATAACACTAACGCAGTTATTATTCCTGTAGCTATTGTTAAAACCTATCAAATAAGTTCAAATAAAAGCACAAACCAGAGTAAACATATTAAAATCACACAATAATAAAGCATCATCGAAAAAATTCGCAGTTCAATACATCCGACTCTCAGATATCCTCCATACGATATCAAAATTGATATTGGAATAACGCGTCATCTATCAGACGCTACGAGTATCAGGGGTGCGTTCTACATAGGGAAACAGAGTTAACGTTCTCAACGAGTAAGAGAGGGATACACGCTGAATTTTAAGAATTTGCATAATCTGCCCGGGCACTTTATCATAGAACCACGTGGCAGTGACTAGTGCAGTAGCGGATTACGCGGCACTGGATTAAATCGGCACTTCTCCGTGCCGAGGTCGTTTGAGTCATGCTTCCGCCGCCTTTCAACATAACTCTTTTTCTTTGTAACTGTTACAACATCAATAAAAAACCATCCAACCACATACGCCCGCAACAAAATTTTATAATTCCAAGCCCATTGACCTCAATCAAAGCGAGAACACAATTGGAGATCTAACTTTTATAAGAAATGATAAATATCACACCGGCAGCCACGGCCGTCCAAAAAACGCTTAACTTGTCCCGCTACAAAAGGAAAAAGCTGGCGTCTTCCGTTCGGACGGAGCCAAAGAAAAAATCTTCGCGAGGGATCCGAGCCTTCCATTTATCATATTCCATATTCATTTATTCGTCAAGTTCTGGATTCATTTATTCGTCATGTCTTGATTTCGTCTCATTTATTATTAAAAATGAACTGTCTGGAGCAGAACGCGAACACTACGACATTGCCGAGCCACTGTTTCAATCTTTGTATAATTTCATGCTGAATTAGGTCAGACCAAAAGCATGGTATTTTTTGGTTGGAAGTTTTGGGAACAAAAGCTATTGGTATGATTTAATTTCACGTGTAATTCCGGACCCATTTGGAATTAGTTGTGCGATAGGTACCGCGGTGATTGCGAGGTCAGTGGGTACGGGACAGGTCGGGGTATCAGGGCATCTCGGCGCTAACCGGGGCCTAGGGATGATGGATAGAGAGACACGATCACACCTTCGATAATGTACCTGTAAACTTAAATTGAGTGTTATTATCACTTATTATTTACGGCAATCATACTAGTTAAACTTATGCGCACCAGCATTAAAACTAAACTATTGTATAAATAAGCTCTTCTTCTGTATTTTGCTGACCTGATAAGTTACATTGCTGATAAATGATTATTTCTATTTGAAAACACTTATTATTTTTATTTGGATATAAAGCAAACTGCATCAAATTAGAACTGAAAGTCTAGTTCTATTCGTCGTAGTTGCAACCTATATTTATCAATGGTATGACTGTCAGGGTATGTTGCATCGAAACATTTGATAGTAGGGTATACCTACACATCTACAATAAAAAAAAAACATGCCAACAACTTCTGCAATATTTATGAATTGACAATTATTAAGAGCATTATTTGTCTTTAATTACTAAGTAAATTTTTGGTTTTGACAGTATATAAGATAAGATAATTACAATATTTGTCCAAACACACTATGTTGTACCTATATATTGATGGTCCCTGAGTTGACCGTCAGCGTGACCGGTCAGAGATTATCACGTCGAGTCTGGCGCTTGATAGATGAGCCACTCACGTCACAACGGGACGCCTGCTACTGTGGAAATGTTCATTATTGTCTATTGATCACCATTACATGCTTCATTTTTGTTGTTTAGCAAAATTTATTGAGAGTAAATTTGAACAAAGAAGGTCTCAAAGTTAGTTGTAGATTTTGTGTCTTGATAATTAATAGAGTTATTGTTTTTTTTATAAATGACCTAAAACCTAACGTATCCAATAAGTATATGTTTATTTAGACTAGATATCGTGTTGACTTTTTAAGAAAGTTGATTAACAATAATAAAATCAAAATATTTATACTCGTAATATAATAAAAATAACAACACAAACATAAAAACATAACTCACTTATTTATGTCTATGTTATTTATTTTCAAAAATCCTATTTGGCTCTCACGCTTTCAGAACAAAATTAAAACAATAGCTAGTGAAATCTATATTACAAACAGTAATAGGTCCATAATCTATAATGAAAGTAAACTTCCGAACCCACTAATTACCATGAAGCGAGCGAAGGTAAATAATAAAATCCTCCGAGTCTATGCGCTTCGCTATTAGAACCACGTCGCTCAAAATAGTAGAAAATATTTTAATGTTTACAAAGCAGCTGTTAGTAATATTTAATGAGACAAAGTTGTATCGTAGAAAAAAACTTATCGTAGTCGCCGGTGCACAGGCGCCGTTCGATCATCCATCACATATAGAGAGCGGTGCTTTGTGGCCGCGGACCAATTACTGCCATGAAAATTAAATTCACGAAATCTAATTATGAACAAATTGTTTTATTTATTATGATGCGTCGGGGTCATTAGTTAGTGTCGTGGCGGAATCGGACGCGGCGCCTGGGGCGGGACATGCCCTCAAGCAAAACTTCAACTATGAGGCCTGGGACTGTGAAGAAAGCCTTTGGTTTGTGTGACGTAATCCTTTGCCGGAACTTTGAATTAGCAAAAAGAATTATGTTATTTCACGGTTAATTGCTCATGTTTAGTTGTGTGAGCCAGATAGCACAACGAAATCAATACTTTTACGTAATCAATTAAAAAGAAGTAAATGAAAGCATTGGAATGAAAAGAAGGAAAACAAAATCCAAAAACCCTTGCCTTATATAAACTCACTAAAGCACGGCACCTTACATAAACTTTATAAAATAAACACCGAAAAATCTCGAAGAAGTCACGGACGCTTAACTTTTCTACCCCTGTTTTATTTTCCCTCTCGTGCAGTCTTTTGTCTCACTCCAGCTAATATAAAACAGAACATCTGTCTCGCTCTATGTAACTGATAAGTAACTTTTTTAAACTGCAGGGAAATCGAAGTCGTTTCACTGGCGAAATTAAAAGCTGGCACTCGCAGACATAAGTCATAAAGAGGAAATATGGTAGGTGTAAAACAAATGATTTGTGTTTGCAAAAAAAATGCATTACGCCGTATTAAATTTGGCAAATTTTACAGTTGTGGATGGTAAAATAAGCATAATTTAATTTATCCACAACTTTATGTGTTTATTTGTTTTAAAATATGATATGATGAATAATAAAAATGAAAGATCAGAAAAAGTCTTTCTGTGAACACAAATAATAATTATTTATAAGTTTTTCTATATTTTAAATGAAGATTAGCAATTAAGTAGGTACTAAAAAGAGTATTTAATCCCTGATTCAGGCGAGATGCGGTTAAACGCAAAGCTAAAAAAACCTTAGATATATGACCCCGTTACTTTTTTCTTGCATTTTTATCATTAAGATTTTGAAAGGTCTGACTGTTATGATTCATTTTATTTTGCAAACAGACAAACGAACTCTGTGCTCAGATGGGGGCAAACATGCACAATCACTCAAGGTTTGGTAAAGTCAGCAAATTAATTGAAATATATACTAGGTAAACGTTTTGTACGTTTATTGATTCATTGAGTACTAAGTAGGTATGCATGTTTCTACCAATATTTTTAGTAAACCGTTTATAACAAAATTTAAAAAGGAGAAGGCGCTAAATTAGTTGGAACCTTTTTATAATGAATGTTTAGTTTTTTTAAGGATTAGGTAGTTGTTGAGAGAAAATTTCTGTTAATCAAAATTTCCGACGTCTAAAAATTCTGTAAAATCTTTGAACCTAAGTACTTATAAAGTTACGATATCGTAACTTCAGTTATAATTAGTTGAAGTCCCAAGCAAGAAGCATACATGCATTGTTTGCTTTGCTCTCCCGTATAAAGGCCAAATCTATAGAGTGTGCTTCAAGGAAAGTAAACCATTATTTTTCTGCAAAAATAGGTACTGAATTTTCCTCACCTCGAGTTCAGAATAGTTTTATTCTGTCGGTATCGCAGTTATACAACCCATAATGTAACGGGGCGGCCGCTGAAGCTCGCCACAATAGCGGCAAATGTTCGGTGGCAGTGCACGAGCTATCCACCATCGCATCACGATCGTGCGACCGCGGACAAAACATTTGCACATTCACTACAAATGTAATAAAAATGTTGCAAAAAATTAATGAGTTACGTCATATTTACAACGTTAACTAAAAACTTAATGGAGATTTTGCAGCAATTGCTCTGAACTGGATAAGAGTCTACTAGTAGCTGTCACACGCGACATAAAATGGAATACAAAGAAATTTCAAACTTAGAACCCCCATTTTTCTACAATAGAGGCTGAATTTTTTACCTTCTTTAAAACACCCAATGCATTCATAGTACACCTACATGAATACATCTTTCAACTGTCTCTACGCTCTGCGTTGATTCCTAGCTAATGTCAGTCAGTCAGTCAGGACTTACTCTTTTAGTTACATAGATAGATGTATACCGAGCTATCAATTCAATCCATTTTATTTATCGTCACGATAAAAGAGACCCGTATAAGAATTGTTACCAAAACAAAAATGGCAACCGACTTAATTGCAGCTTTGCGACTGAATGTAAGTACTTATCGCTGTTTGTTGCATGTTTATTAATGTAGCTGTTTAAAAAATAATGATCTAAATTTACAGTTCTTATCACCTTCGATGCTCTTTCTCATATAAGTTAAATGCACAGCAATATAGTCGAATTAAAAACTCCTCATTTTAAGAACTCGACTTATAACCCAACTACGTTTATGTATTAAACATCATCATCGCTTTTATGAACATTGCATACCACGGACGAAGATTATTATAATATCTTTTTTAATTTTGGCCTTTTGTTCACTCTTCACGAGACAAGAAGTTCAATGACAGCAAAACCCAGTTTTCCAAGTAGCTCACCATAGAATGATTCCGCGAACAGTTTCTATGGCAAGTCATTACACTCGACAAATATGCTGAGATCGGTGAAAGTGCCTCAACCTCATTACTGTCTCTAGATGCCGGTTGTAGTTGTCGGCAATAGCTACGTATACGTAAAAACTTGCGATTAGAAAATCGTGCAAATTATTAACTCTTCAATTTTCCCTTTGCTTGCAATATTGGCTAGGGAAAATGAGGTTGATATTTAGTCAGAGAAAGCAGATGAAGATAAGTGTTTAATATTATGAAACCATAGTTTTTTCATTTCATTTAATAACTGCAGACTTAATTTATTTTTTGTTCGATACCGAAGCTTTATATTGAAGATGTACGTTGGTAAAAAATACGAGTAAGTTTAAGAACACTATAAATACCATACTATAAATATAATCACTTAGTAGTTGACATTAAGTAGGTGCGTGATACTCTCACATCATAAATCTATTTTGTAAACCGTTTTGTAAAGCCCAACTTTCTGCCTTCGTACATTATTGAAAGCGCAAACTTTCCGCTGCAATTTACGCAAAAACCTTAGAAACAAAGCGCGCTTGCCCCCCGTCCCTGATATCGATATGAGTGACTTGCACTTCCAGCCCTAGGGGTACAATGTTATGGACAACTAGCGCCGAGGGGAGCCCGTTTGCTTAACAAATATTGTCGTTACAAACAAACTTACGTCGTAATCTTACTTAAGTGTGGGAATAATGCTTTTGTATTGGGTGCTACTTGTCGCGCTTCTGTCAATAAAAAGTGGATAGATACGAATCTATTTTTCGTGAACTTATTTGCTGATATCAAAGTTAAGGGCTGACGTAAAGCCTTGATTAAACATACATGTCATTCATTAATTCGAATGTCTAGGAATTAAGAAACAAATATGGTGGCTTCTGGTGACAATAATTTGTGTTAAAAAAAATATAATTTGTAATTTATGTAAAAAATCCACTTCTACACCAAACACCAAGAATTTATGTGTTATATCTAATAATACCATAAAGTTTGTAAGTTTCGATACCTTGACAATATTTGTCATCATATATGTAAAAAAAACACGTTAGATTTAGCGCAACCAACTCATCAACAGAAAATTATCTTAATAAATAAAAACCATAATGGGCCTCTTAGACAATAACACTAAACATTATATCATTTTAATTGCTCAGCTTGTAAAATTTAACAACGCAGCGTAGCATCTAAATCTTAGCCTGCGACAGTACCTAAGTTTGCATTCGCACGAACTTGCAAAACCACAGTAGGGGGATGTTACCACAGCAAAAGGGAAAATGTCGCCACAGCGTCCATAATGTCCATAAACAAGTGTCCAAACGCGCTACGAATATTCAACCGAAAAGTTAGCAGCAGTATGGAGGTATAAGACTTAGGGGGGCTACATTTTATATTTATAAATATGACTAACATAGTATAAAATTCAAATATTCAATATCAGCATATTATTAGGAGAAAATATACCTAGATAAACAATGCTTTCAATCTCAGTAGACTTTTTAGAATTGTTGTAGAATTAGCTTAAATTCGTAGGCACAATTATTCTCATTTATATTCAAAGAATAGTTTATAGCAAACGAATAAAAAACAATTTGTGAATCATGCAATGGTTTTATAACCCCTATAACCGAGTACCCTAACTCTACCCCTGTCTAGTTTAGTTCGTCGAAGTAGACTCCATGTAGGAGCAACACTTGTGCCGAACGGGCCGAGTTTCCAACTCCAGTTCGTTCACATCACGCGGCATGCATTGTCCCCTTAATGAAGCTTGACCCTTAACAACTTGCGATGCGATAACTTAGCGATCTAAGCGCTGTTTGATTGCCACTTAAATGTCCACTCTACTTAATAGTTGATAACTTTTGCCATTATAAACTGGCAGTTTTGGTGAACAGTAGCCGTAGATCTTTGTGAACATGTGCACAAGATGCACAATATAGTGGTCTAGGATGGCTATTGTTACTTCATACCCACTTACTACGAAATAGTTGCTATGCTGAGCTCCAATCATTTTAATAAAGTCGTTATAGTTTTTTCCTTGACTAATATTTATACAAATCTTGGTAGATAAGTAACATATGAAAGTACAGTCACAATAATATTGGAAAAAGAACGGGGCACTGCGACAGTTGTTTTCAAACTCGGCAAAGTTTTCTCAAGCTATACCACCCAGATTACACCCCATACGAACAACTAACTTTTCCAAAACGATCTAACTACGAATATGAATCCTATTATTTGCTGCAATAAAAGCTTCACACATTTCTTCACACTTGAAGAAAAAAAACTCTTGAAACATAAAAATTCCTGTTTTTCTATCTTATTGCAACTATACTGCTTATTTATGAACCCTGCCCTAGGAAATTTACGCCAGATAGCGCCCTGGTTCATCAAAACTACGAAGAACTAATGTAATAAAATAAATAAAGTATTTTAATAGGATCATAAAACCGGAATTTATATAATTAGTAAATTCTATAAATGAAGTGTTCTAAACAGACACAGTTTTGAGATTTTTTGCCGTCATTGAGAGAACTTTAAACTGTGGATTGACGTCGACGACAACCGGCGGCGAGCTGTCAGTCTCCTGTCTCTTTTACGATACAAACAAAAATAATTTTCATCGACACTCGCGCAACATGTGATCTTATTTTTCATTCGAAATAGAGAATTCGCGACACAGTATACTTACAGCTGCAGGTACAGAACTTCACACAAAGATAATCGGCCTATTAGTTTTTATCGGATAAATTTCGGGAACTAGTAGAGATACTTCAAGTCTCTAAAATCCATGGTAGATATTCTACAGTCTCGCACTAAACGCTTTGCGTTCACTTTTATTGTGCGGACGGCCAGGTTGTGAAATATCTATATTTCCCGAACATGGTATTTTCTAATTGCGAGTGCGAATCGGTTTCTTCTAGGCAAGCGTGCCACATCCTAGGCCGTAGAGTCAATTTACATCAGGCAAACTATGGTCAAGCGGAAGGCTATTGATATAAAAACTGATAACTATCGCAATTGCACATCAAGACTGAATTAATGACAAGACTAAACCGTCAAGCATGCTAAACGCATATCTACATATAAGTACCTGTCTTTATTGTTATATATGCTTAGATAACTATAAATATAATATAACAGCCAGCGTAACAGGAAATAAATAATTTATAGGTAACTTGTACTATAGCTATTGTCGCCTATTGTTTTAAAACTGAAACTAACACAATGTAACATTACGGATAAAGTTAATATTATTTCAAATTTCTTTTCTTCAATATTTTGACACATTTTCTTGAAAATTTAATTTATTTATACTATATACCTATATATAGAAAATGTGATGAAATGAAAATAAGTAAAACTAAATTTTAAATTGGTGAACGTACTAAAACGGTGAAGATCATATAAAAGACTTTCACAAGTTTGGATCTTTCTAGAGAGAAATTTCTATGAATTACCTAAAATTAATATAAATACAAATTTACAAAAAAATCTAAAGTACATTGCCTAAATGACATAGTTCACAGGGTGCGTACTACGTGATGTCATATGTTTGACGCAGCCCGCGTCACTCGTCGCCCTGTCGATAGACTTGTCCTACGGATCGTGTTCCCGACTCTGTACATCTAAACAAATAAAATGTTGTCACGGTGTTGATATAAGAGCTGCATGATATGGGATGGACTTAATGACTTTATGCTCTGACAAATCTAAATCTGCTATTATTCTTTTTTATGTTTCGGACTCTGCTAAAATGTAGAATTTGCCGAATTAAAAAAACAGTTAGATACATATATTTACAACTCATATATATATAGGGCTGGTTTTATTTATATATTTCAATGCGAAATTAGGATGTTGTTTTCATACATCAGAATGTTTTTTTGTCTTTCAATCTTTGTAATTCCGTATGGTTATTAAAATTATTATTAATGATTATTATTATTTATTTATTAATATTACATTTAAATCAGAGATTTATACTCAAAAAATAAGTAGTATCTATCTTTATGCCAGTAGGTTGTACCATACAAAACAATACATACAATTAAATGTACCACATAATCGCCGAGCCAGGGACTCGTATAAGAGTGATAGAACTTCACTTTAGGTAAGTTCGTTTAATCACCAATAAAACGCCAACTTTATTATAACATTATATTATTTTAACATTTACCATATTCAAATATACACTTACCGATCTCATGTTGCATTGAGACTATTCTAAGCAAGAACTCTTCTATTGTCAGTACAACAAATGACATCTCTAGAATCTACGAATTAAATTAGCTAGAATTTTATATCATATATGAACGCAGATTTCAGATATCAAATTTTATTGCTTGCATTCAAAAAGATATTAATACATAAAAAGTAGTACAATGGACCCCGTCGGGTGCAGCAAATACGTAGGAGAGGAGGATATTTCAAGTGACATAAAAAAATTAATAAAGTTATTAAATTCTAGATGTCGTTCAAATTTAATTACTTTTTTAATTATTTTCAATACAGGAATTTAAAAAAAGTTATGTTTAAGAAAATTCGTAAATTTTATGTCATTTACTCTAATCCGGCGTTCATACCTACTTATTCTATCCGAAAACAGAGAACAATCTCGCTGGCAACCGGAAAGTCTTCACAGACCCGTCCATCGCCACTGTACTGAAGCTGAAACTCAGAAATAACTCCTCAGTCCACGAAAAAAACTCTAAAGATCGGATATGGTTCACTCAAGTGTGGACAAGTGTCACCGTTTAAAATAAAATTACCTTCCCGATTCTCAGCTATTTACGTATCGCAACATCATTGGGGTGACTGCTTCTGAAAACATATGTACCTACTAGCAAATCTCATCTCGTAACACGTTGAAGTGATGACTAATATTTTTTAAGGTTTCAACTGTTAATTTATTAGTTTGTAAAATGCAAATTAGTTTAACATTAAAATTTTGCACATCGTAAACGTTTGCGGCAGATACAACACATATCAGGGCTGGCTAATTTTTATTTTGTGTCTGTACGTATGTTTGTATCACTCTTCGCTCCATGTCATACTCGCACAGGTCGTCGTTGCCAACCAATCTTGGTAAAGCTTAGTGTATGGGTTCTAAGAATTTTAAGATTTTTTTAGTAAATTTCAATCAATAAGGGGGGAATTTTGTGCTACAGCGGTATTTACTGGCCGATTGCTACAATACTTGGAAAAGACATGCGGAACACAACATTAATTAAAGCTCCTGATATAAAAGAATTAGTCAATTGGTTGTCAAATAATATCGTGGTGGTAGCTGGACAGTTTACGGAACAGCTAGTTTATGTGGCAATTTTTGACTATACGAGTAGCAATCTGAGTCGTTGCGTTCAATATTTTCTAAGATTGATTATGCAAGTAATGTAACCGATTTGCAGTACAATAAAGGGTATTGCTACATCTTCAATAAATGTTAAATGTAGTGGTGGTGGTGATACTAGGTGATCATTTTATATTCATAGTTGTACATATGAACATCATCATCTTACAATAATGAAATACAAAATAGAATTAGATACATAAGACGGACTGAGTAGCTTTTTTGAAATTAAGCAAACTATAGTTAATTTTCCCGTTTATCCTTGTAACTAATATTTTGAATAATAAAGGGCAGAGAAAATGTATCTGAGATATCTGCTTTTTATATTTCAGTCTGCAATTTACTTCTTAAACAATAAACCAATAAAGATGTTCTTAAGTCAGATACAGACATGCCAATGTTGTGAACTTCCGTTCATAGCTTTGGACAGCATCAGTCGGATTGTTTCCTTTAATCTTCGCGTGTTTGAATGGAGTTAATGAGCCGCCACAGATTAAACAATAGCTTCTACCTGCCTACCACAGATTGCAGTGAAGTTGGTATTGGTCCGGCATAGTTTAGAAGGAAGTTTGTTCATGCGCCGGCGCATAACTGTTGCGCTCATTCATCAGAACCGGTGACAGCCATTGACAGCTTCTGTGTCACGCGGATGGAGCTATGGAAATGTATCAAGGAAGTGAAAATATCTGTGCATCAAAATAAAAAAAGAATAGTATGGAGAAACTAAACATTAGGTATCGGAGTTACGAAAATCTTTATTTCGTGATGCCCTGCTATAGACCAGCAGTTTGCATTACGACACTATGAAATCGGTATCTGATACGCCACCGCATCAAAGTAGACAATTAATTATCTACCTATGTCATTGGTCACTACTTCTATCTAATTTTACTTGACATTGAACATAAGTAATACTTACTTACTTACGTAATAATTACTTGCTTATGTTCAATGTCAAGTAAAATCAGCAGCAGAAGATGGTCACGAGTTACCTCAAAAATATTCCTCTTTGAACCTCTCCGACCGCCGCCGGCGACCGCAACTACAATAGTTGGTGATAAGAATGCTAAAGAAAAATAAACCATTAAAATATCATCAGTCACTGCGACCCCCGCGGTGGTCAGGTCAGCGGTGGCCGACGTAAAAAACTTCACAATTCCGAATTCAAATGAAGAATGATTCATTTATGAAAATGAAATGACAGATTGAATGAATGGTGAAGCATAAAGGATTTGTGAGACTGCTACTGGACGGTGGGCCTCGGTCATTGTGCTACGTACTCCCACGCGTCTTGTGAGTCTGTAGAACCATGTTTAAGGCACCTTTGAACTTGCTCCGGCTAACTTAAATTAATGAGACAAAGAGCTTAACTAGTAAGATGATTTATTGAAAGCAAAAAGCACTGACAAAGCTATGTTCTATGAGCTACTGCTTTGATGAGCCATATCTGAGCTATGGGAGTGTTTTGTACTAAATTTTTGTTTCAAATAATTATAATGCAAAAAAGCTGTTTTAGTATAATATTTTGAGATAGCAGACAAAACATTTTAAAATGCCATAAAACGAAACATGAAGTAAGTTCGACATGCAAAAGTTGTGACCTTATCTCGTAAAAATGGCAATTACTCGCTACCCTTGCAGTCACAGCCGTCCCGAGACTCCCGAGTTAGTGAACTCCGACAAACACTAAGAAAGAAGGAATGGGCAATGAAATTAAAAATATGTCTTAAGGGCAATTAGCTTTAACTTTTACAGTAAGTGCCCTATCAGCCCGCTCCCTCGCACTTTTCAATTGTGGGGAAGCCGCAGCCCGCGAACCAACGAATTTTATGAACTCGCAAAAAGTTTTTGACTTTTGAAAGAGTTCGTTACAGTTTACGACATAGTAAGTACTCCTGTAGTGATTATTACTTATTTCGTAGAGTACAAATAAAATAATGAGCGCTAAGCTCTAGCTTAGCGCTCATTATTTTAATTGTACTTGTATTGTATATTGTAGATATTACTTGATAATTATGTTCTACTGTAGACAGTAGAACATAATTTTCAAGTAATTTTTAGTTTTTTCCTGACTCTATGACGTAACAAGGTGTATTTTGTGTCCAGAATGTCTCAACAAGGGGCAAAAACTCAATTTCGCTAAAACAACCATTGATGTATTATGTATTTTGTTCATAAAATCTCATTGTAATAATAGTAAATTACTAGCACTTTGAGCTAAGTAAATAACTAAATAAAGAGCTTCTAACCGAACCAAACAACGGACGAAACTAGGTAAACTTCTTAAACGCAAAGGCAAATTGACGAAGTGTTTAACAATAAATTTCCATTTAAAAAGCCGCGAGAGGGTGCCTGTGGGGGTGAGGGGGTAGAGGGAGACCAGCTTCCGCCGCTTTTTTCCTTCATTTCCTTGAGGCCGCGTGGCGGGGGCGAGCCGCCCTTGCCCAGAATTAAAACATTCGTTTGTTTTTTACATAATTATAAGCATGCAATACGGTATTTAATACTTGGAATTGTTTTTATTTTAATTGAGAATGAAGATCATATATAAGGAGTAATCTACTAAAACAATATATTTACTATAAGTACGCAAATGGTATACCTTTATAAAAAAACGTCCTTTATAAGTTCTAAAAAACTGTGACACTATCATTTTTGTTCATAAAACCGTAGCTAAATCATGAAACTGAGATTGATTTTGTTACTAAGTCTGCTTTTCTTGTTTGTCTTATTTTTTAACCCCAGAAAAAGAGGCACAGTGAATTCCGCATAAAATATCGGAGGGATAATAATTAAAAGAAGCGATAATGTCCCTGGCTTGTGAAAAACGACTGCGCCATCCTTTTTATTTGATAAATAAAATTTATTCCCCACCGCCATTCGACTTCTTTGTGGATTTTAACTTCCTACATAAAAGTTGTTCACGTTGGTTAGATTACAATTAGAAGTTGATACAAATTGGTTGGTGATAAGAAACAAAAATATTAAGATACGCAAAATGTTCATCGTATTTTTTTTCTCTTGTCTTACTATACCCAAATCTCTGTAATAACTTCTAGGATATGTGTACTTAAATAACATTCCAATTTTAGATGTGCCCGGAAAGAATTAGCCTCATGACTCTTACCTAAATGTACCAAATAAATAATTGGATATGGTATCGCGTTTTAAGAATACATACACCAAACAAATGGAACTAAGCAGGTCAAATGTATAGAATCTCGGATGACCGCTAGGCAAAGTTCAGCACAACTTGAGAACTAAGAATACTATGACCTTGTGGACGACCCATACAAGCTAATATTACGATCTTACATAAACACTAGGCTACCAAAACCAAAGGCCGGGCGAAATAGCGCCTGGAAAGAAAGACTTTTTTCCAGCATTAGTATAACGATATGAGCTTATTATATCCTACTATCTGTAAATAATAATCTATATACTTATAATAAAACTGTGACAGGTCTAATTCTGTACATTAGAAATATTTTGAAGATTTTACTCAGGGGGCGTGTAGTTATCGACGCTAAACACTAATCTGTAACTTTTTTAATTTTTGTCTGTCATGGATTCATGTCATGGATCACTGGATGGATTTAAATTAAATTTAGGATACATATAGTTTGCATCATGATGTAACATCACATTATCCCGAAATATACCGGGATTCTCATGTGAGTGGGGAATGAAAGTATAATGATGTTTTAAGTGATAAATGTGACAGTATAAGATTATTCCTGTATATTCGATGTCTGTGTGTCTGAAACAAAAAGTTAATTCATTCATTCAACTGATATCTTATTCATAGGTATCTTTTACAATAATTAGATTTTCAGGAGTATCACTGAAATTGATTCTGATTTATACAAAGATAGCAATTGCGAACGAGCTCGTAGGTACAGCTAGTAATATTATAAACGCGAAAGCTTGTAAGAATATCTGGATATATGTTTGCTGTCTTTCACGCAAACACTGCTGAACCGATTTGGATGAAATTTGGTATGGAGATAGCTTATACCCTGGATTAATACAAAGGCTGCTTTTTCTCCTGTATTAACGCGGGTAACATCGCAAGGCTAGCTAGCAATGTAAAATGTATCTCCACCTTATTTGAATAAATTCGATAGCATCAGTCCCCATCATCAAGAAACCTAGTTAAGTTGACACCCCACTATCACGTCCGTCGCCCCTTACGCACAAGATCGCAATCAGCCAGTTTTACTGCGCACTAAATATTCTCCCGGCGACAATTGCGATTATGAAAAGTGCAACATTATTTATGTGTTGGCATCGTGGCGTTTATTTTTTGTCGCCCCTTTCAAGGGCAATTAAATACGGGCAGTCTTTCCACTTTGCATATCCGCAGTGCAGCTCTACGGTTAATAAAGATAGCAAAGGTCGTAGATGTAATGAAGGATGTTAAAGGCATAGTTTTTAAGCTCAGAACAATTATCTCTTTTTATGAGTCACGTTTACTGTGTGATTTTTAGGTTGCATAATGTTGAGCCGTTCACTGTTAGCGCTTGATAGGTATACCAATAGCACCAAATCAGCTACAGTTAAGTTTTTACTTACTGTTTCCCGTGTTTACATAAAACAAAGAGATGGCTTTGGGGTTGAAGATAAATAGACCAAAACTACAACTTCAGAAACAATTCTTTTTGCAACAATCATTTCTTCTACTATATTAAATTGGGGGTCTATTTTGACTTGAAATATACTTGAGATGCTAAAGTAAATAGTAAACCAGCAAGAACAAAATAATATTGACATGCGAAACAAGGTAAAAAAGTTAATAGAAATCTATAACCAGCAGGTGTCTCCAAACTCGTCATTCCAACAGAAAACAAAGCACTCTTGCAATTACGAAAACGCAACTTCTCAATATCGGGATTAATGAAATTTCCCAGTAGACGGTATCGAAGCCCCCGGGACTCCGCGACGAGCTGTCAAACTGCTCCCAACTCGCACCGTCTGTCTCGGAGACAAGTTTTAATAACCTTCTGTATCAGCTAAATGGATTTGGGACAGCACTCGTTACGTTTCGGAAAATTATTTTTGTAATTTTGGTTGAAACAGAAGTTTTGTAAAGGGGTGCTGAATCACTGATGTATGTATCCCTACCCAACCCTATGTCTCTATTCTATTAAACTAACTTGGACGTAATTTGTTGTAAACTAATTGAATTAGTTTAACTAAAAGACAGCACATCGAAATAAAATTAAATACTAGGTATGGTATGTATAAATGAAAATGATAGCGCGCGTTGATGTTGTTTGTTGCGCGAAACGATGAACATTAATATTCTGAATACAAAAAACTTTAACACACATTTCACATTTTCCTGTTTACAATCTACGTATGATTAATATTTTAAAATAAAGAACTGTTAATTTAAAATTCAAACTACTAGACCGATTTTAATAAAGATTATAGGTCTATTAAATTAGAAATAAGGTCGTGTGTAATTGTAAATCTTTAATTTTCTAATAGACTAAGCGAGGAGGCTCTGCTTTGAGTCTGGAAAAATGTTTCCTTCAACACTGCCATCGACTAAATAAAATTTCTATACTATCCTATATCGATGAACACCGCATATGACGCTATTGACATTTTGGAAAACATTTGTAAGCTTGAAATATTTTTAAAGCCGCAAAAATTATTGTGATCTCGATCAACATTCGCAGAACTACTGGTATTTATAGCTTAACACTTTCATGACTGATCTTAACTTCAAACAAACAAAATATTCATACTAGCGGGCATTGAGATTTCTTGTGTTTAAACACAAGAAATCACAATGCGCTCGCTACCGCCTTTGTAGTGTAAGTATACCTACTACTAATCGAATTCCTAAGTACTAAAATAATAAACGGGTTTAAAGACTAAAATTCCTGTAAAATGTATGCCGGGTTGTTTTTATCTGTGAGGTCGAAAGTTTTGTGCGGTGTCAATAAATAGTAAGTACCTACTTTGGTGTAATCTATGTAGTTCTAAATTGCGTCTTGCTCAACTCCCAACTCGCATAACAAACAAGACACATCTTCATAAACGTAAACGCTGTAAAATGAACGGAAGCTAGGGAGCATGCATAATGTCGGCAGCCTTCATCAGCCGATAAGGTGATCTCGACTCACTTCCGATACGCGCCCCTCGTCTCTCCTCCCGCTCCATGGAATTGAACCGCCTTAGATCTGTCCCGTGGTAATCCCGCTTATAATTGATGCGACGATGTCAAACAAACCAGATACGGCTAATCGGAAAAATACAAATCCGCGGCATGATCGATTGTTTGGCTTGAGGAAATTGATACAAGTCAACTGTTTGCGGTTTGTTTTAATGTTCCGTAAAATAATGTAATAAATGTTTCTTATTTTTAAACAGGTTCAAACTATGAGGAAAATATTTGTTTAACTAAAAATTTTAATTTATATTTTTACACTTAGTATTAGTTATTTCTTTCTATTGAGAGCCAATTCATACGATATTTTTCGTGGTACCAGAAAAACACAAGGTGTCATTGTAAAACTGTTAACTGGCTGATTAAAGTGAAGCTTCAATTCAAGTTATTATTTTATTTGCAACTTTTACTACGCCATTGAAATTAATCTTTATAGTAGGTTTAAGCCAAGGGATGTTTTTTACCATAATTACGAGAGTGAGTCTAATATTACGCAAAGTTTACCTACTTTTGTAGTTTACCTTGCAATATTTTTTTTAGTTAACAATTAGAAACAACAATAACTTGACCGATTTTTTATATTTCTATATTCAGTAATCTCAATTAGTGTTGCGTTCTGAAACAAATATTATTGAAATCGGCCAGTAAATGGCGCCGTAGCAATCTTCCCCTCTTTTTGGGAGAAATATCTCCCAACCGAAAATCTGCGAATACTAGAAAATTTCAAAAAATTCGTAGAACCAACGCTTCGCTTGTACAGTCCATAAATAAGCTCATATATTTTATAAAAAAAAATGAAATCTCAAATTATTATAACACGAAAAAACACTTGAAAAAATCAACAAATCTCGTAAACTCATATCTCACAACGACGCTGTTACCGACACGAATATTGCGGAAAATTTACTTTTTTCGCCGTTTGAAATATTGAATTTTTACATTTATGCCTTTCACACCTCATAACGTAATATTTCTGGGTAGAAACAAACCCCCTCGCTTGTAACTTTTCTGTTGCAATGGCAACATTCAAAATAAATGTTTGGTGCTTTATCATGCGGAGTCAGTATGTGCGCAACCGTCACTAAGTATTACACCACCAAGTTTATTGTGAAACTTTCCACAATGTTATTTTCGTAAATTATGTAACGTGAGACGCTAACTACACCACATAAATAGGCTATCCGGCTCTGTATTACAGTTTTTAGGTGATAATTTTGCCTATTTGGTTATTTAGACTCCAGATAACATCATATGATTCATATAATAAACTATACTTAGCGTTTACCACTAGTATTTTTTATTAAATACTTACCTACGTCAAATTATCAAGCAAAACATGATTTCATATTTTCAATCTACGCGGGAATCAAACAAGTTACTAGGAGATAAAGAATTTTAGCTCTAGCACAACTACTTAACTAAGCTATCATGCTGAACCACGCTTAGCTCTGTAAACCTACTACACTTTCTACTACAAAAAAAATTAAGGCTTTACCTTCTCTATTTAAAAAAAACGCTATCGCGTTGACTATTTTGGTATTAGGACTGACCACACTAGCACCTACACCTAGTTGAATTATACGAACCAACGTTCACACATAAATTAATTAGAAGCTTGCTAACCCTCTACCATATGGCTTCCTCCGGCAGCGACACAAATAACACGACCACAGCATTTAGTGAGGCTGCGAGGGGCATCGAACGATCTCTAATGGCATCCAACCGCGCACTGCCCACCGCATTAATCCTTTACAGACTTTACCGGCTCAAGATTAATTATTTTAAGTTGGAAGGGCTCTGAACATATCGGGAACTGTTCGCAATTTGCAACTACTACGGGTTGAGTGCCGGATGAACTATGGAAATCTAGTTTGGGAGATCTATTATAGATTTGGATCCAAAGCGAAAGTTGCCACAATTTGGGAATCATAAATAAGCATTGTGGCGGCACTCGTATAGTGTCATAGCACAACTAGCTACTTTCTAACTGTTCGCTAATGACAATAGCTAAGCAACGATCAGTCCTGTCTGTGCATATTTACGAGAGCTACCTTGGGTCAAATTATACTTAAATGTTAAGGATCTGGTTTGTTTGTCTTCGTATAAGACTCGTAAACCATCCTGAGACTTTACGGCGGTCTAGAAAAACTGACACAACAATCCTGCCCTTACCTACGAAGAAAATAAGTATAAGCATTTTACTAAATTTATTCTCATGAACTGATTAAAAAGCCAACTTCAAGATTAGGGCAGTCCCCTGTCTTGTTCTACAGCGTGTAGGTAACAAACGACCGCGAAGTAGGTTGTTTAACCCCCGGTCCCGCCGCGGACAGAACGTAGGTTATATCTACCTACCTACATACATACTCCCCGGCCGAAGATTTACTACGGATTAAGGGTCACTACATCGGTCAAGAGTCACCTTTCCCGCACTTCATTTGATAGTATCAAGAGGTGCTTTATTGAATAAGTTTGCTTAGGATATGTTATATTTTATGCTATAGGTACATTTTGTTGAAAGTCGATAATTTTTCATATGAGATGTTTTTTGTTACTTTCAATGTTATACATGAAATAATGAACTGTTAAATAAAAGTGGTTATTATTGTTCAGTTCTAACAGGTGATTTCGTAATATTTGTCAACTACTGTTATAGTCAATAGAAGCGACACAAATGAGGTTACCTATTAATGTAGATTCAACCACTAACCCTGTTTACCTACAGACAGCATCCTAGCTAAAAATTTAATCCGTAGCTACGAACAAAGATAATTTCATAACAAATACACAAAGATTCGGAACCACAGGCAGCGAGATGGAAACATAGGTACCTACTTACATTGTCACGATAATGTGAACATTATACGATGCCTCTCGACTCCGCATAATTTCCCTACACTCCTGCAAAAACTTGCTCGCTTGCATCTTTCATCGCGTAGGTACACTTGCGCCCAAAAGTTGCTACGTACTTACCTACATTATGTGACGTCATCATTCATTATACGCGTCGCGTCATCTGTCATAAACTGAAGCAAATATTGTTATTAATGAGACACGTTCGGATGTTATAATAATTGTAATGTGTAGCTATTAATAGCTATATCCAGAGAGCATAACCAGGTAATGAGAATGATGATCAGAGATTATTTGAATAGATTGTGAGGACGATATGTGTATGAGTGGATGAATTATATGCATTGTTTTTCTGCAAAAGAAGACCCTCTCGTAATATAATTATTGGCTTTACTACTCATTCTTAATTGTATTCAGTACAATGAATACAATGAAGAATGAGTAGGTAGTAAAGCCTAAGATAATATAACAACAACATCGTCGCTTGCTACCATTAGCTATGTTTGATACCTTAGTTGTTTACGAAAGGAAATTCAGGTAAAACTTACCTATCTATAATAAATAAAAGCTTGCCTTAAGAAATTTAAAAACAGTGGATACTTTAACAATTCTGTGAGTCATTGTACACTCACAATAACTCTAGTGACCAAGGGCTATCGAGTTTCGGGTCCAGTAAGCCGATAATTTACTCACGTTCTTGTATTCCCGTGTGCATAATATCATTGCTTGAGCAACTACACTAGGCACATTAAAGCTAGCTCGAATGTATAGAGTAGGTGTAGATATTAATATTAGGTACATAATACGTATCTGTTTGCATTCGTATTAACAATTCTATGATGTAAACGAGGCCTATTCAAAACATAAATAGGGCTCAATTCGCGCCGGCCAAAGACCTTTGTAGAACAACGGTGCGTAACCGAGGGCCGCTTCGCAGTTTGATTGACAGCTGCCCTTGCCCAATGGCGAACGCGAGAACTGACGAGCACGTCAATCAGCCACCAACCCCACCAGCCCATCGTGACACCAATACCACCCTTATCACCATCGCGATAAGAGCCTCGCACGGCCTCGCGAACACACGGCTACGCGGCTGAGCCATCACGCGAACGCGATCGCCCCATTATTCGCCGCCCTTTTGTAATTTGAATTTCGAATTCCAATTCGTATTTTGTGGTAAAATAAAAAGAACAACGTTTCGACACAATGGCGTCAAGGGCGGTGCTCTGACATGCGATCAAGTTATTACATTAAAGGAAAGCGTACCCGCGAGCAAGAGCCGAGCTACACCGTTATTGAACGCTTCACAGGAATCCTCCTACTATTCTATAATGCTAATTTATAACGTGCCGTCTATATTTCATAGACCACGGTTTTTAAATAGCATTTCTGAGTAGGTACTGTTTTATCGTCACTCATGTCAATTATTTGTAAAAATGTCCATTGTTTCAGAAAATGGACTGCCTAGGAGACTCCGAACGGCCTACACGAATACTCAATTATTGGAATTGGAAAAGGAATTCCATTTCAACAAATATCTATGCAGACCCAGAAGGATCGAGATCGCGGCTTCACTTGACCTCACCGAGAGACAGGTATATAATGTAAACCATACGAAAAGCAAACTCGAATTGAAATAATAATTAACAATCAAATGTATAGATTTAATCATTTAGAACATACAATTTTTCTCATGTAAGTGACATCTTATGAGAAATAAATATTCTTACGCATAATTTAAACCATGCTTTAGCTCTACATAAACTCAAATGCATTTATACTGGGTATAAAACGTGTTTATTTATTGCAGGTGAAAGTTTGGTTCCAAAACCGACGCATGAAGCACAAACGGCAAACACTAAGCAAGAGCGAAGACGGCGACGATAAAGATTCAACAACATCTGAGGGCGGGAAGAGCTCTAAGACAGGTCTCGATAAATTTTTAGACGACGAAGGACCATTATCAAGTAAAAAGAGCTGTCAAGGTTGCGAGCTGCCACCTGGAGCGCTGTGCTCACCTACTGAAGACCTGCCGGAGCTTACATCTCGTACTAGAAACAACAATACCCCAAGCGCCACTAACAACAACAGTTTTACAAGTGATGGCGCTTCTAGCGTCGCTTCCTCGTCCTCACTCGACAAACTCGCAGAAGAAGATTCTCGCGATGGACATCTATCGACCAACGCCGTCGCTCCAGCACCCAGAAACCTCGCCAAACGCATCAAACAGGAGGCTAGAAAGCGCTCTCCGTCGATAGACTGCAAAGTTTCGCCGTCATCTTCAAAAGATGGCATCGGTTCGGTGGCCGGTTTACCGGACGGCGCTAAATACTCTTCCGTGAGTCTGACACCGTCTTCTACCCCTGGAACTCCATCAAGCATGCACCCGAGTCCACTTGGACATTACCCGAGGCCATCACCGCCTAATGCACCACCTGGAGCGGCACATTCGCAGGGTGTGCCCAATTCGATGCCTCCTTATGTCATCAGAGGTAATGCGCCTCCTGGTCAATTTGTTCCGCACCCGGACTTCCGAATGGACTCGAAACAATTCGTCGGAAAACTCAGCCAATACCCTCAGGGAAACAGAACCTACGAAGGTTACGGGCCTGCGATACAAAGCGACCAACATGCCTACTCACGCGCTCAGAGACAGGACGGATCGCCTTCCACCAGACCGACAAATGGCGTAGGTTCGAGACAGGCATATCCTCACGAAATGTACCAGAACTACGGTTACGCGACGTACGGAAAGGAGCAAGTCGCGTACGGTCATCCAGGATACGATCAGACGCAAGCTTACGGCGGTGAGCACGTGGGATATCCAAACAGCCACTATGGATACCATTACCACGACGGAGTTCAGCATGATCACGGGCATGGATATTATGGCGCTGATGGTCAGAAGGCGGGGCATGGAGAGTACGCGAAGAATGCTTACTACGATGCGAATGCGTATGGAACGCAGCAGCCGACAGCTTCGACTGCGGCATCGACGGCGTATGCGGCTGGTAGCGCGCCCGAGTACGGCCCGGCAGGCGCCGGCGCGGCTGAATGCTCTGACGGCTATGGCTCCTTCCAGCAGTTCTACGAAGCAACCCACGCCGCTCCGGTTGGTGACAATTCCAATTCTTCGTCAGACTTCCACTTCTTGAGTAATTTGGCTAACGATTTCGCTCCTGAGTACTACACCATTTGAGATAAGGACTTCGCCGAGCAGGCGAGCGATCTCTTCGTTTAGATCGCTCGTACAGATCGGTGGTGAAATCTGACGTCACAGGATGTTTCCGTACTCTCGCCCAAGGCGATACATCATTACAAAACTGATTAATTCTCTCTTTGTAACGAAATTAAGTTATTAATATGTTACACGTACGTAGTTAATTACCTATTGAATAGCTTATGTAATATTATTATAACATTATGTAAATATTTGTATGTAGGCTACATAATTTTAAGACGTAACTAGAACATAACAACAAAAATATAGCAAGTTTATTGTATGCCCATAAAATTAATGACAGATCTATAAAGGGAGACAACCTAAAACTGATCCCATTAACATCAAAAAGTGCCGGCCATCACAGTTCGTGGTCAAGTCAGTTATTTGAAAAAACTAAAAAGTACGTTTTTCATCCCTCCATCTCGGAAAGAGTATTTTAGCACTTCGATGTCGAGTCGAGTGCAAAAGCCGTTTTATGTGCTAGAGGATAAAATAAATTTAATTTAGAACATCGTGTGCATTGTGAATTCAAAACATTATTAAACATATTTACTTCTACCTCTATGATGCCGAATTAATCATAGGTACAATCTTATTTAATTTGTTAAAAACTCAGACACGGGATCTTCTTGGTGATTTTTTTTTAATTTGCTTTGCAAGCACCATTTTCTTTACACGTCATATTGCATAGCATATATTATTTGCATTTAATCGTTTTCTCGCTAAGGTGGGACGTGGGATGAAAAGCTACGAGTTGCACTCGAGTGCAAAGATTTTTCACCTCACGCTCTTTTGATTCCTTCGATGACGCTAAGGATTCTAATTTTTTGAATCCTCGGTCATCTAAATTGAGCACGCGGTTAAAAAGGAACTTTGTACTCTTGTATAACAAATAACTGTTATTAGATCGGAATAACGAAGATCATTTTTTCAGCAGTCTACGTTTATAGAACTGTCATAGGTGAACATTTTTGATCAGCATGGAAGTACGTTACGTTCAGCGTAATTCACAAAATGATGGTGTATTAACCATAATTTTGAATATTACAGGTAGCAGCTATTAATAAACACAAGCTTAAAACTTTAAACAATATTTTACAGCTGTATAACAAAAGTGAATAGATTTACCTACTGTTATTCATTATTTACAACTTGTAATTAAATCTGGTATGTATTACTTGTAAAAAATTTAATAATTATAATACCTGTTTGTCTTACTAAAAGCAGTTTCACACAATGTTCAGAAACTTACTTGAATAATATAGCAACTAAACATTATTTATATTATTAATTTAAGAAAAATGTATAAATAGTAAGAGATAGTCGTTGCCTTATTTAGTTAATTGTTTTGTGACTGTAAGACATTTGTAGATACACAGTAAGTTAGTTTATTATAAGTCATTATTATGTAGATAATCTGCGCTATCATTTTGGCCTATTGAAAAATAAATCATTTGGTGTCACGATCACAATGCATTTTAATTTTCACCTTAAATGTAGTAAACTGCAAAGCCCTTCAGATAAAAAAATGTCATAGATTTTTTAGGGTTCCTCCATTCATTAGGGGTACTACTGAAGTTTTCGTAAGTACAGTTTACTTCGACTAACATCTAAGATAACACATATACTTCGTTCAATTATTGTAGTAATTGACAACTAGTTGAATTATTGATATCTTTGATCAAACCATAGATTTTGTAGAACAAATATTGATTCGAACAATAATTATGATAATTATCTTGAGATACACCAAAAAAAAATATTAGTTAGTAATACATATTTGAGAATCATCAAATCGACACATGCTTGCTATCTCTGTTAGCTACCACAACCAAGAGATCTATACAGGAAGTAATTGGGAGTCTCATCAAAATCAAGCTACTCACAGAAAATTAGCTTGATAGTAATCAAGTGCCAAACATGGTCTAGGGATTCGGGACTAACTGTGTTGTTCATTCAAATAATCTGTATAAAAAAGCCACAATAGTTAATTGTGGTAAACTCATTGTTTATGATAGTTTTTCTAATTGAATTGTCACTTCACTTACACCTTACTTTTATATTTATCACTTTACTTGAAGAGTAAATACATGTAAATAAATAATGAACCTACAATTTTTTAAGACCATTTTGCAATAAAATTAATTTGTACATTCATGACAAAACTAAATAAAACATTAAGTATCAATACTTTAGCCCTAGACTTCAAGTACCTAAAATAAGCAACAAACGAATAAAATACATGAGCTCAAATAATGGGCTTTATTTAATACTCATACATTTTTCTCACATCAAATATCAAAGATCCTTCAGGCGCAGAAACTTGGAAATTGCAGATATATTTGATTCTGACATTAGTACTGTTAATTCTGCAAGGCTATGTATTAAATATTCTGACAATTATAAAGCTTGAATAACTAAAATGCTTCTTATTTCATAATAAAATCTTGTAATACAATAGGATAAACAGTTAAAGTAAAGTATCCTAAATAAAAAAGCATTTAAATGTTAGAGAAGCAAGGCAATCTAAAATGCTATTGCTATCACGATGTGGCTGCTTTCTGAGCTTGGATCTTCATTCCGAGCAGCTGACAAATAGTGTCTTGTATGTTTGCCTTTTCCCGACCAACCAATTGTATTTTTTCCATCTGTTCTGTGACAAACTTAACTTTCCTTTTGAAGTAATCTTTGCCATCTTCTATATCCTGAAACAATAAGTATTACAATCATGAGGATGTTAAAGTTTGGCGTCAATATTTTATTGCTGTCAAGATAACAATGTTGATAAGGTATGAAATGATCATGAGCGTATCTGATCAGATTTAATTACTTGGAAACAAAATTTTAGCTTTATGTACATAGGAAGAATATTCCTAACAATGTTTATATAAATATTACTCATAGTTTATGCATATCTACACCTACCATTATAATATAGGCAATAAACAACATTGTGAATTTTCAGGACTGTTGGATATGACTATTAGCATATAAAAGATGCTGTTTCAAACAAAATGTAGGATTAGAGAGTAATTTTTGACTAACTACTTACTTTTTGAGCATAGTATCCTGTTCCTATATCAATTAGAACATTTTCAATGTCTGCTATAGTTCCGGGAACATACATGGAGCCTGTTAAGGGTACTAGAATAGTTTCTCCTTTTGAATCTGGCGTAATTCTCTCAAGACTCTGTTCAGATTCGTGGAATTTGCCTTGGGCCATCTTCAGCGTCTGTAGAGATTCTTGAATGACACCCATTTCCTGAAAATCACAGGGCAAAATTTAATTTCGAAGTCAGCAATATGACTTAAACTTGATGGCAGCTATGGTATGTCAACAATAATTCAAAATGTAATTTGACGGTCATAAATTTCAATGTGCATTTAGAAGTTAAAGATGCAGGGGATAATAATAATCAAACCGTACCTGATCCAATTGCTGTTTCAATTGAGCCAACTGCGGAACTGCGAGCTTCGACAAGTCGATTTGCTGCATCCCTGGAGCAGGTGATGTCGAAACTGATGCCATTTTGTAATAAAATTGAATCCTGAAACCAGATAGAATCCCTCACTAAAGTCTGGATATAAATGATAATTGAATAACAAAAATTATGAAATTATAACCTAACCTCAAATCAGGGGTAGGACACCGATCATCACTGATGTACATATTCAAAATTTCATTTTATTTTTATAATATGAACGCCCTCTGTTACCTTGCCCCAAAGAGTATCATATATATATATAGTAGAAAACCTCCTTACCGCGCGTCAATAAAAGTGTAAACGTTTTGGTGATTCGCTGTTGAACATGCGCTGCGGGTTCGTGATGCCTACCATAGAAAAATTTACCCTAAAGAAAATTAAAAAGGCTTATTTTTATATGTTTGTGATAGTCTGCAACTCGCCCGATGTAAAGTGACGAAGTGGCCTAATATGTAGTGCGCTGCGATGAAGCTGTAGTATGTTTGTATGATTGCATAGAAGAAACCATTTTAAAACAATTAAATTTTGGACTTGAATAAGACCAAACATTATAGATATCTGGAAATAGAGAAACTGTTAGCAAGTTCTACAATCTGGCAGTTTGCACAATTAAAGTTGACGCAAAGCATCTTAGTACGAGATATCCGGAATCTCTTTCTTGTATCCAAATAAATATTTTTACGCGTGTTAATTCATGGCATCCATCTACTGGGCATGAGTCTCCCTACAAAGTAGGTGTAGACCAAATTCCACTTATTGGACTAAACTAGAGTATTCTCAAATTAGTTATTAGAAAGTTCTCCTAAATTTCGTAAAAAAAATCATTCCTAGGAATTTTTTGCGAGGTATTTAAGCGTCAAAAGTTTTCGACGTAATACAGGAAATCAAACAAGTACTACAACTAATCCTTTCATTTTTTTTTAACACAAAAACAGACGTAACTATGTAATTTATTTTATGCATTGATATTTTCCTATTATTGTACTCATCCCGATGTTTTAAGGGCATCACCAAATACTGAATTATATTAATATTTTTTGGTTTTGAGTTTTGCTTTATTTACATTAATGCACACATACACAATAAACTTACCTGTGGAAAGTAACCTCGCTGGATTTGTTACGTTTTTGAGTGATTCAGTCACATACTTTTACGACACATTTACCTATTTCGAAATATGTTTTGATGAGCTTTCGCTCGCTTAGCCTCACACCAGGCACTGATTTGAAGTGTGCTGAGGTAATGGCTGTGGCCTTAAGTGAAGCAGCAATGCATTGAGGCGGTTAGTACGCAACTTGTACATGTGCATCAATGCCTTGCCCTAAGGGTGTCACATGGATGGCGTTATTGAAAAAGCGCGAAAAACTTCAAAATAGGTGGGTGAATTTTTTCACGTTAATTTTTATTTAATTATTTATAACTTAAAAAGGATCATTTGAGTGGTGTAGTACAAGTAATTTTAGTAATAATTGTATATAATTTAACTAGTATTTGCGTGGCTGCGCGGGCCGCATGCGGCCCGCGTTTATATCCTTTTACCTATAGGATTAGGTCAAGCATTTTAGTCGCAGTTGTAATCTTTAAAACTTTGAAATTGATTAAGAAATGTTGTAGATTTCTCAATTCAGTCTGGAGTTGGGTGGAGATTGAAAATAAAATTTTTTTAATATGGATTCTGTGAGAGAAATTTAAATTCAGTTCAAAATGGTTGGAAATATTTAATTCAGTCGAAAAAAAAGTCAATCTTTCAAGTCCAGTCGAAAAGTGGGTAAAACTTACAAAATAAATATTTTTTGTATGAAAGTATGAATACTATACATCATTGTACGGTCAGCAACGGGCACTGAAGCTCGGCCTGCGGCCTCGCTTCAGCACCTTCGATAATCAAACGGTATTTATGTTTGATTTACTGTCGGGCACTGAAGTTCGGCCTGCGGCCTCACTTCAAAGCCCTCCGGACTCGCAAGATGCCATAGCTCGGCCTTCGGCCTCACTATGACACCTTGCTCGTCGACAATTAGCTCGGCCTACGGCCTCGCTTTAGTTACTCGAGAACTCGTAAGGTGTCATAGCTCGGCCTCCGGCCTCACTATGACACCTTGCTCGTCAAACGTTAGCTCGGCCTACGGCCTCGCTTTAGTTACTTGAGAACTCGCAAGGTGTCATAGCTCGGCCTCCGGCCTCGCTATGACACCTTGCTCGTCAAACGTTAGCTCGGCCTGCGGCCTCGCTTTAGTGACTTAGGAACTCGCATGGTGCGTCGTTCGGCCTTCGGCCTCACTCCGACACCATGCTCGTAAATATGTATGAGAGGTAAAAAAAAAAAAAGAAATTCCAAAAACTTTCATCAGAAATGAAATCAGAGTCCTTGAAAACCCCCAGATCTTAAATTTCATCGCAATTGGACCAATATAAAATTTGATCCCTTCTTTGAATCCTCAGGGATCATAATGAATAACCGTCGCTCGGCCTACGGCCTCGCTCCGGTATGTAGAGACTCGCAAGGTGTCGTCGCTCGGCCTCCGGCCTCGCTCCGACACCTTGCTCGTTTGAACCCCACTTTGAACCCTGCCAAAAAAATCTCAAGAACCGTCGCTCGGCCTTCGGCCTCGCTCCGGTGTGATGGGAGACTCGCAAGGTGCCGTCGTTCGGCCTTCGGCCTCACTCCGCCACCTTGCTCGTAAGTTTGTATGGGGGCTATTAAAAAAAAAAAGAAATTCCAAAAACTTTTTTTAGAAATGAATTCAGCGACCCCAAAAACCCCCAGAGCCAAAATTTCATCCCCCTCGGACCATTTTGAAATTTGATCCCCGACTTGAACCCCCAGGGGATCAATGAGACCATTTTAGGTTGGTAGCGCTTACCATCCCCTATGACATTTGGTCGAACACTAATTAAAAAAAGTTTACCGTTCTGAAGTTATTAAGGGTCAAACTTTGTATCGGATCGATGTTTTTTTGTTTGTGACCCCAATTTTTTTTTTATTTTTTGGGAGGGACTCATGGTTCCCAACAACTTTTGTTCAAAAAGAGGGGTTCCAAGTATTATAGTTTAGCCAGGACGTTGGGGTACTCCAGGGTCTGTTCCACTTTTGCAACTTTTCGGATTTTTCCCTAGGTCACATAACGCTCCCCTATCCAGGAGTACCACTCTTCACCCCCCCACAAAACTCCTTCTGGGAGAACAATTCTGTCAATGAGTCAGTGAGTGGTAGTTTAGCTTTATATAATATAGACTAGTATTTGCGTGGCTGCGCGGGCCGCATGCGGCCCGCGTTTATATCCTTTTACCTATAGGATTAGTTCAAGCATTTTAGTTGCAGTTTTATTCTTTAAAACTTTGAAATTGATTAAGAAGGTAGGTAGATATCTCCAATTCAGTCTGGAGTTGGGTGGAGATAGAAATTCAAAAATTTTAAATTTGGATTCTGTGAGAAAAATTTAAATTCAGTTCAAAGAAGGTAGATAAATTTAGTTCAGTTGAAAAATAAGTCAAACTTTCAAGTCCAGTCGAAAAGTGGGTAAAACTTACCAAAGAAATATTTTTTGTATGAAATTGTATGTTGCTTTGTATGATCGTCAACAGGGCAATGAAGCTCGGCCTGCGGCCTCGCTTCAGCACCCACGATAACCGAACAGTATATAACTTTTGTATGATTTATTGTCGGGCACTGAAGTTCGGCCTCCGGCCTAACTTCAATGCCCTCCGGACTCGCAAAGTGCCATAGCTCGGCCTTCGGCCTCACTATGACACCTTGCTCGTCGACAATTAGCTCGGCCTACGGCCTCGCTTTAGTTACTCGAGAACTCGCAAAGTGTCATAGCTCGGCCTCCGGCCTCACTATGACACCTTGCTCGTCAACCGTTAGCTCGGCCTGCGGCCTCGCTTTAGTGACTTAGGAACTCGCATAGTGCCGTCGTTCGGCCTTCGGCCTCACTCCGACACCTTGCTCGTAACTATGTATGAAAGGATTAAAAAAAAAACGAAATTCCAAAAACTTTCATCAGAAATGAAATCAGAGTCCTTGAAAACCCCCAGATCTTAAATTTCATCGCAATCGGACCAATATTAGATTTGATCCCTTCTTTGAATCCTCAGAGATCATATGGAATAACCGTCGCTCGGCCTACGGCCTCGCTCCGGTATGATGAGACTCGCAAGGTGCCGTCGCTCGGCCTTCGGCCTCACTCCGGCACCTTGCTCGTTTGAACCCCACTTTGAACCCTTTAGAAATCATCAATGAAACCGTCGCTCGGCCTTCGGCCTCGCTCCGGTGCGATTGGAGACTCGCAAGGTGCAGTCGTTCGGCCTTCGGCCTCACTCCGACACCTTGCTCGTAAGTTTGTATGGCGGCTATTAAAAAAAAAAAGAAATTCCAAAAACTTTTTTCAGAAATGAATTCAGCGACCCCAAAAACCCCCAGAGCCAAAATTTCATCCCCATCGGACCATTTTGAAATTTGATCCCCGACTTGAACCCCCAGGGGATCAATCAGACCATTTTAGGTTGGTAGCGCTTACGATTCCCTATGACATTTGGTCGAACACTAATTAAAAAAAGTTTACCGTTCCGAAGTTATTGAGGGTCAAACTTTGTATGGGATCGATGTTTTTTTGTTTGAGACCCCAATTTTTTTTTTATTTTTTGGGAGGGACTCATGGTTCCCTACAACTTTTGTTCAAAAAGGGGGGTTCCAAGTGTTATAGTTTAGCCAGGACGTTGGGGTACTCCAGGGTCTATTCCACTTTTGCAACTTTTCGGATTTTTCCCTAGGTCCCATAACGCTCCTCTATCCAGATGTTCCACTCCTCACCCCCCCACAAAACTCCTTCTGGGAGAACAATTGTGTCAATGAGTCAGTGAGTGGTAGTTTAGCTTTATATAATATAGACTAGTATTTGCGTGGCTGCGCGGGCCGCATGCGGCCCGCGTTTATATCCTTTTACCTATAGGGTTGGGACAAACATTCACATTGCAGTTTTATTTTTTAAAACTTTGAAATTGATTAAGAAATGTTGTAGATTTCTCCAATTCAGTCTGGAGTTGGGTGGAGATTGAAATTCAAAAATTTTAAATTTGGATTCTGTGAGAGAAATTTAAATTCAGTTCAAAATTGGTGGATAAATTTAATTCAGTGGAAAAAAAAGTCAATCTTTCAAGTCCAGTCGAAAAGTGGGTAAAACTTACCAAAGAAATATTTTTTGTATGAAATTGTATGTTGCATTGTATGATCGTCAGCAGGGCAATGAAGCTCGGCCTGCGGCCTCGCTTCAGCACCCACGATAATCAAACAGTATTTAATTTATGTTTGATTTATTGTCGGGCACTGAAGTTCGGCCTCCGGCCTCACTTCAATGCCCTCAGGACTCGCAAAGTGCCATAGCTCGGCCTTCGGCCTCACTATGACACCTTGCTCGTCATACATTAGCTAGGCCTACGGCCTCGCTTGAGCTACTTGAGTACTCGCAAGGTGTCATAGCTCGGCCTCCGGCCTCACTATGACACCTTGCTCGTCAAACGTTAGCTCGGCCTACGGCCTCGCTTTAGTTACTTGAGAACTCGCAAGGTGTCATAGCTCGGCCTCCGGCCTCGCTATGACACCTTGCTCGTCAAACGTTAGCTCGGCCTGCGGCCTCGCTTTAGTGACTTAGGAACTCGCATGGTGCCGTCGTTCGGCCTTCGGCCTCACTCCGACACCTTGCTCGTAAATATATATGATAGGTTTAAAAAAAAAAAGAAATTCCAAAAACTTTAATCAGAAATGAAATCAGAGTCCTTGAAAACCCCCAGATCTTAAATTTCATCGCAATTGGTCCAATATAAAATTTGATCCCTTTTTTGAATCCTCAGGGATCATCATGAATAACCGTCGCTCGGCCTACGGCCTCGCTCCGGTATGATGAGACTCGCAAGGTGCCGTCGCTCGGCCTTCGGCCTCACTCCGGCACCTTGCTCGTTTGAACCCCACTTTGAACCCTTTAGAAATCATAAATGAAACCGTCGCTCGGCCTTCGGCCTCGCTCCGGTGCGATTGGAGACTCGCAAGGTGCCGTCGTTCGGCCTTCGGCCTCACTCCGACACCTTGCTCGTAAGTTTGTATGGCGGCTATTAAAAAAAAAAAAGAAATTCCAAAATCTTTTTTCAGAAATGAAATCAGCGACCCCAAAAACCCCCGGAGCCAAAATTTCATCCCCCTCGGACCATTTTGAAATTTGATCCCCGACTTGAACCCCCAGGGGATCAATCAGACCATTTTAGGTTGGTAGCGCTTACGATTCCCTATGACATTTGGTCGAACACTAATTAAAAAAAGTTTACCTTTCCGAAGTTATTAACGGTCAAACTTTGTATGGGATCGATGTTTTTTTGTTTGTGACCCAAATTTTTTTTTTATTTTTTGGGAGGGGCTCATGGTCCCTAACAACCTTTGTTCGAACCCCACCCCCCTAAACCCTACCATTTTTGCAGGACGTTGGGGTACTCCAGGGTCTTTTCCACTTATTCAACTTTTCGGATTTTTCCCTAGGTCACATACCCCTCCCCTATCCAGGAGTACCACTCACCAACCCCCCACAAAACTCCTTCTGGGAGAACAATTATGTCAATCAGTGAGTCAGTCAATGGTAGTTTAGCTTTATATAATATAGACTAGTATTTGCGTGGCTGCGCGGGCCGCATGCGGCCCGCGTTTATATCCTTTTACCTATATGAATAGGTCAAGCATTTTAGTTGCAGTTTTATTCTTTAAAACTTTGAAATTGATTAAGAAATGTTGTAGATTTCTCCAATTCAGTCTGGAGTTGGGTGGAGATATAAATTCAAAAATTTTAAATTTGGATTCTGTGAGAGAAATTTAAATTCAGTTCAAAATAGGTGGAAATATTTAATTCAGTCGAAAAAAAAGTCAATCTTTCAAGTCCAGTCGAAAAGTGGGTAAAACTTACAAAAGAAATATTTTTTGTATGAAAGTATGAAAACCATACATCATCATTGTACGGTCAGCAACGGGCACTGAAGCTCGGCCTGCGGCCTCGCTTCAGCACCTTCGATAATCAAACAGTATTTAATTTTTGTTTGATTTATTGTCGGGCACTGATGTTCGGCCTCCGGCCTCACTTCAATGCCCTCAGGACTCGCAAAGTGCCATAGCTCGGCCTTCGGCCTCACTATGACACCTTGCTCGTCTACCGTTAGCTCGGCCTACGGCCTCGCTTTAGTTACTTGAGTACTCGCAAGGTGTCATAGCTCGGCCTCCGGCCTCACTATGACACCTTGCTCGTCAAACGTTAGCTCGGCCTACGGCCTCGCTTTAGTTACTTGAGAACTCGCAAGGTGTCATAGCTCGGCCCCCTGGCTTCGCTATGACACCTTGCTCATCAAACGTTAGCTCGGCCTGCGGCCTCGCTTTAGTGACTTAGGAACTCGCATGGTGCCGTCGTTCGGCCTTCGGCCTCACTCCGACACCTTGCTCGTAAATATGTATTAGAGGTTTAAAAAAAAAAAAAATCCAAAAACTTTCATCAGAAATGAAATCAGAGTCCTTGAAAACCCCCAGATCTTAAATTTCATCGCAATCGCACCAATATAAAATTTGATCCCTTCTCTGAATCCTCAGGGATCATAATAAATAACCTTCGCTCGGCCTACGGCCTCGCTCCGGTATGTAGAGACTCGCAAGGTGTCGTCGCTCGGCCTCCGGCCTCGCTCCGACACCTTGCTCGTTTGAACCCCACTTTGAACCCTTCAGAAAAAATCTCAAGAACCGTCGCTCGGCCTTCGGCCTCGCTCCGGTGCGATGGGGGACTCGCAAGGTGCCGTCGTTCGGCCTTCGGCCTCACTCCGCCACCTTGCTCGTAAGTTTGTATGGGAGCTATTAAAAAAAAAAAGAAATTCCAAAAACTTTTTTCAGAAATAAAATCAGCGACCCCGAAAACCCAAGGAGCCAAAATTTCATCCCACTCAGACCATTTTAAAATTTGATCCCCGACTTGAACCCCCAGGGGATCAATCAGACCACCTAAGGTTGGTAGCGCTTACTATTCCCTATGACATTTGGTCGAACACTAATTAAAAAAAGTTTACCGTTCAAAAGTTATTGACGGTCAAACTTTGTATGGGATTGACGTTTTTTTGTCTGTGATACCAATTTTTTTTTAATTTTTTGGGAGGGGCTCATGGTCCCTAACAACCTTTGTTCGAACCCCACACCCCTAAACCCTACCATTTTTGCAGGACGTTGGGGTACTCCAGGGTCTATTCCACTTTTGCAACTTTTCGGATTTTTCCCTAGGTCCCATAACCCTCCTCTATCCAGGAGTACCACTCGCCAACCCCCCACAAAACTCCTTCTGGGAGAACAATTATGTCAATCAGTGAGTGAGTCAGTCAGTCAATGGTAGTTTAGCTTTATATAATATAGACTAGTATTTGCGTGGCTGCGCGGGCCGCATGCGGCCCGCGTTTATATCCTTTAACCTATAGGGTTGGGACAAACATTCACACTGCAGTTATTTTCTTTAAAACTTTGAAATTGATTAAGAAGGTAGGTAGATATCTCCAATTCAGTCTGGAGTTGTGTGTAGATAGAAATTCAAAAATTTTAAATATGGATTCTGTGAGAGAAATTTAAATTCAGTTCAAAATAGGTAGATAAATTTAGTTCAATTGAAAAAATAAGTCAAACTTTCAAGTCCAGTCGAAAAGTGGGTAAAACTTACCAAAGAAATATTTTTTGTATGAAAGTATGAAAACCATACATCATTGTACGGTAGGCAAAAGGCACTGAAGCTCGGCCTGCGGCCTCGCTTCATCACCTACGATAATCATACAGGATTTAATTTTTGTTTGATTTACAGTCGGGCACTGAAGTTCGGCCTGCGGCCTCACTTCAATGCCCTCCGGACTCGCAAGGTGTCATAGCTCGGCCTCCGGCCTCACTATGACACCTTGCTCGTCAAACGTTAGCTCGGCCTACGGCCTCGCTTTAGTTACTTGGGGACTCGCAAGGTGTCATAGCTCGGCCTCCGGCCTCGCTATGACACCTTGCTCGTCAAACGTTAGCTCGGCCTACGGCCTCGCTTTAGTGACTTAGGAAATCGCATGGTGCCGTCGTTCGGCCTTCAGCCTCACTCCGACACCTTGCTCGTAAATATGTATGAGAGGTTTAAAAAAAAAAAAGAAATTCCAAAAACTTTCATCAGAAATGAAATCAGAGTCCTTGAAAACCCCCAGATCTTAAATTTCATCGCAATCGCACCGATATAAAATTTGATCCCTTCATTGAATCCTCAGGGATCATTATAAATAACCGTCGCTCGGCCTACGGCCTCGCTCCGGTATGAAGAGACTCGCAAGGTGTCGTCGCTCGGCCTCCGGCCTCGCTCCGACACCTTGCTCGTTTGAACCCCACTTTGAACCCTTCAGAAATAATCTCAAGAACCGTCGCTCGGATTTCGGCCTCGCTCCTGTGTGAAGGGGAGACTCGCAAGGTGCCGTCGTTCGGCCTTCGGCCTCACTCCGCCACCTTGCTCGTAAGTTTGTATGGGAGCTATTAAAAAAAAAAAGAAATTCCAAAATTTTTTTTCAGAACTGAATTCAGCGACCCCAAAAACCCCCGGAGCCAAAATTTCGTCCCCCTCGGACCATTTTGAAATTTGATCCCCGACTTGAACCCCCAGGGGATCAATCAGACCTTCTTAGCTTGGTAGCGCTTACCATTCCCTATGACATTTGCTCGAACACTAATTAAAAAAAGTTTACCGTTCCGAAGTTATTGAGGGTCAAACTTTGTATGGGATCGACGTTTTTTTGTCTGTGACACCCATTTTTTTTTAATTTTTTGGGAGCGACTTATGGTCCCTAACAACCTTTGTTCGAACCCCACCCCCCTTAACCCTACCATTTTTGCAGGACGTTGGGGTACTCCAGGGTCTGTTCCACTTTTGCAACTTTTCGGATTTTTCCCTAGGTCCCATAACCCTCCTCTATACAGTCGCTCCACTCCTCACCCCCCCACAAAACTCCTTCTGGGAGAACAATTCTGTCAATGAGTCAGTGAGTGGTAGTTTAGCTTTATATAATATAGACTAGTATTTGCGTGGCTGCGCGGGCCGCATGCGGCCCGCGTTTATATCCTTTTACCTATAGGGTTGGGACAAACATTCACATTGCAGTTATTTTCTTTAAAACTTTGAAATTGATTAAGAAGGTAGGTAGATATCTCCAATTCAGTCTGGAGTTGGGTGGAGATAGAAATTCAAAAATTTTAAATTTGGATTCCGTGAGAAAAATTTAAATTCAGTTCAAAGAAGGTAGATAAATTTAGTTCAGTTGAAAAATAAGTCAAACTTTCAAGTCCAGTCGAAAAGTGGGTAAAACTTACCAAAGAAATATTTTTTGTATGAAATTGTATGTTGCATTGTATGATCGTCCGGCCTCACTATGACACCTTGCTCGTCAAACGTTAGCTCGGCCTACGGCCTCGCTTTAGTTACTTAAGAACTCGTAAGGTGCCGTCGCTCGGCCTTCGGCCTCACTCCGACAACTTGCTCGTAATTATGTAAAAGAGATTTAAAAAAAAAAGAAATTCCAAAATCTTTCCTCAGAAATGGAATCAGAGTCCTTGAAAACCCCCAGATCTTAAATTTCATCGCAATCGGACCAATATAAAATTTGATCCCTTCTTTGAATCCTCAGGGATCATAATGAATAACCGTCGCTCGGCCTACGGCCTCGCTCCGGTATGAAGAGACTCGCAAGGTGTCGTCGCTCGGCCTCCGGCCTCGCTGCGACACCTTGCTCGTTTGAACCCCACTTTGAACCCTTCAGAAAAAATCTCAAGAACCGTCGCTCGGCCTTCGGCCTCGCTCCGGTGCGATGGGGGACTCGCAAGGTGCCGTCGTTCGGCCTTCGGCCTCACTCCGCCACCTTGCTCGTAAGTTTGTATGGGAGCTATTAAAAAAAAAAAGAAATTCCAAAATTTTTTTACAGAAATGAATTCAGCGACCCCAAAAACCCCCGGAGCCAAAATTTCATCCCCCTCGGATCATTTTGAAATTTGATCCCCGACTTGAACCCCCAGGGGATCAATGAGACCAATTTAGGTTGGTAGCGCTTACGATCCCCTATGACATTTGGTTGAACACTAATTAAAAAAAGTTTACCGTTCTGAAGTTATTAAGGGTCAAACTTTGTATAGGATTGATGTTTTTTTGTTTGTGACCCCAATTTTTTTTTTATTTTTTGGGAGCGACTGATGGTTTCCTACAACTTTTGTTCAAAAAGGGGGGTTCCAAGTGTTATAGTTTAGCCAGGACGTTGGGGTACTCCAGGGTCTGTTCCACTTTTGCAACTTTTCGGATTTTTCCCTAGGTCACATAACGCTCCCCTATCCAGGAGTACCACTCTTCACCCCCCCACAAAACTCCTTCTGGGAGAACAATTCTGTCAATGAGTCAATGGTAGTTCAGCTTTATATAATATAGACTAGTATTTGCGTGGCTGCGCGGGCCGCATGCGGCCCGCGTTTATATCCTTTAACCTATAGGGTTGGGACAGTGCATTTAATTAGCAGTTATATCTTTAAAACTTTGAAATTGATTAAGAAGGTAGGTAGATATCTCCAATTCAGTCTGGAGTTGGGTGGAGATTGAAATTCAAAAATTTTAAATTTGAATTCTGTGAGAGAAATTTAAATTCAGTTCAAAATGGGTGGAAATATTTAATTCAATCGAAAAAAAAGTCAATCTTTCAAGTCCGGTCGAAAAGTGGGTAAAACTTACAAAAGAAATATTTTTTGTAAAAAAAAATTGAAAACCATACATCATTGTACGGTAGGCAAAGGGCACTGAAGCTCGGCCTGCGGCCTCGCTTCAGCACCTACGATAATCATACAGTATTTAATTTTTGTTTGATTTACTGTCGGGCACTGAAGTTCGGCCTGCGGCCTCACTTCAATGCCCTCCGGACTCGCTTTAGTTACTTGAGAACTCGCAAGGTGTCATAGCTCGGCCTCCGGCCTCGCTATGATACCTTGCTCTTCAAACGTTAGCTCGGCCTACGGCCTCGCTTTAGTTACTTGAGAACTCGCAAGGTGTCATAGCTCGGCCTTCGGCCTCACTATGACACCTTGCTCGACAAACGTTAGCTCGGCCTGCGGCCTCGCTTTAGTGACTTAGGAACTCGCATGGTGCCGTCGTTCGGCCTTCGACCTCACTCCGACACCTTGCTCGTAAATATGTATGAGAGGTTTAAAAAAAAAAGAAATTCCAAAAACTTTTATCAGAAATGAAATCAGAGTCCCTGAAAACCCCCAGATCTTAAATTTCATCGCAATCGGACCAATATGACATTTGATCCCTTCTTTGAATCCTCAGAGATCATATGGAATAACCGTCGCTTGGCCTACGGCCTCGCTCCGGTATGATGAGACTCGCAAGGTGCCGCTCGGCCTTCGGCCTCACTCCGGCACCTTGCTCGTTTGAACCCCACTTTGAACCCTTTAGAAATCATGAATGAAACCGTCGCTCGGCCTTCGGCCTCGCTCCGGTGTGATTGAAGACTCGCAAGGTGCCGTCGTTCGGCCTTCGGCCTCACTCCGACACCTTGCTCGTAAGTTTGTATGGCGGCTATTAAAAAAAAAAAGAAATTCCAAAATCTTTTTTCAGAAATGAAATCAGCGACCCCAAAAACCCCCGGAGCCAAAATTTCACCCCCCTCGGACCATTTTGAAATTTGATCCCCGACTTGAACCCCCAGGGGATCAATCAGACCATTTTAGGTTGGTAGCGCTTACGATTCCCTATGACATTTGGTCGAACACTAATTAAAAAAAAATTACCGTTCCGAAGTTATTAACGGTCAAACTTTGTATGGGATCGATGTTTTTTTGTTTGTGACCCAAATTTTTTTTTTATTTTTTGGGAGGGGCTCATGGTCCCTAACAACCTTTGTTCAAACCCCAACCCCCTAAACCCTACCATTTTTGCAGGACGTTGGGGTACTCCTGGGTCTGTTCCACTTTTGCAACTTTTCGGATTTTTCCCTAGGTCCCATAACCCTCCTCTATTCAGGTGTTCCACTCGCCAACCCCCCACAAAACTCCTTCTGGGAGAACAATTATGTCAATCAGTGAGTCAGTCAATGGTAGTTCAGCTTTATATAATATAGACTAGTATTTGCGTGGCTGCGCGGGCCGCATGCGGCCCGCGTTTATATCCTTTAACCTTTTGGGTGGGGCAGGTATTTGTTTTGCAGTTGGCTTCTTTAAAACTTTGAAATTGATTAAGAAATGTTGTAGATTTCTCCAATTCAGTCTGGAGTTGGGTGGAGATAGAAATTCTAAAATTTTAAATTTGGATTCTGTGAGAGAAATTTAAATTCAGTTCAAAATAGGTAGATAAATTTAGTTCAGTTGAAAAAATTAGTCAAACTTTCAAGTCCAGTCGAAAAGTTGGTAAAACTTACCAAAGAAATATTTTTTATATGAATGTATGAAAACCATACATCATTGTACGGTTGGCAACGGGCACTGAAGCTCGGCCTACGGCCTCGCTTCAGCACCCACGATAATCAAACAGTATTTAATTTTTGTTTGATTTACTGTCGGGCACTGAAGTTCGGCCTGCGGCCTCACTTCAATGCCCTCCGGACTCGCAAGGTGCCATAGCTCGGCCTTCGGCCTCACTATGACACCTTGCTCGTCAAACATTAGGTCGGCCTACGGCCTCGCTTGAGCTACTTGAGGACTCGCAAGGTGTCATAGCTCGGCCTCCGGCCTCACTATGACTCCTTGCTCGTCAAACGTTAGCTCGGCCTACGGCCTCGCTTTAGTTACTTGAAAACTCGCTAGGTGTCATAGCTCGGCCTCCGGCCTCGCTATGACACCTTGCTCGTCAAACATTAGCTCGGCCTGCGGCCTCGCTTTAGTGACTTAAGAACTCGCATGGTGCCGTCGTTCGGCCTTCGGCCTCACTCCGACACCTTGCTCGTAAATATGTATGAGAGGTTTAAAAAAAATAAGAAATTCCTAAAACATTCATCAGAAATGAAATCAGTGTCATTGAAAACCCCCAGATCTTTAATTTCATCGCAATCGCACCAATATAAAATTTGATCCCTTCTTTGAATCCTCAGGGATCATAATGAATAACCGTCGCTCGGCCTACGGCCTCGCTCCGGTATGAAGAGACTCGCAAGGTGTCGTCGCTCGGCCTCCGGCCTCGCTCCGACACCTTGCTCGTTTGAACCCCACTTTGAACCCTTCAGAACAAATCTCAAAAACTGTCGCTCGGCCTTCGGCCTCGCTCCGGTGTGATGGGAGACTCGCAAGGTGCCGTCGTTCGGCCTTCGGCCTCACTCCGCCACCTTGCTCGTAAGTTTGTATGGGAGCTATTAAAAAAAAAAGAAATTCCAAAATTTTTTTTCAGAAATGAATTCAGCAACCCCAAAAACCCCCGGAGCCGAAATTTTGTCTCGCTCGGACCATTTTGAAATTTGATCCCTCACTTGAACCCCCAGGGGATCAATCAGACCATTTTAGTTTGGTAGCGCTTACGATTCCCTATGACATTTGGTCGAACACTAATTAAAAAAAGTTTACCGTTCCGAAGTTATTAACGGTCAAACTTTGTATGGGATCGATGTTTTTTTGTTTGTGACCCCAATTTTTTTTTTATTTTTTGGGAGGGACTCATAGTTCCCTACAACTTTTGTTCAAAAAGGGGGGTTCCAAGTGTTATAGTTTAGCCAGGACGTTGGGGTACTCCAAGGTCTTTTCCACTTTTGCAACTTTTCGGATTTTTCCCTAGGTCACATACCCCTCCCCTATCCAGGAGTACCACTCGCCAACCCCCCACAATACTCCTTCTAGGAGAACAATTCTGTCAATCAGTCAGTGAGTGGTAGTTTAGCTTTATATAATATAGACTAGTATTTGCGTGGCTGCGCGGGCCGCATGCGGCCCGCGTTTATATCCTTTAACCTGTTGGGGTGGGGCATTGCATTTAATTTGCAGTTAAATTCTTTAAAATTTTGAAATTGATTAAGAAGGTAGGTAGATATCTCCAATTCAGTCTGGAGTTGGGTGGGTATTGAAATTCAAAAATTTTGAATTTAGATTTTGTGAGAGAAATTTAAATTCAGTTCAAAATTGGTGGTTAAATTTCATTCAGTTTAAAAAAAAGACAAACTTTCAAGTCCAGTCGAAAAGTGGGTAAAACTTACAAAGGTCATATTTTTTGTATGAAAGTATGAAAACCATACATCATTGTACGGTTGGCAACGGGCACTGAAGCTCGGCCTGCGGCCTCGCTTCAGCACCCACGATAATCAAACAGTATTTAATTTTTGTTTGATTTACTGTCGGGCACTGAAGTTCGGCCTGCGGCCTCACTTCAATGCCCTCCGGACTCGCAAGGTGCCATAGCTCGGCCTTCGGCCTCACTATGACACCTTGTTCGTCAAACGTTAGCTCGGCCTACGGCCTCGCTTAAGTGACTTGGGAACTCGCAAGGTGCCGTCGCTCGGCCTTCGGCCTCGCTCCGACACCTTGCTCGTAAATATGTATGAGAAGTTTAAAAAAAAAAAGAAATTCCAAAAACTTTCCTCATAAATGGAATCAGAGTCCTTGAAAACCCCCAGATCTTAAATTTCATCGCAATCGGACCAATATTAGATTTGATCCCTTCTTTGAATCCTCAGGGATCATAATGAATAACCGTCGCTCGGCCTACGGCCTCGCTCCGGTATGTAGAGACTCGCAAGGTGTCGTCGCTCGGCCTCCGGCCTCGCTCCAACACCTTGCTCGTTAAAACCCCACTTTGAACCCTTCAGAAAAAATCTCAAGAACCGTCGCTCGGCCTTCGGCCTCGCTCCGGTGCGAAATGGAGACTCGCAAGGTGCCGTCGTTCGGCCTTCGGCCTCACTCCGCCACCTTGCTCGTAAGTTTGTATGGGAGCTATTAAAAAAAAAAAGAAATTCCAAAAATTTTTTTCAGAACTGAATTCAGCGACCCCAAAAACCCCCAGAGCCAAAATTTCATCCCCCTCGGACCATTTTGAAATTTGATCCCCGACTTGAACCCCCAGGGGATCAATCAGACCATTTTAGGTTGGTAGCGCTTACGATTCCCTATGACATTTGGTCGAACACTAATTAAAAAAAGTTTACCGTTCCGAAGTTATTAACGGTCAAACTTTGTATGGGATCGATGTTTTTTTGTTTGTGACCCCAATTTTTTTTTTTATTTTTTGGGAGGGGCTTATGGTCCCTAACAACCTTTGTTCGAACCCCACCCCCCTAAACCCTACCATTTTTGCAGGACGTTGGGGTACTCCAAGGTCTGTTCCACTTTTGCAACTTTTCGGATTTTTCCCTAGGTCACATAACGCTCCTCTATCCAGGAGTACCACTCTTCAACCCCCCACAAAACTCCTTCTGGGAGAACAATTCTGTCAATCAGTCAGTGAGTCAGTGAATCAATGGTAGTTCAGCTTTATATAACTAGTACTAGTATTTGCGTGGCTGCGCGGGCCGCATGCGGCCCGCGTTTATATCCTTTTACCTATAGGGTTGGGACAAACATTCACATTGCAGTTGTAATCTTTAAAACTTTGAAATTGATTAAGAAATGTTGTAGATTTCTCCAATTCAGTCTGGATATGGGTGGAGATAGAAATTCAAAAATTTTAAATTTGGATTCTGTGAGAGAAATTTAAATTCAGTTCAAAATTGGTAGATAAATTTAGTTCAGTTGAAAAAATAAGCCAAACTTTCAAGTCCAGTCGAAAAGTGTGTAAAACTTACCAAAGAAATATTTTTTGTATGATATTGTATGTTGCATTGTATGATCGTCAGCAGGGCAATGAAGCTCGGCCTGCGGCCTCGCTTCAGCACCCACGATAACCGAACAGTATATAACTTTTGTATGATTTATTGTCGGGCACTGAAGTTCGGCCTCCGGCCTCACTTCAATGCCCTCAGAACTCGCAAAGTGCCATAGCTCGGCCTTCGGCCTCACTATGACACCTTGCTCGTCAAACATTAGCTCGGCCTACGGCCTCGCTTTAGTTACTTGAGAACTCGCAAGGTGTCATAGCTCGGCCTCCGGCCTCGCTTTAGTTACTTGAGAACTCGCAAGGTGTCATAGCTCGGCCTCCGGCCTCACTATGACGCCTTGCTCGTCAAACGTTAGCTCGGCCTGCGGCCTCGCTTTAGTGACTTAGGAACTCGCATGGTGCCGTCGTTCGGCCTTCGGCCTCACTCCGACACCTTGCTCGTAAATACATATGAGAGGTTTAAAAAAAAAAGAAATTCCAAAAACTTTCATCAGAAATGAAATCAGAGTCCTTGAAAACCCCCAGATCTTAAATTTCATCGCAATCGCACCAATATAAAATTTGATCCCTTCTTTGAATCCTCGGGGATCACAAAGTACAACCGTCGCTCGGCCTACGGCCTCGCTCCGGTATGATGAGACTCGCGAGGTGCCGTCGCTCGGCCTTCGGCCTCACTCCGGCCCCTTGCTCGTTTGAACCCCACTTTGAACCCTTTATAAATCATCAATGAAACCGTCGCTCGGCCTTCGGCCTCGCTCCGGTGCGATTGGAGACTCGCAAGGTGCCGTCGTTCGGCCTTCGGCCTCACTCCGACACCTTGCTCGTAAGTTTGTATGGCGGCTATTAAAAAAAAAAAGAAATACCAAAATCTTTTTTCAGAAATGAAATCAGCGACCCCAAAAACCCCCGGAGCCAAAATTTCATCCCCATCGGACCATTTTGAAATTTGATCCCCGACTTGAACCCCCAGGGGATCAATCAGACCACTTTAGGTTGGTAGCGCTTGCCATTCCCTATGACATTTGGTCGAACACTAATTAAAGAAAGTCTACCGTTCCAAAGTAATTAACTGTCAAACTTTGTATGGGATCGCCGTTTTTTTGTCTGTGACACCCATTTTTTTTTAATTTTTTGGGAGGGGCTTATAGTCCTTAACAACCTTTGTTCAAACCCCACCCCCCTAAACCCTACCATTTTTGCAGGACGTTGGAGTACTCCAGGGTCTGTTCCACTTTTGCAACTTTTCGGATTTTTCCCTAAGTCCCCTAATCCTCCTCTATACAGTCGTTCCTTTCTACAACCCCCCACAAAACTCCTTCTGGGAGAACAATTATGTCAATCAGTCAGTGAGTGAGTCAGTCAATGGTAGTTCAGCTTTATATAATATAGAATAGAAGAAGACTAGTATTTGCGTGGCTGCGCGGGCCGCATGCGGCCCGCGTTTATATCCTTTTACCTATATGAATAGGTCAAGCATTTATGTTGCAGTTAAATTCTTTAAAACTTTGAAATTGATTAAGAAATGTTGTAGATTTCTCCAATTCAGTCTGGAGTTGGGTGGAGATTGAAATTCAAAAATTTTAAATTTGGATTCTGTGAGAGAAATTTAAATTCAGTTCAAATTAGGTGGAAATTTATCAATGAGTTGAAAATAAAAGTCAAACTTTCAAGTCCAGTCGAAAACTGGGTAAAACTTACCAAAGAAATATTTTTTTGCATGAAATTGTATGTTGCATTGTATGATCGTCAACAGGGCACTGAAGCTCGGCCTGCGGCCTCGCTTCAGCACCTACGATAATCAAACAGTATTTAATTTTTGTTTGATTTACTGTCGGGCACTGAAGTTCGGCCTGCGGCCTCACTTCAATGCCCTCCGGACTCGCAAGATGCCATAGCTCGGCCTTCGGCCTCACTATGATACCTTGCACGTCAATAATTAGCTCGGCCTCCGGCCTCGCTTAAGTTACTTGAGTACTCGCAAGGTGTCATAGCTCAGCCTCCGGCCTCGCTATGACACCTTGCTCGTCATACATCAGCTCGGCCTACGGCCTCGCTTGAGCTACTTGAGTACTCGCAAGGTGTCATAGCTCGGCCTCCGGCCTCACTATGACACCTTGCTCGTCAAACGTTAGCTCGGCCTACGGCCTCGCTTTAGTTACTTGAGAACTCGCATGGTGCCGTCGTTCGGCCTTCGGCCTCACTCCGACACCTTGCTCGTAAATATGTATGAGAGGTTTAAAAAAAAAAGAAATTCCAAGAACTTTCATCAGAAATGAAATCAGAGTTCTTGAAAACCCCCAGATCTTAAATTTCATCGCAATCGGACCAATATAAAATTTGATCCCTTCTTTGAATCCTCGGGGATCATATAGAAAAACCGTCGCTCGGCCTGCGGCCTCGCTCCGGTATGATGAGACTCGCAAGGTGCCGTCGCTCGGCCTTCGGCCTCACTCCGGCTCCTTGCTCGTTTGAACCCCACTTTGAACCCTTAAGAAATCATCAATGAAACCGTCGCTCGGCCTTCGGCCTCGCTCCGGTGCGATGGGGGACTCGCAAGGTGCCGTCGTTCGGCCTTCGGCCTCACTCCGCCACTTTGCTCGTAAGTTTGTATGGGAACTATTAAAAAAAAAAAGAAATTCCAAAATTTTTTTTCAGAAATGAATTCAGCGACCCCAAAAACCCCCGGAGCCAAAATTTCGTCCCGCTCGGACCATTTTGAAATTTGATCCCCGACTTGAACCCCCAGGAGATCAATCAGACCATTTTAGGTTGGTAGCGCTTACTATTCCCTATGACATTTGGTCGAACACTAATTAAAAAAGTTTACCGTTCCGAAGTTATTAACGGTCAAACTTTGTATGAGATCGACGTTTTTTTGTCTGTGACACCCATTTTTTTTTTAATTTTTGGGAGGGGCTCATGGTCCCTAACAACCTTTGTTGGAACCCCACCCCCCTAAACCCTACCATTTTTGCAGGACGTTGGGGTACTCCAAGGTCTGTTCCATTTTTGCAACTTTTCGGATTTTTCCCTAGGTCCCATAACCCTCCCCTATCCAGGAGTACCACTCTTCACCCCCCCATAAAACTCCTTCTGGGAGAACAATTATGTCAATGAGTGAGTGAGTCAGTCAGTGGTAGTTCAGCTTTATATAATATAGAAATAGATAGAAGAAAAATAGAAAAAATAGAAAATAGATGTACCTGAATATTTTCCTCGGAACCGGTAAATTTTTATCATTTTGATATCAACGAGCCGCCTGACCTGCAAGATCCGGGTTGCGGAATGGTTGCCCCGGCAGCTAATTTCGTCACTGCAGCTACTCACAGTCTTATTTCTAATGAGTCTGGAATGGACACAGATACATCTTCCACCCAAGCTCATAAACGAAAGCAAAGTCGTAATACGCGAATATGCAAGCATTGCAATAAAAAAACGAGGAAGCATGTTCAAGCTATAGATGGCAACACAGTTGGTCTTTGTACGGATAGCAGTGACTCAAATAGACACAAATATTAAAAAACCTTTTGCGATCCCATCACAAATATCTATTCCACCTCCTACAAATAGCAACAATCCAGCTCCCCATTTCGTTTCCCCTATACTCGTAGTTAGAACATTGTATCAACCAACTAATAAAGTTCCATTTAAAATCCATATGCAACGTGAAGTAAAGTCATCCGACGTTGGAATTATTATCCATCCAGTCCTTTTTGGCAAGTTTCTAAAGAAGAACGGAATTCAGTATATTATTGACGGTTCAGTTAAAAGAATTGGTAAGAATAAAATTGAGTTATCATTTCGCGATGCTAATTCATTTGTTAGTAGCAGAATTTTATCACCGAATGATTATAAAGCGTTTGTTTCATCGTTCAACGTCACTCATATGGGGCTGATTCGAAGTGTTCCTTTGGAATGTTCACCTGATGAAGTTATTGAGAATGTATCTGTTGAAATTTACACTTATTCTACTATACAGTGTTATAACTGCTGCCGTTACGGTCATACTAAACTTCAATGCAGGTCGAGATCTAGACGTTTTAGATGTGGCCTTGAACATACTGGTGATACTTGCAATGCTAACGAAGAACACATTATATATTCCCTCTGTTCAGCGCCACATTTTGCAATCAACAAATAATGTCCTGAGTTTGCGAGACAAAAACATCAAAATAACAATGGCCGAATATAGCATATATTACGGTGAAGCAGCTAAACTAGTTTCCCTGGCATTAAAGACTTATGCTGACGTTGTTAGCTCTGTTTCCAGTACCGATGTACCTAAGTCACAAATATCCTATAAGATCACAAATAATCAGCGCCCTCAACAAACGTCATACAAAAAGACAACTTTTACTAATAGTCGTTCAGCTTCTAATCGAAACCATTACTTAGTAGAATATAAAAATACCGTCCACCGTTGCCTCTATGTTTGATAAATCTAATTCCACTAATAATGATGGCCCTTCACAAAGTTCTTCAATGGAATTGCAGAATTATAGTTTTTTTTCTGCATGAACGTTCTTCCTTTGATAAAAATATGTATAAAACACTTTTGCTATTGTATATATATATTCTTTATCGTGATATATTATCATATAACTATAAATATTGTACATAATGTAAATGTAACTTTGTAAATATCTTAATTACTTTTATTATATTTCATAATCTTTCCTTTGATCCTTTCCTATCACAATCGTTCTATTCTATTATTTCTGCGATATATACGTTTCCCAAACTTTTCTAATAATCGTCTCAATCCTTGTTCGAAAACAATCGTCATACCAATGAAAATTATACCGAAGACTTGAAGATGGCAAATGCACTAGCCGTGTAATGCCACCAACCTCGCAAGCGGGAGGAAGAAAAAAAAAGGCGTTATTTTTAATAATGTACTATTTCTATACGTTCAATGTCATTGTCATATCTTTAAATGAATATCAGCTTGAAGATTACGTATTTATGTGTTTTATATTACGAATTTATGTGTTGTATAGATAAAACAATTGTTTTTCTTTATGTTTTCAATATTTTTGTCAGTCTGTCAATAGAATTTTGATTGATGAAATATATTACGAACGTCGAGACGAAATCAATATTGTGTTGTTTGTATTGAATAGCCTCTAGTTTTAGCGACATTCTAAGTACACTTGCCTATCTGTTCCTTTTATTGCTTAGGCAGTATTATAGTAAAGTGCAGTTGAAGATGGCCCATCCTGCAGAACTGCACTTTGCTATTATACTGCGTTTGAAAAAATCATTTTAATATTTATTTAATATATATTTATATGTATGTAGGTAGATAGAAAGTGCACACATATGAATGAATATAAATTGCTAACACACAGGATACACACACATATAATAAACAATTAGTTTTGGGGCAGACCACCAGATCGCGTCAAACTGACAAAAAAGCAATCTCTGTGGCCACTCTATTTCATAGAATACAGTACACCTATATGCCTCAAACGATTAAGAGCACAGATTACACTCTATTACACAGACTCTATTTACTATACTCTGTGTTCAGTTCATTCGTTTTTATTTACTTGTCGTTCATATGCTTCCTTTTCAGAAATTTTTTGTTAAGTTAATACTACAAATATAGATCCTCAACGCGCCCACTGTAATAGTGCTTCTCATTCTTTCAAAAGAATTGCCTTAAAACTATCATTCCACTGGTTAAGGGTGGCTAACTTAGTGTTCCGAGTCATTCTGAAATAAATTCTTGTTGTTGTCTCAGAATGAGATATAGCGTAACCGCGCAAAAGACAGTTATTCAAGTATTGGGAAATTTTCCCAAAAAAGTTGGTTAAAATCAGTGAAATGCCTCTTATGAATACCCCGAATTTCAAAACACCCACCACGTAACTTATTTATAACTATTGACTTATCTGGCTCACAGATCGGTCGATACCACAGCTTCTGACAAGATCTCCATCTGATTTTCAAGCTCTCATTATTTAGGAAAATCCGTATTAGGTCAAGCAAGCCTCGATTTGTTTGGCCAACTTCTGTTAGATTTAACAGTTGGCCAATCAAAAATCCGGTCACGGTAATAAATGCTGAACATCAGTATCTCTCTCTCGTTTTTTCACTAGTTAAACATAATTATAGCATTTTTTTTTTAAAGAAAGGACTGAGCTTCTGGTCGAAAGCGACCTCGGACAGCTTGACCGGACGTTAGGCAAGCGCTAGTGCGCTGGGCCGCGGTTTTGGTTTTGGGTCGACAAGCACAAGGGCGCCTCAGACGGCACGAACCTCGGCTTGAGCCGTCGCCCAGAGTTGGACTAACGAACTGCCCTGGCAACCTAGACGGGGAGTGCCTAGGGCCCTAGCCACTGGTGGCATCCTAGCTAAAACTTTTTAGAGCGAATTTGCCCAGACCTCCCAGAGGGGAAGGACAAATGAGCCCTATGAATCTGAGTAACTAATTATAGCATCTCGTTTTTGTACTTTATGAACTCCTTCATTAGCCAATCCAAAGTATCTCTGAGCCTCTTGGTCGGTTGGGTTGGGAACTCCCACGTTCACTGAGAAATCACGTCTTCGTATATGATTTTATGCAAAACTTGTGGTTCTTCAAGTTTTAATGTGTAATATTGCTGGATTATAAAACATCAAAGTCTTGTTCATGTGCACATATGTGGGCAAGAGATATAAGGACGGAATAATGTGGTTTCCATGCTCGCATCGGAATTCGCCATAGAAACGCTTTACCACATCACTTTACTTGACCACGACGAAACCTTAACTTTTCACTTGAAAATTGAAACAACTTTTGAACTGGCACAATACACAGATTGTGATGGCCAATAAATGCAAAATAATAATAGTAGCCCTCCTTTGGCTTGGACAAAGAACTCTGTGCCTTTCGCTCTCGCTCGGTTTTCGATAGTTTTCTTTTTAGGAATGCATTAACAATTTACCGAATAATTTTATTTGTCCATCAGTGCTTAAATTGTGATTTAAGTTGCAATAATTGTTGCAGCCGTTTTATTACAAGAATTTCTAACCTACAAACGAAAATGTCGGTCACAAATATAGACACTACCCAAAATTTTGAAAATTTCATAAGGTATAAGTATCTGAACCACGGTATAGTTCTCTAGTTGCATAGTGATAAATAAATGCGATTAGCAGTGTTAACCTGAGATCGTTACTAGATCTCTATGCGTTCTACACGGCTACTACTATAAAACAACAAAAGCAGCTAAGGTTTCAATCTAGTATATAATGGCACTCGTAGGTTTGTGTAAGGTTTGTAGGTACATACCTTTAGACTATTATTTATTCTGTGTTTATAGTAGAAAGATTTGGTAAGTATTCCTATGCATGTATTGTAAGTATGTGCGACTTATCCTGAGTAACTATGTTATTCTTTTTAAAACAGATTGATCGCTATGATCTTATGACCTCTATAAATTACTGTTTATCTAATAAGTAGTTAATTAATGACACAAACTTGTGATATTTGCATAGCACAATAAATAATTAACTATCTATTTTCCAGATCTCCATCATTGGCAGTAGTACATTTCTCTGCAGACTGGGCAGAACAATGTAAGCAAGTCACAGAAGTGCTACAAGAGCTACTGAAACTGCCAGAAATTCAGTCGAGTGGTAGCCAAGTGGCTGTATGTGATGCGGAAAACTTATCTGAAATCTCATTGCAATATAAGGTACAATTTAACTGCAATCATATATCGAGACATAACAAAAATTCCAAGCATGATAAACAATTATTGATCAAATTACAAAACCACAGCAACTGTGGCAGCACAGGCAAGATTAAGGTTTGCAGTGTGGTGTGAGTTATTTTTATGCTAAGTAAATTCTAGGATATCACACACAAGATAAGGTGACACAGTCATGTTGTTTATTATTTGATGAATGTTTGTTTCTTGAAACTTCACACCTCAAGAAAAATCACCATTTATGCAAAATATTGCTGATGCTAACCTAAAAGAAATAACAAAGAATTCAGGCTAAACTTAATTACAGTTTCACTAGTGACTGTGCCATTACTATCATTGATTGAATCACTATTCAACAACACTTGCTTGATTTGTAGGTGTTTTAATTACAATATCCATCATTATTTCAGGTTGACTCAGTACCAACAGTAATCCTATTTAAGAATGGCACACAAGTAGACAGAGTGGATGGTGCTGATGCTGCTCAAATATCCTCGAAAGTGAAGAGCCACAGTCTAAGCAAAGTGGCTCCCATAACAGCAGTCAAACTGGAGGATAGATTAAAAGCACTTATAAATAGACATAATGTTATGCTGTTTATGAAAGGGACTAGGGATACACCAAGATGTGGTTTCAGTAGAACTATAATTCAAATTTTAAATGCGACAGGGTAAGTTATAGGATTTATTTGTTTATGAAAGAAATTAAAGGCAATATAACAATACTGCCAACATTTTCAGATGATTTTCACATTCAGATAGAATGAAATTTGTCTAGGACATTTTATTTCCTTCAAGTTATAATGAATCTTTCTGAAAACCTTTTGTCTGTCCCGTTAATTGTTATTTCTTAAAGGAGTGCTAAGCTCTGCACAGTTATCCCTATATGTGTGTATTGGGCATTCCCTCTTGAAATGAAATATCTAAGCAGCCTAAAGTAGCACAGGGTAGAATAAAGCTTCTATGGTCAACCATGTATTCAATGTCAGTAGTTTATCCAAATTTTAGTCATTTAAAGCCTGCTCTATTGATTTCAGGGTTTCATATGACACATTTGACATATTGACAGATGAAGAGGTGCGTCAAGGCCTAAAGGAATACTCTGATTGGCCCACATATCCCCAGCTGTATGTCAAGGGGGAACTAATTGGAGGGCTAGATATCATCAAAGAATTACAGGCCAATGGAGAGCTAGAATCTACTCTCAAAGCTTAAGTAGAATAGGGGTCAGTTAAGAGGCTTAATGACAGTTCTAACCTCACTGAAGCTTTTTAAAGCAAGCCTGGGAAGAGTTGCCATGTTTCAACTTTGTTCTAAAGCCATTCTTTTCTGTCTTTTTATACAATATTCAACTGAACTTCTTTTTGAAATGAAGGCAATTGTAACCTTGAATTTTATGAACTGTTACTTAATACTCCCAGAATTGGCTCTATTAGGCATGTCTTGTGTTCTGATTAATTTATTTAAATAAAGGGTTCAAATTTGTATATAAGTAATTGTTTTCTTATTTAAAGACTAATAAGCAAACTGCAGCCGGATGATAAGCATGACTGCATAGCAGGTGTATTAGTGGTAGAAATGATCTACTACCACTATCACCAGCTACATACGCCAAGATTTGTTCTGTTCACGCCAGCAAACAGGGACTGGACGTCGCACGCTATACCACCGCGCGCAGCGGCTGCGGGTCTCACGGGCGGCACTTGCCACGGTGCGCGGTGGCGGTGGTAAGCGGACGGAAGGAGTTTATCGATAATATATCGGTATTTATGTATCGGTACCAATTAAATAAATACACATTAAAGTATTGAAATAATATATCAGTATTCATACCTATAAAGAGATACCCCATTACCTATATTTTCATCGGTATTTTCATATTGATGCCAAAATTATATCGCTAACGGTTTTATCTGCTGCGGCCGTGGTGACAAGGGCCTGAGCCGCTAATGACCCGTCGCAGGAGTACCTCGGTTGTCTAGACACGAGGTCGTCTCAATATAACATTTTTAGTTAGGTACCTCATCCTGGTACTAGAGTCATTCGGGGTAAGAGAACGCACTGCTGAGATCTCGCGGGGAGGCGTGTATGGCAAAATCATCGGCGAGCGAGTCGCCATTTTGAAGCCAAACAATAAGTTTAGGTGTGACGCTAGTGAAAACAAAAAAGAGTGAAATTCTTTATTACTCACAGTAGCTTTTTGTTTCACGTAAAAGTTTATAACATCTGTGAATACTGGATAAACGCAGTATGTAGTTTTTAGTGTTCTAAGACTATTCATGTGCTATAATTTCCGAGTAAAGTTTTTAGGTTATACCTAAAGTACGGATGAGAGCGGGAGTTATACTTTAGAAATGAACTCGTGGGGTAAGAGAGCGGGGTCAAAAGAACGCATGCAAACTCTTACCTCACATGATTTTCTTAACTACATCCATATCAAATTTTTGTTTCAGTTCGTGTGGTAATCAAACATAGTTTTCTTGCATCTGAAAAAAAGATATTTTAAGCAGATATGACACAGCTGGTGTCAATTTTTATACGAACAGTTTACATTTTTTTTTAATTTGGCGATTTGTTGATTTCTGATTTAGACCATGTCTCGAAATTACGTCAGAAAGCAACCGGATAGAAAATTAGTGACAGAGGGTCAAAGGCGTGCTGCGGAAGAAGTGCATTGATAACATATACTTTTTAATATAAAAAAATTACTAAGTTTTATTTTATCTTATTCTCAAAGTTTACACGTGCGTCTCTTTACCCCACACCCGAACTTTTGCCCTCATCGTTGCGTACCTTTACCCCAACTCAGGGTCAAGAGATCGCATTCTGAACGGACCTAATTATTGCGTCATACAGAGAAAGCTATATATGTAGCTAGTATATACGCTGAAGGTTTTAGTAAAGTACCTATCAAATACTCTGTATAATAAACGTCAAAATATTCCTGATATTCAATTATTTTTTATTTTTGATCTGGCGAGGTCGATAAAGGCTAAGTGCGTGCTTTTGACCCGAATGACTACTAACGATATTTTTTTTAAATAACATTGGAAATATTTCTGTAAATGCTGTCATTTACACATGAATATTATTTATTTACAGGATTTATTACGGACCCTTCGGTAAATATTAAAAATATCCAAATTACATCTTTGGGTTTACTTTGTGTTTTTGCTACAAAGTGGGACTACGGCTCCCGCTCGACATTAAGCCTGTATCAATATACTATAACGAATTTAATTTAGAATTTAGATTGTTTATTAATAATCAAATTAATTTTGTTTAGTTTTTTATATATTCCAGTGATAATAGTATTAGTGGTTTCATTGAAACTAAAAACTCATGCTTAACAGACTCACCCACTACCTGGTCAAGGCGGAGGATTGCACAATGGGATGGTTTTAGCTTCCAATAAAACCGGCATTATGCCGCGCTGTCGCTTGCCTCATTGTCCTCACCAGGTAGCAATTCAATTGCCCTGGACAAAGCTTCGGATACACAATGCCAGTTCTGTTGGTGGTAAAACCATTTCATTTGGCGGCCTTATGCGTAATGCGATTTCTTCCAGGCAACCTTAGGTACATGGTGATTGTGCATCAAATATAAACAAACACAGCAAAAATGCGCTAACATTGTATAAAAAAATAAAAGAGCTAGTAGGTAAGTTAAAAAAAACTGCACATACTAAAAGAATATAAATAGGTACCTACTACCTAATAAGATGGTATATACAAGATATTTACCTAGTGTTTTTCCGCCTCGTCTTGATGTCAGCGTGAGAAATCGAAAAATATTTTCTTTTTATGGTGTGGTTCCCTCCGAGCGCTTGAAGAGTCAACATCTCCTGAGGATGCCTTGTGCTAAGGCGAAACACGTGTCGAGGAAGTCGGATACTGAGAGAAAGAGAAATAATAAGGTAAGGTGTGGCGGTGGTGAGGAGGCATCATAAAAATAAAAATATTTTTCGATTTCTCACGCTGACATCAAGACGAGGCGGTAAAACACTAAATATCTTGTTTAAACCATCTTATTATAAATGGATTTCCGCAAAGTTACGCCTGACTCATCAATTAGGTACTACCTACATGTTCGTAATACCTATTCTTGTACCTCCCAATGAAAACATTCATTTTTCTACTATACGAGTATCCTATCCTACTCCCTACTAATATTATAAACACGAAAGTTTGTAAGAATGTGTGGATGCAAGTTTGTTACTCCTTCACGCAATAACTGCTGAACCGATTTGAATGAAATTTGATACGGAGATAGCTCAAACCCTGGACTAACACATAGGCTACTTTTTATCCTACGGTAACACCTTAACACCGCAGGGCGTAGCAGCTAGTATATTATAAAAGCGAAAGTTTGTATGAGTGTGTGGATGTATGTTTATTACTCTTTCGAGCAAAAACCACTAAAGGGATTTTATGGACTGTATAAAGGGGTAAAAGTTCGTATGACAATCTCAAACTAGGTACCTACTAAACCAGCAAATTTTACAAAGAGACTGAAATAAAGGTCAAAAGGCTACCTAAAAATATACGAAACTCCTAAACAGATCAACCTACAGAAATTGGATTTGACAAGTAGATTCCGTCCGTCCGTCTGTCACCAAGCTGTATCTCATAAACGGTGATAGCTAGAGAGTTGAAATTTTAACAAATGATATATTTTTGTTATATTAACGATATCTAGTCTTAAAGAACAAATAATAAAACCAGAACAAAAAAATATATGTAATATGGGGGGGCTCCCATACCTACAATAAACGTAATTTTTTTGCTGTTTTATTCTCTTAATTAATAATGGCATAAGGTAGACGTTTGAGACATTCAGATAATATTTAGTTGACTTGTTAAATAAATAATCCAAAATAATCAATCCAAAATAGGTAATATGTTTAAGGTAGCATACAACAAACTTGATTTTGTGCCCGATATCAATAACAACAGGTAGAAAGTTGAACGAATGTAGTACGGAACCCTTAGTGCGCGAGTCTGAATCGAACTTAGCAGATTTATTAACAAACGTTTATTTTTTTGAGTTTCATATTTACAATATTGTGGCTTTCTGGGCTTATAAAAGAACAGAAACAGACCAGCTTATTTATCTAATTACATAAAACTTATTTTTACATTGTTGAAAATTCTGTATAACGTGTATACCGGAAGCTATCCGGCTGACAGATAATCATATTGTGATACGGAACCCGAATAATTGATTTAGTAAGAAAGTTTTCTTTTTCACATTATTATTCTTAAACTATGTCACCGAAACTGTTATTCGGCGAAACACCAAACAAAAATTGTTAATCGTTCTGTTTACTACTCCTATAAAATTGCCAGTGAATCCAATCGATTTATTTAATTATTATGAGTTATTGTGTTATACATATACTACTATCTGATTATGGCTTAATGTACTACACGTATGAAGCTATTCATAAAAACTATTGAACTATCAGTGTCACGCGATGTTTCAGATGACTGCTGTCAAAATAAAGGAAAAATATTAGCCAAACTAAAAAATAAATGTACGTAGTGTACTTTTTTACTAAAACTTTGTAAATTAATTTGTACAGAAGATCTGTATGTATGTATCAATTTAAAATATTTCATACACTTCAAGGCAATATACCGGCATAACAATGGAGAAAGTTAATAATTTTCAATCAAGTGAGTAGCACTGTAATGTTGTGCTAGATTTACAATTTATGCAGTCGTGTCCACCAACATTCCATTAAAATTAAATCAATCAATTATGTTCATTACAGAGATAACGAGTAAGGTAAGGACAGCCGGCGATGGCATGGAATCAGTGGCTAACGCGTCAGAAACTAAGAAAACAGAAACTAGAACTATGGAAAGAAAGTCTTCTTTACTGCCTGGAAGACTAGTACAGGTATTCCCTTCTAATGTAATTAGAAATGAAAAGCGGAATTCTATTAATGTCAAGGCTCCGAAGTTTGTTCCGTACGAGCCTTATGCAGCAGCGGTGAAACCTATGACTCCAACTTTAGCTGCAAAAGGTGCAAAAAAGTCTAAGAATCACATGGATATTAACACTCTCATATCACAAATGTCTCAAATGAAAACAGACTTGAACGAGTTCAAACCACGACCAAAACTTAACTCTTCCAGTTCAACAGTTGACATTGATAAAGGAAACCCAGAGAGTGCAGAATTGCAAAAAAGAATCGATAATTTGTGTAAAGAAAATGAGTCTTTGAATGAACAGCTAAAACAACAAGTGCAGGTAAGTTAATAATTAGTATGAAATAATCAGTGTATGAATAGATATAATGACCTGATATTATCTACATAAACATCACATAATAAGTTTTGTCACATATTTTGATAAACTCTTCACTACTGCCTCAATCAGTACACAATACTCTGTGACATTATATAAACATTATATAATCTGTTTGTTTTTTTTATTATTTTTTTCAGGTCAACAAAGAGTTAAAAACAATGTTAGTAGCTTCAATGGGTGAAGATCTAGAAACTCAAGTGCAATCTTTAAATGAGGATAAAAAGTATTTAGCTAATGCTTTGCTCAGCTCAGCTCAACATTTGTCCACACATCAGGTTATTCCCTCTAGCTAATCTTTTTTTAACATATTCTTTGCACTGCATGCAAGAAAGGATCCCAGGATAAGGATCCCGTATCGACATTTCTATATTCACTTTAAATTATTTATTTCAGGAACAAACAGAATGGCTAGCTGGGCAGTGTGAAGTCTGGAGAAGCAAATTCTTAGCTAGCAGGTATAATTTTTTGTGAAGTTTTAAAATAAAATATCAGTAATACTTTTAATTTAGAAACACTTCTTTTAACTAACCCTTTTCTTTGCAGTTTGATGGTAGAAGAACTAGCCGAATGCAAGAATCAACTGACCACTAAAACAATCAACCTACAGCAAGCTATTAAACAGCTGCTGGATGAAAGATGCCGAGTTAGAGACATGCTTTTATGCACTTACAAAAACTTGTATAGCTTACATGAAAAATGGCTAGAAAATATTGCTATATCAGAGTATGTAGGCAGCAGTAAAGTGTACAGCCGACCTATAGGGAATCTGAATTTCAATACTACAGTACCACATTCCACCAATATCATAGACTTGTCATCAGTGAATTTGAAACTATCAGAAAATATTAGTAGTTCAGTGGAGAAGCAGGATATATGTCATGTTGATGGTTTATCCACTGCTACTGATGGAGAAAAACATGCTGAAGATGTAAGTTATACATTATTAGAGGGACAGGGAAGGTCTTCCAAAATCCATGCTTGGTACACAGGGAGAAGGGAGCTGAGGTTTTTGTCACATAGTCTTTTAAGTAAATTCGCACTCTAAAGCTACAGCATTTAGTGCTTTTAATACACAGCTGGCAACACCGACTTACATGAGCACCTACATTTATTCCAATAATGATTGAAAACAGTATTTATGGAATCTGGAAGGGGTGGGGGAGGGGATTTCTTATATACTTTGGGTGGTTACCATTGGCCCCCCCATTATGAGAAATAAATATAAAAGATACAACTAGTGACCATCAGGGGAGTAAAATCAGAGTATCATGCAGTCTACCCTTGGTAGAAGGACAAGCCAAATGGACTGAAATATTAATTAAAATGATAGCTATATATTTTCTTATCTAATAGTGGCACTATTCTGTATATATTAGTATTCTTTGCTGCCTTTTTCCGTATACATTTACATACTCTAAGCTTCTGGGATTTCTTTGGTCTAATATAACTGATACATCCTTCCTATTCCAGGTGATGGCAACACCATTAGAAGTGAGCAAGTTGAATGAAGGGCCAGTGAATGCTCTAGTGAATCATGCATACAACAGGTCCAATGCTGTTATCTTACCAGTCGCATCGTGTGCACATTGCAATGGGAAAGTCCAATTATTGTAATTACCTTTTTTACACTTAGCATTTGAACGTCTTTTATTACAAAATATATGATATAATATTGATATAATCAGTAAAACAGCAAGTATACAAGTAACATTTCATCAGTGTAATGAAATAAATACGCACATTTTATTACAGGCATACATATATTGTGCTAAAACAAATTCAATAATAAGTCAGTCCATAGATGTAATTGATTTTTTCTTTTGTCAGTATGCCGCCTCCCCGTTTTTGGTTTAGATGGGAAAGAGCAATGCTAGGAGCACATTCTCGTCTTGTGAATGCTTTATATGGTTGTCTTCCTGCTAAAAAAGAACCTAAAGCACTCAAGAGTGCGCGTTAAACTAAAAATATTTTTCTATGGTTTTGACTTATAGATTATTATGATAAATCGATTGTGTAAAGGTTGTGTTAAAAAGTAGGTTCATAGTCTGCTAGATCACTCGTACTTGCTGAATATAGGATGTGAAAAATATTCAGCGAAATGTTCAATTGTCTCCCAAATAAAAAGTTTGAATTTCGTTCTTTTTGTATGCAAGAAACTTGTTTAGACTAAAATATTTTTGTTACCAATGTTTGATTAAATGCTATTCAGAAGTGAATTAAGTAAACAATCTTTTAGATTCTATGACAGAAAATCAGCCAAGAGCATATTGCAGGGTCTAGCTCTAACATTATATGAGCCTACCTCATCTATATATATATAGCATTGTATGAGTGAGTTAGAAGAGCATGAAAAGAATCTACATATTACATTATGTATATCAGTTTAAGGTTCTTGTTATAAAATGTACCTAACATAGGAATAATATTACTCTAAGGTACTTATTAAGTATATACAACTAATAATCACTATGAGTGATCCATACTAATTGTTATTTTTGACCCAAAGCTTAGATCCAAACCAAAGGATCTCTCGCTGTGGATTATATTTTTGCCTAAATTTTATTTGAAATCCTAGTTATAATAAAAATTGTGATCGCAGAAGAAAGCACAGCGCCGATACAATCTTACAGATACAATCGATACAGTCTCTGTACAAAATATCGGAGACTTTTGTAATTTGACAGATTTCTTCATATTTTACGGCAGACTTACAAGCTCGCATCAATTTGCAGTTTTTTTAGTAATGAAGTTTCAAATAAAGATGAATATTATATGAAGATTATATACATAACTGAATCTCTAGCTTTGCAGAATTACAGGGCATATGTACATCAGTTTCTTTATGAGAACGATTGGTCTAATACTCAGGTATGTAATGCCTGTTGTTAGCACAGTGATAGCGCTCGTAGCACATTTATATATAGCTTGTTTCTGACAGATCACCGATGCTAAGCAATGTTCTATGTACTCTGTGTAACAGTGGAGTGGAATTAGCGTCCAAGAAGTTTTTTGTAGACTGAATCGCCCTACAATGGGCCGTCAGATGATACGTTAAAGTATGGGTCCCGAGTTTGGGCGTTGTGTTAACAATCGAAAGTCATGCTTCAGCCACTCTACAATCTGACACTAGGGCGAGCCACTGCGCCTACCCGAATATAAATTGCTTGTCAAAAAAATTTAGTATAAGCAAGAGGGCATCCTAACTAAGTTTTAGCAAGGATTACAAACCTGAGTAGGTATGTATTTATATTTTTGCCAATCTGAGGTTATATGAAGCAATAACTTGATTTTATTAATTAATAAAAAGACTATTCATTAAAATATTTTTTTATTGTTTCATGGACAGGTTTCTACATAATATATTAAAATTATATAAAGCTTATGCACCTGTCTGTACCAGTGCCTACGTAAACAAAACCACGATTAGAACAATTACTTCCATTTATTGCAATGTTGTTGGCATTAATATCCAATGGCCTCAACAAAGACATACACACTGGTATTCTTATGCATATAATAGAAATAGACATTTGAATAGGTTTCATTTGAAAAGCATTGCTACTACATCTCGATAGGAGTTACAAACGCCAATGTACCGCGAACTTGCGCAATTCATTATCGGATCCAAAATATTTGCACGTTTTTTGCGTACTTGTATGATACAGGTCAATGCTTGTGTTCTATGCGGTAGGTATTTGAATATAAGAAGAAGAGAACTTTACTGAAACATATCACGAAAGGATGTTATTTGCGAAGTATCACAAAACTAAAAACTTTCCTAAATAACAATAATCACCAGAAGCAAACACCGAAAGGTTCGTAATTAACTTACCTATATACAATTACTCTACCTCTATATATGCCTACATAAAACTATTCCTGAGAGCCGTGAGATGAGAGAATACACTAGAGGTTTGTTAAAAAAACATCTTATAAAGACTGGATTTCTACATGACTATTGCAGTTCTAATTCCCCAAGTTAAGTCTGAGCATATGTCGCTCCAGCATCTCTGTGCCGGTGTAGTTGTATGCGAGGTAGTCCCGCACGGGGATGTACTTGGCGCCGCCGAACCAGTCGATCATAGCTATCTGGGCGATCTTCAGCTTAGCCACGAACCAATTGTGATCTAGAAGGAATACAATAATCTTAAAAGTCAGAACCATGTATTTCTTCGTAACAAAAAACAGAGCAATTATTAGAACACTAACTCACCCGATGCTTGTCAAATAACATCGGGTGAGTTAGTGCTCTAATAACTGCTCTGTTTTTTGTTACGAAGAAATACATGGTTTTGTAGATGTATACGATTTATACTACTTCAATACGAAAATATACCCTGTTATCAATATTTTGTAAAGAACTTGTTATCTTGTAATAATGTCTTTTGTTAAAAGGCTAAGTGTTTTCACTTAGTAGAAACTTTCCATCAAATTCGATGTAACCGAAAAGCTTTAAAGTAGAATATTATAGGTATACCTGGTTACAATACACATAATAATGCATCTTGATGAATACTTACCAGCTGGGAAGTTAGCCATAGCCGGATGTCGCTCGAACAATGCTGCCTTTGCGAATGTGTACTCTGGAGTGCCCTCCTTGATCTGCGATCGATATGAGTAAATATAGCAATTGACTTATTGTTTTGATGTCAATAATAGGCTACGGGCATAAGAACAACATTTCCATACAAAATAATCCAAAAACAATAGCAAAATTCTGTAAAACAATTGGATTTTTTCTCGATTACCTACTAGAATAGTTAAAGAAATGATTTCAAACTTTACACTCATAGTTCTCCACAGAATGTGTCATGTATCAGGGATGGCAATATTTAGTCAAGCACAAGCCACACCCGTGAAAAGGTATGCCAAATATTGATCTTTGATAAAACTGTCTTCCTCAGAATCTTATCGGGCCCGCTGGCTCACAGTAAATGTGTCATTCACTGTATGCTACTGTGGCCGTCTGTTGTTTATAATGATGAGTATAGGTACATTGATCCCATTCTTCTTCTTACATGTTCTGAAAATCAGTCACCTAGTGCTATTGCTACTTTTAATGAGGCTACTTAGAAGTAAAAAGTGACAGTAACTCCAAGTAACAAAATATGCGGTGGGTATTACATATCTGTACCTACTTGTTATTATATAATAATAATAACAAGCAGGTACAGATTAATTTAGACTACCTTTTTCATCTTCCCGGAGAGTATAAGACGCGTACAGCGCGGATCTTCCGGGTCCAGTTTTTTGTTCTCGCAGTACCGCGTCTCTTCCAACGTGACCAGCACAGTAGCGCGACTGTTTTTCTAAACAACATAAAGATTGAGCTCAGAGACGAATATGTGAAAAAAAAATCAACGCTCGACGAATCGTCTCATTGCATAGGTGGAGAACGTGAATGAGTAAAGAACATCCTTGAAACGTAAACATATACAATCCTTGATCATCGCACGCCTCCTTCCACTACCTTGCGCCAGAGAATATATAAAAATATTCGCGTCCCTCCATAGGCATGTGTCTTTAAGTACCTATAGTTTGCCTTACGGATATTACGGCTCAGAAATGAGCTGCTATTAATATTTTATTCAACTGGGCATGTTCCCAGGAAAAACAAGTACCTACCGTAACACAATTAAATATAAGTACATTATTTTACCTTGAATATATACCACAAGCCAATTCAATCGAAATAATTTTCGATCGCATTCGACATTTCGACATACATTTCCATAGCAATGATTTAGGTACTTATTTCTTTTTAAAGGCTTGATTTATAAAGGATTTGTAGTGTAGGTACGTATTAAAAGAGATTTTGATTTTTCTATGCTATTAACTTATTTTTTATACATGTAATATGGTAGTAGTATGCTAGAAAATACGTACCGCTAAGTCCTTCGCAGAAAAGTCCAGCGGCGACATGTAGAAGTACGGAATACCGGTGGAATTAGCCATCATACCATCTACTATGGACTTCACGTTAGTAAACGGAAACCCTTCGATAGCAGGCAAAATGGATATAGTGGATATTGAAGCCCAATCTGTAACATAACGTAGTTGGTTAATTAATATACATACTCAACATATAATTTGCAATGATAATGAAATTTAAAATCCAATGCAAATTGCTTACTAAATCACATATAATTACATATAAAACTAAAGTTTTTGTACCTACATACATATCTAAGTACTGTATTTTACTGGATACAAACACGAGTACGCGAGACATTTATATACTTAGTTGTAGTAACTATAATAAAGATTAACAGTTTTTAAACTTTTAGCGCCACGTGTGGGCATAAACGGTATAAGTGTTAGCGGAGGAGCAAATAAAACATACATGAAATACAGTAATCTACACATGTATCATGTACAACCACCCCATAGTCAAGTGAAGTGAAAACAATGTAGTACCTAATTGGTAACAATTTATTCTTCTTCTCGAAAGTATATAAATATCGAGAAGCCGTAGATCGTGAAAGTAATGCAACTAAACAAAAGCCATATTTACCAGCGAAATGCATCACATATCTCGCCATAGGGATGAGCTTAGTGTGGTCTGGAGGGTCGGGTATTTCCAAACGATTTGATCTTGTAGCGTAACGATACTTGCATTCTCCATAGCTGAACACACAAAGTGCTAGAAGAAAGACTTGACTCTTCATTCTGAATCTGAGAAAAACAAAGTATATTGGAAAAGCGGTACCAGACAGCACTGCATGCGAGAACTATAAATATATAAATATGGATTGTGGAAGTTTATAAATAGGTAAATATATCAACAAAAATGCAATTATAGCAGAACAAATATAGAGATTAAGATATTTCTGAATTCCAGCACTATTTAGATATTTATGAGTGTAAGCGTTATCAGGAAGTAGGTACGTATAAACTTTTAATTTCCGTTAGTGGGTCACCCTTAACTTGAAATAATGTTACCTACCTATATAATATGTTTATTTAAAATACTGGTTAAGTGAAGTAGTAAACAAAGTAATTAAACTGCACGATTGAAATGTTGATTGACCTTTAAAATATGAATGGATCTATATAAATAGATGTATAATTCACAAATACCTATATTAATCACAAATAAATATAAACTATTACAGAATTAGTTATGATTTGCCAAATATTAGACTAATTCTCTATATACTGTAAATAAACAAAACTTACTTTTTAAATTAGTATAATAGTACGCTAAAATTCTTACTCTATTATTTAAAATGTCCAACACCTTTGTAAATTAACACAACTAAGTGACGCGCAAAAAATAACGTCCACGCGGGACAATAACCGCTAGTAAATGAGGAAATCGATAACATAATAATATTACTTATAACAAAAACACAAAGAAACAGCGAGGTTTAACCTAACAAATTAAACTTCACAATAGATGTTTGTATAGAAAAATAAGAAAATAGACAAAACCTTACCTTACCTTCAAAGCATTAATTGATTGAAACTAAAATTCACATTATTACACTGGCACGCATCATAACAAATTTCCCTGCCAAAACTGAATGAATCACGTTCACGCTACCATGCTCATGATATTTACTTTTTGCCTACAATAGATATACAACACTGCTATGATGGAAATAAAGTACAAATCAGAAAATCTTGCTCAACAATTTGACAGCTACAACTGAGCCGGTTCTCGATCATCTTTATAGTTGCCACGCGTTTATATGCATGCAAATGCACCGAGATGATCATTGCTTTTGATAAATTTGATTAGAAAAAAGCATCAGTTTTAGTAACTTGATCACGATATTTCAAAAGCATGTGATATAATACTAGGTATACCTACTTATCCAGCAGCTACTTTACACTATCGATATCGATATTGAATCCCCACACATAATTAATAAATGCAAAAGTGTGTTTGTTAGTCTTTCTCAGCTCGGTAAAATAAATATTGGGTTTTTATCGGATACATTTCGGAGAGTGTGCCTTGGAATTACTAATTTAAATTCCTCTTTCCCTTTCTACAATCGGACAAGTAGTGATACTGCAAGACGCCACAGATACATGGTAGAGATTCCACGGACTCGCACTAAACGGTTCGAGTCTTCTTTTAATGTGCGAACTGCCAAGATGTGGAAATCGCTGCCGAATTCTCTATTTCCCGATAGTTATTATCCCGGTCTTTTCAAAAAGTAAATTGGTTTCTTCCAGGCAAGGGTGTCACATCCTAGGCCGAATCGTCGCTTTATCGACTAGCGGTGCTCGAGTTGCGGTCATACGCAAGACTATTATTTACTATGAATAAAAAAATTGCAGGCAAACGCTCGAGCAATAACTAGATTATATTATTTTCAAACCTATGAAATACAAGAACTTCATTTTAAAGAAAAAGCAAATTTAACACAACACGTACGAGAAAATACTAAAAAGTACCAACCGGTCTACTCACTGCCGCTATCAACCACTAAATGATCGACGAGATTAGCTGGCGAGCCACCGGAGCCGCATACAGGCACGGCACAGCACAGGCACTCTTACAAAAATAAATACCTACCGAACACTACCTACCTGCCTCATACAAACAGGTTTACCTAAGCTACGATAGTGGCATCACGTACACGATAAAAATACAAACACTTGACCCATGCATCTCAGATAACGTCATATCTCGTGCAATTAGCCGTAATATGTTTAGATAATACATACGTGTATACGAGAGCATACATACCTCTCTAATATCCATACAGATTTTAAGGTACCTAGTAAAGTTCATGACAGATATTAAAACTATGAATAAAAAATATGTTTCTATATTTGGCAGGACGTCATAGCTATCGCGTCTAATTACTATTTTTACCATTAAATACCTACATGTATACATTGACTTTTGCGTAGATACCTATATAAGAAACGATTTAAGCAGTGTCTGGTTGGTGTCATTAAGTCGTAATCTTATAAATATAAAAGAAAGTCGTGTTAGTTACACTATTTATAACTCAAGAACAGCTAAACCGATTTGACTGAAAATTGTTGGGGCTTACCAGGAGAAGGACATAGGATACTTTTTACCCGATTTCTAAAATTACCAAAATTTTTGGTAAAAGGTAGTTCGATATTAGTTTTAGTAGAACTACACGGGTGAAACTGCGGGGCACAGCTAGATCTATTAGAAAGAGTAAGTCCTGACTGACTGACATCGCTAGGAATCAACATAGTATCCTCCAACCATTTAGAGCCATGTCATTCAGATGGTGTGTTCATTATAGGAGTGTACTAAGAAAGTATTTTTGGATATTCAACCACTATATGTGATCAAAGAAGGGTTCAACGATTAACTTTACATTCTATTATTATTTCGCGGGTCGTGATAAAATAGTTGTCAATAGTCAACAGGAAAAATAGTAATTATGTTTGCCTAAGGGGGTAATAAGCAGGAAACTATGGTTACGATAGTTATAGTTATACCGTACATAATACTTCATATCTCCTACTTCTGTTCTCATTACTGTTTGTAATGATGTTTGGAATTGAGTTGGTCGGTCCTTTGCTACATTAACTAGTTAACATTTTCACCTTTTTGTAAACGTAGGTATTTGTAACGTAAAAGCAAATTCGTTTGTATTATATGATAGCTTAAGGTTACCGAACAATCTAAAGTTACCTCGAAGCTAATTAGTAAATCTAAGGGCCGTTAAACGGATAGCTAAAATTAAACGCGCAATGTATTACAATTACATATTTATTATTAATTAAAGTTTATACTTATTGTTCAAAAAACGTACTACGATACCAATAATGTTATATGTAACTACTGCCAAAGATTTTATTTAATCTATATTGTTCGTTTTCACTTTTTTGCCGTAAAGTTATATTGAATTGAATGTTTATGTTAACAAGTAATAAATTAACCTGAATCATGCTCTCAGTAGGCCTGAATGTGTAATTTATACTAACATATTACAACAGCAAAAGTGTTGCTTTTAGCTTTTATATAAATATATAAATTAGGCGTTCGTCCAAATTGATGGAAGTACTCAATTGAAGTGCGATGTACATTGACTGAAATTGCTTATTTATACTTACAGCAATGGTTTTAGTACATTGAGAATCTGTATATAAACATACTTAGCAACAAGCACGCTATCATTTGTTATTTATCTTCCTTGATCCGCTATAAGATGCACAGGCTTAGTAACTAGGTACACGTGTCACTAGCTATATTTATCTACAAAATACGAGTAACTAATACTTAAAAAAAGTAATAAACCAATTTTTTTAAGAAAACGGGTTTTCACGCGTACTTCATTGTTTTAAAGGTGCGTTTAAAGGTTGGTCGAGTGAGAGACGTGTAATTGTTGAAGACACGAACGGCTCATTTCATCCCTGCTGAAGTTCACCGAATGTGAACGAAACTATAGTTGGACCTTTCCAACAGTCAGGTACGCGTGAAAACCCGTTTTCTTAAAAAATTTGGATCAAACACGCGTTAGTTTCGTAAATATAAGTAATAAACCAGCTTCAATACAGCCGGTTTTATTTTCTAATTATTTTGATTTATAAACCAAACTACTGGACTTTGTTTAACATTATATTATATCGGACCAACTGAAAGTAATGTTTTCGAAATTATAAAAGATGTTTTACATGGGTCCAAGCTTCTCCGAGAAATCGGGGACACATATATAAAAACCAACGAATTGTGAACATCACCCATTTTGAAGTCTGTTAAAAAGAATTCCATTAAGTGTTATAAAAACAATTAAAATCAAATAAAGCTACAAATTCTTGCAGACAATAATGAACCTTATTACTAATGTCACTAGGTGCACAATAGCCTAGCGTTGCTGCGTGCTCTTGGCGATCTGTTCCTTGAGCATGAGTATAGAAGCGCGTTGCTCGGGCGGGAGCAGCAGGATCTGTTCCTCCGACAGCTGCAGCACTTGCATTATCAGCGCCGCCTGCAACATACACAATGCATGTCAAATATCGTTACAGGCATTTGAATTATTTGCGTATACTCGTAACTCCAGCACCAACTATTTCGAACCTATCACTTATTTAATTACAGATGAATACTGCTACCAACCAAATTTTTCCTTTTATTTTCAGAGGACTACAATTTTCTAAATAGATAAAAACACAAACTTTATATGCATACTATTTTGTAAAAATTTGGCAGATTTTTCGGTTCATATCTTTGTAGAAAGCCGCGCCGCGCCTATCACTTGTTTACTAAATAACCACTTCATTAAATCGTTTGCAACCACAATCTTGTCTAACGAACAATTTTGTAATTCGATTTCTAGTATATTTCTAAGAGTGTTCAAATTTTTCAACATTCCTTAGAAAAATAATAGATAAAACTATGTTAATAAATATTTTTCGTGGTAACACCGTACTTACTAGTTTTAAGAAAATGCTCGCTCCATTATGATACTTGCATTTTTAATTTGTTTCATCAACATCATCATTATCCTTCCTTATCCCACTGCTGGGTATAGGCCTCTCTCATATGATTCCATCTTCCTCGGTCCTGTGCCAATCGTGTCCAGGCTGGACCCGCGACAGTTCTTATGTTGTAAATTTGCTTGTAATAACAGAATGGACTTACTTTCTCTTGATCCGAGGCTCCGGAAGGAATGCCCTGGATGGTGCGAGCTTGCGCCACGCTCGGCATGCCTGGAGGCACTTGCTCTGTAATAAAAAACAATTTAGTAACTAATCGGCCAAGTGCGAATCAGACTCGCGCACGAGGGGTTTCGTATTGTTATCTGTACGACATTAGTTCAAGTTTCATAATTAGTACCCGCAACATAATTACAATATTAGTAAATTTTTCAACCGCGTAGCTAGCGTTCGTGAGATTGTTACCCAATGGGTACGGTACCCTAAAAGTAGCAATACAACTACTTTATACGAAGTACTACTTTATATAAAGAATTGAAATTCCTGACTATCTCTCTCAATCTATAAATGATAGGTTCCGCATTTGAAAGCAATATTTTTTATAAGCTCGGAGCTTTTTATTAAGAAACAATCAATATCATTGCAGCTTGTGAAATTTTTGTTTAATGAGCATCCATAATATTATTAAGATTCTGTTGATTATAATCTATCTAAAAATATCATGCGTTTCAATAATGATGGAACATACTTTCAATAGAGGCATCAAACTATTGAATATTTTTATTGTCCTAATACAATCTTCTTCCATAAATGCTTCAAAACAAGTTCAAATACATTTAAACGCAATTTCTAAATTTCGTCAATATCAATTAGCAATTCATAAATTTCAGTGCGACGGCAACGTGCGCTCAGTTTGTATGGAGCCGCGCGTGAATGTAAGGCGGGCCGTAATAGATAAGTGCTAGTACGTAGTAGTAGCAATACTCACGTTGCGGCGGCATCTTGGTGTGCGTGCGCGGGTCGGAGCGCACGCGCGGGTCCGACGCGAACGGAGGCGGCGCGCTCGCCAGCCGCGGGTCGCGCGGGAAACCACTGGCGGACACAACCACACAACACTACATAAACTATACACTAATATTAAAATGTTCGTAATATTTTATTAACAATGTATCGCGCCCGGGTCGAAGGTATCGACTTACTACTGCGATTACCAGCCCGGTGCAGTTTCATTTCTTATTTCATTCGACAGTAAATTTACAAACAATTTTTTTTAAAATAAAACTAGCATTTGTTTCATTTTGTTTCATTTCATGTAGTTTCTATAATGCACAAGACGTGACGTCATTGGAACCACGATCGGACGATCAGGCACGTGTGAAAACCAGTATTTTAAAGCAAAATGTAGAATTAAAACTGATAAATATCTCGGTAAGACGACACAGGGTCAGAAACTGTATATTAATTACATTGTCAAAAACCTTTTGTAAGAAACAGCTAACGAACCAAACTATCGTGGCTTAGAAAAACGGTGAGAACATTGTGAACATTGTTAAGTTGAAGGGATAGATGAGCGAAGTAAACACATATCCTAAATTTGTGTGTACACGTAGGTATATAATTTTCTGAACACAATATACCTATATTCCTTTCATCCCGGATTCATCGCATCACATCACATCCTTCATTGGCGGATTTATTAATTCCTTTATTTAACGACTTATTTAAAAAGCGTCGTGAAAAGCTTAAGAACTAAAATTAAATAATAAAGTGAGTGAACGAATGAACGAATGAATGACTCATTCATGAAAAAAATATGCAAATGCAGCAAAATAAATTGTATCATGGGATTGTCACAAAAACAATGTCATCTTGCAACTTACATTTCCATTGTCTCCATAGCAGGAGTAGTACTTGACAAAAAGTAGAACATTTAAATATTCTCTGTAGGTGTATTTATTCGTACTAAAATATTTATACGGAATTACTTTGATATAGATATTATGTACTTCATAGGGGAGACCCGTCCCCAGCAGTGGAACGCTGAGGGTTGATGCATACACTTACTATAAGTACATAGCACTACAGACTTTAATAATATTCATAGGGAATTAATTGTTATTAAAATTTGTTTGTATAGAATTTGTTGAAAAAATTGATTGTACTATTCAGGCTGTTCTACAGGTTGCATTTTTAAATAGTTTTTCGTGATTTATTTAGATGATTAAGTAATTGGAAATTTCCAAATACTTACTCCAGCCATCTACGAGAAATGTGGGTACATAAAAAAATAACGAATTGAGAATTTTAACTATATAACAGCTTACAGAGCCACAAGTAAACTGTAAATGTTGTTCACAATGACGATATATATATATACATATATACATTACATATACATATATATATATATATATGTCCTTCATACAACTTGATTATATATATGAATATCACACCTTTCTGTTACACGTTGTATACACCACTACTTTTTTTAATGAACTTAATTTTAACAGCGTTATCTATTTCCGATACTGAACACATTTCTGAAGAAATAAACTGAAAATATTAGTTAAAAAAAATTATCTCGTAAATTTGATTGGGCATCGCTATCAATTAATAAAATTCCTGTAAGTGTAAATATCTTTGTCAATGCTAAGCCCGTAAAAGTATGAAGAGAACGTTACTATCAAAGTGTTTGTTAAATCGTTGAGACATACAACTTAAATTACAGCAGTAGTGTTTCTAGAACACAATAAGTCTTACTATCACATTATTTACAATACTTGATAGTGTTTTCCCTGTCCGCTTTCGGCAGCGGTATTCGTTAGTAACACATAGGTTCATACGGCGCGCATCGCGCTGCCAATAATGTGCAAATAATACTGCTTATGTATGTACGAGTAGTGTCGTAAGAGTGAAAGAGATGTATGCGGGTAAGAGAGGTAATGTTCATTGATTGGTGACGTAACATTAGTAGATCGTAGGCGCTATCTATACTGTCTACAATTTTTGGAAGTTATTTGTAATTTTAATCCTGTCATAACCTCAGCTGTATGGCATAAAAAAAATTACGGGCAGCGTAATTAAGATGTATGTATAAGTATATATAACGTGTTAAGCTTAAGTTCATTTAAAAAAAGTTGTGGTGTTTAGTCAGTGGTACTAAGTCATTGTTCTAGTTGTTTAAAAGAACACTGTACAAATGAGCGTCCAGACTTTAATAAAGTCTGAGACTAGTTTCGTATATCCAAGTTTAAGTCTCACATTGTTTGGCCTATCACACGGGATATTCTATTTTTATACAATATAAGTCATTATTTAAAAATAAAGTGGTTTGTGGGTATGTGTACCGGGCTAATCCACCGGCAGTGGACGGCCTCAGTGTATGTGTGTGTATACGTACGGGTCCTGGTGGTGCATGGGCGGCGGCACGGGCCCCGGGTGCGGCGCGAGCGGCGGCAGCGCGCGCATGTCCTGGTCGAGCACGGCGCCCCGCGACCCGCGCAGGTCCACGTCACCCATGCTAGGCGCACGCGCTAACAAACAGACAAACCAGTTGATTTTTAAAAACAACCTTAAGCGTAGAATTGCATGCATGAGCCTTCTCGCTTGCACTATTTCGCATTTGTAATATTAGTTAGGATTAGTTTAATCCTAATCCTAACTAATATTATACATGCGAAAGTAACTCTGTCTGTCTGTCTCGCTTTGACGCCAAAACCACTGAAATTGAAATTTGGAACACGGGAAAGGACATAGGATACTTTTTAACCGACTTCAAAAAAGTATTGGGTTATCTCGATAATCCAATAGGGAACTACGCGGGTGCGTTTTTTTTAAATCAAATGTATCTAGTCTTGGATTCTCACGAGACGCTTTTCGTCTAATTTAGGTGCGTGCTGTCTAATATACCAGTATACGAGTGCTGTATTGATTCACACCCTGCCTTCTTAATTTTCCGAAAATTATAATCTAGATCATTTTCTAATATACAGGGTTATCAGCTAGGGGTGTAATAAGCCACAAGGAAGTCATTGTACCCATCCTAAGGAAGTACTTTTACTATGGGACCAACTCTGAATTCGAGAAAAAACAATCAGCTGTTCCATATAAAAAGTTGATCGGTCAACAAAATGTATGATACAGCTGATATTGTAACAGTAGTGGCTCCTTTTGGCTTAGTACACCCCCAGCCGATAACCCTTTATATTAAATCGAGTTACCTCTAGACAAGCGAAATCCATTTTAGCCGCATCATCGTCTTCCATCACCTGAGGTACTGTCACTTCATATCATGACTATTATAAAAACAAAAAGAATGTAAGTACTCACGTTGATATTGACTCGGTGGCGGAACAGGGTTGGGAAGCATCGGCGGTCCGGGTGCTCCTAAAATGGGAAATAACACATCGCACCTCATGTCTTTTAATAAATCATTAATTTAAAAATAAATACTATATTTTTATTAAAATGTTCGTAAGATTAATACATTCTTAATTCACTGGCTAATTAAGAATTAAACATTATATGAATTCAACTTAGTCGTTTATAAGAATAATAATAATAATTATTATTTTAATTATTTACCTTGTTTATGAGAATTATATATTTAAGTTCTGTATAATATTAGGTCCTTACATATGAAATTGGCGTTTTGTCGTACTGGCCACTTTGATCTCAAATATCTATTCTTTGCAAAAAAAAAACCAAACGAGGACAAAACATATGAATTACGGTTTTCGAAATACAAATGTATGAATAAATAGCTGTATAAATTTGAAATTGGAATCCCTAACCAAAGAAGAGATATTTGAGATCAAAGTGGCCAGTACGACAAAACGCCAATTTCATAAGGACCTAATATTAAATTATGTCCCTATTACGTCACAAAACTATTTTATTTATCTCTATTTTGTTTCTCACTATTAAAATGATGTATGTAATAATTTAGTCGTCTTTCTAGTGGGTACTGACGGAAGGCAGTAAGACAAACAAAGGCTAGCAGAGGACACTCCGCGCTCATTCTGAGGATGATCCGCGAACACGCTAGGAACCCGGGTCGAATGTTTTATTCGCGAGAATTTTTAGCCAAAGACATTATTAAATTCTACATTATATAGTTTTATATCTAAACTAAATGTCAATAGTAAAGTACCACTCTATAATCTTTAACAATGATACAATATGGTTAATTCAATTAATTCAATTTGTAATAAAGTTATGTCACCTGGTTGGTTGTTAGGCATGTATGGGTTTGGCATTTGAGGAGGTTTCTCTCCCGGCTGCAGTGGTTGTAGCACGGGCGGGACGGGGTTGCTCGGGTGCAGCATGGTCTGACACAAAATCAAATATTGAATGAGCCTGCGTAGTGATTTCTAAGTGGTACATTTAGGGGATTGGCCTTTGAATTGCATAATTTAAGTACCCCATTGCCATTCCACCATAGAGATTGCCATTCCAAAGTAGAGATACAGTCAGAAGTTATATTTTCCCCGATGGTCCCTGCAAACTTTTATTTTTACATAAAGAAGACCAGGTGGGCAAGTCTGTTATTTGAATTATCTCAGAATGACAATTGCATTGTGCAAAAATGGCCGTTTCGATATTGATTAATTTATTCAAATAACAGACTTTACCACCTGACAGATTACAATCAACATAGAGTCTGTAGTGCAGAGCTGAGCTAAGAAAGGATTTTCGAATATTCGATTCATAAGGATAGAAAAATCTTTTCAGATAAATCGAATCTTAAGCGTGCGCAAACAAAACTGCAAGAGTAACATTTAGTGTATTATAAAAAGTGTGGCAAAAATATAAAATTAAGTATCAAGTACTCACCACAGCTGTAGCAGGGTCAACAATCCTCATGATAACCTGAGCTTGTAGTAGAGCATAAGCCAGTTGAGGATTCTGCAAAAGCATGTTCCTTGCTTCTGCAGGATTGTTCTGAAAGTATCCAAAACTTATGAAAGTAGCTTAACGTCGATTTACAACGCTTTCATGTATGGCAATATGCAAAATACCCAATACTTGAGAAGATCAATTCAAAATAAATATATAATGTAAGTTAAACTTAATCAATTAATTTCACAAAACGGTTATCACTTTTTTATAGAATCCGAACGAAACTGGTTTTCCGGCTGAAACCGAAACCGAATGTTCGGCCGTGACTTCAGTTGCAGCCAAAACCGAAACTCACGTGGTCAAGTATAAAATTCTTTAAAATACTGAAATTTGGTGCATTTTATCCATTATTCTGCATTTATTGGGACATAAAATGAAAACACAGTATATTAAGTATGTTCAACGAACAAAAGCGATGACGCACTAAGTTTTAAGCGCACGACAACAACGAACAGGGCCGACAGTACTTTTTTATGCTGTTTATATTTTAAGCATTTTTTGACTGAATATTTATTTTCCAATAAGTAACAATGATCAGTAAATATAGGCAGCACAAGAAAAAAACAACCTTTGTTCGGGATTCTCCTCTTCTAAATCTAATACGGCTGGGCCGATTTAGCTGATTTTGGTCTTGAAATGTTTGTCGTACTCCAGGGAAGGTTTAAAAGGTGAGAAACCTGAATAACTGTTGGGCGGTACGAAGTTCGCCGGGTCAGCTAGTTTCATATATTTTTTGTGGACATATTCGGCTTTGTGTCCTCCTTTAAACACTAACAGTAATACAAATATAGCTAAAACAACAAGTCTATTGAATTTTCATATTATTTAGGTGCTAGAAAAAGTAACACAATACCTTGAATATTCACTCATTAATATTTCCATAAGAAAGTAAATATTCACAACTGAAAAATCATATCCACATCTATCCACATGGCAGCCCCGTTTGTATAAAAAGTAGGGAAACCATTCAATAGCAACTTTTCATAAACAACCAATTATATGTATGTTTTTGCTATTGGGATTATAACAAAAATCAATTCTATAAATCTATTTCTTAATTTTTAAAACTACATAATCACTATCCCTGACTGGTTTAATAAATATTTGTTTCAAATGTCGAGACATGCATACTGTAGGGTTAAATATAGACTATTTGAAAGTCTATCTATATATAATAACGCAGAGTACATTCATATTACTGTTTTAATATTTTATTTATAAATAATTAGCAGCCCGGCCCGTCTCGCGTGGGTGGTCATTTTTATGGTTCCGCACCCAAAGGGTTAAAATGTGTTCCTATTACTGAGACCTATTCACTGTTCGTTTGTCCGTGCATCCATCTGTCACCAGGCTGTATCTCGCGAACCGTGATAGCTACAACTGAAATTTTTACATATGATGTATTTTTGTTGCCGCTGTAATAGTAAGGGAGCCCAGAATGTTGAATGTGTTTGAGAGTCATGTCGACCTATAATTGGACTTTGAAGTTTAGATGATAGGAAGTAGAAAATATCATAGGTGTATCCCATTTTTGCCGTGAAGGAAGCATCTAAAAGGACATAATTTATTTGTTCTATCATTTATGCTTACCTCAGCTCATGCAATGAAAGCATGGCTAATTTATTTACACCTTGGGTTGGTTTATGTAGGAATTTCCAAGATTTTTTTTTTCTGGTAATGAATATAGCCTTTGTTACTCCTGGACCATGCAGCTATCTAACGGCAAAATAATGTTTGAAATTGGTTCAGTAGTTTTTAAGTTTATTTGTTGAATACAATTAAATCTAGCATTATTATTATTACTGTATTAAAATCTACCTGTATGCACAATTTCATCTGTTTCATAAGTTCAAACATCTGCTCGGGAGGCAATGTCGCTACAGCCTTACTGATAGCTTCAGGAGCTTTTTCTGGCTCCACTTGCTCTCCATAAGGATTTTCAACCTGTAATTGTAATGCAGATAGATTGTAATAAAATGCTCTGACACAAAGTCTGTCGCTAATTTGTTATGCCTTATATGTAGAATGACAGAATTGATATTGACATTTGTGTGTTTACCTGTGGACCTTGCATCAATGCTTGCATTTCCATCCGTGATTTTTCCGTACAAGCATTGTCAACTCTCAGCGAGCGCCCACCTATTTCATAACCGTTCAAATTCCTCATTGCACTAAGAGCAGTCTCTTGATCCTTGTACTCACAGAAGCCATAGCCCTTCGGTTTGCCGGTTTCTCGATCAAACACAAGTTTAAACGACAAAACAGGGCCGACTTCGCTGAATATGTCTTTCAGTTTCTCTTCAGTGGCCTCATATGGTATATTACCAACTGGAATAGGATAGAATAAACATTTTACGTTGGTGTATTGATAAGTGTTTTAACGACGAGTGTTATAGTTTGAAAACAAATTGGTTGCAGCATTACGAATGCTTACCGAAGACCGATCTCATGGACTTGTCCATGATACTTTGCTCTTCTTTTTCCTTGCTTTTGTCCATTTTTATAAATTTGTTAATAGGAATAAAGAGTTAAATAAATATTGTTTTCTTCGTAATTTATAACCTCAAACTACTTGAAACTACGTATGACAGCCAACCCAAACAACCACAAACAACCGTGTAAGAAAGAACAAAGAGAATAGTTTTTTTTATTGGCAACTGAGATCAAATCAAAGGGTTGCCATGTTTTATCTTTATGTTAATCCTAGGCTATGTTTCGTGAGAGTGCGTTTCTATAGACTAAGAGCCCAAACTAGAGGTGTTCGTTATATTACATAGCTGATAAAAGAAACTTATTAATAAATAACCAAACAACTTGTTATTTAAATATAGTCGACCTGGCGAGCGCTATGTTATTTTTTAAAACTCGCACGCTTGCGCACGGCTAGACTGAACGAACTGAACTTACGCTTATAAATAAAACCACTATAAATATGTTGTAAATATCTATAAAAAACAAAATAAAAAAACAATTAATAACTATTCTACATATAATCAATGACTTTTGAAGTAAACTTTTCTATGCAGAATAAATTATTATTATATTATGAGTCATATTAACTACTAATATTTAAAAAGCCAGACAGTCCTAAGCCTTTTGAAATTACAAAGGAAACTTTAAAAAAAATGAAATCTTTTTTTCTTATATCAAATTGTAGTCACTGACGTGTTTTTTTACTTTATTATACGATATAATTGCATGTCCTCAGCCAGATAAATATTACTCACTATCGCTAATAGCTCGAACAGCAGCTCGAAAATATTTGATATTGTAACTTCATGTCGTACTATTATATTTACTAGGTTAAACGGCGCATGCTACACCCCGTGCATTCATTGCGTTTAGCTACGGTGATAAACTAAACGCAATGAATGCGCGGGGTGTAGCATGCGCCGTTTAAATCTCGTTCTGCGAATCAAGAAAATATATTACAGCGTATAAAACAACTAGCGTTTTCTATGTAGCTTATCGTTATAGCGCGTTGTCAAAATATAGCCGTAATCTTGATCCAAACTTGATCGTAACTTGTTTCTTAATTTTTAACATTTGACTTTATATTTGTGTGATTTGAGAAGTCCTTAAATTGACGGCTGGCAAATATGCATATAAAAAATAAAAAACGATAACAGCAGCTTAAAATTTAACCAATCAATGAGGTAGATAGATTTTATACATTTGAGGCAATTTTATATGGCTTCAAACAACCTTCTTCGAACTGATAGAATGAATTTAGAATGAGTGAATGAGGTGAGTATGCGTCATCTAACAGAAAAAAAGCTAGTGATGGGCGTTAATAATCGACTAAAATATCAACAATTTAATTTAACTCGGTTTTATATATTATCTGTAGAAAAATATCAAAGTTACCAATCAATCAATCTTTTATGTGAGATATATGATTTTTTCTGAATTATTTCTGTAAAAATAGGATTTTATTCAATTTAGTGTTAAATAATGAATATAATATTTATTCTATATGTGATCTCCATTGAGGACTAAGTGGTGACGCAATAAAGGAGTTTATTATCTGGGACTTCAGCTCAGCAAAATAAATTTTCTCGCCTAACTATCGATTTATTTTCTAAGAAGAAACAACAGAACATGACCAGCCTATCTTTCTAAATCAAGTGCAAACATCAAGAGCTCGAGAAATTAAAAAAAAATTCGAAAGTCTCGGAATGTATCACGATAATTCGTCTAGAGAAAACTCCGAAGCCCTTGATACCGTTGGCACTGTAAGTCCTAGGGAAAAAACACACAGTATGAGAGAAAAAAAGCTGTCCACGGCTTCCCTGACGGGCGGTGATGGGGTACGACCCAAAGTAGTGACAGTGAAACACCCAGAATCTAACAAACCTAAACCAACTGCTAAGAAAAACAAACCAATACAAGCAGATTTAGATGTCATAAAAGAGTTCATGAGATGTCGCGACGAAGGCGTGACTCGACTAGATCTCAGCAAATCTTCAATTACTTCCTTACCGCCAAATGTTCGAGATTTAACCCATCTTGTAGAGTTTTATTTATATGGAAACAAATTAGTTGCACTTCCATTAGAATTCGGTTGCCTCTATAATTTGCAAACACTTGCATTAAATGAAAATTCCCTCACTAGTTTACCGGATTCTTTAGCCAATCTAAGATGTCTGAAGGTTCTGGATTTACGTCATAATAAACTTAGTGACATACCAGAAGTTGTGTACAAGCTCACTTCATTGACTACATTATTTTTAAGATTCAATAGGATCCGAGTTGTTGGTGATGGCATAGCCAATTTGACCAACCTCACCATGTTAAGTCTTAGAGAAAATAAAATCAAGGAGTTGTCATCTGGGATTGGAAAGCTGGTCAACTTGGTAACATTTGATGTATCACACAATCACTTGGAACATTTACCAAAGGAGATTGGAAACTGTGTCAACTTGTCATCTCTAGACTTGCAGCACAATGACCTGTTGGATATACCAGAGACAATTGGTAATCTTCAATCATTGACCCGTTTAGGGCTGCGGTACAACAGACTGACCGGGATACCTCCTACATTGAGCAACTGCCAGCACATGGATGAATTCAATGTAGAGGGCAATTCCATATGTCAACTGCCAGAAGGGCTTCTAGCCAGGCTCAATGAACTCACAAACATCACATTATCTAGGAACTCATTCTCTAGCTATCCATCAGGCGGACCGGCTCAATTTACCAATGTCTTTTCAATTAATCTTGAACACAATCAAATTGATAAAATCCCGTATGGTATCTTTTCAAGGGCGAAGAATTTAACAAAGTTGAACATGAAAGAGAACTTGCTTACTTCTCTACCCTTGGATATTGGTACTTGGGTGAACATGGTTGAGCTCAATTTAGGTACAAATCAACTGACAAAGCTACCAGATGATATACATTGTCTTCAAAACTTGGAAGTCTTAATATTATCCAACAATCTGTTGAGAAAGCTTCCTCCTAATATTGGTAACTTGAGGAAGCTGCGAGTCCTGGATTTGGAAGAAAATAAACTTGATGCATTACCAACTGAAATTGGATCATTGAAGGAACTTAAAAAGCTCATAGTGCAATCCAACCAACTGATAACTCTGCCCCGATCCATTGGCTCATTGCCTAATCTAACAACATTGAGTGCAGGTGAAAATAATTTGCAGTATGTTCCTGAAGAAATAGGTTCCCTTGAAGCTTTGGAGACCTTATATCTGAATGATAATCCTAACTTAGTGAATCTTCCATTTGAGTTAGCTCTGTGTGGTAACCTGCAGATAATGAGCATTGAAAACTGTCCACTGACTGCCTTCCCTCCAGAGGTGGTGGGGGCTGGACCCTCGCTTGTGATTCAATTTTTAAAATCTCAGGGACCTTATAGAGGCATGTGATATCAGGAAGAGGACCAATCTTTCCTTTCAGAGAGTGAATGCAATTGAGTTCATTTACATCTCGTCAGCTTCTACTTTTGAGGCCTCATCAGTCAATGCAGAAAAAATGTTAAGCACAAAAGAATGCATTCATTTAGATGTAACTTTTGTAAGCTCTATAAAAATATGTCATGCCTTGAACTGGAAATAGTTTGTTGTAGTTTTCAATATAAACTATAACCCAAAAAAATGTCCTAACAATATAATTGTGCTCCTTATGTCACAAGATTTAAATAACATAGGGGTTACTATTTTTATTAAGTTTATATTTTAATTACTATATATACACACATATTATAGTAATAGAAACCCTCTGCAAATCACATTTGTTATTTTAAAATGTTTACATTTTTTATTTTGCCTTTGAAATGCATACTTTGTAATGTTTTTAGTTAGGTGCACTGTAAATGTGATCTGTGTTTTTTTTTTTCACTGTGACTTTTTACGGAAAAAATAGTTATTTTGCATAACTATTCTAAAAGTCTGTGTTAAACTACAAAATCATCACATCTATTGAATATTTATATGACAATATGAGTTGTCCAGACTGTTGGTATTACAATATATCTTATTTATTAATTATTAAGAGCCTATTTTGCTAATATTCTGATGATGAGGAAACTAGTGTAGTTGTTGTAATGATGTTATTTATACATTATTTGGATGTATAAAGGCTGACAAAGAACATATGTTTAAGATCATGTGGGATGGATTGAATGCAAATAAAAATAATAGTGTTAATCCTACAACCACATTTTTATACTAAAATGGTCACAAGTATATGAATAATAACCAACTGCTCAACACTGTATTTCTTACATTAATTTTACCATCCTACAGGATTAGTAGATACTGTTTATTGCAGAATAGAATTTAGCCTTTATCAAAGATCAAAATTCTATAATTTATGGTTTAACATTAAGTTCAAGGATGTTATTATATTACCGAAATTTCATCAAAACCAAACTTACATACACAAATCCCATAAATAATTTTACATTTGGTTTTTTTGGTTTTCTTTAAAAATTTTCTACAATCTTCCATAGATCACAATCAGTATTCAATGTATTTATCAAGTCAGTGTTTTAATAAGCTTTCAGTGTTCTATTTTAATGGTTAGATCTCAGATACAACATTGTCAGAGTAGTGTATGTTTGTGTTACAAATATAAGTTTTAATATTAAGTTGTAAGTAGCAAACCTACTTTGTTTGGTCTTATGTATATTCAGTAAAGACATAATTAATTACTTGTATAAAAGATATACTCAATGCAATGTAGCAAGTTCAATGTTAAAGTAAAATGCAATTTCGTTAGGCAATAGAACATTATAACAGTTATACACATTCATTTTTAAACTATTGTATTGCTGTTGCATTTATATGATTTCATAATTATGGTTAGACGTTTTTTTATTATTAATGTGATTTAGTTAGATATACTTATTGTGTAAGTGTCTACTTTGAATGTCGTCAGTTTTTAACTGCTATTAAAACGTTATTCTGCTTTCTCCTACATGTTAAATGTCTGTTAGAAAATTGATGTTGATTGATATTTATGTTAGCTAAAATATTTCTAGTCAGTAGAATCATATTCTTAAAAAAATGACTACTTATTTTGCTGTAATGTATAACATCTTGAGCTTGGTATATCCTAAAGAGAAAATATAATTAAAAGCAGTATAAAAAATACTTATACTCATTTTCCTTAGCTAGTAGCCGCTCTGCATGTCTATAATTTTGTTAAAGAAGGCCCTAACTTCCCTTAAATTTCCATGAGCTTCCTGGCCAAATGACATAGTCAAATCTTGATGCATTTGGATACCATTGTAAGATAGTGTATGTATACCTACTTTTCTACTATGTGTCATTGACCTAAAGTGTTTAGACATAAGTCGCTGTTTTTGTCATTAAATACTTTCTGATCTATAAGCTCAGGTAAAACCTACCATAATGTTGATCTGTGTGTAGGTATTTCTTAATGTAATTAACGTTTCATGACATGTAAATGTGTTAAATGAAATAAACATATAAAATGTAGTGGTGTTTTACTATTTATAAACCATTTTTAAGAAATGAGATTATCACGTTTATAATACGTATGGGGATTATATTTAGGTAAAAAAAAGAGTTCTGTAGTAAGTTCAATAATTTATAAAGTGCAGTAATACACAAGATTCATTCATAAAATGCGCATTTAGCTCTTATATAAATAATTATATACAAAAAATTACTTTCCAAGCTTTACATGTAAAACAAAGCAGTCTATAGAATACTCACGAAATTAATATCAAATGATGAATGAATAAAATTCTCACAATTTCTCACGCTCACTGCGGTTTGTTCGAGTTTGTACGCATATTATTGTTTTATAATTGGGGGGCCTTTTACAATATATTTGAGTAATATTCAAAAGTGAAAATTATTACTATTTTCACACTTATCGGAATACAAAATTATTGGTAGCTATCCAAAAATAGTTTATTTAAGAAACTCTATTCTACACATTGTATATAAAATCAAGTTTTAGAATGTCTCTGTTGCTTTCTAAGGCCCACAAAACGATGATACATGGAATTGTGCAAACTTTCGTTGAAACAAATCACTTCTAAATGCAATGTTAGTCTTATCATCTAATATTTTCACATACAAAAATATTCTGCCCTACTGAATCGCTATAAACACACTTGATTTAATCACATGCTAATTATATACTTTAGTAGGTATGATTAGTAAACAAATTTGCAAATGTTACTCCCCTGTATGACTCATTCATAATATCGTATTCTGACAATGTCCGAGAATTAGTATAAATGTTAAATTCACCAGTGAATAGCACATGTCGATGTCGTGAAACCAATAAACGAAAATCGACGAGCGATAGTTAACAAATGAAGTCCCAAAGATATGCAAGTGAATAGAAGACATGACTTTAGATCATATGTCCTCTAAAAGTGGGTATTGACCGGTGTTACGAGGCGTATGTGTCAACCCATAGACACGGGTCTAGCCTAGAAGGGAGTGTAGGCCTTAGTCCACCACGCTGCCCAAATCGGGAGTTGGGGATTTCAATAATTATCGAAATCTATTAACCTTTTCGACAAGAAGGTTTCTTCATTATATTAACCTTCACCGTTTTAAACAAGTGGCAAATGAAAAAACTCAGAGGTGCATGCCTGAGCCTGGGATTGAACCATCGCCGTTTCGCTTGCGAGGCAAATGTATCACCGACTAGGCTATCACTTACTACTTATAAGGCGTAATGTAACGCAATACACAGCTAGCGTTAGTTCTGTCAAAAAGACAAAATATGATTAATTTAAATGATAACTCGCTCGGAGGAGCAATGTACTAAGTTTTAAAATAAGATATATACGAATTTCATATTTTGCGCCTCAACGGTGGAGATCCAAAAAACAAATAAATTATGCTTCTCTTTTTTTCGAATTTTGGCGTTATTTTTTATCTCTACTTAGTAAATTTAATTGAATAACTAGTGGACATACAATGTCGAAATTGGTGATGATCAACATACTCCAGTGCATCATAACATTAACTAATTTCGGATATTATCAGCAACATCATAAAACATAAAAAATAATATCAGCTGCAAATGTATGAGTAGCTTCAAAATAAAGTCATTATTTTTACAATTTTTTTCAACATTTTATTATAACGAAGAAATTGTTCCTTACCCATACTCAAGGATAATAATATCGGTATAGGTAAATTCCCTTCTCATACATACTTTTTTTATATTACTATGAAATGTAAAGTAACATTTTATATGAATACTCACATAAATGCATATAAATTGCAACCTAAATGATTATTGAGTATGTCAGTAGCTCAGTACACACTAGCATCTACTGTCAGTCCTTATTCACAATGTTATTTGCTTCAGGCTATATTTTATAACTTTGAATATTGAGGTTCAGTTAACGTTAACTTGAGGTTCAGTTGTTATACAAAAATAACATCGTTATTTCACACAACAGTAACAATTTGCTTCTATATATATATAAAACGAAAAAACGTTTGTACAAAAAGACACCGGACCTACACTACTCACAAATCTTTGGCATTTTCATTCGCTTAATCTCATTGTCAAGCAAAAATATATTAACTAGTGTGATGTCTCCTTTAAACTTAAATAGCAACAAACAATACGGTTTCATATGGCACAAAACAAACAAATAAAATGCAAAAATTTCGACATTTATAACAGGAAATAAATGCGACACATAAATATTATATATGAGCTGTATTTGTTGGTATAGAAACACATTATTACTGTTACTGAGATTCCTGTTTGTCAGAAAAGGCACAAAATGTCAAGTGTCATAATGAGTGAGACCCCGAGTATATATCATGGCTTGCCATTTTTTTTATAAATAAAGTTAAAACCACACTGAAGCGACAAGTTCAGCTCGTTTAGTTGTTTACAATGGGATATGGCAGGACAATCGATTTCTGCTTTAATTAATTTGATCGTCTATAAAATGTGGTTTTAAAACCGATAGCCAACATTGCGATGTATTAACAGTAATGAAGCACACACGCCGTGTGAATTGATCAACCTCCAAAATAACAAATTATTTTACATAAAAGCATTTGGCGATATTGTATGTTCTAGCATTTGCTGAAGTTAATTTAGATCACACACTCAAATACAGGGATAGTTAGGCGTGAACTAAGCTGACAGTAGGTCACTATGCGCATCCTAAGGAACAACTTTGATAATGGGACCCACTTAGAATTCGAGAAAAAAATCTTGTCAACGACCAATAAACTTTTTGTATAGAACAGCTGATATTTTTTCTTAAATTCGGAGTTGGTCCCATAGTAACAGTTGTTCCTTTGGATGAGTATAGTTACTTCCTATCGGATTAGTAACGATAGCCCTGTACAAAGTTATTGGTTGGGGTGTACTTAGCCACTATGCTCATTACTGCAAACAACTTTCATAATGGGACGAACTCAACTCAAAAAAACAGTGGCTCCACAGAAAATGTATATTTTGTCGACGTTAGTTAAAACTTCAGAGTTGGTCCCATAGTCGCAAGCACCTAGTGGTGTGTTCCGGCAGCCTTTTTTTGAATTTATATAATGTAGTGTATTCCAGACTAGGCATGCTCCATCTAGGGCTACAGTATCGCTGATTTCCGTGGTTGTGCGAACTTGTGGTCAAAAGCCTAGCTGTACATGATTAAAAAAAATTGTAAGAGTTGTTTGTCATAATGAGTATAGTAACCCTATTTGGATTAGTGCGCTACTTGCTAGGGATCCAAATAGGGTCAATCTGCTGATTACCCTGTATACTTTTCCTGGTGTTAATCTACGAATCTAGTTGAAACAGGCATTTGTCTCTACAATGTGGGCCGATTATTAAAACTTTTATTCAAGTGCTTTGGACATTTTACTCGTACCTAAACATAAAATCCATGGCAAGCCGTCTGCGAGTCAGATCACCATTTTAAATTCATAGTCATGCCTTTTCCTGTGTCAATTTGTCATGAAGTTTGTCATGGTTATATACATTACATAATTATACACTTCCTCTGATGTCTCTTCTGAGGTTCTGGTCTTAATACCGCGCGCACTGCCTCATCAAATACCTGAAATAATAATTATAATTTAGGAACAGCACGGACTAACATGGCTAGTTTTAGCCGACTGCCGAAAAGGAAGGCAATATTTTAGAGAGTATGTTAGTGGCCCTCTACCTCTAGATGACAGGATTTGGATGTCTTGACACATGCAAATCCTGTCATTGGATTTGTCTTCAGTTGTGGATGGGGGCATAGGCTAATACTATTTGTATCCCGCGTTATTGATTGTTGTTCTCGCAGTTTGTTATTTTTAACGTTTCTTCTAACCACTTGGCATTGATTGTTAATAGATAGAAAACTTAATAAAGTGCTCTATAAATAACTACTATTGTAAAATGTGAAATTATATTAATTTAACTAAAGTCAATTAGACAATTCATTCCAATTAAATTGTCACAATCACATAGCAGGGATTTTACACAGAAGTTGTACTCGTAATAATTATATTAGGTGCTTGTGCATTTAAAACATAAAACTAAACAACATAACAAAAACAATCTTGTCACCCTGTTGACTAAGACATCATTACTTTTAAATATCTGACCTTTAAAATATGATAATACATACAACCTTTTTCATATTCGACTAGAATGATGTCATATATACAAATTTTACCACCAATACCAAATAGCCTGGTATAGTTTAGATATGCCATTGCATTTGTGTCACTTAGATAACAAAAACAATTAAGCTTGTTACGGGCTGCTTACACACAACAAGATCATTATTGTCATTAATACGGCGACGGGCGGAGTGATAAGTCTGGTAAAAATTAAACAAGGAGTGATATTTATTTAAAAACTATTATTTATTTTTCAACGTAGTTTCCTTCTAACTCAATGCACTTCATCCAGCGTGTCTCTAACTTTTCGATCCCCTCCATATATTAAGACTTAGGCAACCCTTCGAAATAGGCGTTGGTTTGATGCATGATTGCTTCATTGGAGCTAAAACTTTTTCCACCAAGCCATTTCTTTAAATTCGGAAACAGAAAATAATCGCAAGGGGCTAAATCAGGCGAATATGGTGGATGAGAAAGCAACTCATAGCGTAACTCATGAAATTTGGCCATGGAATCGCGCAGGTGTGCACTCTTGCGTTTTCTCGGTGAAAGAGGATTTTCTTCTTTGCCAAATGCGGTCGTTTTTCAGCTAAAATTCTGTAAAATTGTTCTAATAAATTGGCATAATAAGCGCCATTAATCGTTTCACCCTTCTCTAAGTAATCAATATGGATAACTCCACGGGCATCCCAGAAAACTGTAGCCATAACTTTATTGGCCGATAAAACTGCTTTGGCCTTCTTCGGAGCTGGTTCACCCGCAGCAATCCACTGTTTCGATTGTTGTTTGGTTTCGGGTGTATGGTGGTGGATCCATGTTTCGTCTACTGTTACAAAACGTCGCAAGAATTCCGTCTTATTCCGTCGAAACAACGCCAAACCTGCTTCCGAAGTGGTCACACGCACGCGTTTTTGATCAACATTCAGTAAACGCGACACCCATCTCGCGGAGAGCTTCCTCATATCTAAATGTTGGTGCAAGATATTGCGCACACGTTCGTCTGCCTACTACCTCAACTATCTCGCGCACTTTTACTCTTCGGTCGTTTAACACTATGTCGTGGATTTTAGCGATCATTTCTGGAGTAGTGACCTCAACCGGGCGTCCTGGACGTTCGGCATCACTTGTGCTTGACAACGACCACATTTAAAATCAGTAAACTACTTATGAATCATTTTAATCGAGGGAGCGGAGTCGCAGTAATATTTATCAAGCTTTTGTTTTGTTTCCGTAATAGTTTTTTTTCTTAAAAAGTAATGTTTAATTAACACACGTAATTCACTTTTCTCCATCTTTGCGAAAATGCGTTCAATTGTTTTTCTTTAATGGCTGTTAAAAAAAATAACCGGCGGTACTGGCTAAAATTTTTAATTTATTCCTTCAAAAGAGTGTTTAACTTGGAGGTTTCATGCAATTTGCAATAACTTTATTCCAAAATATTTTTTTACCAGACTTATCACTTCGCCCTCGTATTAAAGTAACAAAATCAAAATTAAGTAAGTCTTTACACAACTACTTATATGAAATAGATTTGTATTGAAAAAAAAGTTGATTAAGACTCTTCATACCTATATATTTATGTAACTTACAATAGAAGTCCTCCTACTAATGACAACAGATTAAAACATAATCACAACAGATCATAAAACAACAATAGAATTACCATAATGCAGAGGACATGGAAGGGGCATCGAGACAATAATATATGTAAATAAATAATATGCCAACCTGTTTAAGTCCACGCTGTGTCAACGCAGAACATTCCATGTATTTGACAGCTCTGATCTTGTTAGCTAGCTTCTGGCCTTGCTCTCGTTTCAACGGGGACATACCTTGTTCAGAGAGTAGACTTAACGTCTCGCGGTCGTCTCGCAAATCGATCTTTGTACCTGTAAACCAGAGAAACGCGTTTGTTTAAACCATTAAAAAAACTTACTTGAATTTACTGCAGTCAGAAACAGATTAGCAATCATGATTGGAAGAGAACAAATTGTTGAAGGTCATGATTTATTAGGTTTTATTGAGTTTATTTCTTTCTGCACAAGCTTTCGTTAAATGTTCATGAGCGGATTAGCCTGGCTGGCTGCCCTTGTTCTGTTTATGTCAATTCCTCCACTGATCACTGACTCAAACGAAGTAATGGTATCAAACCACTAATATCTTTGGTAAAACAATGATTTCAACATATCACGATTGTCTAAGCAAGTATACCTAATTAATGTGATATAGGATTTATTAAGCACCACAAAACATACAAGACAATAGACTTATCGCACAAGTAGCTCATGTGAATCATTAGTAAGTGTCATAGTCATACATATTAGAGTCAAAAGCCAGAGAAGTTTATGAGATCCTTAATGATCAAAATGTCCATTGAGTAAAAAGAAACAATTGGTTTAATTGTAAGAACATTATGATGCAATGCATTTAGATTACTCATCACTACAAAGCCATTATTAATTGTTCAGTAACATTAGCTTAATCTTTGATGAGTCAGGTGCTTCCAGGGATATGTATAATAATAACCACAACTTGCTAATATTTCAAAAAACAAACTGTAGGATTTTGAACGCAGTTGCAAGTGAATAGGTTGCTGCAAGGCAGGTTCTATCTTAGGCCGCTTTGTTGCTTCACACTAGGCGAGTTCTGGTCAAATGCTAGACTAAAAATCTTCTATAAAAAAAACTATTGGTCAATGCAATAACAAACTTACCAACTAATATTATTGGGGCATCTGGGCAGTGGTGTTTTATTTCAGGATACCATTTAGAAGTCACATTTTCATAAGATGAAGGGCTGTAAAACAAATACAAAAAGAAATAAATACTCAAAAATATATGCATGTCGACCTGGCCATGGACAATATATATGAAAATAGCAAGGTACTGGGCTCCTAAATAATTGTACATAGAAAAAAATATATAGTAATGAGCCGATGACACTCAAAGAGAACTCTTTGAAACTATTCCAAATTGGCAGTTGAGTCATTTATGCGCAATTTTTTTGTTATATTTTAATGCATTGCGTACATGTGCATTTTCGTACACACGTAGTAGACAAAAAATCATTTAGACACGACATGTTATGTTGAATATAACATATATATTTCCTACTATCAAAAGGTCAATTAGTGGCACAAAATTTTGTTTGACATTCCAGCGAGCAAATGTTAATAAATTATTTAAATATACTAATGAAAAAGTTAAATTTTTTATAGTAAATAATAGATCTATGAATGAGTATTGCACATTATAATAAATAAAATACAATGGCATGCAAGATATGAAAGAAGTATAACATCAAATCTTGAATTGCTCTAGTTTTTACAAGAGTAGTTTAGATCAAATTTTCCAATTAGGCTCAATTTGGCTCAGATACCTTGTAACACTGAAGCAAATAAGGAAGACATCTGTCTGAGGGTAACTCAGCGGCCGTAGCCTGTCATAGTCCTCTTGTCCTGCTGTGTCCCATAGACCTAGCGATACAGCCACGCCATCCACCACCATAGGTGCAGAGTAATTATCAAATCTGCAAGATATTATATCATTACAATATATACCTAGTTAAGTAAAAACCACTGTCATTGACATTTCAATGTTTCCCATATTTCTTCCTGCATATAATTTACTGTTTATATTTTCACTATAAAATAAATTTAATTTAGATATGAGTACTTATTAAAGAAGTGAATAGAGTTATGAAAATAAATTAGATAAGATTTGTTTGGATGTTTTTTAATAATAATACTACTTACTTACTATGATCGTAATATTAAAGAACCGTTGAGGTGATTATGTTATATAGCATTTGTATGCAGACGTGATGTAGGTGTCTAATTGGATTTATGGATTCATAAACTTACACTGTGGGCACATATTCTCCCGGGAAACTGTCCGTGGTATATGATATTAACATGCAGGTCTTTCCTACAGTGCCGTCACCGACCACCACACACTTGATAGGTCTACCAGAAGACATCTACAAAAGGACATGAAAATATTGATAAATAGAGGCAAACTATGACTCATTGTATTAACGAAACGTATGGTTGCATTATTTCAGAACACATACCGTTCAAAACGTTTATATATATTCTTCTGAATTATATACACTAAGTCGTATTGCAATAAACGAAATAACACCAAATTAACAGGACTGTAAACTTATTTTTAGGATTTACAAAATTCAGAAACGGGAAGCGCATCGAAATAAAAGACAGAATTTTGACATCTCACATCACCATCACAGCACAGATAAAATAGTACATCTTCGTTCGATCCCAGATTGTCAGTTCACTAGGGTTTAATATGTATACGCTATGGCAGAGATATGTTACTACTATAACTAGATCCTCAACGCACGTGGCTATTGCAGTGCTTCTCGTTCTTCCAAAAGTATTGCCATATAACTATAATTCCACTGGATAGGGTTAATTTTTTATCAATTTAGGTCCTGTATTGTTTCCAATTTATCTCAGAACAAGACATGGCGTGACCATACATAAGACAGTTATTTATATTATATTGGGAAATACACCCAAAAATGTTGGTTAAAATCAGTTAAATACCTCTTATGAACACTCCCGAATTTCACAACACCCACTACGTAATTTATTTATTACTATTGACTTATCTGGCTCACAAATCGGTCGATCCCATAGCCTCTGACAAAATGGAAATTTGGGAAAATCGTCAAAAATCAAGCCTTAAGTTTTTGTCAAGAAGCCAAAACTTCCGTCAGATTAGACAAAAAAAGCAAAAATCCGGTCACGTTAATAAGTACGGAATATCTCTATTTTTTTCTCTACTAAAAGATAATTATAGCATCTCGTTTTCGCAAGCTATGACGTACGGTATTGCAATTCTAGTAGTTATTATTCTGAGCGTTAGGGGGTATTTATCTTTAATTTATAAACCTTCGTGACGTGAAACTGGCACAAGTGTCTCACCCATTGACGATTGTCATGAAATGATTCTCATTCATTCATTCAATTTCATTTACGTCACCTCTCATCCCTTTTGTTGTGCACTATGATGTTTTTTGAAGTCCTTAAAATGTACGATATACTTTAATTGTCTGTACCATCAAAGAAATAGCTGATATTTCTTGACTATAGACAGTTGTCATATATTTTTTTCTACGGGACTTGTTTCGTTTTTGGCTAAGACGACATCGACTCTACCAAAAATGCCCAAAAAATGTAGATATTTCTGTGTACGTATTAATTGAACCTGCATCACTCATCTTCTTCATTCTGTACAATAATATATAATTTCTGTTAATTATAGTGCAATAATTTCATTATTGGAATATTTTTATATCCTGGGTTGACTCCAATATGAAAATTGACACATCAAAAACACAACTGCTGCTCCTTTCAAAAACGTGATTATGTGATCGGCCAAGTTGTATAGAGGACGCAGTATTTTTTCAGTTTGCAAAATTTTGTTCAACTGTGGGCTCAATTTGATGGGTAGACTAACACCGTTAAGTGTTATCACACCTTTCTGTTACACGTTGTATATTCTGGAATCAAAACCATAAACACATCAAAACGCCCGGCGCAACATTAAACATCTGATTTCGCGAGCAGCCGCGTCTTAACTCAGATTTCAAGTAAAATGTCGGTCGGCGTCTGACGCATATTTAATATGACGTTTTTAATATCCACGTGGTCTCGCCCGCTCCCCGCGGCCAGCGTACGTACGTTTCCATTCCAATCAATAAGTAATATTGGAATATAAAAGTTATGATATTTAAAAGTATGGTTAATGCTGCTTTCATTTCGGGCTTGTAATTCACATCCAAAAAAGTTCGGCCTGGATTGTCTGACATAGCTTTGAAGATTATAAGGCCTGTCTATACATGTCTTTCATCCGGACATTATTAGTCGTGCAATATGTGGCTGGACATCATCGTGTCGACTTCTCAAAGCTGTAGTTTAAGAACTTGAGAACTTGCACAATACCCAGAGTGTGGTGGCCAATCAAGAAAGAAAAAAAAAGCTGTAGTTTAAAGTCTTCTTTTTTTGATTCATTTGTTTGTCTTGATTTCATTCGTGTTTTTATTTTTAAAGATAAATATATTAGCATTTGTTTTGTGGAAGTTAACATAGTGAGTAACTATTAATCCCGTAGCTTAATCAAGTAAGCAACTACGATACTCGCCATTAACTGTGTCGTATGTCGGTAGGTATATTTTCTGCTATTGCAGTGGAGGATGAGTGAGTCATGCGTGGAGACTCCGGAGGCACCAGCCTGGCTGTCCAAGTTAGAAAGTCAGCGAGAGAAACTTAGCAAAGCCCGGTTAGGACATGACAGTGGAGCCGGCGCCCCTTGTAACTCTTGTGGTATGTATCTAACGATCTAAATATTAGATACTGTTTTGGATTATATATTAATTAAGGTTAATAAGGTTCATCCATCGGCTCCGCCCGCGATATATTTTCCCCAAAAAAGTAGCCTGTAGCTTTATCTAGATAATATCTACGCTAAAAATCGAGTCGATCCGCTCAGTTACAGATGAGTAGGATATAGAAACCAACAAACACATGTTAGCATTTATTATATTTGTTGGAATTAGTAAAAAATGATATGGTAAGCATTATAAGTTTATCTCACTCCTGGAGTTATAAACTCGGAGACAATTTGCGTACAAACTTAACATCAGTAATTGTTTAATGCATTAATGCTCATCATGTCATGAGGAAGATGGTTAGATTAAGAGTTGGATATACAGCATGGATTGTTCAGAAGTTCTCTCTATAGTACATTCGAGCAAACTTTCTATTTAAAAAAATACTTTTATATTAAATTTAATAACTTTGCCTTAAAACATTTATTATCAGCTTTAGAATATTCTTTACTTTATCAGCTAAGCTCTCTAGTAGATGCTAACTAACAATGAGAGTAGGTTACTGCCACATCCATTTTCAACCTTATTTTTTCCAGGTTCAAAATGCCCCGGTTTAGACTTGCATTTCTGGCGCAAAGTGTGTAGAGCTTGTCACTGCAGTAAAGATGTACATGATGTGCAGGATGATGACTTATCAGGGTGGGCACAGTTTGAGCTGCTTGGTACTACTAAGCCGAAGAAAGCATCTTGTAAGTATTCATGGTAAAACGGCTTACGTAAAACGTTGGTAAACGGCTAAAATTATATTGACTTTAGCAAGTATGATGGATATTGTGTCTGAGGTCAAAGAAAGCTTCTATGTTACAATGGTTAATTTTGAATGACAAGTTCAATTTGAAATTAACAAAAGTTATCTAAAAATTATCTTAGGTGTAATTATTGATGTTTTAGATAACTTTTGTTAATTTAAAATTTATGTATACTTTCTTTCAGTAAGATCTGAAGTTTCGATTATATTTTCCAGTGCCATTGATCAAGATCCGTGGTCTGACAGACAAACCAGTCAAAGTTGATTGGGTCCCTCCAAATGCATCTACCGAGTTGGTAAGTCTCTACTATTCTATTTAGTAAATCACAATCATTATTAATATATATTATTAAAATGTATTGAGTTAAACAACAACTCAACTCAAACTCAAATATGTCAACTGGAACTGACATATTTACAAAACAGTTTTATCAAATCTTATATATAAAAATCAAATGCTGTTCGTTAGTCTCGCAAACACTCGAGAACGGCTGTTCCGATTTAGCTGATTTTGGTCTTGAAATGTTTGTAGTACTCCAGGGAAGGTTTAAAAGGCGATAAACATGAATAACTCCTAGGCGGTACGAAGTTTCGCCGAGTCAGCTAGTGTTTAATTAAATAAAATTAGAGAAAATGAAGAGTTGTAACCCAACTCAGGCTGGAGTGTGTTATATCAGTAATATATCACTAATATTTATTTCAGTAAACTAAAATACTAGGAATAGTTTTAAGTGACCAGGGATTCTTATTAGGCAAAAAATGCCTGTATTAGGGGTCCCTGCTTTTCCATAATATAGAATTGTAACAGTATTGTAGTGTATAAATATGTGTGGTTATTTATGTGTGTGTGTGCAAGAATTTGTATGACTATTTACATTTACCATATTGAACCTGTAGTAGTGACTCAATTTCATCATATTTAAGTGGTATTATACACACAATAATACATTTTTTGTATTCAAAGTATTTTTTAGGATATACATGAATATCTTTGTTAGCTTTATTATAAGTCAATCATTCATTGCAAGCAGAAATACTAGAAAGAAAGTTTAATGAATAGCTATAAGACTAGTTGATGCTAAAAGAAGAAACCAAATTCCATTCATATTATTTAATAACCTGAACATAAAAGAGTGGAATCAATGTCATGCATAGATGATAACATATTTATTATATACCTACACTACCCTACAGATTTACGTAAAGTTTGTATTGATAAGAAATATTGAAAAACACATTTTCTTATAACCATAGCTAATCATAGCTTTATCAATATATGATGGCTGATATTGAACCAGCAATAGATAAGTACTTATATTTACCTGGAAACTAGTTGATAACTGAGCTGCTTTCCTCATACTTTATAAATCTTGGTTGTTTTATTCAAAGTAAAACCTTAGATTATTTGATGAGTCATTTTAAAGTTCAAAAGATTCCTGGATTATTAAAGGAATCTTTTGATGACAGCAAAATTTATCAACATTAGCTTATTAACATAAGTCACTACTTAAAGCCTTAACTTAATTGCCCAAAAGAGGAAATCATGACAGTAGATACATTACATCTGATATAAGGGTATATTTTTAATTTAAGGAGATGTATATAAATTCATCTGTATTTGACCTAGGTTTCGAATTTACTTCGACTAGCGAAGCACTGTCTCTCAAAACAACACATTCAGTCAGTAAAATAAAGGAAAAAAAGATCTGGGAAAGTTTGACCTCGGATTATCGGCATATAATTATGTATTTCTCAAAAAGAAAAGACAACCTCTTGATAGTTTTTTTTATATATTGAGCTCTTATTCATTAGGCTTGCCCTCGTGCTCAAGAGGAAAGTTTTACCGACTAGTCTACCACTGTAAATAACGCGTGCATTTAAATGTGCGTCAGGTATCAGAATACATGTCATGCCTGATCAGGGGTCGAACCGACGCCATCGTGCTTAAGGCGAGGATTCACCGATAAGTATACCACATCAAATAACATGTAAATGTGTGTCAGGTATCAGAGTACATGTCATGCCTCGGGCCGCTAGCGCCGGTGTCGGGCTCTGCGGCGGCGCGGCGGCGGCGAGCCAACCTGCGCACGCAGCTGCCGCCGCACGACGTCGCTCTAGCCGCTAGACACCACGCCAACGACGAAGAGAAGACCGAACACACGGTATGTATTTTAACCCTATATTTACAAGGGACAAAATCGCTTAAAATATCGTATGCAGTCACACTATAGCGGCACCATTTCAAACCAGCAATTAACTTATCATTCCAATTAGAGCATTAAATAGTGCGTCGTGTAATATATTTCGTAATATGAAAAAGCCAGCGCTGGGTTGGTTAGGGCGCTTTCCACTACCATACATCGCGTGCTTACTGCGCTCCGACTCCGAGTAGTAAACCGAGCCATTATTTTATTTTAGTACTCTTTGGGAAACTTACAGCTATGTAAACAATTACGTTGGACTGGCCGGTTGGCGCAGTTGGTAGCAACCCTGCCTTCTGCGCCGCTGGTCCCGGGTTCGATCCCCGGACAGGTCATCAGGGTCTGGTTGTTTATTATATATATAAGTATGTATATATGTATTTCTAAGTATGTATATCAGTCTTCAGGTTGCCATAGCACAGGCTTTGCCTAGTTTGGGACTTGAAGACCTTTGTGTGGATGTTGTCCCATATTATTATTATTATTACGTTAATGTTGTATGTTCTGATGTCCAAATTCAAATTTCCAGTGACATTTATTCAATTATTAATGCCATATAACGTGGACTGCAAGCTTGCACCTCACGCACGACACGTAGTAAGCGCGCTGGCATTAAGACGTAGCTTAAATTCGAGTCAACGCCTCCGTGCTGCTGCTGTGCCGGTACAGTGTGCCATGACCTTTCTGTGAGTCTAAGTGCCGATCACAATGTAGATCGTCATTTCGCTAATGTGGTAACATTGTACTAGCACCTATATATTTCTGAAATATCGCTTGTCTACATATAGAAATTGTGCTTGCCTTAGGAGATTATTTAGTGTAAATTATTTAGTACTACCTATTGAACGTGAAGTGTCCCGCGACACTCGTATCGGCGGAGCAAATATTTGTTAGATCTCGATTGCTCCATGTAATTTTGCTGGATACACGCGGTTTTGCCTTTTAAGCCTGAACACAATAACACCCAAACTATGGCTCATTCTTTGCATCAACCTATATACTCTAGTCTCTACTTTATAAGGTAAAGATAATTTCCTTTTATTTATTCTTCCAGGAATACATAACGCGCATCAAAGAAAATGTCGTGGGCATGGGCAACGTAGTCCGCGTCGCTCCGCTTCAAAACGGTGACGTATACTCTGTAGAAAGTAGCAAGTTACATTCAGCACCTAAATCTTATGCTCTGCCATTGAAGATCTCCAATGTGTCCAGAGGGGTCAAATATAACGTCGTGCCAAAGAGCGCGTCCGACAAAAAACTGGTACTCGATTCTCAGGGTAATGTAGTCAGTAGTACTGCCAACTTACCAGATTATAAATCCAGCCCTATTCTCAGCCGCATCGTGAAAGATAAACTGCATATCATGCACATAGAATCAGATCGGATCAAGAGCGCAGTAGAGCATGGTCCCATATATGATAAACTTCTTAAAAACTTAAGTGACTTGAATGTACCGGTCGAAAACGATGTCTACTTACAGCCTATTAAACAGTTCCGTGATGAGTACAATACTAACCCACAGTTTAGAGAAGAAACAAATGAGTTCTCGACTAAAGTCCTGGGAGCTCAGATTATGCCGGACTTGTGGGCTAATGCTAATAATAAAGTTATGAGTAGAGCAAACCTGCTGGACGGTAGGGCTCAGAAAGACACGATTTTCGCTCCTAACGGCGAGATATGGAGCTGGAAGCATGAACCGATAACTGCAGAGCATAGCGGCACTATTTGTTCAACAAAAATTAATCCTCAGTACTCGACTTCCATGAAACCGATCAATCAAGTGGAACCACAGCAAACTGCCCCTTTACGCGACTATCTTCGAAGTCATTCAGAGGACGAGCTACCTCCGCCTCCGCTGCCCAATTACAACACGTATCCTGGTGATATGAAACCTCCTAATCCACCCTCTGAATGGGGTAACAAAACTCTCGACAACGCATCTCCTGTGGATTCGGGCTACCCTGTATCTCCGCTCGGCTCGAGCCAGGAACTGATCGATCCTATTATCGATCAGCTGACCGAGATGGCAATAACACCGGCAGAATTGGAATTTAACAGGAAGCTATACAACGAAGGCGTGCCTTGCAAACGCTGCTTAAAGCCGATGTTCGCGGGCGAAGTCGCTGTGAAAGCGGACAGAGCCGGCCCCGAAGCCATCTGGCATCCTCAGTGCTTCACTTGCAGTAAATGCGGAGAGTTGCTGGCCGATTTAGTCTACTTCTTCTGTAAGGGAGAGTTGTACTGTGCGAGAGATTTGGCTAACGTGTTGGAGATTCCACGTTGTGCGGGATGCGACGAGTTAATATTCACGCGGCCTTACACAGCGGCGGAGGGTAGAGCTTTCCATGTGGAGCATTTCTGCTGTTATCATTGCGATGCACCTCTTGGGGGGCAGATGTATGTGCCAGATGATAAGAGTGGGTTGCCAATATGCCTATCGTGTTATGATCAGTACCACGCGGAGCGGTGTCGCGCTTGTGGCGGGATCATAGGTCCGGAGCAGCAGGGGGTGTCCTGGAGTAATGTACACTGGCACGCTGATTGCTTCATCTGCTCGGGACGTATGTGCGGCAAGAGTCTGCTCAGTGGAAAGTTTGTCGTCAAACAAGAGATGCCATTTTGCAGTGTGCCTTGTGTTCAGAGCAGAATAAAGTAGCCATAAATATTATATTTTAATGGGTAAATTTTTTAAATCTATTGTAAAGTAATTCTAAAGATAGAAGACTATATAAAGGGACCACAGTATTCATAAGTAAATAGCCTTCTTTGCTATATATTATTTACAGAAGATTATCTGCTTATAATATGATTGGCTGCATAATTCAAGATACTTGTTGACATCATTGCCTAATGATATGCAGCAATATAAATATATAATGTGATGATTTTAATGTTGGTTTATAATGATGATAACATATTTTTATATAAAAGTTGTATTCATAAAATACTATTTTTTAACTAATGGACGCGTCTGCGATCGTGCAAACGCGACATAGAAGATATAAGACTAGGTAAAGCCTAAATAAGCTATAAATATATATGTATACGGTTATATAATATAAGTGATGACCTAGCAAATTCTATTTTATAGTGAATATATCAAAAATCTGCAAAGTATGTATATCATTCTATTATCTATACAACATTAGTTCAAGTTCACAGCAAAAACTTATGTTTGGTGTAGGGGGAGCCCCCATAAATATCTATTTTATTTGAATTTAATTTTGTATTTATTTTTAATGTCAATATACCTGCTATTATAATATATATATTCTGTATAAATTTCAAGCTTCTACCTGTTGCCGTTATTAATATCGAGCAAAAAATTCCCGTATTTACCCATTAGGCACGACACCCTAAAAACGCAACCACTTGAACAAAGACTTTACTTTGAAGTTATAAAACTTGAGCATAGCATAATTTCTTGGACAATAATTTACGGTGAGAGCCGAGTAGCTCAGAACCATTGTGTTGTCAATTATTTGTCGTATTGTGCCTTAACGCATTATTTTTATTTTCTGTCTCCTATGTAAACAATAAAATTTCTAGCAATTAACAATACTTAATACAACAAGACATTCCCTGACTCATATTTTACTTACTAGTCGTTAAAATATTTCTTGTATGCACAAGATGGCATAATTATACTTATTTTTATAAGTTCTTATTTAGGGATTTGTTCTACATATCTTTGCCAAATATTGATTTTGGTATGTATATGTGTGACATTGGTTTTTAAGGTCATAATAATTCATAAAAGTGATAAAATATCTTCTGTGATGATGAATAAAGGGAGACAGTTACTATAAATGTGAATTATTGGACACAGCATTAAAATTTAACTAATTTTATTGAAACTGGTAAATGATGTGAATTACCAGTATATGAGTGTGACAAAAAATTATAAAATGTAATTATTAGGAGTGAGTAAGATATAATTATAAGTAAGATGTAGTTGTTATGCATAGAGCATGTAACACTTATGTTTCTGTATTTAGTACATATCATAAATACTTTTTAGTCGTTTACTGTGGACAAATATTGAAAATGTATAACATTCCAAAAGTGCCATTACCTATAAGAAATTATATTTTGGGAAGATTTAAATAAAAAATTATGTGCAAATAAGTTCTTTTATTCCAAATTTATTGACAATAGGTTACAAATGCCCAATTTTGCAAATGCAAAACAAAGCAGACAAAATGACATGATCAATTTAAATAAATATATTTATATACCAAAATGTGCTGCAAGTACTTGGAAAAAATGAATTACCTATGTTACAGTATAATATGTGACCTAATTTGAATTGACAGAAGAGGAACATTAAGGTCAGTGTGTATTGGCTTAGCTGTTTTGCGGACATTTTAGTATCCCTATGCTCATGTATTGCTCTGCTGCAATTCTTACTAAAGAATACACAAAAGCAATGGTAGTTTTTTCGTTAAATATCTTATCTTTATTTATTACAATCATGTTAATGTACATAAGTGTTCACATAAAATATATGAAGCATAAATAGGTAAATACCTATCTATATACTATTAAATTCATTTCATGCTTTTATTTTCAATTTGTTGAGATCATTTTTAAGCTTATTCAAGCTTTCTTGCTGGGCTTCCTGCTTATTTTCTAACGCGCAAATGTGGTCTTCTGTCCGTTTGATCTCTTTACTAATATACTCCATACGTTTTGCGACATTTTGTCTTGCTTCTTCCAAATCCTGTTTCACTAACACAGGGCCAATTAGTTTATAAACTTCGGAATCCTTCTTTAGTAACGCCAATTCCTCTTTGACTGTTCTATTTTCATTCAATTGGGTATCTAATTGCTGCTTTTGGGATACGGCCTTACGGTACTCTTTTTGCATGTTACTGTAAACTTCTAACTCCTTCTGCAGCTTCTTTTGTATTTCTTCAGCCATAGCTATTGAAATATTATTTTACGGTACAAGAGAATAACTAAATAACAGTAATATGATCAGAATTCTATTAATTTAGATTTTAAAAACAAAGACAGCTCCGAACCGACCTATAGAAACAGAAGTAAGGTTAAATTCGCGAGTGAGTGGGTTTCATTTTTCAGTGACATTGACAAAGTTACTTATTTGAAATTGGAAACGTCACTTTACTGACGTAGGTCTGTTTCTTTTTTTTCTAGATTGGCCACCGCACTCTGTGTATTGTGCCAGTTCTCAAGTGCATTGACATACCACTAACAGGTTTGTTATTTTTAAACATAGCGTTGCATATTTATTAGTGTATTTGGCAACGCTATGTAATGTTAAGATTTATGAAGAAAGATAATGTACATCTAACCCTCACGTCAGTCTCATTGCCTAATAGTTAAGTGAGGCGGACTTTACTAGAAGTAATAGATAATCAATAGCTGCTACTTAACCGGCTATAATAACGTGGTCAAGTCTGTTATTTGAATCGCCTCAGAATTGTAATTGGATTATACCAAAATAGCCGTTTCGACATAGAATATATCAGAGTTATTATGTTATTTGTTTCAGCATATCACTCAATCTAGAAAGCTATGGAAATTCTGTACCTAATCGGTTTCGCAATTTTTACATGAATCTATTTTATAGACGTGTTTCATAAATTTCTTCAGCGCTTTTCTAGCTGGTAAATTGGCATGTCGGGAGTTTTTATATTTTATGATCCTTACGTTTTGCTATCTTTTGCGTCGGCTTGTGCATTTCGTTGTTACAAACCCGCTGTAACTAATTTGATTATTTTCGAAAAAGTGTATTATATCTAATGCTTTATTTGCATCATACGTTTAAAATTTTTAGTAGTGATTCTTAAAATATTTGTTTAAATTATAACTTAAGCTTACAATGGTCACTTTAATTAAAATGCTGGAACTCAATAATTGTGGCATACTCGCTCGTATGCCCTTTTAAAGCTCCAACTAAATACTTATTTCTAATATTCTACAATTTACAACTGTTCTCCGTATTCTAAGGTCCACATGTAACCTGCGTTCGGATCTCCGCTCTTTTCTGCTTCAGTGTTGACCTCTTTGGTTTTCTTAAGGATTTTTTTAACTTGTTGATATAAATGTGGGTTGTGTGCTTTGTAGTCTTTCAATTTTGCTAATCTCTGTTCAGCTGTTCCACGTTTTCCAAATCTTTCTCGTACAAATTTTTCGTATAAGTCATCGTCATCTTCGTCGTCATCATTTTGTTTCTGCCTGTAAAGATCTTTTTTCTTTTCGTCTGTGTAGTAGCCACCATAGTAGTCGTTTTTGTAAGTAGTAGGTCCATCATCTTCTTCTTCCTCAATTTGAGCATTTCGAGGTTCATCCTTAACTTCATCGCTGTAGTGGTAGAACCTTGGTTTTTCTTTTTGCCCTTTTTCTTTATGGTAGTATAATGGCTTCTCTACCTGTTCTTCCTTGTTTTTATTATAAATAGGAGAAGATTTGTAAAATGCTGGTGGTAATATTTTTTTATGTGGATCATTTACTTTGTAAACTGGAGGATTTTCATAAGCATATGATAAAATATCATCGGGTAATTTTATTTCAGGTAACTTTAAATTAATATCCTCAAACTTAATATTTAAATTTTCGTCATAACGAGGGGTTGACTTTTCTTTAGTAACTTCATTATTATTTACTGATGCTTTAGTATCAACTTTTTCAAGCGGAGAATCCTTGGTTTGTTTCTTTTCTGCATGATTGTAATCCAATGGTATTCTTTCAAACTGTTGCTTAACGTCACCTTGAGACTGAGATTCTGTCTTATCTTGCAGTTTGTCACTCTTTTCGTTGCTGTCTTTTACGCCGGTCAATGTTTCTAAGCTTTCATTTTCCAGTTTACTATTTATATCTTCATTTGAATTTTCATCGCTTGATTCGCTGCTATTGGCTTCTAAATTCAATTCTACAACTGGTTTAACTTCGCCGTCGTTTATGTGGGTAGGTTCATCACCATCATCATGAGATTCTACACTAGAAGAATCTGTGTTTTCTTTTGGCAGTAAGTGAATTTTATTTTTCCTTTTGAGTTCGTTGTCAGGTGTTGATGGCAAAATAATATCTAAGGCTGGATTAAATGCTGTGTTTTCAAAATTATCTTTAGCCGTTTCTATTTCCCCATTTTTATTGACTTGTATCCTTTCGTATTCACCTAGATCTACGTCTTGAATTTTAGCTGGGCTATTATTTTTTTCAGGATTATTTTCATATATTTTTGTACCTTTATTCTTTGGGATTGAATCTTCTTCGGAGCTATGATTTTCATTTTCTCTATTATGGTTGTCATTAAATTTCTCGTTTTCTCGTCGATAACTGTAATTAGATTTGTTGTTTTCATCGGAGTTGTTCTCAAAATATTCTTCATTATCAGTCTGAGGCTTAAAATATTTTGGTTTATCATATACTTTATAATCTAGATATCCTGTAGGATTTTTGATGTTTGAATTATCCTCCTTAATAGAAGAATGTAAATCTGTTTCAGTGCTGCTGTTTTCAGTGCTTTTCTCTTCGTTACTCTTGTCATCGCGAGGATTGACATATTTTTCATTATTTCTTTCATAATGCTCATCTTCCCGACTATTTTCTACACTGTCGTAATTTCGTGCATTATTCTCATCGGAGCTTGTTTCGGGATTAACGTCATCTTTTTCATAATTTTCGTTTTCATGACGCTCACTAGAATTTTCAGAGGTAGTTTTTGCATCTGGCTTTTCTTCTTTTTTATTCGGTTGATAACTGCCATGCAATGTCTCAATATTAATGTTAGCTAAGGCAGAAGGTTTTACATGGCTTGGCGTATTTATTTCTGGTGCCCAATGTTCTACATCTCTACCAAGGGAACCATGTGATGTTTCATAATTTACGATAGAAGGCGATTTAGTTCCTTCTAAAATTTCCGAGATTTCAGCCGAACGCTTTTTTCTTTTAAGAGCATTTTTTGGATGGCCTATGGTTTTAATATGTTTATTTTTAGCCTCATTTTTCTTATAAACATATTTTAATACAGTATTAGGATCTACAGCTATAATAGTTGTAGTTTTATTATTTTCAGGGTTAACTAAAGTGTCAATGGCGTTATCCTTCTTGTTATAATTTAACGAAACATTAATCTGTGTCTGCGTTTCTCCTTTTGTGTTGCTAGTGTCATTACATTTGTATTGTATATTAGCTGCCAAATTTTCAGGCACACAATTTTCAACTTCGGTATGATCTGGACTACTTGCAGTTATATTCGTAGCATTAGTAACATTTCGGCTAACGTATGCATTTGTCATCTGTAAATATTAATTTTAAAATATTATAATCAGTGGTTTTGTTTGGTTTGCATCCAATAAATACGTGCCATAATTGTGATAAAAATAAAACAACTTTCAACTACGATCAACTATTTAATATTATGGATATTTACATTTCGTGAGTATGATCTATTCTATATTAACTAAAATAAATTAATGATGACCACAATAACCATCCAAATACTTACCTACCGAAAATACAAAATCAATATATCAATAAGCAACAATACTAAGCACTACTTTACCAACTGTAATTATTACAAAATCATTTTGCATGTTTTATTATTTTATTCGTTTTATTAATAATCTTAAGTAATACCTAATTGTAGACGATCAAAAAAGTATTCAATAAATATATTTAGTAACATGTAATAAAATTGAAATTGGAAATGACCAAACATAGGCAAATAAAAACTATGGCAACATTTTATAATAATAAACAAAAATCCTACCAAATGTAACAAAACCTAACACTTCATAGGATCTTTGAGCAAGACTACAATCGCAACTATCATCTATAACTACAGACACGCGGTAAGACATCTATGTGGACTTAACTGTAAGACACGGATGGCTTGGCGTGATGATGACATTGTCAGATGGACGCTGTTGTAAATTAATTAATTCAAAGTTTAACATGCTATTAAGGTCCCGTGCAAAATACACGTTGATCGCTCGGTACGCAACTATACAGACTGACTGGCAAAACACTCGCAATATTCATAGAGGACTTGTTTTTCTAGATACCTATGTAAAGTAGGTGCTGGTCTTAAACTTGAAATAAATCACTGGACAATTATTATGGCTATATCCCAATCGACAGTCGCGGATATCGGAGACCGTATTACGAGGCTCAGTGGCGATGGACAGGGCACGTGGCTAGGCATGGTGGTGGCAGGTGGAGTAAGAGAGAACTCTTACGAAATGGTGGCCAATAGACAGCAAACGACCGGTAGGCAGACCACTAGCCAGATGAATCAGTGATATCCGATCAAAATAGCGAGCGTTCTAACAGTTTGCCTGTATATTTAGTAAGTACATTCAGACATGCGCATAGTTCATTTATAATGTTTTATTTTTAATTCTATGACTTGAAACGGTAACGACTTAAACGATGGCGATGTTGATGTGATTATAATACTTATGAATAATACAATTAAGAATAAAATATATAGAATATACGAAATATACGAGATAGGCATAGTTGTTTGTTTAAATCGTCACTGTTTGATTTACGTTAATAGCAAAATAATATTTACAATAGAATACTTTACATTATGTTTCGTTAAAATTATTTCTCGGTTCCAGTAACATCTCTACAAATTTCTATTCTAACAACTCTACAAAGTGGCTTTAACAAAAGTGCAAATCAACGGATATAACTGCGTAGAAATATTACATTCAAGCCAAAGATCTATAAAATAATATCTACAATACAACGTCTTTAAAATAAAAAGACTAGGGCAAGAATAAAATCGAGCTTAACAACTCAAACCCACTGGGGGGACTCAAGCATAATGATGACTAAATTCAAATAAAAGAGTCCGTTTTTAGCTTGAACGTGTTATACCTCTACTTTTTCTACATTGACTATTTATTACCTCAGCATTCTGTGCTATTACATTCTATTATAAAGTGCTGGTGTCTACTTCTTGCCAAGGTACGGATTGTAGGAGAAGCTACTCACAAATCCTTTCGCTGTTCCGTGGAAGGGAGCTGGTTCAGCCCATTTGCTGAAATCCATTGAAGGAAGGATGCCGCTCCTGCACGGCACACGAGGATTTCTGAAAGACAAAATAGATTAATTTCCTTATAACAGGAACCAAGCACATGCTTGCACGATTACATACAAACATTTTCAACGCAAGCAATTAATAAATAATTTAAAGCAATGTAGCGCATACAGTAGGTACACTTACAGCTCGTGGTCCGGCAAGACCATAGGGTACAGTTGAACGGTGTCAATGATATCAGTGTTATCACAGATGACACGAGACAACCGTGACTTTCTGATTTCTACCAGCTGCTCGGGTGTAAACGATGAAGGCTGGTTGGGCAGTTCAAACCTATAAACGAGGAAGTGAAAGTTTAAATTATCATAAATATATTAAGTGTAACTAATAAGCTCCCAAAAATAGTGATAACAAAATAATAAGTACCAGAATCTGTCTCCTCTTCTGGAGTACGAAAACTGTGTAGCAATGATACAGGCAAAAGTCGGTCCCAACATAGAACCAGGCAGAGGCCTTTCGGAGACTCCACCAGACCATAGGTCTACATCAACAGGATGCTCAAATATAGATTCGTATTTGCGCACAGTCTGGTTGGTCATCGATCCGAAAAGATCCTGGAAAGTTTCGGCTCCAGGCAGGCCACAGAATTTCCTAAATTCCATGTATCCAGGTATTCCGAACTCTCGTCCTCTTTGCATGTTGAAGGATACCAAGTCCATTCCAAAGCGAGCTCCGACTTTCTTGAAGAGATGGTTGGTAACTTCTTGAGTAATAGAGTCGTCCATAGCTTGGGCTACTTGATTCATCAAACCCATTATGTACTCGTCGAGAACACCAGCTCTATATAAGTCGTAAGGTCTGCGGATCAAATCTGACAGTCTCTTAGATGCTGAAATTAAAGGAAATTTATGTAAATTAACAGCAAAACCAAATGAAAGTGTTATATTTTTAGTAGTTTGTATGTGTGTTTATATTTATTTAAAGTTCTACTTGTGCCTCATAAGCCTAAACTACTAATCAGATTTTGATAAATGAGGTTTCAATGCATTTGTTAATATAATGCGAGCGAAATCTAAATATTGTTCGGGTTACTTTAACTTACTAAAACTTCAACCAGCGGCATTGCTTACCGATAAATTTGTGTGCTTTAGACCATCTCTCTACAGCAGTTGGCAGCAATGAATGACCAAATCGGTAAGCAGCAGCAGCAAATGCGGCCAAGACGTCGGGGTTGACATCTTGATCGTATCCATTCCAGTAGCCCTAAAACAAATTTTTACTTATTGGAGCCAAGTCTAAGTCTTTACAGTAGAAATAAACTATACTCGGTATGCTAAAGTTATTCTATCCCTTTCTTAAGTAAAAGATGTGAACGGCAAATTATTAAGATTTTTGAACTGTTACTTCCTTCCTTCCGAATTGACCCTTTCATTATTATTAATTTAAAGACTGGTATGAATATGACAGTAGTTTCTGCATTTCTGTCTTTCTGTATCAAATAAAACATACCTCTTTCTCTAACACTAAACCGAACTTCTCCATAACATCTTTTCCGAGAAGAATAGGCAAGAACTCATTGTATGTGATGTGTTGTATTTCTGCAATGTTGATGCGCCTGGCTTCCTGGTAGAGAGTCTCGTCGTCCCAATGAGGATTGACTTCAGCAAGACCGCGCGCTACTCGGTTATGCTCTCGCGCCATCAGAGTGTGCATTACAGTCAATACTAACTGCTCGTTTACTCGAATTTCACCTGGTGAATGAAAAACCTATTTATTATATATATATTTACTTATTGAGTCGACAAGCGGCAAGATGTTAACGACATAAAAGCAGATACTGTTCTAGCCTGGACACAAGACCTATTCGTATATAGAGGGCATAATATGAAAGACATACTCGTATGATAAAAAATACTGTGGATGATGTATCAAATATTTTCTAAGTTAAGTTTCTGTCGAACCATTCCATTTCCATACCAAATTTATACATTTTTGCACATACCAGCTTCGAAACAGTACATGTTCTTGTTAGGCCTAGTGCACCCTTCATCAGGGATGTCCAATTTTAGCGGCAGCAAGTCCTTCAGTCCATACTCTTTGAAGACTGGGTTCATGCGCAGCAAACCCCCAAAACCTGTTCGTAACTTCCTGCAAACGTACATGATAAATTAGTCCATAGCTCTAAGAATGGGACAATGACAGAAATGTCAAAAAAAAAATGTTATGTTACCTTGCAAACTTCTCAGTGACACCATATACGGTATTTCCATCAATAGCGCCCGTTAGTGTGTTGAATGGAACTCTGGAACCTGTAATAAAAATAAAACGACATCGTTAGCAGATCAGCGCACACAGTCCTGTTTCATATTCATAAACCAGATATCGAAATCATGTGACCTGATACTGAACACGAATTTAAACGGCTTTTAGACGCAATTATGTAGTATCAAAATATTAAATGCCAGATAATTTAGCTGTCATGGGATACCTAGTCAACCTTCAACGCAAGCATGGCTAATTTATGCCAGTTACCTCAATAGCTCTGTTTATTTCTTTATTAACTGAGCAAATAGATATTTATCGTCGGTACTTACTGCCGTTAAATACACGTAAAACAGATTACTTGCTATGTTAGAAGAGGCTGTACCCCGGCAGGTAAATGATTTCTTAATGTTGTTTGCACAAGATCTACTGCTATGCAGCGATGGATAGTTATTCGCATATGCCTTATACGCTTGAAAATAAATTACTTTAGGCATATTGTACAAAGCAAGACTAGTTAAGCAACATTGAAGTAAAGTGAGAGTCCATAACAAACACTTAACTGTCTCACGACCACCCTCAATTCATACACAACACACCGTTATCTAATTTAGTAATCTCTGACTTCCTTCAACTTTCGAGAGTGCAAAATCAGTCATTATTATTGTATCTACGATCACTTCCCTTTTAACAATTGTAGTGAACGTTGCGCAATATGGGAATAGAAACAACATTCTCTTATTGGATGTGATCTTTTCTAAGCTATATCACTATAATTGGACTTTTAAGATCAGGTATATAGAGTGTTATCTACTGTTATAGTATTGTTGATATAGATCATGGTTATTAATTTTTCGCTTCCCAAAACTTGGATAATTTAAATACGCCTCACACAGTGCAATTGTATAACTCCTTCACATAACAACACCGACATTGTACTGTAAAATAAATTTCGATTTCTATTTCAATGTTTTAGATTAGTCATATTATAGTGGGTAGATTAGGTGTAGGTTTGTCTATACTTTTACTAAATACCTAACAGTTACTTTACTTTTGCTAGGCTTTAAATCCTCGGTTTGCAACTGTGGTCTACTGGTAGGTACACGTAACGATCAGAATTACTTTCGCCTCTCACCTAGGCGCGGCAGATGATTCGACCGCACCGGTTATTAGGTAATCTGTTCTATAATTATATGGAGGTGACAATACTGATCATTCTCAGCCATAAACGGTAAACATTTATAACGGTTTCGACGCATTCGCGATGCTTTAATAATATTGCGACACAAAAACATTAAATATTATGACTGCTTTTTTGATTGTTGACATAACGGCTGACCCTGGGATTCTTAGTAAGCATTTGTTGAAATCGTGAGTTCATAACTTTAGAAATATTACTGTGGACCTTCGTAGTAAACATTGCAGAGAACACTAAACTAATATGCATCTACTTAATCACCACACACTAACAAAATGTAACAATATTTTGTAACCCAAGATGACTTGTCAATTTTCGTAATAAACTCTTTATAATGTTCTAGTTCCCATGCGATTTATGTACACATTCCATTTATTTAAATCAAATCTAGATAAAAATTATCTCAGATCATCTTACCCAGACGGCAACCGGGTCTTGGCGATGGGAAGCCTCTTACGAAATCGATGCATTTAACTCCAAAAAGTCTGTAGAAGTAGTCATCATCGGGGATGCGGATTTCGTTACAATATGGGTGCTTCAGGTGAGGTGGACGCTTGCAGCACTCTTCGGGATCATTGCGGTTGATAGGATCTATAAAATAATAGTTCGTCTTGAATTTGGCTGCATAAAAGCGAAGTTTTTGTTACAATTGATATTCTAAAATATTTTTTGTCACAGTATCTATGCGCGTTTTTGATGGCTCGGACAATAACACCTATCACTTGCATCGACACCTAATTGACAACATTTTAAATGTTTAACTCCCCATTTTTATTACGATGATGAAAAGACAAATGAAAAATTACTCTTTGTTTGTTCAGAATGTAATAATATAGAATTTTGAAAATATAAGAAAAGTTCAGCAAATGATATTATCGTTAAAAGCTGGTAAAAAGTGATGTCATTAATAATGTGTATTTTTATTGTTTGCTTTGGTATGGTTCAGTCACGATACAAAAATATTTTTTATTGGTGGCATCTGACGGTTTTATCATAAATACGAAAATTTTATTGTTTTTTTGTAAATAACTCAGATGAAAATGGATATAAAAATCTGGTATTTTTAGTATGAACTCTTCATTACATTATCTTGAAATGGTCTTTAAATTTCCATCACTTTGCAAAAATTAAATGTTGTTATATAAATGTTGATATGCAATATTCGCGTAGATTGGCCCACAAAAGGGCAGATGTTTATATTCTGTGTCGTTTCTACATCGTTAAGTTATCCACCAACCTAAAGGAGTTCCAGTGAGAGTGTAGTCGTGGTCCATGAACTGTCCCCAGGCGATGACCATGACGGTACCGGCGTGGTCGTGGTACCCGTGGTCAGGGTGCATGGTGCGGGAGACCACGCGGGAGAGAGGCAACTCGTGCCCGGAGTGGGCTATCCGAGGGGCGTTGATACCGTCCGCGAACAGCGGGCTTAGCAACCTTGGGATTGGAATGATTCACTAATTTAAGAAACAAGCTACCCGGATTGTTTTCGATAGAAATCGCAAAATAGTGGTACGAGTAAGTATAAAAAAAATAATAAAATCTCGAATTAGAAAAAGTCTGATAAGTAATCAGCAAATAGCTGTACCTGTGTGTGTGATCTTTATCTACCAGCTGTGTGATCTTTAGGAATAATGTTTATGATAAATTAAATACATACATTAACATTAATATTACATACAAAAAAAATACTAAATTGTTTATTTGACATAAAATCAAGTATCACAAAAATAAAAGATCCAAAGACTCCAGAACTAGTAAATACTGTGCTTCAGGAGACAATGGCTTCTCCCGTTCGTAAAAATATTATTAATATTAACAATAATATTGCAGTATAAATGATGCCATAAAATTTAAACTAAAGTTTTTTCAATGCAATGTTACAACTCATTAATCATTTATAACAATTTTGAATTAAAGACCAAGAATGAAGCTACATTATATACAAAACAAAATATATTATTATAAAAATATAAGATAATTTACTGTAATTAGTAAAACAATATCGAAAATAGTAGACAAAAAAAATATTATCGTACACAATCTACACTTTTGTAATTATGTTATGTGCAAAGAGTTTAATAATCTGTATATAATATATGTGTGTATATAACAACCTGTATTGCGCTAGGCGTAAAAAATACAGTTTTTCTGTGTATTACAACAAAACTATGTATAGTTATTTAAACTATACCCAGAAACAATAAGTAGTCTATACTATGTAAAAAATTCAATCAAAATGGAGATCAAAGTTAGGAGGATGATATCACGCTCGTACGATAAGTGTTATTAAATGGAAATCCAGACTCACCTTTGGAAAGGCGCATTGGTGGCGCCCCACGTGGGGTGTTGCAAGTTGTTGCAGAGCCCGTCCAAGCGACGGTACTTCCCCGCGCGACATTCTACGTGCGAGAACACTGGCGGGCACACGTCACGGATCAGAGTGCGGGAAGTGTCGATCAGAGGCAAGCCTTTCTCGATCTCTTCATATGTTAGCCCGTATCTAGAAACAAACGATTATTTTATTTTAGCTTACAGAATTTGACTTGTATCACATTACATAGCATGTTTTCACTTAAAGTGTAAAGTGTTTCTTATGATACATTTTGATTCACGCCTACCTGATTCTGGCAATATCGAACTATAGTTTCGTTCAAATCCAGTGATCTTTAGGGATTAAATGAGTCGGTTGTGTCCACAACGAAGGTATGTCTCGCACTAAACCATGTTTCGTCTTGTTCTGAATAAAATATCTTATGATTTTTTACAACTTCCGTGAGTTTTGAACGTGATGTTACGGGCATTGTTCTAGAGTGTTTGATGCAAACTTTCATCGATAACTTAGCATTCCTGTTAATGAGCCGTAGCGAGCTTGAAACTCGGGTCGACGATTTGATTACGAACGTGATTACGCAAAATAATTGTATTTAATCACAATGAAAAGCTTAAAAATATTTTATAACTTTGATTGTTGCTCATATTTAGTAAACAGCTGTATGATAACCACGAGTTTTCAGCTTTTTACGGGTATGAAAGAAGCAGGGTTATGTTTATGAGTGGTGTCAATCGATTCGTCTCCACCTGCAGATGGTCATAGACATACGTGGATCTAATGTGCTTGTAGTCGGGTATTTTTAAGTCACTTTTAACCACTTGTTACTAAAGTAGTACCTAATGCTGATAAAATCAATTGCAGCAGTTACACGTTGAATTTGTATATCCCGGCATCACCACGAATATAAACCATTTGAAGCATTTAAACAAATATCCTTTTAATTTTATATCTTTATCATCTGTATTTTAATCGATTGTTACACTTTAAGTGAAACCATTGCGTGCGGTTTGGTAACGGATATATTATATCTGAAATGCCAAGGTTTAGTGGTCATATCACGAGAGTCCGTTCTTACTTCAGTAATTATATTCGTGTGTCTGTCATTGAATATAAATTATTGCTTCACATTTTTAAATCTAAACAAAATGATACTCGTATCGTACCTAATTACAATGTTTTTATTGAGTAGGTACGTAGTAAGAACCGATCCGCCTTGTCACGAATTAGCTTCCTGTGACATATCCTGTGTTTTTTATTACTTTGAGTAATTTATTGATGATAAGAACTTACCAATACGATTACTAGTTAATTTATCACGTCACGGCGTAATGGGTGTTTTGTACTACTCGTATTAAATTATTAATTAAAAATAATGTTGTGAAGTTCAAGGCTTGCACTTGATCTACATACCTAAAATTTATTATTTATCTACATACTCGGAATTGGTTAAATTGAATGAGGGTCATCTGAATTATAAAGAAAAAAATTATAACTATTCCAGAAAACATCTAAAAGTATTCTAGAATTTTAGATAGCTGCCTAATCTATTGGAAAGGCTGGGGACGCAACTAACGCATAATCGAAACAAATTTCAATATAATACCTAATAGAAATAGGTGTCGATTGCGTAAAATTACTTCGCGGCCGTTGTTTGGTATCGTTATACATTAAAACGAGCGTATTATGTAAATTCACTTAAATAACATACAATAGGCGTTTTTACATAATTGTCATCATATAAATATGTATATATTTTGTAAATTATCCTGAAATTTTCTTTTTACCTATATTCAATCCAAGTTAATTGCATCTGCAGTCTCTTTTGGAGTTATCCATATTAAGCTTCAGTTAAACTATACGATGCAGGCAGGTCTTAACGTTATTCGACTCCATTATGATTTAGCTGATAGACAATCAGAAGTTTTGAAATTCAATATCTCTATCAACCGCAGTTTCAATCCTTAAATAGACTGAGTAGAGCTAAATATTGTCAAAGGTTCTATTGATCCTTATCTGGACTCGAATTACCAGTCATTAGCTGACAATAACACATGTTAAATCAAACGTAACTGGATTAACCAGCAATAACTTTTAGATTATGCATTAATTGGTTTTTTATTCAGAAGCTGTCTGACTAGTCGTGTGGTAAAACAATAGAGCCTATCGGGTATCTTAACCTAGATCTGTCTATCAGACAAAGCTAGGTACAATTGTATCTGCCTACCTATTACATACTATAAAGAATAACCTTCGAGATGATACAAATAGATAATCATGATACTTAACCGTGAAATCATTCTGTTATATCAATTTGAAAGTGTTTCGTTGGTGTTTAAAGAGACGTTAGGGACCTACTCGTGTAATTGTAATATATTTCTATAAGTGCCTACCTTACTCGATGATATATTTTCCTTTCTCAATTTTCCGAATTCATTTAAGAAGGATTACATTATGTGAACAATATTTAGTACGATTTGTTTTTTTTTTAACAAACATATTTATAATGTAACGCACTTGTTTTATTAAAATGTCGTTATAATCCTAAAACAATAAGTAATACTTTAAAAAACGATTTTTTTGTGCTTAAGGTAGACCCTGACAGAGTATTCCTAGAAATATTACAATCTAGCCTAACGCTAATAAATAATTTAAATTTAACTTAAAATTTTACACAGTAACGTCTCTAATAATTTGTCCATCCACACTTTTCTTATTGTTTTGTTAAGGTGAAGACACTTTTTTCATGTTTCTTTATAGTCCATTGAATTGTTACATGAGCTTTGCATTCAAGGAGTCAATAGAAGCTCAACCCCAAGTTTGTGGGGTTGCCGCCCTTGTCCCCCGGCCGCCGTAATGAAAAAACCTTTTTCGCGATATCTCGGAAACTATGCGTTCTACAAAAAAATTGTCATAACATACTTTGTAGCAAATGGCTTTGCCTACAAATGTATTCATGCAACATTTTGCCCTAAATTTAAAATTAAAGAAGTTATGAGCAAAAAATTGAGAAAATTTCTATTTAAATATTTTTCTTTGCTCTTTAACTTTTTTGTTACATTTCTGTTTTATGTATAATACTAATAGCCGGATCCGTTCTATTGACACATGTCCCAAAAATAAAATTGCGTCTTCTAACAAATGCAATATTAGGTCCTTAAATTGTAACATTTCAATGGACTGTTAGTCTTAGCACTTACACTATATTTTTTTACTATCACTATTTTTAAACACTAACTCAAACAGTGTCCTTGCTATGTCGGTGGTCAAGGAGGTGGACAGCCTCGACATTCCCATGGACGGTTTTGGTGACCTTCGGCATATTTATTACCTTGTCAACGAATTCCATTTGCAGGTCCCGATGGAGATCGTGGTTTCTTACGTACCAAGGCGCATTAGTAATGTCCCTCAGTACTTTACTCTGGAATCTTTGTATAATTAATCTATTACTTTGGGCGGTACAGCTGTATACCATACGTCCATATCAGGGCTTGTTTGAAAAATGTGAAAACCTAATTTAATTCGGTAAGCATAATTTACGTTACCAGAATGTCTCTATGTAGTGAGAAACGTAAAAGTTATTATGATTTAAAATAATTACGACCGCTTTTGATAAGATTTGTATGGGGCCGATTGAAAAGTATATCCTTCGAACGAAAAAATCTAAAGTCGATCCTGCCACCTCTGAGAAATCGGGGAACATACGACAAAACGAATTCAGTACCTCCTTTTTGAAGTCGGTTAAAGAGTTTCTATGAAGAGATTGTAAATCCGGCTTTACCATTGTTCTGTTGCAAACAAAAATAAACATTAAGACTTGACACCTGCCTTTACGAGTGATGTTCGTGAACCGCACGCCCTTGAGAAAGCCATAAGATTAATCGTAGATAGTTACACACGCATTTAAATCCATTTATCTAGCGTGCAGACGTTTGTTACACATGTAGACTATTGAAAAGATAAGGAAGTGAACGGTGACCAATGGTTTAATGCATAAAGAGATCCCATTAAGGCTTCAATTGAGATTAATTTACATGACCGTCTTGAATTTTCTTCCGGATTTATGTGACGCATGGGTTTATAGCGCTAGAGCTTCGATTGTGATTGCGAAGTGATATTTGACATTAAACCAGCTCCCGTTCACTGCAAAGGTCAGTGCCTGTAGGCGACAATGGTTGTAAGATCAAGGACCTAGCCTCTAGCCCAGACATGCGGGCTGGATAGATTTGAGTGTAGGTGGATTATGTATGTCTAAACACAAAACTTGCTGAATGTCATCGTTTGAGTACCTAATAATTATTCTAGTTGGACTAGAAAGTTCAACTAGAACAGTTTACACAAGGTAATCGGTTAGCGGTGTAACTGAAAGATAACATTTTACCTAGTAATGATATAATTAGTGCACAATTATTGTTACTATGGGGTGAGAAAAGTAACCATTTCATAAAAAATAGGTCATTTCTGTACCTTTATCTATACAACATTAGTTCAAGTTTCTACTTAATGTCGTTATTAATATCGAGAAAAAAATGGCAAAACTCACGTATTTATTTTTAATTTAAAGTGAGTATGCAATTAAATATTCTGTGAATATTTCAATCTTCTACCTGTTGCCGTTATTAATATCGACCAAAAAATTGCAAAAACACATTTGTTGTATAGAAGCCCAGTAAACAATTGTTTAATTCTGTTCTATCTGATGTTAGCTATAAAAAAAGGCAATCACATCATATGTGAAACTTTCAACTATCTACCTAAAAAACTTCTAGACGTTCAATTAAAATATAGTAAGCAGGTGTTTATTTCATCCAGTAACCATCTTTCAGCTTAGTAATAGATAAAATTATAGAATACGAATAAGCAAAGAAATATCTTCGGAGACCAAATTACTATTCATATGGTTTCTCTTAGCCTTGCATGTAAGTAAGTAAATTGTTTGACATAATACGGAACACGAAAATAAAAACAAACCAGCAAATTGTTTTTGCATGCATAATCGAAAGGCTATGAGATCACCCGGTGAATGCCGCACTGAAGTTCACTTGAATGTAATTATCATCACCTATACGATGTACCCGTGACCTTGTGACCTTGCCCCTATTCTCTTTAAAGTCTGAAGCGTGTTCTTATCTCACCTTCTGGCCAAGTTGATGGAAATGTCGAGCACTAGTTCACCGACGCTGGCATAGTCTTCGGGCTTCCAGTCACCCTTCGGTTGAGACACAACTGCAATCAAAATGATCGATATTGCAATACAATTAATAAGAGAAAAGATGCAGCTTAATAACTTGCGAAGACTAATAAATATTTACAATATTTTCTCTAAATTAGGTTACGAATATGGAAAAGGAATATTAAATATTAACTCTTTATTTATAAAGAATAAAGAATCATATAAACTTACGAATTCTTTGTCTCGCTTCCAGATAAGCTTGATTTACGGCTTCGTAGGTTATGCAAGTATGCTGTCCCTCGTAACCACTGAAACAAAAACTCTCGATTACACACTTATCTTTACTTTTTATAGTTATAGCTTATAGAACGTAATCAATAAACAATTATTTTACTAAAGTTACGATATATTTGTAAAGGACCTAGACTTAAAAGTTGCGCTATAAATCTATATTTAATCTACTAAGTAATACGTATTCATTTTAAAAAGTCTTCATTGTTAACCACAACTAAATAACATCACACATTAATACGCATTTGACACTTAGCGTTTCATATTTTTTTACAGGTATACCTCGACTCTGAAATGCACTAGCTTTATAATAAAGTTTTGTACCTATCTCCCTATTTGATTACCGTATAGAAACTCAAAGATTCCACCAAAAATTATGTACGTTGCGGATGTTTATTCACATCTTCGTCATTAATTAGCATAAAACCCTAATAAAATGCAAGAATGTTGTAAAGTAGCGTTTCCTTTATAGGAATAACTTTCAACAATGATTCGCATCTGTTTTGGAGGCTAAGATCAGTTTATTTAGCGCAGTTTTGATGATGTAACTATGTTAATGCCCATTGTCATTTAAAGAATCTTAAATATACTTTATTGAGATTCCCATGGCAGGATTTGTTTTGGAATCGAAATTTCAAATAACATACAACATTTCAATGTAGGTACTACGAGTATATGCACGTAATATATAAACGGTTTTCATTCGCGCAACGAGAACTTTTCCCACACTTACATAAGTAGGTAAATGAGTGTAAATGGAGATGGAAGCACCTCCTTTATTCCCACAGAGCGTGTGTCTAAATTACTAAAGACGTGTAGTAGCATTGATGTTAAATATTTCGCAAATATAAACTCGAGACTAATTTTGTTACCAAATTTTGTAAAAAAAATGGTTATGGAGACAACAATAGAGTTATATAATAAATGTTGCAGAAATATAAATATACATTTGCAAAATTATGCCTTTAATTAACAAGGCACTGCTGACCAAACAGTTGTATCAATAACAAGCTTAACAGCAAATTAGTATATTGTTAACTATCTGCGCCCTGCGGTGTTACCCGCGTTAATACAATATATAACAAGTTGCCTGTGTATAAATCCAGAGTCTAAGCAATTTTCATCCAAATCAGTTTAGCAGTTTTTGTGTGAAAGAGAAACAAACATACATTCACATCTATACATTCTTAAAAAAAACGTGTATATAATATTAGTAGGAAGTAGGATAGGTGGTTTTTGCAAGTACGTTATAGTAAATTGTTTGTGTAAGTATTGACTTTTTTTTTCATAAGGTAAGAAAAGCCTAAAACTATTCATTTACGAAGTTTACGCTAAATAGTTTATGTATCAGTGATACCTACTATAATATTAATTCTAAGGCGTGTCCGTTTAATTGAATTTTATGGTTGTAGAAAGCAGGAGAGGATATTATTGCTCTTCACTAAATAGGTATATGTATCTCTGAGAAAACTTTAGTAACATTTTTATAGCTTGTTTATGGTAATTTTTTAAACAATATGCGGGTTTTGTTTTGATGTAAGCATAATAACATTATACGATTAATCAAGTTTATTGCGATCTACTGAGATTAAATTAAATTTAGGTGTTATTATGTACAGTTGTTGTCTGTAAAAATAATATTAAAGAGCATGATTTAGAAAATGAACCACTAGGTAATGCTATGGTAAAGTACATTTTTATAGTCGAACAAGAAAGTGGACAGTACCTATTTGACGTAGATAAACTATAGGGAGGTGCGACTTGACTCAATCAATAGGTTTCTCTGCACTAGAGGCTGCGCCGTTACACAACTGTAGATCTCATCTTTACCGTAATGCACCGATAATTCCTATGTTAATATTGGATAAGCTGGGATGTCACTTACTGTAGTAAGTGATATTTCAAACGTGATGCTTCCAAAGTCTAAGATATTGATAGCGAAAGGATTTTGAAAGTGAATGTGTTGATCTCTCGAGCGAGTTGCTTAATGTTTATACTTAGTGCGTGTTAGAAGAAGCACATTGTAGAGGCGGTTCGAGCCGAGTTACGACAGGCACCGACAGAGGTCAGTTATACTGTCTAATCCACGGAGAATGTAACGTGTTTTGGATAAAGCTACTCACATAACAGTGAACTTGCCTTTCTTAACTCTAACTATTTAAGTCGTATTCTTATTTGGTTAGATTATCGGATTGTAAACAATGCATTGCAATGCATTTGAATATGCTAATAACTTGAACCAGCATATGTATTGAATAGCAAACGATCTTTAAACATTAAGCAGTTAGTTTCCAAATATTTGCTAAGAACAAACACATCGACAGTCTTAGCTTTAAACTTGTCTCTAGAGAGATGGTGAAAGAGCCAGAGAGTGTAAAGTATGTCGCAAAAGTGTGTCAAGTTTGCGGCTGAGTGACGCAACTGACAGTGACAGCGTGAAAGATGTAGATCGACGCACTCCCGCGCACGCGCTGACATTGGTGCACTCAATGGCTGTCATTACCTATAATTGGACTAGTTTGTGCAAGTGGATCGGTGACAATTCTTTAAACGGATGTAGCATAGGTACGAGTATGTAATCAAATAAATATATTTTACAACAATAGGCACCTCATTCGATCTCAAGTAAGTATTTTAGGTATGGGCGTTGACCACAACATTTGCAACACGAAAACTTGATCAAGTATTTAATACTATAAAATCCAAAATTTTTACAAAAGTTTTCTGAATTAAAAACATGCTCATTTTTAGAAAAGCTAGAAAAATGTTTAAAACCTTTTTATTAATTATTGACTTACAATCATAAGAAAATCATTTTTATGTTTTTGCACATTAATCACTTGACTAACTAGGTACCTAGGTACCCTATTAATTTTGCTAGCGCGTTTAACTTGTATACGGTTTATCAGTCTAGTTTAAACTGTCTAATATACCGTATATGTTAAGACGGAGAAGATAGCTGTTCGATAAAGTCATCAACCGTATTTAATAACGGGGCAACGTTGTTAACTCCACCCATACGTTATTTATCTAATTACATCCACATCGTATAAGGTTGAAATGTAAACTGTGGACAGATTTATCTGCTCACGTACTAGAAAACAGGTCAACCACCATATGCGGTTAACACCTGAGCTTTCAGAGGTTTATTGCGAAATGATATCCCATTAAACCTACACAAACACAAATATTTCATATTATCGAATGTCTCTCGGCATAGGTGGTGTAATATACTAAACTATTTTAGGAATTGTGAAGTTGTGATATGCAGCTCTACGAAATGTAACGCATCAATTCAATAAAACTGGGGATGGCATCAAAATGATCAATGTCATAGTGATACATAGAGTAAAATACTAAGACATAAAAATATTATTTTAAAAGAAAGTTAATTAGTATATACGTATTAGTAGATATTAGTAGATCTTTGGCTGATAGACCAAGTCGGAAGTATAACCCAGTAAAGTGAAACCTACTTACTTGTAAAAGACAGTGCATATAAACCTTATCGTCCTTTCATACCCTGCACGCTCCCAGTACCAGTGTAGACCTTGTCGGAAGAGTTTTTTTTTCATTTTTTTCATGTTACACGGATTATATTTTGGTGACAATGAGTACTTACAAGTTCCCTTTGAGTAGGTTGATGCTGTAGTCATAGGCGGAGGATCGGCCCGGCCCGGTGAGGTAGAGCGCGCAGTCACTGTCGTCGCCGCCGGCCGCGAGCGGCGCCAGCGCAGCAGCGCACGCGCACGCCAGCGCTATTATCAGCGCTCTGGAAAACAAGTGACAACTGTTACCAAAATATATCAACTCAGTGACCACACAATATAAACTTGTATTTATCGTATAAAGGTAAGATAAGATAAGAAAAAATTATGAAAAAACTAGTTTAACAAAAAAATTATTAAATCAAATAAAAGCTTACAAATATTTACTAGGTTTTTAATAATACGGCCTTATCGCTTAAAGCGATCTCTTCCAGGCAACCATGCACGTAAATGAATAATATAAAATTAGAGAGGCCTTAAAATATTACATTGAATAAACATACTTAAAAAATGAACAAATAATAAACAAACAATTCCTACATACAAGTGGATACACAGATAAATAAATACGTATAACATACTATACAAATTAGGAAATGCATATTATATAAATTACTAATTAAAAGAAGAAGACACAAATTTTAATGCTGTAGTGATAAAGTAACGGACTATGACTCGATGCTTAAAGATATTAATTAATTATTAAGGTCCTAGGTACAGAAGAGCAGTAGCTGCACAGGGTATTGACCCCGTTAGAGGGGTCTGAGAATCCTGCGGTATCCACTGCCTTTCGTAAAAAGCTACTAAAAGGGGACCTCTGGGCTTGAAGGCTGATCAGAGTTAGAGCAGTGAACACAAGTCCTACGAAGACGTCAACGCACGTGGCTCAAGTTGACTTAACGGACGTGATAGTTAGCTAGGGAAGTGCTAAAGCATTGTGCAAGGAAGGCACCGGTGAGTTCGTCTAGAGATTCAGGAGTTCTTCATCAAGCAATTAAGCAAGCCATCTGAGGAGGGTTTTAGTAAGTACAATCCAACATGACTGCGGCTGTTTCTTAATGTAACCGCCTAGTACCTTTTAGAAAATTTCTCCCTCGTTAACAAAAATCAATTAATTAGCATGCAGAACACACAGCATTAGAAACATACAATATAATAGATTTTTCTATAAATAAATGTTTAGTTGTTAATGTAGAAATAATCTTTGATGCAATTTTCACTGGTTTATTTGTATCAGATATCAGACTTACTATTATTATAGCATCCGCCTGCCCTATGAAGGGATTCATCTAAATTTCAGTTTGTGGGCTTCACTCAAGTAATAATGAATTAATTCTAACAAGCACATTAGTGAAAAACTCAGAAGTCTGAATCTGGAAGTAAACCTGCTTATGGTTAGTTAACTTATTTTTACATAGTTATCAGATATGGATAAATCTATTCTACGCTCGTTCATGTACAAAGCAAATAAGCAAGCAAATATAAAAAGCAAATTTTGTTTAGGTATAATTATGAACAATAGGTGCACAAAGTGGAATATACCAAATTGTTCATAACTTAAATAAAAAATAAAAATTATAATTTACTTCTATAGTTTATTACTTCATGCTGATACTTTATGTGGGTACAATTTCACAGATATGTACTACTACAATACAAACGTACGTTTGACACCAGCGCTTATGTAATATCTAACATTTAACATTCTAATGAATCTAAATGTCAGCCGTGAAACTATCATTTAGTAAAATAGAGCAGCCCTATTATACCTAGTAAGTACAAGTTTCAAGTTGGTCTAAGCTAGAACAAAGCTTTCAAACATTTGATACGCTGAGCTTAATCACCTCTCATAAACACACCTTATTGCTCCAATCAAGCATAGATATGCATTATCTTACAACATTTGGATAAATTAGTTAGTTATTTAAATACCAACTGGTGTATTACAAAAGAAGGCTCGAAGCTTTTAAAACTGAAATAAATCTAACAGCATGCAATGAATTGCTTAAGCATGTGCAAGATTTTTAAAATGTTATATTTATTCTAACCATTTATTTAGTAGCTGATCTGCAAAAAATGCTGTTAAGCCGTAGATTATCGACTTGATTGATGCGAAGAAACTTTTTTTTATAAAACGTCTATTACGATTAAACTTTTCCATGGTTTGAGAAAGAGAATAGAAGATGGAAGTGGGAAGCCGAATTTATAGTAGTATAGTATATGTATAGAGATAAATTCTTTCGTATTAATTGGTTATCGTTTCATAGTAAGTAAATCAATCAAAATACTGAGACCTGTTTTTACGTAACCATCGTTTTTACGTAACCATCGTTTTTACCCTATTGGTTAAACATTCATTAAACTCGATTTATAATATCACTACACCGTTTATACGCAATGAATCTAATTATCAACTTAAAACACACGTGTCCTATAAACTCTTAAGTAACTCGTGTTATGCTTTTTAACTAAGTATACGTATAACTTGATTTTACTTTCTAGTTGTAACTTTCTACCCTAAGGCGTCTTTTTTAATTTTCTTGAATACAAATTTAATAGGATTTGGTACAGACAGTATTAGAAGTTGATTTCGCATTACTTTTTTGATAACGCGTCTTTTGGGTGTATACATATTAGACAATGAACCCATGTGTAAAGCATACATACACGTAGGTACATAATGTGTATGAGTTTATTGTATGGACCTCTTTTTTAAGTTAGGATAAATATTATAAAGCAATTTTTGTGTTCAAATTTAAATATTTTGTAAACTTTCGCTTAAATATTAGATTTCTATCGCAACCAATAGTTCTGCAGGTTATTGTTATGAAAGCACGGCAATTTCAAAAAGTGCTTTCCGATTTGGCCTACAACATCTTCGATATTGAGCAATATAATATTGACTAGTACATACAAATAATTATTTAAATTGCATAAAATGATCGTTCCCATTTATTTCAATCATGATTACTGCTACTCGGCGGCCTTGATTCATTTGATGCCATCATTCAGTATGCGAAATCCTCTCACCTAATATACGATGCAGGTAGTTAAAGCTGTAGAGTACTTGGCGTCAACTTTAGTGATCAATATCGTCAAGTACGTGCAAAGACCATTAAAGCAAACGCATACCTCACACCAGTTGACATTATCATGGGAATACCAGATACGAGTATTGTTGCCTTCTTAATATTATTTTGTAAATTAAACAAAACGTTGCACGCTATAAAATGCTAATTAAAAAAGCAATCTTTGTAACAGTAAGTAGTTAAAATGTTACAATACTAAAATTAACATTAACATTATACGGCTGCTAACACCTACAGATGCATTCCTCCATATTCATATCTTTCGAAATTGCGCTTTTATTATTGTACAAGGTTCATTATTATAAATTCAAACAATTTAGATTCACAACCTGCGTTTTATATACATGAGTAATTATCATTTTTTTCATTAAATCTAATATAGTATGACGCGAAGTACAAAGCTTGATTATATCCATACTCCTTGTAACGTGATATGATCCTACCTGTAAGTTTTACGTATGTGTCATTCATACGCCGTTCAAACTTTGCCAATTTATGCCCTTGCAATCCTTTATCTCGGCAACATAGAATGATTTCGTTCATATTTTAGAATATAATTACTTGGTCGGCATCGAATACCAGATGTTTATACAATATCTTTATCTATTTCGAGGTAAGTATAAAACTGACAGATGAAAGTAAAATCTGTCAAACTTGAAGCAGAGACTGCTCGCCTGGCCGTTCTTATATTATTTTGTACGCATTCAAATTAAAGTAGTCATTGTATTATTTTATATGTCATACTAATAGCTGACACCCGCGGCGGTGCTCGCGGTATTAAAATGGAATAATAATATAAAAACTCTGCTTGATTATGACCTGTCAGTCAGTCAGGACGTACTCTTTTATATATATGTATCAACAGATCCATGCCGGAGTGCGTTTTTGTTTTAAAAAGTATGCGACCAGTTAAGATCTGTGTTGTCTCGGAATTCTAACACTTGGTCAATAGGTCAGATATTGTGTCAATGACCGAATGTTTAACCGATGTCTGCGTCTCACCATCGCGGTCAGATTAATTAAGTATTTTCTCGTAGACGCAATTATTCGAGGTTAAATGCTATTATTTGAGTATTTCATTATGCAGAAACATCTATGTCTTATTTTGTAAAATTCCATATTATAAAGTAATATAACGTATATATCGAGCCTCGGTTGAACTCTTACCGTGTTCTCTTTACGGCATTTTGTTTTACTTCACCTAAAATCCTACGGATGTTTGCAACTATTATTATTTGGGGGAAAAATCCGATAGGTATATTAAATGAAAAATTGAGCAGCGCCTGTATGTAGAGACGTAGGAGACACCCCATATATCTCTATATTTCCATATTTTACAGAGAAACAGATCTAATCATTTTTAGTAATATGTAAAATTATAAGTGTTTTGAGAGAAAGAGTAAGTTTAAATGATGTACAAAACTTCTTTATGGGTTTTATCCATACTGCTTGTATTGTATTGCGAGTTTTTGACCGCTCGTGTAGGTCAAAAAACTCAAGAATATATAGAATTCACACATGAATGTGTTAAGAAATGATAAGCACCTATAATAGTAGTGATTTACTGTTTGGCGGCACCATTATTTTGTTAAATACCTACTCGGAATTGTTGTCTAGCTAAATGTAGGTTTATGTGATGATGAAGTTTAAAATACAAAACAGTTTATTAATGATAAAGGAGAGGTAAATTATAAATTAGAGAAGAATTAAATTATAAATTAGAGAAACTGTTTTTTTACCTACATACACAAACTAACCACCTTAACTTGTAAAACATATGTAAGTAGTTGGCACGTAAGTCTTTACGTAACCGCTCTAGCCTTATCTCGGTCGAAGGAAGAAAAACATCAATAGATAATATTCGCGAACACACTTCTTATTAATGTTAATTTATGCTTATTTGTAGGTATGTCTTCAATTCTTACACCATCACTTTTCTACTCACAATTTTACTACTTAAATTTATTATAAAAACAAATGTTAATAGCTTCATCTGTATCGAAATATAAAGATAAAACTTTTTATAGAGCTAATAACATAGATAGTTTAAGACTTATGTTTAAGTTTTAACAATCCAAGAGATTTCATTATTAATGCAGGAAATTAAGGTTGGCGCCATGTTTTATGTAACACCCAAGACCTACCTACTCATTCTCTGATATAAATTAAAATTCTATGTTATTTTAAACTCGCTTAAACAGTTCTCGACTGAATGTATGTATCAAAAACGCAAAGGTGTTTCTTGTTTCCTACCACTTCTTATTAACGCTGAAACAGCGAAAAAGTATTGATATGCTAAGTATGTACACTTTTATGGAGATAGTTATTGATTTAAAAAGACCATCGTCTTTTTATATTGTATTTTAAAACCACGCAACGCAGCTATATAGTTTTCTGAATTATTATAGTAATTTCCATAACTATTAAATTTAATATTTAATTCCCACGCACGAAGAATGTAGCGCACCGCACTGAGCAGAATACTGTTGTTGAACATAACAGATCATTAGTTGTGCAATGGGTCAACTCGAGATTCGCATCCAACGGGCCTGCTGAGCCAGTTACCGTACTCGAGTAGTTACGTCATCGCCTCTTTACTGTCTGTGTGACCCGCGCTACTCCACCATTTATGTTATTCAACATAAAGAAACATTTCGGCGTTATCGTGCTAGTTTAGAGTATGCCCTTTCACCCGAATCATATGTTTTTGGTGCTGAATTAAAGGTCACCGACGACCGCTCATATGTGTGACCATTGGCGGTTATGATGACGTGCGTTTGTGATTTCAATATCTTTGGGTTCACAATGTTTCAGCTTCTCGATTAACTTTGTCGTACGATTTTCGTTATATGTAAATGAATATATGAATACTCGCACTTACGAATGATAATGATTCGATATAACATGTCGAAGTGAGACTATCTATTTGAAATCTTGTAAATTTCATCATCTCACCTCGTTTTTAATCATATCTGGATAAGCAATGAATAATTAACCAAATTTTGAACAAAAACATATCAACATGACAAGTTTTTACATAAGTAAGGAGATTTACACAAAATCTGTGGTGTTTTCGCCTTATCCTTATTAATATGATATTTTTAATCACAATTGGTTTGAGTAGGTAAATGAACAATTGTGAAAAGAATTTAGTGTGTAGAGAGTACATACATTTCTTAAAATTGACTATAAAACAAAATTTCGACATATCCTGCCCAAATTGTAATTCATGACGTTGATTGCAGTTTTCGTAAATAAATGTTACTACATTAATATGCACTACGTACACTATTCTTTGTAAATGAAGCATTTTTCGGATTTCGGCCTTGATTTACTTGTCACCAACATTCTTCATTTGTTTGTTATTATATTAAGTTTAGCTGTTTTGTTTTTTAGTTAGCTAAGGCTTTATTATACAGAAATATACAATGGAGTTGTTAACAAATAGTTACTACTCGTAGTAGTTCTATGAAATATTGACAATGTGACATACATTTTGCGTCTTAGAAAAAAAGTCATACTCGTGACCAATTCTTATTCATATTTAGAATAATTGCGTTACACATACAGAGATTATTGAAATCAGCCGGTAAGTAGAGCAGTAGAAAACATCCACTTTTTGGAGGAATTGCTTCCCAAATCAAATATCCTCAACGACAAAAAAATGGTAGAATCGGTGTACCAAGTGTGCGTAAGCATAAAAATCCACATTTACAAACTTACAAATTGATTGCCGTAACAAAAATACCAAATTCGAAGCAGAAACGTTTCGCTCGCTGGTCAACTAGCTCGAGATATTAAACGTAACACGACAGATCAAGTCTAAAGAAACTCGTTGAAGTTAGATAACTTGTGGATCGCTAGAAATAGATGAGCTCTTCCGACGCATCATTACTCATGTGCCATATATGTGAGTGTATTCATATTGCACGTAGTAAGTTCAATTCATCAAAATTGTAAGACAAGCCGCACTTTCGCTTTCAGCTACGCGATACGGACCTTTGACAAATTATTATATTCGTTGCCTAATAAGTGACAGTAACAATTGTCTGCCTAACAAGTCTCTACGCTTGTCGTTTTTTGTCTCAAAGTAATCGAGATAATGTTTTTTATTACTTAACACTCCACATCAAAATAACATGTTATACATAAGTAAGAGTAACAAGCCATATTTAAATATATTACGAATACACTAGCTAGCTCTAATTTATTTAATAATTCAAGTAACATTATAGAACACGAAACACGGGTGCAATACAATTATGTAGGTTATTATGATTATTACCAAATAGGTACAAAGACGGTCAACGACAATATGTATACTGATGATAGATTAAAATTTAATCGGTAACTCTTCATCTTTCAAAAGTTCTGAAATCGGTATAAGACACGCGACAACAGACAAGGTTTACGATCACTATTATGCCAACGTGGCGATATTTTCCTATTGGTTAAACAACACTAGAATATAAACATATTAATAACCTTAATTTATTTTAAGAACTTACTAGTACTAACAAATAAATAAATGATAGATTTCTATTCCGATTTGTCAAATTGAGCGGAAGGTAATCGCAATCATAGAAGTCCCTTACAAAAATTTGTATGGTACTAAATGGTCTATATCTGTATATTATAAAACCATTATTTTCTATTCTGGTACAAATAAATTGAAAAACAATCGAAGAATTACGCTTTCACAGAACTCTTCTACTGATATTTTTAAAGTTATTTTTAAACCTTGTTTGACAAGTGTTTTGTCTCTCCGAGTTTCACTCATTTCTGGTTATTTTTAAACTGTGACCGATATAATTTACCATTTATTTATAAAGTCAAATGAGGGAACGGGAAGGTCAACAGTCTAGAAGTAAGTCACGCATGTTTATAGTTCTCATCTCATTGTGGTGAAAGATGGAAAGACTTAACTACATCATGTGAGTGTTTTACTGTTAAACAAAGATACCTTATTGATTTGTCAGTTAGCTGTGTAGTGTAAATAGTGCATTTTGACATGCTTCAAAGATCGATTTATAACTGTAGATATATTACCACAACTATGGTAAGCTTACATATTTTAGCTTGAATATTATCAAAATTTAGTTTTTATATTTTTATAGTAATTCATAATATTATAACTAATTATAGTGTATTTCATAGCATAATTTCATACCTGTTAAATGTTCGAAGTAACAAATTCTCTTTTCAAAAAAGTTTAAAGACAGGATTACGCTAATAAATTAGTAAATAATGTGTACCTAATGATCTTTGTTTTTCATAATTTATTCTAATTTATGAGAAATAATTATGCAAAAGCGTAACCAAAAAATAAATTAAAACCGAAGTGAGTTATTATGTAGAAATTTATTGATTGAATAGATTTTTATACACATTATAAATATCAATACAAGTTTTTTTATGTTATAATAATATTATGCTAAAGTTCATAAATCACAATAAGAACCCCCGGTAGGCTTAAGATTGTGTAAATAAAAGAGGATAAGGCTACTTGTGAACAGAGTGTTCCGATGGCATGCTACGTACTAATCTATTTTTAAAGCGCAATAAATCTACATGTAAGATATCTCCGGCAAAAAACACTTTATAATGAAAATGTTTTCCCGCCAGATTGAACAGAATTGCACAAAATTAATACTTTTGTTAGTGATATAAATAATACATTCATTGCATCATATTAATAAAATGAAAATCTATAGAATATTGATAGTTAGAAAGCATAAGACTAATAAACTAATTAACATAATAAATTACCTTGTATAGTATGTATTAATAAAAGGAAATGAAATCTATACCTCGGCCTAAGAGATACACCAATGAGCTGATGAAAGTGACAGTATGGTGTTACTCTCTTAATTACTAGTCATTGATATCTAATATTGCTGATTACCATTGAATATCTATTTGATTGGGTTTTTAAACAACACTATTAATATCATAAAGTAATATCTATGTAATATCTATTTAGATAGCAGCTTCATTGCATTCACACACTAACGCATAATATACTAAACCGTTATCTTAATATGAACCTAAGTATATTGAATCATTTATTTAAAATAACTAGCTAATAATTGAACAAGACTACGTCAATAAGTAATTGTTAAACTATTTATCGCCTATTATACGCTACAGTACGCGCTACGGCAGTACCGTAGCTGTACGCTCGTAGCTGCTACAATCTGTTTTCATACAAAAGACTTCAACGCGCTACCAACTGTCAAATATTCTTTAGAAGAATATGTTAAGATTCAAAAACTAATTATATTTTTACTATTGATTCTAAATATGTTAATAGATAAAGATTAAAAACTCACCCTGACAACATAATAGTATCCGCCCCTCACTGTCCAAAACGATATACTGTCCACTTGACCACTGATACCATCGGCACAAAAGTTCACAGAACTAGTTCAGTTCACCGATTGAAAGTACTCTCCGTTCAGAAGTGTGGGTCTAGTTGTGAGCGCGTGTAGGCTGCGGTGCGACGAACGCAGCACTGACGGTAGAATGGTGTTCAGCGGCGTCGAAGCCTGCGGACCTATGAAAGTACGATGCCACGGACGCAGAAGGACATCGACAATTCGACTACAGCCTCGACGACTACCGCCATAGGCTGTCAAACATGATTATTAACCTATTTCGGTAAGTTTTTCAATAATACATTAGTAGATTTCGAAAATTTTATCAAATATATGCAATTATAATATATGCAGTATAAAAATATATTTTAAGTTATAGGTGACTCTAACAACTTAAAATATAATTTTATACTGACTTTTGGAAATATTTTATCGAACTCAATCGTGTCTATTTACAAATATGCGTCAGCAGTAGTTTATTGACCTCTCAACTCTTCCACTCATCGAATATGCATACGTTCATAAAAATACTGTCATAAAAGCTTATAAATCTCGTCGTAACGTTACATGCTATCACAGCCTATTAAAAAAATATTAGAAATATGATGGATAGCTACACTTTCTGATAGCTAGGTTTAAATTGATTAATTTGTCACTATCATCAGAGTTACGAAAGCAGTGAATCGATTTATTTATAACAAAATTTTGTATATGCAACTCTCGTCGTTTTGCAAAGAGATGCAACACCCAATACTTTTTATCCGTGTTGAATCTCTAATGAGTTGTGACTTGTAACGAATAAATCAATTTCTTTTTGTCTGTGTCAATCTATTTAGTTACAAATGAAAAACCATACTATTTTCTTGTCTTTTTAAACAGCGTAACATTTTCAAAATAAACTCGTTTTAATAGTACTTAATTTGAATTGGGAAGGATGGCAAGTATCATGTTTCGATTTGTCTATAACATAGTATTGTTTTCGAGATTTCTATTTTGTTATGTATTTATGAGAATGCAAAAATGCCTTTCACGAGTCACGTGCTGACGCATCTGGCCTCTCTAATAGGCCGCGTTATAAATTATTATTATGTTAAGAATATAACCGATGAGATTGTCTACACATTTGTTTGTGATTTATGTATTGGTTATAAAGCATCATTACACACAGACGCCTTACACGCTAGATAGGCGAGTATTAATTTAATTAGAGAGTTGGTTTTAGAGTACAGAACGTGAATGTTTTATTAGGACTTATAATATAACGGTTTGAAACTTCACAAACAATCGAAGATTTAGTATAATGGATCCTGAGAAAAGAAAGCTATTTTAAAATGTGATTTTCCACGTCTTTTATTTTATTGTTAAATTCTGGAGGACATGTTTATGCTCTATAAATTATAGAAATGTATATATTATTAATACAGTTGCAACGCCGTCTCATATTTTCTGTACAAAATTTAGCTGAGCCGATATTTTTTTTACTACGATTACATATTTGGTACAATAATATACATTATTGATAGGTGGTTGAATTCCTGTCAAAGCTTTGAATATGTCCCTGCGACCTGTGAAAGAGAACTACCATTGTAAGTGTAAGTAGTGTACTGAGTCAGCATTAAAAAAGTTATTATCGTGTACTTTATTAAACGGGAAAAACGTCTCATTATACACGTAATATCAACTCGGTTCCTGCTTACATTCTTGTTGCCAATTCATCATGATGATGCATTACCGTCCGAGGCGTACTCGAATAACCATTTAGTGAAAGGTCTATTTGACTGTGGTAGGTCTACAAATAAACATATGGTTACATAGACGATAATTGACTTAGAATACATTAAGATTGTGATGGATGTGCTAAACAGTTTCAAAGTGCACGTCATCAGCCAGATGAAGTCAGATGACACAGTAGCTGTTATTTTCAACTCTTATCATCAAGAGACTCGTAACAAAAAAAAACAGATCCCATAAATAAAAAACTATAAAATATCCTGTTTCACTTACCTTAGTGACAGTTGACCTACTTGGAATAAAAACTGCGGTTTCTGCGGACCTATACCAAGTAAACCGAATATTTTATAACAGATTGTACAATTCTCTGTCAACTCTGTTGTAATAAATTTAAAGCTATCTATTTATGTATTTTCTATGTTTTCATAAAAAATATTAACTCTACAAAAGACTTACTCTGTAAGTAAAGATATTGGCAAAATTCTTACATAAATGTGTATCAATCGAAATTATATTATCACTATCTTATCAACCCATAGATGACTATTTCTACTCCCCATGAAGGGGAAGTAGGCCATAGTACACCACGCTGTCCAATTTGGGGTTGGGCACTTCACTTATATTTGAAAGTTATTAACATTCTCCGACAAGCAGGTTTCCTCACGATATTTTCCTTCACCGTTTAAGCACGTGGTATTCAATTCCAATATGCACATGAATGAAAAACACAGAGGTACATATGCCTGAACCTGGATTTGTGAAGTAATGGGTTTTATCACTATCACACTATAAATTATGCGCTTGAATTTGACGGTACCTACAGAATCTCATTGAAGATCCGACAAGTATACTCATACGCCCACCAGTGCAGTACTTGTTCGTAGGCAGAGTTCACATAGCGTTGGACAAGTGATCACGGACGACATAGATGAAACCAGTCCGCCTGCCTAGCATTCTAGAAAGGCGAGATCGAGCCTCATCAGGCCTATTACGAAACACTGACACTATAAAAAATATTCTCGCCAAGTTATCGGAAGCTTTCGCTTTATCTGCATTTTTGACTATTATCAACCACTGATGAGCTGCAAAATATTTATGCTCTGAATTATGAAATGTTTGGCTACTAAGCGTTAATTGCATCGATTGAATGTTCGGTGATGAACTCATCTATTTGATTAAAGCGTTCATAATTACGTTTTATATTTTTGATGATTCTCGTTAAGAATATTAAGATACATATCAAGTTAAACCAGGCAGCCGCTTGTAATTTTAAAAATAGTTTGTGATTAATCTGATACTATCTAGCGTTGATACTCGTGTATTTACTACTCGGGTAACAAATATGTACGCAAATCAATATACGTTCAATTATTACAAAGCATACAGAATTATCTGTCAGCGACGTATTTATGACATAATGTACAATTATACATTATGTTTAAGGCAGATAAACATTTTTTTTTTCGTAATGTGTGTTTATATCACTTAAAACTTTTAAACTTAACTTTTAAAAGATCCTGTATAAACCATACAAAAACGATTTCAGTTTCAGTTACACGGTAGGATTGTAGGTGTTACAAATATTATTAAATCAATGGCTTGTATTCAAGGGATTTGTCTAGAGGATTGGAGTGGAATAGATGGAATTAATGCGATGCAATAAAATCGTTATGAAATTACTAGTTGATTAAAATTATACAACACAGTATAAGTTATCCGTGATAACCTATATAACAGTGCGTAGTATAAATACAAAACATTAGATCTTTCATATACCATTATTCATCATATAGATTTCTATGTTTATCTGCTTAGTTTAAAAGATTTGTGCGCTATCAATACACTTAATTGCCTTTATATTGCAAGTTTATTCATAAAAAACTTGGCCGTAGTAGTAGGTACCTAACTTATTACTATGACATTACGACTGCGGATACATACTACAATCGCACACGCACATACAAAAACAGTTCAGTCATTGTTACCGAATCAATACTAATTGTCTCTCGCTGATTCAAGTGAAATAAAATAAGAACATTAGTTAGTTAGGTAGGTAAGTTAAAACTATACAAGCATGTAAATATATACTTGTTTTTATTACCAATAAGTAACATCAAATGTACCCGTCTCAACCCATTGCACACCACAGCTGGGCATGAGTCTGGACTATGAAAGGGCTATTAGGCCACATTCCACCACGCTGGACAAATCGCAGGTTAGGGACTTTACTTATCTTCGAAAACTATAATAACGTTTTCCGGCAAGCAGGACTCCTCACGACACTTTCCTGTTTTGTTAAAACAAATAGCTTATAGATGTGATCAGTATTTGTTTGCTGGAATTCCTACCCTGCCAAAAGAAATCTTGTCACCAGAACAATCTGAATATACAACGAGTGATGTTAATATAATTCCCTGGTAAAGGAAAAAATATCTCTCACAAGAATTCTATCACTGAGGCAGACTCTTGACAACTTGAGTGTCTCTAAAGCCTAGTTAAAACACGTGGTAATCTGGTAAAGTAGTATATAGACAGAATACGTTTTTTTTAAATAAATGTTAACCAAACTGCGGCGCCGGATGATGTGATGTTCACGTTATTTGCATAAATAAACCATTGCTATTAATGCTTGTAACTTTCCATATGGAAAAATGAGCAATTGTTTGGAACACCAACACATTATTGCGAAGTTTGATTTAGATTAGTTAAGTTATTTAGTTACTAGATTAAGTTATTTAGTTAGTTATATTTTTTCTAATTTAAAAAGTTTTCATCATGAAGTAATTAACATATCATTGAATAATTTATTAGAATTACCGTTAAGTACCTTTATAATCGGAAAAAATACATTTAAAATTTGGTAACTAAGTATAACAAACAATAATATACGCTCACCAGGACTAGCCGATTGCTTTTATTACATCATTTATAGAGCTATAAATCTAGCCTTTCTGACGTAGAATAAAACAGTCTCTTTTAATTGAGTATGAACAATTATAGAAATAGGAAATACTTATATGTATAAATTTTACTTACTTTACAGCACCTCAATCTAAAATATTTATTTAGTTTTGCTAATAATTTGATTCGCTATGCCCCTATTTTTTATAAAATTCGGATATCTAAATAAGCAATACACATTATATATAAATATTTGCACATTTAGGGCAATAGACGATATTTATCCAATGAACTTATCTATTAAAAGTATCAAGGTCAAATTTAACCGTAAGAAATGATCTGATTTTACAATAATATACTACGGGTTTCCGCTCAATAAATTTTTATTTTCGTAAGCAGAGCAGTGAGAATACGATTCTTTCAAAGCCTACATTATTTCATAGCGGCCTAGAAAATATTATTATAGCAGTCTTATTCGTTAAGTGAGTAAGTAAGTATTAATTTCCTAATAAATGACCTTGCTATGTAGTTATATGTGGTGATGTGATTTTATTCGAATCATGATGACTACGTCACTCATAGTATCTAAGTTGCAATTGACAAATGTAATTTTTTTTCTTTTTAATTAAAAAAATTAGCCACCATTTTTTATACGATATTGCAAAGTAAAATGAAAAATAAGTAATCCGTATATTTTTATTTTAATCAGAATGTTATACTAAGCTTGTAATGTAATAGTAAGGTTTTTAAAGATTCTCTAAAAATCTAGGAAAGTTTGTTGTAATATGAATCACGTTAAAATTCAAAATTCAAATTCATTTATTTCAGGCTATTGAACCCATACTTTAGATATTATATTAACAATACATATAACAAACAGCCAAATGCACATTTAAAGTAATAATTATACAAAATATTATTAAAGTCAGTAACAATCAAAATGAATTAGTATTATAACATTAAAATAACTGCTTACTCTAATACACAATTAAGTCTAGTACCTTCTCTCCGGCATTGGCACAGCAACTTGTCACTCGCAGCGATGTCGGAGATAGGTTCAGTCCATCCTGGCCGCTATCATTTATGTATTGAGAACTCTGCGCACCAAGGAGGCGGCACGTACACGTATGGTCGCATGAAAATATGCAGTGTGCGCATCTGCGAACATGCCCGAGGCACTGCAGAATCGAGGCCCAGATCCTGAAGGCATTATTATATAGTACGCGGAAGTCACTGTACTTTCTTTTGCCGTAGTTACGTACGCTCTAAACAAAGTTATCTTTAAATCTGCCGAACAACGTGCAAACCTGTGAGCTATCATATTAGCTCTAATCGACAGCGCTCTCCGCTCCCGTTCAATGTCTTCATTGTCCTTTATGTCAGCGGTAACTAAATGCCCCAAACATTAAAATCGCTCAACTCTTTCTAGGGGAGTAACATTGAGCACAGGAGGTGTGTTCTTGGTTTATTTCCCACCAGACTCAAAGACCATCCACTGGCTTTTAGTTACATTATATTGCAACCCATGATCAGCAGCGTATCCTTCACAAATTGGTATCAACTTTCTCTGTCCATAGATAGAGGCGCTCAGCAGCACCATGTCGTCTGCATAACTGAGATTATTGACACAGATACCGTCAACATAGCAACCGACACGATGATGAACCGATACTGAGCGCGACGATCAGCCCATTCAGGTAGATGTTAAATAGGGTTGGAGATGCTAATCCACCCTGCCTTTTGCATTAGAGCTGATACGGATCCACGCCCACCCATCTGACACTGTTATTTTTACTCATATACCAGGACCGTAGAATGCGGATCATCTCCGGCGGTACGTCAATGTCTCTGAGCCTGTCCCATAGACAGTCGTACGATACCCGATCAAAGGCCTTTGATAAGTCAAGAAAGCAAGCATATACTGGGGTTTTATGGTCTGTATAGTATTTAAAAGCTTAATGTTTTATAAAAACATTATCAACTGACAATCCATTTCAAGCCATCTTTTATATGCAAACGAAATTATGGACGCTTCCTTATTAAGACAGCCATCTTCATCGCAACTATTTGTTATTTCATCGAGTTATATGAAATTATGTTTTTTGTAGACCTGCCACCATTCAAAATACTTCGGTGATGTAAGGGTAACGTTATCTTCACATTACATTAAAGTCATGTCATATTATGTACCAACTCGCTTTCAAGTACGTTCACAGTAAGTTAAGAAGTGCCTTCATCTTTATTTAAAATTATGTAACACGGACATACCTACCCATTGTTTTATTTGGCTGATTTTACAAACGTACTGTTCGTCATTTTTGATAAGGATCTAACATCCAACAGTTTTAACCATGTGGTAGCACAAACTAGTTATAGAGATATTTGTGAAAAATAATGTTAGGTTATTGCAATTGCTACATTTTTAGTTATCAATATTTGAAAATATTGATAATTCAAAATTCATACACATTCGTCTCAAATCATGATAAAAGCTATCTAGCGAATATAGCAATTATATTTACGAAATCGCCCGATAAATAGCGCTCTGTAAGTTTGCCTTTTTTATGGAAATGTTCCAAATCGTAAAATTAACGGTTATATTTTATTCTAAACATGCGTAGAAGCTTTATTCCAAGTTTCCTAGAAAACTACATACTGCACGCTCACATCCATAGATACAGGCGATAACAAATTTTACAAGAAATGAAGCAGGATCGCTACCCTCGTTTTACTACGTGGTCAACTAACATTTTATTATCACAATTATGTTTCTAGTAAGAAAACTCCTTCTTGTGTCCCGCCTATGTATATCTTACTCTACCATAGATTTATTATTCAGCATCCGTTTTATTAAGTATATCGACATCTACAATGGTAATTTGAAACCCTGTCAATGTAAACGTCGTGTACTGACATGTTCAAAATATCTGCAGCCTACATTCAAGTCAATAAATAATATACAGTCACAACCTTGAATCTACTTACATCTGTAAGTGCACAGTACTTACAAACACGTATTATCAAGGTATCTTCATTTTACGTAGCATTGTTATAGTTACCGGTTATTGTACAACACACGAAATTTGCAAGCGATCTTCTTTATTAGGGCCTTCTATTGTACGAATTATGGATCTTAATCAAAAATAAAGATATGTGCTAAGACAAGTGTGCTTATGCGCTTGGTTCGCGTTTCATATTTTATGGTAGCCATTCGCGTCAGTTCGAAATATCTTCGGATTAGCCTTCACCGAAAGCCTGCGTGTGTTAAATCAAATAGCTTACACACGATCCGAAACGGCAAGTAGACCGAGGTCGATCTGTAGCTTTAGATTTGCCTTATCGAACATGGCGCAATTGCCCCGGGACAAACCCCGGTAACTAACCATTAATCAATCAAATCACTGCCTCTTTAACTGTTAATGAATAATCAACATTCCATCAGAGTAATGTACCCGATGATAAATACTCTCAATTAAATGTTATTTACTTACACATGCAGATATTACAGTACTTACCTTGAACTAATTTTTAAACAATAAACGGTTAAATATTACCTACTTAATTGATACAACTGCTAGCAAAACATGTTACGAGGGTATTTTATTGATTTCCAGTTGAAACTTATAAACTTGGAATTATCAGTTTTTTTAAATTGCACTCAAAATGCCGTTTTTCGTTGATACACTATATTTGGTGATTTCTGAGAAGTTTTTACTCAAACGTGTCCACCAAGTGACCTGTACCTACTTACTAGTTATATGGCACAGCGTGGCACAGATCATGTTAAGATGTCAGTAAACGACCTTTGGTTAGTAAATCGAATCGAAGTCAATTTGTGATTTTCTTGAAATAATATGTATGATGTTATAATAACACGACTTTGTGAAATAGATTGGGTTCTTGTTCTTACCATTAAATTTACCTTGACTGTAGAAATATGTTGGGGCCGAATATAGGAACTGAAGACAAACTGAAAAAATCTGTAATTACTTTATTATTTCCAGTACCACAATTTTTTTTTCTAGTGTTTTCATTGCAATGTGTTTGTCGCTTATTTAATTATTTTTTTTGTTTGTAATGCTGTAATTTTCTTGGTTTTTTATTTCGTATATATTCACTAGTGCCATTTCACGTCCGTGTAAACGTGAGACTTGGTCTATGTCGAAAAACCAAAAAGTACCCCGAAGAAGGTAAAATCGGAGCCCGAAGACCGACAATGGTCTGCTTATTATTTTGTTATCTTTGTCGACGTTATTTGTCTCAAAACAAGTATATGTATATAAGTAGAAATGTAAAAGTAGGTAAGCAAATATTATAAGAGTTACGAAATGTCAAAAACTATCGTCGATTTTACCTACTAGAATGACGCTGAGATAATTCAATGTAAACACAATTTACGTCTTAGTTTCCTAATTAGTCACTCGTTAAGCCTCTAAAACGGGGCGTGTTTGTAATCACTTAACTGGTATGTTACTCTGAAGGTAAGTAAGTGTTATATTTAACAATTTTCAAAGTCACGCAGGCAGTTTTATTGCGGTTGCTCAATTCCGACATTTAAAATCCCACTTGATATGTCTAATTGACTTTTATCTACGAGTACCTAAATAAAAATAATATGATTTTACGATTATATGTACAAACTTGTACTATATACATAAATGATGGGTCCGTATTAGGTTGCATAAATTAAAAAGGCATAATTTAAAATTTCATAACATTTTTTGTTACTCTTCGTTTCGCATAACGTTTAAACAGAATAAATCATTAAGTATACTTTATTTTGGCATAACTTCTTTTATCATAATGATATACCAACATCAAATTTTCACTCATATTTTTTTTACAATAACTATTACTAATCATAACATTTATTGGCATCACACACTATGGCATAATGATTACAAATCGTACATTTAGAATAGCATAATGTTAACGGGTACATATTTTTATTTTAATATCTAAGAAATTTAAATTTGAACCTACTGCGGTCCGCAGTTGTTACTGAAAGTACCTATTAGGATTGTCATAAAAAGATAACCTGAATCTACTGCAGACCTTGTTGGCGAAAGTATAAAGATTGTCATAAAAAAATTACCTGAACCTACTGCGGACCTTGTTAGCGAAAGTATACGAATAGTTATAAGAAAATAACCTGAACCTACTGCGGACCTTGTTGGCGAAAGTATTCCGATTGTCATAAAAATAGCCTGAACCTACTGCGGACCTTGTTACTGAAAGTGCCTATTAGGATTGTCATAAAAAAATAACCTGAATCTACTGCGGACCTTGTTGGCGAAAGTATTCAGATTGTCATAAAAAAATACCTGAACCTATTGCGGACCTTGTTGGCGAAAGTATACGGATTGTCATAAAAAAATAACCTGAACCTACTGCGGACCTTGTTGGTGAAAGTATTCAGATTGTCATAAAAAAATAACCTGAACCTATTACAGACCTTGTTGGTAAATACTAATGTGCTTTGCAAGTAATTTTACATTTTGTCGGTCAGCATCACCCGTGGTTTTATTTTATATCACAATAAACTGTGCAGATAATAAAACACCAAATCTCAGAAATTGACGAGCTTTTAAAAAAAAATTTAGGGAAACCTAATTAAATTAATATTATTTTGAAAAAGAAATCAAAGGATTCATCGAAAATTTAACTATTACAGGCCATTGTTGCTAACTCAAAATTATACTGAATTTATTATTTAATTATACCGATTATTATTCAGTATTCATTTTATTTCTTAAATCTAAGTTTTTTACAATATAAATATGAAACAATAAATATTATAAAAAACTTAAACCTAGAGTGCAACCAGTAGCGGGGCAGGACCCAAGCTACCGGTGGTAGGAACTACAATACTGATTATTATTATTAGTTAATATCATCAGTATACTAATAATAAATAATTAATTACTAATGTAATTGAATTATTATAATAACGATAACTCATATTGTGTTAAATTTTGATTATAGTGAGATGATTATTAACAATTGTATCTTATCATTTCGTTAACATTCTTAGTCAAATTTATTATTCAATTATGACTTAATTGGTTATGCATATTTCGATTATACGTTTTCTATTTTATGATAAATTATCTTTAGGCGTATAAGAATTATATCTTTTGCATTTATGCTGAATAAAATAATGATAAATAAAATTAGAGTAAGTTAACATTACGCCAATTAAACCATTATGCGTTTATTATAATTTATGCAAGAAAACTTTATGCTATAACTGTTATGCTTAACTACATTATGCTGAAAAAGATTTTACGATCGAAATGGCTCCTATAATGTGTCTAATACGCACACTGCGGTATCTGTTCGACATAAAGACTTTGACTCTATTTTGATTGATAGATAATAAATGATGACTAAATATCGTTTCATTATTGAAATATTAATTTGCATTGTCGGTAAAGCCTGTTCAGACTAACAATAAACTGTTGTTTTGTTCAAAACACGAAATTAAATATATAATTGCATAATCTTTTAACCGCAACAAAAATAGGTCACTTTATAATACTTGACTTGTTCATGACATAACGCTTTTAGCTTCAATGTCATAATTATTATAAACTTGCACTAAAGTAGGGACAAAAGAAGATCGTATCTAGAAAGTTACCAAAACCAGTGCGACCGAGATTAATGAGTGGTAACTCTTTCCGGTTTGTTTAATTTTATTGGGCTGTTTTCCGCAATCAGTTTCGGCAAGAGCATGTCTATTTAATAGTTGAGAAACCGCGTAATGTGCAAACCTAGCTTGAGAGACGGTCGGGAGTTATGCAAGATGATCCAAACCGCGTCTTACCCACAATCGGATATTATCTTTTGTCCGGCACTAACCATCCGAAACAAACACGAGATTAAAATACACTATTTGCGACCAAACGTCGACATGGATGTAGCAATGTAAGTAAGGCATTTAAACCGCACTTACGGTTGTAAGGCTTTATTTGGTTAGGTCTTTTATGTCGAATCGAGACAAGTACACGTGTATGTAATTCAAGAAATCGTGACTTGGATTTTTAGGAGCGATATTTTTACGGAGAAATTTGTTGACATTTGCATGTCGAAGAATGTGTTGTAAATGTTATTATGTTTCTCTTGGTTCTTCTGACGCTGAAACCCGTGACTTTTATTTTTAGGGTTCCGTACCGATTGGGTAAAAATGGGACTCTATTATAATACTGCTGTCCGTACGTCGCTGTCTGTAACCAGGCTTTATCTCATGAATACTAAAACCAGAATAACATAAATATTTAAGGGTGGGTCACATGAAAAGAACGTGATGTTTTTGGTAATGTTGTATAGATAATGGTACGGAACTCATAGTGTGCGAGACCGACTCGTACATATTCGATTTTTTTTTATCTCTAAGAGAAAGCGTCGTTCTTTTGATCCGGGTACGGGCATCCATTTCTAGGATTTACATTCAAGAGCATATTACAATTAATGCTCCCTGTGAGTGTAAACAACGTGATTAATCCTGCTTGCCGAAAAAGGTTAGAATCCATCGAAGACAAGTTAAGGTAATCCGATAAGCCAATTGATAGTAACCTTCATGTCCAAATAAATTGGTTTGTAAACAAAATAAAACTTCAATCGGTTTATAGTAGGTTACAGGCGTTGCGCAAACTAAATCATTTTATGGTCTAATACATAGTATAGAGTGACCTAGTTATGGTACAGGATTGTTATAAAGTAAATATTCTTATTCTTTATACGAACAACCATTTTTGATGTATAAATCTTACTTTTACTTTTTTTTTAATAAAGTACATGAAAAAGATTTAAGAAACTCCATCCTAACAAGCTCTTCTCACCCATCAAATTACCTACCAAACCCTACCTACCTACTTTATGTACCTATCAAACTATTAAGCATAAAAATAAAATCAACCCTAAAGGGTTTCACCACATATTAAGCACGATACATTTCCAGGTCCTTTTGTAGCCTTCGGTTTCGAAAGCTCAGGTCTGCGTGGATAAAAAGTTGTCTATTACTAGGTCACGACTGGGTGTTCGTAACAATGCTTACTTGGTAGGCGGTCGGTTTAGGCTTAGTAGCCAACAGATCACGGAATTGCGGTCCTAGATATCGAATTTCATCATTATGATTGAATGATATTTGATAGATCTTTTATGCCCTCCACTCACGCTACAGTTTACTTGAAGAAGAAGATGTCTGAATGACGTTCAGAAAAGTCGCAAACTACATGATGAAAGATGAATACGATTTAGATGCCATCGTATTACAAAAGAAGATTGAATTCCAAACTAGGATTATACCATGTGTTATGAGATTGATACCAGATGGCGATGATAAGTTCGACTTTGATTCAATTTAAACTTAACTACTAGCATTGAAAACTTCACAAAAAACTTACTGTGTCATAAAATCGGAACGAAAGCTACTCTTTTTTGACCTTGCCAACTAATAAATTTCACTAAGTTTAACTGACGGCTTACTATTATTTACATTTAAAAAATTAAATTCTGGATCCTGATCAGCCACCGCAAAATACGAATGAGGCTGTACTTACAAGAATGATGCGTAGTGTCATACGATTAGTACCTAGAAATAAATCTATTTGTAATAGCGGCGGGTCTGTAATAATTATGCAATGATGTTACATCACAAATGATTCTCTCACGCTATTCTCATTAAATGATGCAGGGCTGCATTATGGTTACTGTAACATTTTTATAGTTTGTTTATTATTTTAGTTTCCTGTTATTATAACTAAGACAACTGTATACGGTGTAAGGACTTACTAGTGTACAAAACGATGAAGCTTTAGTTATGTATATTATTACATAATTATAAGGTTAGTATATATTTTAGTAATTAAGAAGACAAGTTGTTAACATTACATAAATTTATGGTATAAAATGAATTAAAGAACTAAGCTTATCAGAACAGAAAAAATTTTAACGACTCTATTTTAAGAATACTTTCGAACTTTTTTATGCTTCATTTGTAGTTTAATTATATTCGTTTGGACATATTTGCTCGCAATTCCTAAACACGTACACCTTGTAACTATTCAACACCTAAAAGACTTTACTTAGTCTATATAGTCATAAAAAACTATAGCCTTAAAAATTAAATAAGTATATGTTTTCTAAACCGATTACTAGCCTTTGTCACGTGATATATATCAGAATATTAATTAGAATAATAGGTGCCTAAGTTCATTAATGATGTATTTGAATATGTAAAACGGGCGGACGAGCTTCGAAACCGCATCCTTCCGGGTAACACGCCCTCATGCCATCCAACTCAACAGGCTTGCTTTATTCACTGTGTCAAAACTTCTGAGTCACGGGAGTATGCTTGTGTCATGCTGAGGCATCACAAACCGTTGCTAACAAAATTGCAAGTATCGACAATTAAAGCCTATAAATAAGGTGATTTGAGCAATGTTTTCCTCATGATTAGGTACTGAGGCCGTTACAGCAATCGACGATTAAAAGATAAAGCTTTCGGCAACAAACGGTTGCGATACGTGGCAGATATGGCAACCTGCTGAATTAATGCACCAAGTATCACAGCGATGCGGTAATATTCTAGTATAAAACAATTTAGCAATAATTGTTATTTAAACAATATTTTAACTGGTTATTTTAATAAGCACAAAAATACACCTAGTGTTCTTAGTAAAAAATATGTAAAATGACTGCAGTGAAATGTAGTGCTTTTTCCAAAGTATTCTCAGACAAAAAACGATTTTACTATTGTATGACTATGTTTGGAACAGATTCGGTTTGCACACTATAGTAAGTACTCGAGTTCGTGATTCAGATAGATCCCTTGACAGGCAATAGTTAAGCCGGCATACGACATCAATAAACCGTTGCCAGCAATTATTAGCAATCGTCGATCCCGTTCACGCTTCTCAATTAAGTTTACGCAATAAATACCTTTGCCTCCAGTCGTTTATTATAATTGAATCACATAGAAATATGTACGTTAATGATATCTATCATCTGCCAACCTTGTACTACTTCATGCGAACCTCTTCCTAATCAAGATTTGAGAATGTTTTATTCTTATTATTTGTAGAGTCTTTAAGATTATTCTTGTAGAATCGCATAAGAGCGTTTTCCAGTTTTGATCATCCGAGTTCCTAGCTCGTCATATGTTTCTTAAATAATAAGAACTCGATAAGGAAGATTTAGGAAGCATTGTTAAGCAAAATTATTTTGTCAAATTTAAGTATTGAACCTATATTAAATACGGAAGATATTTATCTAGTATGGGTATAACGATATTTTAGAGACTACTAGTAGATACAATGTATGTAGTGAAAACCATAAATACTTATGTGTTGATTTGGTTGAATACCAATAGAGCACCAAAGTTTGACACATAGAAGATCAAAATCTCAGACTAGACATCTACATAGGTATATATGTTGTTATCAACTTGTAAGCAACAAATATATAAACTTCATCAATTCTCGTTACAAATTAATGAAGTAGGTATCAGATCTTAGAACTGCGAGGGTGCGCCACCGCCGAACACCGCCGAACCGCCAGTGGGCGGCCCAACTTAAGTTTATAAACATAGTTTATCGTGTACTTACATTATGTAGGTATAGTTTAAGTGTAGGCTAAAAACACATCTGTAATATAGTGATGCATTATTTTATTTTTTATTTGCCTTTTAAGCCTGCATCTCTGTATTTAAGCATCAAGTACAGTAGATATTTATTAGGAACAACAAATAGCAGTTTTCTTAGAGATCATTTAGAAGTAAAATCGTATCATAATAGTCATAATAGATAAGAAAACAGCCCCCCGCATTATCATCATATTAGAGTAGTTGGTATCATAGTGTATAAGAACGGTTAGCAGTAAACATACTTTGTTATCTACGTCATGTTAGGTACATTTACCTACCCATGTTGTTAGGGACAACGTTTCGTAACATATCGGGTCACGACCAACCGAGTCGTGGGGCTATACTTTGTCAGGTGTTCAAACTATCTTGACTAATTGACTAATAAGCATAATATTAATTGTGCTTTTAGCCGCAGCGAAACAAGCTTCGACGAAAGATATTTTTTTTGTAAGACATGCGGCCGCATGCCGAGAATGCAACACCGAGAGAAATATTTATTAAGTGTTGACAGTTGATTATAAATTCAACAGGTATTTATCCATTGACCTAATTAAACAAGTTTTTGAAGCACAAAATTTAAAAAAGATTACTCTTGTTTTATATTTTTTTTACCTCACGTATTAATATGATGTAACTTGAAGTAGAGTAGGATTAATCCTCCACCTACCAACAATTCGTGAGTTCGTAGTTATTTGCAACCATTTTGCCATATCGGTCTGTAGATCTTAATGTGTGTGTAATAAATCTCGGAGTAAGTGGATATCGACCTTTGCTTCGGAGAGCGCGTGGTAATTTTTAATTCGTGAACACCACGTAAGTATACATTAGTTACATTTTGATGTTGGTTACCTAATCACAGAATCTATTGCACATGCACTTAAAATATTACATGCCCTTCCATCCATTGCTCATTAAATGACCCAATGAAGGCTCATTAAAGCTTTCTCTAGAAATATTTCAGTTGATATTTGAAGCTTTACCAGGCAGGCTAGAAATAATTTCAGTTGATAATTTTGAACTGAACTTTATTAGGCAAAAGCAGCGCGAGTCAACTTTGGGCTACTAAAATCCACTATCGATATGCTCTGCGCTTCTTACAGTAACAGTCTGTTGTTATTTGGATGTTACATAAAATAGTTTATAACAATGGCTAACTTGTTAAGACGAAATAGGTTTATTCGTTGCAGTCCATCGACACATTTTGTTAAATAGCATTTGCCAACACCATATTATTCGTAATCACGTTACAGTCGCAAAACAACGGTTACAAATCGATCAGCGATCTCTAAAGATTCAATAATAGGTATGCTTTTGTAGTAAGCCCCGGGACGTCCGCTGTAGAAGCGCGACCTCGACAACATTTAATTTATCGTCTTATGTTCATAAATCACACGTGTCTTTCTTTCTCAGCTCAATGGCGTTTGTGACGCTAAATTGCGTAGCCAAGTCTAGACGCGTTGAGAAATCAAGCACTACCTAATGATATTCGAGCCTGACCTAAAAATACAAACTTGCTTATTCGATGCATCTCAAGTCGAATACATACTATGTATCACTGGTTTAATCTGTCGTTATCATGTTTACTAATGAATTGTTATTTAATCATGCAAATTATAGCCGATTTAAATAAGAGTGCGTTAAGAAAGTGTAACAGATCGCATAATTCTTTGACCTGCCCGATATTAGTCTTAACATAAAGTTGAGAATGTAATCGATATCGATATTATAGATCGTTATAAAGAACCCTGTCGTATTAGTGTCGCAGCATGCATTACAATGTATAATACCACAGTTATTTAACATAAGCCGTTGTTAAAGTTACAATAGCCGCCAGTGGTATTTCAACAGAGAATGTAAGCTTCAATATTACGAAGCCGATAAGGCTGTACGGTGACAACCAGATCTACAACGAACCCGCTACTTATCTTGCAGTGTCAAGTTTAGACTATGCGTGATACAGAGATTAAAGAGATAATTGAGACATTAGATTTAATTAATAAATTACAGGGTAATACAGCGAGGCCGACGGGTTTTATAGGACCTAGCCAAATTAAATTGCACCCAGAAGTAGGTCACATGCACCATTTCGACCCATTTCATTTTATCTAAGAACGTATGCAAAGGCATGTACGTTATAATCACAAGCGATCATTTCAAACACATGAAGTAGTATGTCGGAGACGCCACGAACCCTCTGAACCTGCATTCATGTCTTGTCACGATTTAACTTATTTCAATATGTCCACTCAGTCAGGTAGGTACCAATGAGCAATTATCTACAAATAGCGTATAGTTTGATCTGATACCTGCAACGCAAATAATGATAAATGAAAAATTATGTTAGACTCAAAAATACAATAAACTTTAAACCGAACGGTCTAATTTGTAGTTAAAATATGAATATATTAAGTGATTCACGATCCTGTGCGATACGTCGGAAGCTTCATTCGTGTAATTATAGGCATTGTTCGATTTAGATAACAAAGCACGATCTGAAAATCTTCAATGAAAAATATCAAACGTAATTAGAGTTACATGTGCTCATAACTAACCAGACGTATTCACTATATTTTATTTTGATCACAATTTGTCTGTTTTCTATTTCTGATAAAAAATTTTTTTTTAAAACGGTTTTAACTAAGCTATATAATTATTCACAATTGATCCCTCCTCGACCACACACACAGACATAACTAGAAGACTAAAAAAACTAAAGCGTTCGAGTTAGTGTAGTATTAAAAGTAAAATAGTGAAGTATATATATAGAGAAAATGCTAAGACTTAAGAACACATGAACAAAGTGTTTTCGCCTTGACAGCTGTAATAAGTGCCGAAGGACAAATTCTTAGAGCCATTATTTTGTAGACGATTAAGTAAAATAGTTATTTGTTATACAAGAGTGCAACACGTAACTTTTTATCCCACCTTAGCAAGGAAATGACTACATACGAAAAATAAAAATATTGAATCACTCATTTTAGTTTTTTCACTTATTTTTAACATAGGTTTTAACATTATGTCGTGAAAAGATAATAGCGCGCGCGAAAAAAATAAATAAAAAAAAAGTACAGGAAATAGGTTCCGAATCTGATTTTTTGTAAAAAAGGTTGTATGATGAATTCGGCGCCATAGAGGCAGAAGTAAATAAGTTGAATGAGATTTTTAATGCACAAACTTAGTGCACACTGATATTCTAAATTTACTTTATCCTCTAGCGGATAAAAACGGCTTTTGTGCTCAGATATCGAATAGCAAAAATACTCTTTCCGAGATGGTGGGATGAATATAAAATTACTTTTTAGCCTTAGGCTTAGGCTAGAGTGTAATGATATCAAGGAAAGACTTTATGGGTTTTCCTTGTGCAATAAGAAAAAAAACAATTGGTCATATACATATTTCGTTTTGTAAATCAATACAACTAAAACAATACTTTTTTAAAGTAGATATTATCATCGTCATAGGATTTAAAAAATATAAGATAAAATAATGTTTATTTACCAATAAATACATATAACAAATCTATTCTAAATTATAAGTAAAGTACCTATAATATAAGGCTGTACTTTTAAAGTACTTAGTTACAAAACAATTTACGGTTAGTTAATTTAATAGATCTATTTGAGATTAATCGATTTTTAATCAACAAGCTCTATGTTTAATTTCGTAATTTCTATATAATAAAACTGAACGCATTTCTGTAGACCAGTCAAACCGTCTTTTGTAGCAATTGAATATTTTTGTAGTGTCACCAAACCTAGTGAAATCTTTAAAGCTAATTTAGCTTTGATGCAGACTGGCCCCTAAACGACTATTGCATCAAACTCTGATTACAACTGTTACTAGTCCAATGAGATATTAACAAACATACAAACAAGGGCTACAATTAATTTTACGCCTAAGTATGTAACTACACACGTATTGTCCTAATACTATACACTAATGTTTCAGAAAGTGAGTGATTGCATACAGAGATTAACAAGATCAAACAACCGAATGGCACTACCTAAATTCTCGTCTTGTCGTAGCCGATTTACATCCTTTAACATATTAATGTTACTAATTTTCCGGTTAAGGCAGAGTATTTAATTTTAAAGCGGAAAATAGAGCTAGTTTTTGCTGAGTACCTACCTAGATATTTACTCCACATGTGACATACATCCACGGAAATTCAAAAATTATATTTAAGAGACAATAAGCCAGATAGGAAAATATATAAATACCTATGGATAACTGGATTAGTCGAAATTTAAATTTTGTCTATAATAAACTTTTGACTTGGTGTGCTGTCCATTATCTAATATTTATGTAGATACGACTAAATTTATAACTAGTGGATATGATACTCGTACAAGTGCCTGCAGCGGATGTGTTTGTTATAAGGTTTAATAATAATTGATTATTATTAAAACAGTTAATGATAGCCATTACATTGAGCATTTCGTTAGGCTTTCGACATCAGAAACCAAACAGTTCGTTAGACGGACATTCAATAATTGGTTTCTTTATAGACGAGGTTGATTGAAAGGTATGTCGAGTGGGACATAAATATTGATGCAATATTAATATGTACCTACCTTATGTACCTTGAAAGTACAAAATTGTGACACGTTATTAAATAATTTATTTCAGGCCAGTAGAATCTCTACAATTTTATAGTTTATTGTTTATAACATTGCAGCCAATATTACTCCAGCTCTTGCGAAAGAGATGATCTGCGACCAAGCCCTAGTACCAAAACGATTGTTATAGGCGTGCGGTCAGTCAATTCCGTTCAAATGATAACTGAAAATCACCTGATATCCATTTTATAGGCCTTACCATTATACGGTGTCCAATTATCACACAGTGTAGCATAAGGGCTCGATACGACTTCATACAAATAGCAATGGCAGCCGCACCCACGATAGTTATTTTAGAACTATCTATTCGTATGTCCTGTGTCCTATAACAAGGTAGGTGGCTAATATGCAAATAGGTAGTGTCAAAGTAAAATTATAGGTACATGTCGTGCTTCATTATCGGTAACATACGATATACAATTTTGCATATTGAATACATTTCGTTGGGACTGGGTTGGAATTTCTACATGCACCTAGGGTGGTCTAATTTTACTGACACGTACCCATACATACTCAGAGGTAATATTAGAGTAGGTAAGTAATAAGAATAGGAGACTGTTTTACCGCTTGTTAAATGAATCATCGCGATGTTCTTGGTTCTTGGACCTGGAGTTCTTTATTTATTTATTTCAGTTAAAATTTGCAATGTAAAAGCCAGACAGGCGCTATTGAATGCAACAGCTCCACAAAGCATAATGGCTAGACATATCTTATATACTTATAATAAATCTGTAACAGGTGGAATCTTGGACATTAGATATATTTTGAAAATTTCCCGAATCTGTAATTTTTTTCACTATTATCTGTCTGTCTGTATCTTGAGTAGGCATCACGCTAAAAGTACTGGATAGATTCAAATGAAACTTGGGATACATGATGTAACATCACATAAACTTTTTATCTCGAAATTCAACAGGATTCCCGTTGGAGGGGATGAAAGTCGTATTTGAGTAAACTCGGTAACTCGTGCTTGCATTTGGATCGTTCTCAATTTTTAGTAGCAATGCTGACAGAGCAACCGGTGAAGGAAAACATCGTGATGAAACCACAACATAATTATAGACGTTTTTTTAGCTACTACCCTAAAGTTGAAAAATCTATCGCCAAGTGTATGGAGGCAGCATTCCTTGTGAGCCAGTATATTTCAGACTAGGCATACTCCATCTAGTCACAGTCACGCTCACTTCTCTAGTTATAAGCTGGTTGTCAATTGCCTGCTCTAATGCTGTGTAGCCTTTTGAATAAAAAATGGGCAATAGTCTCCATATCAAAGGGTAGGTCACTACGCCAGTTCAATTGATACAGTAGCGTAAGTCACTCTTTTTTTGCTTTCTTTCTTTTTTCTTTGCTTTTCTGTGAACGTAAGTTGGACTTTTCCAACAATCAGGTAGGTACGCGTGAAAAGCCGTCTTCTTAAACAATATAAATCAAACACGGGTTAGTTTTCTAAATAAAACACCAAATACCTGTGTATTCTTTTGTTCAGTAAATGTATAGGTAAAGCTAATTAAATAACATTTATAAATCATTATTCCTAAGCTATTTGAAAAATATCAACCACTACGTTACTAATCTCATTAGTAGTAATAAAATATATACCTTGAGCTAGTTATTTACCGTTAGTGTATTTAAGTGTAGATCCTGCGTCCTTTCGCCGCATGAACTCAGGTGACAGCAAAAACTGGATCAAACGTAGGTACATTATGGAATTGTAACTCGAATGGTTCGATAAATGATCATATGTTGAAACTGTACCAAACCATTACAGGCTTTGGTAGTGTTAGGTTTGGTACCGAAGCTTGAGGCTAGTGTATTGCGTTAACACTTTTAAAAATAGCGATTCAAACACTCCGATTAAATATTCTACACCTGCACCTAAATGTTGACAGCACGTGTGATTTGATTTTAATTAGTTAGATTTATCAAAAGACACATATACCACCTAAGTTTATACGTACGTAATTAAATGTAGATTTTTCTAAGAATTAGGCTTTTTTAGTTCTCCTTTACCCAGATTAAAATTTTTCTCGTACTTACATTCGAATCATGTAAAATAGGCGAGTAATTTACATTCTTGCCCTAATCAGTCAGCTAAGAAATCGACGATAGTTTTTGCAGTATTCAGTGTTTTTTAGGTTGTCGTACGATTAGTTTCAATGAGGTAACATTACAATAACATCTTCGCAAAAATCAGTGAGACGTAGACGTTCCGAGCTATTTCACACAAGACGCCTCAGTTTGGGCAATGCATGTCGACAAAAAAAGGACAGACAAGTCAATCATTTACAGTCTTACATCAGCTTCGCAAAATCATGCAAAAGTACCTATAGCAATTGAGAGATAAGTAATCTAGGTATCTTGTAAGTTTGCAGTTTTGGAATCGAATATGTGACAGGAATGAATAACTCGTGTTTCGAAGAATGTCGTCGATTGCTGCTTGGCCTTATACGTTAAACGATTTCCGGCGGGTTTGTCGTCGGCGTATCCAGAAACAACGTTCTTATATCTACAAAGTACAAAAGCTTTAAATAGGGATTTTGCAAAGATCGTAGGTTTTCTTTCTGTAGGTTTCTGTAAGCATCTAATCAAAACAATATGATCTCATTATTTATTAATGCACAGAGAACGATAGACGTGCAAAGCAAGACGTTGATTAGTGAACCTGTAAAACTTATTGTTGTTATCCATATATCTAATTATTCGCTAGAAATTAAATCAACCTCATACAAATAAATATAAAATATTTGGATAAATTATTTATTATTATTTTAATAAACAGAGAGTAGGTTCACATTGGATTACTAGAAACAAAATTAGATACCTACTGTTTCATAAAATTACCAGCTTTTGCCTAAGTTAACCCATGTCAAACGCGCCGTAGGGACTACTAGACGGAGAACAAGCCTCTATGTATAAAATAAGAAGCTTTCTCTACTAATTTCACTAAATATATGGGGCTGAGTCGGTATCAGTGATAAGCTCACTTTAGCAAATTCTACTATGCAGAAACAATAAAATATTATCTCTAAAATAAATATAAATCAAATGTGCTGAGGCTCACATATATTAAACCTGTATTTAACAAACTGAAAATCACATTTTTAGCTTGTTAAAAAAGTGAGAGTAACCACCCAGAGAATCGAGAATTGATTAGTCAGGTAACCAATTATTAGTTATCACGGGCACTGCGACATCAAATTACTTGCAGTTTCTTAAGAGACTGGCCCAGACTGAGCGGCCGTCGCTGCTCACCGTGAAATTACTTATTTACAAGATTACAAATGGCACTTTAGCCATTCAAGATTGACTTAAGAACGACTCTTCAGCGGTTTTATCGATCGGTTTCGACAATTGTTATTTATAATATGATTTCAGTTACACAACTTGTGAGACGGTTTGGAAAATTGTGTTCGTCGTAACTACTTATATAATTAGGTATACTGTATACTTCACGTAAACAAGGTTAATGGTAATTAGTGAGCATCACAGCTAACTAGCTTTTCATAAACGTTAACGATTTTCAAGCCGTAAAAAAACACTTCATCTCACCTCTACTAAAATTTCGTTGCCACGCAAAGTTTTAGGACTTTACTTATAACATAATGCCAATGCATTATGTTATAAGTAAAGTCCTAAAATTATAATGTAGGTAGCAAAGCTACCTACAATATAATTTTGGGGCTTTATAAAGACAACCTCTTGACAGATATTTTTCATATTTAAACTTTTATTTAAGGTCGTGTTCCGCATGACACAGTCAAATTTTATTGCAATCGGGCGGTTAATGGCGACACACCAAATAAACCCGTTTTAGGAAAATCATCCCCCAATAAAAATAACGGACAACTTGAAAATTCGTGGTAATTGAATACCAATTGAAACAAAGGTTTATCAAGATTTGTCTTTGGTCATTTGGTTATGGTTTGTGTTTATGTCTGTTTGTTTGTTTATCTACGACCTATACGCAAGTAAGAAATATCCAGACAAATTGCCATGCGTTCCTACTAACTGCCAGACCAAAGTAAAATATGCCGAAGTCGAAGTTACGGTTCGCTCGCACGGTCAATAGCCGTACAGATGCCGCTATCTATTTGTATGAGGTAGCTTGTGATACATTTAAACGACTTTTGTACTATCTCCACTAGGGCGTAATAAAAAAATCTTTTATTATAACATTTTTATTAATCACTTATCTATAAGGCACTTAGTGTTGGGATAGGAACAGTTCAGTTCTTATCTCACTTTTGAATAAACACAGCATGTACATAAATGAAGTTCAAAATGTATTAAGTAGGTTTTTTTCTTTGGTTTTGAATGAAAGCTCCTACTAAATTATTTTTTTATCAGCAACATACAGCTTTTGTTTTCCTTCTTTTAAGCTTGCCCATGGGATAATTTAAATATGATCAATTTTTAAATAAAGGAATAGCTATAGTACATACGTCATTGAACACAGGTTCTATGACCTTCAGTAAATATATAAAAAAATTTAGAAAACCAAATACTTCCTTCTTCAATAAAAGAGATTGGATATATTTTAATCTAATAATATAAATAAGAAAATAATTACAAACAATGTGTATTACAATATTGTATCCATGATTGTGATGATTTGAAAATGAATTTACTAATTACACATATTGACGACATAGTTCTTAAATATTAATATATTTTGTATGGACGAGTCACTATTTCTGTCAGATAAAGAGATAAATGGACTCGAAGTTAAGAACTAAGATGATTTTTACTTACTAAATATATGAGAATTAACTTTGACCATGTTTTGTCTTGTCTTATTAGTCAGAGAGAGTAATTTAATAATTGATTATTGGTGATGTCTGCGAAGCAAAAATTCCAAATAATTATTTCGTATTATTCTATTTTTGTTTCCGTTCTGGCATGTCATACATATTTTTGAAAAGGTCACACATTGCATATAGCTTGGTACGCTTCTATATGGTTACCTTGTTTGGGCGTTAGAGTGAGTTGTCTACTAGCCTTAAGGAATATTGCGACTCCGGGCTTCGCTTGAATAGGTTCCGTGTCGCAAGCCTCGCCTGAACCAGAAGTAATGATGATAAGACTAGGGCTGGGACGGTTGATTGTGTTGTACGAATCGCCGCTTTCTACCTGTTGACAATATGACAAGATTAGGTCTACGTTTCAACTCATAACGTCCGACTGCTGCGCGCGGGTCTCTCCTATAAAGGGGGTACAATATGACAAGATTATGTATACAAAGCAATCATGCTCAAAACACACACATTACGTTTTTAGTGCAACGCAAATGCTAACGCACGAATCAGGGCAGAATGCCCTGACTACGAAAGAAAAAGGGTCATATTTTCGAGTGTATGTATGTATATTTCGTTGGCACGCCCTAGACCCTTAAAGACTTGTAGTATTTTTATGTGAGTGGTATCAATAGATTCGTCTTAGTTGTGACAGTGACACTGTGTACATCTCAATTAAAGGAAAATAAAGATAATGCAGAGGTTGAAAGATTTAACAGTCGGGTTTTGTCGCAGTCGCTTCTAACCTAACTACTTGTTAATTTGGTTCAGATCCTGTGTCGCAAATTCTATGCAACTTTCACAAACACAAGCATAATATACCTATATATCTACCCAGACCCAACATCAGATTAGTCAAACCCATCCTACAAACACCTGCCCCGGCCGGGAATCGAATACGGGGATCTGCACTACGCAGCGCCATCATCATCGCTGCCAGCAATGCTATCATTACAGTCCGCGGCAGTAATGGTACTTGAATACAGAGAGTGACTAAACACGCACTGGTATATAATTATGACCAACATTCATTAGTGAGATGAAATCTTTAAACTACTTACAAGATCTTATTTTCCCCATAGACTTGCCCCCTTAGTGAGGCGATAGTGGAATCTTTCAATTTTAATTACAACTATTTTACCCGTATCTTGACAACAGCGAAGTCAACGACAGGAGGACGCCAGATGCAGCTGTTGGAGTCTTCCAGCTGCGGTTGGAACAACAGCTGTTCTTTAGTGTAGCTGCTGTAATCCAACATGGATATTAATGTCGGTACATCGATGTGCTTGGGTGTGAGACCGGCGCGAACTACGTTATCTGAACACGCCATGCATTCTACGCAATCTGTGAACAAAAAACAATGTTATTTTTTTTAAACTACGCATTTGGCCACATGTTCACACGAGCACCGAAGTTAGCGACACTGTAGCCCTAAATGGAGCATGCCTAGTCTGGAATACTGTGCTCTCAAGAAGGCTGCCGGAACACTTAGCTTATATTGCAGAAAACTAACGCGTGTATGATTCATTTTGTTCAAAAATATCGTATATGTGGTAAGTACTGTAAGTAAGTATACCTAGTATGGATGGAACATCTCGCACCGAGCGACGTCACACGTAACGTTTAACCTTCATCAAGAATGCTTTATCAAAAATACATAAATATAGTACTAAGTTGCAGATGAAAGATCACTTTTCCAGACTCGAAGCAGAGACGAGTAGCTCTCTCGGTTAGTTAAGAAAACTTCCCAACTTACACACTATCTATATTTGTTTACATGATGTAAAATATTTACCCCCACTCAGATAGGCGTGTGGCAAGTTAGGCTTCAAGAATATGGCCTGTCCCGGGTTCAAAACCATATAGTTCATGAAATAAGGCGCGTAGCAACCGACATCTCCAGGAAAGTCTTTATGCAGCCGCTGTAGTAAAGGATACAGCAGGCTCGACTGAGTCGAGGGATCTGAAATTTGAAACAAATGATTTAGTTTTCATTTTTGATCATCCTTAGTTGTTAGTGTGTTTTTTTCGAGATATGTACCGGGTTCGATTCCTGCTCGGGGCAGAGGTTGGAACAGTTCAAATATCTGTCTTCGAGACTGCGTTTATTGTGAATGTTGCATGACATCCCGGACAGGAGAAAACCTAGTGGGAGCTATGACTGGCAACAGTATTGAGTTGGGATTGGTTTGAGACAGAAAGTATTTAGGTTAATATCATAATTTGTGTTTTGCATGGTTTTTTCTGTTACATATAAATTCATTTTTATTTCGATGAGTGTGATACGTTATTTATTATTGGTGGGACAGCTATGCTCCAACATAGATAGCGAGACAGCAAAACGAATGTGTTAACATATACCACAATGAAAAATAATTTTATTTTTAAAATTGACACCAAGTAGGTTCTTTTTATTACTCTTGTAATACCTACACTATAATAATTCTAGACCAAAAAATGCTTACAAGAAGAGGTTATAATAGTTATGTAATTTCGGATATTATTATTATGTAAAGTCTTTTTAGTATAAGATTGTATGAATCATCAGACAAACTTTGTAGTGGTTTACTAGGAACTACTTAGTCAATGTTTACCTTCATTCTCTAGCCGAGCCAGCAGAGCATTCAAGCTGCTAGCAATAGCATCCTTATCAGCGGTCATTAGAGATTCAAACACAGGCTTCAGTAACATGTCACTTCCTCCTTGTTCAACCTGGGAAAGGAAGTGGTCAGCCGCAGATTTTGATAATATACCAACAAGCTCTGGCAGTTCTGGAAAGATAACAAATATTATTTTAAATATTTATGTATTTTATACATATGTGTGTAATTGTATATGTGTAATTAAGAGTAGATTTATTGTTAGTACATCCCATCTTATTAATAGTTTTTTATCAATAGTCTCCATCCAAAGGTTGCCTGGAAGAGATCGCTTTTAGCCATTAGGCCGTCACTTTTAGCACTACATGTAAAAACTTTTTTGTTTGTTTGTCTACAATGTGGAATTGAATAGAATGTGGAATATCTGTAGAAGAACCTTCTACCAAAAGTACTTCCTTTTGTAGAAGGTTCTTTTACAGTTTCATGGCTATAGTGGGGACCATGTTACGGCAAACATAGCAATGGAGGTAAACCTGTCAGATAAAGAACTGAATGTGCAAAGTGCATGATGAAGTCTAGACACTCTCTTAATAAAAGATCCACATACAGAAGAGGGCTGCTTCAAAATATGATGATAAATATATAGTTCAGAATTTAGGAGAACTCTTAATTGGCTTAAATGAGTTTTTTCCATCAAAGATAGAGTCTTTTATCAGCGAAAATACTTTTTGGGATAGGGAGATACTACAACCAAGTCATATTAAGCTGATTCAAACTTACTTGTTAAATAATTTTGAATTTCAAAAAGTGGCCTAAAGCCACACAGAGCTTCAAACATAGTCTGTGCAATAGCAATCTCTGGCTTATGGTTTGGGTCTTTGTACATATCAGGAATTTTTCTGTGAAGCTCTTCTGCATGCTCCTGAAAAGTTAACAAATGACAATCAAAGTTTTTTATTTGACAAAGGAACTTTACAGTTAGTTACAATATACACATCAAGTTTTGTCACATTACATAGTAATATTTGAATGATGAAAGAATGTAGAAACATTTACCTTAGTTGGATGTGCTTGTATAGACAAGGCCTTTCTAATAGATAATATTTTTAAGAGAAACGGCACTGATACTCCAAACTTTGACTTCACAGTGGGGCCTATGGCATCATGGTTATCTTTGATATATTCAGACAGGAATATATCTCTCTCAATGATTAGTGAAGGTCCATTAGGGTGAGTGCCTATCCACAACTCTGCATATGGCTTGGTTTCTTCAATCACTGCATTTGAGTCTGCACTGCTAAGTAGCTTAGCAACAGTGCTAGCCATCCCCAATTTTCCCCAGTCATAGTTCTGCACCCTGCACTGTAGTTCCATAGCAAATAGCTGTCACTGTAACAAAGTTAATAAACTACTTTATTTGCTTCAAATGCCAGTTGTACTGGTTTATAAGTTGATTGATGTATCACTCCAGTTTTCACTGATTAATTAAAAAATATTAAGAGAGAATATTCTAGAATAGTATGATATGTCCATTATTATCAAGAAAACAATGCCGGTTTATAGGTACAAACAAATATCAATTACTAATATATACTCGATATGAGGGAGGTGGATAGTAGATAATATCTACCTATCAATATTTACTTACATTTCTGTTTTTTACAATGATATACAAAATGCTGAATTTCACACAAATTTCAATTCCAAGGCCATTCGTTCAAGCACGAGTCGCGTAATCGATTAAATATGAATGAATATATACATACAATAATACAAAAAAACTACACGTAATATATAACTCGCTCGCGTAATATATAATTGTACTTAATACATATTAAGTATATTTCATTTTTGTTTGGGTTGCTAGGATTGAGGCTACCAAAATAAGCTTCGAGGATATAACTTAATAAAATATATTACAATTGCCAGCAGCAGACACTTTATATTATATTGATCAGCCTGGAGAAGTTCAGAGGATTGTAAAACTATTGTATTGTTTCAGATTTTTATTGCTATGTTCAGGATGAGCCTGCAGGTCGAAAAAAACTTGCCTGGATTCAGACATCTTAAGAATAAAAGACATACTTTTTAATACATTATTTATTTATTTACTAAACACTAATAGCAACATAATTTATAGCATGTGGCTAGTAACATGTGGCTAGTAGTGCTTTGTTATAGTTACTGCATGGATCTACATAAAGCATTCAATGAAATATTTAAAACCCATAGAGAAAAGCAGTTTTGGTCTTCATGTATAAATATTGTATTAAAATTGCTTACCTTGGTTAGGTACAGGATTATTTTTATCCATACTATCGAAAAATTTTACTAAACCCTAGCTCATCCTTAATACTGCGTGTATGTTGGCAGCCCTGATTTTTAGTGTGTATATGTGTGTGTAAATTACTATATGAACGTGGTATGTGCCATTGTGTGTAAAGTTAACTCATTTCATACAGAGCTCAGTGAATGAAGGCAAATTCTGTCTCTTATTAACATAGTGATAGTTCCTCTATGGTATTGATACTATCGATAATTTGACTAAATCCAAGCTCATCCTTATTAGCGTGTGTAGTGTATATGTGTGTGTAAATTAATTTATGAATGTGGTATGTGCCTGTGAGTTTAAATTTACTTAATTTCATACATGGCTCAGTGAATGAAGGCCAAATCTGTCTCTTATTAACGTAGGTAGTGATAGTTCCTCTATGTTGTATCGCTCTAGTGTATCACCATGCACTCATTAACTTAATATACCTTAACTTGACATATCAAGTTATCAACAGACTAGGTCTTGTTCCATGCCTCAGGGTGCAGTTGTTTCGTTGTTTTTTATCCTGCCCGTAGGTACCGAACGCGTTAGTAGAATATTTACTCTGACAGCAAATCAACCTCGCTCGTCACGGGAAAAAAGCCTTTATTGCTACAGCCATGTATTGTCAACTGTCAGATAAACGTTGGGAGTGTGTTAAATAGTTGCATCCAACGGACGCTCCGATTGCGTCAGTTCCATGCCAGTTGTTTGTTATTTACACCGAGGCCGCGGACGCGAGAATAACGAATTGCACCTAGAGTGTAGGCATGGAACTCACCCCAGTAGCCAAATATGACAAATGAGATAACCACCGTCTATTTTTATGTCTGGATTATTCATCACATTATACGATTTTAAATTTCTTTTTATATTAGTATGAAAATTTTTTTTTTAGTACTTCTTATTAAATAAGCCTTTCAATATTTATTTCAAAAAAACGGAATAATTATTGCATTTACAGATAAACCTGGTCATGATGAGCATCAGAAATTAAGCAAAAGCTATAACTTTTTAATAAATTCTATATAAGTTCAAGTTACTTTCATCTGGCAATATTAGCAATTTCATGAGAGTACAGTGTAATGACTTCAATTTGACAACTAAAGCCTCTTCTCTATTTTTTGGCAATCACACTCTGTGTATTGTGCCAGTTCTCAAGTTCTTTGCATTTGCAAGTTATATTATTATTTATTCAAGTTGCATAGTCGAGTCTTTAATAAGTTATCGTCATATGGAGATTTTCCACGGACACGAAATCACGTTATTTCGTCTTTATATATTTTGCCAACCCTTGTATAAACAAAACATGATTAGTTGATAATCCACCATTATTACGAAACAATACTTGCAGAATCACTAGTTTTGCCAACAATATACAAAAGAAGACGGCATTTTTATAGCGAAATCGGAAAGAAAGTCAATATTGGCCCACAGATTAAAGATTCGTAGTACCTAAATATGCTATGTTTTGGCCACCGTCTTTGTCGAATTGTATTTGATTTAATTAAGATGAATTATATTATAAAGTAAATAAAGTTAGTAGTGTCCTAGAAAGTGTGTGGTAGCCTAGAAGTTAGTGGTAACCTAGAGTTAATGATAGCCTAGTAAGTTAGTGGCAGTCCAGTCGGTAGGTAGGTAAACGCGTAGCTTCACCAGCGAAAGGGCGCGGGTTGAACCCGCGCCAGGTTTAGGGATGCACCTCTGATTTTTTCACTCATATGCATAATTGAATTAATTACCACTTGCTTAAACGGTGAAGGAAAACATCGTGAGGAAACCTGCTAGTCGGAGAAGGTACAAAATAACAGGAGAAGGAACTTTCAAAGATAGGTGAAGTCCCTGACCCGCGATTCTTAAAAAGACAAATTAATAAGTCTAAAGGTTTAAATGTACCTAGGAAAAATACTCCGAAGAAGTTATGAAGTTTGCCTTGACGTTACATTTTCTATCGCCTAAGGCCTATAATTATATAAGACGATGTTACAATATATGTATATGTATGAAATATTCAACCTTTTTTTTTATTTTTTTTCTATTGCACAATGATAACCCGTAATGTCTTTCCTTGATTATATTACAATCTAGCCTAAGTCTAAGGCTAATAAGTAATTTTAGTTTAACTTAATCGTCTACTATATAATGTCTCTAAGAATTTGTCCATCGGCACTTTTATTATTACAGTTGTTAAGGCGAAAACACTTTGTTCATGTGTTCTTAACTTAAGTCTTAGCACTTTCAGTATTATATTTCACTATTTTACTTTTAAAACTACACTAACTCGAAGGGTTTTGTTCTTTTTAGTCTTCTACTTATGTCAGTGTGGTCGAGGAGCTGGATAGCCTCGACATTGACATGATGGTGAAGCCGGTTTTGGTGAGCTTCGGCGTATTTTTTTATCACTTGTTCAACGAATTCTACTTTTAAGTCCTGGTGAAGATCGTTGTTTCTTATGTACCAAGGTGCATCGGTAATATCCCTCAGTACTTTATTCTGGAATCTTTGGATCATGAGCCTATTACTTTGAGCGGTACAGCCCCACAGCTGTATACCATAAGTCCATATTGGCATCAGGACTTGTTTATACACTAGCAGTTTGTTATGTATTGACAGCGGAGAATTTCTTCCAAGCAACCAATACATTTCTCTATAGCGTAAATCCAGCTGCTCTTTTTTCTTCTTGACGTGTTCTTTCCAGCGAAGCTTCACGTCAAGGATCATGCCTAGATATTTTGCTGTATTCTCATATGGTATTACTTGACTGTTGATGTAAACTGGAGAATACTTGTGTCGTTTATTACTAAAGTCTATGTGAATTGATTTGGATTCATTAAATTTTATCCTCCATTTCTTCGTCCAGTCATAGACTTTATTAACAGCCATTTGAACTTTTTCTGCAGCTTCTTCATGAGTATTCCCTACGGCCATGATTGCAGTATCGTTAGCAAAAGTTGCAATGGTGTTATTTTCTGGCTGTGGTATATCACATGTGTATAACAGGTACAGGACCGGACCTAATACACTTTCTTGTGGTACACCGGCTTTTATATTTTTTAGATCTGAATAGGCATCTTCATGTCTTATTCTAAATACTCTATTTGTGATATATGATTCCAGAATATCCACGTACGATTTTGGTAGCATGTTTCGCAGTTTCACTATCAAACCTCTGTGCCAAACTTTATGAAATGCTTGATAAAGTTTGGCAAACCTTTACGTCGTTTATATGTCGATATATTTGTGTGAAAAAATTGACATAACTTTAAACGTTTTCTCTTGGTGTACCAATCATATTCTATCGGTTTTGGATTTTATATTATTAAAATGTTTAATATTCGCTTGAGAAAAAATACATTAGTATTAACCTGTGACTTTTTTTTTCTATGTTCTAAGCAACGATATTATTATACTATGTAAAAATAAATAATAAGCATAGTAAAAACGAATTTATAAATTATTTTCCTTCATTCTTTCCACTTCCCACTAAATATCCTGCTTTTATAATTAGTACTACTTAGTAACTTATATTTGATGATCGTCGTATTCTTCTACTAGTTCTATGTATTTGTTGCCCTTTCAAGCTTAAACCCTTTATTAACACATTGCTACTCTTTATTAATATAAAGAATTTATAATTCATCCAAAGCGATTTGAACGTGAAAGAGCAACAATCATACATACTTATAAACTTTCATGTTTTAAAATTTAATTAAATCGACTGTACAAACAAAAGTTGGTCATATTTGTATTACAATGTTAATCCTTATCCAAATAAATATTTTTTCATACAGGATGTTTATTTTGAAGCAAAATACTTTTTAATTCATTCGAATCGGACATTTCGTTTAGTTTTTCGAGTATAAAAATTACCAACCGGTTCTAAGCAACAAAATGTTAGTTATAGTTTAGAAGTGGATCGCAAAGCAGGAACTCTAGTAGTAATGGTGGCCGGGTATCTAAGTAGGTACATTTACCTTAAATTATTTTTATAATTACCCGTGCGAAGCCAGGGCGGGAGTCTAGTAACTTATATAGCTATATCTAGTATGACCAAATATATACGACTTCTCGTATAGTATCGATACTCATTGAAACAATATTATAAAGCACTAGTAATGGCAACCATCTTGAGCGACAAAATTTACTATAGCTATGCACCCATTTTTGAAGGTATTTCAAAACCACATATAGATGTCAATGGCTTGACCTAATACCGATTTTTTCAAATCTCCATGTTGTCAGAGGCAGTGGGATCGACTGATAATTTGTGAGCCAGATAATTAGTCAATAGTTATATAAGAGGCATTTCACTGTTTTTATCCAACTTTTTTGGGAGATTTTCCCATTAAAATATAAATAACTGCCTTATGTGCGGTCTTATTTCCAGATAAATTAGAAACTATACAGGGCCTGAATTGGTAAAAAATATTTCAGCACTAAATTATCCCTCATCCAGTGGAATTATAGCAATTAGTGGAATTATATTAACGTAGTTATAGTTCCTATATGAATTATAGTTTTATGGCAAAACTTTTGGAATAACAAGAAGCACTATAATGGCCACGCGCATTAGGTATCTAGTAGTAAAATATCTTTGCCTACAGAGAAACAAACCTCATTACGGCGCGTCGCAAAAAGTGTAACCACTATGGTGATGCGCAGTTGAACATGTGCTGCGGGTTGGTGTTGCCTACCGTAGAAAATTTTACCCTAAAGAAAATTAAAATTAAAATCTTTTAATACGTTTTTTTCAATAGGTATGTTTGTGATTGTCTGCAACTCGCCCGATGTAAAGTAACGAAGTGGCCTAAGATGTAGTACGCTGCGATGTAGCTGTAGCTTGCATAAAAGAAACCAATTTACTAGCGAATTGAAAAAGACCAAACATTATAGATATCTGGAAATAGAGAACCTATGACAGCAAGTTCTACAATCTGGCAGTTCGCATAATTAAAATCGACGCAAATCATTTTATCCGAGTCCGTATATCCAGAATCTCTATATTGTAGCTATTTTGTAACCAAATAAATATTTTTGTGCGTGTTGATCATGGCATTCATCTGCTGGGCACGGGTTTCCCTACAAAGAAGGTGTAGGCCAAATTCCACTTATTGGACTAAATAAGTTTTTCTCAAATTAGGTACTTAGTAAAAAGTTATCCTAAATTTCGTAGAAAACATTCATTCCCAAGCAGAGGGACTGTTATCGATAAATGAAAAATATCGACACTTTACCAAAATATCTATATCAATAACTATTTGTCTATAAAATATATTTTAATTATCAGTAAAATGGTATCGAATATTATCGGTACTCCATACCGATATGCCGCGAGCGCGTGGCGTTGCTAGATGTCTCGGCTAAGTACAAAGTGGCAACGTCGCACGCTATACCACCGCGCGCAGCGGCCGTGGGGCCCATTGGGTGGCGGAGGTAAGCGGGCGAAAAGAGTTTATTGATACCGGTATTTATGTATCGGTACCAATTAAATAAATATACATTAAAGTATAGATATTAATGTACTTAAATAATATATCAGTATTCATACCGATAAAGAGATACCCCATTACCAATATGTTTATCGGTATTTTGATATCGTTACCAAAAGTATATCGATATAACGGTCCCTGTTCCCAAGAACTTTTTGCAAGGTATTTAGCGTCAAAAGATTTCTACTTAAATAAGGAAATCAAACGAATACTATCTTATCCCTTCATATTTTATATATAAGCAAATGTAACTATGTAATTTATTTTGTACATTGATATTTTCTCATTATTGTGGGAACTCATCCCTATGTTTTCAAGGGCAACAACAAATACTGAATTACATAAATATTTTTTTGGTTGTGAGTTTTGCGTTATTTAGTTTAATATGCACACATAAACAATAAACTTACCCGTGGAAAGAAGTCTCGTTTGATTTGTTATGTTTTTGCGTGCTTGAGTCACAAACTTTTACGAAGAATTTACCCTTTTCTAAATATATTTTAGCGAGCATTCGATCTGTCGGAGTCAACCAGGCACTGATCTGAAGTGAGCTGATGTTACGATTGTGCTCTTATGAGAAGCAGCAATACATTGACGCGGTTAGTACTCATCTAGTACATTTAAGTCTATGGTTTGAGCGTGTAAACTAATATTATAAATGCGAAAGTAACTCTTTCACGCCAGAACCTTAATTAATCTGCATGAAATTTGGTACATGAGTAGATTGGACCCCGGGAAAGGACATAGGATACTTTTTAACCGACTGCAAAAAAATAGTTTCCAATTATCTCTATAATCCAATGGGGAACTACGCGGGTGAAACAGCGGGGCAAAGCTAGTAAATATATATAAGAAGGTACCTACCTAATTTGAGTAGATATAGGATAACTAAAAGTAATATACTATATTTATTAATAAAAAACCATAAGGTCATTCTTTATCATGACGTACCTACGAATCTCTTGATATCTTCCTCTAAACTTTCTATCATGCTCAAATCATCCGAAGGTTCATTTGAAGGTGAAGTAGTTAGCGCCTTTTTATTTTCTACTGTGTCGTCCTTCATAACTACATTAATGTCAGATGGTATTTTCTTAGCTTCAGGAGTTGCCGTTTGCAGTTTAGATGGTAAAGCAAATCCTGAGAGACCCCTATTAGTAATTTCCACGCTAGGTCCATCATCAGAAGATTCATAGAAAGTAGAATCTTGTGCTGTTAGGGCTTGATCGCTTTGTCCTGCATTTTTGTTTGCCAACTGCCCTACATTAAATTCTAACTCTTGTAGATCTAGGAACGGGTATTTCTTCATGATCACTAACTGCTCATAGTTATTGAGGTCGTTGTCGACGATGCCGTGTTTGGAATGTGAGCACTTATCTCTAGTCTTCTTCGGTGTCGATTCGATAAACTTTTTTAGAGCCAGTTCAAGATTCATCGCCATCTTTTTAGTTTTGTCTACGATACCATCTATGTGCTCCTGCTTTCCACCACATGATTGAGAGTCTAAAACAATAGTAAAGCAGGGATCAGAGAAAAGGAATACCGAGAGATCGGACAATCGACGCGACGGTTGTTATACTCAGTGACGAGGATCTTTCAGCAACAAAGGGCAATGATTGGACCTAATAAATCACTGATGATTATAGACAACTAATCGTGTCATCAGAGATTCATCGGGTAAATCAGCTAATGTATATTCTGTACCTATAAAAGGTTTTCTTTTGAGCGACTGACAGACAACGCACAGCCTAAACCACTGAAAGTTGAAAATTGAAATTTAGAGGGATGGTTCAAAAAGGGGGATCAAATTTTAAAACGTAATCTTGTATTTTGTCGAGCCCATATACGAGTAAGTACGTCGTCATCGTTAACATTTTAAATGTAGGTAGATAGACTACGTGTTACGTGTTTTATGATTTAACAGATTTTTTCGAAACTAATAGTTAATGTTTTCCATAACGTGGAATACAGAGTACATACCTCGTAAGTAAATGGAATAATCGGCTCTTCAAGAGGTTTGCGTTCATAATCTTTTATTTCGCCGATATCATTCGTATGCATGCATTAAATGCAGGCAGGACCAACTTTGATATAGAAATAGCTTATACCTTGGATTAACACATTTAGACTAAATTCATCATCACTATCACCACTCATCATCCACGCGGGTGAAACCGCGATGCGCATCTAGGAAAATACCTACTTAAGTGATATACAGAGTTCTCGGTTAGGGATAAGTAATACGCTGAAGGGGGTCTATTGGGGATTGTAAAGGCATAAAAAGTAATGAGACTAAAGATGCCCGGCCGTCAACAAAAAAATATGTTGTAGTTACGGAAACCCGTAGAAAATAGCTAATTCTATTTCTCTGTGTATGTGTTTTTTGTTGGTCTAATAGTGCAAGTTAAAACGACTCGCCTTCGCCTTACTTACCCTTGACCGATAGTCCTCAGTGAAAAATTATTATCATTCAGGTGGCCAAGTCTGTTATTTGAATTGTCTCCCTATACCAAAATGGCCGATTCGACATAGAATAGACCACAGTTAGTACCTATTAAATATTATGTGTTGTTTATTTTGACAATTCAATTAACAGACTGGGCCCAGATTAATGTAGACGAAAATTGGTAAACAAGTTTCATTAAGGTATGTAAGGAACCGACTAGGTAGCTATTAGTTCCGATAGGAAAAGAATACAGATGGATTTTACTTACGATTGTGCACAGGACCCTTTGTGAAGTCTCTATTCAGGGGAAACGTGTAGTTGATACTTAGGCACAGCATCAAGCATACTATAGTAAGAATAACGGCGACGTTTTTGCTCATAGCTTTTTTGTCGTTTACAAAACTTTCGCTCATAAGGCAGGGAGGTAATAGTTATAATAGGAAAAAACTTGTTCGTGAAGTATTCAGCCAAAATAAACCATAGATTTAGAAATCGCTGCGAAATAAACCAACATTTGCTGACATTTTCATTAAAATTATAAATAAAACCATCTGTCAATTGGTATACAGGGTAACCACATCGCTCGAGGAACCAATAACCGATGAGAAAAAAGGTTTTTAAGTAACTAGTGATTATGAAACGGAAGACGCAGCGTAAGGCCTTCCACTAAGTAGGTAGGTAGGTAGGTGTACCACAAATAACCAGTGGATGCAACTGGCAGCTTGTCATTCGGAATTTAGTTCTAAGGAGAGACCTATGTTTAACAGTGGACATTTGCTGGCTGGTGATGATGATCCTGATGACAGAGTAACCAGATAATGTATACATCAAGTTAGAGGGGCAGATTAATTCGCCACATGCCCACCGTACCCCTGGCCATACAATTAACTATTACCTACTTAATACACTACTACTAGATCTTGATAGAATTTTCTTTCAATGATAAATACTGAGACTCGAATCTCACCCCTCATTCTTTCGGTTTGGTAGTTAACGCTACAACTATGTAGGTACTGTTATATTTTATATTGTGCTTCAACCTAAAACACTGTATTCACCAGAGCGTAGGACCTCTGTAAAGGAAACTCCTTAAAGTTTGTTCTGGGCTACTTACCTCTTTTGTACCTACTTATACTAATGAATCCCGACGTAGGTGCTTATAGTCCAGGATCCCTAGTACATTTTTGCACTTTAATACACTACTTAAAAGTTTACATATATTTTCTTCCTTTCGATATATGGGTCCATACGACTTGTATATTTGCCAGCCTCAAGTTAATCAATTTTAAAGTTATCAATCAAGTTAAGTCAAATATCAAACAATAAGTCATCGTGGACAAGTTTAAGTATCATATATATATACAGTCTTATCATGTGCCCTCGTAAAGCGGTGGCGATTTTACCAGGGTTTCTATGGAAATTTCCCGCGAATACGAAAACCACGTTATTCCGCCTTTATATCGCTTGACCACAATTGTGCCCATAAACAAGGCATAAACGGTTAATAATCCACCAATATTACACATAAAAATTTGCAGAATTACTAGTTTCGCAATCACAGACAGAGACGTAATTTTTTTCAGCGAATGCGGGAAAACTCTACAAGTTTACATCACAAATCAAAGAGTTTCATATAGATAAATAGATTAGAAAATCCGCCTTACCGCGCGTCGAAAAAAGTGTAACCGTTTTGGTAATGCGCAGTTGAACATGCGCTGCGGGTTGGTGTTGCCTACCATAGAAAATTTTACCCTAAAGAAAATTAAAAAGACTTATTTTTATACGTTTTTGTTATGTTTGTGATTGTCTGCAACTCGCCCGATGTAAAGTGAAGAAGTGGCCTAAGATGTAGTACGCTACGATGTAGCTGTAGTATGTTTGTATGCTTGCATAGAACAATCCAATTTAAAACAATTCAATTTATGAAATGAAAAAGAACAAACATTATAGATGTCTGGAAATAGAAAAACTGTTAGCAAGTTCTACAATCTGGTAGTTCGAACAATTAAAGCATTTTAGTACTATCTTGAAACCAAATAAATATTTTTATGCGTGTTAATTCATGGTATCCATCTGCTGGGCACGGGTCTCCCTACAAAGATAGTGTAGACTAAATTCTACTTATTGGACTAAATTAGGGTTTTTTCAAATTACTTAGTAGAAAGTTATTCTAAATTTCGTTGAAAACATTGATTCCTAAGAACTTTTTGCAAGGTATTTCACCGTCAAAAGTTTACTACGTAAAAAAAGGAAGTCCAACAAATACAGTAAACAATCCCTTCATATTTTATTTTAACAGAAAAACAGATGTGACTAAGTAATTTATTTTATGCATTGATATTTTCCCATTATTGTGGGAACCCATCCCGATGTTTTTAAGGGCAACACGAAATACTAAATTACATTAATATTTTTTGGTTCTGAGTTTTGCATTATTTACATTAATATGCATACATAAACAATAAACTTACCTGTGGAAAGTGACCTCGCTGGATTTGTTATGTTTTTGAGTGATTGAGTCACGTACTTTTACGACGCATTTACCCATTTCAAAATATTTTTTAAAGAGCTTTCGCTCGCTTGGCCTCACGCCAGGCACTGATTTGAAGTGAGCTGAGGTAATAGTTGTGGTCTTAAGCGAAGCATCAATGCATTGAGGCGGTTTGTACGCATCTATTACATGTACATCAATGTCACAAATTACCTACTTATTACAACGAGCTTTAATTAACCCTCGAGACCCATATATCCAATTTCTCTAAACTAGGTACAGAAACACTACGTACCTAAGTACAATACTAAACACTCCCTTAATGCCAGATTTTCCCGGATCGTGCGCTGCGATTGGCCGGGCGTACTCACCCTCTGTTATTCCCGAACCTCTCGCTCAATGGGCGGGGCTTCCCGTCGCATCCCTCAGACAGATCCCTCGCCGCACCTGACTACTTAATCCACGTGACACCCTTGTACCGGTCACTCGTGTCTCGTCACCATGAGTGACAAAGATTTGGAAGAAACATCTGTTCAGGCGCCGCGGCCTTCTTCCCCAAGAAAGTTTTTCGCACGTTTATATGGACATCTGGAAGAGCCTAAAAGCTCGGAAAAGCCGGAAGAGTTTACGAAAGGTTATGAATCCCGTGAGGTAGAGAGTGCGTCGTCCTCTGATGTGGAGATAGGTGATGATGAGGCTGTCAGGGTGCGGGAGACGCCAGCGGTATGGGCGCCGGCTCCGTTGCCAATATGTCCGAGACCGATGCTTTTGCCGCACCAACAACTTGCGTTCGGCGCTGGACTTGCAGCATTTCGTAAGTTATATTTAAATGTTTAACAATTTCTTTTAAATTATTTTTCACTGAAAATTGGCACCCAAACTAGTTTTGAAAACTTTGGAATATCCTAAAACACGTGTAACTATATTTCTAGGGTTCTGTACCCAAAGGGAAAAAGCGGGAACCTATAACTAAGACTTCGCTGTCCGTACGTATGTCACCAGGCTGTATGTCATGCGCGAGTCCGACTCGCACTTGGCCGATTTTTCAAAATTTTTACGAACGTGATATAAAAATAAAAATGGGCTCCCATTCAAAAAACGTAATATTTTTGAAGCTTTTTGTTCGATATTAATAAATGCAACAGGTAGACGCTTAACGCGAATTGGTGACCTCGCGTAATCAAAGGGTAGTCTTGTGAAAAGTGCCCCAAAGCCTGGGTCCAAAATTATGACCAAATTATACTTTATATAGAGATAACATGATGTACAAAATTTCAGCCCCTTACTACCTGGGGGGCTACGACACACAATTAAACCAAAAACTATATTATATTTTATCTCAAAATCTATGTAAGTAACTGACGGAAATCAAATTTTGCACAAATATTGTTGTAACTTAAAATATTGATACAGATAAACAAGAGCGATCTATATATAGTAAAGATTAATTTATGATATTGTTCTATCTTGCTAGGCAGAACAAAATTATGGATAGGATTATGTTGGTACACATAAAAAACGATGTTTATATCACTAAAGAAATCATTATAAGGGATGTAACAATAAATTTAAAATTATTATTTAAAAAACAGCCAGTGTTATTAGAGTGCTCTTGTTTATTTTAAAATACGCAATATTTATGCAGATTTCCGTCATTTACTTAGAATTGGAGAAAAAATTAAACAATTTTAAGTTTAACTAGGAGTCCGTAGCCACCTCAGTAGGGAGAGTAGGGGGCTGAAATTTAGTACATCATAGAGCCTTTGCCCAACAGTGGGACAGCACGGGCTCGTAATAATAATAATAAATAATGTTAACTCTATATATAGTATCATTTGGTCGTAATTTAAAGGGTCTCCCACACGACAAACGTTGGTCGTTTTTAACTCGGTTTATTCCTGTTTGTCACCCCAATCTGTCCCAAAATAAAAGTGACAAACAGAAATAAAAATTCCTTTCTGTCCCCCTATGACTAAAAAGAGGACAGAGAGGAATATTTTTTTCCTGTTTGTTACCATGCGATATTTTTAAGGTGACAAACAAGAATCTATTTTCCTGATAACGATAACAAATAGAAACTTGAACTAATGTTGAAAAGATAATAAATTGTACGGAACCCTCCGTGCGCGAGGCCGACTTACACATGCAGATGTTATTTTTTAAACATTTGGGATGAGCACACCCCTCTCCCGCACACTGGCGCGTCAGCGTGTATTAAAACCGTCTTCCAAAAAAATGAATTTTAATTGGTAGATTTAATTTTATTTATTCCATATGAATTTCAGCAACAAAGTGATCATATAAGGGTTCTTTTTTTCCTTTTGAGGTACGGAACCCCTATAGGATCACTTTGTTGTCCTTTTGTCTATCAAAACCCTTGTTCTCAGGAACGCTAACTAGTAGAGATATCAAGCTAAAATTCATATGGAATACATAAATCTACCGTCCCTTGAAGCTGTAAAAAATCAAACTTCAAAGCACCGCAATCAAAAGATACCTGCAGTCGTTTATGCTGCATATGTTGACACTGGCAAGGTAATCAAAACCTACAAGTCCCGTGAACTTTTTTGTTAATTTGTTTGATGCTGTATCTTTGTGCTGACTATAAATATTTTTTAATCGTATTGAATTGAAAATACGCCAATTATGATCACTTTGATTGACTTAGTAACGTACTACATTAAGCATTTTTTTAAACTATCCATTCTTTTGTTCAAATACACTCTCGGCAAGTAAAATATATAATAAAATTTACTTACATTATATTGAAACTCCAGTAAATAAATTTCGACTCTAATTGCCTAAGTGTATTTTATGAACAATGCGACGTTTCTGAGTCGCTCTGTCACTGTCATCATGTGCCATTTCCAGCATGCTACAGCATTTTAGACCTAGTGTAACGAGTAATAAAATCTAGTCGTGGTATATATGCGTTTTGGTGTCAAAACTTTCAGTGCCATGACTTGAAGAGCGGCGTCCTTGTGTTCTATTCGTCGTAGCTTCTAAATCTTAGAACAATAAAGTCACATCATGCACTCTAGTAAAGTAGTAAATACTTTACTAGGGTTTCTATGGAGATTTCCCGCGAACAAGAAAACCACGTTATTCCGTCTTTATATCGCTTACCCACACTTGTGCACATAAACAGAACATTAATGATTAATAATCCACAATTACTGAACATCAAAACTTAAACAATCACTAGGTACTTATGTAGTTACTATGGATACTTATTTCTTGCATTCCGGTATTTTGTCACGGTATTCTACTTTATTGTATCATCGTAGTAGACAGGTACTAAATTTCCTGCGGACAAATATACCTACATACAGACATACAAACTAACAAACTAAAGAACATTTTGCCAATCTCGAAGTAGAAACGCTTTCCTTGCTCGGTCAAGATCTCATGTTTGTAAATTATTTAGTTTCTTATAATTTATATCTTATATATATTTTTTTTGTTAATAATTATAAGACTAAGTTTGCTCTATTTATTATTGATGCACATACATATAACGTATTGGTACTGTGGTATCCCATTGTAGGTAATGTTATAAGTATTTGTGAGTGAATGAATGAATCTGGATGTAAATAATGCATGAAAAGATAGTAACAGTATGTAAATAACATTTTGTAAGTAAGGACCACTAATTTCAGTGTATTGTTACATTTATGCAGTTGGTACCCACTAAAAAAATACAGTAGGGTTATTTTATATAGGTATGTATATGTTTTTTTTTCAATATCATATCTTTTTTGATAGTTCAATGCAATGTTATTTTGACAATTCTTTTTTGTTTTAGAGTACTTATTACTCAAATAATTCTTCGACAGTGATTTAGTACTTTTTTATTATAATAAATTATCTATACAATTTTTTCATTTGCATCTAGATCATTTAACTACGAGTAGACACCGGCATGAAACGCTATAGCAAGTGTATTACTGTAATATTACAAGTATTTTGTTAGTGTCAATAGAACTCGGGCACAATTCTGTTATTTAAATTATTTTAGAACTACACTGATATTGTGCCAAAACACCGTTTCGACATAGAATAGATCAGAGTTAGTATGAAACGAAACATGATGTTTAATACTAACTATAACCTATTTCATGTCAAAACGGGCATTTTGGCACATTTCAATTGTAATTGTAAAACAATTTAGATAACAGACTTGGGCTCCAATTTAGTATAGGTTTTTTTGGAAAACGAATAAAGAATGATTTTATGATCTGCACGAACAACACAACTTGTCTGTCACGCGCCATAAAACTAGAATATGTCATAATGATCGTCTTTTGTTTTTATTTAGTTTCTTTCCTTTTCAATCGTTTTTTTGCTTCTAGTTTATACGAGTACTAAGATCCTATTTTTCACTGTTAAATACCTTATACACTAGCAAGTTTTACTACAGTCAATACGTGTATGGGGAAGGAAATTCCTAATTGTTCAACTGGTAAGACTACTCGGTACAACTAATGGGAATAGCTCTGTACGCCTTATTTGAATATTGCTCCAAAAGTGCGAATTTACTCAAAGGATTGACTTGAAGAAAACCTAATTCCCCGATCCCTCCTGTGACCAAGCGTGGTATTTTGAAGAAAGTGGGTCACGTAGTATGGATACGTTCCTTAAGAAAGTAAATTTAAACCTAGTAGGTATTCATGTAAAAAGTGACATAAAAGACAACATTTTGTTATTATAGTATAATAATTGACTGTACTATTTTGTGAAATAAATCATTAATTCATTCAATCGATTAAGTTCTTAGACGCCTTGAAGAATGTGTATAGCAATAAACTCCTAGAAGTTTGACGCCTACATGAAATGATATTTCTCGTGTAGTTCTTCTTTAAACAATCAATTAAGACTTTTATTTTTGAAATGTAATAAAATGTTTTATACGAACCCCATGAGTATAACTTTGAAATATCATATCTTTAACTAAAGTTTATATGAAACTCCAAACTGTTCGACGTATAGAAATACAATTGCTATACCTATGGGTATTTTATACATAGAAGAAATCAATTATGAACATAATTTGGAACAGGACAGGATTAAGGGGTTTTAAGGGTTAAAAAGATACCGGTCTCCGAAGAATTAAGAACCTTATATTTTAAATCGTCTTTAGTAGGTTAAAACGGACGGTGACGGTCCGGGATACGATAATGTCATGCAATGGACAAGCTAAAGAAAGTGATTAAATCGTGATGATGAGTTATCCCGTACCTAAATGAAGATAACCTTTACTCGTATATGATTTATGGGTACCTAACGTATGTTAGTAAGTACTCGAACTGCCTCCGACTAGAGAATACCTACTCATATAATAATTCACGACAAAGAATAAAAATCTACTTATCAAACAATCTGATTCAAGTGAAGCTTAATAAAATATCATGAAAGGTTTCTTCAGATCATCATTTTTCTTCCTAAGAAAAGTAAAGATCAAAGATATCATTTTTATATCGTCCAACGCTTTCTCGTTTGAATAAAATATTAGTATGAACATTTTATTTCTAATATAATGGAAGGTGTCCGGTGATAAGCTCTGTGCTGGGGATTTCCTCCCCCTAATCCTTTCACACAACTCTTTGCCGGACATTTCTTTTCAAATTCAATAGGAAACTTCTTTAGGTAGATTTATTTCAAGATCTTCTGGAAGATTTGAACACGATGTTTACCGGTTTCCAAATATACCCAAGTACGTATAAGTACTTGCCTCTGCCTACTATCGCTCTCTGCCTGTGCCTACGGTTATTTTACTGCTGAATTATAAAATACTTTACTTATGTACTACAATTTTTTTTTAAATAACTTGAGCTTTTTCGTTATTTCCGATGTAATAAAATTTACTCTTTAGTATTTAAGCCAAATGACGGCTCAACTGTGATGGTTGGCACACTTTGGTAGGTTCAGCTTTAGGTCCAACGTCACTCGTCTCTTTCTTAGTAGGTAACTATCATTAATTGAATCCATAAAATATTCGATAGTTAGAGGAAGGGCGGGCAAGATGGACATATTAAGGAGAAACGGCTGTTAATATAGATAATCTATGTAACACTTGATCACTTGACTTGTAACACTTCGTCATAAACTATCGTTGGAAACAATGAGATCAATCAAATCGAAAAGAAAACTTGTGTCCATCTTATAATTATAAATGGAAATTGTCCATCTTGCCCGACCACGACGGGTAAGACAATAACCAATTAGGGCAAGATGGATCGTGAAAAATAGGTACCTATATTATTCTAGACATCACACTTATCACAAAAGTACGGGTCAAGTCCTGGAGGGGCAGAGCTTGAGGCTCCAGTTCTGGCATCCTGATCATTATATCCAGTCTTCAACTATAGATACTGGTGAAGCGTGAACTCTTTTCTCGTCAGACCGTAAAACTGAAAATCTACTTTTTCATTTTATTTCGTTAATAGGTTTTCTGCATCAGGAGTAAACACTAGTGGTCTAGTGTTTACTCCTACCCAGTTTTTATTAAATTTAACAGGTTTTTTATAATTAGTATGCAAGATAAACATAGAAATACTAAGATTTATTTTGCCCACTCGGCTAACGGTGAAACAAAATATTAATATCTCATAACACGATAGTCCATTCCAAGTAAGTTTGTTCCATGATAAACTAAAAAGAAGAACAACAAAACATTAAAATTTAGATACTAAAAACAATAGAGACATTCACTTTATTTACTTAAAAAATTTCGTATTCTTCGGACAAAAAAAAAGTTAACTCGCCTCTATGACAAATATCGCGGGCAGGACTGACGAGCACCAAGGTAAGCTAATGTTGTGTTGAGATCTTAAAATTTCACCGCATCTTCGTGATATTTCGCGTATCCATCTTACCCGCTCTAACCAACTTGCCCGCCATTCCCCTACCCATAGTAGGCTGCTGAACAAAAAAATATGTGACAGAACCAACTCCTAGCGATTCGGTGTTTACAAATTTAGTAACAGCGAGAAGATATCCTGTATACTGAACTACCTACTGCAAATAAAACAAACATTTTACGAATAATTCAGCACGGCAATACGGCCACAATGAAATTGTTTCCTGACAATAACGACGACGAGTTTTCAGTTAAGCATATTAGAATGAGAATAATTTCTGTATTATTGCTGTGAAAATGGAATGACAATGGTTTGTCGCGTCGGCGGGCGCTGGGGTGGGTGTGGTGGTGGAGCGGAACCTCAAACGTCGGAACGGCAGGGAAGCACAGTAAAACAAATCAGTAGCTAGCCAATGCGGTTACCAAAGTTGAGTTTCTTCCTCAATGAAGACAAATGATCGATTTAACATCTTCAAATTATTTCATAGTGTTGTTACACAAATGTACTTATAGTATGAGATCTGGTATAAATATATTATTATATATTTTAATACCCTCGTCTGTTATTTATTTGTGATAAGAAATAAATGATAGATAATATTCACACTGAAGCGCGCCCGTATAACATGTTTTTTTATATTTATTTAATTTACTTCTCTAGCTGGTTATTTAAAAAATCGTAGGTATACTAGTTAAATAATACCGAACAGAATTAGAAAAGTAAAGGCTGCCTGCTTTCAACACCGCGCAAAAGAGGTATTGCCAGGTATAAGAGGTAAATTGTGTAAATGTTATTTTTATACGAGTACCCTCATCAGTTATTTAGTCCAGTTAGGGAGATCCAACTTCGTTAAACAGGTCGCCCGAAGAATCCAACTCGCGCTGCCCGCGTTTGAAAAAATTACGCCATATCTTCTCGATGAAAATATTCTTTTCTTCTCTTTGCAATGTAAGTTTACTCGTTGCAGCGAGACTAGCTATGGGTTCATCATCTTCATCGGAAGAAAATAAAACAGCCGTCGTCGTAGATTAAATCGTATCGCATGCATATCGGGGTGAGTGTGGTGGTGCAGGCTCAGTGGCCTGGCAACAGGAATACCTACTGTCAAGCGCGCTACCACGCTACATAAGGAGCTAACAGAATAATAGGATCATCTTTATAGTTCAAACCGACCATGCCTGTAGCCAATCGTGAAGAGTTTTTTTTATTTGAAAACTCATATAATTGGTCTTATTCCGATACTCATGCCCTGAATTATTATTGATATTCTTAACCCTCCTACACATTTATATACAGGAAAGCAGCCTTACCTTGCCTCACCTTCCCCAAGCACAACAATAAATGACATCACTACACACCATCCTAACAAATGCAATCGTATCGTAAGAACAACGTCCTGATAATTTAACTTTACTGTGTGCCCCTGCCCTCACCCTCGGGAGGCAGGCGTCAGTCGTGACGACAGCTCGCTGGCGCTGCTGATGCGATTACGGCGCCACGACTCGCCGCCCACAATGAGCGCAATTCGCGCCAGCTCTCATGTGAAAACAGCCGGGATTGTACACCTACTCCGCTGGAAAATCCGCCCATTGTTCGACTCTAATAACTATTACGGTATAACGGTCCGTTTAACTCATTACCTACATAAATATTATTGTGGGATTTCTAGCCTATTTATGTACGAGTAGAACTACTTGGTTAGGTATACCTAGGTAGATACGTACACTAAGTAAGTACTTGGCGTTACTAAAATAGGCATATCTAATCATTATGATATAGGCATTATGTTTTGGTTGTATCTGAAAAGTCACGGAATATTCAAACGTCATAAGAAAATGGTTCTGTACTCGTGCAGGGTCTAATATTAATAATTATAACTTATCGCACTCATAGCTCACAATTACGGGGCGCGTCTGCTAAAACGACTTGGTGCATTAGATGACGAACAAAAAATATATGAATACAGTTAGGTAATAAATAATCTATAGAAACTCGATGCAATATTTTTGAAATAAATAAAGTTTTGAAAAAGATATAATGAAATTGGTCAAACACGCTGAAATCGTGACTGACTCTCTCTAAAATTTAATTTATGATTAATTTAGTTAATTTACTCCCCAAAAAATATGTGTTCAAAAAAACTGATAGCGTTTCCGCAGGCCAGTCTATTTCGCAATTGTAAATTTATGAAATAGACTGGCCTATAGAATTCTTAAAACTTTCCATAATCGTATATATGCTAATATAAGCTTTGACGTAGACGCGCCTCTAAATACTCCTGTGTCAAGAATATCATGCAACATTCAAAACACACTAAGATCCATCGAAAAAACAATATTTTTTAAATAGGTTTAGGCGTCTCTGAGAAATCATATCGGCGAAGTACTTCCTCCTTTTTGATATCGGTTAACAACAATTCCACTTGAGGCAATATCCATTCTTGTTACGTAAGATTGCCTACTAAGAGCGCTCAATTCCGAATCAAAATGAAAATGCAGCGAAGCGGCTTTGGCAATAGCAATGATATTCAAAAGAAATCGGAAACAAAACCCAAGTAGCCATCCACTCCAACTAAACAAGTCAGGTGTGAGCTCTCATCTCGATGGCGAAGAATAGAATCGTAATTAGGGGATCTCCGATAATTAATATTAAAGGGTCGCCCCCCAATCTGCGCAAAGCATTGTTGATTTAGCCCAATCAGTTTTTAATCATTCCTATCTCGTTCGGAACACAACATTCAATGAAAACATGTAGGGTGCTTGGGAGAACTATTCTATCACTACAAAGATACTACATGCGACCGCAAAAACAGGTTAGCATTCATTTCTTTATTAATTTAAACGGCACATAATTTTAAATTAACAAAAAATAAGTGACTTACGGCAGGCGCCGATGGAATTATTTCAGTTATTTCCCTTTTAATATCCAACCTTACGTTTCAAACACGTTAAAAATGATGTATTATTATTATTATGCAGGTAAATTAATAGTCACAAAAGTCCCTCGAAACCCCGAAATAATTAGCTACATAAAATGTTTTTACAAAATTTAAACGACACGACTGTACAGATTCTTATTAATAACTAGCAGCCCGGTACGTGCTTCGCTACGCATAAAGTGAAATAATAAAAATGTGATAAATGAAGAACTGCTCGGCCGATTTTGTGCAAACTTTACATAAACCATCTACTAAATAGTACGAACAAAGCCTAAACATTTGGTTTGGATATGTGAGCCCGTTCTTGAGTTATAAAACTACAACGAAACGTGGCATTAATTTTTATATATATTGATGATGATGATGACTGTAAATTACCATTCGATCATGCATCAGAGAACAAATAATTGTGATTCGAATCTAACACATAGACACACTGCACTTATGTATAGCACACCTATGTTAGGCATCGGTTTCCGAAATCACACGTGTCGAAATCGTACCACTGCCTCACTGCTAATAACCACTAATAAAACACTTTCGACTCGATTAAGCGCGTGACAGCTCAGTCAGAGCATCATTGTGGGATCATTACAAACTGACAGACAGACATCTAAGTCATAATAATAATACTTTAGGCTCTAACTCAAGCTATTAGAGTCTGGAATTAACCGCTATCTTCTACTGCACTTGCCTCGTGGACCGTTTGCATGACGGGGGTGACCACAGCTGACGTTTCCCGCAAACCACCCCTTTACATCTGTATTGTCAATTTAAGCCAATATCTTTATTGTGAATGCAGAGATTTATTTGTGCTTGGTTTAACAATGATATCGTTTACTCTTCGATTATTTATCGTTTATGATGAATTAAGAGTAGGATAATATGAAACATCTATTATATAGTAGGTAATGTGGCAACATAAGTATTTTTTCGTGATTGCACTAGATAATATTTAAAAGAGAATCTTTCTCCACGGTATAAACGTACCTAGTCCAATTCAGAACAGGTGAACCTACATAATAAAGAGCCTCTTTTTATCAAAGGCATTAATAGTTCTATCCATTATCGTACACGAATAATACAATAAAACTATCATACTCATAGCGGATAATAGCAGAGAACAATCGCATGCACGCACCACACTAACGATCCTAATCATGCGAACTATAAAGAGCTTTTGTAAAAATCGGACTGTTCGTTTCCCAGCCTCAATATAGCTCAGTAAAAAAACAAAAGAATCACTTTCTACGTTGATGTAGCTAGTGTGGTTTTTTGAGTGAAAGTACTTTGTTGTCTCTTATCGCTCATTGGACTCTATTTATCGGAGTTAGTTGCAAAAACGAAGCTTTGAAGCGAAATGACATAAAATATAAAAAGCACTTCATTGTATGCACCCTAAAAAAATTCATGAATTATAGTGAAACAAGCAGCTTCCTAAAAACTAAATAAATCTCTTCCAGGCAACCTTAAGCAAAAATAGCACATTAGATACCTCTCTGTTTCGGTCTGCACGAATTACGCTGTGTGTAGGTTGTATACACGTTTCAAAAATTAATTCTAGAGCTAAATGCATGTTTTTTTCAAACAATATTGATCCCTTTAGAATCTGATGCACATCATCGCATCATATTACTGACTAAGTGAACGAGCTTGCTTGTAACGGACACCCGCCATATGCCGCCGTGAAGTGCTTCAATCTGGACGGCACTGATATCCGTACTAACTGCCACTTCCTCGGGGTAATTAACTGGAAATTTACCTTACGGATATGGTAACTTCAATTAATTTTTGTTGCAATGTTTTGTATTGGAATGTACTTCCCTTGGATTAATGCTATTGTTTAGTCACAGCGTCGATTGGAATCTGTCATGTTACGTACGAAAATGAATCTTCCTAAGGAAAATGTTCGTGCAATAATTTTCTACAACTTTAGAAGAGGAGTCAAATCACGTCTACGACATCATCAGTTTTGAAGAATCTTGGATCCATGCCTACGATCTTGATTCCAAACAACAATCTACAATCTGGGTCTTTCAAGACGAGCCAAAGCCGACTAAAGTTGTTCGTTCTCGAAGCACTGCAAATATGGTAGCCACGTTCGTTGGAAAAACCGGCCATGTTGCGACTATTGCACTTGAAGATCGTAGAACGGTTAACGCAGAGTGGTATACCACAAATCCTCGCCGAACTGTGAAATCTAACTCAAAGCGACGCATTATCCTGCACCACGACAATGCAAGCTCACACAGCGCTCGTCAAACAATTGAGTATTTAAAGCAGGAAAAATAAAATTCTTGTCCATCCTAATCCCTAATGATTTCTTTACATTTCCTAAAGTTAAGAAAAGTCTTCGTGGTCAAAGGTTTCAGTCCGGTGAAGAAGCAGTCGACGCTATCAAGTCAACCATTTTGAACACCCCCACTTTAGAATGGAATAAATGTTAATGGATAAGTGTATTAAGCTACGTGGTGAATACTTTGAAAAACAATAAAAAGTACTATAATGCTTCTAGTTGTTTTTTTTTCTTCGGACGACAAAACTTAAATGGCATGTTAAATGCTTACTATAGCACTAAGTAAACTTTTTTAAGATAGTGATGAGCATATAACGACTACGTCTAATAGTACCTTAAAGTTATTATAAAAGCAAGTTTGTCAGTTGTTGCTAATAAATTTTATAAGAACACAATTTGAAAATATGAGAAAAAAAACAAATCTAAATGATGATGTTGGTGCGTCCGAGCCAGAACTAAAAAGGTTTCGCGACGATCCGTTGACTTCCGGGACACAATATGGTGCGGAATCGGAGCTCCTACAACTACCATCCCACGCTCTCGAGCATTAATCACTATAATGAATCCTTACACTGACGATTTGTAGTTTTTGTGGCTGTTAACGGATGAGATGTTATTGTTAGCCATTTTGTGCTTCGTCAAGTGCGATATCGACAACAGTTAAAGTTCAACTCTAGTGTATTACCTACCTAGGTATTTTATTTCTGACATAAGGGACATTTTCCGTATGCCAATCCGCTAGACTATAGAGACACCAAGATTTATGCAGCGAGCGTGCTACAAAATTAATGAACATAGAACTTTTCATCCAGTTGTTAGAGTCTGAACTTGGTCGATTTTTTTCAGTCTGTCTTATATGAGACAACTAACACTACTTTGTCCCAGTTTTTTTACCATTTATGACTCAATATTTTGCTCTTTAGTGGCCCGAAGAAGACGCAAGGAGAGTAGACCACGTAGGCAACGGACCACATTCTCTGCGCACCAGACCCTCAGGCTCGAGTTGGAGTACGCCAGAGGAGAATACGTGGCCAGAGCCAGAAGGTATACAATCATTTTATGTTTTTGCCATACTAAAGAATTGATGAAGAACAAGTGATTAGAAGCGACTTCAAAAAACCGAACTACATAAACATGATACCACTGTATCATAACGAGTAAAATCGCGGGATGCAACTATGAGTATATCAGCAGATCACACATCAAAATCGGTCGACCGATTTAAGCTGTCCCTTCTTTTGGGCAGTCGGGTAAAAACAGTTAAAATTTTTGCCGTAAAAGTAAGCTTATACGTGCGCAGCTTGTTCGCGTCTAAAGGGGAAATCATTCTTAACTAAAAATGTAAGTCACATAAGTAAAAATAACTAACATCGATATGCTCCTTCCAGCATCCAAACTTTTTAAATTTTAAACATGCAATCGTGTTTGTTAGGTACTTATTTATTTTGTTAATTTTATGTTTATGAACGCAGTAATATTATAAACAATCGAGAATATGGATTTAAACATAACTTTTTTTACTACATTGCAGGTGTGAATTAGCATCAGCTCTATCGCTGAGCGAGACTCAAGTGAAGATATGGTTTCAGAATAGAAGAGCCAAAGATAAAAGAATTGAGAAGGCACAATTAGATCAACAATACAGGTAAAGATACCTTTATGTATTAAGACCGTCTCGTACTTCATATTAACATCTGTCGAATATTTGTATAGATTTGATCTTGAACTTATTATTTTTGTAATATTGTTACAAAATGTGTAATGTTAGATATCGATAAGAAATGTATTTATAAATTCGCAGGCATTTAGCAGCAGCATCAGGACTATTCCCGTCGGTACTGAGCCAGCCGTACTGTCCACCTCTTTGCCCTTGCCTGCCAGTGACTCAACCACCCACTCATGATAAATAAGACTTATTTTGCTATAGTTATATTATGTAATAACTTGTTTTTTTAAAGATTAAGCCTGACTGATGAACTATTTCGAGTTCAGTCAACTTCAAGCATATTTTATGTAAAGCCATTACACATTATTTGCAACACAAACGTATGTGGAAGGTCCGCGCGCAATCAAAGCATTAATCGATAAAACGCTGCTACTGCAAGTACCGTGCGCGCAGTGCGTTCGCGAACACACTAATGGGGCCTAATGTAACATGTTACACAACGAACGTTCGCGAAGTCAAGTACGAGGAAACAAACGAGCACCCCGTACTGACTTGAAGAACACGTTACATTATGCCCCGTAACACCGGTCAGCCATTAGATACCCGTCTTAAAATGTACCTATTGGAAATGTATACCACTCAAAAGAAACAAAACCTCATATTCGATTTTACGAGTATATAGATGAAATAACAATTTAGAAATAAATATATACCTACTTCTCTATTGTTGCATTTTCGTATTAAGCTATTAGACGAAAATATGTATCATATTTTTTCTTTGATTATTAAAAATATGGCTTTAATTTTATTACATAGCAAAAATATGAAAGTTAGTAGTAAGTAAATACCCCATAAGTAGTTAGTTAGCCAGTAAAGGAATGTACAATATTTATTTATGTAAATAGAGTCTAAAATAATTAATATCTAAAAAGTAGAGGAGAAAATTAAATAATTTTCATTTGTGAAGACAGACTTTGTTTTGATTGAAAATAAAATGCACATCGCGGACATTCTGAGGTAATCCTAGTTAAGCTTATTTTGAAGGTTTTTAGTGAGATTTTATGACCTACTCATACTGTTATTGTTACATTAAATTTATTTAATAACAAGCTGATCCCGGCGGTGTAACCCGCATTAACACAGGACAAAAAGTAGCCAATGTGTTAATCCAGGGTCTACTCTATCTCCGTACCAAATGTCATCCAAATCGGTTCTGCAGTTTTTGCGTGTAAGAAACAAACATCCACATCCACACATTCTTACAAACTTTCTCGTTAGTAATATTAGAAGGATTGTCATATGAATTTGTCAGATTAGGTGTCAGTATGTATTACGAAGTTTTCAATAAAAGATTTATATTTTTTTTCGAGAGTTTTATTCCGATAGTCAACTTACCATGGCCTTTTCCACTGAGTCAAGCGCTCCAGCACGGATAGAAGAGTCCATGGAAAATAGTACATATGTATTTAATTTAATGCACGCGAAAAAATAAACAAATTACAACCACTACAATATATGAAAAAACTTACATCTAAGACATAAAAATATTATTATACTTTATAATCCATTTAAACATAACCAAGAACAATCAAAAGTATTTTATGATTATTAAACCGATATTTCTGATTCCATACAATTTATGAGTTATTTGTAAAAAAAAAATGTCACCTTTCGAAAGTAATTACCATCGGACAAACCCTGCGTACATTTAGTCACGGGTTATTTTACAGATACTTTTAAACACTGAGTCGTAAGTTCCTTATTCTAACACCATGAACATTTACATTATTTTAAATATGTATTACTTCGATAGCTATAATGTATTCGTGTTCTTATAATAATAATCTGGTCAAATATTCTATACATTTATATGTAATCTGGTCGCATAGACTTCATAACTTTGGAATGTGATAGCTATCTCTAGTAGGTAGTATATTTGATGTTAAAATGTAAAGAAATTAAGTGCGAACATTGAAATCAAAACTTATCATACTACAATGCTAATTGTTTAGTGACACAAGACTCAACGTAACATAAACAATCAGATTCTATACATAACTTAATATAGACGTTTAGCGTTCAATATCTCAAACACCTAACACCGAATAGTGCGGAGGATACCGGGTGATAATATCAACAAAAATAATATTAAACTGTGATTGAGTGCTAAACGACTAACATTAACATCAAGAATAAAATGAATCTATTGCCTAAACAGTACCTTTATTTGTGAACCAACCTCCTGTTTATTGGGAATTATAACTGAGAGTGAGTACATTGATAGTCGCCGCACTAATCCGCTTGTCCCTTTCTAGCTAGGTGGTGCCTGGCCTACCTCCCGCGTCTACACACTACGGTCTGCCTGCCTAGCTTCAACTAAGCGCAACTTGAGACCTACGCATTGAAAAATACCTGTATCAGTACACAGCGGTTACTCGAATCGTAAACCGCGACAACTTAACGCTAATGTCGTGAATAAGTCAGCTAAAATGTATAGTGCGCGTCAAATAATATTTCTCACTCACAGATAATGTAATTTGTTTTGAAATACGCGACGCGATGGACAAGGCTATATAGGTGACATTACCAGCGGGCGCACCTTTAGATTTTTTCGAATAATTACTATTATTCTGAGTTAACCAGAGTTGTCTCACTGCTGAGCATAGGTCTCCCTCATTATCTCCATTTCTATCCATTCTCGATAAAATAGAACATAGCTACTAATTAATTAGATATTATTGACATTTCTGTCACTCAGTAAGAGAGCCACTGTCCATTGCATAGGTTGATCTAACGCAAGTTCTAGTTATTTAGCGCGCACTGTACAGTGTACGAGTACTATCTATAGAGCAGTGAATGTAATAGACAAAGATCACTAATGTCATAGGTTAGTCAACTCCATTAAGTTTAATGTATAAATTTGTTATAGAAAGGTAACAATTGTTCACAATTTGTTTTTTTGCTAGCAAGCTAATAATACTGAGTGTATTTGATCATCTAGTTGCTTTTTTATCACAGTTACTCTAACTATTGCTCAATAGATAGACATAAAACCTGGGGAACAACTTGTTATAAAAAAGTTACATAAAATTTCTAAGAAATTTTATAGAACTTTTAGATAAACGTCTGGGGCATATAACATATTAACACTACGTACATAATTTTTGATTATAACTGTTAGTAATGACTGCACAGACGAGAAACAGTCCGCATGACGCTTTTCAGTTCATCGTAATAGGTTACTTATAATAACGCTTAATACAACGAGGGACTAGACCACCAAAGGATGGCGGACAAACAAGTTTATTATAGCAGTCATTACTACTACTACTAACTATCGCGCCATCTCACTCGCACAAGTGTGCCTGACCGAGATAGCAATAACGTCACAAAGGTGAAAGGAATATACTAGTGTCACTCCCTGAAATATACTCGTAATACAACTAACATGCGAGAAGTTGCATCGAATCAATCAATCCTTTGCGCTGAATGGAACAAAATATCCCTCGTCTGTGCAAGCTGTTATGATTAATATATGATAGTTTATTGCCCGGTTATAGCAAACATCAGGCCGAAACAGCAATGCCGTCAACAATGTAGAGCCACAATCGGATAGCTAAAGAAATGACGCCGCCTTTAGAAACCTGGTGTATATTTGTAAGCTTTTTCATTTTTAATAGGTACTTATTGTTAAACTGGTTTTTAATAAAGAGTTGTCTCGTAGAACGATATTAATATAATGAAATATATATGCATATCATTATTATAGCATAGAAATATTTTTTCAACTAGCTTAACTGATTAAAACCATACATTGCCCATGTGACTTTCATTCAAGCGTTAGATTAAGAGATCAATAAAATGTATAGTTTGTTGATGTAGTACCTGTGTATTGTTCTTTAAAAGAAAGTTATTAATTTGTATGCCTAAGATTTTATTAATTGTCATTGATAAAATTAAACTTTTTCATTTTTGTTTTGTATCGACAAGTAACCAAGGCATATTTTTTGATCTTTCAATCTAATACAAAAAAAAAAAAACAATTAACAAAGACTAGTATGGATATCAAAGTGACGGTTGATTCCAATAAAATATAATTAGTGGGCGTCTTTTATCTTGCATTGCCGCCAGACGGTCTCTAACGGATAATACATAAGGTATTAGACGATCAAATACGCATTTATTAGTATCATTTATTCTCTAAATGATACTAATTTTAGCGTTATTTATATTAAATAGGGTAAAGATGAATGAATTAGAGTTGTACTCACAAGAGGAATGGCGTGTCGCGTTCTAGAACCTGCGCTGGTTGTTCCCGGCGCCACCGGTGCTGTACCCGGTGGTCGCGGCGCCCGCGTTGGACGAGTAGCCGCCGTTACCGCCCGCGTTGCCCGCGCCGCCGCCGCCGCCGCCTGCAGAGAAATCTAAGGCGCGTTACAACATGATACAGTACAGCGTAGATTATTCAAACTAATTGTGGGACGCGGGTGCACGTAAAACCGATTTCTTCGAACAGTATGTAGAGCAAGGATTATCTGATCTTATTATGATATGATATGAGTATGGGGAGCTTTGAGCGAGCAGTTCTAAATCGACGCTCTACTGTACCATGGAAACAACTATACTTATCAGAAAGCGAACGAAAGTATCACGAAAGGCAAGTTGCTAAAGCTCAGTGTAGTTAAGAAATCGCAAAATTATTTTATAATTAGTAAACGACACATCTCTTATCATATGTCTTGTCTATAGGAGTGGTTGTATCGACTAATTCTATCGCACAGATGACGATACCGGCGAATGAATTTCTAATATTATTGGAACCGCCGCAAGCCTAGTTCCTTTGTGCTCCAGCGACATTATAATCTCGACCAACTTTTGAGTGTCACTAAAACTGTAAACAAAACCAACAACGACTTTGCGAATCTCTTACTCTCAAAGGGTTTGAGATCTGAAATAACGTTTACAAAATTCTAGCAGCAGAGCTCAGTTGATGATCGTAACTAACCTTGGTTATAAGGCTGCGCTCTCTGGGTGTTATAGTTGGCGCGCATCGGTCCTCCGCTGAACCCCTGCTGGTACCCTGCTCCGAAGTTGCCCCCGCCCCCACCGCCGCCGCTCTGCTGCCAGCCTCCACCACCGCTCTGCTCTCCCCACCCTTGGTTGCTCCACCCGCCGCCACTGTTCCCCCCGTCCCAAGGGGTCTGGTTGCTCCAACTGCCACCTCCACCTCCGCCACCCTGGTTGTTGTTGTACCCGGAACTGTAGTTTCCTCCTGAGGACAAATTTGAGTGGTTAGATATGATGAAGGATAAGAATGGCTTACCTACCTTGTGATGATAGATTTTGTAGAATAATTTTATTTTAGACGTAGCAATATCAAATCATTAAAATAATAAATACACCATGCTGTTAGTAAAACGCAAGTTTTTTGATAATATCAAGGCCAGAACACTTACCTTCGTAAAATAACTCGAATATCGACAAGGATGAAACAGTTAATTAAGTTACATATTATTTTGCAGTATTTTCCTTCCCCGTTTCCACATTAGCACCAGAACCAATCTAGCAATTAGAACAAGTTTCCCATACAAAAATCGTTTGCACATAAAAAAAACTGTTTTTGCATTGATATTTTACATTCATAATTTATCAACAATTAAAAATGTATATGTAATGAAATATTATAAAACCAAATGAATATGGTGAATACGCAAGTTTTATATGAAACAATAATTCATTTTATATCTTCATATGCCTCTTACAGCAGAAGCTAAACAACCATTGATTGTTGAATGGGAAACATCCATGTAGAGTGTGTTTACCCCACTGCTGCGCACCCTGGCCGCCCCAGCCGCCGCCCGCGCCGCCTGCGCCGCGACCGCCGCCGCCAGAACCTGTGTTTACCTCACACTTATACCTTGTCCAATATAGCTTGATACACGGGACAGGTGCATCTGTCACAATTTTTGTACAAGCCTGAGCTCCACATTGTGTTCTGTATGTATCCGAAAGCTTACCGCGTATCAAGTTATAGACTACGACCCACTATTGCTAGACATATCACGTCTTCATCACCAACAACTTGGCACTTGTAACCTAGAAAATACGAAATCTGTATCTATATATTTTTAAAATTTTCTAATTGAGCATTGCCATAAATGTATTACGCAAATGATAAATACGATAGCAAAAGATGAACAAAATAATAAAAATAATAAATTTCCAATACTTTATAGGAAACTTAGACAAATGAGATGGGACTTTATTTATTAAAATATATAAAATGTATATGACAAGCCGTAGCAACTGACCACTTACTCGCCTTTTCATGTAAACGTGTTTGTGTTGTTATGTCAATAAATTTATCTTGTCTTATATCCAACATTTTCAGTTTATAAAGAGTATAAACTTAAAATAAGTTTCATTGTCTTGCACACAAAATTACATCTCGACACTTTTTGCTACATTTTTTTAACCATTGTTTTACAACAGTTTGAGAAATCAACATCTGCTTGAGGAGACATTTATAGACAATAACCATCATGTGTAAAATAACAAAACAAATAAAAACAGGTGAAAGTTAAGCCATAGAATTAATATGTATGTAATGGTTATGTCAATGATACCACAGGTCTTTATGAGGCTGGGTATTTTAACTATGTATGTTGTGTGCAGGTGCTACAACAACTTATAGTATTAATGTTCAATGTTGGAAGCACTCACCCCAGTCCTGCTGCTGGTTGGAGCGGCCCCAGCTGCCGCCACCGCCGCCCCCACGCCCACCTCGGCCGCCGCCCCCGCGCGCGCCACCGCCGCCTCCTCCAGGCCCGCCGGCCATCTCGGACTTTGATAAAGCCTTCTTCACATCTAGGCGGTAACCTTTCACTTTGTGGTTTGGTACGCCTGCAAAGTAGATATTACCAAAATAAAAATTAACAGAAATGGTTATAAAAGTCCTGGTGGTCAAGTGTGTTATTTGAATTGTCTCAGAATTACAATCGCATTGTGCCAAAATGGCTGTTTCAACATAGAATAGATCAGAGTTAGTATTAAAAATTATGTTTTGTTGCATACTGTGTCCTATTCTATGTTTAAATGGCCATTTTATCACAATGCGATTGTAATTCTGAGACAATTCAAATAACAGACTTGACCACCCGATTGACTGATATTTGATAGTAATCCACACAGGGCTCAGACCGCTGAATCTAGACATTAAATTAGCAGTTTGTATTCATAATAACATGTAGGGGTATACTTAAAAAGGATTTTTGGAAGGAAAGGAATCCACATTTTAATTCAGATTGATGGTCAAATAGGGATTTGAAGTTTGTAAATTATTTACCTATATTTCATCTTATGTAGCAGGTGAAAGCTGGTCGTGAGCATACCTTTTTATGTCCCAAATACTTAATTATTAGTAATTGATTTGAGTTGAAATATTTATTTTTTCACCTTATTTTGAATTAATGCCGAAAAAGCACCCTTATTTTCAATTCAAAATTCACCCATCAAAATATCAGCTTTTTTCAAAAGGTTGGTGTACTTTCTGTTCGTTGAAATCTTTACTTTCCGATGGTGAAAAAAAATAGTATAGTAGATCTTCTGAGAAAATGCATCTTTATTAACTTATTTCTTTGTTAATGATGGTTGTAAGATTTACTATAGTGATATTTTTTTTTTCACCATCAAAACGTCAAAACCACCTCTCGAAAAGAGCAAGATTCATCTCTATTATGTGGCTGTTCCCTACTGATAGCATTTTGGTATATTTTACTGTGAAGCTGTAGCCTTGCGATAATTTTAGTGGCAATCCAGGGTGCAATATATGTATGTAACAGACACATAATGTACACTTACTGCAAATTTTGTCAACAGGATCATAGTCTTCAAACTCTACAAATCCAAATCCCCTCTTCTTGCCAGTTTCCTTTTCTGTAACCAAACTCACTGATACAATAGGGCCATATGCACTGAAATAGTTATTAAGATCCTCCTCTTCAATATCTTGCTTTAGGCCTCCAACAAATAGTTTTTTGACAGTAGCGCTGGCATCAGGCCGACTTATTTCTTCTCTAGGCACTGCCCTCTTTGGTTCAACAACTCTGTAACCACAAAAATAATCTTTAATGTCTAAAAAATGTTACTGTTCTTTTTTGTAAGAAATTTCATTTGTATTTTAGCAATGATATAAGGTTCAGATTGATCTACAATTCTATGAGCTATATATAATTCAAATATTGAAAATCATGGAAGTTTGCAAATTTTTTATGAAAACATGAGTGCATCCTGATTTTGTACAGCAAATAATTAGAATAAATTTATAAATCTCAATAATTGAACAGCATAAGCAATATTTTAACTGTTTATTATCAGACCTGACAATATTAGTCATATGTATAACATCAGGGTTGAAAATTATAAACTTGTGAAAATATAATGCAAATAATTCTACATAAATGCAGTTATACTACAAAGCAAGCAATGTAGTGACTAAAGATTTTCCTATGAACTACATAATATTGTAAAACCATTTTCTTCTTACCGTCCATCAATTTTATGTGGCCTGTTCTTCTGTGCCTCATCCACCATGTGGGCTCTGGAATATGTGATAAAGCCAAAGCCCCTGGACCTTTTGGTCTGGGGATCCTTCATAACCACAACGTCGACAATTTCGCCCCATTGTTCGTAGAATTGTTTTAAAGATTGATCGTTGGTTCGATAGTCCAAGCCGCCAATGAAGAGCTTTCGCAAATGTTCAGGCTCGTCCTAAAATAAACATGTGCATTATTCACATCATCACAAAATTAATTGTACCGTTATTAGTATGTAAGAATTTTCTACTTACGTAGTCGTCACCTCCTCCATTGGGTTTCATGGTGAGCTGGCCAAAATATTATGTCTATTCACAGTTGCAGAACCACTAACAACTATAAAATCGGTAGTTTTTATCGTATAAGTACATAGAAAGCAAGCTAAACGGTAAATTATCGTAAAACTACAGGAATTGAGAAAGAAATGAAAATCGTGAAACCCAAAACGTCAGCTAGCGTCGTTGCAAAAAGTTACCACATATAAATATCCAAATTACCATTACCTGCAGCTACGGACCATACAATTAAAAATATGATGTGCTCTAAATTGCCTAAAATCTACATATAAATAACAAATACATTTGGCATTCCATTATCCTTGCAAGAAATTCTTATATATATATATATATATATATATATATATATTATATTTATAATAAAACAAATATTGAAATGAAAATATTTTATAAAATAGATGGAAGGATTAAGTGACGAATCCGACGCCGTTTTGTCCGTAGGTACCTATAAAACGAGCGGTACAGTTATAAGCTAGCTGCTAGTGTAATGATATTGTATGATACTTATAAATTTAAAACTAAATTATAGATAGATCAATTCTTCATTGCAGACACACAAAAAATTAAAAAATATACAAGAGGAAATTCTTACAATGTTTAGTGCCACAAGTGGGGCCTTATCGCTAAAAAGCGATCTCTTAGGCAATCTTAGAATGGATACAATTGTGAAAAAAATAAATGAAAAAGGAATATATATTATTATGTATATTCCTAATATACAATAAAGAATATCTTAATTAACTTAATACACAAAATATTATAATCAATACATACATACATACATACATGCATACAAATGCATGTCTAATATAGATATTTTTTTTAACTCTTAAACGTGTCCTGTGTATTATTTCCGAATCATCATTAACATGCACAGCCTTTATCGCAATGTTGGCAAGCAACATCAATTGAAAAGCTTTCCGATTGATATGTATTCTGATTTAAAAAAATAATTTCCGCGCATAATGGATGGTGAGATATAGCATGATGGGTAAATTTACAGTTATGATTAAGGTTGTGGTGTCCGTTTAAATAAGCTTTAATGGTTTGGGACTTTACCAAAATCTAGCAACACTGGTAGTTCGTTCACTTACTCATTTAAACTACCTGCCATAGACTAAACTAAAAAGTTGATAAAATGCGAAATCTTTATACATGCAGACTCAGTAGGTATGTAAGTAATGCTGAATAAATATTTAATGGCATTATTTAAATGACGAACATCAAGCTTAAATTGTTCTAACGTTTTATTTTGTATGTCTTACATAAGAACCACTGGTAAATCGCCTAGATAGTCCGATTTAAATCGACTGTAAACTCAACAATAACAGCATCACTAGGAACTTCCGGTGGAGAGGCGTTCATTCTTGTCATTCGGATTCAAAGCAGTTTTGATTGATTCATTCGTTTCGTTTCGTTTCCTTTCTTTTTGGCGTGGCGTTAGTTGGAGACGGTCGTGTGTTTATCCGCGAAATTTACTCAGCGTCCATCGTCCAAAAATTAAACTTCTCTATAGACTTTTGAAAAACTAGTTACTTTACTGAACATGAGGCCCCAAAATGGCGATGATGGATACGTAAGTACAATTTATTTAAATGTAGTTTCTTTTGTGCCCATCGATGATACCTGGCTAATTATGATTCATATCTTAAACGTGACTGATTATACTGTTTCGTAAGTGTAAGGTCGGATGTTATATATATATCTTTTAATTTCAATTTATTGTTACGTCTTGATAAAACCATGAAATTATGTTTGACTTGACCCCATTGCGACGCCAGACCACTGCGACGCCACACCACCGCGCCGCCATTTTGTTAACGCCGTGTCCTACTTGCAGGATGAGCCTGAGGTGCACCGCAAAATCTTTATTGGAGGTTTAAATTATCGTACAACAGATGAATCATTGAAGACACATTTTGAGAAATGGGGAGAAATCGTAGATGTTGTTGTCATGAAAGATCCAAAAACCAAACGCTCGCGTGGCTTTGGTTTCATCACGTACTCAAAGGCGCACATGGTTGACGATGCGCAAAACAACCGGCCGCATCGAATTGACGGACGGTGAGCTGCTTACCTTATTTTTTTTACACTATACTTATATGTTAGAAATAGGTATCTATAAGATGTACATAGGTAAATATAAAAGGTCTAGTAATTGGTTTCTACCTGCAGCCCAGCTATGTGAAAACCTGACCTCATTTTCACATCGTTTTATGCTGCAAATAACAAAGACTTGTCTTGGTGAATGTCTCGTGTTTTTAGTCCACATGGCATTTTCTGACGAGGCGACAACGTGTATAACCAACCTAATTACATACAAATTGAATCTTCATAGTATTCTTTGCAATAAGTACCTAAAAACTTTCAGTTTTTTTTTGTTATATTAATTTATTGTGTGATTTTGCTGATTTATTTGTATTGTCAGTGTGGTCGAAACCAAACGTGCTGTCGCAAGGCAAGACATCAAAAATCCAGAGGCTGGTGCCACAGTAAAGAAACTATTTATTGGTGGCATTAAAGATGACCACGACGAGGATCAACTTCGCGAGTACTTTTCCAACTATGGCACAGTACAGAATGTCAGCATTGTCACAGATAAGGCCACAGGAAAGAAACGTGGTTTTGGATTTGTTGAATTCGATGACTACGACCCTGTTGATAAAGTTTGCCGTAAGTATCTGTATGTTTTACCACAGCTCACACAGTCTTGCCCCAGAATGGGTTTTTGTATCCAGCTCTGGCTTCTCTTAACTGTGGATATTAAAATATTGATTTAAGCTATACCTGACTACCTAACCAGTGGGAGATCTGGTACGCAAGTCAATGAACATTGTTTTTCTATAGAGCTCTTCTCGTAATTTTAACGTAGTATTTTTATTTGCATTGATATACTTTATTATAACCTACATGTGATATTTTTGTAGTAAATGCCCCTCACAAAATAAACGGAAAACAATTAGATGTTAAGAAAGCCCTCCCTAAAGATGGCGGTGAACAGAGAGGAGGGGGCAGACAAGGGGGTGGTGGTGGAAGACAAGACAATTGGGGCAATTCAGGTGCGTAAAGTTCCATTCGATCAAACATTTCGCTAAGTGTTATTAAGGTCATACTCCGATACTACAAATTAGATACTTATCTTATGCTTCTCTGTTTTCAGGAGGATACGGCAATAACCAGGGAGGGTGGAACAATTCTAATCCTTGGGATAATAACCAAGGAGGTTGGGGGGGCGGTAACCAAGGTGGCGGCGGGGGTTACGGAGGCGGCAACGGCCGCGGGGGCTGGGGTAATCAAGATTTCGGCAACTACAACCAACAAAGCTATAGTGGGGGCCCCACTAGGAACCAACAGTACAGTAATAACAGAGCCGCACCCTACAACATGAACCAAGGAGGCGGCGGTGGCGGGTACGGGGGTGGCAGCGGCGGCGGCGGAAACTACGGAGGCGGCCAGGGCCGAGGCGGACGATTCTAGACTATGTAAGTATCCACACATTCCATCCCCACCTAGCACATCACCAATATTCATCATCTGCTCATTGAGATCCCTCACTGCTGCCTACCGGAATAGGAAGTCGTGCGGTATAGATGTTGAGTCCTGTTGATTAGGTTTATATCTGAGCACTACATAGCATTAATTGAGCATAGGAGTTCAGCAATTTAGCTCCCTTGACATTCTAGTCTGGCGATAGTTCGATAATTAATGCTATGAAGGTAGCTAAGCCATATTGTTAGCATGTTTTTCTTATACGTGTCTGATAACAGGTTTTTTCAATCTCTAGGTTTCGTGCTAATTACACTAGTAAAGCAGAGTATTCCGTGCTAGTGTAGGCAGTACGCTCCGGAGCCTAGATACGCGCCTCATGCTCCACTCGAGACCACCTAGGAGACGCCATCAGGATACTTATACTTATTTAGCAGAAGCTAGTGGTTTTTTAAACATTAGACGAGTATGACGATAGAATTATGTGTAACGATTGTAATGTGGTCTTTATTTATTGTAGTACTTGGGTACTGTCGTGACATACGTGTAAGGATTTCATAGTTTGTAATTTTCGATGAGTAATTTAGTACAAGATAGGATTATGTATAAGAACTTCCCAGGAAATAGATGTTAGGATCGTAGACAATTGACGCAATAGATAAGAAATATTGAAACTTAACTATTTGCTACGTACTTTTTTTTATTATAATATTAGTCAGTATTAAGTTCTCAAATAGCATAGGTATAGAATTTATTGATGACTTATAGGCTAATTAAATGTAAAATAAATTTGAATACAAAATCAGTAGGTTGTTTTCTTAGATTTGTAAATATTCCTAGTTTTTGTTTCTTTATTATTTTAGTTTAACCTGGCAGCTGAAAACGCAAAGTTGCGCTTGAATTGTAGCTATTTGTACTCATTATTAGTAGAATGTCAAACGCAGCTGCTGACAATTGAAAACCAGAGCAGCACCTGTACAGTAAAAATAAATATATACTTTCTAATACGTAGTCATAGGAGTATTATTTTTACTAGTTATTTCTGTATTCGTTCCTTATCTAGAGCAAAATGTGTACCTACCGTTATAACGGTGCCATGAGCCACTTTCCCGTTCCCTCCGTCATGTAGTTTACAGAAGTTCGTGTAGATGTCGCCTTGTCAAATATCTGCCATCTGAGACAAGATTCGCTACTTGCAGGCAACGCAGGGTAAGCAGTGTATTTCGTTTTGAGTAACAAACAATAATAATTCCTATTATACATTGACAAAAAATAATCTAACGCCGCGTTTTACCTTGTTCTATGAATCGGTAGGCAATGTTGTCGGATACTCGTTAGTACTATCTGTAGGAAATATGGAATAATATCTATGGCGACCTTTGTCCTTAGGCCATTAATTGCTTGTATTTATTTGAAAAAGTATATTTATTTTTTATATTATCTAGAAAAGCTAGAACCATATTGTTACAAATGATTTTGTCTTATGTTATTATAGCACGTTTCTGCCACTACAGACTCTTCTAGTTGACTGGCCTTTCCACCGTCGCGTCTTGTATTGTGGTCAATAGTTATCTTTTATCTTATTGTTTGGAATTTTTATGCAAAGCTGCTATTTGTTTCATAGGCAGTGCGTTTCAAGATATTTTTGTGTTTTTTTTCTATAATAACCGCATTAACCGATAAGTCTGAAACAATCAACTAATGCCAAATAACCTCGGCTAGTCACAGAAATCTAATATAGGTAACAATGATATAGACAATTTTGATTCTTAGGAATATTCCAATTAACATTCAAATTACATACATATGTATGCAATTTGAGTTCGACGGCAACGAAGTTACCCATGTTAACTAAATAAACTAGTATGTACTTATTTCTCGAGTTTTATGAACTGTTGGCCTCGCTAACAATTATTCATTTTTCCAAGATCATAAAAATGATTACCAACTAAAACTAATTAATATAACCAACTGTCGTAACTTCCTTACCAGTTGCTACAGTTACGATAAGAGTCATCTATTCGTGTTTTTGATTCGTTTTCTATACTTCCTCCTTTTTTGGGAGTTATACCCCCCGTATCTAGAATCCCCGTGACTAAAAGTCATAGAACTCGTACTCAAAAGTTTCGTCAAGATTGGATGGAAATTGCGTTCTATACGCGAGTACGAAAATTCTTGCAGTATAACCAAACCTACTACTATTTTGCTTCAGACTCGAAACAAAAACGCTCGGTCAACTAAAATATTGCAAGAATTGGTCCTGGAGCCCAATAGCTACAACCAGTTTCTCCTTGTTAAGACAAGTACCTACTCATACATCAGGGAAGGACACCATGTCTACATTGATTACCCTTTTTTTGCACAATTCGTATTAATTTTTGCTATAATACGCAAACAATGAAAGGAGCGCTTTTGAAACTAAAATTGATATATTTCAGCATTCCTTTCCCTCGTAAAGATTTAGCAGATTGATTAATTTCTCCTTTCTCTACGTTGGGATATCACAGCGAAATAAATCTATTGCCAATAGCTGCGCAGCTACATTTGTTGTGGTCTCTCGTGGATCGTAGGGTCGTAACGTCAATCAGAAGTGCACATGCGCGAACTGTCCCAACCACGTCTTTAGCTCCAGATGTTTGCCAGTCATATTATTATAAGAGTAATTTTCGCTAGTGTTTCAATAGTTAGTTACATACGTATTGTAAATTGTTTTGGACTTGATTAGGCTGCTAGGCAGCAGCTCTTTTTTATAACACTGAGTTCGAAACATTGCTCTTTATATTTCTTCAGGCTTCGCATAGGGGTTCCGATGCTTTTTTAATTGAAAAAGGAGTTAAATTGAGGAGTTAAGACATGCGATTCGTTTAGGTAGGTACTAGATAAGATTATATATTACTAGAAGAAATATGACTGATAGTATTAATAAAATACTAACTGGGGCTATAATTAGGCTTCTTATCCTTAAAATCTAGCGGAGGGAGGTTTTTAATGGATATTTATTAACATTCAGATGAATCATCATATCTTAGTTTCAAAATTATAGCAATACCTACATTACATTTTATACCTGCTTTGCAATATCACGAATTCCATTGTCAGGAAGTATTTTGTAACTGCACTTTACCAAATAGGTACCTATCAAATTTTGGAACTGAAAGTCTTGTTGGTATGTTTCTAAAATATATATCTATGACACCTAAAAACTTCGTAACAAAAACAATTCTGTTTTCAGTATCAATTTTTTTTCTAACATTTTAATTTTATTTTCATGATGAACTTCGGGGACGTCGTGTCCTTGTGATCAGCTGAGTTCCTACGATTGTTAGTGCTACAGGTAAGTTTTGATTCGTTTATTTTTAGTTGCTGTGCAACAACAATTAATCTTTGAAAATAAATGATTATTGCAATCTGATTTTTTGCGTTTTAATTGCGTACCTATGTAAGAATAGCACGCCCTTCGGTTGGTGTATTTTTACACACATTATTGGTATATAACAAATGAGCTGGATAAGACGACGAAGACAACCATTTTATTTAGGGTTCTGTACCCAAAGGATAGAAACGGGACCCTATTCTAAGTCTTCCTGGCTGTATAAAGCTAAACAGTAAAAAAACCACAGACGACTTATTTATCCTTTGATAGAATTAAAACTTAATATCCAGTCCATACTCATATGTACTTAAAAATGAATGAACGAAATTCGTGGTGTAGAAATTTTGATGGTATTTATAGACATCTCGCTGACAGCTATAACAGCTACAGCTTGCAAAAAATAGCTGCGTTATTCCCACTTGTTTTGTAGAGTAGTTCTGTTCACAGAACTAGTGGGATTCTTTATCCCACTAGCAGATAACCAAATTTAGTAGGTAGGTATATCTATTAAATAAATTACAAGAATCAGACTGGCAATACGAATAGATAATTACGAACGAAAGATCAAATTTAATACGACGGTTTTATTCAAGATTATGAAATGGAACTGATAAATGGCGACATCGGCGACACACTTTTAAAGTATATTTTAAAAAAGTCCTGACATTTGTTGTGGAAGCCATCTTGGATTTGAAATTATAATGTATATATTATTGGTAGTATTCTACTAGTCAAGTCTTTTCATTTGATAGGTACACATTGGGGAGTTGGGAAAAAGTTGTACTTCGCCGTTTTGTGGCGGCGGCCATCTTGGACGCGTTTCATCAAATATAGCTAAAAGAACACTCCCGACTCGTTTCATACAAAAAAAAATAAATCAAAATCGGTCCATCCATTTGGGAGCTACGATGCTACAGCAGGCACAACAAATACATGAAACTTGTTTTCGCGTAGGGAGTTAAAAATATCGTTTATTCCCACTTGTTCTGTTGACTGTTGATAGATTTTTTTTCCCACTTGTTCTGTTAGGTAGTTGTAAGACTATGCTTGACACTCGACTTTGTTTCCATCTGTTCTGTCTGTATATTCTACCTGTTCTGTGGAGTAACATTGCGGACACATGAGCATCGCGGAAACAAATGAACATCGCGTAAAAAAGTGAACATCGCGCAAACAAATGTAGAAACAAATGAGCATCGCAGAAACAAGCGAGTGTCGCGGAAACAATGAGCATGTAGAAAACAAGTTAGCATCACAGAAACAAAACAATTTCGTAGGACTAAAAGAGCGCTATAGAAACAAAATAGAATGAATGAAAGTTAAATTTCTTTTTGGACTTAGTTGATAGCGACATATTTACTAGTCCACGCGATAAATTATAACCTTTAAAAACAAAAAGTCGCAGAGATTGACGATGATTTTTCCAGTTGCAATCAACTGGAAAAATCATGTTTACGCGATTATCAACCTAAATCACATTCGTCGGAAAATCATAATTTTATAGGTACTCTCACTCGCTCACTGGCCCCAAATATTACGAAAAACAAGCTAAATAAAATATGTCGATAGGTCTAATATCGCGTAAACCTGATTTTTCCAATTGTAATCGTTTGTACACTTTAACGACTCTCTTTTCAAGACCAAGGACCAAGTTCAAAAGTAGTATTTAATTTTTGTTCTTAAGACATTCTTTTTATTCTGAGATGCTGATTTATTTTTCGACATTCACTTGTTTTTGCGATGCTCATTGTTTTTTAGATGATTCTTTGTACATGCGACACTTGCTCATTAAAATTAAATATCAGTGTAACAGAACTACTCAACAGAACAAGAGGGGATAAACGTAAAATATAACTAAGTGAAAACCCTACTATAAACCTAGGTACCTATTTGTACAAGTCCCATTGCGAAGGGGTAATTAAATCATGAAAGCCGAGGCACAATTTACGATGTCTATCTATCCGATAAAAAAAGCGATAGGCTCCGCTTTTGACGATCCTCGAGGCTTTAGAGTTTTACTTTGGCTAAAACATCTTTGCCTATAATCCGTTTATATATCCGTAATGAAGTATTTTAAATGAACTGCAAATAAACAAAGCTAGATTAATTTAAAACGATTTAGTAATAACTATGTAACTGTACCCGCGACTTCGTTCGCGGTTGCCAACCTTTCATAATTATGTCAGTGGGACTTAAAAAAATATATCAGTGGTCTTTCTGAAAGTATCATTATCTGTAAAGCACTGGCTCTCAAAGGAGGCCGCCGAGACACACTTTAGGTGCTTGGCGACAGATTTTTCAACTTGAAGTGTTATACCTAAAGGTAGATCAAGCTCTGCTTGCGTATTGCGTGGTATGGAACTTCGTACCTCTCGCACGGCAATCTCCCCCTTTAACTACTTGGTCGCCATCGCTACAAAAAACTGTGGACGCTATGTGTTGTGATACACGTACAATCATAATCTATGCCGCAGCTATAAACTCGTGATTATAGTATTTTGTGGCGGTATAACGTTTATTCGAACTGTTTCAAAGATACCTGTAAGATTTGTATGGAATATTTTATTTAGATTTCCATTTAAAAATACCTTGTCGATAGTTTATTGAAAATATGAACTAGGTACAATACTAATGTCGTTTTTTTGTGGTACAATAATTGCAGTAAGTCCTTTCTAACGAAAAAAAGCTAAATATGCAAATAAAGTTTTAATAAGCATAATCTAGATTGGGAAGCAGAAGTAAATGGTCAACAGCAATTTTAGTGGCAGTAGGAAGCAAGTTACGAAGTCTCTTCGTCCAACCAACCGCAGCCAACCATTTTCGACTTGTTGTTTGAAGCTGTGGAGTCCCAACTCTTACGGCTATCCATGATTAAACTCAGATTAGAACTAGAATTTTACCATATCACTAAAAGGAATAGCGACATCACAGGTTTCGCTCGCTCGGTTCATGAGATGGATGTAGGAAGATTCTTGGTTAATAGATGTGTTTAGATGTAAATAATTTCTCGTGAGACAAGATCGGAGCAGGCAGTGATTACCGTCACGATTACGTATGTCAGTGGTTGGCAGCGAGCACGCCCGCGCCGTCCGCGCCTGATGCGGAAACTATCGCTGATTTCACTTTCGTTTATCATCGAGGAAAATCTTCACTCTAGCGGAAATATTAAAAGAAATAGGTACCTAGTAATCTCAGAGAGGTTTACTTTTCATTATCGTAGGCGATTTATGTATTTAAGGTCTCAGAGACATATTACTTATAAGAAGTACGAATGCCGTGGATTAGTTGGATAGCGTGCTCTGGGTGCGATACCGAGTGATGATATAAATAGAAATAATTTATTTCTAGGTATAATAGTACGTAAAGGGTTCATGCTTGTAGAATCACTTCGATATATTACTAAGACTTCACTGACCGTCTGTCTGTCAATCAGGCTGTATCTCATAAACCGTGATAGCTAGACAGTTCAAATTTTCACATATGATGCTGCGATAACAACAAATACCTTAAGTACTAAAAACAGAATGAAAATATATTTATGGGGGGCTTTCATATAACAAACGTGATTTATATGCCGTTTTTTGTTCGATATTAGGTAATAACGGCAACAGGTAGAGGCTTGAAATATACATAGATTTCCTTTTTAAAAATAAATGATTAAATTAAAATAAAATACATATTAATACACTAAAAATAATAACGAGAATAGGTAGAAATTTGAATTAAAGTTGTTATAGATAGTGGTACGCTACCCTTCTTGCGTGAGTTCTACTCGCACTTGCCTGAGTTTTTTAGTACTTTCGTACCGTAGCCCATAAATCCGAGAAATAATTAAAATATATAAAATACCTAGTTAATAACTAAAAGAAAACATAAACATGTAATGTTTTTAAAAATATAATAGGTAGGTAATAATATCTATAGGAAAAAAAACTAATTACAAATATTTTTTTTTTGGGTGTATACGTAAAGTAAAAGACGATAGAACGAAGCGATAGGTAAATGCAAAATTAAGAATCTTTATATAGCTTTTATCTGTTATCACATCACACTTATATTATAAAGGCGAAAGTTTGTATATGTGTGTGTGTTAGTTTATTTATTCCTTTTTCACGCTAAAATGGCTTAACGGATTTGGATGAAATTTGGCATGAAGATAGCTTATATCCAGGGATTGACACATGGGCTTTTTATCACGGAAAAATTGGAAAAGTGTTCAATGGAATGATCAAATATCTACCGCGGGTGAAACCGCGGGAGCAGCTAGTATCTTTATATTTGTTTGCGGCCATAAAGTTATCAGCCATTGGTAACAATCGGTAGCCGCCAACAGAATTAGGTACCTGGTGTGAATGTAGTGGGGATTCAGTTCACGCATGCGTATAAGGGCCTACGCATACTAAGCAATATTGTGCGTTAGCCGAGGACTGTGTCTGCTAACTACCCTTTGGAAGGGTGTAAGCCATATATAGATTCGCTGCGAACTAGAAAGGTTAGATCATATCTGAAAGGTAGGTAGTTGGGTTTGGTCAAGTCGGGTCTTTGCGACTTGGAATTTAAAATCCTGACCTGTTAGGCTCTAGGTACGTTCATAAGCATCAATATCGGATCACGATTGAGTCGGTACCTACTACTCGTTCTTAACAAAGAAATTATAAACTACTTACTTATATCTTCTTGTCGGAGCAACAGCACCTATTTGAAAAGAAAAACAAATAATCATTTTATCGTAAAATCCAAGTGCAGATCACAAGAGCTCAGCTCCAGGCCGTAGCCGTCTGTTCTATCTGTACCAGACCTTATTATTTTGGCGCGCGGAGAAAGTGGGTATGCGAGGTGGTGGCCGAAGACCCCGGCGCGGCGCACTCGACGCGACCGCGCGGCCGCGGCCGAGCTGGCGCGCGATTTACGCGCCCCTTGCGAAATAATGCCTTCGAATCGCTCGACCAACGCGCCAGCCCTCGTCAGTGGACGCGCGGAGCGCGGAGATGCCGCTCAATAAATAGTTGAGCGCACTGATAATACCACGCGCCCGACCCCGGACCACAATGTGTCAATGGAGATTTGTGACTATCATTTACGTGGTCCTTGCGTTAGAAGCGTCTGCCAGGGAGTTGACGTCGCCCATCGCCGCCACTATTCATAATCATGTAAGTGTTAACAGTTGCTGTTAGTGATAATTTAGTCAAAATTAAATGTTATACCTAAATATTTATTAAGCATTTCTCAATTCAAGCATTCAAGGCATATAGTATATTGGGTAGGGCACATAGAGACAACTAAGTATCCAAAGCCTGCGACGAGTAAGTAATCCTTATTTAGTTGTCTGGAAGAAATCGCTTTAGGCTATAAATTCGCTCAACGTAGCCACATAGTACCACAGTGTTGAAAATTTTCTAAATGTATAGCAATGCGTAACGTATCCCTACGATTTACTTGATCTTATTAGTGCAATAAAGAAAGTTTTTAGAAAGCATTTTTCTCATTTGTATCAAGATTTTGGTAGGTTTAATCCTAGGATAACCTGATTTATAAAGTACTATCTGTTCAACGTGCATTGCCATCACCATGAGAGAAGCTATCAAACTTTTTTAGTGTTTTCCAATAAGTATAACAAACTTTTTTTGCAGGCTTATAAAAACTTTTAGAGTCGTTTGCAAAGCATCGTGTGGTTTGTTTAGGTACCTATTCATAGGCCATCATCATGGTGTCGGTCATAGAACTAGTAGGTAAGTGCAATGACTTGCACGAGCACTTTTACTTTCGTTGTGCACTTTATGCAATTCTCACTGCAACAGATAGTGCAATCATTTGTTATTCAAATTTTGGGTAGTTAGGTCTTATTTTAGGGAGTTACTTACTTAGTTATACTAGTTTTGATTCACAGAATTCAGTAATTACGATATATATTCACATATTATATATGTATTTGGATCTCCTATTTATGTCATTCCGTAGGTACTAATTAGAGTTTGTGAAGTACCTAGAAGATAATTGTATAATTAAATACTGGAATAGGGCACATACAACACAACAACCGAACAGTAAATTTTGGGATACAATTTGACAAAATCGTTTTAAATAAAGGTGGCCTGGTAGAGATCGTTATTAGCGATAATTCCACTGTTGTTGCAATAGAAGTCATGTACCTACCTACTCGTACGTGTTTGAGGTCGCGTCGGTTTCTGATATTTGTGATATAAGTGATAATAAACATAGTATTTATTACCTATTATAAATGATTAGCTTTTACCCGTTGCTTCGCTTGCGTTATGTTTGTTTTCCCGTTGCTGAGGAGTAGATAGAACAATTACTTAAACCGATAAACCAATAAATACACTTTTGTATTTATAATATGTATGAACATAATTATAAACACAAAAGTGTATTTGTTGGATAGAATACCACTTTTAACTTGATAACTGATAAGGTACTAGGATAACAAAGAACAATATTATTATTATTTATTACATAATCGGCTTCAACCTAGCTTAGAAATAGGCAGGTTATAATAATACCTAAGTAGGTACCAATGTGGAATTTAAACTAGGCAGTTTTACCGCATGTTGGGTTGGTTGGACCCTGATTGGGATGGCTACATCGGGATCAGTTCGCATAACTCAATGTGCGGCAATTATTTACCAATTTTTTACAAATGATATATGACATTTAAACGTATTGTGACCACGAACGTCCACAAGTTCACAAAATCCCGAGACGTAGACTACACAGTAGTCCTACAGGGTATATCGTCACTGGTAATCGACTAGCGTTTTCATGACAATAACCAACAATCTTTGTTCTAGGACTTATAAATATTCGCAAAAAAATGCGTTTCTTTCAAACGTATTGATAACTAGGTAAATGTATTTCGAAGTTTCAAAAGATGTCAATCAAGGTTGTTGCTTATGATCATCAAAAGCGACCCTTAATAAGAGTCTGGTAGTTGATTACCAGTGACTGAATATTCTCTATCTTCTTCGTACTATATTTATTATGTATCCAGTAATACTAAGTATCTAATTTGATTTCAGTTAACGAGTAGGTACAACAGTTGTGAAAACTAACCAATTTTTGGGTTTATCTAGGTGGTAAAAAAATCAGTAATGTTCAATTCCATAATATGGCTTGGCTCTCGTTATTTTATTACCAATGGATCGATCATTACGATGCATTATGTTATCCAACTTTTCGTTGAAAGTACTCGTAGTTATTCATAATTTAGCAATTACAAGGTTAGGTAAATGTGCGAAGTACCTAATTTCAATTTATGTAACTTCATTAAGCCGGAAATGCACTACTTTCGCTCACGCTATTTTACTTAAGTAGGAATCAAGCTTATGTAACATTGATATGTATTTGAGTAAATGAGAGTAGGTCATTCGATAATTATGCGAAATTTTTGGATCATGGAACTTACACCTACTTATACGTAATACGAGGATAATACAAACAACTCTTTATTAATAATAACTTATAGATTAATGTTACATAAGATATATTACACACGTCCTTAGTCATGTAATATAAGAATAAATTTCGAATAAGAAAAATAAAGGACATTAAATGACTTTAAGTAACATGTGTTGTAACATGGGCTCTCAATGGTGGTATTAACATAAAAGGCGATGTTTCCAATCAATCGCAATATAGATTCTTAGGTAGGTATTTAATATAGGCTATCCATTTTGTTCTTTATGAAAGATTGGAGAAGCGTCTAGGGAAATATTTGCTCAGGTTAGCATTTACAGCAGCTTCTGCTAGACATGGGCCACTCAATAGGCGAAAAGATCACAATTTACCAAGCAGGGCAAATGTAAATTGGGGCTATCAGTTATCTTCGAAAGATTCTAATCTTTTCCGGTCAGCAGGTCTGACTTCACCGATTAAGCAAGTGACAAATAACGTAGATATCTAATAGAATACAATGAATGTGAGCCAAAATATCAAATATTATCAGAGTTACTCGTACTAACTTTCTCGTAAATTTTAGTACCTATAGGTAATGATAAAAATTTGCTTATCATAGATAAATAGATATTCATGTAATCTGCCCATAAACTGCCCAATAGCTTTGAAATCGGGTGCCCTAAGTACGAAGCAGTAGAGCAAATGGTCTCTTTCATACATAAGATAGGTACCTACCTATAGGTACTAGTAGTTCTGCGAATTGTTGACCTTTGCTTGATTTTTGCTACTTTATAAAAATCTAATACTACTTGACCGTCTTTTTTTAATTTTTAGGAATCTTAATTAATGTCGTGTTCCGTTTGTATGTGCCTACTTAATATTAATGAAATCGGCCAGTAAATGGCGCCGTAGCAAACTTCCATAACAACTGACAGACGTAAAGAACATTTTGCCATAAGAGACGCTTCAATTACAAATAATATATGTCAAAGCATTCTGAAAAAATATTCGATTTATAATTTTAAGTTGTAGCTGCCTAAAGGAAATAAATAAGTACCTCTTGAGATACTACTAGGTACTTCAAGAATAATTAACCCAATAATCAATAATACTTACTCGTACAGTACAACTCTACTACACAACAACACTGACGTTTACCTCGATCGATTAGGTAGGTACCGGTTTCTAATCATAATTTTTTTTTATCAATGTTTACCGTTTCATATTCTAGGAGTAGATATATACCTACTTAATTTAAAATTCCTTCTTAATTATTCGGAAAAGGATTATTTTATAATACTGATCGATCATCCTCTTTAAAGTACAAGCGGTTGCTCTGGATTTTGAAATGCATTATCTTCCTAACCATGAAGGACGAGCGAACATCCCATAAATTATAACGGCACCCATAAATAGTTGGCGCCGCTAAAGCTACACTTTCTTCGTTTTACTGATAAACGAGTGCGGATAACAAAATGAGAGCAACAGAACAATTAGGTAGGTACTAGGAACGTGAAAGGCATTCGTGATCATACTTTGGAAAGTCTTAAGACCTTGTGTACTAAAACGTCAACGATTGACTCATGCTTGGGAATTAATACCCTATTCATCTTTGCTACAAACACTAACTCATTAGGTAGAAGACACAGACTTGTCGACATAATAAGAATGAAGTGATTCATTTGAACGTCTGCAGGTCATCTCTGAGGTAACCTGGAAATACCAAATGTTAGGTACAGAAATTGTTACAGATTGTTTGGCTTTGATCTCTTCAAAAACACATGGAATACACAGCCCGTATTAAGATTTAAGATTAACAAATTTTCAAGATTATTTGATAGACTCTTTGGATTTCTATTCTGAGATGTCTCAGTTCAGATATCAAGACACAAATATTTGATGATAAATCTGAAATACAAGTCTGTTTACTAATCTATTCTACTTATATATACCTAAATCACTTTAAACTTGTGCACTGTGTAATTTATCTGATTTCATGTACATAAACATAATATACATAAACAAAACTTAAGCAAGTAGGTAGGTACTCAATCTTTGAACTTTGTTTAGTATTTCCATGACTTGTGATTGTGACTTTGAACTTGAGACCAAATGACGGTCAAATAGCTATTGAGGAGTGGCACTGAACAGCTATTGCATCTAACATTCGTAAACAAGTAGCCATGACCACTTGCGAAATTAATCTATTCATTATCTCGGTCACGGGTATTTAGCTTTTGGGTCTTGATCTGATCTTGTATATTCTAGATATTTATAATTCCCTTGACATCATTAATTATCTACTAGAAGTATTTAAACATATTTTTTTCCGGAAGCAACAAGAAGAAACAACTAACAAAGAACATAGTATTTACTTCATTATCCTCTTTACGAACTTTGCTTTTTGTTCAAAAGTATATATATTAATAATCAAAAAATAATTAATTGGTTTAATCCATGTAATAAATTATTTATAGCAATCGCATGCGAAGTTCTTACAAATTACAACCACAATCAATGCTGTTTTGTTAAAGTAGAACAATGTCCATATATACGAGTAGGTACGTGTCCAACCTTAGCACCTTAGCCTGATTATTATTATGTCACATTATAGAATGACAATGTTAGCTAACAAATTATATACGACAACAAACACAAACGGTTCCATTTCATCACAAGCCGGTTACGTGAGTTGACAGTTCGTCGGGGAAAGCTGCGGAATCCAACATTAGTTGGTATTCAACATGACGTGGGTTCGCTAACAGCTTTAAGGTCGGTTCGTAGGTTTCGGTTACTATATTTGGAATATGTAGGTAACACGTGAGTGCATCAACGCATTGGTCAAGTGCGACTGTTATAGCTAGATTTACTTAACTAGGACAGTACTCGTGCTTAGATAAGCATTATCTAGAGCGTTGTTTCTTAAATGAATAAAGTGACCGCAGTTAGCCCATTTTACGTACAAAATATAGAAGCACATTATTCTGTTAAGGTAGATTTGGTAACTGTCTACGTGAGCGTGATCTCACTGACAACAATGATGGGGCGAGAAAGTGCAAGCGTTACTAAAATTGAAGCAAAAAAGATAATAGCCGGAACACGGCCGCTGAGATTGTGAAAGCAACATTGACATTACTCGCCAATTAGCCGGCAAGTTGCGCAACCATGGCGTCTCGCGAAAGCAATTCCAGACCCGCGGCCTAAACGATAAACAAAAACTTATGTAAGTGCATTTCCGTCGGAACCGCCAAAATACCCGTTTTACACGTATGATGTAACGCTGTGAGGTAATGGCGCGCGGGCATCGAATCTAGCGCTACCTAACTAACCTACTTCCGATTCACATAAACGGGGTTGGATGTATCTCTACTAACTTGTCTCTAAAAACGCAATATCTTCTTCTAAACAAGAAACATTTGTAGAAAAGCTTACAGATAGCAACAGCAAGCAAAACAGACTGCGCAGCTGATTCGAATTGATGGATGCATTGACACCGTTGTTTTATGACTGTCATCAAGTTACATAATAGTTTTGTAATGACAGTTCATAGTCTACCGTAATGGAAGAAACAACTGATTCACGTGTTTGTATTTTGGAATTTCCAGGTCACACCAGGCAATAGGTCGTCACGGTTCCTGTTTGATGCTATTTTTGGTTTGGAAGTTCCACTTTTAGAAGAACAAAGTGTGGAAGATGATGAAGAAGATGTTAACGTGCAGAAATGTTCATGTGGTAAGTTCTTATATGCTTTATGTCTACAAAGTAGTTAATACACATACATACACAAATAAAGATTTGAGCAGAGAAATAAAAATATACTATAAGTTAACCTAAATAGGTATGAAAATGTCCCTCGATGCTTTGGAAAAGTATAAGTTAACTACTACTGCTCCCAATTTCAGACAATAACTTAAAGGAAACTAAATATATAAACAAACTCAAAATAAAAATATATATTTAAGTAAGTACGTTCGTCATTTGTGATATAACGAAGTATGTATGAATGTTATTACAAGAGTTCCAGTACAATAGAGTCCTTCTGTTTTCACGAACAATGTCTTCGGGATATAATTCATAATCTCCTATAGTAACAAATTAAAGAACTCTACTTACACGAAAAAAAAGAACATGACACCTTTGAATTATATATTATAATCTTCTCCCTTAGTTTGTTAAGATTACTTCTATGTGTGTAGGTAAGTCTGTAGTAAACTCAAGAATCATACCGTTTTATTTTCAGTTTTTCCCATTGTACTAAAAAGCACTAGTTACACATTGCAGTTACCTATAAAGCATGATCCATGTCGTGACCTAGCGTATACAAACACATTATTCCTCACCTATTTATGAATTTACTTTGAATGTGTATTAGAAGAAACTTTAGTAAGAATGTAAACATATTATAAACATGGTTTCACTCTTGAATAGAAAGTAAAAGCTTAGATTCCCTTTCAATCCTAATGATCTTCATTCACGTTCACCTTTTAGAATGCGGCAGAGCAAACCCTCTTCCTAGAAAGTTGGGTAAGTTGAAGGCACACCTGCAAGCCCCGAGTATGTAAATGTAGACAGTAACCTATAAGCACCTGTACCTACTTATACACAAACCTTTGCATGTACCTACGTGTAAAGAAATTATGCACCCCACCAATGTATTTTGCTTTTATAGTCTAAGATTTCTATATCTCTCTCCCAAGTTCCCCGTAGTGTACGTTTGTTAACGTAAATAACGAATAACCTAAAAAGATAACTAATTATAATTAATTAACGTTATTCGTTAATTAATTACTTATTAGTTTATAATTAATTATCTTTTTAGGTTATTCGTCTAGCTTACATTACTGTCTGTGTACTCGACTGACTGGAAGCTCACTCGTAGTTGCTTTCAATTTTCAGCTATTTCAAGAGTTAGTTGCGACGCTGCCAATTTAATATGTGCCTGAAAGTCTTTCCGATCGGACTTCAGGACAAGTAAAATTTTAAATTCACAACACAGAACTATAAATTAGTAAAAAAAATTGAAGTCGCCATTTTGTTGAAGCGGCCATCTTGGATTTGAATCATAGTGTAGGTATTCTACTACTCATGCCCTTTGATTTGATACTCATATTGAGGAAGTAGTCAAATGTTTAGTATATTTCAAACAGCTTCATATTAAATAAATAAAAATAAAATAAATAAATAAATACATTTATTCAAAAACAAAAATTCCGTCGTTATAGCTAATTTCAATAATACTAATAGTCCCTTAAAATTTAGTCCTGTGCTTTTAACATGCATCTCAATCCACCTATCAAGCAATAGGTCTGTGAGCTTGTAGTAGCGAGGCGAGCAGTGAGTTATTTGACCCAAAGAATCGAATATTGAGGGAGTAGTCAAAATTATGTAATCCGTAATTTTCCGCTACCTCCCACTAATTCAGCTTACAAACTCAAAAAAAAAAACAGACACGTCTAACTCATTATACTCCGTCGTTTATGTCGGTTAAAAAGTTTATTACAAATTTGATAAAACAAAACTAAACACTCTAATAAAAAGCCTACCTAACAAAATATTGAAAACCGTGTTAAACCAAAAAAAAAAGATACAGCAACAAAATCTTTGGAATCCTTATTATAAGATTTTCTAATACGATCGGAAAGGCTTTCAAAGGGCTACATCATCACCACAGTATTAAAAAATAATACAACATCACCTGAGAATCTGACAATAGACCATTACGAACGACGTAGCACCTGCACAATGTTAATAGCTTTTGTGGTGTTTGACCTTCTATAGCGGCTATTGTATCCAAATGAAAACAATACAACTGTAAGAAAAGATACTATAATAACTCTTCTTCTGCTTATCATAGTAAGCATAAGAAACGTGTGCAATTTCCTAGCAATTGTGCGTAAGATGTTCCTAAGGCGTCTCGCCGTGCAACCGTGTGTCATGTGAATCCATGTGCAATGAACTGTGCGGAGAGTGAAAGTGCCTCGATCTCGCTGCCGGCTGCCGGTAACTTGAAGTGTAACTTACTCTGCAATTTGTTAACGGTAAAAATGAACTTTGGCAAGTTGACACGAATTTCGATTATGTCGTGGAAAATCTGTCTCTGATACGACTTTGAACTTTATATGACACTACTCATTTAGAAAAGGCTACATTAAGACAGTATTAAAATATTTACGTAACTACGCCTAGTAGGGTACCTCAATCCAATGTTATACCTAATGATGATGTGTTCTAAAGCAGAGTCATCCAACACTAAAATTTGTTTTTAACAATGATGCATACATTGAATTGACTCTGCCGTTTATCCGAAAACCTGATTAATGAGCTTAGACTGAATAACTGGTATCAGTACCTAATTCAGCCTAAGCGATCTATCTACATTGTTTGTAATCTGAGTGTAATAAACTATTTATAGCTGCTAAGTTGTGTCCGCTAGTAGTGCAATTGAATTTATATCGCGTAGAGATCAACCATTCATATCCTGCCTTTTATGTCGTGGCTAATCCAGTGTATATTCACCTCAGTTCCTGCACCAGTAGTATTTAGCGGAAATGTAACCAGCTGTACCTATAGATATTTTATTTATAAGGCAGGCTGCACATCGAAGTCTCATTTTTGCATGTAATATAATTAAAAAGTATCGTGTTAATATGCAAACAGTTAGAGCATTTATTTATTCAACCAATTTTTTTGATGTTTTTCTTTCCAAGCGTCTTTCAGGTTTTTTATACTTGATTGACCAACTTAAAAATGAATATATTCCAATTTGGAAAGTAACTTAAAAGGCTGTAAGGCAGATCTGCAGCCCGATTCACATTGCGTTTCACGTATCGAAAACTTGTTTGCAACTCGACGCAAAGCTTGTTAAAAGATCCCAAATGATGACATTTAAAATCGATTATAGACCAATACGAAGAAAAAAAAACATAATTTGGTACCGAGCTTTGCGTGGTGCAAAGTTTTCGAATCCGGTCGGAATGAGGCTGCTGTAGAATTTTGGCTGTAGTTTTAAATCTACATTCAAAATTTTATATTTTGCCCATATTCTACATTCAAAATAGAAAATTTAGACACCATGTCACCACACGAAAACCCAAAAAAGGCATTTACTAAAAACACGTAGCAACCCATGAAGTTAGTAAATTTGTAGTTATTTTAACCTCATTTTTTTATCCTGAACAGCTAGGCATTTGACCACAAATTCGCCCTATCACCTTGCTATGGTTTCCTCACGATATTTTCCTTTACCGGTTCATATCACTGTCATAACATTTTACAGGCTTGGCAGACCTTTCAGGCGCTTATAAGATACAATGTGGCTTGATTTTGATGTGGTACTTCTTACCACATGTACAGTGTACAGCCTGCCTTAGCTGACTCGCCAGTAAGTTGTTTAGTTCGTTCAACCTCGCTTTCATATCCGCAGAGTGTGGCGGGACCAACCAGGAGAACCGCATAGTGGGCGGTCTGCCGGCTGGAGTCAACCGGTACCCGTGGATGGCTCGTCTGGTCTACGACGGACAGTTCCACTGCGGAGCTTCCTTGCTTACAAAGGAGTACGTGCTCACTGCTGCGCATTGTGTTAGGAAGTAAGTATCCAACAAATTTAATCACACGTATAGCTACGAGTATCATATTTGGAAACTAGCCATACAGCTAAATAATGAGAAACAATGAGGAGTAGAGTATTAATTTTTTTGATTAGCATCAATCACGATACTTATCACCTTGTACTTATCTTAAGTAGATTAAACGGGAATAGTGATAACTAGTTCGTAAAATATAAGGAACCTTATTCGTTATGTATTTCCCCGGGTAAAGTAAAAGTAGTAATAGTACTAAGTAAAAAAATATTATTGAATAGTCTACAGCAGTCTCCGAACTGTCTTTGTGTTGATGTGTCCCTTCAGTTGCAGAGGAAAATAAGTATAAACAAACTAATAAACACACTTTCCTAATTTGTGTGGGGATGTGGGGATTACAAGAACATCTTAGGCTTTGCTAACAGTATCAGCTTCAGCGCACTTTCATGAATTCTACTGCCCTGAATTCTTTTTCATTAAAAATTAATACCAAAAACTGCATAAAGTCGCAAATTATTACTGGCGCGGTTAACTACACAACTTACTAAAGTTGCGATGCTGAAATAATTGAAATTGAAATAATTGAAACTTCAATCAGTAAAAGTGCAATAAAATAGTCGCTCTCATAGTAAAACAAGATGCTATTTTCTTATTTGAAGTGTTATAGTATAAAGAACAAGAAGTATGTAACGATTGATAAGTACCTCATTAGGTGTCAATCATATACCTGAATCAGTCCGTAAATTATTATTACGTCGTATATAACATACATCATAAATATTATGTCACGTCGTGTGGTGCGTGTATCTGTACGTTTGACAGAACCCTCACGCAATATTGCATTATGTAGTTATGCTAAAATACTTTGTATTTGCTACTTATAAATAGACGCATCGATGCGTTTCATTGAATATATTAAACGTTGTAAGCTTTGTCTTCCTAGTATAACTGCTAGGTAACGATAGAAGCTCAATCAAGATATTCATTTTCGTTGCAGAATAAAGAGTAAGATTTTGAGTGTGGTTACATCTTACATTGATTATATTGACTTACTAGAAACGTTGTAAATAACTTTAGCCAGTTATAATACCTATTGGTTTACATCTTGCCATATTTTAACAAAATCTGTTTTTGGCTATGACTACAATACGCTGACCGTAAGTAGAGCAGATTGTATTGTAAAGGTTGCGTTTTTGAACATTCTCCACGTTGTATAACAAAAAAAAAAACACATTATTTCTTGCATTACGATTAAGTATCCTCTAGTTTAAGATTTATTTATTAAATTCTATAACAGTTACCTCGAATCTCAAATGTTTATAACTATTTTCCAGGTTAAAGCGTTCCAAAATCCGCGTGATCCTGGGCGACCACGACCAGACGATTACCACTGAGAGTGCGGCTATAATGAGGGCAGTGACTTCCATCATCAGACACCGCGGATTCGATGCAGACTCCTACAATAATGACATCGCTCTACTAAAGCTGCGCAAGCCAGTCAATTTCTCTAAGATCATCAAGCCAGTTTGTTTACCACCTTCTAGTAAGTGCAGTCAGATGCCTTTGTAATACTCTAAATAAATACGCATTATTATATATTATCCCCTAGTCCACTAACAAATAGTCAAATAACTACGAACGTCATATTCAATAGCTGGGCCGGATACGATACCTTCTATTGCATCCCATGATTTTCTAGAGTACCTAATGCTACTCTTTTTATCTCTAAGTTTTAGATAGCGTTCGATTGCTCATCATTTTTAGATGACACCGATGCATGTAGGTACGTCCTTAATGATGAGATACCCTATTTGAACTTGATTGTTCTACATATACATATAACATCACCATACTGCTGAATATGAGCCTCGCTCAAAAGCAAACGAGCTCGGTGTCCAGCTCGATCTATCTAGTATATCTGCTGCTCTTTAAGCAAGCAATTCTCCGTGCAGTATGTAGTTGTTGGTAATTCTAATGCAAAAAGAAAGCCACTTAGGTGGGAGGCTGACATCCTGCTGACATGGTGCTCTAATAATTCCAGACGTGGAACCGTCGGGCAAGGAAGGCGTAGTGGTGGGGTGGGGCCGTACGTCGGAGGGAGGGCAGCTACCGGCAGTAGTGCAGGAGGTCCGCGTGCCCATCCTGTCCCTCACGCAGTGCCGAGGGATGAAGTATCGCGCTTCGAGGATTACTAATAATATGGTTAGTCAAATAATTTGCACCAGGCGGAAGTGTTATCTGTGGTCCCCTTCTTTAATTTATGTGAAACCACGACGATGAGAGCTTGTCGAGTAGGACTCGCGTCCCGACCCTGTCTCATTGGATAGCATCAAATCAAGCAAATTGTATTTTATCGTTTTCAAACTGTGTTTGTTTCGTGTTGATTGAAAGCATAATGTTTCTATATACCTTTATGGCAAATGAATTATGTTTAACTCTTGGCTGGCACTGGGTAGTTTTGAGGTTGCGAGGTGTACAAATTTTAATGTTGCGTTATTTTATGCAGTAAAATGAGTTAATGTATCTCAATAGACTTACGCGTAATGTTGTGAATAGTAATTCTACTGAAATAGAAGTAACACGCCGAAAATTGCTTTTTCTAGTTATGCGCTGGGCGCGCGTCAAAGGATTCGTGCCAAGGAGACAGTGGCGGGCCCTTGCTCATTCAACAGGGAGACAAGTTCCAGATAGTAGGTGGGTATTGCAACTTGCATAAAACCTATAGGTACTAACAGTACGTGATGTTTAGGTAAAAAATATAATAGATATTTTTTTTCTGGTTTTTCATGCCTAGCTATATTTGAAGTACCTACTTAGCACTAATAAATTATTTGTGACTTACTAAAAGTTGTATCAAATTATTGACCAAACATTATAGTTGCATAAGAAGTGCATGTCACGGTAATATAAATAATTTTCATAGGATTCAAAAGCAGAAGAGAGATCTTAAATGTATAAGTTTTGAAGGAGTTAGTTGACTAATGTTGCTTATTGCTACTGGTTTTAATTAATGATCGATGAGAAAAATATTATGCTATCCTATATCGGTGTAATTAATTGTGAGGACGTCATAAACTAAATGTATGACTTCGCGTATTTGTATGTGTCAGGTATAGTGTCATGGGGCGTTGGATGCGGTAAGCCGGGGTACCCCGGGGTCTACACGAGGATCACCAGATACCTGCCGTGGTTAAGAGCAAACTTAAGGGACACGTGCCTCTGTGACAACTGATAACCTTCAAGTGTTTGGAGATGCCAAGAGAACTAAGCTGGGAGCTCAGCAAGAATTTCCCCAAAATGCCATGTAGTATTGAAAAATATTCGTGAGGTACCTTACGCACCTAAACGATACGAGACCCGAGCAACACCATATGAACACCAAATTATCATACTTTTATGTTTCAAATACTTCTACAGGAATACCTCATAGAATTTTCAGCAGTGAACTAATCTGAAAGGTTTTTAATCGTATGCATATCTTTTATAGAAAAAGATTGTGCAACTAGGTATTTGAGATTTTTACTTTTTGTAACAATTATAAAAATAGTAAAAGTTTGACATGAGTCTGTAGAGATTAATGAAGTAGATGCGATTCTAGAAGTTAATGCGAGGCGGACTGGATTTAGGATACTTTTAGGCTGAGAAAGCTCAGCCTAAACGTATTAAAAGTAAGTAGTAAACCCAAACACAGGAAGAATTACTTTGGGACTTGAATTAAAAGCTTGCAGAGTTGGACCCGTTATGCTCGTAGAAACAATGAACAAATCGACGTACGAGGATAAACCAAAAATCGCGAAAGACATGAATTGTTGGCCAGCACATAAAGTACTAATTAGTGAGGTAATAATTACTAATTGTTGAATGATATCATATCTTTTCTTTTATACTTCTGTTACCTGTTATTTTTAAACACGATTATTGCAATTTAGTAGGTTCTCTTTAATATTGGTCAAAAAACTCTTAGTCTAGAAATTATCCAGCTCTTGTAGAAACATTATCTTTGTATTCAGATTAGATTCAGTTATCTTTAGTACAATACAAATAAGAGCATTGTCTATCCATATCGAGAATATACTATCAATATTGCCACATTAGAAATCGATAACTCCTGCCTATTGTTCCAAATGATTTCCATTCCATATATATTACAGATGTCATAGAACTATTAAAACTTTTGCCCCCATAGTTGAATGGTCAAACCTATCAAAAATAACATTGGATTATCTAATGATAACAAATGCCATAGTTTTTAAATAGGTTTTGTTAAATTAGTAACTATACGAGGGTTGTTTTTATTTGACAGTTTTTGTTTTCGTTTTATTTACACATTTTTTTCTAGCCAGAAGCAGTTTTTCTGTTGTTGTAGATAGGTAACTAAGGTTTGAAATTATTGTAAGTTATCAAACTCTTGAACCATTGAAAACGGTCTCAATAATTTATTAACGTAGAGTAACAAATATTTATTAACAAAATATTTATGTTCTTCGTAGTTTTAGTGCCCTTAATAGTTAATGAAAACAGGCAGAAATTATTTTAGTAAGGTCTTCTGAAGGCTTCATACAATTTATAAAAGGTATACGATAACAACAGACATAAGTAACGAAGTTTATAACTAATTTTCATGTAATTCATTCATAACGCACTATTAATTAAAAAAAAATTAAGTTTATGATCACTGACTTGGTGTTTCAACACATTTTGAATTTCAATTGACTGGGATAATCACAATACTAAAAAAACACATTTTGGTAATATTTGTACAGATAACCAAATAAATTAAATTTAAAATGTACGTGATATTCTCTTGAGTAGTTTAAACTTTCAATTCAATTTGAGTAGAAATGTTCGTGATATTGAGAAGTTAGTGCAAAAATTGCAGTTTCTAAAACTGTTCTTATTTATTTTGCATTATACACACTAATCACTCACAAAATGTTGTATGTACTAATATTAAAGCTAATTTTAATTCTTTGTTAAGTTTTTAAAGTTTAGAGGCCGGTGGTGCAGATTACCATTAGTTACTAAGGAAATATGAGGATCTACCTGAGTGTTCACGTAGCTTATTGTAAATAATTATAATGAATATAAGTATGTTATAATTTCAATTGTAAATATTTTTGTTGCTATATGAATTATGTATATTCAATGTACTAATCAATATAAGTGCATATCTAGTAATTAAATATGAGTAGGTACCTATTTAGAGAAAAATATATAGTTAGTTACTCGTATTAGTAGTCGCTTCATACAAAACACAAAACTAACAATTAAAAGGGACAAGTTATTTTTTAAATAACATACTTAACAATCAAACAATATTAATATAATCTTATCTCAGTGTTATAAAATTAAATAGGAAGTTTTAATAATTTGTAACGATACTTATCTACCTACTTATATTTTAGGTTTACTTAGTAAGTATACTTTTATATAGAAGGCTATGAGTTGTACTAAGCCGGAAGGTGGCAAAGATGTAAAAATTTTTGTGTACAATATTTGGTACCTACCCGGAATTTACCTTGTTGATTTAACAGCATATAAGTGATTTACAATGACGTGTATAATAACTCCCTTTTGCCTTAGTACACCCCCAAGCGATAGCTTATAAGTTTAAACTAAAAGACGCTCTTTAGGCTACATCTGTGATCACTGTCACGATAGAATTGTTATTTTATTGTAGCTTTGTTTTTGATTATTCGTTACTAATTCATTAACCTACATTACTATAATATATGCTAGTGAGTTAAGTAAAAACGGCTTGTGCTTCGAGGCATATATCTATAATGTTTTCATAATGTTAATTTACAGTTATAAGATTTTATGATTGACAGATTGATTTACTCTATGTTCATTCTTTGTCTTGGTTCTTCAAGATTTTCTAGTTAAAAAACTAATAACTAAAAAAGTAGATGATGAAAGAAAATATACATTTGTGTATTTAAATACTTGGAGAAACGACTGACATTATACTTATAAAGGAGATTATTTTACTTATCGTGTTCCATGGATCATTTTTAACGTGTGATAAATCCTGAAATCATGAACAAATCACTTGTTCTATTAATAGAGTTACGTGTAAATTAGAGCCTATCATCACCCTATGGCGAAACTTGTTGTTTATAGCTCTTTTACCCCAATACTATTAATTGGGAGGTTCAATCACAGCTTGTTTTAAACTGATCACTGACCAGTTATTATATATAAAAAAACACATTATTTAATATTAAATGATAGATGAGGCAATGTCAGTTTCAACGTAAACTAATCCACAATTCACAAGTTAGTTCAATTATTGCAACTTTGTATTAAGCGCTTCGATTTGATGATACTCATTCAATATTGATCTAAGTATTGATTATTAAGTTTTTTTTTATTACCTACTAGGGTGGTTTTGTTGGAGGTGCTATTATATGAAAATACATTTTTAAACCAAAATACGATTTGTGTTTTAGTTTTTCTTGTTACCGAAATAAACCTTTGTGGTTTTATTATCACATTGTATATTTACGAGGGATAAAGGAACGAGTAGAGTTAGCAAATAACTGTTGTGAATCCGGACATTTGAACAAACAACTAAAATACAAATATCCACTGTCACAGTTACTTTTTGTGACAGTGTATATTTATAATTTAGTTTTTTGTTAATAATTGTATAAACTTCTTATTATACATGACTCAATAAATTACATTAAAGCGCATGGCTTTCTCATACTCTACATAAATAAATTAATAATATGGTGTGGAATGACGTAATATAATAAAAATTAAATTATATTCCCACCACAATATGTCCTAAACTATATTTATTTTGTAAATTATCTCCATCCTAAGGTTGCCTGGAAGAGATCGCTTTTAGCGATAAGGCCTCCACTTGTGACACTAGATGTAAGTTTTTCCTGTATGTTTGAAGTTTGTGTGTCTGCAATAAAGAGTTTATTCATTCATTCATTCATTGCTCCAAATTGACGAACTTATTAAATAGTGGTTTTCATATTTTTTTGCCAATACGAATACATTACATTATCTATGTATTAGATAAGTTATATAATTAGAGAAATAATAAATCTGGCCACAAAATTTTTTTTTTGGCTACGTGGACAAACTTCTCATTTAATAACTAAGCATCGGCAAAAAGAGATAGCCTCTAATAAAGTAATTCATTTTCTTTACAACTACAACTAAAAATGTTAAAGACAGCGTCAGTCAAGATTAACGATTATATTTATTTGACCTTCTGATTTATATATTGCCAACTAATTTACTAACTCGGCTACGGAATTTGCAACTCATCACTACTTTACGTTTTACAGCTTCAATTCAAGCTCCTCAAGAATTATATATTCAAGCTTCCATAGATAACATCATATATTATAACTTGACATGTAAAATAATACTTCATATTCTTATGTCGTGAAAAATAGCCACTGTACAATTTGGCGCGAGTGCGCGACATGACAGCGACCGGCAACTTGCACCAATCAGAGAGCGCCATTCGATTCTTGTACCGACTAGCGCATGCAATACCGGTATTGGCTTCGGTATTGGGCCTCAATACTGGTAATACCGGTATTGGTACCGGTATTCATGATTTTAAAGAAAATACTATTTTAATAAATTTAAAAGTAAATGTCAAGTTTTGGTAGAAATACATTTGTTTAATATGTATGTTTGGTATGATACCACCAAACACTAGAATAATATTAAAATATTAGCTGATTTATACAACAAAATCAATCATTTCTGATTACAGCCTACAGTATTTCTATATAAGGTCCTACGTGTGATAAATAGACCGATATCAGCAAGTGTTTCTTTATTTAAATAACGAGATCGCAGTATTTGTTGTATAATAATAACTTGTTTTAAATTTCATTTGGATAAACCAACATGAAATAAATGAGTGACAAAATAATTCATTGAACTCCACTAAAACACCAATATCTCCAAATATATATTTAGCAAATAGTTATTTGTAAGCTTATTTAATTAATAGTAGATCTCATTTAAAATAAAAAGCTATTCTCCAAAATGAGTTTTTAATGATAATAATGTGCTTCTGTTGGATTCAAACGCAGTTGCAAAAGCATATGACAAATGAAAATATTAGCACACTTTCATCAAAAAGTTATTAGCTAAACGAGATGTTTCCTGTATCATACACACTTCCTAGGCTGAGGCTGCATACATTACAGCCTCAGCCTATTCAGTGTGTATAACGTAACTTATCGCAGTGTACAAAATTAATTTAGTTACAAAATATTTCCATCTTATTTACGCAAATAAGCAATTTTTGTGTTTGTGTGTGTGACGATTGGTACAATTAATTGATACTATGACCATTGGAGTCAATCTAAAATATAAAAAAACATTTTAAGGTTCAGTAAGAATTCCAGTACAATTCACAGAAATTAGATATTTTTGTTTACAATAAAATATTCAACTAATGCAGGTTTCATAAATATATAATATTAACTACATCCTTAGGCATTCTGTACACTGTCTTGGCCGAAAATAAAACGAGTTTGTATGCTTTAGATAGATAAATAAGACCCTTGTTGTCTTTTTTACTAACTATTGTGTTCTCAGTAATTATCAACAATTTTATGAATAGAGACATACCTATTTTCATTAGGCATTGTGGTAAGAATGGGTCTTTTTCACTGTCTGCGTTTTTTGAGTTTTTAATGAACCTCAATGTTTTATTAAATTTCATATTATATTAACTGTATTTTTTAGTTTTTGTTAATTACCTTTTCTAGTGTACAATAAACTTGTAGGTATTTAAAATTAAGGTTTTGAATGGAGAGTTAACATGATCACATGCACTACATATTGATAATCTACAAGTTCTAGCAAAGTAAAGTTTATGTGATCATGTCAACTCTCCATCTAGAACTTTAATTTCAAATGATGAGTATGACAGAGGGCTAAAAAAATACAGACAGAGAAAAAGAAAGGAGAAATTCGCACAATCCCATGTTTCTAGAAATATAGATGATTATGATTAGTGCTCATATAGCCGCAAATTCTAGATCTTTTCGGCATAACCATTGATACTTTACTTAGCAGCATCGTTTGAAACCTAATAAAAGAGCGAAAATGGCCAATTGCGTGTCACTTACTACTAATTTAATACTGTTTTTTCTGTTTTGAAATACTGGTAATACCGGTATTGAGATATCAAATACCGGTATTGAAATTGCCTCTGGAATCCAGGTAATACTGGCATAATACCGGTATTCATGCCGTATTACGGACCCGCCCGTGTTTGTTTATTGGGGGTACACCCGTTTGCCAGAATTTCATTTGCCATAATTTCATCTGTGATACTAGTCATTGGACATAATATTTATTATGTCATACTCATTGTTTACTATATTAATCACGTGCTAGAAACTTTGTATCCCATAAAGTCAATTTCAATAACATCATTTGTTATCATCATTGTAAGCCGTAATTATCGTATGCCATGACATCAATTGCCATCGAAATTATTTCTAAAATAATTACCTAAAATCGGTTTAAACAGGTTTACGGCTTGGATGTATTTGAAATTAATTATGTCGTTAAAAATTTAATTAGGTTAAATTATGTTAGAACATGAAAAACATCGCACGAGTCGAGCGAGTAAAGCGAGCATGCCGCGGCAGCGGCCGGCAAAGTGTTCTAGATAGGCTTGGATGTATTTGAAATTAATTTAGTATGGCGTTGAAATATTCTGTTAAATAATATTTTTGCAATTAATAATATAAATAACGGCACTCGTATCATTATGGAATCTAATGTAGGTGCAAACAAGAGAATTTCAAATGAATTTTACGGTAAACGAACAATTCGGGCAAGTGAAATTCGGGCATATGAGTATTATTGCTTAAATCTTTCGGGCAAACAATAGCCAACCCAAATACATTTTTATAAATAAAGTGTTTGTATTTTTTCTGTTCTCGATAGTTTATATGTTATAATATTGGCTTTGATATACTATTATTTGATGGCAATTTTAGGGAAGTTAACGATCGATTAATGTTGGATGACTTACATTTTAAACATACCAAGTTATACAATTAGAAACATTACTATTTTGGTGTCATATATTAATATTTTAGAAGTTTGTAAGTATTTGAATGCAATCCACAAATTTAGATGCTAAAAAATAACTATCATGCTGAGTTATAACGTATATTTAGAGTGGCTTACATAGAAAATAATTAGTGGCTGAGATACTTTTATTTAGATGCGCGTTGGTTGTGGCTGACTTAGTAATTTAGAAGGTGACTTATATTTTCTAAGGCAAATAATGCTATTAAAAAGAAGCTCGTTTAATTAGTACCCATATAATTAAGTAAAAACAATCTACATATTTTATTATTTTAACTTAAACAGTACTTTTTTGATGTCTGTACTTACATTCTTATTTTTATAAAGACTTCTTGAGGAAAACCAATGAAGGATGGTATTTTGTAAACAATTTAATATGTCTCAAGAAAAAAAGAGAAAGTATATTAAAACATGTTAAAAGCGTCGTTAATATTTGATTGACGAATTAATCAAGGTAATGTTCGGTCGCAAAATTTAGCATTATTTTTAGTACGTAAATAAAAGAAAGAAATTTATTTGCACCAAGAAAGTAAGTACTTACTTGTACAACAGAGACTTATCATAATGAATATCTAAATTTCTTGGTACATACCGACTTCAACTCAGCATAATGCTGGTTGTAAATAACAAGCGCTGGTCTTTCGTTGGTGCCAGCAGCTCACGTATATAGGTAAGTCTACCACTACGTACAACTGTAACAGTTAAGGATAAAAATGAGAACAATTGCAAAGTTTATTCGCAATTCTGACAATACTCTGCACCCTGATTGCGGATAACGAACGTGCCCTTATTTAATATTTTGAACCAAGTAGGACAGGAAAACGACAGAGGTTTGAATTTTTGCAAACATATTTATTTATCTGTTGAAAAAGAGAAAAGAAACATTTGATTGACAAAAAAAATCGCCACCGAAACTTTGAGTTTTAGGTCCCTGTACCTGTACCCAATGTGTGCTTCGGTTGAATATAACATTTTACTACTTAAGAAACAAGGTTTAAGATATTGTTGTGAAATACACGTATCGAAGAAAACTGCTTTGAAAAAAAAAAGGTAATGTTATTTACGTGTCGACTCACGCAATACTGTTTGTTATATTAGCTATAATCAAAATATTTGTCTTCATATTAAGTCAAGTGAATATTGTACGTATGTGGCTAAGAAAGTACTAATAAAAAAACAATAAATTAGGAATTGTTTTTTAAAACATTTGAATGTCAATTTAAGGGAAGAAAAATATTTGAATATAAAATTAAACGGAACTTAACAAATTAATGAACAAACATTTTTTGTATTTTATCTGTGAACTTTATTCAATTCAGGGATTATGTTCAAAATTCATTAATTCTGGTTTAAACCAAGAGTAACATAGTTTTTTGTAATAAGACAGTTAGATTTTTAATGTTTTTTTTTTAAATATAAAATAGTAAACATATGAGAAAAGAAACTGTATACTTGCCATTATTACCGTGTAATCCAATTTAGTAATAATAAGGTGTATGTAATATTTACCAAACATTTCTACACGAAAATGCTTTCAAATAGATAATTCAATAACACTTTGTGTGATCTATTGACAGATAATTGCGTAATTAAATGTAAGCAACGCAGCAACATGCAAAAAGACAAGCATTGTGCCGATTGGAAAGTGACACTTTCGCTACCGAACCGGTCCGTTGAGAGGCAATACGTATGCAACTCATCTCCTTTAATTACGGGCCGTTAAGGAGGCTCGATCAATCGACGTTTGAATCGTAAACTTTTAAGAGTTTTGTTTTCCTGTTTCTTACTTTGTCTAATGTAATGGTTATAATGAAAAAAAAAGTAAAAACTTAACTGCACTAGATAGTAAATTACTATTATAATAAGACCGCTACAGAGTCAATCTTAGGTTGGTAAAACTTAAAAAATGAACATTATGGATGCAGTATACAACTAAAATACTAAATAGTAACTATCCAAATAGGTACACAATTTTTTTTATAACCGCATAGATACATATTGTCGACGACCGATCCATTTTTTCTATCGAACTGCAGATTTTGTTTTACTCGAATTAGGTGTCGGTCGTATCGTAAAAGTTGTTTATTTAGATGAATATAGTGACTCTCTATTGGTTTGGTACACCCCTAGCCCATAATCCTGTATAATAATATCAATTTTTACAAATGGAGACAAATAGAGTGGGTGCGTGTTATAACCCCATGGACGAGATTTTTTAATGCTATCCGATATCAGTTACCAAAAACGTATCATTACGGATCTCTACTAATTGCTTTTGATTCTTAATAAATAAATGAGCAATCAGAAACTCTAAAAAAATTTGTTCTTAAAATGTTCTAACTATTTGTTCATTTGATAGTCTACTCGTTTATAATTCTAAACAACGATTGAAAAATGCTGTTTTGCTTTTACTTAGCGACCGTAAGCTTGGAGTCAATTTATCAATGTCCCTAAGACTTCAAGAAGGGAATACTAAGTGAAAATTCTTATGTACTTCTATTGTCTCATACGTAAAGATCAGGTCACACGAAAAAAGTTGTAGTGTGATAGTTGTTGTGTTATTGTGTTGGTATTATTTTATCTATTTCTTGTTATTTATTTTACTTACTTAGTCTGGTCTATCCAAAAGTTGCTTGATTATCGCCTCTCTGTTAACTCTATTTAATTTATTTTTATGGTGGTGGCTCAATAAAGTTTAGTGTAACAAGTAAGCATCGATTCAAGAGAAAGTGTGTGAGAGAGAGAGAGAGAGAGAGAAAACGATTTTTGTGTAGCAACTGAGAACTTTTGACATTAAGACGCGATCAAATCGCGATACTAACAGTTGACAGTTAGCAGACTATAGGTATAGTACCTACTTACAGGGAATTTTTTCCTTCTTAACTTAAGCTATACTCGTAGGATGTTAAGATGAATTTAAGGAACCGTTTGTAATATCAACATATTACAAACGGTTCCTTAAATGCATTACGGTAGCCAATTAGGAAAGAATGCTAAGAATAGCCTGAACAAAGAAAGATGTAGAAGTTTATTAAAAAGTAAGTAGGTACCTATCTATTAGTTAGCGCTAACTCTCTAACAGCCACGACATTAGTATCTTCGTAATAACGATACAAAATTTGCAAGTTCAGAAAGCCGCCAGATAAAATTAATTAGCAGCATTTATGGCACGTGACACTGTCACCTCAAAGCCCGCCTATTTTACGACGGCGTCGAATGACAGGCGTGACCGCTATGTCACGCCAGTTGATTAGTGGCCTGAGAAGCCTCAGGTGCTTGGCTAGGGGGGTAACACATCGTACACAACTCACGTCCGTTCTCGGCGAAAATACGAAGCGCATCTCAGTGTGTTCGACTGCGAGCGCGCGCTATAACCTTCCGCCAGATCGACCGAAAACGATGCGCGCGAAAATCTGAGTTCGATATTTGAAATAACAACATCGTTTTGTTTTTGTTTTCTTTTCCAAAACCAGATTGCCAGCATGTGGAAGTGTGCATTTATTTTGGTGATCGGGACTCTGACTTTCACTTGTTCTGAGGTTCGTTATTTCTGTTTTACGATGATTAGATGAAAATAATATGATAAGGATAAACGAAATTATAACTATATATTTTTCCTATTTATTGAATTTATTAAGTAGTTTTGCTCTTACCATGATTGATGTTAAACCTTTGTTTGCCTGTATCGACATTTTTCTAGAGAAATTCTCTTTTGAACGCCATTCAAGACCATCAAAAGTTCGCGCCCACATATTTCATTAGTAAGAAGATTTTGGTCTTGTTCTTATTGAATAGATTTTAAGACTTCGTCGTCTACTACAACATCGTCATGGTCTTTAGCTTTATCAATGCAATTTACTATTCGATTTGAAGAGTGCTAAAAGTTATCAGTTATGCCAGACCAGACATAATGTTTGACAGAATATTCTGAGTGGTGCAAATTTGACAACGAATTCACTAATGAATTTAGGACTGTAAAGGTCTCATAGACATATATCAACTTATCTACCTACTTGTTCTTTTAATTGAATGATGACATTGTATGAATTTCTCGTACCTAGAGATAGTCTCTTTCAGCCAGAGCGCCAACTCTATAATATGAAAGTATATCTTTAAAAAAAATTGTCAACAACTGATAGTTTTTGGTGCTACAAAAGCAGGTACAACATATTTTGTAGGAATTTTAGTCAGTTTTTAAAAAGACTTTAGATTTGATGACTTTTTTAAATAAAGTGAATTAAATCCAGAGTGATGGCGTACGGGACACTCGCGGAGTATTTACGAAAAACTTTTTCGGCGGAGTGTGGGGCAACCGGCCGCCGTTGATGGAGGCCAACCAGCCAAGAACCACATGCACCTGCAGTTAGTAAGACTTGACTCTTTCTTCTAATCTCAGGAAAAAACTCTACCGCGTTTAAAACCTGCTATCTTCTTAACGCTTTTTCCTCCAGTTGTTCCATGGGACACATCTCAATGTGGCAAGTGGGATAGACCCTCTCGCTTAACTGCTGATATCTACGCACTGGAAACTAGTTACCATACTATTTGCTGTTGCAAATTAGGTTGAAGGTGAGGACTCTATAATTCGTTAACTGCGATATAGTCCTGGTAACTCTGTATAAAACATACACATAAAACTTGTGCAATGCAGATATACCTGCTTTACCTCACGAGGTTGTAAACAATCGCTTTAGCGTTTCGGATGTACTCGTACTCGCGTGGTGACGTGAGTAAGGTGAGAAGTGATAAGTAAAAAGAATACTATAGCAATAGATAGATATATGATAATGTTATTGTTGACACACATATATACATTAAAAAAATATCAAATTTACATGTAACACCACTTTTGGCCTTAACGCTAAAAGGTATGTCTGCCAAGATTGTTTTGAATGGAGGGACTATTGAAAAAAAAATGTTTAACAATTTTTTATTATAATTTTCTTCCGACTTCAAAAATATTTTAGAATGTGGCGAAAGGAACGAAGAATCACGCATCGTGGGCGGCGTGGAGGCTGGCCCCAGCGAGTTCCCGTGGATGGCGCGTCTCTCCTACTTCAAGCGGTTCTACTGCGGCGGTATGACTATCAATGACAGATATGTCATGACTGCCGCGCATTGCGTCAAAGGGTACGCTTTATTTTGAACTAATATTTGCAGTTTCATTTCCAGACGTCAGTCGCCAAAACATAGGGGAACGTACATAAAAACAATGATTATTTGTAGAGAACTTGGTCAGAAGGCTGTTCGTAAATTTTTTGAATGTTTACTCTTTTGGCTAATGTTAGTTGATTGAGTCGACTTGACATACGAGTAAAAAAAATATACTAAAAAAATAACGTGTGTTGTTGTGGATTCCTTAAATATTGATTCTGTTGTAATTTTAGTTTTTGTTATTAAAGCGGCAACAAATACATCATCTGTGAAAATTGGGTTCATGAAACTGGCGACAGAGGTGGACGGGCAGTGAAGTCTTAGTAATGGGAACCTGTTTTAGCAATTGGTTATGGTACTCGAATAATAATTCAACGAATAACTAAAATAAACCTTCCTCCTATTATAAAGATTAAAAAATTGTGTATATAAAAGCATCAAAATATTGAAAAAGTGAAAAGTAGGTTTCGAGCAGGTACGCGTTCTTACATACGTGATTATCAGTAGGGCGAGGGTTGTGGTTTTTCCTTTTGAGACCCCGAAAGGTACTGATTTTATATACTTACTTACGTAGATAATGATCATCATCGTCCTTTAAATACTTTTAAGTCTCAAGGATTTTAATAAGCTCTCGACTACAGGGAACCTATTTGTTTTCGTTCTGTCGGCTATATATCATAATGGAAAGAGTATCATTATTTAAATACATTTATTATAATATATTTAGATAACTCATTATGTATGTTATTATGCACGTTACAAAAATAACTATCATCTAAATACATGATAAATATTTTGGTAAGATTAAGCATATAAATAAACAAAAATATTTTGAGTGCCATTGAGAAAAAGTCTTGTTAATATATTCAGATATCTGATATCACTCAAATACTCTCAATGTAGATCGACCTTTAGACTTGATTATATTATTAGATGATTACATGATTAGATATTACATATTTGGTAATTTGGATACGATCACCTTTACATCCGCATTAAATTACTTTTATTATGATTTTCTTCACGTAAATAATGGTTATCTTACATATGTATACCGAGTACGAGTTAATTTGAGACTTCGCTGGAACGCAACAATATATACAACTTGTAACAGACAGGTGTTACAATACTTTAGGGTGTTAGTCCATAAAATTAAGAAGAAAATTAGGTTCTCAATACAAAAATTGGTCACGTGATTGGCGATCGGCGTGAGTTGTAGAATAGAGAACTCAATTTTTTTCTATAGTTTATCTAAATTTTGTTAAAAAATGGATTCTCTTTTATGAGTAGACTAATACCATTAAGTATTGTCACACCTTTCTGTTTCACGTTGTACATCACTTATTATTCTTTATTCCTTTCATGAACATTTTGTCTATTAATGTCATTTAAATCTAATAAAAAATATCAACAATTGACGTACGGGTTGTAAGTCTCTTCTCATAGTTGGCAATCAGCAAGTTTATAGAGAAAATAACAAGTGCTACCGAATGTTTGCTTTCTTGTACAAGTAGGTAACAGCTAGTGCTAAGGCGCGAATGTTAGCACTCAAGTGTTTGGGTACCTCTCAGAAGGATGTTGACTTGGCACGCAAACCATACAAAGTGTTCGAATAAATAATAGACATTCATTCATATGCATTCATTGCACTAACAGAACTTATTGTATCTATTTCTCATCAAATAGAATATTTTATGGTGATTCTGGGCCGACAAAAAATTGCGAATAAATTCTGACATTTCGATACCTAAAAAGTTGGCTGACTCTCAACTTAATTATATCAAGTCAGGCCGTATTTTTATCAATATTTTTAGAAATATGCTACAATAAAGGCTGTTATACAATACTCAGGAAGTTAAAGATAGTCTCTTAAAATATCGCCATTGTTCCCTCCAAAAGGCTACATTTCTCCAGTACTAAGTAAGCGTATTTTACACGATTGAAAAGTTTTGTTATATAAACCATGAAAAAAGAGAAAAGCCAAATATAGATAATGTTACATCATACTAGGCAAAAAATGTGCAAGATATTTAACTTAATAGAAAACCTGCTTGAGGTATACAGTTTATTCGGTTTAAATAAAAAAAACCTGTTAAGTTAAATAAAAACAAATAAATGCATTCCTTTTATTTTAGTCAGCTTGTGATTTATTGTGTTAAGGTCATGCTATCTGCGATTACCATTTGTAAACATGCGTCACGAAAATCCATAACGTCAATACAATTGGATCAATGGCAATGTTAAGCAAGAGGGTCAAGGCAATTAGGAGTAATGACATTGGTTTTCCTAAAACAAAAGAATCAATTAAACTCGCAATTAACATATGGGTTGCAACTAGGTTAATTTGGATATTTCTAATTTTGTGGGTAGTTATGTTATATCAGTGTTTGATAAATTTCCGAATAATATATAGATTTTACGACTTAAAATTACTGAGAAACCTAATAAATAAACCCGAGCCACAAATATTTAAATTTTACTAGTTCAGTGACTAATTCGTGACAAAATTAATTTTGTAGACGCATAAAAGATCGCATGAGATCGTAAATCATACGTATACGGGTCCGATAACCTACGATTTGGCAAACAAGTCTAAAATAAAACTCTGCTCGGTTTTGCGGATTCCAATCGGTATTGGTGAAGTGCGTTCACCTTCAAACCGGCCCACAAGCTTGTTCCAAACATAAGGTCATTATCCTCCTCAAAATATGACCATTTAGGTTTCATTATTAGGTGTCTTTTGCGTTACATCTGCAGATACATACTACATCTTCATCATATGAAAATATAATAAAATAATATATTCATGAAACTCGGTGTCATAAAACTGAAAGTAAAATAAAGCATACGTACGCAAATGCAAACAGTGAAAGCGTTAATGAGGCATTAATAGTATTCATGACCGTGGTCCGCCAAAACACAGTGTCACTTTCGCCCATTGCCTACGACGCAAAGTTGACTTTGTTAGTGTCGTGTCGAACGGTGATATCGCCTCTATCTAAAGGTTATACAATAGCCACCCTAGCATCTATAGTTTAGCTAAATTTCTCTTCGCCAGTCGACGAATATCAACCATTTTGGTATTAAAAGCCCGATTTAGATTTGATTTCATCTGCGCAGTTAGGTAGTTATTTACGAGATTGTTTGTCCGAATCTGGATCTGACGTTTGATATTTTAATTTCCAGCTTTATGTGGTTCATGATAAAGGTGACATTCGGGGAGCATAACCGGTGCAATGCCACGCAGAGGCCAGAAACCCGGTTCGTACTGCGCGCCATCGCCAACAAGTTCAGCCTGACCAACTTTGACAATGACATTGCCCTCTTGAGGCTAAATGAAAAAGTGCCTATTTCAGAATATATCAAACCTATCTGCTTGCCTTCGAGTGCTCGTAAGTGTTTCTCTATCATTCATATTCCACCAATGATTGAACTATAGAATGAACATAGAGGTCACAGTTTCTCCGAGCATCGCCAACTAAAGATACAAAGATCTACTTACTCGTAGTTTGCAATATAAATTGTTTCATTTGCATGAGAAGAACTACAGTCATAATATTTGCAACAATGTTTGTTCCAAAATGTATTGATCCAGGAATAATGGACACAGCAAAGATTTTTGATGCATGTATCGAGTGTCTTTACACATCCGTAAATCAACAAAGGTCTACTTAGGATTGGATTCAACGTACGTAGCGTCACTTTCATCAAACTTCAAAATATAGGTACTTGTCTTAATAGGTACTTATTTTATTTGTGAATGGACGAAAAATCGGCATTAGCAAAGCCTTATATTTTTAATAATCCTTTCCAGACGAGTTATTTTTTAGCAAAGCCTTATATTTTTAATAATCCTTTCCAGACGAGTTATACGTCGGTGTGAAAGCTGTAGCAACCGGGTGGGGAACCCTCACGGAAGAAGGCAAGGTGTCCTGCACGCTGCAGGAGGTTGAGGTTCCAGTCATGAGCAACCAGGATTGCCGGAACACCAAGTATACCTCCTCCATGATCACGGATAACATGATGTGTGCCGGGTACCCGAAGGTTGGCCAGAAAGATTCTTGTCAGGTGAGGATTTTTGTTTTGATAATTTCTAATCATTAAGAACAGTAAACAAATTTGATACATTAAGTAGAGAATTCTAAAAACTATATTATTTTACTAGGGAGGCTAACTGGTTATTATGAAGAGTTGGCATTTTTTTGTTGATGTTGCATTGATTGTAAACCGTTTTATTTATTAGTAGGTAATCAATCACTACAGATACACGAGGTGAAAGCATTTCAGGCTTATAGCATTATATTTCCATTATCATTTATTGAATAAGAGCAAAACGAGATAATGAAAGTAGAGTTTTTTATTTTTAAAGATTATTTACTTACCGTGTTTACGAGCATATAATGATAAAAACGTGCATTTCTTTGTGCAAACGTGTTTTCATATTTCTTGCTAGAAATATGAAAACCTATGTATAACATCATGATACAACTTTCACCTGAAAGTGAAGCAAACACTCTTCATGTAAAAGTTAACCTCGTTTTAATGTTGACATCGGACAAGTGCTACGTGTTTTCATAAAAATAAGTAACTCTCAAACTCATCGTTACGCGCTAGAAAGTTGTATTAAAATGTTGTCCTAACTTTTTAAAAATTATTTGTTATCATATTGATAATTGAAGTATGTTATGCACCTTTCGCTACTTAGTATATTTAAAAATATGAATGGTATTGACATACCCGTCAGTAAGAATTATGTATTTCGTATAATTTGTATCGTAGTATGGGGCATCTAGACTAACTGATGCGCAATCAAGTGCAGAAGCATACATTTTTACGAATAAAATTGTTGTCAATTAGGCAAGCTAGTTGCTGACGATGCGTTGTAAACTAGCGCAAGCAATAAATACCTTCTCAAACACTTTGCGTCATCTTTAACTTTTTACTTTCTGTTTGCTTGGTTTGTCTTCCATTTAATTTTTTTCAGCAGTGCATTTTTTTACTCAAATGCTGTTCTAAGAATAAGAAATATTTATCGGCCTATAAATAACGTTCGTTACAGGCAAGCCTTATTACATTTGAATTATTAATTACTTAAAAAAAATAAACTTACAAAAATTATGTACATATTTTTGTAGTTCTTATAACATACATATATTTATTTATTATAATTTATATTAAAAACAAAAGAGTTTTATTAAATCGAGAACAACAAGGCTCATGTTTATTAGCTTTGAAGTTAGAACGTAACTTTTTTTTTTATCATACACAAACCACATTCAACGAGGCAATGGGGCCAGCATTTTGGGTACTCTACCAACTGGCAGTGGTTTAGATTTAAGTTAGTTTTAATTTTTGGATATTGCTTTTGTACATATAGTTTATAACTTTGTATAGTTCGACAAGCTGCATTGACATATATTCACTAAGTTTATAAAAAGGATTTATTTCAAAAAATATTTTATTTTTTGTTTGGATATTTTAAAATTGAGTTCCACAATGCTATCTGGCATATATATATCACTTAGCTAATCTTATCACTTAGCTAATCTGTTTATAGGTAGGACCCACCCTTTATTATTATTGCGTGAAATCCTTTTTTCCGATAATACGATCACTCTACCCGTTCGTTTCATAATTAGCCGGTAGGATCAATCAAGCAGTCTATATTGGTTAATCAACTGCTAATCGGTAGTATGCAGGTCTTAGTACTTTTTTGAAATACTTTGTGAACTATATGCCAAGACCGTGCTTGAATATTTATTGGAAGTCAGTTTAGCTGGAGTAGGCTAGTAAAAAATTTATAATGTACCCCAAGAGATGCTTCAAAGCGGAATGTATCACCCTCAAGACGAATAAGACCACTGCTACTAACAATGTATTTTTTTTTATTTCAGGGCGACAGCGGCGGTCCACTTATTGCCGAAAGAAAGCATGACAAGCGATATGAATTAATAGGTAATTGATAATATTTATAGACTTCACATGCACTTCCCAATGCCTTGAAATATTGATGACTAGTAGCTGTCACCCGTGACGTCGTCCGCGATAAATTTGAATAAAAAAATTTCAAACTTTAAACTCCCACTTGAACCCCTTAGGGATTATTCGAATTATTCGAATAATCTTTTTTAGTAAATCCCTACATCTTATCATTAATACGCCCTCCAAATTTCAAGTTCTAAGTTCTGCGTTTTAGGCTATACGTTGATTCCTAGAAAATATCAGTCAGTCAGTCAGGACTTACTCTTTTATATAAATAGATACTTTTAATTAGGTGATTTATACTGCATATTTTGGGTAAATGCATCACATATAGTTTCTTGTATTATTTTTCTTTTAAGGACAACATTTTTGAGACACGCGTTGAAGTCTTTTCATTCGCCCAACGAAAATACTTCTCTTGTGTTTTCTACGGTTTAGGTTTAGCCTGTTTGTAGATATATTTTAATCAGGTGTCCTATTTGAAGCGTGTATAAACTATAGCCACAAAATACAGATAGGGCAGAAGTCAATCTAAATACCCCATGCACTCGAGTAACGCACACGTCAAAACTGTTCTGTTGGACACGCACGATATCACGGACCAGTTGGCATTAGTGTGAGCGCGTGTGCCAACTGCTTGAGATACGTGTCTGTAAAGTTTTTTGTGCAAAAACTGAAATCTTACCGGTTTTATTCTCGACAGTAAATCAAACAGCTATATACGAGTGCCACTACCACGATAGTTTTTTGTACGTAGCTAAAATACGTAACGCTAAAACAACCGCCGTAGTAATAAAAATTAAGTACATACATGTATTGTGTTTGACTTCTGTACTATAGTATAGTTAGAGCTATAGACCACACCACTGGCCAAATATGTGTTAAGTCACTAATAAGGGATTTGTAGACTTATCATTAAAGGAGGTTTCCCCGTAATGTTTTCTATATTATGGGAAAATACTGTGAGTTGCAGATTAATCTGTTTTTATACTTTCCAAAGAATTGCTAAAAACACATCATTTTCGAGAGGTACACAATTGCTTAAAAATAAACGATTCGATTCGAACGTCATTGTTATAAAAGCTTTTAGTATTATACGTAAATATTGTCATACTAGCTGTTTTAGTCTTTTTTGCAATAAAAGATACCCTGTTCAAAGATCTCGTCTTTGTAACATATTTTGGCTTAAATCCGTAGCACACAGATAAACAGAGTTTATATAGATTTTGCATTCGTAATATAATCTTTATTAGCGACAATATAGCTTTTGTGCTTATTTTTTGTTGTATCTATTGTCTGATTTTCTATTTCTTTGGTAACAACAAGAGTTTTATAAATGAAACCGTGTAACTTTATTATGTGTAAACATTTCAGGAGTGGTGTCGTGGGGCAACGGATGCGCTCGAGTGGGCTACCCCGGCGTCTACACGCGAGTCACTAACTACCTCGACTGGATCAAGGAAAACACGCAGGACGGCTGCTATTGTACTGATTAGAATTATAACTCGCAGAATGTAACACAGAGAGAAAACTGTGACAAACTGACCTAGATAATGTTGTTGCTGAATTCTTGAACTATATCTTAGTAAACCGGTTTGAACTGTCAGTATAAGAAATACATTCAAGGGTTATTGACTGTAAATCACACAGATAGGTATCGCGAACAGTTTGTTAGTAAAATTGACCGAGCGAGCCAAGCGTCTTGGTTTTGAGACTGACAAAATATTATTTCGTCTGTTAATGAAAGTTTCTTACGGTGTCAATTACTCACGGAATTCAAGAATTCTGAATGTGTAAAAGTGGTCGTTGGTTTTTTTAAAGTGGTAATCAGTATTGTGTCCGTGAGGTCGCGCAACTATTAGTACAGTATAATATGAGCATGGCTTTGTGACACATCTTCAAAAATTTCCCTGTTAAATTCTCGAAAGTTATTCACGTGGTTTTTATTTTAAGATCATCTAGGCTCTTGAGAAAATAATAATTTACCTACTACTTATAATGACAAAATATTTCCACAGAGTTATTACTTATAATCAAGTGATACGACATTTGTAAAGTGTTACGTTAAAGATTTTTTTACCGACCCATACGGAATGATAGATTTTACTGATAAAAAAAGTTTCATAACGTTTAAAATCGCTGTTATAAGTATTAGTATAACGCCAAGACATCAGCAGCAACATTATCATGAATAACGCATTTAGTAAAGATTCGTAGCATTATAGCAAATAAAAAAACTACATGTGATGCAACTGTAGAAATATGATTAATTGGATGATATTATTTATACTTTTTTAAGTAAATTAAAAACAAAAATGTCTTCCTAAATTTTTATCAAAAAATATAAAAAAAGTTGTGCCAAAAATAATTACCTAAATTATTTTTCTTAGCATGTAAGGATAAAGTTATTTATAAGTAAACCGTAGAGATAGTATGGAGATAGTCATTTTCGTAATCGTTATTGCATTGCCATGATTAAAGTGAATTATTATAATTAGGTATGTCTAGAGTTACACACATTTTGTACTTACTCGTAGTTGTAGAATAACATTTACAGAATAAAGTATCTTACATTCATTATGTTTTACTACTGAACAGACTAATTTTATTTCAACTAACTTTAAAAATTATGATAATCATATACAAATCACAAAAAAATGAGTATGATATTTTTTTCGTCTAGGTGTTGTGTGGGGTTGATATCACCCAATAGGTCTTTTGGTATCGAGGCAATATTTCTTACCTGATTCTTCGATCGTTTTCAACGATGACAGTGCGAGACGTGTCATCGTTGAAGACACGAACGACTCATTTCATCCCTGATGAAGTTCACCAAATTTGAAAGAAACTATTGTTGGACCTTTCCAACAATGAGGTACAAGGTTAAATAAAACCCGTCATCCTAAACAAAATGATATTTTCTGAATAAAATTTCTTAATTTAGATTTTTTTTAAAGTGTACTGTTGAGTGCATGCTTTGAGAGAAGTTTGATCTCTAGTCTTCCTGGCAAGGTTGCTATGTTTTACCTTTAGTCTCCCCCCTCTCCTTAGATTTTCTAATTATAAGACACTTCAAATCACACTTTTAAGGAAGATAAGCTAAATTTCTCAATAACTTTTAGAACAATAAACAAAACCCTTTAACAGAAAATATCTATAAGTTTAATAAACGCATGGAAATACATTCTGCTACGGAACCTTTTATTTTATAGAAACTGGGTCAGTGCTTTGTTGAAAAAAAACAGAAGTACTTGATTTATTAAGGACTTATTGACTTACCAATCATTCTGTATATTAACATACATGTTAATTGATCGATTCGACGCGAGCCCAGAATGCCTGTTTTTCTGGTGGTCAATCAACGTAGAAGCATTACCATTCAGCGTGGTAATGCGGCTAGCATTCTGGGCACGCTGCCCTCTGGTGGTGGGTTGGAGCATTTGGAATATCTGTAGATCCTAAATGGTCTACAGGTAATCTTTCGGCTATATTTTGTTGATGTCGTTAGTCATTTTGTTCATGTTAATAAAGGCATTAACATACATATTAAAAAGCAGAATGATTGGTAAGGGGTGTATTAGCCGGGTATAGATCACTAAATGAGGTCACTACACTTATCGGTATTAACAACTTCTGATATGGGACCAACACGAAACTTGAGAATGTGTGAAAATGAAAAAGAAAAATGTCTGCTGTTTCGACTTATGCCGAGGAAAACCGAGGACATTCGGCCCATTTTAAAAAATCTCCTTTCGTCGTTAGAGCTGCATGCCGTATTCGGCCCAATTATTTTTAAATTAAAAAATCTTCAGTTATTATTTACTCATTCTTTATAAGTTTAAAGTTATCGTTTGTAATCAAATGAAATCGAACAAGCGAAGCGTCTTTTCTTTGGGTCTGAGTCGGCATTTCAATCTTATCTTTCGTCAGTTAGTAAATTGGTATATATCCTGAAAATTTTGTACTCGCATACAGGTCATTGTTTTCAACCAATTATTACCAAACCTATGCTGTATCGGTTTTACGAATTCTTAGAACTGTTTAATATTGGGGAATTTTGGTTAGTAGAGTATTTTCCTCAAAAATAGTGGAAGGTTCATGGGCACCTCTGCGCCAGGATCGAATCGGGATGAATTATTTGACTAAACTTGTGTTGCAGATGTGCTGACTTATTGAAATAAAATTTATTTATTATGGAAAGAAATAACAAAAATATATCTCCAAATTAGAACCTCTTTAAAAATCTTCAAAATATCCAACCGTTCCGTCCAATCCGTAATTAACATCGTTTTTTTTTTATTTTATGGAAATTAATTACAAGTACACTCCCACCACCAAAATTGATTATTAATTAGCATCTTAACGATATTTTACCTAATCCCGAATTTCATCGCCGCTATTAAAATATCGGCCAAAAATGATTGTAACATATAGGGCCAGTATAATAAGGTGTACCAAAATTTACAGCCAAGTACATCTTTTATATTTAATTTCACCTTTATACTACAGAAATAAGACGCAAAATGAGAAGGTGTCTGTTTTCCACTGACAGTAGTATTGGTCGAGGTGAATGATCTGCGAGGTCAGTGCCAAATACGTTGCCGTATTTCTTTGCGGGCCACTAAGGTGCCGCTTAACGTTTTAAAATAATAAGATGCAACGTTCGATTTCCTTAATTGCTTTTGCAGAAGACTTGTCATTTCACCGGCAGACATTGGAACGAACAACTCATGGGTTAAAAAATCTTTTAAAACCGAGAAAAGATGATTTGCATTTAAAATCAGTGTAGCTGCATGCTACGTTTTAAAGACCCGATACCCATAAAGTGCCTCGGTATCGGAGACATGAGTTAGTGTATCAAAAAACATTGAACCTTAAACGTATGAACTTTCTTTGCAGAAACTGAGTTTCTTTAGCTTTGAAGTTTGATGCGAATGGTGCGCGTTGAAGTCTTTTCTTCGGAGAAAAAGCGTAATATATTTTAATTTATTTTTTGGTAGATTTAAATAATTTGTAAAAATGTGGTGGTTGTATTTGTTTTGTGTTCTATGCGTGACGTCTGCTGGCATCGCACCACACTCTGTGAATACGGTACGTATAACTGTATTAATTTTATGTATTTAAAACACGTTTCACTTGGACGCATTGTATTACAAATTATGTCACACTCCGTTACGTTTATAAATTTTTATAGAACTGGTATTTACGACTATTTGTGCTTTCAATGTGTGTGCCTATAATTACGGGATTTGATTGAGTAAAGGCATTTGAAAGTTCGTTTAGCTAATGTAGCCAATTTATTAATCCATAAAAATAATAAAAAATAAAAAATATGCGAATAAAATAATTTATTTTTTGTTTTTTATATACCGCAGTGATACAGGCAAAAAAAAACTATTTTGTGAAATTAGGAGATTCAATTTTTTTTATCGTTGGTACACTTTATAAGCCAATATCACGTACTGAATAATTGAAATGCTACGAGTATATATTATGCCATTTTAGAACCGTAGTAAAAAATGCTAAATATTAAAATGATAGTTACATTAGGTTCGTACATTTTTTTTCAACATAAAAGCTCAAATTTACTAACAAGTTTTTATACTTAGACTAAATTGAAAAAAAAAAACAAATAAAAAAATCGCTTTGCGAGAAACAAACGGAAAGTTGCCAGAATCCAGGTTAGAGCATTAAAATATATTATAGTGACCAAGGGACTGCTTTTTCTGTAAAAGTATAAAATATTAAACATTTCGGAAACCATGGCACTTTTACTGAACACAAATACTGTTTATTTGGTTAGTCGTGACCTTCCACTACTTGCTAGTAAAGTGTTATCTACTCTTTAATGAACAGGCTGCGTACACTATATATCTCCAAGTATAAACAAATCTATCTTTTTACTAAGAAAACTCGATAAATAACTCTATTTGTCAAAATGTTAAACTCCAAAATGCAAAATTACAAACTAGTCGTAAGCGATTTTTTAAATTACATTAGTATACTTATTTTTTAATAATGCTATGTAATGCTACGTTTTTTTATTAATATATTTATCAAATTGTTATTAAATTAAATGACAAATGATATTGATTAAAATAACGATCTGTGTACGTGTAGATGTTCTTATTGATCAAGCGATCGAACTGTCTGTGCTTCGAGTCTGACAATTTTTTATGTCAATATGTTTGCCTGGATATTAGAACTCGCGTACCTACAACTAGGTAAAGCCAAGATTGCATCACTTAAATTTATTGACCAAGTGAAAATCGTCCAAGTAGTTGTGGTTTGCTAATAAATTGCAATAAATAGAAATAGAAAAACAGATGTTACCAACAGAAAACCATATAAAAGCGTAGTCGCGAAGTCTATAGTTCGCAGAACTATATTAGTTTAAATATATATTTAATGCTGAGATCTCCCGTACAATATTAATAACGACAACAGTTAAAACCTTGAACTAATCTTGTAATAGATAATGGTACGGATACTTTTCCCACGAGTCCGATTCACACTTGGCCTAATTTTTCATCGTAGATATACCACCAAATTTTTTCTATTTGACTGATCATCTTTGTCACAACACCGCTATAGCCATCATATAGCCTCGTCAATACAATATTGACATTTGCAACGGTTTCTTTCGTGGGATAGAGCTCAAAATGACTCACAAAGTTTATTTTAGATGATGCTTAAGTGAAGTACCATGCATTTTAAGGCTTTAAGTTTGTTTAATTTAGCTTTCGTCGATTTGAAAACGAGGTAAGTCGAAATATTCAGATGTTTTTTTTTGTAGAATGGCTCGCCCTGATATATCAGAGTTTCTTAGCGTTTGACGTAGCTCATTAGTTTATTCTAAAGCAAACAACCGAGACCAAAATTTATTACATTTTTTAATCGACGATAACGCGATAGGTACTCAATCCAATCCAATGGTAGCCATACTATTCTTTACAAAAAAAAAACTATTTTAATTTGTACTCTGTATTATTATTGCTATGGTTCAATTGAGTACAACGAGTGTTTACTTGTTGTTTTATCTTTGCTTTAGGATGGCAACATCTATGAAGATCCATACATATCAGCGATGGCGTCTCTTCGATTTGCTGGAAATCTGCCAGCATGTCAAGACTGCGGTAAGTTTAGTTTTTTACACATTTAATTCTTATAAAAATTTCATGACATTTTCATAATTCTAAAGTACTGCATGATTTTAAGTTTGTTGTAGAATTTAATGATCACTATGTAAAGTGATCTTTAAATTATTTCTTGTGTCCTTAGCCACATGCTTGTGCACTTTAGTTGATGAACGTCGTCTCTAGCCTTATTACTCCACTATCAAAATGTCCAAGGTGTTAATTGTCCAGGATGTCGAAAAAGCTAGGTAGCTACGACTACGACACATTACCAAAACGCCGAAAAACTTCTATTTGAACTGTTATTAATTTTGTTCATTTTACTACTTACTTACTCCGCTGGCGCAGCGACCCGAAGTGGGTCTTGGCCTCCGAAACAAGAGAGCGATATTGGATCCGATGCTGTGCAGCATCCCGCCAGACGGCAATATGGAGATTGCTTAGATCAGATTTTACGGTATTTATCCAGCGATATCTAGGCCGGTCGACAGGTCAGCGGGCCTTTGGGGTTCCAAGATACGCCTTCCTGACATTTTGGTCCTCTCTCATTCTCTCTAAGTATCCCGTCCAGCGGAGTATCTGAGCTCTCGATTCTCCTATGATGTTGGGTTCGGCTATCAACTCTTCGATTTCCAGGTTTTTTTTGACCCTCCAGGTACCATCTTCCCTTTGTGTTAGCCCCAGAATTTTTCTCAATTCGTTCAATTTATCTTAATATTGTCAAGACATGTTTACTCTGTTTTGACTGCTACGAATACTAATACTAATATAAAGCGATGTTTGCCTGCACTCCAAAGGATGCGGTGATCGTAACGACAAACCACGTGTGGTGGGCGGCATGGCGTCAAAAGTCAATGCATTCCCATGGCTAGCCAGACTTATCTACCAGAAGTCTTTCGGATGCGGCGCTTCTCTCATCAACGACAGATATGTAGTCACGGCTGCGCATTGTATGAAAGGGTAAGTCTTATATAAATTCTCAGCATTCCAAGCTTTAGTAATTAATTATAAGCAGTCTATAATTAAGTGGCATTAGTGACATGGCATGGTGTATCTATTTTCAGATTGGATGGTGGACCTTATTAGTTAATTTTTACTTTACCTCCAATGATTTCAGTTGTTTGCTTGATCTGTTATTTATTGCGGGTATCATTAGTACTAAAATGAGTTCTTATGTCGATATCATCTAGAAAGAATTCATGAATAAAACACATTAGGATCAAGATGCAACCTCAGTATTAAAGAAATTAATAAATTAATGGGCCCGTTGTTAATTTGAATACATACATCAGATACATTGTAAAGGTTGCTTTCTGTATAATCAGTTTATTAACCGAAGTAATCCAATTTCTCCGAATGAAAATAATTGAACTAATGAGCGATGCGTTTCTTCTTCTAGGGAGGTAAAAGAATATTTCATCAGTGAGTCCTCTTTCAGGTTCATGTGGTTCATGTTTCGGGTGACATTCGGCGAGCACGACCGCTGCGACAAGTCACAGACACCCGTCACTAGATACGTTGTGAAGGTGCTGGCTCATAACTTCAACCTGACAGTGCTGGCCAATGATATAGCACTGCTGAAACTGAACGAGCCCGTTGAATACTCGCACGCTATCAGGCCTGTCTGCTTGCCTAAAATTCAAGGTAATTATAATCAATTTTTAATTTTGAGAATAAACTTGTTCAGTTACCATGTCTATTGTTTATAAATATTTATTTAATTTGATTTCAATACTAAAATTACTGTTATGTTCATTATTAAATAAAATAATATTTTAATGGCTCTACTAATCATTCAATAGAAAAAATAAAATAACATATAATGATACTAAGTAATAAAATAAAAGGTTAACTCTTAGTCCTTACAAATTCCGAGCAGATTTAAAGCGAAGGATATCATAATTTACGTAGTTTATATTTAATTTTTTAAATTATTATTTATTTTACGATTTCTTTTTCTTAAATGTTCTAAGTAAATTTTTAAGATTCCTATAAATATGTTACCAATGTATTTTATCGTTGTTACACTTGTGTTTATTAAAAGCACACCGCCCGCCGATTGGTTAGATCGACAAAATATTTGCATGTCGTTAAATTTTCCTGGATCATTTCTTACATCGTGAGATACCTTATTGCGTGATTCATGCTAATCTGCAATTTAGGCTCGTACCATAAATCCAACATCAGAATTTATTTTACGAAGAAGGTTTTATTGGCGATTTTTTGGGATTAATCGTCCCTAAACCTTTTTACTTCTCTGTTTGTTGTTACAAAATCACCTTCTTCTTTTATGGAACAAGTTTTATATCTTTATTTTCCTCATCCAAACTTAAAATAAGTTTGGCTTGAAATACTTTAAATTAGCTCTAATACTGATATCGACTGCGCTCGTAAAATATATGATCTCTTTATCAGACAAAATTTACCCCGATGCAACGATGTCGCTGTGGGATTTAAAAATTATGTGTTTTTAAATTATTTTTGCAGACAAACTATATACAGGTACAAACGCAATAGTAGCAGGCTGGGGTGCGACAGGGGAGACTGGTAAATGGTCTTGCAATTTACTGGAAGCTGATCTCCCAGTGCTGAGTAACGAGGAGTGTCGAAACACCAAATACAACGCTACTAAAATAAAGGACGTCATGATGTGCGCAGGATATCCGGCTACTGCTCATAAGGATGCCTGCACGGTAGATATAAACTACAATCAGTCTACAGTGTTCAATAGTAAAAGTAATAGAATAAACATTTAATTCTACTACGAGTAGTAGAATAAAGAATTGCTGCTTCAGCGAATTTTATTGTCAGTAAGGCAACATCAGACTCTATTTGATAATTTTGGACTAGGATGGCGCGAGATAGGTTTTTAAGCAGATATTTTAAATCCAAGCATTAGTTTCTATTTGTACTATGTTTTATCAAATTTGTTTATGGTTTTTTTGGGCACAATTTTCTACGTCTTACGTAATGAGTAAAGTTGAGAGCTCATAAAACATATATACAATATATTTTACAATTGGTTATATCCACATTAAAAAAAACATACATAAAAAATTAACACAACCATTTTGTTTTGTAGGGTGACAGTGGAGGCCCTTTGATAACGGAAAATTCGGATAAAGCTTATGAACTAATAGGTAAGTCAATGTTTTTTTTAAATAAAATGATATCAATTATATAGTTTTAGTATTGAAGAAAGTTTTTGTACAAAATATTCAAGTTTTTTTATTTGTAGGCATTGTTTCTTGGGGCTACGGATGTGCAAGAAAAGGATACCCAGGAGTATACACCAGGGTCACTAAATATTTAGACTGGATACGTGAAAACACAGCAGATGGCTGCTACTGCAATTATTAATTTAAGTTGCTGGAACACTTTGCTATAGGAAAACCTCGCCTTAATTTAAAGTAAATGAACTCTTAGAATATGAACCATTATTTTATTATTTTGTCAAATATCTGAGGTACCTGTACTTTATTAGTCAACGTAGAGTTTTTTTTTAAATAGTAGTCATTTCTCCTTTCCTTTGTCATTTTGTCATCTATATTCCTTCCAGACATAATAATAATTTGTTAAGTTTAATCTAGGTAACTTTATTATTTTAAGTAAGACTCATGATGTTTGGGTATATGACAGTATTATTTTTAATATCATATTTTGTAACATAAACACTTTGCTTTCTTACTCTAACTTTGGTTGTCCTACGAGTAGCTAATATAATTATCGATTTCGCCCAGATCTTATTAAAAATTCAACAACATAATGCGGTACTTAATTCGACTGCTTTTTTAAATGTTTGTTACCTGATTTCTCGGAGACGGAGAGAGATTTGAAAAAAATATTTTAGTTTTAAAAGGTTTAAGGGTTTAGATTATGTGATCCCATTTTAATTTTATCTATATTGGTCAAGAGATATATATTTGACGTCTGTTGCGTAAAATTCAAATACGGCTTCAAAGGCACGATTTCAATTTAAAATGTAGGCATTTTTTTTTTAAAAGAGTCAAAGAGGGAAAAGAAATGAGCATGAAGAGCGTATATAAGTTAGCGATGTAAACAATATTCTTTTGCCTGTCAATTTAAAGTTGTTGATATTTATTTATATTTAGGTTTTCTATAACTATTATTTATTATGGAAAAAAATAATAATTTCATAATGCATTTATTAAGGCAATTCTTAACTAAAAAAATATAAAATTAGTTTATTTTAATTATTTATTTCGGCTAGCACCAGCTAGTTTAAATCTAGATTTAAATGGTTTATGAACGCAATAAAAATGTATGTAGATCTGCTATCATGCCGGTGCTTTCCCGGATCTGGCACAGAATGTAGTAAAGCCCGGACCGGTTGTCAGATTTTAGAGCCTAGTTGAATGGGACAATATATGCTTACTTCTCATATAGGTAGGTACATATAGTTGTAGAGACCAAAGGAGCAACGTCCCCATTCCTGTTTGCAGCTTCCCATAACGGGAGGTGGTCGTCCGTAAGTTCACTAGCAAATCGAATACCAAGTTTTAGTGTCGCAACTACACAGTTACCATGAAAAAGTGCATTTGTTACGTAATTTTAATCAGTGTCTGTATTGATGCTGTTGTAAGTACACATTTACTTTCAAAATAATGTTTTATGCTATACAAGTGAATTTCGGCTTATGATATGAACTGTTCTTTCCTTCAAGGTGGGAACGAATAATTTTACTGAACCCGATATCGATGAAGATATATCAGGAGAATATAGAAAGAGGTGTAACTGCCGTAAGTATATTCTTATTTAGATTTAGAATTAATTATCTTTTTCATGTTGTTAAGTGCATCGTGGTTTAAGCAGGTTGGTACATTATCATAATCTAAATTCAGTTTTAACTTAAAGATAAAAACGAAATGAAGATATTAACAAGTAAATGTTTCATTTAAGAATCATAAGAAAATACCGTCGTCATAAAATGCAATCGTTGCACTTAAAAATTAACTCAGGAATGTCTATGAATGTTTATCTTTACCACAATCTAAGTATACCTACAGGTTTTGGAGTGTGTGACCGCGAAATTGTCTCGGTGATCCTTGGATTATTAAACAAACGACATACCTCGATTTCTCTTTAAATAAATGGTTACTTACACATAAATATCGGAATTGAAATTATCGTATTATAATACCACGATCGGTTCAAAGAAGAAGGATTTTTGTGAAACTTAATTTCAGAACTTTTTACAATAATTTAAGTTGTCATATACAGTAATTTATTTAATATGCTTGTAAGAAATTTATTTCACTAAGTTTTTTGCAATTCCACAAGCTTAATTTCAAGTCGCTTTGAAATACGTACATAACTATGCGCCTAACGTTATACATACGTACCTGCCTAAGTATAACATTCTTATTTTTTAACGTATATAGGAAAAAGGATATGTATTTGATGACTATTCGTTATAGTCTATATGGACTATAGAATAGAATATATTTTACGTTCCACGATTAATCAAATTAAGGCCCTAAGACTGATTTAAAAAAATCATTTTGTTGTTTTATACTTTAAAACAAAAAAGATTTTATATGGAATTTTATATTTAAATAAAGGGTAGATTTCTTTCGATGTAGATTTTTGATATAAGTTTTATTAACTTAAAATATTACCCACTTGTTTTGTTCAAGGTTGTGGTGAAAGAAACGAGGCTTCGAGGATTATTGGAGGCGTGGAGACGGCAGTAAACGAGTTTCCTTGGGTAGCTCGGCTGTCTCTCTTTAACAGATTCTACTGCGGAGCTACACTTATTAATGACAGATTTGTGCTTACTGCCGCCCATTGTGTTAAAGGGTTGGTAGCTCTATGATTATCTTCAATAATACTATTGTTAATTGGACGTTCTCTAGCACTACCTCAATTTTATGAAAATATAAAATTACTGAGTTTCTTCTCAAAACATCGGCATGCGTCCAATTCTGTGCCATAATGCCGACATGTTAGTAAAAAAATTAAGAAGGAATCAAAATGTTATCAATTTTTAACCAATATTACCACAAGTCAATGAGCCTATTTTATATACATATCTACATATATATTTTTATATATCAGGGTCCTGAACTAGTGTGTAAGTTCAAGTTGGCCATTACGTAAGAACATGAGTCAGGCATCTTCTTGTCAGTTAATCGCTAGTATCTGCGCACGGCCCTTAATTATTTATAGCTACTTATTATTTATGCATTAGCCTATCATAATCAAGGCTACCGCTTTACTAAGTACTAGCAATAATAGCATCTTATTTTAGGAGTCGTTTGATTAACTATCGATGACTTTTTGTATACAAATATCTATTCATAATTACAATTATCAGCCACATTAATATCGTCCTGTCCTTATACATATATGAGGACATGAAGATATTATATATATTATTATCCTTACTTTATACTTTGCGTTGTCTCCACACGTCTTATTGTATGACAACTAACTCAGTGCCTCTAGCGGACGCAAATGAACATCAAATTTTCTTTTACTTTATTTAACTATTGAATACTTCTCGATAACTATTTATACCTGCTTGATTTGTGTAATATAGATATAATCTGTCTGTCATTTTCAGTATCATGTGGTTCATGATTAAAGTAACCCTAGGAGAGCACGACAGGTGTAACACCACCGTCCGTCCCCTGACGAGATACGTGATCCTCCGGCTTTCTCATAATTTCACCTACACCACCTTCAGTGATGACGTCGCTGTGCTGAAGATGAACGACAGAGTGGCCATCACAGACACGGTCAAACCAGTCTGCTTACCTCATAATGACGGTTAGTTTAGTTGGTAAATGCTTTCCACGTAGCGTTCCGAGCAGTCACTTGAGATGTTAACAACCAATCCGTAAGTAACATTAACAATGTAACATGATGATAATGATGTAACGTTGTTCAGTCTAGTCATTTCACGTGTATAGTGATTTTGTGAAATATAGCATAACAACTGCTGTTGCTCGATTCACGACTGCAGGTCCCTGTGTTTTTCTTGTAGGATATGAATAACAATTCAATTAATCTTACTTATTCTTGTTCGGAGAGGTGAATATTTAAGTGTTATCGGTTTACTAAACAAAAAACTAAAACAAAAGCTTTTTTTATGTTTTAGTACCGAATCGCATCAAAGTATCGCGCTTCTTATCAATACTGGTTACTTTATTGTCCTCAATTTCATCCACATGTATCTTTATCCCACTGTAATAGGTAGATATATAGTAGTATACGCATCGTTTTTTCTATTGTCTTACTAACAACAAATATATTAAAACAATTTTATCCAGAAAATACCTACGAAGGAGTGAAAGCTATTGCAGCCGGTTGGGGTTCCATTTCCGAACAGAAGAACCACTCCTGCATGCTTCAAGAGGTGGAACTACCAGTCATGAGCAACCAGAAGTGTAGGACCACTAAATATGAGTCATCGATGATTGGTGACGATATGCTTTGTGCTGGCTACCCCGAAAAAGGCGAAAAAGATACATGCCAGGTTTGTTACCTATTTTATTCAATGGACATCGATGCATGGATACAATAGTTCTCGGTTTTCGTCTATTTATATTGTTTGAGTAGTTTGACTCATAGACTATATCTGTTTGTTAATAATGTACAAAGTCTAATTAAAGGAATTGAGCTGTTATTTTTAGATAATTGATGGAGTCAGGCGTTACTTTGCGGAAATCTATTTATGATGAGATGGTATATAAAAAACTATATATGACGAGGCGGGAAAACACTAAATATTTCATAGGTAAATATTCTTTATAGTCTCATTGTTATTTTTAGCTTATTTTCACTCTTTTTTTACATATCATACACTTATTTGTACCTATCTATTTCTGCAAATACGGCTATAAACATTCAGCTGAATTAAGCAGCTGCTAGATTATTTTTTGAAGGCGGATAAAAAAAAGCTCACACACTTAAACTTATTTAGTTACGCCCCCTATATGCATGTCAAATATTTTATGTTTACAATCTAACTACATCAATTAATCTATTAATCGCCTTACAATAAATCGGATTAATACAGATAAAGTACAGGCGCTGTGATGGAACATAATATGTCAAGTCCTTTATTTTGTAATTATATGTAAGGAGGGGAAAGAAAATCATCACAGTGTCGAAGTTCGTAGGTACCCACTAATAAAAACCGTTATGCTAAACGGTGCTAATTTTAGGAGTAACCTTTATGCAACAAAATGAAAGTACAAAATTGACAGCAGCTAGAATAAGAATGAACGCGAGTATTTGTAAAAATTTCCAATAGAGGTTAAGCACAGCAAATACGAATTGGTCTGGTTTGACTAAGTATTGGTTCTCAAACAATAAGTCACTCGTATAGTAAATGAAGAAACTGCAGAAGATAAATGCACCCAAAGAAGCACACACAAGTGGGAGAATTTCGTTTTCACTTTGCTCGAGCCAGAAGTACCAGTACATAACTGAAAAAAAAGAAATAATGTGTTGTCTTCTATCACTATATATATATGGCCGGCTATTGTTTTTCACAAACATATTTCAAGCTGTTTGTGTCACTCTCAATTCTCTCTTAGGGAGTTGCAATTGTACCTGTAATATTGCTTATTGGGCTACTTAAATAATCTATTAAGCAAGCGTGCCCCATCTTAAGCCGTATTGTCGCTTCAGATCAGGCGAGTTGCGGTCAAACGCAAGCCTATCTCTTATAACAAAAATAAAAATGTATCTTTAGTAACAGATATTCGGTATAAACTCATGTCCTTATATTGAAAAAAAAATCGTTAATGCAGATATAATATTATACGTACCAGATATTCCCGGTACGAGCAATATACATAGACAGAAACTGAAGACGATTTCAGTTGCGAAAAGAGTCATCAGCAGATATGTAGAGGCTGTTATACCCAGCGCCATCATTACCTGAAAAAATATTTTTAAAACTTAGAGATTAAATCGAGCTCCTGCATCATGGAAGTTTAAAATATAACATAGACGTGCCCATGTTAAGTCACGATGTGCATCGCATTGATATTTTTTCAATGAAAACGAAATATTACAATAAAATACGGTTTTTAGTTAAAGTAATGAGCAATAAAATCAAGTAGTACTGACCCCTTTTGTACAGCAGACACTTGAGATAACTCCTAGTAGGAAGCTCCCTACCAGCGTCAATATTATCAAGTATATGACATTAGTGGGTGATTCTCGTCGTATTTTATCGAATGGTAACATTGCTGCACATCCGGCCGTTGCCACTAACGCAAGCAGCCAGCTGAAAAGGAATATTTTCGTCATTATTGGCTACAAATATAACAAACCCAGAATATTTCCAAAATAGTTTACGAGTTGCTCATGTGTCAAGCAGTAGTATCCAAACAATATGTTACTTTTCAAAGGGCATGTTTCAAGTAAAATCACTAAGTGTATCGAGTACTATTGACATCAGTAGAGTTCAACGATACACTGCTTGCACTGGAGTTTTTAGAATTATGGATAAAAAATAGTATTGTTCGGCGAACAGTTAACCTCGCGTGCACAAACTCTACTGCTATCTTATAACCGTTTCCGGACGGATTCTAAAACTTTTTTAGAATTAATTACAAATTTCAAAATCCTTCGCTTGGTCCGTCATCAAAATTGAGCATGCGGTTAAAAAGCAAGTTTGTATATGATATGTTATTTTAATGCGAAGTTTATGATGACAAAACTTACAGATACGAGGTTTCTCTAGCCCAGACATAGGCGGGTTCCCAGTTCAGGAAAAGTGTAGTAGAAGCCAACGACACTAGCATTTGGCACATCAAGATGCCGTGCACCTACGCAACATAATATGCACAATTTTACTAAAATTTATCTCCTGCAAACGTTTACAAAGGTCTGGCTTATCGTTTGCATGCCATGCCATAATACGCACCTACTTCAAAGATTGTTTGACATGTCATTCGTTGTACTTGTACGAGAGCAGTCGCAAATGACTTGACGGACAGGATTCGAACCAGCATCTTATGAAAGTTTAATTTTTATTTTAGGATAGTTTAAATTCGTAATTACTGATAATGTGGTAAATATTAAACAAATAGTAATAATAAATATCGCAATTTATAAGATCATCATCATCCTAAGGATTTATTCCTGTTTGTCAACTCAATCTGTCCCCGCAAGGTGACTACTGGTCACCTAAGGTCAATAATGCTACGTGTTTCACATAGTTTACCTATTGTGTGACGCCGGCAATATAAAAATAATAATAAATTTATAATGAATTGCGGGTATGTAATGTTAAACATTACATACGTATGATGTGGTAAACAGTATATATATTGCTTACCATTCTGACAAAAGGAGTCCTGATAGAGTTATCTTTAAATTCAGATGCCCATGATCCATTGTCATCTAGTGTGGCATTCTGAGGTGCACGCCCTGATTCCTCGGACGAATTATGCTGGACAAATTCTGGCGACGTACGTGATTGAGATTCATTATTGTATGGTGCAGCTGGCGATGTATTTAAGGGTACCGTAGAATTTGTATAGTTGTCATCTGGCGTCAATTGAGGCGCTGAAGGAGCCGCGAATCCAGGATGCTGATTTAGATATGTGGGTGACCACCCAGGCCCGTTGGATGGACTATACGCGTAATGCTCAGGCAAACCACGCGACGTATTGTTTGTCTGAGTGTCGTAATTCCATGCAGCAGTTGCTGCTTCGTAAGTCGGTGGTGGAGTTTCTTGATTGTGTGGATTAACCTACGTGAACGTTAAGGCCAAAACTGCTTTGTTATTTTTATTAAGGAAAGATGTGAGATGAGTCACGTAATGGGCTGCCAAATTCCCAAAGATTCGCAGCTTAAAACGATTAGTCATGTATCCACTAGCACAATGCTAGTATGTGATATCAAAAATAATTTGTAAAAAGTATTTCTTGTCACAAGTCAAAACACAATCATATAACATATCTAGTTACATTGGATTTAGCCATTTTACTTTATACATATGTAAAACAAAATTGTGATTTATATCTTCTTAACATAAATAATTTTTTTATGAAAATGAGATATTTCATGTTCAGAATAATATTTTAAATAATTACTAAATAAATTAACAACTTAAAATTAAATCAAATTCATACAATGACAAACTATACTAATGATAAGTTAGACCCATAGTAAAAATCGTCAATAATAACGAGTATCAAACATCTGGACAAGAATCTATACATGTTACGTTTGCCGTTGAACAAAAGCTATCTAATGACTCAGTTAAAATTTATTTTTACTCTATTAGTCTAATATTAGTCTGGAAAAAACCATACCAACCTTTGCCATATTTAGAACGAATTATCACTCCACACTATTCCACCACACCAACTTGTCACAGACACAGGATAATACTATTATAATAATAAAAATTGCTCACAACTTATACCACATTAATGCTCTCTTATCGGTATCCGTGGTACACAGCATTTAGTACTATTTCGGCACCGTTGGGTTAACCGTCTTGCGATAGTGCCAAATGTAAATTATTTATCTCCGCGTAATTTACCTCGTATATACTCGTTATTTTAACGCGGAAAATACGTTTGATTTAGCGGACATGAGTTTACTGGTGTTGATGTGATACTCATAAAACCTATGAAATTAAATATACATGTTCCTCATCGAGTCTTACAAAATCACTTGATAGATCTTACATTATACAATTACGATGTGATAAACAGCACACTCGATAACTTTTATCAATTTCGACAAATTTTAACTGTATAATAATTGTTATCCCATGAATTATCACAAATAACCCAATTAATTTCATCGTTGGCAATATTGATGAATGTGAGTGAAATTGAACTATGCAGGAACAATAATCTCTTTAAAGCAATGGTCGCATAGACTGTCCTGCCTATATGAGAGATCAATCGAATCGTACTCGAATTACTGCTCTGCATAATTACTGGAGTATTTATATGGAAAAAATAAATTACTAATTAAAATAACAGTAGAAAAACAAGAAAAGTAAAAAACATACATAATTTTTTCTGAAGCATTTTATATCTTTCTAGAAAAATTAATTATGTACGTAACAACTTATTAATATTAATCTTATTGCAGGGTGATAGCGGTGGTCCACTATCGGCTGAGAGGGGTGATAAGCGATACGAACTCTTAGGTAAGGGTCAATGTCATCTGCTTAGTTAAATACAAGATACTTTATTTTATTTATTCAATGAACTTCTGTTAAAAAGATTTAGTCATTTTACTTTATACATTTATACAAAAATTTGTAATGCTCTCTTGACTCATTAAGACATTAAGTAGGCAATATCTTATAAGTCTAGAAGTCTGCACGTTTTCTATCATGATTTATATTTTCTATTAAATACAATCAAATATGGATATAATGGATATTTCCTGTTCAGAAAAGTATTTTTGTTTGCTATTCCTAATATTTATTAAGTGACTACATTTTGATAAATAACTAAGCTTGATGTACTGTAGTACTGTAGTATAAATATGTATGTTTTGTTTATACAGGGATTGTTTCTTGGGGAATTGGTTGCGGACGTCCAGGATACCCTGGAGTATACACCAGAGTCTCCAAGTACCTCTACTGGATCCGGCACAACGCGCGTCCTGGCTGTTTCTGTATGGATTAGAACATCGTATGCATTATGCGAAGTTCTTCAATTTTTATCCAATCAATGCACATGTTTCTTTATAAAATTGTATTTTTATTTAAATGTGTCTAGCATTTTTATGATTACGTCTAGTTTGCAAGTCATGTTATTATAGGAATAAAATATTAAAAAAGCCAGTCTACAGTCTTATTACGTCAATTTATTAATCTACTTATATTACAGTTTACCTATTAATTAATACACAATAATACACCCTATTATATTTATCGAGATCCTTTCTATACAAAATTAGGAGTACTATATTAACTCTCAGCTACAGCATTGCATATGTAATCCAAAAAAGAAAAAAGTATACTTATGTGTTGCCAAGTTGTGAACAATCTACTTAACAGGATTTATTATATCTGTGAAACTTTTGAAAACCGTTTAACCCGAACTACTCATTCTCTTCAAGTAGTCCAGGTCTAAGACGTCTCTCTCGTGGAATAGAGGTAGACCTTCGGGCTTGAGTGCTGCTTCTGGCGCTTTCTTGGCCGTGGTGTACGAGGGATTAAGAGGGTGTACGTAACCAACAGCAGTGACAGCTTTCTTGGCTTCGTCATTGCCAAACTGGTAATGAGTGCCGTCTCCGGTCCTGAAGATACGTTTCTCAACCTATGATAAAAAAATCTAATCAGTAAGACTCTACTTATAAAAAAAAACAAATGAGTTGGTGTGCAAATTTCGACACCATCAAAACAGCGGTTATTGGATTTTAAAATGTAAAAAAGTAGGAGATACCAAAAAACTCGTATTGGAATAGGATATTCTATATAGGATATATAGGACTTCTATATAAAGTTCTAATAGAGGGTTCTAATTAATAGCTTTAGGTTTAGAATAAGTTTCAGTTTGTAGATTTTAAATTTGAGTATTAGTTTTGTAATTGTTTCTCAATCAAATTTGGAAAACGTTTGATAAATATGTTAGATTTTTATTAAGTCCGGGGTTTTTAAATATGTCAAACTTTTTACGAGAACTATAACTTACTTATGAAAATATACTCACTAGTTCTGGTGAAGCAGTCTTCAAATCCCATGCAAGTCCAATGAATTCTAGAAATCTTATTATGTCTGCAGAGAAGTTGAAGTGCATGGTAAGTTCAGCAGCCTTGTAATCCCATGGGAAGGCATGATGGTAGTTATGCCAACCTTCACCCAGACTTATCATGGAAACAAACCACGACTCCACGGGCTGCAAGTTTCTGAAAAGTTATGATAACAGCAATTAAATTGTGCAGATATCTTTTAATAATATTCCTCATAAACTACCTGGAAAGCTTAATGTGGGATCTACCGGAGGTAGTATTTTACTAACATTGGTAAATAGAATAAAATTGGATGGTAAACACCATTACTATTATTGGTTGCGAAGCAGGTTAACTATTTATCATAAAGTGAGCGGAACCTTGTCTAGACCATCCAAAGATCACTAAAGTAGATGCGTAGATAATATATGAAATTGGAATTTTTCTAGTAGCACCTAACGGTGTGTTCCGGCAGCGTTCCTTGTGAGCCAGTGTATTCCAGACTAGGCATGCTACTTCTATTGCTACAGTATCGCTGAATTCCGTGATATTGCGAACTTGTTATCAAATGCCTAGCTGTGTTTAATAAAAATATATTACGTATCTGAAATAGAGTTATTCGCTTTAGGATAGATTCGTTTTATGACAGATTCACTTTAAGGCAAAAGTACAGACAACTCGACAATAATTAATTGAACTATTTAATGATATTTAATTTAAAAAATAAAGGCTTCTTGGTTCGATCAAGTCAACGTATCAAATTCACCCTGCACAAGCTTTCTAGACACTGCAATATGGTAATTTCGTTTTTCAGTGCACTTGTAATAATCAGGTCAATTTTAATATCTTCTAGTACCTATCTGAGAACCTTGAAGGTTTTGAGCGCAACTCAAAACCGCAATATTTGAATAGTCGAAATGGTGCTATAAACGAGGAGGCTCTGCGGTTACTATTAAGCAAGATTTGTCTGCGGTTTCAATACAATTTTAAACATTGTATTCTTGAAAATTATGTTATAGTACTTTTGGTACTGATATAGTCTAGTCAATAGTCCATACAGCAAGCAAGGTGCGAACCATTTATCTTATTTTAGTATATCGGGTTAGGTATATAAATAAATACTTACTCATCATAAGGTCTGGTCCCGTAAAGATGAGCAGCACTATTTACTAGCCATGTACCATTAAGCTGCAGCATGTAGCGGAAGAAATAGCAAAACATGAGAGAATTTATCCATGTTTCTCCGAAATAATAAACTGGCACTACTACGGGTACGAGGATTGCAAGTAGAAAGTATAAGGGGTAATAATATCTGAAAAAAACATTTAATTATATTTTTGATTAAATAGTGCGGTTGTAACACAGCAAAATCGGATCTTTTCGAAGTATTTTGTGTGGATGGTGTGATACTGACGTATTTGCATAAATATTAAACGTACAAAATACATAGCTTATATACATATTTTATAAATATCATTATAAATATAATACATATTTTATAAATATAATTTCTTATTTAGTATTTTATTATACCGAACCACTTTAACACTAAAAATCGCATTTTTTAATAAATAAAATCTGTATTTTATTACTTAGACTTCAAATGTAGTTAAATATTATTTAGCATTATAGAAAGCAGACACAACTTTTAGTCGAGCTAGACTTACTTCTTCTGAAACATAACCATCCAGTCCGATTGGAGATCACTCAAGTCGATTTGTTTTCCTAGTTGAATGACTAAGGGATGCTTCTTGGTCATCAGCCAGCCAATGTGGCTGAAGAAAAAGCCACGCTTAGCATTGTGAGGGTCTGCATCAGTGTCAGAGTAACGGTGATGGAGCCGATGATCCCGGCACCAGATGAACATGGAATTCTGAAACATTGCTCATAGTTTATTCCTATTAATAATAAGACTACAAGATTTGCCAACAAGCCTATAATTTAAAAAATTAAAGACTTAAATGCCCTGACACATTTTTTGCATATAAGTATATAAAAATAGCGTCATATACGACTAAAAATCTATAGATATTTACACAAAAGTAGTATCCAGATTCATTCAGGTTTGTGTAAGGTTTTCAAAGATTGATAGATGTTTTAATACTTAATAATAATACATACTTAGCCATAATACTTTATGTATAATAAATTTAAAAAAGCCGACTAATGTATTTTAAACAAGTAAAAGAACCACGGGATACAAATTATCCTATGACTATGTAAAGGCAAATCAAATGACAACTCGCAGATCAAAATCGATATATCTGTTTGGGCTGTAGAAGGTCACAAAAAGCTAGACATACTTATTTACAAATGTTCAAACATATGTTTGTACTTTTACAACGAAAACTACACTCGACAAACATTACCCTCCTTTATAGCATCAACTTAAAAAGTGCTGACTTACCTGACCGGCTAGAGTCTGAAATGTTAAAAATACGGCTCTTAAAAATGGTTTGGCTTTAAATGATTTGTGCGTGTAGTATCGATGAGCTCCAATTGTTACACCTTCTGTAGCTAGCAAGGCAACGAATGCAGCTGAAAAAAGATGCAAATATTTTTTATACTTAAATATATATCTCATATATACTCATATATATTTGTCTAACATCGGTTTAGCAAAAACAAATGATGGCGATAAACATAATATTAAACTTGTGAAAATTGGAAATGTTAGTATAAATAGGTACAATCATATTATTATCATTGTGATACGAGTTGGTATCGGTTTGTTACATTCCTGATTCATATTGATTACTTTACTTTGACTAGGGTTCTCCACACTCTAATTTAAACAAGCTGTTTGAAGCACATACTTAGTTTGTATTATAATTATTCTATAACACTTACCCCAAGCAAATGTGTAGAACTTAATCGAACCTACTAATAGTAGGAACAATCCGTAAACCGCTAGAACGTGCAAAATCAAAAATCCAATAGCATTCTTCCAGACCACTTCGTGTTTGTAATAATAGTCGGTACCTATAGAATTTTTGCTTGTGTAATTTGTCACTTCAACTTTCCTTGGTTTTTCGTTTACAGATTCCTTCACCGAACCTGAATAATTTTCTTCCTGAGACTTAGGGATGAAATCAGCACTATCCATTTTGAAGATTCTCAGCTTACTGTATGGATCTGATACTTCTTTTTAATTTGCAGTGGTTTATATATCGATGTTTGTTCAATCACAATTGTTTTTTTTTCGACATAATATGAGGCAATGTATAAACTTGAACTCGGGATTTCTATTGTGTGATAATTATTTCTGAATATGTAAGAATTTGGAATAGTTTAACCAAATTATTTCACAGCATTTTATTCCAAGATTATTGTTAAATGGATATAATTGTATACAACTGTTTTTATATTTTAGCACCCTAAAATTATCGAGATAACGTATTTTTTTTCCTGAAATTATAATTTCCCACGTATTTGACGACTATTAAAAGTATTTTAAATATTATGTAGTTACTAGGTGTGGATAGACCGCTAACACTTCTGGTTCGCAATCTTCTGAGTTTAGCGGCTAACATGCTACACGTTAAAGGCACTAAGGCTAGCTCAGTAGTACTTTGTAAATATACGGGGTGATTCTAAATTGACTGCGTATATTGACTGCACACAGACAGCATCGTTAATATAACATATTTCGCTAATAATATCCACATGATTTTTTTGCATGTTGTGTTAACAAAAAACTGGGAAATATGTTCTCCTAAGCGCGATTACAAAAATGTGGACCATGCAAACGCGCTTGTCGTTGCCGTGACCTGTTTCGCACAAATAGTTACGGCCACGAGTTTCGCGTTTTCTTTACATGACTTTTTTCTAAATATTTTTGTATTTCGTTTGTTGTGTTCGGGTTAAACAAAAAAACACGGGTATTTTATTTTTCAATATTCCTTCAGTATACTAAATATACGCACACAATTTAGAATTAGCCGTATACTTGTTTATATATAAAAATATATATAAACACTTCAACGCTTGTAAGAGTTGTAAGGTTTAGCACAGCACAATCTACAGAGTCATATGAATGTGTAATTATGAAGTACAAAAAAATCTGAATTTTTACTTGAGAAAGCTCAAAAAGAACCGAAACATTTCTGTTATGCTATACGACTAAGTAATGATCGACTAAAGTGTAAATTGATTAGAAACGTTTTGTTATTTTGAAATCGAGAATAATCAAATTTCTATTGTGATAACAGATGTGCCTACTTTTCTAGGAATTTAAAACTAATTAGTGCTAAGTAATTCATTCTTAACTTGGATTAAAATGAGTTTAAATTCTTCTATAACAGAAATAAAACGTATTATATTGACACAAAATAATTAGGTCAGTATTTGATGTGGTAATAGAGCAATTCATTTATTTTTCGATTGATTTATGTTTCTAACGTTAATATAGGTAAGATCACTATTCTTCTTCTTCTTGCATCAGGATCAAGTCTAGGTTGGAAATCTAACTTGTGTGATGTCATCTAGAATTATCTAGTAAGTAAGTAAGCCTTTTCATATAATATGAGTGCCAAAAATATTTTCCTTTTTTAAATTATGTTATGTATGACCTCCGGTTGTTACAAAAGATATTTGACCGATATAGCTTAGCGTATTTGCTTCAAGTCATATTCTTCAGTATCTATCTATCATTTGTCTATCTAATTATTTTTTGAATCATCGTTTTTTTAACTATTATTAAAGCGCATTTTACAGCCTAATTTTAATAATATTTATTACAGACATGCGGTACCACTCAAATTATATTTAATTAGGATTATAACTTAGAAAATCCCTATGTAAAGAAAAAACGTTTTAGGTGGTCTTACAAAACCAAGGTTATCGAAATAATTAATGCATTAATTTCTGCTCGTTGACTCGTTCCTATGATTGACGAATACTCAAAACAAACGTACGCGCGGGTGAAATTCGATTAACACGAGACGTTTTAATTAAATTCTTGCTGGAAACCAATTTATTGCTAAATGCAGCACTCATGCGAAAGATGACGGAATTTTCTTTGCCTTTCGCGTGATCCCAAATACGTCCATGAAATGAAACAAATATGTACCGTACTTTATTTGACTGTAACCTTGGTAAGTAGGTCCTTTAGATACCATTTATTTCAGTAAATTATACTTCGAGAAAATTATGGTACGGCCGTGCCTTTGTTTTGCTCGACTTGGCGGGGGTACTACCGTGCCCCCAAATATTTAGGTACTGAAATCAGATTTAAAAAAAAAAATCTATATTTGCATTGCAGATAAATGGACAGAAGTATAATAAATCCTGCGGTGAGTTACGAATATATTTTTTATACAATAATCCACGATAATGAAATATACGAAATATGTATTACACTTCCAAATGATGTCAATCAAGGTTTATCAGTACATCTGTACACAAACAAGAAATCTACTATTTTACAAGCTAGATAATGGTGTTGTTTGTGGCACGTCATATCGTCAACTCGTAATTCTCGTCGAAGTTAGTATACACACTCACATCATATTTCTAGAAGTGTGGAAGCTTCTCACTGCACTGTCGCGTTTCAGAATGCGGGATAGAAGGCAACAACAGGCGTATAGTAGGTGGGACTACTGTACAACCCCATCAATACCCATGGTTAGTGTCACTTATGCTCGGACCTAAGCTGCATTGTGGAGGAGCCATAATAAGTGATCTACACATACTCACTGCTGGACACTGTATCACTTTTGGGTAAGTATCTTGAGAATAGTAGTATTTTTTAAATAATTGAGTAGCTATAAGGTAATAAATAAGACGGAACAGCTCCTACTAGAAACAAAAAGCTTACTGAGGTTCGGTTTGTGTTCGAGGCTCGGTTACTCAATCGTTGTGCTATTAGCCAACACTATTTTAAGATCATACTCCAGAAAGTTTGTCAGAAAGAAACTAAGCTGTTTTTGATAAAAGACAAGCAAAACCAAACTTTTTATTTTTGGATGAGTTACCATATTTAATTTTGATCACCAGAGTAAACTTCCGAGACTTGACCGTCTACGTTGGCATGCACGACCGATTAGATAACTCTTTTATTACTTATCGCCTTACCAATGGCATCAAACACCCTGACTTCACTTCAAATGCAGTGCGGGACATCAATGACATAGCTGTACTCACGTTGGATAAAAAACTTAAGTTCACGGATAAAGTTCGACCCATTTGCCTGCCTAATCAAGGTAAGATATACAAGAAATTAGTCATCGCCAAGAAAATAAAATCTGTGAAATACGTCTAGATACGTAGATACTCGAGCTTCACTTAATTTTCAGGTACTCAGTGACTTTTTCCCACTTAAAATTAAACAAAAGAAATAAAGTTTTACACGCATAGCTCTCCACTAGGATTTGTCTTGTGTCGGGGATGCCATGCAACACTCACTAACACAAACACATAATACCCAGACTCGAAGATAGATATTCAAATTCATTATTCGAACACTTGCCTCGACCGGTAATCGAACCCGGTACCATCGATTCTCGAAGCAAGCATGCTACTGGACTGCGCCGGTCGTCGGTTTTAACACATTCTAGTTAATATCTGCTATAATAATTGTAGAAGACGTTATTATCAATTCTAGATATGGACTTCTCAGAAGTTCCTTTGACCGTTGCTGGCTGGGGCAAGACAAGGCAAGGAGCACTAACTTCTTCAAGATATCTACTTGAGACCAGAGTTCAAGTGGTTGATGGTACAAAATGTCGGAAGTCTTCCATTTATCGAGACAATCTTGTGACAGACTCGATGATGTGTGCTTACAATCTTGGGAAGGATGCTTGCCAGGTAATTCTTGCCAGTGCCAACCCATGACAATTTTATATGTATATTATGTTTTGATCACCACCGAACCAGTGCCAGAGAAAATATAATAATAACCAGTGCCTTGGTCTTCCAATTTATTAGACTTTAAAATATTCACATATTTCGCTGCCTTGTATTAAGAACAATAATATCAGTCATTTTGTTCATGTATGGTAACCCGAGTAAGATCGTTTTGAACGTTCAGGCGTCCAATAAACGTTTGAATGAAAGCTTTTACGGTATAATGTTTCAACAATTTGCTGACAATATTGGCGCTATCGAAAATTCAAAAAATATTATAGTTTATTTATTTGAACTTTTTGTATATAACGGTTTCGTATTCATACATTATTATTTTAGGGTGACAGTGGGGGTCCATTATTTGCAACGCATCCAGACACAAATAACAAAAAGTGGTACCAAGTTGGTAAGATAAATTTGCATAATGTTGGTAAGTAGGTAGTTATTGCTGGCAGGTTTTTTATATTAACTGCATATGAATGTATTTTTCAGGTATTGTTTCTTGGGGAATAGACTGTGCTATGCCAGATTATCCAGGTGAGAACAAAATTTAAATTAAATACGCATGTACTACACATATATATATTTTAAATAATAGGCTGGCGTTTGACCTTAACTCGCCTGATATAAAGCGACGATGCGGTCTACGATGTGGCACGCTTGCCTAGAAGAAACCGATGTACTCGCAATTTGAAAAGATTGAGATTATAGTTATCGGGTAATAGAGAATTTAGGAATTAGCTCGGAAGGGAATTTCACAATCTAGCAGTACGCACAATAAAAGTAGACGCAAAGTGTTTTGCGCGAGTCCGTGGAATCTCTACCATGTACCGGTGGCGTCTTGCAGTATCTCTACTTGTCCGATTGTAGAAAGGGATGGGGGAACCAAATTATGTAATTCCAAGGCACACACTCCGAAATGTATCCGATAAAAAACAGATAAGCTAGCCACTTTTCGACGATGCTCGAGGTTTTGAAGATTAGCTTTGGCTATCATCGTTGCCTATAAGTCTCTTAGCTCTCCTCTCGACGGACTCCAACGCTTCAAGCTGATATCTAGCTGAGCCATCTCAAAGATGCGAGCACTACTCCATGCACGATCGAACTTGTGCTTTATACAAGGTGAGCAACTGTTCCGACGTAAAATACCGCCGCACCATCGAGAGAACACCGAGCTTTTTGGCAGCAGTCAGCTTTAGACTCCATGTACCTGCCAAAACTCGACGTCATTGTGACACCTAGTAGCTCAAGGTGGTCTGTAAGAGGAACGGATACATCTCGGAAAGTAGGGGTAAGCTGGAATGGCCTCCTTTTTGGCGGAAAAAAGACACGCCTGCGTCTTAGCTGTATTGAATTTGACCAGATTAGCATCGCTCTAATCGGAGACTGCCTTGAGGGACAAATTCAACCGCTCGAATATGGCTTCTCTCAGTGACTGAATCTCAGCCGCACTGGCACGCGGATAAGATAATATGTAGCTCTCAACAACCGTGCTGTTGTCTGCATACCCAAGGGTGCCGGGTTTTAGCAGATCGTTAATATGCAGCAAAAAAAGAGTTGCTGAGAGCACCGACCCCTGAGGGACTCCGGCATTTATAGCCATTTGGTCTGACGAGCAATCGCCAACGACCACTCGTATTGACCGGTCCCTCAGAAAGTCCGATATCCACCCACATAACCCAGCGGGTAAGCCGTATTTAGGAAGCTTGCTAACAAGACCTTTGTGCCGGACCCTGTCGAAAGCCTTAGAAATGTCAAGAGAAACGGCTAGCACTTCTTCGTATTTCTCTATGGCTTCACTCAAGATGTGGGTGGCGTACACTAGAAGATCCCCAGTGGACCGATTTCGGCGGAACCCGTACCGTACTGTCGGTCACTGAGTAGGTCTTTCGCTTTTAGATACACCAGGAGCCGGTGGTTCTAGACATGTTCCGTACTCTTGCAGAATAGTGACGTAACTGAAATTGGCCTGTAGTTTACAGGATTGGCACGACTACCTTTTTTGGTACAGGTTGCACGTTTGCTAACTTCCAAGACTTGGGTACTTGGCCAGTCTCAAGAGAGAGCCGAAAGAGACATGTCAGCAACGGAGACAACTCAGGCGCACAAGTCCTTAAGATTATAGCTGGTATTCCGCCGGGGCCACTAGCTTTGCTCACGTCCAAACTGCAAAGCGTTCTACGTACCTCCATTTGGCGAATCCGAATTTCAGACTTTGTTGTCGTACTGCCAAGTATAGATGGAGGTACTGCGCTACCAGCATCAAGACGTGAGGACTCCGCGAACAGAGATGCAAATAAGTTTGCTTTATCTCTGGCAGAATGAGCTAGTGCCCCATCAGACTTTAGCATTGGAGGCAATGAGAAGCGGCAGAAGTTCGCTTCGACATTGGTGTCAATCGCTTAACTATGATGTATTTTAGGCCTACACGTTTTATTATTTTGAAAGAAGTTATTGAATTGTGCATAATAAACGCTTTTAATAGCCATCGTATCAACGCTAAAACAGGACTGCTTAGGAAGCTTGTAACTTTATAGAAATATAATAAAAGTAAATAATAAATAAAACGGTAAAGCCTGGTAAATAATGTGTTAGCTATATGAAAAAAAAACTACTTGAATCGGACAACATTAAAAGGTAGAAAATAGCTATATCTTATTGTTTGGAAAAATTGGCGGTCTATTTTATAGCTGTCTTAAGTAAGCAGGTTTCCTCACGATGTTTTTCTTCACTGTTAAAGTTTCATATAATTAATTATTAACATTTATTTTTCATATAATTATTTATTATTTCATACAATTAATAAAATTAATTTCATACATTTTATTATTACTACTATATATCTAGGTTATCACGATTGATTTAGAAATTTATCTGGGTAGATCGTCATTCATCATCATCATCTTAGTATGTGTGGAGTAGTTCAGCCGGTGTAAGAGTTTCTAGGCCGTTCGGAGGCCTCTTAACATGGTCTACGATTGTTACACGAAATATAAACAAAATACTAAAACCAAACCGAAAAGTAATTAAATTTCTTATTGCAGGAGTATACACCGTTGTTTCAAAATACATACAATGGATACGTCAACAGTCCTTACAAGGAATGTATTGCGTGTGAAGATATTTTACAGATACTTAGTGTTTTTTTGTAATTTTGTTTCTGTTAAGTATAAGTACCTATTTTAACATTAATAAATGTTTAATATATACCTAAAATTAAACAAATGTTTTGCTTACGTTTTTTTCTATAGTTAACGTTTTATTTGTCATGTTTTATGACACTAAAACGTTATGATCTCTATTAGAATTTAAAAAAAAAATTTACACATAAATAATTGTTATTTATAAGTTATAAATTCGAGAATTTTACTAACACAAAAAGAGCTTTTTCTCAACGATGATTGAGATTTCAGAAAACTGCGTTTAAATATCTAATAGACCCACAATAAAAAAAAACAAATGTCACCACCAAAAAGCCATTTTGTATAGGTTTTATTTTGTAATACGAGTTTTAATGCACCGGATCGTTGTAACAATCTAATTAGTTTCGTTCACATTCGGGGAACATAGGTAAGGCTCGTCTCGCATTCTCAAGCTATATCGCCTCTTTTTCACAGACTTATAAAAATAAGCTATAATACCTATAATTTGACTGGGAGATAATACTCAAATATAACCAACAAGATATATATGAGTATATTTCGAGTATATATCCTATACCTTTGAAGTGGTCTCATTGATTCAAAAATCCGTCCAGTAATCTAAATATTAAATCGAAATAACTGACTGTCTAATCGAAGTTGCTTTTTTTTTAAATAGGACAACATACTTAGTATTTTTAGAGAAGTTAATTTAATAAAGCCTTATATAACGTAAATGTATTTTCTATGACTTCCTAGAAAGCAGGAGGTACTCAAATTTACATTTTTTTTAAATGTTTATTGTTTTCTCGGAAACGGGTGGACCGATTGTTGTCTCATGTTAATTATATCAGAATTTGTCTAGGTTTGATTTTTTAATGGAAATTACTAAAAGTTCTATCGCCGCCTGCCGTAATACAAGTCCGTAGTGATTTTTATTTATAAAATAATTATTACTTTATTATAAAAGATTTTATCCATTGCAATACAGCAGGTACACTCTTGTACCTATCATCGTTGAAAATCACAAATATGCATACTGTCAATTCGCATTAACTTGCTATGATATGACTGTTAACGATAAGGTTTTCAATATATAATAAAAATAAATCGAACTGTTTTATTTTGTAACAATTTCACTTACCTATTCCTCATCCCAGTCATACCTACATAATAATAATATAAAAACCTAGGTGCTATTGCTTGTGACTAAATAAAAATAATACCATTAGAATCGTCATTATTACGTAAATGCTACTTTAAAATAATTTTCAAGCATATAAATCAAGTACGACATGTAAAATTTACATGAATATTATCGCGTGGAAAATTAAATAATTCCTACGTCGGAAATTTGCACGGAGCGTGAATACTGGGCAGCTGAGGCTAGGTCGTAGAGAGAACAGTGGGTTCTGAAAGGCTATGAAGTGCAGTGTACCTAGATGAACAACAATAGAATAAAATGTTTACTACGTTGCAACTGATTTCCTTCTTTATCGCAGTCAGTCAGGTAGGTATAAGCAAGATGATCTTCAGTGTGTTGCTTTTGTTTTCGTGTCAGCTGAAACGTGTTGTTTGTGTTTTAGGTCGTGTTTTCGGCTTTAGGACTAGACTGTCGTAAGTACTTTAATTATTTTGGTGGAACATGAAAAGAAGGTACCTACAACCTACCATTTCAATCATAGAAGCAGTTTTAGCCTCCCGGACTCAGATTTGATTTGGTGTGGTGTAATTTCCTGACTAGAACATCGTTTTGGGATAGTGACTTTCTTCGCATTTTCCTATATTATAGTCAGGCAGACACTTAATAATTTGGTATATATAACGATTCAACTGTGACATTTAAAAACAACGGCCTAAAGAAAAACTACAACACTGTTTTTGCACTGCCAGGCAATTAAATAAGAGTCCAAGGTATAATTTAGTAAAAGTAGAAGCTTTAGAATAAATAATTAGCTTAACCTATTTATATGATAGGACACCGCAGGACGTTGGTATAACTCTAACCATCCTTCTCAATAATCAATTATGAAGTGCCAAATCAATAGACAATGAACGAATAAACTGGGGGCAAGGTAGTGACCCCACTAAGTCGAGCACAATGAGCAAAACAAATGCACGGCCTTGCTATTCTTTTATCAAAGCCTTTCTGAAAAAGCTAGAAGCCTTAATTTTCAGTTATCAAGAACACATTAAATCTAGGTACTTAGTTTAAGAATTATTGCAAGTCAAAGTTCACTGTCTCAGTGACTCACTGATCGAATCTATAAAGCAAGGAGAAACTCGGACATTTCAAATTATTATTCCCATTTTCCATATATAAAAACGAATACGTAACTTGGTAGTCTTATAAAAATCCCATAAAATTCTATGCTTCTTTTATAGTTGATCAATCAATACTAAATTAGAAATAAAATTATTAGCAGAAAAACTAAGTTGCATGACTTGTGCATTTTTGTAAATATATGTTCCCTCTTATTAATAAACGTAAACTAGAGAAAGATAAACTTTAGTCCAAGGCTTATGTTTGGAGCAATTGCATTTTGTATTAATAAACGCGGAGTAAGGTAAACTAATTCGAGTCTACTCTCGTACTAAAAGTTACTCGCAGCTGCCACATAGTATAACTGTGGTTTGACTAATTTTTGTTGGTAAAGTTTTTGTGCTATTATGTCAAGATACTAATTTGTAGATGGTTAGATGAGATGAATGAGGGTGAAATTCAGATTCCGTTAGTGAGGAGTGTGAAATTGTATAAAACTCGTAAAAGTCCACCATGATACCTACTTCGAAAACATTTATTTTAAATTTCAGTATAAATTTTCTCTAATAACCGTCTATTTTATTATTGAATAGAAGCGCCCCGAGGTAAAAACCTGCGGTAGATATTTGATCATCCCATGGGAACACTTCAATTTTCAGATCCAAGCTATCTTTATGCAAAATTTCATCAAAATCCGTTAAGCCGTTTGAGTGTGAAGACATACAAACTTTCGCCTTTATAATATTAGTATGATATTCATAAGATAAGATTTTCTGAAATAAGAACATGGGCATAAACTATACACCGTAAAATGAGAACGTTATATGGAAATATCAGTTTAAAATAACACGCGCTCGATAGTGATACGAAACTGGGGAAACACATGGTGATAAATATATCTTTCTCTGTTTACGGACGAAGAACTGACAATAACTTAGTCTTGGTGTTCGCGGGTATTTTCCATAACCCTAGTAACATCTCCACTGTTGTACCATTACTTGACCACGACGCGAAGATTATTGGATATTGTACTTAAAAATTTGATTTGATTCATTTATAATTTGAAAATTCATAAACTTGACGCTGGCAAATATACGAATCATATGACGCCATATTACAAAAAAATATGGACTAGGACATGACATTGATAGCTTTGTGACATATTTTCGTAAAAAATATTGGTTGTCAATGTCATGAACGTCTTTTTTTTATTCTTTCTTGATTGGCCACCACACTCTGTGTATTGTGCCAGTTCTCAAGTTCTTCAGGAGCTTCGAAGAGAGCTTCCAACTCTTCAAGTTTTGTGACGTTGAAGTAATCGTAGTTGATACCTTGTTTTGATACAATAAAAACGGGGAAACCTCATTATACCAAAGTAACGATCGAAAATATCTAAGTGCTTATTATTTAGATCAGACAAGTATAAAATAACAATATACCTACAGTATAATTATAATGTTAAAAGAAATATATACGGAAGTGTTTTTATTATATTACAACTTAATACTATTTGTAATTAATAAATTAGATATAGCCTCATAAACTAAAGGACTCCCAGAAGCAAGAATAGCTGGAACATTAATTGGCAGTGGAATATCTAACAAAACGAGCTTTTCATAGAAAGAGGAATAATCATATAATGGACATGCAAGTAGTATATGGTTAGCATCAGCAAAAGGTTCACCACATTCACATGAAGGCAAATCGATAATATTAAACTTGGCAAGATGTGCTGGGGTACAAACATGACCCAAACGTAATCGTATCAAGGTTGACGTTGCCATCTTACCAAGTTTGGTTTTGGAAAACCATGGTTTATGTCTAATTTGGGGTTGTAAGAAAAAATAATATTTTCCCTTGAATTGAGATGACTTTGCCCAAGCTTCATTCCAAGAATCTTGGAGATAAAGTCTGGGCAAAGTTGCCAAGTCATGACAGTAATTAATATAAGGGTACAGATCACCACATTGAACGGCTTCATTCGCGAGTTGGTCTGCTTTTTCATTTCCTTTAATCCCACTATGGCTTGGGACCCATAGAAATGTAACTGTGTAGCCTTTCTGAGAGCATTTACTTAATTTGCTTTTAGCTTCTATAATAACAGACATAGATTGTTTTGATTTAAAAGGAAATCTTTCCAAGGCTTGAAGAGCACTCTTAGAATCGGATATGATGAGTGATTTCTTGAGTTTTGCTATTTGAATATATTCCAGTGCTTTGACAATAGCAAAGCATTCTCCAGTAAAAACAGACGATTCAGGAGGTAATCTAATCTTTTGCACTACTTTATATTCCCGATGATATATACCTATTCCTACATTTTCATTATCATCATGTTTAGAGGCATCACAATAAATATGATGCCATCCAAACCAGTTGTCGTCAGTTATAAAATTAAAATCATTGTTAGCTTTTAAGTCACCTTTCCTTATACCCATATTTATATTCACACTGGGGCATAACATCAACGTCTCATACTCTGTAGTAAAAAGCGGAAGGTTTTTAGAGCGATGAGTAGGTGCTGACAATAATTTAAATCTATTTACACTATTTACAAGACAAGGCTTTAATTTATGCTTCCAATAGGGACTCGACATACATATTTCTAAAAGTTTAAACAATTTTGGAATAAGTGGATGATTCGAAAACTGTAAAGCTCTATAAAAAAAACGCTCGCACAAAAATTGACGACGAATAGCCAGGGGTGGTTCGACACATTCGATTTGCAATGCATTCAATGGACTGGATTTCATTGCCCCAGATATTACTCTAAGAGACTTAGACTGAATAGCATTAAATTTTTGAGCGACGGTCACTCTACAAGGTTCTAGCAAAAAGCTGCCATAATCTAACACACTTCTTATGAGGGCATTGTACGCTAGCTTTAGTGAGAAAGGGTGAGCCCCCCACCAGACTCCTGCAAGACATCTGAGCATATTAATACGCTGTTCACACTTAGCCGCTATAAATTCACAATGACAGAAATAATCTTTGATTTTTAAAAAAGAGCCAGGTGTTAACCACGACTCAGATAATGCAATAATAAAGGGATCATATTTAAAAATCAAATACAATAACTCGGTTTTTTTACTACATGCGCTTCGACAGTTCCACTGGAAAATCTTCAAAAGATTGTCCAGCGGATTTGGTACGAAATGTACTGTTTACGGATGACAGATTAGGGCTTTTTTTAAGAGCTTCAAGTAAAGGGGCAACGTTGGACGGTAATAAAATATTGTTTTGTGTTAAAGTGTCTATTAAAGTAGATATGATTTCTTTCAAATCGACCTGGGAAAATTGTTGTAAATGAGCACAGCTGGAGTTGGCATAACCACAGCCGTTAGAGCCAGACGGTATGTTGTAATCTTTCACCAGTTCATGATGAGCTAAGCGGTCGTACCCCTTAACCATTCGAACTGGAGATCTCGTTTTGTTACGAGATGGTCCTGCTGACGATGGTGGGCTTATAGATCTAAGTTGTATCGGTCGTTGAATTACTGTAGGTTTTACTGATGACAGTACCTCAGCGTATAATTTACCTGTCGGAGCTTGATAGCTTCAGCGTAAGAAATACTACTTTCAGCCATCGATAACTTTATTTTATTTTGTCGAACAAATTCAGGGCAAGATTTGTTCGTTGCGAAATGAGAACCTGAGCAGTGTAAACAGGTTGCGCAATCCTCTTCCCTTGTGCACGAGTCTCCAGCATGTTCTTGACCACACCTATAGCACCTTGCCTTTAATCGACATTGAGTTTTTGTGTGACCGAAGTGACAACAATTATAACAAAGAATAGTCGGGAATGTGTAAAGCTCTACTGCAATAGCATTATAACAAACGAAAACATGCTTAGGCAGGACTTTGCCATCAAAAGTCAACACTACTGTTTGCGAAGGTTTCCATATTATAATACCACCGGTATTTACTTTATAGTTTAAACGTCGTACTTTTAATACTTTCCCGCAACCATGTGGAACGTTGATATTATCTGTTACTTCGTCATCAGACCAATCAGCGGGAATGCCACGAACTAGCCCCATCCGTGTGATACTGAATGTCGGAATAAATGCTTTCAGTCTTTCATGTGTCAGATTTTGGTTTTTTAAAAAAGAATTCGCGTCATTGTGGTTCGAAAATGAGAGGCAAATTCTGTTACGTCCAATACGTTTAACACTGCCGTTTATTATATTTCTAATGCTATTATTTTTCAGAAATCTACCGAATGTGATTGGGTGCAATGTGGAACCATCATTAGAAGCAGTTTGTTCTCGTACTACATGCACATTAAACGGAGCACTATCTGTATCGTTATACTGACTTCTGCCTACTGCAAATGTTGCGATGTCGAAGCAGAGCTATTGAGATTTTGACTTAACGAAGTGTTGTTCTCATCACCCATGTTACTAAGATTTTTCCTCTTTCTTTTATTGTTACTCTGTTTATCACCGGTGCTCGATATTTCTACATCAGTTAAATCCATGTTATTACTAGCCTTATTGCTTTCAGAGTCATCGATAGTAACAAAACAAACAGCCGGAGGAACAGGATCCCCCGGGTCAGGAGGTTCCTCCATTATTAAAACAATAAAGAAGACTTACCTAGGCTGTACTGTACACTTAAAATATAAAACCTAAACTATTTATAATAGGATACAATTTTACTTATCTGATCGCTTTATAACGCAAAAAACAAAATTAATATGTTTCCCAAGAAAAAACGCGCCCGCCTAGTCAAAAGTTTCCCGCGCTTTCATTAACGTCTTTACGCCTTCATTCTTCAATGACTCATTGTTTTTACTTTTAAAACAAGTGGGTTGCCATAACACTCTACTTAATCTCGGCGTAAGGAATGTATTGTTAGTTCGAGGTTATTCCGTGTTTATTAATAACAATGTAATTTCGAACTTAATACGAAGTAACTTTGAGATTAGCAGCTAGTCTCAGAATAACGTTAGATTAAGGTTAAAGTTAGCGATTTTTATTATTAAGGCTGAACATGTTTTAGACGGATTAATTTATATCTTAAGTTTGTTGATTTCGTCATAGCTAAGGTACATTAGCTAAGCCAGATTTATCAAGCTCTTCTACCAATAAACAATAAGTCTGAATAACTATAAAGAAACTGATAATAAGGGATAGTTTTTTAATTTAAGAATATAGACTTACTTACGCTGATACACATCTCGTCTCATGTAAAATGATGATGCGCCCTAAGTTGTAGTAGCCCTCTTACCTTACCTGACCTAAAGTCCTTCCAGCCCTGTAAAAGTTGTTTTGTCTAGATTGCGGCAGGCACGCTGACGAAGTCTTATCGATGCGCATCGTGGGAGGCAGGCGCGCTGAGCCTCACTCCTTCCCATGGACGGTGGCCATTTTGAAGGACGACCGGATGCACTGTGGAGGCGCCGTTATCACGACGCAGCATGTGCTCAGCGCTGGACACTGTTTTAAATGGTATACTGTCTCTAGTGCAAATTTTAGTAGCACTTCATCTTCTGCATCATATTCCTGTCTTTGACCTACTACATTGGGTCGACATAGCATGTCTTCCTCATCCATTCTGACTACCAGCTGTTATAACCGTAAGAACTTTATCTTGAGCTATTTAATATTGACTTATCTTAAATAGCTCAAGATATTAGTGACTTAAATAATAAATTCCATTTAGGTCTTATTAAAATTTTATTTAAGTCATTAAATCGAACTAGAGACGCAAACTTCTTTGAGCTGTGGAGGAGCTTGCACTCAGATGGAATCTAAAATAATAAATAATAATTTAAGTCCAAATTGCTGTCATACTGATCAAATTGGAATTTTGCACTTATTCTACATGTTATCGCCTAGACACTCCTTATGTGTTTCTCCTACATCAATGCGTGGAATATAAGCATCTCAAAGTATATTTTCAGGGACAACATCAAACAAATGATAGTGCTGATCGGACTCGACAACATGTACGAAAGGGCTAACGTAGAGACACGCAATATATCTTCGGTGGTCATCCACGAAGGGTTCAAGTCCACCGCCGTAAGAGATGAGAATGATATCGCTATAGCGACTCTCAGCGAGCCGGTGCAGTTTTCAGATACCATCGTGCCGATTTGTTTACCAGAGCCCGGTATGAAATAATTTTATATAATTAGTAAGCATATACCAGTAGTGGTACCTTAGGGGCAAAAAAGTGAAACAAGCGACATCAATCTTGATTTTTTTGCGTCTTCTCGTTCAAAACGAAACCAAGATTGCTGTTAGTTGTTTTCTCTTCTTCCGCTAACGTTACGCGATACCACCAGAACTAAATATTAGTCTGGAAGATTTGAGATTTTAAGCATTTTGTAGGTGAACTTCATATCACAAACAACAGAATCGATAATATGTAGCTAATATGTACTTAGTTGGTAATAGGTAATATTTTATCTATACGGATAGTGAAAACTCGTCTAGAGTTCTAAAATAGACCAAAATTCAATATATTTAAGGTTTTTTTTCAACACAACTGCTTCGCGATGCTGCCAGACAATGTGCAATTATTACCAACTAAAACCTCCTCGGTCACCTGCATCTTCATGGGATTAAAATTTCCATGGGATGTTAACGGCTGCTTATGCACTATGCAATACCGATGACCAAAGCTGACAACCTCTCGTTCGGGATTTGCACTTTTTTTAAACACCCAGTTAAATAATAACTACCTACGTATTTTTGATTTGTAGGAGAAACGTTTGCGAAACGAGTAGGCACTATAGTCGGATGGGGTCGCATTGGAGTCGAGCAGTCTTCATCAAAAGTCCTGCTCAAAGCTAGCCTGAGGATTCAACCGGATGACGAATGTGTAAAATCGCAGTTGGAAGAACATTTGAACACAGAGACTATGATGTGCGCATTTACGAAAGGAAAGGATGGTTGTCAGGTAACTTTTTGTATCCAGGTTTAGGTTTATACATGATACCTATCTAATTGGTATGTATATCTGTATAAAGTGTCCAATAATACAGCAAATAGTTGTGAACTAACGTAAATGAGCATCTGTGCTTCAGACACTTTACAATTGATGATGCTAATAATTTCTAACAGGCGTTGTTTCTATCTATAAAATTATGGCTTATTCTATAGCAGTTTAACGAAATGCAACGTCTTAATCGTCACGTTCAATTCGCTGTTTGGCCTTTAAAATGTTTTTTAAAAGTTTCATAACTTTCAGGGTGATAGTGGTGGTCCATTGCTGGTATTTCAAACATCAGGCAATTACGTTCAAGCAGGTAAACGTCTCAAATTTTCAAAATGTCTTAATTATATTTACTAAATATCAAATAGGTAACTTTTTTGAAATTTATTTCAGGTATTGTCTCCTGGGGGATCGGGTGCGCTGATCCAAGATACCCTGGTTAGTTGGCTTTATAAGCTGTATAGACCGTTCCCACAAGTCTGCTTTTGGTGATATACCTAATAATTAAGTTACAGTTTACGTTTTCTAACCCCAAGGCAAATAGGATATAGTAATATGGCTCAGTCATTTACAAGGTTCCGTTACGCTCCGTACAATTAGGTAACCTTATGCGGCAATTTACCTAGTATTGCCCCGTCTCTGTACCGTCCGCCGTCCGTCTGTCCACCTCTTTGAACTTTCATAATAATGGACAAAAATGCGAGAACTTAATACAGTTATAGTTTGGGTATGGTTTATTTTTCTACTAAAACTAAAATAATTTTATATACAAAGGGTAATTAAAAAATATATGAAGAGGGAAGGATTTTTTTACCACTTCGGTACCTAAGCTAAAACGAAACACTTCGAAGCTTTGCTGACGCTCTCGGAAAAAAGTTTCTTAGTTAGCAATTTATGTTTCACGATAGACAGTAGTTAAAAATATATAACTACATTGCGAAAAGACATTTGACAAGGGGACATTTGACACAAGGGGGTTTTGCGATGACACCATTAGCTACTCGTACCTACTTACTTACCTACTTATTGTCAATTGATTGGGTATTTGGATATAATTATGTAGTAAAAATCGTTTTTAGCTGTTGATAAGCCATATATTGTTTCAGGAGTCTACACTAAAGTAAGCCAATACATTCCATGGATATTGAAACATTCAGCTGGTGGAGAAACATGTAGTAACTAAGAGTTATTATAAATGTACTTAACTACCAACATAAAATTGAAAGTCCAATAAGTACGAAGTTTTTCAAATGCATAAAATTAGTTGCAAATATAAATGTGTATTATGTATAGTAAATAAAGTTATATGTTATTTATCACTTTTACTGGGTATTTACAGATTTTTTGTGAATGTCTAAAAATATGCTAAGTTGCAGATCCGAACATTAACTACGCGTATAAAATTGTTTAATACGTGTATCCGAACAATGCCGAAGTTCAAACACAAATCTCAATGTAGGATTTTTATTGCCTTCGCTGAAAAAATTGCCCACCAAAAAAGTCATTAATATTCGTAAGTGATTACCGACTTTAATTCGGCACTCACCTACACGTTATTTATTCTGTTATTTGGACTTAAAAACTAAACTACTTGACATATTTTATATTTATATGGGACTACTTCGAAGCTATTAAACAAACAACAAAAATACGCAGTTGACTTAGTTCCTATTTGAAAGTTAGTAAATAAAAGAGAATTTATCGATATAATACATGTTATCGATACATTATGATTTTCTTAACATTTTTGATCGTACTAAAAATCTCCCGTATAAAGCCACAACACTGAATCTGAATCAACCACAGTCAGTTTCGTTCATCTCGAAAACCACTTGACCGATTTGACTCATTTTTGAAGACAAAAGATGGAATAACGTCTGCGATTCCCGGAGTTGACTACAGTCACTACATAACGTCATAATATCTAAATTGTCGCCGTCGTGTTTGGCCTCTACAATAATCTCGTCATCCGTTTCCAACTTTTCTTCAAGAAGATTTAGGCATTATTGAGGCGGATCGTGCTGGTTTCCACATCTAAAACATAGGATTTTTTTTATAAAAATACCAAATAAAAATTGTTTATGATAAAATTATTTCCAGATTTATACTTATGACACTATATATTTTATGTAAATAGAAAATGGTATCAAACTTTAGAAACAATATTAAAAAAATGGGCATAAACAATGTCAAACTCATCTATGTCACTAAAATGTCGATAATTTTATCGACATCAACCACAGTGAGCGCAGGCAGTAACTATAGTCGAACGAACAAACCTGGCGGCCACGAATCCAATATTTTGTACCTTGGCAAAAATAAATTCAATTTTTCGTAATATTACTACTTGTGGATTAAAAATATGGGCAGAAATACACTAAAATATAATAAGCGTTTTAGCGTTGTTAAAACAAAACACTGTATCTCGAGTTACAGTGTTACATTCAGTTACATACACACGAAAGAAATTGAGACATTCATTATCTTTAATATGAAAGCCCGTAGGTTTGCAAGATGTTCGGTAGAAGTAAAAATCGCTCTGTTCCGAGCATATTGTCTTTGTTAGTGCTTTTACACTAGTAACCTATTGGTTCATTATAATCAGATATCCATCAGCGCTCTACGTGTCCAATACAACAATATTTTTAGGATGCTTTTGAGGCAGCCAAAATATTGCAGTGCATCTGGTATGTTTGTGGAAGCCCGTGTGGATAGTTTATATGCTGTACCTAATACGAAAAAGGTTTTTTTTCGATACTTAGTAGGGTGCAAAGCAGCCACAACAGCATCTCAATAAATTTAGCATATAAATACGATTATCCTATAGGTACTGCAACATTTGGTCAATAGGTACCTATTATTTAAGCGATACTATATTGAAAATTTAAGTTATTGTTAAAAAAAATGTTTTCTAAATGCAGCATGGCATTGTATCTGATCTGAAATAAAATTTAATAATTATTATTATAACCCACCTATTACAGTTATTAACTATGCCACTTTCTATATTTGGTCAAAAGTTGGGTGAATGACAATAATATATGTATTTTAGCTCTTGCTTGGATATATTAGTAGGAGGAAGACGAAACAACTTCAAAACTGGCACAATACACAGAGTGAGATGGTCAATAAATGAAATAGAAAAAATAGCTCAATATAGTCCGAAAAAATAAAGAATATTACATTTAGAAATGCCAAAACCCTTTATCTCTTTCTGTCACAATGCATACTCCGGCACATTTTGACATTTAGGCATGTTATGCTGTTATATCCGGCGACTTTTGTATTTTGTTGCATTGTATTTAATTTCCTTTGTTGTCATGTCAATTGTTGATTGAACATTGGTCCGTCGTCGACCGTCGTTCTGCTGTTTTTATTTAATTGTCACGATCTTCTCTATTTTGCGTTAAACTTAAAGTATTTGTATAATTTCAAATGTAGCTGGTTCATTTGATCCTTAAGATTTATTTGACATGGTTAGATGATATCCACCGAAAATGCCTAGCATGAGGAAGTATCGACGTGACACCAGCGAAGTCAGCTGTTGCTTAAAATATGTGATTTTTGGTGTAAATGTTTTGTTCTGGGTAAGTGCACTTAATCGAAGTTCAAGAACTGCTAGGAAATAGATGGAGATACCGTTTCATACTCTGTAATTTCATAATAGTTGTACCTCAATATTGTATTTGAAAGTCTAGATTGAATTCAAGGTAACAACTTTTGTTGTCTTTGGATGGTAATTATTCTTCTTTAGTTCTTCAGCAAGGTACTATTTAGATTCTTAATACATTTTAATACCGCTATCAGGGTTTAGAGTGGGATGACATAAAGTAATGAAGGCTTGTCTGAATTGAGGCCATCCCATTAATATTTGCTAACTGTACATTTACGGCCTCACAGCAAGTAAGTTGATTTGGAACTTAGTAGTTAGTTGTTAGTTACTGTATCGTATGAAGATGTCTAAAAAGTTTTATCTATGTTTCCATTTTCTTTGTCAGTCGAGACAAACACTGTTTGAGGCTTACAGAAAGCAACATTACTTTAAAACTTTACCAAGAGATAAAGAGTCTTAAACTTCGTGAGACTTATTATGTTTTATGGGTATATTAATTTTCGCCATACCTTACTATTTAAATTTTGGTATATTATATAATATTTTGGTACTTATTTTAATATTTTTTTCTGTAATTGTGTGTAAAAATTCCAGCTGCTCGGGCTAGTAGTGCTAGCTGTTGGAGTTTGGGCTTGGATGGAGAAAGACACATTCAACAACCTTTCCCGATTGACAAACATTGCTCTGGACCCAGCTTTTATCCTGATATGTGTGGGTAAGTAAATAAAAATAAATGATTATGTATATTGATTTATCTTTTACATTACTCAAATACATACAGTAGTCCTGGCCTTGTTGTATCTACATTTCTAGTTTAATTACACATGTATAGGGGAAAAAGTTCTGCTATTTAATACAAATTGATTTGAACTATAAAGCTAGCATTCCGACATCACTGGAAAAAGGAAGCGCAAGGGAGAAACCAATGGGAAAACCTTGCAGGAAGCTTTTGTTAAGAGGCACAACTATGATTTAACAAGATTTTAATTTTTTTAAAATAACATAAGTATTCAAAATAAAAATGGATCATGTATATTCTCAAGCTCAAGGTCATAAGATATGTTTGGCAAGTCGACGACATTGGGGGGGAAAATTGGTAGCTATGCAGCAGGAATATGATAAATAAAGAGTTAAATTTACAATTTATTAACATATACCTGTTGGCATAGAATGTTGTGTCATGTATCTTAGACAAAAAGTAATTATTAAATCTTGCCAGTACAGAATATATATTGTGCTTAATTTCACCTTCATTTGCAGGTACAATAACATTTATAATTGGTTTCACCGGCTGTGTAGGGGCACTGCGTGAGAACACCTGCATGCTGGCCTGTGTAAGTATGACTTAATAATGTTGTGATATAATCTTTGTCGATCCCAGGTTTATGCATGCACTTATAAGCTTTGCACTCACATGCAGATTACATTATCATCGTTAGATTTAACAGCGATGAGAAATATTGAGAGCAAACTATTACTCTGATTATTGGAAAGGCTTGAAAATTTTCCATGATCTGAGAAGTGCTTAACTCCCATTTCACACTCCTTCCAGGAGAGCCATGCCTAGCAATAGAATGCATAATTATGGTTATATACTAAATACCAACTTCAAATTCTTAGGTCTCCAAGTTATTTTATTAAACCAAGCAAAGTTTAAAATTTTGACATAAATTGTTATTTTCGTTTGTTGATTTGTTGAGTTATCAACTTTTTGTCTTGTAAAGAGTAATATTACGGCAAAAGTATTTCGTCCTATAAAAGGATGATATAATTATATAAGTTGATACCTACTTAATTATTTTAAGTAGTATAATGATTTATTTTAACATTATCATTAATTTAGTATGTTATATCCTATCTTATCTACTCCTAATATCAAAATATAATAAAATGATGTGTAGTTTGTATCTATTTCCAACATGAAAAAATTACCTCTTAAAGAAATCAAGTAAATTTCAGTTCAGTTAACTATAGATTTTTGACTTTCTTCTGAAGAGTTATACTATCTTTTTGTTTGTTATTTCTAGGTTTAGTATTTTTGTAAATACGTTTACATGAAAACTCAACATACCTCAAGAAACTTTAGAAAAATACATAAACATATTATAATGACCAATTTAGTAACAATTTAGTTTTGCTTGCTGTCCTATTCCGTGTATAATTTCTAGTAAACTGATTTTTCCAATTGTGACTGTAACGAAACTGTAAGTTATAGATATATTTCACGCCGTGTAAGATATGCAGTGTTAATGTCACAGTTATGTGACTAAATTGTTATGTGCAGAACGGATTCCGTTAACGTCACTAGCCCAGTCACTCAATCTTTTAAGTAGTTTCATAGATGCAATTTGCTACATGCTTATACTTCGCGGAGAGTTGACGCTTAAAGAATTAAAATCGGGATCGGGAGAATCAGCGTAAGATTAATATGGTTATGTAGCACGAAATGTTCACAGTTAGCTTTCGAGAAATATTCGATAATCTTATCACAAAACAAGGGGTTTATTAAACACATTAATATAGAAACAGAAACTCATTCATTCATTAACATATTTACCTACATAGTAATTATTCTTTTTTATGCTTGATATTCGAACGATCAGATTGGTATTACACGCAATTAAGGTTTAGTAGTTTTTGTTCACTGACAATTAATGGATCACACAAAGGTTTGTTAGCATCATTAGGGCTAATTAGTGGTAAGGTAGATACTGCAAGGTAGCTCGTTAATTAGTGGTTATCTAAGTACTTAACTTATGTGTATCTACTAAAAATATAATTTCAAATAATTGCCACTTTTTGCAACCCGTTTCCTGTATTCGGACTGTGGCACCTCAAGTTCTTAACTTATGTTTCTGCACCTTACATAAAAAATATATATCCTATTGCAAATATTCCATTTTAGCTAACGCGCGTGTTTAGTTAGTTTCCCTGTAGTGGTAGTATGTAGGCTTTGACGGAAGTTAATAGTCTTAACCATGCAAGGTCGGCCACTTGATTACGATCTTCGAAGCTTGAATCTTCAGTGTACCATTTAACAATAACGTTAACGTTTAAGGGATGTGCAAATGAGATTAGGAAAAAAACTATTAAAATGTGTAATAGATATATGTATATCATCTCTAATAGACATATATAAATTATTTACAAACATGTAGAAAGAACATGCAACGAAGAATACAGACTAATGTGACTGCATTTATATTTACATGTTCATTACACTTTTAAATTATACATATTTACACCAAAATAAATAGTAATTTAAAAATGTTTCATTGATTATCACGTCTTGTCCATCAATAAGAGTACATTTCGAAAGTATTTCATGGCAGCTTGTTATATGATAAAAAACACAAAATTTCTTATCTCAAGGGTGTATTGTACATAAAATGTTTTTAATGTTATTATTTTCAGTATGCCGTATTTCTTGCCTTGCTATTATTGGCTGAGATGACGACCGGAATCTTGTTCTTTGTCTTTAAAGATTGGGTAAGCAATACACAATTAAAATTATCTAGGTATTGTATTTTTTTTACAAATCACAACTTATATCCTTATATCACATATTAAAAGAAAAAGAAACGTTAATTTTTTTATAATTATAAAGGGTGTCAATAGACGATCGTATCTTCAATGAACATGTAAATACTGTGTTTCAGATAAAACAACAAGCGACTACCGGGTTCCAGAGCTTTATAGTGCACTATAGAGAAGATCCTGACCAGCAGAACTTGATCGACTGGATACAAGAAGATTGGGTATGTTAAATGTATTAAAAATGTATTATCGTTCTTCCCTGTTATAATAGAGATCTTGAACTACATAATATTGCCACATTTCTATTTCACATAGCTTCATTTAAGGTCAGCGTAGCTATATTTCTATACTGGTTTACAGTTGCAATGCTGCGGCGTGGAAGGCCCCAAAGATTGGGATTTGAACGCGTACTTCAACTGTTCGAGCGGCGCAGTGGGGTCGCGTGAAGCTTGCGGCGTGCCCTTCAGTTGCTGCAAGAACAAACCGCAAGACATCATCAGGAACAAGCAGTGCGGATACGATGTTAGGAAGTCTACCTATGTAAGTCATTTTTGAAGCGAATACCTCATCTGCTGACTTTCAACTGTTCACTTTGTCTGTTGGCTTAAACTGTTGCATCAGCGCCATTAGCTCATGGGACGTATGCTTGAAAAGTGTACCTATTGATGTGAATTTCAGCGTGTAGTTAAGTACATCTATTCCCTTCAACTGTTCTTTAACTATTGATTTTTAGCCGTATCAACTGATCCAGTAGGGACTCATGTTACTACATCGCTTAGGAAGTCTACCTATCCATATGAAATTTAAAATTAAACTAATACATGTCCAAATGTTATCGTCATCACAGCGCGATCTGCAAGAACTCTACTTATGCAAATGAAACATATTGTTCGTGAAATTATTGTAAAAATACACGATGTTTTAATATTTTGATGTCTAGCAGGACTTTTTCAGTCTGTGTATCAAGTGAGATATATCTACGGGCTGCTTGGTTACTAGAGAAAATTAACTACAACGTCACATCCGCCGCATTTACACTGACCTCTATTTTGTCTTAACCTTAATAAGTGTGTATAAAAACATATATAAAGTGTTATGCTAACACTAGCTAAACAATATTCGTATAGCAAGTGAGTGAACGAGTGATCCACGAGCGAGGTTGCATGGCCGCGGGAGAAGATTGGCTCCAACGTCACATCGCGTGCGCCGCCGCCTTGGCTCTGGCACCTCTCTCTATCAAGGTTCACGGGACTTTGGGCCTTACTGCCTTTGGCTTAATGTGACTGGTTGGACACTTGCAATCCTCATGAAGAGTACTCACTACTCCTCTGACCTAATTATGTAGAGAATAACAATAATTATGGACAATTACTTCGCGTGCGTAATGACTATGACGCACTGGCGATAAATTGTTCTTAAACTTGAGTCGTGTTTAGGCAAAATTTGCGATTTGGCAACTCACCAAACGTTAACTAACAAATAAATAATAAGATTGAAATTGAGATCCTACTTCAATTTGGCAGTCAAAACTTACGTTACACAAGTAATACAGTAAATCCACCTTTCATTCGCGAAAGTTATATTGATTGAAAAACAACTGCACTAATTTCGATAAAATTTCAAAGTCTAATTGGAAAATCGGGGTATATATCTAAAAAAACCTCTTTATTGAAGTCGGTTAAAAATAATTAAATTGTTGATATTTTTTTAAGCTTCACATGTGCTATTGATATATAACCTTATATACCTTGTATATATTGCGTGTGACCAACCAATTCACCTGTGTATTTGTTTGTAGATATGTATTTGCAAAGCAGTTACCACCGCTCACTGGCAGTGTACGGATTTGGACCTTGTTACGTTGTTTTAGAGTAATTAGTTTGTAGTTTGTTCAGCTGTAGCACTTTTTTATATAATGGACGATCTGTTTTGAAACAACACAATATCTAAATATTGTATTTTGCTACTGTTAATACAATTTTTGTGTGTATATATTGTAACGACGAACATTGTAAAATTTTATTAGGAAAGGGAGGAATCCGAATGAGGATCAATAAATGCACTTACGAACAAATTTCATCAAGTGAATCTATTAGGAGCAAAGAAATTCAATCTGCCGCATAAAAAATATTTGTTGACCTCTGAAAATACTTTTATTTTTATTTTATATTACATAAATTACTGTGTATACTGTGTATTTGTTCAGATTTATACATGGTTATTGGTATGGGGGCTACTTAGCTGAAAAAGGGGCTCTCATCACGATTCAACCTATATAGGTCCAACCCGAAATTGGAGAAATAATATCAGCTAAGCGAGCTTTCGACGATACATTTTGTCGACGGCCCTTAAACTTCTTTTTTGTTTCTATCTTTCTTTGTTCATCATGATTAGTACAACGACCGGCAAACATCCTAAGTTAAAAGTGACGTGGAGGAAGTTGTGCACTGCTGATTGTCGATATTATGAATCACACGTCGTTCTCAACGAAATCCCTGCCCTCACCCAACGACCCGACAAAGAGACCTAAAAATCGTCACTGCCAAAATCATTGACACCGACTCCGATGTCTGCCGGTGATTGTATTTTTACTTTCCCTTGGCTTAGAACATCCATGCTGACCCTGTATATATCGATGTATGATATTTTACCTCACGTAGCATAGTTTTTTATTTCGTTTTCGTTTTTTATTCACATTTATTATTTTCCCTTTGTTTTAGACGTTTGAAGTAGCTAAGACGATTAATGAGAAGGGTTGTCTCGAGTCGGCTGAGGAGTGGTTCGACCACAACTTGTTGATTGTAGCCACCTCGGCTGTTTGTACCGCTTTCGCACAAGTAAGTTTGTTTATGTAGTTTGCACGCTTCTTTATAGTTTTAGATTAGCTTTATTTGTTAATCAAATTATATTAAGGTCATTTTTGGAGGTTTACTGATGTAAAGGTATGTTAAGGGTAAGCTTAACGTGTATAACGTATCAGTATATTCAAGGATCATAGACCAGTCTATGTATTTCTCCAGTTTATTTATCCTAGACATGCTCCTAATGCAATCTGCGTGATCGCATTGAAATGCAAAAAGCATCTACGCGAAATGTTCGCCTATTAGCTGTGTTCTCAGTCCATTGTTCTTGGTATATAATACAGTTTTCTTGCAGCATCGAAGCTTCCAATAAAATAGCCGATTATTTTTTTTAAGTGAACTTGATCGTTAACCACGATTTATAAAAAAAAATTGGTCTCGCCGTCTGATGAATTTTAGCTCTTTACATAATGTGTCTTATCTCCGTACGAATTTTTATTCCACATTTGATATTGTCATCAATAATGTTTTGAGCTACTGGCAACCTATTGAACTATAATAGTTCAAAAAAAGTCAACTCTAATTTTACTGTGGGACCTAAACCGGTCTACCTATTTAACTATACCTAATAGCATAAAAAACGATAATATAAAATCTGACTATGGACCAAATCGGTTCTAATGTCGGGCTTATCGCCCGATAAGTACGACGTAATACTAATGGTGTGCTAATACTTAGTACCAAATTCCAGATTCTCGGTATCTGTTTCGCCCAAAATCTCCGCGCCGACATATTCGCTCAGAAGGCGAAGTGGCACTGACAATCAGCCTCTCCTGCCGCGGTGTGACGCCGTTCGCGTCCCACCACCGCCGACCGACACCTAGCGCTCCCACACAAATGCAACTAGCTGGCCGTTTGTACACAGCTTTACTGTATTAACTTTATCTGACTATTCGCACTTTATTTTACTTCTTTTATAGCTGTTTTATCACGTGTCTACTCTTTCTTTGTATTAACTTTATCTGTCTACCCGCATTTTACTGATCTATACTTATTTTATGCAATCTGACCTCAAATTATTGTTCTAAAGTTGACCGTCCTTGCTTTTCTCTTCTAAGGTTGTTTTATACCGTCTTCCCGCATCTTATCTTCTTATTTTATATCATGTGTAATTTGTATCATTTACTTTAGTCATCTAAGGTCTGTTGAGTCTAGAGACTTACTTTTAGTTTCAACCTACATTTTTTATTGATCTTTTAAGGTTGTTCTTCTTAGTTTTAAGGTAGATTGGAGTGCAGGGACTGTTATCGATAAATGAAAAATATCGATATAAAATATCTATACGTCCACAAAACATCGATATATATAAAAAATAATTATTATTAGTCAAATGGTATCGATAATTTTAACGGTAATCCATACCGATATGCCGCGAACGCGCGGCCTTGCCAGATATCTCGGCTAAGCCCAAAGTGGCTACGTCGCACGCTATACCACCGCGCGCAGCTGCCGCGGGGCCCACTGGCGGTGCGTGCCACGGTGCGCGGTGGCGGAGGTAAGCGGGTGGAAGGAGTATATTGATAATATACCGGTATTTATGTATTGATATTAATACCGATCAAATAATTAAATACAAATTAAAGTATAGATATTAATATATTGAAATAATATATCAGTAATGGTAAAGAGATACCCTATTACCAATATGTTTATCGGTATTTTGATATCGATACAAAAATTATATCGAAATTACAGTCCCTGCTGGAGTGATTTACCAAACCTGATCTGGTTTTTAATCAGTTTTGGCAACATTATAATAAATTCAGTTTGACAAAATATAAGCATGTAACAAGTATCTTTTAAAGTATTTGTATCATTGCTTATACCTGATTAAGTAAATTGTACCTTACCAGTATTCTACAAAGAAAAAACTGTATTAGTGCTATGACTCAAAACTATCACGAAGTAAAAAATAATATTGGCCCATGTCTTTTTACGAATTGTGAATCTCCTTCGTCGATCTAGAACCTCTTCACTCCCTTTGGCTTCCCTCCACTATTCTTGATCTTGTACTTTCTTTACTAAGAGAAGTTTATCGAAATGTTAAAGTACGAGTACTTGTTAGAGATATTAAATGCATTTGATGTGTGCTTGGCTTCACAGGAAAAATATTCAATTAAGATTAATTTGTGGACTTTCTGATGCCGACAACTTCTTTAGCTTAATTAACTTAATTTGTTGCAATAAATTTAATTAATTAAGCTAAGTTTATCATTGGTTTTCGTTTTACATACGCGTTATTTTAGACATTTTTTAAAGCAAATAAGTACTTATTGTAATGATTTGTAATCTTTGATGATTGTCTATGATGTCTGTTAAAAGAACACGTGATAACCACGTGATCTTTATGGTTTAAATTTAAATGAGAAACAATTGATCTTGAGCAGTAATAATAACTTAAATTTCCATATGAACTGTGACTAATAATGCGTACAGAAACTGGTTATTTCATTTAAGGACAGGAGAATTAAGATTTATTTTCCTCTAGGAAATATGTTCAGTAAATTCGTAACAAGTAACAATAATACGTGCGTCACTTTTTTTCTCGTAATTGCAGTTAAATCACGAAAAAATCGAATCTGTTGCAAATGCATAAACCATAATTCTCTTGTAATAAATCCATGACCTAATATGATGAGAGAAACGCGTCCATGGCAAAGTGACATTTCAAACTGTCAAGTATCTTGATTTTTGTAGAATAATGTTACGATTTTAATGGTTGAAGCCAAGGATATATCAATAAGTGTGTTCAAATGCCAATTAGCCTTAACGGGAGCTGTGAGACGAGTTACATTTTGGATATTAAAAATATTTACAACCAGGTTATATCAACTGGACATCTATATATATGACGTTTACTTATTTCTAAAGTTGTAAGATTGTTCACCGTTAAAATGAAAAGTATTAGCTAAGACTCAATATTACATATTTACAGTATATAATTAATTATATGGAATGAAATATTATCTATCATTTGATTTGTTAAAACAAGGCTTTAATTTTAATATAATGCTCAATATTGATATTTGAAACAACATTGAAATTATTGTGATTCTAGAAGCTTCTAGTGACAGTTATAAATTAACTGAACTGCCTAATATTTTAACTCGCCAGGGAAAAGAGCCCTCGGGAACCTTAGAATATTTTGATACTGTCACATGGGGCCTTTAGAATTGGTCCCTTGCGGCTGCATAATTGATTTTGTAGAGGTTTTTTTTAGTACTTTTTTATTTTGAAAGCGCATAAAGGTCGAGTGTCGTGCAGCAGGAGAATAATGGCTGACAATACTTTTAGACGTAAACTAATGTTGTATAATAGTTGAGTAAAAATAGGTTATATATAATACATTTTACAAAGAGTTGTTAAATAGATCAGCTAGTTTTTATATGTGGTTATTTTCAATGTTTACGTTGTTATTTACGGGAAGCATTCACAATACTTAATTTTTTCCTCTTTAAAGGTAAGCATCAAGTATTTATGGTATAGGAATATAAAAGTAGAAAATAAAATTTTAAAATTGTCACAAAAAGTCGTGGAGACTACAAGTTATGTAGATTGATCATTCTTATGAAATGTCGTCATGGCTTTTTTACAGACACAGACCATTTTCAATTGAAGATTTACCATTTTAACTCATTAACAAAAGTGGTAACTTATAAATCTTTGCGTTTTTATATGTATTGAGATACTATAATTATGCATTTTTAATAAATTAGGTACGCTGCCATTGAAACGTGAATATGAACACTAATTTGGGGCAAATGTGAACTTGGAGACTTAGCTTCAAAGGACACAATATGTCCTTAAATATATTGAACTAAGCTGATTTATTCAACAAAGTCCATTTATTTTACTAGCAGTATTTATTTGCATAATATAGTGTTTAAGAAATACTCAATTATTGGTTGAAATGTTGTAATTGGATTAGATTTTACGAGAATTTACTTAAATTTCGTTCAAAATAACTGCCTTTATTTGGATAGTCTAACTACGTAATGTATTATGGTGGTTGTTAATCAAAACATAGCACAAATTTATCATATTTTACTAAAATATTGATTCTTTTAAAATATTATTTATTCGATGATCTTTGGTTTTTTACACAACTTTTTTCTATATTTTTTTTCTAATTTTATATGATAGATAAACAATGCATTGCTTATGCCTTTACCTACATCTCAATTCTTATGATCTGTAATTACTAACTCACACGAAAAGATGTTAACGATAGTTATTATAATAAGTACACTCCTACATCAACTTAAATACATGTATAATGATATAGTTTAGCTAATACAATAGCACTGCCTTATTACAATAGGTTTTGGGAAAAAGTGTTGATCCCAAGAAAATTTAAATTACATATATTATAAGAGATTTGACTTTATTAGATAACTAACTAACCTTATTTGGGCTAGCACTCAAATAAACTAACATTTTGTGAAAACATATAGATAAAGAAGAACTTAGGAACAGACATATACTGGCTTGCCCAAATAGGTTTTAATAACTAACCGTATGCAAGCGTGTCTAATTTTCTACTGATTTTGATAATATTTCTAATTATTTTATAAAATGAATTGCATTTTTACACCCATTATTTTATAATTAATTAATTATTTTTACGCATTTTTGCTGCCTATTTGTCAATATAGTCTAAAGTGTAGCGCATAATTATTGTGCGCATAATAATGTTGAGATGTAGTATATTATTTGACTAGGGTAATTTTATTTTATAAATAATGCCAATATACGTTCTATGCATTCAAAGCACTCTTTTTTTATTGGTAAACTCCACTGTGGTACTTGAATTAAAAAAAACCGGTCTAGGAAAAGAAAAAATGGCCTGCTGAATGAAGCCAGAAATTACTTGTTTAAGGTATTACTTATTTGCTCCTAGTTAAAGATCTGAAATATTTTTTTAATCTTTTTGAAAAAAAAATTTCATTTCTAGTTTTGGTTTTTTCTATTTGACAAAGTCTTTCACGTTTGTATGCTATGAATGAACATATTAGGTTCAATACTTGTTCAATCTACTTGTAATAGTACTACATAGTTGCGTCGCTTATATTAAACACACATTCCGACCACTAACATATACAAAGTGGCGAGTAGTTCGACAGCGAGTCACGTATGTAGCGTAAACAGTGATAAGTCGAGACAGATATTGTGCATTAGTTTCTATTAGGCGCCCCGCAAATGGACTCCCACCGAATTGTGAGTTAAGCGAAGCGCTGTCCACACACTAAGAGGCAGAAACTACTGCAAAAGATTTGTTTAGGGAAAAGAGGTTGCCTGTCATTGGAATAAAAGCCAAGTTGTAACTGTTCCTTGTAACTTCGTACGGCCTAACAGTATGTTTCTCACCGTTTAAACGTGTCCTCAACTTCCACAAATATTTTGCCTAATCGGTCCAACCATTCTCGAGTTTTAACGAGTAAAACCAACAGCAATTAATTCTTACGTAATACATATAGATAGAAGAATAGTTTTAGGTCCGATTTTTCATTACTCAAATATTTGGTTCATAGCTGTCATGGCAATAACATTTATTTGTATGTTTTATCTGGCTCCTAAATTAAATAGATAACAAATATATTTTCAATGTAGGTAATACAGTTTGATGCGACGCTAACTTCAGACAGGCGTAATAAATATACCTAAGTACTTATATACTTACTTGCACTAACACGTAAGAGCGAAATCACAAAGGGTGGTTATTACTAAGACTTCGCTGTCCGTCCATCCGTTTGTCTTTCCGACCGACGACCGTCTATCTGTCATCAGGATGTATTTCATAGACAGTTGAAATTTTCACGGATGATGCTGCTATATCAAAAAATACTGAAATAAAACTTAAGGGTTTTTTATTTGCCGTTTTTTTTGTTCTTTATAAAAAGGGCAACAGATATACACTTGAAATATTTACAGAATATTTAGTTACATATTCACTTTATATATAAATAACTAAAGTTAGTACCTACTCGTTAGTAACTACATTTGCTGCGTGCCATCTGGCTGCTACTCAGCGGGAAGGTGGTGCTGGCGCGGAGGCAGCGGCCAGAGCTAAGCTGCTTAAGTACGCCTGCCTTGAGCCACAGTACGAGTTTGTTCCGTTCGCCGTCGAGACGGCGGGATCGTGGGGCTATGAAGCCAAGATATTGGAGTCTGAACTGGGTCGGCGTCTGAAGGAGAAAGGGCGTGATCCACGTTCTTTTCATTTTCTCGCCCAGCGCATTGCATTAACGATTCAGCGTGGTAATGCCGCTAGTCTTATGGGGATGTTTGGACGAGGGACTGATATAGGTTTAGATTTTTTACTATATTATGCTATACTAATATAATTGTAAGTGTTACTATTATATAATTTTAATTTTGACAAGTTTGACTAATCTTATATATGAATAATAAAATTATATTTAAGTATAATAATTAAAAAATAATAAAATAAATACGTTTTTGCTATATATTAATAACGACAACATGTAGAATCTTAAAATAATAGTAGGTACAGAACCCTTAGGGTGTGAGCGTGAGTCTGACTCGCAATGGGTAGATTTTTTTCTTATTGCCAGGTACACATGTAAGTCTTAAACAGTTTGAGGTTCCTAAACGCGAACTGTCAAAGATTAGGTAGGTACATTAAAAGTGTAAAGAGTTTGTAATACAATAATATCAAACAAAAAAGAAGTTTGTTGCAAACAAAAAGGATGTCGCGGCTTTTGACAGAAGTCAATAAACAGTATTAAAAAGTAAAGTGACAAAAAAAGCGCGGAAAGCGTCGAATTAGGCGGGTGTATTTTTTCTGCAAAATTTTCAATTTGAAAATACTGTTATATAAAGGATCAGTAGAGTATTCTCAAACTTGTAGTTTTTGTAGTTATTGTGTATATTTTAGTGGTAGTGTATAGTTTCTTCAGATAGGGTAAGTTTTCCGTTTTTCATTATGAATAAGCCGCCCGACCTGGAAGACCCGGGGGGCACGATTGTTCCCCCGGAAAATAACTATGTGACGATCTCTACTCACAGTATTATATCAAATGAGTCCGGTATGGACACGGATGGGTCTATTAATCAGGGTCATTGTCGCAAAAGAAGTCGGCAGACTAAGATTTGTAAGCAATGCAATATGAATAAAAAGAAAGCACGCTCAAGCCGTGGACGGCAAAACTGGTTGCCTTTGTGTTGATAGTGGAAGCGATCATTCAAACAAAGATTCTAAGACTCCTCCTGTAAATTCAAAAGAAGTTCCTCTACCATCCAGTAATATTCCTCAGGGCACTGTCCCTGTAGCAAGGACTTTATATCAACCAAATGATGCGTCACCTTATATTGTTCATGTGCAACGGGAAGTAAAATCATCCAATGATGGAACCGCCTTGCACCCGGTTACATTTTTACAAAAAAACGGGTTTCAGAATATTGTTAATGGTTCTGTAAAGAGAATAGGTAGAAACAGAATTGAATTAGCGTTCGTTGACTTTAGCAATGCCAACTCCTTTGTAAGCAGTAACATTTTATCATCGAAGGATTTCAAAGCATTCATTCCTTCTTTCAATGTTACCCGTATGGGACTTGTTCGGGGTGTGCCAGCGGAATGGTCGCCTGAAGAAGTGGTGGAAAATGTAGCTGTGCCTAGTGGTTGCGGTAAAATATTAAAGGTCAGAAGAATAAACTACAAGACAGTAGTGGAAGGTTTGCCTGTATGGAAACCTACACAAAGTATTGTTGTTACTTTTGACGGACAAGTATTACCAAGCAGAATTTTCATGTGCTATAATTCACTTCCGGTAGAACTGTACACGTATCCCACCATACAGTGTTTTATTTGTTGTAGGTATGGACACACAAAACTTCAATGTAGATCCAAATCTAGATGCTATAAATGTGGCCTTGATCATACAGGAGATAATTGTAGTTCTGAGGAAGAAAGCATGATAAGCTGCCTTTGCTCAGGAGCACATTTTGCTATTAACAAATCTTCTCCAGAGTTTTCACGACAGAAACAAATCAAAATAACTATGGCTGAAAAAAATATATCTTACGGCGAAGCAGCAAAACTAATTTCTTCTGTGTCGAAATCATATGCTAATGTCACAAACTCTTCTACAACTTCTTATAAACCTCGAAGTCACACAAATACAGAACTTCAAACACTAACATCACAACGACCACCATACACCTCGTACAAAAAAAACTGTTTTTACAAACCGTCGTCCAATCCCCAAACCAGGGATTGGTTATGATCGAATGACACATAACAAAATACTTAGTGACCATAATATGCCTTTACCACAGGACGGATGTGCTCTCAGTCAGAGCCCGATATCTAGTAATCCCTTATTAATGTCCAGTACAGAAATCATGCATATTTTAATTTATGCTCTAACTAAATCCAACATAAAAATACTAACTAAATCCACCGTTGCCCCTTTAATTGACTTGTTTAAAAATAATAGTGCCATTAATAATGGCGATGCTTCAAAAAATAGTGCAGTGGAACTGCCGAAGTGCAGTTCATAAAAAAAATCATATAATTTATTTAATAAACAAATTTGATGCTTGTTTATTAGCTCTTTCAGAGACCTGGCTAATACCAGGCTCTGTTTTTAAAATATACGGTTTTTCTTGCTTGAGAGATAATAGGTCTGATAGGTATGGCGGAGCGGCTTTACTTGTCAGAAGTTCCATCTCTTTTACTCCTCTATCTCTTCCTACCTATGATAATTTCTCCGTGGTGGCAGCTCAAATAGGCAATATTTGTGTTGTTTCTATTTATATTTACTCTCCTCGTCTGGTAGCATTTCAACATCTTCAAAATCTTCTATCACTTCTTCCTAAACCATTTATTATCTTAGGAGATTTCAATTCACATAACATTTCTTGGGGATCTTCTATCAACTCATTCTATGGAGATAGACTTTTAGAGGTGATTGATGCCAATAACCTTTGCGTATTAAATTTTGGGACAAGAACTAGACGGACGAAGCCTCAAGAAATAACTAGTGCAGTTGACCTTGCACTATGTTCAGCCAATATAGCCTCTTCAGTGACATGGGAATGTATGTTTTCTACATTTGATAGTGATCATTACCCAATTCTCATTAGTTTACCTCAAAATTGGCGTAGAAAGCCCATTCGAAAACCACGATTAATATACAATCTTAATAACAATAACCTATGGCATACATTTAAAACTTCTGTAGAGGTAAAGATATCAAATCTGCCTAATCTATCTGAAGGTGTAGATGAATGTACAAAAGCCTTTACTAATGCACTTATTCAAACTGCTGATCAAATATTTCCTTTAAAAACTGCGGCTTCAGAATTAGTTCCTTCGCCACCTTGGTGGGATAAGGAATGTACCGAAGCTGTTAAGAAAAGAAAAATAGCTGAAAAGTTGTACGATACAAATATGACAGATGAAAATTATGAAAATCTAAAAAATATTATGAATAACACGCGTAAAGTATTAAAAGAAAAAAAATATCTAGGTTGGAAAAACTATTGCCGTTCTATTTCTCCTGAAATAAACTCTTCAATTGTCTGGAGTAACATCAGAAGATTTAGAAATGGCGTAAGTGAATCCTCACAGTTTTCATTACCATCAAATCTGTCGAATGCCTTCCTAAATCGATTGGCACCTCCTACAGTAGCTACAAAAGATATTTTTTATAATTTGTCACCTTCAGTAGAACAAACATCTACATCTATTTTAAATTCTCCATTTACGATGGAATAATTACAAGGGGCGTTGTCTGAAGTAAAAGATTCTGCGCCAGGAGAAGATGGTATACCTTATCCATTCATTTCTAATCTCAGTCAGTCTTCACTTTCGTATTACTTAGATATAATAAACACAGCCATGTTAACTGGAAATATACCTTTATCCTGGAAATCTCAGATAGTATTACCTATTCTGAAACAAGGTAAACCACCATCAGTAGCGTCATCATATCGACCAATTGCTTTGTCATCTGTTATAGTTAAAGTCGCTGAAAGCATGGCAAAAAATCGTCTTGAGTGGATAGTTGAAAATCGAGGTATATTAGCCGAAACTCAATTCGGTTTTCGGAAAGGTAGGAGTACATTAGACAGCGTAGGAACACTGGTTACTGAAATAAGAATTGCATTTTCAAAGAACGAATCAGTCCTTCCAGTATTTTTAGATCTAGAATCAGCATATGATAATGTTCTACTGGATATTTTAAAATGTAAACTCAACCAGGTAAATATTCCAGAAATCCTTACTTGTTTCATTATCAATCTCTTATCAGGAAGAACTATAAAGTTAGATCAGGCACGGGATGAGTGTAGGCTCCTGTGGAAAGGACTACCGCAGGGATCAGTACTCAGCCCTTATCTTTTCAACATCTATTCCTATGATTTACAATCATCTATTCGTTGCTCAACTAAAATTTTACAATACGCTGATGATCTTGTGCTTTATTCTGTAGGCCAGTCTATCAGTACTAACCACAAACAAATCATACTTTCATTAAGAGGTTTGAAACGTTGGGTAGACAGTAATGGTCTTAGCATTACCCCACTAAAGAGTACAGTAGTATATTTCACTCGTCAACGAACTCCCCCACTCATATTTGTGCATTATGATAGAAACCTTATTCCGACCAAAAAACAAGTTAAATTTTTAGGCATTTATTTAGATTCAAAACTTACAGGCTTACCACATTGTAAGTATGTTGAATCCAAAGCAGAAAAACTTTTAAATTTACTAAGGTGTCTATCGGGGGTTTGGTGGGGTGCACATCCTTTCTCTCTGAAGCTTCTTTACAATGCCCTGATACGAAGTGTTCTTGATTATGGAACTTTCTTGTTAGGGCCCTGTAGCGTATACGGTCTTAGAAGATTAGATGGCATCCAATCAAAGGCCATGAGGATAATTACAGGAGCGATGAAATCGAGCCCTAAAAATGCACTACAGGTTGAATGCTGTGAACCTCTTTTGTACTTAAGACGTCAATTTTTATCTGATCGAATGTTTTATCGCGTGTTACAATTTGCAAAGTGTCCTTTAATAGCAAACCCTGATATACTAACCAATCTTACAGAATCCTCAAATTACTGGAAACATAAATCATTGCCCTGTTTAGTAGAAAGTTTTATCCGATTCAAGTCACTTCTTGCCCCTACACACCGGTCGCATGCTCTTGGATTATTTACTTACGGTTACGAAACTTCAATAAGTTTTCCTATAATTTGCCTCAATCTAGATATTGATAAACTCAATGCAAATGTGTGTTTTAAAATGACGATAGAAAATAAATGGCCTGGCTGGCACCATATTTACACGGATGCTTCAAAGCACTCACCACGTGATATTGTGGGTTTTGGCATTTATCATACACAATACAACGTTGTACAAAAAATAAAGTGTCCACCTGAAATGACAGTTTTTTCGGGTGAATGTCTTGGCATTGTTAAAGCTATCGAATACGTACTTCTTTGTAAACTGAGAAATAGCTTAATTTTTAGTGACTCAATGAGTGCCTTACAAGCTTTTATTAAATTTTCTTTTAAGAGTAAACCTTTCCCGCTCGTTGCAGAAGCCAGAGACAAGTTAAACCGTTGTGCAAACTTAGGTTTAACTGTAAATTTTGCTTGGATCCCTAGCCATTGTGGAATTACCGGTAACGAAAAAGCAGACAAACTAGCAAATGAAGTTGTGGTATGTGGTGATGTTTATCCTTTCAAAAATTATACGCATGATTTGGCTGCTCTCCCTAGGCTGTTCCTTCAAGATTCTTGGAATGATGCCTGGTCGCAGAGTAGTCGATCAAAAGGAAGTCACTACGCTAGTATACAACCAGTGATTCGTACAAAACCGTGGTTTGCTTCTATTAAACTTGGCAAGATACCTACTTCTATTCTAATTAGGTTACGCCTTGGACATACCATTTGTCCAGCTCATCTTGCTCGTTTCAAAATTATTGAAAGCCCAGAGTGTGAATGTGGTTATGAATATGGAGATCCTGACCACATATTTTTCTCCTGTCCTAAATTTGACCGTGCTCTCTTTTATGAAACATTGATATCCCTCCGTGTCCCACTACCCATCAATGTAAAATCCCTTCTTTCTATTGCTTCTTCTTCTGTATATAATTGTTTAGCTCAGTTTATTAACTATAATAATATTAAGATGTAAATAGTGTATTTGTACATAATTATTGTAATTCTAGATTATTAAGTACCTATTCTGTAATATGCCTATATTTCCTGATCCTTTCTTTAATAATTTCGTAACTTGATCAATTCCAAATTCCTATTTTCAAATAAACTGATAAATTTGTTTGATATCATTCCAATAAATACTACTTACCTATTTCTACGTTGATCTGACTTTAAAAATTACGACTTAAACGAATTAATTTATTCGTTTAAAACTAAGTGAATCTATGTTAGGTACTCATTAGGTAATACCTATTTGAGGTCATTTTAGTCGTTTTTGTAAAATAAACTTTTGGTCATCAAGCCACAGTGATCAGTGGCCCCCGACCAGGTGGTCGAAAAATAACAGACTGCTATTTGAATTGTCTCAGAATTACAATTGGATTGTGCCAAAATTGCCGTTTTGACATAGAATAGATCAGAGTTAGTATGAACAATTATCTTTTGTTTAATACTAACTGAGGTATATTCTATGTCAAAGCGACCATTTTGGCACAATCCAATTGTAATTCTGAGACAATTCAAATAACAGACTTGACCACCAGATTATTCTTATAATAAATGTGTCTGGTCTATTTAAGTATGGCGCTTACCTTTGTGTTTGGAAATTATCTGGAAAGTGCAGTTATAGCTAAGCCTCCGAGATAGATAAGAAAATCACAGCAAGAACCAAGGTACGCGTTTATAACTGAACAAATTAGGTGAACCCCAATTTAACCCGCTTAGGGGTTGAATTTCTAAAAATCCTTGCTTAGTACACCCCTACACCCTATAATGAATACACCCTCCAAATTTCATGTTTCTACGAGTACGTTCAGCGGTCTAGGCAGTACGTTGTCCTAGAAAATATCAGTCAGTCAGTACTAACTCTTTTATATAGATAGATAGAAGATTTGTAATTAATTTAATTGCACCGAAAAGACATTAGATGCTTAAAAAATATTTTATAAAAGATAAAAATAAAAAACTTGAATTTTTATAAATAAATTTTGAGGTTATGTGAAAAAAGTGTGAATACAAAAGTTTTAGATCTTTTTATTACCCACAAATTTGCCATTTAACTTTTTTCCACAGAACTTTTAGTTTTGCCGGAAATCGAGATAAACCATTCTATACCCTTAAAAACTCACCACCTTCCCCTTCCCGACCTCAGATCGCCCGTAAATTATTTTCCCTTTTTTATAATATTCTCCTCATATTTCAACGGGTTTCATCCAACTATTATTATTTTTGGTTTCAAAATTATCGACCCTGTTCTAATATAGCTGCAAAAAATCTATCTTTTACGTCACATCCGCGTCGTATCGAGTTATTTGTTGTGTAGTAAATGGTTGACTCACAAAACGAACTGGCAGATGTCGGAACGGATATTTACGTCGTCGCGTGTCTTTGTGACATACCTACCTATGGTTAATCACTGCGTTCTTGACGTACGTTCTCTAGCAGCTTTTCTTAAAAAGATTCTATCTATTGTTCATTGATTTAGGCGTAGGGAGACTGAAATCCTGGTTCTTATTATTATTATTATTATATTATTATATTACACCTAGACATTTGGCTGCCAGCTCGCACGTCCACGGAAACAACGACACTGTAGCTCTAGATAGAGCATGCCTAGTTTGGAATACAACGGTTCACAAGAAAGGCAACGGATACACACTGTTAGCTGCTTGGCGTCAGATTTTATCAAGTTGATGTTGGTAGTTAGCATTGCAAAACGGTCTCCCAACATCATGGGCGTCTTTACTCTAAGGCCAAAAGAGCCATGTCCCGGGGCGGCATGTTGCTCAACTTTATAACTCTGTACCTAGAATTGAATAACTTTAAAATATAGATAGACATCAAGACCGACGCGGAGCAATCGTATTTTTTTACAAACAGACGTGCTGGCGGTGGAGGTCTAGCGACAGCGGTATCTCCATTTAATTTATGTTGTGGCAAATCCAATAGGCCCGGGGCGCTAAATGTTAAAATACGCCTCTGACTACCATGCTATGCTTTTCTCACAGTGTTTTTCTTGCTCAGGCCCTTTTTTCGTCTTTCGTGGGATAGGATTGATTCTCATATCTCGCACGGCAATCGATCCCACTAATCACTTCATTTTTCATTTCATTTATTATCAACATCGGTACTAATCGAAGTACACTTGTGATTGTCACAAATTACAAATCTATCATAAATAAAATTACACAATATAACATGATAAACAAAATCAAGGTATAAAATATTTAATACAATTTAAGTATATATGAATAAATGTCAATTTTCGATGATTTTTCTTGTCGTTAATATAATCCTCTACTTTATAGTAGGCTTTTTGAACTAGTCGTTTTTTTACTTTGCTTTTAAATAACGTGTCTTTCATTATTTTGAGACTATCAGGTAAAATATTATTAAATAAAACACTATTTGTTACAAAAGAGTCACGAGTCTTTGCCATTATTATTTTAGGTAACATACATTTTGATTTGCTTTGTGTGTTATAATCATGATTATCACTGTTTTTTGTATATTTGTGTAAATTCTTTCGGGCGTACATTATGTTTGAAATATATACAAACAGTGCAGTCAGTTAGAATTTCTATTTTGGGGAAAACCTCTCTGAGAGATTCTCTACTACCCATTCTATTTATTGCTCTAGCTGCACGTTTTTGGAGAATAAACATACTCTTAACATCTGTGGCATTGCCCCACAGTAAGACATTATTGAATGATAATAACTATAGTATACAATCCTCGCAGTTTTTCCATCCGAAAATTCTCAAATTTTTCGAACTGCATATGCAATTGTTAAGGGTGGAGATATCACTCCAAGATCATCGCTATAACATATTTTAATCTACAGTTATTAGGGAAAGATAGATAAACTTTATTTTTTATGACTAAGTCTAACACTGACATTTTGAAAATGAATCCTGGTGGGATAGATTGTATATATACTAATCCGAGATACCTATAGGTACTCATCCGAGTATAGACAATAACGAGTAAAAATGAAATTTTGAAAAACCCCCGAAATTTGCCATTGTAGCCATGGATTTGAAATTAAAATTCTGACAGTCAAGTTCTTTCATTTGATATCCATATGGAGGCAGTTGTGGAAAAAAATTGTACTTCGTTATTTTTAAATTATTAATTAATCTTATCCTGGACTGAAATTTGATAGGCACCACCATATACAATATATATTGGTATATTAAATTTAATATAAAATAAGTTTTACTAAATAAAGATCTCGGTGAAGGTCGTTGTATACTCGTATCGGGATCCTATACTACTATGTGTTTAAAATAGTTTTAGGTTAACATGATTTTTTTAATTAGTCCTGAATTTTATTATATTTCGTTCACTTCGCTTCGTAGCAAAATGATAAAGAAACATGTACCTAATCTCAGTAAGAGAATGTAATTCTTATGAGATTAATATTTTTTTTAAATCGTAATTATACCACTAGTATTATCTCCTTATCAATTTTAGTACTGATTAAAAATTAATTATTTCATACTTCGAAGCAGTTATTAACTAAAGTTCAATTGTGCACAAAAGAATACTATGTCGGCCATTTACAATAAATATCCTTTTAAAGCGAAAACGAACAAACGACCGTAACAGAATCCCCAAAGGGTATTTTTCCACAGAACATCGAAATAAATTGTAGCTACCTATAACCCAGATTAGTAAAAGAGTAGTAGTCTCTCGTAGTAAACCTACAAAATTGTTATATTGTCTAGTAGGTACCCACATAAACAACACAAAGATGACTAAAATGAAGTGGGAAGCTATATGTAGGTATATAATTATGGAGAACATAATTGTACAAGTAAGATTTAAACAAAAGGTTGTAACGCGCCATTTTGGGGTGGCGGCCATCATGGATTTGAAATTTATTACGTATACTATATAGTATTCTACTAGTTATTTAATACCCACATTGAGGGAACTGAAAAAATATGTAACATGATGAAGCCATTTTATGGCGGCGGCCATCTTGGAACGTTTTTATCAAACAAAACTTAGAACATTCCCGACTTATTATATTATAGATCAGAATTAGTATTAAACATTATGTTTTGCTTGATACTAACCGTGACCTAATTATTCTATGTCGAAACAGACAGATATGAAGAATGTTTTATACCTACCAGTTGGCTATAAAATGCAGAACATGGGCTAACAATGACTATGGACAACTAATTAAACTGTGTATGTACCTACCTATTAGGAAGAGCTATGACAACGAAGTTGACTCACATTTGAAGTCCTATCATAACGGCTACATGTTATCAAGGCAAAATATGAGCAGCTCATACTTTGACTCCAACTTGATGACACACTGCTATATTCCACCTTGTAACATTCTGTAATGGTTTCGCAATCGAGGCCACCCTTCAGGGAACTATTACCCTTTCTGTGTGACAGAGGACATAAATCATTGCTGTTCGGTGATTCGGAGACGCGGACATCAGTTAACGAGCCATTAGCGTGATAGCCGCAATTAATTTGAAAGGCTGCTGGTGACAAAGCGGATTTATTGTTTTGTCAGAACATTGTTGCTTATAATCTTATGCATGTATGTATAGCTGGGTAGGTTAATGAATCTATTTTTGTTAAATATAGGGCCTAATTAGCTTACATTTGAAATTAAAGCGTGTGTCACGGGTTCTAATCCGGATTTATCAGTCCTGGAAATTTTGCCAGACCCCGAAGCAGAAACGCGTCGCTCACTCGGTAAATTATGAAAGGCTTAAGCAGTAACGACTTACAGCCGTCAATATTGCTGTTGAGCTCAACCGCCTGTTAGATTTTCTTTAGACGAATCTTATTAGAACTAGTCTTGAAATATAATCATAAACATGAAATGCATCATTCTTTACAATTAAAAGGCCGAAGTAACTTACCCAAGTACCTACTGCAGAAATGTGCAGCGGAGCGCCAAAGCCGTCGACGGGTTCGCCTTCAAACCGTCTCATTTAAATAGAGCCACCGCTGTACGCCGCCTATTGTTGTTTACGTAGATTTATAAGAGCAAGCGAGGCTCTCCGTAGACTGGTCGCGAGTAAGGCCTCAGAAGGGTCTCTTTGTCCGCTTCGCGAGGCCGTCGCTCATTTGCTGAAAGCCCCGGCCTGAAGTGTCGTCAGAAATCCGGCCATTTTCGACCTACTCTTTTGCTGTTTGCTGCTGTATTTAAAACGACACTCCGAGTTGTGAGTGGTGATTACTGTCGACCAGCACGGCTTTAACACCTCTGTTTTACCTGAAATTGTAAATAATATGAAAAGAAGACTGGCACCTATAAAATAATATCAAGATAATGAATAGTAGAATAGTCTAGACAGATTACTAATGCACAAAACGAGCAAAGAACTACAAATATATATCTAGGTCTGTTAGACCTACTCGTATTAAAATTGAGATTTATAATTCTAAGAGCCTAAGAAAATATTCTAAATATAAATTACCCTTTATAATGCTTAAGTATATAGAAATTGTAACTACATGTATTTTAGATCGCTTAGGTAAAGTACGATTCTTCATCCATATGCGTATTATTATAATAACAATCCTTTATATTCAATGTTTATTTGGACTAAGGTTATGGACAAAATTGAAGCAAGTTAGTTATAGGTTTATTTTAATTTATACAAACAAAACATTTATAATAGCGCATATAAACCTGTCCTGACATTTTCATCTGCACGGACCCATTGAAATCGCAACAGTCATTTACGTATAAAAATAGTCTGTATTCTGCCATTTCCATACAAGAGTAGGCAAATAGCTATTCGTTTTGATAATATATTTGTTTGCAAGCGGGATCCCCGTAGCGCTGTCAGATGCAAGACTATCCCACGGCCTTTTACGACACTCCGACCCCAGTTTTACAGTGTTCTGGCTGGGTAGCTTTACTCTCTTTGGTTAGCTTTATGATTGCATTCCAGTAGTGGGCTTTAGAATATTTAATGAGGAATAGTTCATAGTTAGCTGCGCTTGTGTTGCAAGAGGGTCGTTACTTTAAGTAGGTACGAAGTGGTAGAGCTTGTAAACAACTAACTGAAACAAGGCGTTTATTTTAAATTTGTTACTTACCCCTTATTCAGGTACTTACGTACCTACGTACCTGAATAAGGGGTAGGTACACATAATGATAAGTTAAATCTGTTGATTGTACTCCATACATATTTGGTAGATCACTAGTTTTTATGTTGTATTATTATGTTGTTCAATAAGGTTTATAGACCAAAAAAGAACTATGAAAGTAGAGATATCAAAACAGAAAAATTTATAGTCTTGCTTTGAGTTGTTGCCAAAAGTACAGAAGTATAGATAAACTTAAATATATATTTACAAGAAAAAAAAAATAAGTCTGAACAGAAATAGAACCAACTCCTACCTCCATCCCACGCACATCTCCACAGCAGTCTCCATTCGAGATTATAAAAATGCGGAACGCGCGATATATCTTCAGTTTTTCTTTACCATCTGTACCTTAATGTCATGTTGGTTTGACGCTATACTTCATTGTGAATATTAAATCATGAGGGTGACACTCGTTTCTATTCTGGCTGTATTGGCCCTGGCTTCTCCTTCAAAGGGCTCGGACATTGGGAAAGATGGCTTCAATTTTTATAAAGGTACATTAATTCATTGCTTTAGCAGGCAGCTTCACGTATATGTAACTTAGGTATGGGCAACCTTCGCCTGAAATATAAAAAGGATAAGACTGATAATATAAAGATTGCAACAAGGTATTTGTTTCTGCTGTTTGGCATTGTGTTTGCATATCTGCCATTTAGGTAGCGCTAGCATGCAGTATACCGCTAGAGTGTACTAGCAGTATTCCTACTGACCTCTAATTGTGGGTAGGATCAACTATAAGAGGGCAATACCGGCAGGTAGGGTTTGAGTTATTCAGTTTATTTGCAGATCTTTGGTGGTTTATGGATAATCTAACTGCTCCGTTTTTGCCGATGAAGTTAGCCCTTTCATATTCCATAATATTATGAATTTTATCAATAGCAGGCTCAATAGCATTGCAACCAGTTACCAGAAAACATGATGCTTTCCACCAGGCTAACAAGTCTGTATTATTTTACCTTCTTGTAAAATTATTTACCAATTTTTAAAATAACATGTAATTTCCTACGAAATGGAACAAACATATGGTTTTTTGTTTCTTACGATGCAGTTATTTTATCTAATAACCGCCAGTTTCAATTTATATAGTCGCTGCATTTACGTTCGCCCTCGCGGAGCTGTTATTTCATTCGAAAAGTTATTTTTGGTCAAACTCACTCATAACAAAGGCCTAGGTGATATTTTCATAACGTGCCCGTATAGATAGAACTGAGATTTGAGATAGAGCATAAAGTGAAACGACGGTTCGTGATGGGCCATCGGCGCGCCGATTCTGCGGTGAATATGCTATTTCTCCAGTATATGTGCTTGGACATATACCTCTTTCAAGAATTCGCCTTCACATTTTTTTGGTCTATTCTCGTAACGGATAAATCTCGTTGTACGTTGGAATTTATCTCGTGGAGAAAATTCTCGATTGAATTAAACGGGTTACCGAGATTGAAGGGATGAACTTGAGACTATTTATATGGGAAAATAAATGATCAAATAAAAATGATATATAAATGTAATCTGAAATAAAAATATTGTGTCTGTGTATAAAAAAAAATTAGTAATCGACACAGAGATTCGAATTATTTTTAAAAAGTGATTGTTTTTCAGTTACTATATTATATTGGACATGTTAGTTGTGCCTCCCTCTGTATATGATACTCAATTACAATAACTGAACTGAACTGAGTAAAATATATTGTTAAAAAAATTATTGCAATTTTCTAATACTTTCATCCTTCGAATCCTCTGAAAACGAAGGTTATTTTTCGTACATCTCATCTTGGCTATTAGCGAAATAGCTTTTTTCGATAAATTTTAGATGAATAGAATTGAATACAGATAAGCTACGTAAAAGCTTAGTTAGTAGACAAAGACAAGCCTAAATTGAATGAAAAATATGGCAGTTTTTATCTGACTAATAGTTTTTTCTTTTTTGTTATATAGATTCATGACTTGAATTTTTTTAGTTTAGATAAATCTGTGATAGTATTAGGAATTTTAGAAGTAGGTATTGATGTCCATTATATTATTTTATGGTTAAAAAAACTTCTTTAAATTAACCGAGCGAGTTAAGCGTCAAGTATGGCGTCAAGTTATTGTTCGCCTGTTTGCGTCTCGCTTATAAGTCGTAGTTTTTAGCTTACATTTGCCTGGTATTTTCGGTAGGACGCGCTTAAAAAAGTAGAGTAGTTCGTTACGGCGACATTTGCATGGATTTCTGAATATAAAAATGAATCTCTTAAGCAGATGTCGTGGTCGCGAGCTAACAGTTGGCTGGACTAGTATATTATTTGTGAAAATTATTTTTATGAATTATGGCGTAGAACATAAAAAAAATATGTGCTAATTGTAAGTAAATATATACAAAATATTTAATATTTTCGCAGATTATCTTAGAGGGCGTTCAGGTGATGTCGTAGAGGAAGGCCCCACTGAAGACCGCATGGTTTGTAAGTATAATTGTATTGAAGAAATATTTTAATTTTAATACTTTAAATTTCGTCCAAATTGTTACAGCAGTTTTGTAGCGCGGGAGAGTACTAACATACATCCATACAGTTTTACAAACTTTCGCGTTTATAATATTAGTAGAGGAAAAATACATGATGTAAAACACGAACATTTACTTTATTGCACTGAATAATCCGTATAAGTATTTTATGTCAATATGCTTAGTAAATGTAATACTAGATAACTTATATGGCTTATAGTGTCGCTCTGTCCATCTGTCAGTCTTTCTGACTTTTACAATTATGGACCAAAACCCTAAAAATCGTAATTAAACTTTGCAAATATTATTTTTCTTCATCATAAAACATTATTACTCGTATTATATAAGTTTTGCATACTAAGGATGGCTCCCATACATGTGAAGCGGGGATGAAACTATAGTCTTAAGAATACGGGATGCATTAAATAGCTGATAACGGATGCGTGGAACTCAATTTTAAATACAAATTCCAAATATAAATAAAAACGGTCATAACTTGTCTAAATATAAGATCGCTAAGACCAGCTCGCGTAAACATTATACTTCTTTTATTATACTATACTACTGCCTATATATAGCTAATACTTACATTTAGTAATACCTAACCTACTTTACAGAAATACAAATAGACTCATAAATACACCCAAATTAGTAAATATACCAAAAAGCTTCACAAATAAATAATATCCCGTATAATATTATTACCAATACGCCACTGGGAAAATGAAAATATATTGAACAAAATTACTCTATATCTAATTTACAAAACAACATCTATATTCATAGTTTTTGGATAATTCAATGTATATTTTAGCGATGGTTATTCTATAACTTTGTATCACCAACACAATTATATGTCTCCAGTTCCGCACGAGCGGTCATGGAGGACGCGCGTGTCTCACTACGGTGAATCGCTGTATAAGTTGTTTACACGGTTAGTGATATTATCGTAAATCATCGAGTGCGAAAACGTAAACAGGGTCCCCTGGCAACAGGAGACCCTAAAGTGATTATGTATCCAATCTCAACGTATCAAAACCCCCCAATGTCTCAACAAACCCCTTTATTGACCAAACAAAACATCCCAACATCTCAACAACCAACAATGAACCAGCAAAAACCTACTGCATCAAGTTACGCCAACGTGACGTCATCAACTAGTTTTCCGAAGAAAGACCAAGCCATCGTCCTTGACTCGATAGAAGGAATAACACTCAGGGAATACCTTATTTCATTATCAACTGTTACACCTGCGTCTACAATAGGGTTTATTTCTCGTATTTCGAACGGACGTATATGTATTTACTTAGACTCGAAAAAAACAACGGATACCCTACTAGAAGAGAAAAAGAAACTTAAAATTCAAAGCCACATTCTTGAAGTTAAGCCTCTAATAACAAGAAACAAAAGAGTTGTTTTATCGAATGTGTGCCCAGTTATACCCAATCACGTCATTGAACAGAAACTGAAAGAACTTGATATAAAAGTGATGTCTCCGTTAACATTTATGAAAATAGGAGTGTCAGATCCAGGCTTTTCCCATATATTAAGTTTTATGCGACAGTTGTATATTAGCCCAGAAGATGTGCCACACCTCCCAGAATCATTCCAAATAAATTTCGATGATACGAATTACTGGATTTATACTTCCACTGATGCCTTGAAGTGTTTTACATGTAATAAATTGGGCCATTTAGCCAAAAATTGCACACAGAGCTTAACAGATGCCCCTAATAACTCTCAAGAAGACAATCAAATAACCGAAGATATAAGAGAATGCTTTGATAGAAATGACGACAACGTAATATCTCGGCCCATTAATGACCCCGCCTTAATACAAAACTTTCTAAACCCATCACAAACAACAACAAAAGGATTAAAACGAACCCATTCACCAACTGTAACCGAATCAACAATTTCAGAAGTTATAAAGGAACAAACACAAAAATCTGAATCAGATATAATGGAATTTGAAACTGATGAAACTAGTAGCAATATTTCACTGGAAGATACGGACATTAAGACTAAATCTAAAAAGAAAATTAAGAAAGCTGATCATAGGACAGGAGAAGAAATTTGGAATAAAATTAAAAAAGAAATTGCAAAAATTAACGACGATAATAAGTTCCCTATCAATTTGGACCAATTCATTAGTTTACTAGATAACTCGCGAGGAAAACAAAATATAAAAGAATTAGTTTATTCTTACACAAATAATGTTAAGGATCTTATTAAAATGTGCAATAAATTACATAGTAATATGAACAAAGGCTTAAAAAACAGATGTTCACGGTTGTCAAAAAAATTGCATGAAATATTGACATCTACACCAGCCATGACCTTGGATAAAGATTAGAGTTTATATAAACATACTTCATTGATTAGTAACTTAGTAAGTGTTATATCAAAATCAATAAGTATGGATATTTTACAGTGGAATGTCAATGGCTACTTTAAGAGACTTGAAAATATCAAATTATTGATAAATAAGCTAAGGCCTACTTGTATTTGTTTCCAAGAAACGAACTTTCGATCTAGTTTTTGTGCTTCCATATCAGGATATGATCATTTCCATAAAAATCGACTACAAAGTAGTAAAGCTAGTGGTGGAGTAGTTGTTTATATAAAATCCCATACAATACCAGAAGAAATAACGTTAAATACGAATCTGGAAGCCGTAGCAGTAAAAATTAAATTTCCCCTATCATTAACAGTATGTAACGTTTATCTTCCAAATAGCCAGCCTCTCTCCAAACATCAACTAAACAACCTAATACTTCAGCTTCCTAAACCTTTTATAATTTTAGGCGATTTTAACAGTCATCATTTTTACTGGGGTTCAGATAAATGCGATACGAGAGGAAATTTAGTGGCAGAATGGCTTGATGAACATGAAGAAATATTTCTATTAAATGATGGCCAAGCAACTCACTTTAACAACAATAATGGTCAAACAAGCAATATAGATCTGACTTTAGCTTCACAAAATATAAGATCATATTTTGATTGGAACGCCTTAGAAGATTTATATGACAGTGACCACTTTCCGATATCAATCAGATCTGTTCTTATTAATGATGCTACAACATGTAATATTAGTATACCCAAAAAGTGGAAGTTTGATAAAGCAGACTGGACTAAATTTAGAGATGACGTGGAACTAAATATTCTTAAGCTAATACCCTCAAATGAATTCCCTTATCATAATATAAATGAAATTGTCACTAAATTCACTGAAGCCATCATTGAGGCCGCTGATAAGTCAATAGCTAAAACAGCTGGTATCTTAAGAAAAAACAACTTGTGAATGTAAAGTCGCCATAAAAGAAACTAAGAAAGCCTTTAAGCTGTTTAAACGTTTTGCAAAAGATGATCCTAATTCGATGTTTAAAATAAAATATAAAAAGAAGAGAGCTAAGTATAGAAGATTAGTAAAAGAAAATAAAAAAAAGTATTGGGAAAATTGGGTATCATCAATTAATAACAAAACTACCGTAAGAGAAATGTGGCAGAAGATACAAAAACTAAATCATAGGAATACTAAATTTAATAATATTATACTAGAAAAAACCGATGGTTCTCTAACATCAAATCCTTGTGAAATCTCAAATTTATTAGCAAACACTTTTGCAAATAATTCTAGTTCAAGTAACTATATCAAAGAATTCAATAAATACAAAACGAAACAAGAGGCGCAATCTAAATTCGATATAGATAATAACTCCAATCCAATTAATACCGAAATATCGATGGAGGAATTGTTACTGGTAATATCTCAAATAGGAAATTCCAGTCCAGGACCTGATAATATACCCAACATAATAATTAAACATTTACCTCTTACTGGACTTGAGTATTTGATACATATATATAATTACATTTATACGAAACAAGTGTTCCCTGATAACTGGAAAGAGGCCTTAGTAGTACCATTACTAAAACCAAATAAAATATTTTGTTCACCAACCAGTTATCGGCCAATATCACTTACATGCAATCTTTGCAAAGTACTTGAAAAAATCATAAGCAAAAGAATCAGATGGTATTTAGAAATAAATGGTCAATTGTCACCATTTCAGTTCGGGTTTCGACAATTCAAATCTACCTTGGACCATTTAACATGCATAGAAGGTGAGGTTCTCGACAGTTTTGCGAATAATAACTACACAGTAAAAAATAAAAATAAATAAAATAAAATAAAATAGATATATAACTACACAGTAAAAAATAAAAATAAATAGAATAAAATTAGAGGATATCGATATAAGAGGAAACACTTTGGCGTTTGTCAAACATTTTCTTACTAATAGAATAATAAAAGTAAGAATCAACGACATTATATCTAGCCCTATCCCTACTGAAAACGGTTTACCTCAAGCTTCCGTGCTGAGTGTAATTTTATTTTTGGTAGCAATTAACGATGTTCTTTTGCATTTAGAAAACCCAGTAAAAGGTTTTTTGTTTGCTGATGATTTAACACTTATCTGCAGTGGAAGATCACTGGGACCCACATTAAAACTTGTTCAAAATACACTAAATAGACTTCAGGACTGGTCAATAAAACGGGCTTCAAATTTTCGAAAAGTAAAACAGAGTACATGATTTTATCTAATAGACAAAACAAAGCAACTAACATGCAGTTAACTTTATACAAACAAAATATTAATCAGGTAAAGAACTTAAAAATTTTAGGATTATTGTTTGACGAAAAAATGACTTGGAAACCATATATAAATAAATTAAAATCAGAATGTTATAAAAGAATAAACATAATAAAGACTTTATCATCGACAACATGGGGATCTGATAGAAAATGCTTGATAAACACATATCATTCTCTGATACGTTCAAAAATAGATTATGGTTCAGTTATTTACGATTCTGCACACAAACACACCCTTGAGTCCTTAGAATGCGTTCAAAACACCGCTTTGCGAGCATTGGAGCATTCAAGACTAGTCCTACTAAAAGCATATTGGCTGAAGCAGAAGAAATTCCATTGGGACATAGAAGAAAGTGTCTTGTGCTAACATATGCTAGTAATATTCTTTCTCAACCTGAAAACCCAACTTATCATAATTACTTCAAATCTAAAGCCGTAGACACAGAATATATAACAAAACCTTATTTAAGACAACCTTTTAGAACTAGGGCATTGAAATACCTAAATGAGTTGAATCTTAAAATACCAAAAATGTTCGAAAAGAAATTACTTTCCATTGGTCCGTGGGAAAATATAATTCTACCCATTAATCTAGAACTAACTGTACACCTTAAAGATCATACTCCTCAGTATATATACAAAAACCTTTTCCATGAACTCAACAGTCGTTACAATGACTGTAAATTTTTTTACACAGATGGTTCAGTTGTAAATGGGAGGTCAGGGTGTTCAGTAGTGTATGGTAATAGATGTTTTCGTTATAAATTAGCTGAATTTAACTCAATCTTCAGTTGTGAAGCAATTGCTATTCTCAAATCATTAGAAATTATTAAGAGCGAATCAAATACAGTAAAATATATAATATATACTGATTCAAAATCTTGCTTGATGGCGATGCAAAATAAAAACAATACAAATTCTCTAATAAATGAAATCAAACAAAAAATGATAAATCTACTAAAATATAGCTACATATTTGAAATAATTTGGATTCCAAGTCATCAAGGAATAAACGGTAATGAAAAAGCAGACATGGAAGCGAAAAAAGCAATTAATGAACACGAAAGTTGGGACATGATTAAATCAACTACTGGAGAACTACAAAAATATATCAAACAAAAAGTTAAAATGAATTGGGATCATCTTTGGAAGACTGAAAATACAAATACAAAACTGTTTAATGTTAGAAAATCAATCTATGATATATCACCCACTGCCTTTACCTGTAGAAAGGATCAAGTAGTTATTACTAGATGTCGTATTGGACACACCAATATGACTCATATTCACCTTATAACTAAAACTAATAAAAAAAAAAGCAAGTGTGGACTTGATCTGTCCATTTTACATTTATTGGAAGAATGTTTAGCTTATAAGAATGAAAAACATTTATGTAAATTACCTGATAAGTTAAAAGATTGCTTAAATCATGATGGATGTATGAAAACATTAGTCTTTTTGAAAATGATAAATATGTATAATTTAGTATAAATAATAATGTAAAATTAGTTATTAAATGTGGTCGCTAATGACCTTAGTTGTTAAAGAGCGACCTTAAATAAATAAATTAAAAAAAAAAAATTATTTGTCTATTCAATTCGCTTGGGAGTTGTAAAATGAGAAAAGTAATTCAGACTAGGCGACTTTGGTGTTGTGCCGAAATAAGGTAAGTTATTTATTTTCACGTTAGTCAGTCAGTCATATAAGTTGTCATTGTGTATAAAAATATCTAACTTCTTTGAATTATAGTAGAATTATGCCAACCCTGGAAGATATTTTTGTCCTAGGTCGATTCCAAAGGTCACCTTGTTTTTTTTCAATTGTGACAGTCGTTAGAAAAGTCAAAATGGACACATTGAAAACGTCAAAATCGCCATTTGGCGTAAATAAGGTGGAAATATCTGGATTCGAAATTAATTTTATACACTAGGATAACTTTATTTTGAATTTGGTTCATGGAATAATAATTAATAATGCCGTATTTATGATATCGTGTAGACTATCCTGGCCGGAGCTCCACACATTATTGAAATTATTAAACTAACGCTGACGTGGAATGATAATTACATTCGAACCGTTTCAAATCGAACAAAACTTAAAACTTAACTTTACTTAAACTTGTTCTGCCATAATGGCCGGCTTTTGAATAAATACGGGTTTTTACTCTTTAACCATAAGTATACAGGATCTTAAAAGATTTTGGAAAAAAATACTCGATCACTCTATAGTTACCAAACAATTTTTCAATATGTAAAGGACTATATTTTATGTTTGTATATATTAACTTAAATGTAACATTGTTACAGATTTCTACCGGACGCCTTTATCGTTGTATCCAAGTCTGGTGCCGACAGTCGATCAGGAATACAGGAAGAGAACCGGAAACGTGTATAAAAGTAAGATTATTTCCTTTGCAAATAAAAAAGCTTTGGCTTTGTTTGTACTTATTTCGACTTATAAATTTACATAGTATTTTTGTTCCTATTTTGTAACACTCTAGAGCGTTTCATTTCGTTGTTATGTAAAGTTAGCTTCTTTTATGTATGTTGTTTCTTGTATACGTAAACTTTACATTTATATAGTTTTTGATTGATATTTTTTAGACATGTTAGTTAGGTTAACGAGTCTATTAGGCATTTTTTTACCCCTTTGGTTTGAATAATAGAATCTTTGTCTGTGGCATCGTAGCTACCAAACGGATGGACTGATTTTGATTTTTTTGGATGAAATATCACGGTCGCTGCCATAAAATGGCAAAGTAAAAATATTTTCACTCCTCCTCCCTCAATATGGCTCAAATAAAAGAGCTTAACTAAGTAACATACTATACAATCCGGTCACAATATCTGTGCACCTGAGCTCGTGACGTCATATCGGCGGTCTGGGTACGGTGTGCTAACCGTACTGTCGCACCGGGGAGTGCGCGGAGAGGTGATAGGGGAAGCGGGAGAGGCGCCGCATTCCAGCGAGGTGCACAGATATTCTGACCGGGTTATACATAATGATAATTTCAAATCCAAGATGGCTGCTACAACAAATGTCGGGGGATCAAAAAAATTATACTTGTGCTACCGCATAACGCTCGCGTTATGTTGGAGAAATAAGAAAGACATTTACTTAACAGATCACATGCTAAGCAAGGACGTCTGGGACGGAGCCGCGCCGAGCAAGAGAACCTCCAAGGCTGCGCTTTCTTTCCTAATGCAGGGAAAGCATCCTTATTACGCGTAAGTATAACACACTTAGCCTTATTAATAAACGCGTCTTAACTTTAACCGTCATTTGTCTTATACTAAGACAAACGATGATCTAAGTTAAGACTCGTTTATTACAAATACAAATAATTATTTATTAATAAGGCAGACTATTCTCACAGAGTAATTAACTGAGATTAATCAACACACATTAATAAATTTAGATAGATTTATAGTTAATTATTGTTAGTTTAACTATATTAATAATAAAAATAAAATAATATGGGACAACATCCACACAAAGGTCTTCAGGTCCCAAACTAGGCAATGCCTGTACTGTGGTAACCTGATGACTGATATACATACTTATATACATACTTATATATATATAATAAACACCCAGATACAGGTCAAACAGACATGTTCATGCACACAAATGTTTAACATGTCCGGGGATCGAACCCGGGACCAGCGGCGCAAAAGATAGGGTTGCTACCAGCTGCGCCAACCGGCCAGTCATTATATAGCTAATCCTGTGCAACTGAGTGACGAATCGACTTTTTGCACAGAGATCGTTCGAGATCTGGAGAGAGCCATAGATAGATATCAACGCTTTATTGACACACAAAACATAACAATACAAAAATGTAAATTAACATGACGTGAAAGTGTAAAGTGTGACACAAACTAGATGTCACTACTTTTTCTGAAGCTGCAGGCAAAGTTAGTCAGCTGTAATACCTTTCAGAGATTTATCTTAGTGCTCGGTTTTCACGTAGAAAGTGGTATGTGAAGGCATATAAAAAATGACCCTACCTAATTACCTTTTAGACCGATACGCTTAGATCAAACACAAAATCAATATAAACTAGGGTAGGTATTCATATCAGTTAGTAATGTCAGCTCACGACATCATCCTTACCTTTGAGCTTTGAATATCTCTATACAGTGTTTAACTATTCACACAAGTGAAGTCCTTCGACTAAAGACAGTTTCGCAAATCTAATAACACCTATCTAGATGAATGTAAGCTATGATAAGCAAATGTATATCTATATGTATACGATTACATACCTATATACTACCGACCCATTTATTGGCACATCTTCATGTAGGTACCACATAAAAATATGACATACCCTACCTTATGTAATCAATAAAATGATCTACTATGCCAATAACGAAAAGCAACTAAATCGTTTTTTTTTTCATAAACCGTTGATAAAAAATTTAAGTAAATATTAAAAATATAGGTAGGTTACGTTCTTTCCTAGTTTCACGACCTTAGTGATCAGTGGTTTAGGCGCTGCACGCTGGTAGGCAGTAAGTCTGTTGTTACTCCTGTTGTCCGAGTGGTCGAGCGCCTCTACATCGAGTCTGGGATAATGTTATTTAGTCTATCAGTTTGTTTAACTCGCGTATAGGTTGTAGTTTCAAAATTATCTTGACGAAATTTTGTATACATTCACTGCGTTTTTTTTTTAAATTTTCTGTTGAGGGAGCATTACAACGAAAAAAATCAGTCAGGAGATTGTTGTTTTTTAACTATTAAGTGTTATACGCGAAAAGTATAGTGGTCCCGAGGTCAGCACTTTGCAGAACTACTAGTTATCATACGAGTATATAGATATCTGAAGTTAGACATGTAGTTCTGTAATGCCTTTAATTCTTGCTATGACTAGATCTATATATAGTAGAGTGGATCGAGTCACTGATGAGCAGAACTTTAGTCTTTATCCGTTATCGTGACAACAAGTTAGTGAACCGTACATACTCAAGCTAAGATACTAGATAAGTAAGTTCTAGCATTACTCGTAGTCAATAATACATATACAGGGCGTTTCAGTTGTAAAACAGTTCCTACGAAATGAAACAAAACATAAATATTTTTGTCTAGGTAATACTTTGATGTGCTGCTAGGTATTAATAATTATTTATACCATTAACGATCAACCCTTTTTTAAAATAAAAGATGTCAAATGTCTTTCCCCAGTGTGTAGTTATCTATTTACCAATTTTTGTCTAAATCGGTTTCTGTGGTTCAGGCGTGAAAGCGTAGCAGACAGACAGACTGAGTTACTTTCGCATTTAGAGTATAAAATAGTATGGATAGAGATTATTTCATGACAATTGCCTATTAAAGGTTAAACTCAAATACACTGTGCATTGAAAAGTGAGAGTAAACACTGCGTCAACAAAATATAATGAAGTTTTTAGTAATATATATTCAAAATATAATAAATATTACACAGCCCTCGTACAAACGGAGGCTATTTATTGATTATATTACAATACAACTATTATGAGTATAAAATTAATACATACCTACACTATGTTGAGCTTTTCATATTTTTCAATTTTCAGGGACGAAAAGAAATATTGTCCTTACGGGAAGTAGGTGCTCCGTGAACACTGTAGGTAAACACACACACACACCATTTACTAAAATGCCGTTTCAAATATATTAAACAGTAATCAGCTTAATGTTTTATTTTTGTTTTAGTGACGATGGTGCGGAGGAAAACAGCATGGAAATTCCTACGAAATCAGACTTGAATGTGGTTTAGCTATTGAAAATGTGGAAAATTGGTTCTTGTTTAAAAATAAGATACCTACTAGCTTACCTAACGTAGATTATTAGAGCTATTGTTAAAAGTATATCTCGCAAAATATATTATTTGTAAGTACATATGACACTAATCACAATGTAGTTATTCATGTATATGTCTTAAAATACCTCGGTTATAAGAAACTTTCAGTTAAAGTGTCTACTACAGCATATTATTCATTGATTATGATTTCGTGACGTATACCAACACGAACAATGGTCGTATAGAATAAAAAAGATAACATGACAACTAGATGTTATAAAAAATGCATGCATAACCTTATACGTTTTCTTGTAGGCTCTGTTTCTAAGAGAAAGCAAGCATAAAGATTATCAAGTTCGCATAGATTAATCCAATAAAAAATAGCCCTAAAGAGGGAGGAAGTACGTAGAGTACAGAAAAAAAACATTCGCGTGTTTACGCGAAAAGATTAACCTATTTTAATTAAAAACATAGATGTAACAATATTCCAACAGAATTCCAATCCTTACTAAACTAGAACTTGTAAGCGACCATCTCATATGATATGATTAGTTATTTTGTCTAAAATTATGAAATGAATATGGATTACTTAGCTGGAAAGCAACTCTAAACGATATTGTATCATGGGCTGAGTTTGAAAAGGGTTAATAAAACAATGAAAAGTAGATGTCCTTTGTTTCCTTTTTAATCGTTATTATTTAGATATAAAGACATTTAACTATTTTTTTACTGACCAAGCAAGCGGAAAGACTTATTTAAGTTTAGCGAATTTTGCTTTTATTTTGCAATGCGTATGTAAGTATTCGTACAGGTCGTAGTTTGAAACTAAATTTAATGAAATAATGAAATATACCACTATTTTTTCAAATTCCTATACATGAAAATTCTTGGTGGAGTATGGCTGAGATCCTTAGAGTAGGTATTCTAGTTTTACATCCTTGGTAGACCTTGGTAGTATTACAAATTTAGTGCTCGGTTTGAGTAAAACTGTTAAATACAAACAAAGTTAGCAAGACGTAGTTGTGGTGAAAAGGGCACAAAAGGTCCGTATGTTTTTGCCAATATAGTATGGTACTAAAGGCGCTAGGTCTACCATTTTCGAACACAAACCAGGTACGTATTATAAATTTTGACATCTTTTACACCGTCCTTAGTAACAGGACGATAGACCACATAACCTGTAAAAGTCAATATTCTCGGTTTACCGGGTATAGTTTTAACTAATAATTAACTTATGTAATTAAAATATCTACTACCTAAGCACACATTTAAAATATGGCGAAAAACCGAGGGAACTTTCAACAAGTTTAAAAATCACTATGACGGTGAAAAGACTCAATATTCTCATCAATTTCCCGAAGAGTGGGCAGAAAGTGCCGTCGCTAAAGGCACTCTGCAAAGAAAAAGTACGTTGAGTGATTGGTACTCTTTGTGAATCGCTGAGTAGAACTCTGGCCAGTGTTGTAATTTTACGAAATCCCTTTTTGTGTAGGTATAGCGGAAAATATGAAGTGAAGTGTTCTACAAAGTGAAACTTGAGAAGATATATGAGGAGGTAACTTTCATAACATGATTTGTCCTTTGGATATGGAACCGTGAAAACTCATTTTTTTTTATTTTGTCAAATTGGGTAAGCCTTTGTGAATTATTTAGTGTAGAAATGTGAAATGAATATTACTGAATGAAATTATTAAGCTATCACAGATAAATTAGGCTTGCTTATCTTAATTTTTTTAATTAAAAAATGGACAAAACACGTTTTGCATGACCACCATGGACAAAACATGTTTTGTATTGAAAACTCACTAAAATGTAGCAATCAAAATGTGTTTTATCCATATAATATTAATTGATATTTTAAGTATGGTTTATTATTATTTATTACATTATTATTATTTATAACAAACATTAAATAGGCATCAACTAAAATAAAAAAATATTTTGGACAATGTTTTATTATAGTATTACAAGATTTAGGATCAAGTGTTAATGCGAATGCGGGATAGCGTGTTCAAATGTAAAAAAAGGAACTGTATCGTCACACATTAGAACAAGAAGCAGCCAAAAGGGTGAGCACTAACCTTACAACCTCCAAGTCCCTTCAGGATCCACACAGAACTGTGACACTGTAGCTCGGTAAGTATATGTAGAACAAACACCTCAACTCGTAGTAATAAATTTCGTTAGAATTTCAATTCAAAGGGGCACACAACATTACTAAACACGGCCGGTTCGTGAAGCTCAATGCGGCGCGGGCGTATCTGTCTCTTCAAGTCACAGCTGACCGATCTTAACCTTCGGTCGCGGCGCGCGGGTGCGAATGACCTTCAGGAGCCTTAGTGGTGTTTGCTGTAACTCCCGCAGATGGCGCATCCTTCCATTAGTGTGCGATACAGTTAAGAAATAACAGAAAGGTGCGTAAACATACTCCCCGGCTTGAAAAACTGGAGGATTTTCAAAACAAAAAATGTAGAGCAGTCTTGCAGAGCGCCGGTGCAAGGTGGGTGAAGAAATGTTAAGAATTTTCAAAGTTAAATAAATGCAAGAATAGAAAATATAAACAAATTAATAAGTAAGTAAATACCAAGATGTGGTCTAAATGCCGTAGTTATGAGTGGTTAATGTATTTCGACTATAACTACAATGACGGATGGTGTGGCTATTGCGAAGGAAGTGGACATAATTTGACTACTGGACGCTTTAGCGTTCCAGAGGTAGTCCTTACTAAAGCAGCGCGTACAATCCCATCACCCTTACCAGGGTATACCTGTTCAATTATGCCTATAGGCCAACGGAGCGGTGGTGTGTCGTCCTGCTGGATTAAGACCACCGTGCCTGGCTGGACTTGTACGTCCGGAGTGTTCCACTTTTGCCTTAGTTGAAGTGTGTGCAAGTAGTCGACGTGCCACCTCTTCCAGTAACTCTGAACCAAACTATCTAGCAGCCTTTTTCGTTCATAGATACGCATGGAGGTGTCAATTGCATATGCTGGCAAAGTCTGAAGAGGCGTCGTGTTTAAAAAGTGAGCCGGCGTCAAAATATCATGCGGCTGATCGGATAACAGACATAGCGGGCGTGAGTTCAATATGCATTCGATTTGTGTAAGAACGGTCAGTAATTCTTCATAACATAGTAGCTGTTGACCTATGGTGCGATATAGATGAGATTTCACACTTTTGATGTTAGCCTCCCAAATGCCTCCCCAATGAGGCGCGCTCGCGGGAATGGTTTTCCATTCAATTTTACGGTTGTTTAGTTTGGTTTGAAACATAGTTGTAGTGCCCTTGGCGGCTAAGAATATGTGTAACTCGTCCAGCTGTCGTTTAGCACCAATAAAGTTGGTCCCGTTATCCGAATACATACAAGCGACGGGGCCTCGCCTGGATATAAACCGTTTAAAGGCATCAAGGAATGTATCTGTGCTAAGACTCGACACTATTTCGATGTGGATAGCCTTTGTTGTTAAGCATACAAAAAGACAGATGTAAGCTTTCTGGCTTTTAATACCCCGACCACGAGTCATAGTGATGCGTATTGGTCCCGCTAGATCGACTCCTGTATGAGCAAAAGCTTTAGTTTCTTGTACCCTGGCTGATGGCAAGTTCGCCATCATAGGGGTTGGGTGTGACGGTTTGACCTTAAAACAAAAGTTGCACTTTCGTATGCGTTGGCGAATTATGTTTCGGGCTGAGATAATCCAGTAGCGTTGTCTCAAAAGCGACATAATCAAATGCGATCCAGTGTGGCAATTACAGCGATGGCAATCGTCAATTATCAGGTCCACTATATGATCGCGACGCGGTAATAGCAAGGGGTGTCGATTTTCGTATGGGATATTGGCATTGGTAAGTCTGCCTCCAACCCTGACGAGCCCAGTCTCATCTAAGAACAGGTCAAGTTTTCTTAAAGCGGGGGATGGTAATTTGCCAGTTTTAAGGTTATGTATTTCGCTGAAGAAGTATTTTGACTGAAGGTCTCGTATCAGAGCATTCTCAGCAAATTCTAAGTCTGGAGCTCGAATCGACTCGAATCTGGGCAGCATTTTAGCAAACCGTAATGTATAAACTGTAATGCGAAGTAACTTTTTCCAAGAAGATACCTTAACGGCTAATTGCAACAGAGGCGGCTCTTCCAGACTCGTTGTAGTCGTCATAGTGATCGATGACTTTCCTTCAGGAATTCCCTCACCCGAACACGAGGGTTCAAATGGTACTATTGGCCACTTCGTAATAGGGCTCATAATCCACGCCGGGCCCTGCCACCACAGTGAATGGGCAATTAATTGAGCGGGCAATAATCCTCTAGAGACTGCGTCGCTAGGATTCGAAACACCTTCCACATGGAAAAACCGTTCAGGTGGAAGTATTTCATGAATTTTTGTTACGCGGTTAGCTACGAAAGTTTGCCAACGGTGTGGCGAAGAATGAATCCAGGATAATGCTACTGTAGAGTCTGAAAACGCAAATACCTCTTGTATCGGGTAGCGTTCGTGGAGAGCGGTATGAACCTGTTTAACAATCTTTGATAAAATGAGAGCGGCACATAACTCCAATCGCGCTAATGACACAACTCGGAGGGGTGCCACTTTAGATTTCGAGCATACTAAACGAATCGATATTTCTTTGTTTGGATGCGTGACATGAAGATACACAACGCAACCAAAAGCTTTCGTGCTAGCATCACCAAAGGCTATTAGATTCACCAAGCAGCCTTCAGCAACTCCTAAATGGCGTGGTATTTGTATTTCTGATAGGAGTGGAAGCTCAGCTTTAAATTTTTCAAAGCGTTCCACTATATCAGCTGGCGGTATTTCGTCCCATCCAGTTTTTGTAAGCCAAAGCTCTTGTAGTAACAGTTTTGCGTGAAGAATGACAGGTGCCACAAATCCCAGTACATCAAATAAGCGGGCGATGGTTGAGAGGATTGCGCGTTTGGTATTGGATACAGTAGCGGTAGAAGTAGAAAATGAAAAGGTGTCAACTGTAGGGGTCCACTTCAAGCCAAGAATTTTTATGGTGTCGTTGTCGTCCGTAAATTCGATAGGTGCGCGGTGCGACTCGGGTAAGTGTGCTAGAAGTCGAGAAGAGTTAGACGCCCACTTGACTAATTTAAATCCGCCGGCGTCAAATAACGCCAGTAGCTCATTTGCTAGCTGCCTACCTTCTTCCTCCGTGTGCACTGATGTCGTAAGGTCATCCATGTATAGTTCCTTGCACGCGATCTCCGCAGCATTAGGGAAACGATCACGTTCATCATTGGCTAGTTGTTGTACTGTACGCATAGCTAAAAATGGGCTAGACCGTAGACCAAATGCCACAGCGTTAAATTGCATTATTCGTAATGGTTCACTTTCGTTAAACCGGTACAAAATTTTTTGATATTTACGATCAGTTTCTCTCAATAGAATTCTTAAGTACATCTGTTGTACATCCGCGGTTAGTGCAAATTTAAAATATCGGAACCTTAATAAGAGCGTAAATAGATCGGCCTGAAGATTAGGACCAATATGCAATACATCATTAAGAGACAAGCCAGTATCTGTTTTGGCACTAGCATCGAGGACGACACGTGTTTTAGTCGTCAATTTTTCCGGACGACGTATCGCATGGTGCGGGATGAAGTACCCTTCCGTAATAGTAGATGGACTGTAGGGTATTTCGGATAAGTAACCCTTTTCTATGTAGTCCGCAATGACATCGTTATACGCCTCCCGTAGAGAAGGAAGAGCGGCCAATTTTCGCTCCAGCGCCCTCAGTCTGCGTTGAGCGGTAATAAATGAGTTACCTAACCCTGTTGGGTCACCTTTAAAGGGAAGCGAAACGATATAACGTCCTGCATCGTCTCTAGTGATAGTTGAAGTGTAGAGTTGTTCACATTCTTGGTTTTCTGGACTTATAGGTTTAACGGACGGAACCTCCTCTAGCTCCCAAAATTTTTCAAGAGTCATATTCAATTCATTAACTAGCGGGCCGAAGGACCAGGCTACATTTTCTGGCTGCGCAGCTGGCGCCTCTCCGAGTACAATGTAGCCAAGCGAGGTTTCCAAAGCGTAGATTCCAGGTTGTGCGGGAGAAGTTTGAGTATGAACCGGTGGCAGCACTTTACCACCCAGTAGAATGAAAGCAAATATTTGAGTACCAAGAATGGCATCAATGTTTCCTGGTAGGTTCCAGGCATCGTCAGCGAGAGGTAAGTCTCGAAAATGATCCGCCGTCGATGCCGAAATTGTGCGTGTAGGCAGATGGTCAGTGATACGATCGACCACTAACATTGTTACGGAATAGTAGGCATCAGACACCCGTGATTGGATTGTCATTGAAACATAACCTTTTACAGGCGTGGAGGACAACCCCACAGATTTTAAATTTGAGTTGGCTAGCGGCTGAATCTTTAAACTCAGTTTTTTACAATTTTCTAAGGTAATTATGTTATTTTGCGAGGCACTATCTACTAAACATCTTAATGTAAAGCGTTTCCCATCACTAGGGACATATACCTGAGCAGTAGGTAAAACAATTATGTTGTCACGCTGTTTATCAGCTACAACGTGTTTATTCGATTGAGTGCACAGTTCTCTTTGGATATTACGTTTTAGGACCGTGTTGTCTAAATCTGATGAATTATTTCTAAGCGAGATGCAGTCATTTTCGTGGGTGTATAAGCATACAGAGCTCGCAACTGCTAAACCTGCCGCGTTTGATTCGGTAGTCGAAGACGCTGGGGGTTCTGAAGTCCCTGGTGTGCTTATTGAGGTAGATTTAGATTGGTTTGAGTCTACAAAATGTAGAAGAGAGTGGTGAGATTTAAAACATTGTTTACATTTATTACGCGACCCACAATTGAGTGTAGAATGGGAACAACTGAAACAATTGACACACAAACGGTTGTCTTTCACAAAGTTGAAGCGCTCATTTACAGGCAAGTTTTTAAATGCTGCGCATTCGTATAAATGACTGTGAGTCGATGTTTTACAGTAGATACAGTCTGGTTTATTAAAATTGGCATCGTTCGTGACTGCGAAAGAATGCGATATTTTTTGCGAATTTCGACTGCGAGATTGTAACTGGTTGTTGGCTAGCAATGTGTTATTATGCACAGCCACGGTAGGTTGACTTGCGCTAGTACGTTCTAGAACCTTTACGTGATGCCTTATAAATTCTACCAAGTCTGTGACGGTTGGAATATTTTTCGCTCGAATAGACTGTTCAAAGCATTGAACTAATTTCGGGTGTAACTTGGTTAAAATTATATGCGTGATAATAAAGTCGGACATATCATTTATTTCTAATTGCTTAAACGCAGACCAAGATGAACTTATGCGCTCAACAAAATTATTTAACGGTATACTCTCGTCTACTGGAGCGGTTTCCTGCATTATAGTGCGTAGGTACATGGAACCTAATGACCTTTTATCTTGATATTTGGCCACCAATGATTCCCAAATGGCTAAATAATTTTGTTCATTCGGCACGACACCGGCAAAAACATTTAACGCATCTCCTTGTAATTTGCCAATAAGGTATTGCATTTTTTGCCCGTCGGTCAGCAGTTTATTACAGTGAACATTTGTTTTAAAACATTCATAAAATATCGGCCACGATTTTGCGTCACCTGAGAATGATTTTAATTCTAACGGTGGCAAACGGCACTTATATTCAAATTCGTCTGATTTGTCTCGAGTAGTGGAAGCAGTATCACGTCGATTTTCTAACAAACTCGATCGCGTATGCTGTATGCACGAGATTAAAGTCTCAAAGGCGGTCCAGTTACTAAAGTTCAGCTCCCTGTTTTCGTCTTCCTCTAACAGGAGAACATTGTGCTGATCACACAAATCGTTGAAACTATTGTACAGTTTATCGATGTTCGATGACGCTTGTAAAAACTCTTGTTTTCTTCGCGTATCTAATTCCGTCAAAATGATTTTCTTAGATGAGTTGTACAATGTGTTAATATGGGAGAAAATGGCTTCCTTTTTTGCTATTACCAACTTTATTTTAGCAGCGGACGTCATTCTGATAATTTAAGTTCAAGTATGCGATGCGATTACGATATCAGGAAAAAAGGTACGCTGTAGTCAGTAGGCACAACTGACGAGCGTGGTCACGTGGACACGTGGGTGATATTACTTGTATGAAATAAATAATAAAGTAAGTACTTAAAGAAATTTATGCTTTTATCATTGAGTGAAATATTTATAATACCCTCTATATTAAAAAAAGAAAACGGTCCGAGTAAACTGTTTATGATTAACGAAAGATACGGATGATAAAGGCGATAGGTATGTTTCAAATGTAATCAAATTGCAAATGAAATACTCCATCCACATATGCAGTTATAAACGCATACAAAATCCAATACACAAATAAATATGAATAGAAACTATAGGGTAGCTCAGTTAAAATAATGCAGAGGATAAAACTTATGCAAGTAAAATACGTAAATACGAGAAAGAAAAGTAATAATGCGGCCTTCGATAATAATTACTATTTACGGTTCTATCTGGCTCGATTTGACCAAAAATATGTTAATGCGAATGCGGGATAGCGTGTTCAAATGTAAAAAAAGGAACTGTATCGTCACACATTAGAACAAGAAGCAGCCAAAAGGGTGAGCACTAACCTTACAACCTCCAAGTCCCTTCAGGATCCACACAGAACTGTGACACTGTAGCTCGGTAAGTATATGTAGAACAAACACCTCAACTCGTAGTAATAAATTTCGTTAGAATTTCAATTCAAAGGGGCACACAACATTACTAAACACGGCCGGTTCGTGAAGCTCAATGCGGCGCGGGCGTATCTGTCTCTTCAAGTCACAGCTGACCGATCTTAACCTTCGGTCGCGGCGCGCGGGTGCGAATGACCTTCAGGAGCCTTAGTGGTGTTTGCTGTAACTCCCGCAGATGGCGCATCCTTCCATTAGTGTGCGATACAGTTAAGAAATAACAGAAAGGTGCGTAAACATCAAGAATAAAGATTATTGATATTTAGGATTTAAGTTAAATTCTAATACAGTTTTCTTGATCCAGGCAGTCACATTCATTCTCTTCGTCAATGATTTCCTCGGAAACATTGACGAACAAACTCCAACAGACAATAACATGACATATGACGAGTGATTCATTCAAAATGTGTTTTGTCAAATGTCAAAATGGCGTCCGCTGGCCTGTGATTGGGTGTTTGGACAAAACGTTTTATGACTGTTTTCTGGCAGAGGACAGAACACGTTTTGTTTTCACCACCATTTTTACTCGTAGAAAATACATACAAAAAAACATGTTTTGATCGAACCTTTCTTCTACGAAATAAGCGGTCCACAGACGAAAGAAAGATGGCATTGACAACACGTTTTTTTTTCTTTTGTGACATATCACGTTTTGAAAGTTACCTCCTCATATATACTTTGGATGATGGATAGTAAATAAATACACGAACGAGGCCGCAACAAATAATAATTAAATGAATTCATTTACAATACACAACGAAAATAAACCTTTTTTTCTAAAAATAAAAAGATAACATGACAAGAAGCCGTAAAAATAGATTGCCGTAGTGTTACTTTTTTGTGTCTAATAGATAATTTATAAAACTTCAATATATTCGTAAATATGTTTTTATAATTTGAAACTAAAACGGCTCGGGTCAGCAAGTTGTTAGCCTAGAATATTTTTTTTCTCGACTGCATGATAGCCCGTTTGTATAAACAGGTCGTAGATAGCTTGAGGTTTGAGCAATATTAGCTAGCATGATACTACATTTGCGGCTCTCACGCTAAGGAATCAGTGATATAATTTATAATTTCTCCATAAACTCTTTTAAGGTAGTTTTTTCATGAAAATGTTTTAAATTGGCGCTTTCAATATGAACAGAACTATTAAAATTCAGTAGGACCACTACAAAACCATTAACATTACAAATTAAATAGATAGTTCTCGGTTAATTTATTTTGGCTACTCGTATACCGGGGATTGTAGGTACATGCAAATAGTTTCAGCGGCATCCGGTTTAGTTGGAAATGTCTTTATAGTTAATTATATTTGGTGGTAATAGGTAAACGTTAGAGGCGGATAGTATGTAAGTGCCTACGACGATAATTTATTTTACTATTCGTTTTCAACTCTAACATTTTTTTTTAGAAACCAGAATCTTGGTATTCTAAGGCTTTAGCAGGAATTCTATAAAGAAGCTAAAGATAACTATTCGATGGGAATATTGGTAGAAAATTTGAAAAGTGGCCCTAGCAGACGTGAAACTTTAACATTACCGTATGGTACTATAGAACTTCTCGATAGCTATGCCAAAAATCCAAACTTTACTAAATTTTAGATTTTGTATTTCTGATACTGCAGTACATTGTAAGTTGTTTATATGTGGAATAGTTGGGTAAGTATGCAGGTATTGTGCCTCAGTAAACGCTGAACTTACGCTATAAATTGAAGCTATGTGCAAGCTACACGTGGCATTTCGGAACTGTTCGCTTATGCATTCAGTCTTGAGACAATGTTATAAAGTTAGGAGTGCTCACTGAGCCACTTTCTTGGAGTTAAGCGGAATGAACGGGGAGCGCTATTTGATTTCACTTGAATTGAAAATTTTGTTCCCAACTATTAGAAGAACAAGGGAAATTGTGCATATGTCGCCTTGTTAGATGTGGCTGCGTCTCAAAACCGCAGCTGCTTACTTACGTTAAACTTTGTCACAACTTTCTTGGTTTTACCGGCTATGGGTAAACGATGGAATTATATGAGACTTGGTAGGAATTTACGCAGCTGTGCTATGAAGAAATAAAGTATAAGCAAATGTGTGTAAGCTTGAGCAGAGCTCCTAACATATATGAGGAACATCAACTTTCCTGATATTTAATTATCGAATGTATCCCATGGCTAGCTGCGTTTAATTTTCGCTAAGTATCTTGTACCCATCACACTGTTTATCCTGATAGAGGTTAGATATTAAATTTTAGTTTACTCGATAATCTACAGAAATGGCCAAAAAAACAATTTAGAGCACAAAGTTGTCTGCCAAAGTAGTGATATAATTTGTCCAGCCAGTCAACCAACAAGCAAGCTTTGCAGTGTTTGGATTAAAGCCCGGTTGTCTCGCTGCCATGATGAGTTTTCACAACTTTTAGATTGAGCTGGCTTGGACGAAACTATAAAAATAACGAGTATAAGTGGTGATCTCTACGTGTGACGTGATTTTAGATACGATATAAAAGTTACTTTGCGACCCTTCGAGAATTTGTGTAGATTAATGTTTATACTTTTATGCAATTTACGTTTTAACAATCTAGTTCGTGTAATATATAGTGATGTCTTTTGTTATATAACTATATAACAAAAGATATCAATTAAACGAGATTTATATTTTTAGATTATAATATCACAACTTTTACCGTCTGCCACCGTGCCGCAGCGCAATGGTAGATAGGAATAAAATATGGTCGTCTGCCCCCATCTCTCGTATGTGGAAGGCGATAGGCATAGGACTTACCGTCTGCCACCACGTGGGAGAGGTTCGCGGTGGCAGACGGTAATAATTCGAATAATCTATATATACCGTGGAACAAGGTTACACTTTATTTTAAATTTATTTTTAGGTACCTTGTGGTTAAATTACTGTAAGGAACAAAAGTTCTTTCACCATTACGGAAAATTTTGGCAGCAGGTAGGTATTCAACCTCAAATGAAAATTTCGAGTGTATCTCTTACCGATGTATTTTGAAACATGTAAATGTGATTGACGGTGGAGGTATAAGATGCTTTTCTTGGATGCTTTGATGTTGGTTGTTCACACCTTGTCGTGGGAAGAAACTCAATTATGTCGCTAATAAGGTTATACGTTCAAGATGAAAAAGGAAAAGCTGAAATGAACGAGATTGTTGTGAACGGGATATAAGGTGCGGATGGTTTTTGTTATATAGATAGGTAGGTAGATGAACGCTTTATTATTGACACACAAAACATAAAAATACAAAAATATAATTTTACATGTAGTGCCCTCAAAAGGCGGCCTTATTTAATTAAAGCGATCTTCCAAGCGACCTTTGTATGGAGACTATTGACAAAAAAATGTATTTGTAATATGTGTGTTAATATGTATAAATTTTCCGTAAAGAGACAATTATGGTTACAGTCTATAATATTATGTCAAAAAATTATTTGGTAAGAGGATAATAAACTTAATATTTTTTTGCCAATATGTTTTCTTTATCAGAAATAAATTGTCTTGAAGTATTAGGGAATTAATTTGGTGAAGAAATTTACTATATTTTTGTATATTTTACTTTTGTGTTTGCCTCTCTTCTTGTTTGAATACATATTCAAACTCTTAAAACCGAAATTACAAACCGAAGTATTAGTTCGGCCAACTGAAAATCTATAAGAGATGTAACTTAATTCTAAACACATTTCAGCTGGTGATCTGGTCTTTTCTTCGTGTACCTTTATGAGCCACCTTCTATTAAATAAGCGTGTCCCCAATCCACTCGAGTGGACGCAATTTTGCGGCCACACTATCAAGTGTCCGCCGTACAGATTGCCCATGTGGGTCACGTATTATTCAATAAACCCAAAATTAATACTAAGAACGTGAGTCGGCTCCACAAAAAGCCACTTTTATATCCAATACTACTCTAATAAAGATATTGAATGAAACCTTCCAATTATTTAACTAACTAGAAGAAAATGGCCGCCTGACCGCGTAGACATAATTAACCATCATATTGAAATAATTGAAGTATAATTATTTCACTTCAAAAGGAGAAATTTAAGTAATTAGTAAAGTTTCTCTCACTCTCGCCGTGATTTTATTAAATGGCTATAATTAATTATTAAGACATAATTCTGAATGCGGCCAAATTGAGGAAAATCGTCGGTCGAGTTTGGACTACAATTATTTTCCAACAATATTATATTTAAATACGAGAAATCAACTGAAAAGTTTGGCTTTGAATTTACGATATCACTTTATGCTTTGAGTCTGTACGCTAATTGAAAACTGGGCAAACTTGGGTCCCACTAACTTTTTGGCAGCTGTTAATATTATATTAGCGGACTTTATTAAAGCTATAGTTATTTACATAACCTTAACTTAGTATTAATTGCTTAAATTAATCATATCAAAGCGATATTTTCCTGCTAAGAATTAAGTAATCCTTATGTTATTAGTTAAATACTTTGTTTACAAAGCTTGTAATACTGTAAAATAGTGATTAAAGACTTCAATTTCAGGCTTCAAGTTCAAAACTGATAAAAGCTTAATGATTTTGGCGTAGCTGATGCCTATATGTTTGCAACCAAAATTACTATTATTTTGCGATGTTAAAAATAAAATTTAGGTACCTACATATAAAAACCTGTACCAAATTTCCCGCACGTCGGTTGATAATTACAGAAGTTACTACGGCGAACACACAAAGAGAAACAATAATAGTTGCTACGAATCTCTTAATAAGAAACCTTAACTTAAAATTGGATTTGGCAGTCAAATCCATTGGTTTATTATTTGTTAGATTGCGTATGTGTAGGATGGCGCTGTAGCCTCGAGCTTGTTTCAGTAATAGAATTACCAATATAGAATCCTTTGCAGAAATATTAATTTGTATCCAAATGTCAACGCAAATATTTCCTTTGTTATATTTTTTATCGTAAAGTTATTTTTTACCCGACTGCCTAAATGGAAAGTAATGAGTTTCAAGGAAGTTTTTATAGTCAGGTTTCTGCAAACCACTTGTTTAGACGTAAACATTTGTGATTTTGTCGAATCGAATCGCGAGGCGTCTTATGCCCCCCGTGAGAGAGGCATAAGACAAGGTACGGGGGTCTAGCTCGCGCTGTTTCCCCGGGCTGGACGCTGAGGCCATCAGGCCTCAGAGAGTTTTTAATGGCGGGCGCTTTCTGCGCCCAGGGCAGCGATTGATTCGTCTTCTTCAGTCACGTCCATGCTATCATCTCCAAGGGGGGGAGGGGGCGGACGAATGTTTACCCTCTCACGCAGCTTCTCGTGTCTCATGGGCGTCAGGTCGTGGTCGTCTTAGTCAGAATGGTGTCTAGTCCAGCATTTCACATGGCACCGGCGGAATCCGTCAAGCTCTGCTATGTCACTCTGGAGTTCGGGACAGGCGAATGAACTCCGTTGGCGCTGATAGGGTGTCAAGTCAGGTGAGTGTGGTTTCGCCCTCCTCTTCGGCGTCGCGTCGGCTGGGTCATTCGCGGGGAGATCACGGGGAAGCGCATCGCTTACGCAGACTGGCCGAGCATAGGGCGTACTACGATGGGGCAACTTAGGTTGCTCTCGTCCGGATGTAAGTCTTGTAGATCCCCAGTTTGGTCCGGATCGGCAACTTCGACTTCAGGACCGGACGTAGCAATGCGCGCGTGACCTTAGCCTGGTTGATGGCGTGACCAACGTGCGGGCGCATGCTTAGGGTCCGGTCGATAGTGTCACCAAGGCACTTGCATCTGCTTTCCCACTCGACGTCTTGTCCTCGAAACTGCAGTGAGGGCAGCCTACGGGTCTGTTTGAGGCCGGTCAACAGCGCGGTGGTTTTCCCTACGTTGACAGTCATACACCACTTATCTAGCCACTCGCCGGTTTTCCAGGACTGGGATGTCGTTGGTGTACACGGCATATAGGGCTGGCGATAAACATCTCCCTTGCGGGACCCCCGTTGCAATCGGCCGGTGTTCGGAACAGGCTTGTTCGACGGACATGAAGAAGCGCCGATCGGCGAGGAAGGACGCCACGATACTGACTAGCATAGGCGGCGCCGTTGTTTTCGCCAGCTTGTGGATCAGGCCGTCGTGCCACACCCTATCGAAGGCCTTTTCGATATCGAAGAACACTGCGACGGAGCACCGCCCCATGTTTATCTCGCTGGCTAGGTAGTGCAGCACCACTCAGTGGAGGGAGTGGCGTCTGAAGATACTCCCGAACTTTCGTGATTTTGTGTGCATGTATATTTGTGCGTGGAACTAAACGCCAACACCACGTTAACATGTTCCAATGTCTATTATTTTTTCACAAATTAAATATTTTAAGTAACGATATTTATAATAAGGTATCAGGTATGTCACAAACATGTCGGCTACCTACTACTAATTTCCGATAATTGCTTTATAGACATACGTTTTTTAGTCAATAGCTTACTATATTTTTATCACCAAAAATATATCGTCCCTATATTTATGGTAGTGGTTGAGATCTATAAAATCATAATAAAAAGAAATCTCTCGTGAGGAAGAATAAAATCATCCTCTACGTTTATATTAGCAGGCAAAGAATTATACTCTCAGGCTCTGCAAAAAAGTTTGTTAACGTGCAAAAATTTCAGATAAGCTTATTTCTTTTTCACTTTATTATGGTTACCAGCTGTGATTATATTTAAAAAAAATCTCGACTTGTTAGCCAAATACATGGGCTTTATTCCCAGTACACGCTCTGCACTCACGTGATGCTTAGAATTAGTTTAATTATTAGGCGTTGTAACGAAAAGGGAAAATTTCGCAGTAAAACCTGCTAAACGGAGAAGTTAACACTTTTCGAAGAAATAAATCCTGAAGTCACAATTTGGCCTTGTAGCGGACTATAGTCCCAGAAGTGAGATGCTGTGGGTCTATGGTTACAAAAACCATGTTATAAAACTTGTTAGCTTATCACAAGTAAGTATGCATTCGCTTACAAAACGCTTAGATAGCTAAAAGCATCTAGGGCATGCGTAGTTATTTACGTCAACGAACATCGTCTTGTACAAGCCCTCCAGAACCACCTTCTAACATAACGACCTGCAAGTTTTACCACTTGCATATTCTGCGACTTACACTAGGTGCTCATTGTGTCTTGCATAATATGACGTTAGTATTTCTAAGAGATCAATTAATTCGTCTGCAATTTGTCAGTTCTTAATATGTGTTCGACGTGTTCTGTCAACCACCGTTCAATCAAGCCACTGCTAATTACGTTAGTGACCTCTGAGTATAGTGAACAATAGTATAGAACAACAACCACATACGAGTACATTTATATCAGGAAAAACTAACGCGTGTAGGTATGGTTGACAGACAGACAGAGACACACGAAAGTCTCAACATAAAACCCCGAAAAATTCAACCATCAGGGGTCCGTATTGGGTAGCATAAATTAAAGAGGGATAATTTAAAACTGCATAACATTTTTGGCATACTCTTCGTTTTGCATCACGTTTAAACAGAATAAATCATTAGGCATAATTTATTTTCCGATAACTTCTTTTATAATAATGATATAGCAGCGTAAAATTTTCACGCATATTTTTTTTACAATAATGACTACTAATAATAACGTTATTGGCATCTCTTATTGGCATAATGTTCACAGGTACATATTTTTATATCTAAGCTAGAACCTACTGCCAACCTTGTTGGCGAAACTATTAGGACACTTATAAAGAAACATAACCTAAATCTACTGCGGACCTTGTTGGCGAAACTATTAAGATTGTCATGAAAAAATTACCTGAACCTACTGCGGACCTTGTTGGCGAAAGTATTCGGATTGTCATAAAAAAATACCTGAACCTGCTTCGGGGACCTTGTTGACAAAAGTATTAGGGTTGTCAAAAAAAAATACCTTTAACCTACTGCAGACTTTTTTGGCGAAACGCTTCGGATGGTCATAAAAATATACTGAACCTACTGAAATTATACAAAAAAATATTATTCATATGACTAAAACTGTTATGCATACCTCCATTATGCGTTATATATTTTATGATAAATTATCTTCGGTTCGTTCCGCTTTGCTCTAGTCCCGCTATGCTCGGCTCAAAAAATACCTACTAAAAAGTGCCACCATGCACGGCATCAAATTCGAGTACATTGAAAAAGAAAACTATTGCAGTATTAAATTTATTAACCATATAACAAGCATATTAAGAAAACTAGTTATTAAATGTATTTAAACAGGACGAACTTTTGTGTATTTTATTCTAAGATTCTGTGTATTTTATTCTTATATTTGTACATTACTTTAATTAGCAAGACTAATTGTTTTTTAGTAGAGTTGATTATTTGCATTTTATTTTAATGGTTGATTATGTGTATTTTATTCTTATATTTGTACATAATTTTAGTTAATAAAACTGGTTATTTGTTTTTTACTAAAGAGTTGATTATTTGTCTTTTATTTCAATGATCGATTCTGTGTATTTTATTCTTATATTTATACATTACTTTAATAAGTAAGACTAATTGTTTGTTTTTTATCAGAGTTGATTATTTGTATTTTATTTTAATGGTTGATTCTGTGTATTTTATTCTTATATTTGTACATAATTTTAGTTAATAAAACTGGTTATTTGTTTTTTACTAAAGAGTTGATTATTTGTCTTATATTTCAATGATCGATTCTGTGTATTTTATTATTATATTTGTACATTACTTTAATTAGTAAGACTAATTGTTTGATTAGTCTTACTAATTAATATTAATTAATTATATATTTGTGCAGTTGATAAGTCTGTAATATTATCTATAAATGAGATTTGACTTTTAGAACAGAATATTTATTTTAATTACCAGTGTTCTACTAGTATTATTTCCTACCCCAACTTTATTTTTATTACGTTAATTTATTGATATAGATTTGAACGATTTATTACTATATTGTTTACAAAAATATCTTGGAATTGTTCTGAAACATGTATGTAGGTACTTGGTATGTATACCGTCAGTCATTTCTACTCTTTGAATGACAGAGCGAGTCAAATTTTAACGCATTCCTAGACACGAATTGCCTTATATTAAAAAAAATCAAACAGTTTTCTTTTCAACTGTACCTTCTATTGTTTAAACAAAATCGAAAAATTTCGTGCATTGCGCCCTTTTTTGGTAGGTATTTTTATTTTCGAGCATAGCGGGACTGGAGCAAGGCGGAACGAACCGATTATCTTTTTATACCCTTTACATTTTAAAATTATAATAAAAAATTAGAGTAAATTAAAATTATGCAAATAATGCCATTCTGCGTTTATATAACACTCTACTTATCATAATTTATGCGAGAAAACTTTATGCGGAAACTGTTATGCAAAATTACAATATGCTATAAAAATGATTATGCGATCGAAAAGGCTCCCGGGTTATATGAATTATTTAAGAAATGTTAAGTCGATCAGATATTAATAAATTTAAGAATAAAATAAAATCATCCGAAAACGAATAAAAATAATAGAAAATTGTAAATCATATTGAATAGATTTTCTGCCACAATAGCACTAGGCTTGTCATATTTGTCATTGTTTTTGTTGTTTAAATTTGTGTGTACTTCAGTATTTTACTAAATGTTATTTTATATCATTCGTTCAAAAACGTTACATTAACATATCGCAATAAAATGTAAAATAACAAATAGCAATGTAAATGCATAAATGAATTCTATATGAACTCGATGGATTTTATTTATAATAAAGGAATGTTTTTCAACCATTAGGTATTGTGTTTTCAGTTTCTTAATACGTACCCATTTTAAACGTATATATTTTAAATTTATGTATTACGATGCGTACCCTTTTAAACTTTAGGTATTTTGAATTTAAGTGAAACAACGATTAGGTCATTTTGATTTTAAGTATTTTGAACGGAGCTGTTTTAATGTGCGGTTTTTTAAATTTTAGACATTTAAATACGTATCCGAACTCGATGTGTCGAAAACGAGCTTGCTGTCTATTATGAAGAAAAAGGTGAAACACCTCCTAAAGAGTTTCACTGCAGCCGTTTCCATCACAATCTGATAGCAATTTGTTCCAATCACCTCGTCTAATTTATTTCGCTCACCGCAGCAAATTATGACTTTACGTTACCCCACGCCAAGCGCGGTTGAATCCTCTAAATTATCCCGCTGATTAATTAGGAAGTCATTCAGAATTGCCGACCTCCTTCTAAAGCGACAAGCAAGATATTGGGAAGTCAGCATTATAAATAGGTAGGAGGTTAAGATTTACAGACCCACTTGAGATCCACTCAGACGTCTATAGCACCGTTTCGTTCAAGACGGGTAGTTAAGCAATAGGTAAGGCCCAAACGACTAATGATACTCACTAGTATAAACTGTTCTAAATTGCATTCACGATCTGAAATACTGATATAATTTTGTATAGTGACGTAGATGAAAAATACAATTACCACATCACGAATGAAAACTTTTTTAAACTTTACGATTATTTTTTTATTTTACAGTTTTGAAACACTCTTTGTTTCAAAATATGGCTTCCGATAAGGACAAACTACGAGTAAAAAATTCTCAAAATCATAGAACCATACCCATACACTTACGCGACTAAACAATTTCTTACGTGCTAACATTAATATTAACAAACTGACAACCGATATAACATTTGGCAGAATCGAAGCAGAGACGCTTTGCTCGCTTGGTCAATTATACTGTGCGATAAACGCTTTTAATCGTAAGAGCGTCTATTTCGTAGAGGAAATACGTTCTACATATACCAAGTACCTACATATCCTTCAGGCCCAGAAAGTTGAATTTGCCAACTATGTGTAATAAACAAACTATAACAAAATAAGGGACTTAGCTATAGCATAAGTTCATAACTGAAGCAGTTATAAGAGTTATCTGTTTAAAATAAATATAAATTTCGGATCATAGATTTTGAGTCCTTTCCTCTCTTAACAACTTGTTCTAGTTATGTCAAACCACAACCATGAGATTTAAGGTCATTTAACTCAATGAGCCTTATCATTACATATAGATAAGTGACTACTCTCGACATAAAGTGTGAAATAGCCCTTCATATATATCAAGCCGCTCACATCCCATGTGTCAATTTTAGTATTGATGGACCAATTTTTTCGCCAATCGCGCTGCCTGTCATAAAAATGACTCACATAGATATTCTATCAAGATTAGCTTTTTATTGCAGGCACAAAAAATGAAAATACGCAGATAATACGTACAAAAACGTTTGTACATCTAAGAGCCTCTTTCAGGCAATCTAGGGTGCATATAGTTAAACAAAAATCAAAACAGATGGCGAGAGTTATTACCTCCCTTTTTAACGATTTGGTAACTTAATTGGTAAATGTAGTTATTACCGCCCTACAAGGTGGCTTTCAACTTTGAGAGTCTCGCCGCGTATATATATTAAGCATGCTTAACATAAGTTAATAGAATATTTTGAAAACCCCTCGACATTTGTTGTGGCAGCCATCTTGGATTTGAAACTACAATAGTGTTTAGTATTCTACTAGCCCATTTGATACCCATATTGAGGGAATTGAGAAAAACAATTGTACTCCGCCACTTTATAGCGACTTTTTATATCTGGGATCGATTTTCATCAAACATAGCTAAGAACACTCCCGACTTATACATCTTGTAAACGAAAAAATCATAATCAACATCGGCCCATCCGTGTGGGAGCTGCAATGCCACAGACACGGAAACATAAACACACACAGACACGTCAAATAACACCCGTCGTTTTTGCGACGGGGTTTAAATTTTGGCCGACGTGCGTCCCGGTGCCGGTCACACAGGTTTCACGTGAAATAATATAATAATAATAATATGGGACAACATTCACACAAAGAGTCTTCAGGTCCCAAACTAGGCAAAGCCTGTGCTATGGTAACCTGATGACTGATATACATATTTATATACATATATACATACTTATTAGTAAACACCCAGACACAGGTCAAACAGACATGTACATGAACACAAATGTTTAACCTGTCCGGGGATCGAACCCGGGACCAGCGGTGCAGAAGGCAGGATTGCTACCAACTGCGCCAACGGGCCAGTTACGAATAGTCTTGTCAGAAATAGTCGTGTCTAGTCACATACCGTTCATTACGGAACTTGAAATGAGCGTCATCGCTTCAAGTGGCTCACGTACACTGTATCAATTTGCCAGACGTGAGCTAGGCACCAATATGGTGTTAGTAGACCCGCCTCACCGAATTACCGCCTCATTCTTTCACAGATGATCACCGTTTCATTAAAACTAATGAGCAGTGTGGAAATGGGGCTTTATTAATTCTGGGCATGGCACTGTGAAAGATATTTTTTTATTTTCGTGCTTTAGGAAATTCTAATAATGATTCCTATTACTTGTAAGTTCCAATTTGGCGATACCCACCCATCACAAATTTGGATAAACTTTTACAACTAACTGAGCAAAGTTTAAGTTTTCTTGTTTCTCTAATTAACTAATTTTAGTCAAACTTATTTATAGTAGATAGGTATATGTACTCATTAATATACGGTATAGGTACGTTGCGGTGCAGTACCTACAATGATACTTAGTAAATCTTGTACATGCGTTTCCAGAAACGAGTACACGGAGGCTCTTACTGCTGAGCTACGTTTTACTATTAAACTTTTTAATATTCAATAACCCCTCCGTTCATTGGGCTTATTTGCAAAGCTTTAAAAATTCACTGCTATTTTAAGCACCGCCAAAGAATGATCTTTATGAACGCAATGATATTTTAAGGCTGACATTTACGAAAAACGTGATTCTGAACCAAATTACACGATTCTCCATAAGAGTAATTGAACTGTCTTATAAGACGTAATCTTATCATCATAACATTTCTCAACAACGTTATAATTTCGTGGTATAAATAATGTTTCGTTTAATTTATTTAGGTTGCCGTTGGGTTTGTCTCATACGCTAAAGTTCCTGATAAATGTGGTAATTATCAAAACGGCGGCACTGCAGTTCTCTCTCTGAATATTTGGTTAAACGAGGTGGTAATTAATACCGCTTTCTGACATCATGAGCATTAATTTCACGAAACAATACAAGCTTGCCATTTTGCGTGAGTTAATGGAGCACCAGAGCGCTTTAGAAACCTGTAAAACAAAACGAGATAGTACGAAAAGTCCTTAATTAGACAAGTTTTCTTTGCAACATAATTTAGTATCCTACGTTCAGTCTAAATATTTACGCATTCAAGAGAGTTGTCTTTTGCTAAAATGATAGTGTACACATTCCATCTGTTTATTTTATGGAGATTTCCATACTGTTTGTATAATTTAGTAGGTTCTCGCAGGGTGTGATTAATTATTGTCTTATTTGGAATGAGAATCTGGCTTAAAATGGTGTTGCCGTATTCAGGGAAATTTAATAGCGTCGTAAAAGCTTGTGAATCACGGTTAATCTGATTATATAGGTTTCCCAACATTTTCCGAGAAAATATCCGCGGTTTGCGAATTACGATCGCTTTTGATCGCAACGCCGTCTTTGAAGACAGTAATTTGGTTCAATAGACATCGTTTGATTCTTAATAATCTTAATGTTCTCGATTTTTATGCTTACGAATTTTATTTGAAAATTTTGTATAAGAAAGAATTTACTAAAATACTTTTTACTTAGGATTGGACTTGTACCTAACCCTTGTCTAGAGTTTTGTGAAGTTTCTGATGAGTCAGTTCAATTTAATGGAGTAACAAACTTTGTGTAGAGGTCGGAAGAATATTCGGTTGATGAATATTGCTGAAAATGTCAGAAGCATAAACCAAATAAATACAGCAAAATAATGGTTTTCAAACTGCAAATTTAAGATTTAAAAATGAAGGTATTATTTAAAAATAAAATGACATTTGTAAGTGTTACTTTAGGTATATCATACATATAAATAAACATTATGACGAAAAAAAATATTTTTATCATGAGTTTTAGTACTGAATAAAGTTGGATCTGATGATTTGCCTTGCTGACAATCAGGAGCAACCAAATTAAACAACACTAACTCCCAATTTTGTCGAAAGACCTAACTCTGAAGCGAATTGAACTAAAATCAACGTTCACATTTTAATGAGTCTGTCCGGACGTCCATTTCGTGAATTAATTAAAAACAGTGGTTTTGTTAGTAGGTAGTTTCAGCGCAATACGATAGAGTTTCAAATTTCAACCATCGTTTAGCTTCCGGTATCATTGTTGCAGTTTGTACGCGCCAAGTATTTCTCTTGTTCGTAAATAAGGCATTTGTTTCAAGTTTTCTGCTTACGTAACGTGTATTATTTTGAGCGTATTTAGCTTTTCAACTGGTTTAAATACTTACCACTTAAGCCAAGCTTTTAGCTTTTGGGACTTGTTAGTTTGTTTTGGTTCAAAACAGCAAAACTACCTATTTGAATATGCCCATTTTTCATAATTATTAACATTTTGTAGTTATAGCTGTAGATAAGCGAGTAGAAACTTTTTAGAAGAATATACGAGTATATCTAGCTTCTTTTGAATGATCAACAAGTTGATGTAGCATAAAGCATATGTGTATATCTTGTATACACTATTTATCCAGTGTCGATAAATTTGCTATGGAAAAACATTTTATTACAGGGGTTTCCGTAAATGATTATACCTTGGGTACTTTAGCATAGGTAGTTTTGATTTTTGATCAATAGAAGATAAATAACGAAATATTATGCATTATTTTATATTTGGAACATATTTTATGAAACTCTCAATATTTATAAGTCTGTGTGAGATACATTGTGCAAGTAGAGTTTAACAATATAAGAGCTTTACAGGGAAGATAGGCGGGCAAACAAATTTAGAGCGCAGCGCGATCCCCGAGGGAAATTTTCACATATTATATCGAATCCCACAGCCGATCCCATATTTCTGCATTAGTAATAACCGATTTGGAAAATCTGACCTACTTTAGATTGTATGAAATGTAAAAATCTTTGTAACTCGTTTATTTTTAGCCGTTATTTTTATACTTATTCTGATTTAAGTATGTAATAATGTAAGTAATACTTACTTGCTGATTACTACCATTTGAACAGAATTAATGATACATATTGCAAACAGACCTAAGAGCTGAGTAGGGGCCAAAAATTATTTTTACATATCACGGCAAACCTTAGAGGAAGATCAAGTCAACACATCTAACGATTTTGTGTGACAGAATCTTAAAAAGGTTTGTGTTAATCGTAACAATTTTTTCATAAATTATTTATACCGCCGCCACATATTATGTAGCTTCGGTGTCTCATCTTGATTTTCACTTAAGGTTTTAACAATATGACGTGAAAAGATAATGGCGCGCTCAAAACAAATTAAAAGAAAATTACAGCAAAAAGGTTCCGATTCTGAGTTATTAACAAAATAAAAAAGGTTGTATGATGAATTCGGGACCATAGAGGTTGAATGAGGTTTTTAATTCACAAACTTAGTGCACACGATATTCTTAATTGAAATTTACTTTATCCTCTGGCGGATAAATACGGCTTTTGCACTCAGATATTGAATAGCAATAATACTCTTTCCGAGATGGTGGGATGAAAAACATATTTTTTGCATTTAAAATAGACGAATATTGGCTGTAGTGTACCAAGTATGATTGAGGGAGTGTTATATTGCTTATAGAACTTTAACTTACCGTCATAATTGCAGCTAAGCAAATAATTAAGTGCTCATGAAGTAATACATTTTACATAAAAAATAAGTAGTTTTAACCATTAAATATAAATGGTTCTGCGAACAGTTTATCGAAAGGTGAACTCAATTGTGACCATAAGAATTATGTGGCTTTAAAAATATTTCCAGCTTTCAAGTCTCTGCCACTTGACTACCACTTTCTGATTTAAGCAGTTTTTTTTTTTATATTTTTTGGAAATACAGAAAAACATTTTGCAATACTCAAGCAGAGACGCTTCGCTCGCTCGGTTAATAATTTTATCCATCATTTACAACTAAAGTAAAGCACCACGCTAGAACAACTAAAGAAAAAAGTATCAGCGGCAATATTTTTTGTGACTAGAGTAGATTCGTGTTAAATTTCACTACTAAATTCCGATATGCATACCACTTATTCAATTAGATTATTATTGTAAATAATATTTTTATTCAAAATTAGTAATTCTTCAAGTAGAAAGTTGTTTAATTTCAATCCCTGTAACAGTAATTTTAACCGGTTCTGGGAAAGTCAAATAATTTTCTATAAAGTGATATGAAATACTTGTATTGAAGTTCGAATATTAATCACATTTATTATTATGACATGTGACGCCAATACTAATTAATTCATACCCGGGATAGTAAAATACACTGTTAATATCATGTTTCGCGTAGCCGTGTCAATGTAATTAAAATGTATCTTTGATGTTTTGTTTAATGATAATTAATATGTAAGTATATTGAACTTGTGATCATCATTAAATTGCGATTCTAAACATATATTTATGTATTCAAAATTTCAGTATTAATGGCAATGCTTTAACTTTAAAGAAACGTTCTTCTCTTGGGGAAACCTGCTTGTTGGAGGAATCCTGTCAATCAATCCAAATGAACGCGTTTTGCGCCACATTAAAAGAAAATAAAACAACGATACCATATGAGTTCAAGTACAAGTAAAAATAAAAATTAAGTAATAATAAAAAAAATACTTTTAGTATTTAGATATTTTTGTACACAATGAAGGTGGCGACTTATGCATTTTTCATTTGGATATTATCGGATATTAGAGCTAATTCTAACTTTGCTTCGAATTAGTTATAATATCCGATAATATAAGTGAATAATTTACTATTATTAAATGATATAGTATTCATAATTACAGCCCAATTTTTTTTTTAATCTAGCGTCTTCTAGCTGATATTTATTGTGATATTTTTTATATCAGGCGTCTTTTTACATTTATCTGGGGACTTTTTTGGGGGCAACACTGGTAAAAATAATTTAGGGCTTTGCGTAAGAATTTTGTATGAGTACTTTCACCTCGATATAGAAAGTGTTTCCGAGCTATATCAAATATATTATGGATTTTAAGGGATCTGGTTACAAATGATTGTAATTACACATAGCGAGTTTAGTATTCTTGTGACAAATGAAGGCTTTGTGCGTGTATTATAGAGCCCTATAACTTTTCTCAGCGATATTGAAGGTTTCATTTAATATACGGTGTTATCGCTTAGGGTGTACTAATTATGTGAAAGGTGATCACTATGTATTTGATATGACGAACAATTTTTATTATAATTCTAACCCAGAATTATAGAATACAGGTGTTCGATACATTTTTGCAAGTAACTTTTTTCTGGGAAAAATATGATATGAAACAGATTTTTTCACTGAAACAAGAAATCGATAAAAGAAGTCAGTAACATAGTGAAAGTAGCATTTAATGTCATAGCTACAACTATATATTACACTGTTTATAAAAATCTAAATATGGAAATGGTATGTCAAAGACACATGATACGTATTAAAAAAAAGAAACATTCAATATTTTAACAGGTAAAATCAGTAATCATGCATCAACATCATAAATCACATACCTTAGCAAAACATCCGCAAAATATAATCTATACTTGTCCATAACATAGAGATAGATTTTGGTAAATCTCATAATAATCGAACTAGTAAGTAACTGTCACACGCGGCGTTGACCATGACATAACATAGAATTTAAAGAAGTTTCAAACTTTGACAAACTCCCATAAAACTGAAACTTAGGAGTTAAATATCCAAAAATCCCTTCTTAGTACACCTCCTACACCTTATAATGAATACACTCTCTAAATTTAACGTCTGTAGTTAAAGCGGTTTAGGCTTTGCCTTGATTCTTAATAAATAGCCACTCTTTTATACATGTAGTTGTAATGTCAAAATACGTTACCCACCTTCTTGCGGAGTCGGGAAAAAATATACCCTAAATATGATGGGACGATGTTTGTTATATTGTTGGTGTATTGGATGACTTTTTTATTTCGGAGGCTCCAAGGCTCAATTTGATCCATTACTTGTATCTACTGGTGCTGTTGTTCGTTCACAATAAATTATGTAGATAGTGATGAATATATGATTAAGACACGGTATAAGATCGGTATAAGTGTGATAAGCGTTCCGAGTATTTTTTTCACTGTTTATTTATGGAATAAGCCGTGAAAAAGAACAACACAGTATTTTTTTGTATCTATGTTATGGACAAGTATAGATTATATTGTATACAAATAATTGAGGGTGCCTTTTCAACGCACCTTTAATTATTTTTTTACATTTCAAAATCAGTATTCCCCGTGAAATTTATTACGAAGCCACGGAATAATTTATCCCCGACTTATTGGCTTTTAAAAGTTCCCTAATATTGTTACAATTTTCCTGTTTAGATAAGCAGTTACTTTTGTTCAAGAATATCAGAAGAAAAAATTAAATTAATAAGACTTTTGTGTACGCTCGTGCCCGTCACGTGCCCCAACAAAATTAGAAACTGTAATGAAAATAATAAATTTCTGGTAGAAATATAAATCATTTTAAGTATTATGAAGTAGAAAAACTTGGGACTCAAGAGGTGTAAAAATATTCACAGAGCACCCCGGTTTCATTAGCTTTTCTCGACAAAAACAGCATTAATAAATTTCTAACGCAAATAATAATATACCGCAGTGTTGTCCCCGAATATAATGTCTTTATTAATGGTGTCTTCACTGTCTTACATTTAAACTGGGTGAAAATATAGTTGTGGGCTAAAATGTGTAATGATATTGACTTTTATATTTTGTTGTAGGTATATATAAACTAACCTTAATTTATTTTAATTAAATATTTTGAAGATAAGGCAAGTAATAGTAAAATATTGCATCCTAACACCCGTGCGACATAATATGGGATTAAAAGAAGTTGCAAAACTCGAGCCCCCATTTGACCGTCTAAGGTTGCATTACCAAAAATCTTTCATTACTTTGTTATATACGCCTATACCCTATAGTAAATAGACTCTCCAAATTATTTATGTGTCTAGCTTCTACGAGTATATAGGCTTTGGCGGAGAATATATAATAATATTACGGCTCTGAGTTGATTCTAAGCGAATATCAGTAAGTCAGGACTTACTGTTTAATATATATAGACAGGAGATAATAATAAAATAGTGCTCTCATTGTTCCAAGAAAGAGTCAAGTGCCTTCCAAAAGTACTAGAAACACTTAAAAGTTTTTAAAAGCTTGCGACTTTGTCGCTCGTCGATTTTTGACTAATCCTTTAGGCGGCAGAAAGTTTGGTCGTTTATTCTATCGGAATTTAGCGAAATTTTCTTTAGAAGAAGATTGCTTTATACTTGACTAAGCAACGAGGTTTAGCTCTTTTGCAAATTGAATCATAACCCAGTTTGTTCCCTTATCTAGTGACGCTACGATACGAGTACCACTCTATTGATATATCTACACTTAAAGCAAAATATTTAGTAAGAATAAATTTCTTTACATCTGTGTAAAGAAATTTATTCTTTTAAGAATTTTTTGTCAAATATAAATTACTCAGTAGCCTTAGGCTTAATTGTAATATTTCTAAGGAAGGTTCTTGAAGGGTCTCCCAGCACAAAAATAACAAAAACATTTTTTGGACCAAATAGAATGTCAGAATGTTTTATTTTCTAATTTTTTTACCTTTATAAACAAAGTGTACGAGTAATAGTAAACTTGGTTCAATGAGCAGTGCATTTATTCAGCTGAAATCTTTGATATTTAACATAGTCATGGAGAGTATCCATATAAACTTGGAACGCGTAAGAAGCTTCTTTCTGTACAAGAAAGTTGAATTTACTCTAAGTTATTTACTGTGTTTTCCTCTAATATTTCATCAGGTTCACTCAGCTTACCGTACTCCCATTTGTACCTACTCGGCATGCTACATATCAGCTTATATTGATATTGATGAAGGTGATGTAACATATTTTCTAATCCACTAAACAGTTTTTGTGTGTAGAATTTTATGTTGATGAAATTAATTCTTGCTAATTATAAGATATCTGCTAATTTGATAGCCGCATGTATAGTCTCGCTGAAACCTTAGTTCTCAATTCGCGGACTCGATTCTACGTTCAGGCATGTATCTCTGAGTTATTCACTTATGTGCAGATTACAATAAAACTTTACATACTTTAACGGTGATAAGAACCTCGTGAGGTAACCTTGCTTTTCAGAGGAGTTAATAGAATTCGAAGAAAAAAGTGAAATCTCTGCATCTCATACTCTTTTCAAAGAGCCTCTTTTGCCCAGCAGTCAGGTGCTATATAAACGTCGTATAAAATAAGTGACGTATGTATAAAAGAACTAATAACTTAAGTGGAGATGAGAACCGTAAGCAACAGCTAGTAAATAAGTATCTAACAGCTAGTAAATGAACCTACATTATTGTTATGTAAGATCAACGATTAGCCGCATGAGTTGCGATATAGTTATCGGGAAAAGAGAACAAAAACATTTCGTTACGGATTAGGCACGGGAAATTAGGAATTTTGGAAAAAGATCCAGAGAGTAATGATTACATAACACTTTGCCAAATGTTTTGTGTACCTCATCCTGGATATTTATTTATTACGTTTGTTTTTAACCCACGCATTATTGTACATCTACTTTCTACACAGAATATAAGTACAAGTTTTTTAATGTTTTAGTATTATTGACATTAGTTAAGGTAAAAATAGGTCGGTAATATCAACGGCAACATTCGATAAACTTAACAATTAAGGTTAAGGTTAAGTTCATAATTTTATAGAAAACTTTTGATTGAAATAAAAATAATGATTGCTTCACACAAATCGTGAACGTATAAATAAAGCCACAGATTGCATAGGACACAGACAAAAGAAAAGTGATAAAAGAAAAATCCACGAAACAGCATATAAATGCGCGGCATTATTTTAATACGAGAGCTCTTAATATAGCGCGAGTATTTGGAAACACTAGGCGGTGCCGCAGTGAAGCCTCGGCCTTGCAGCTCCGCCAACAGAGATTCTTTACGAGATATTTTTAAATTAAATTTTTCGCGTACATAAGTCCCCTGAATACGCGTAGCACCACGGAAATCCTCCAGTAGAGTGGATTTCGCGGGATTTTGAATCAGCCCCAGCGCACGTGCCGTCCCGCCACGTTTTAGGAATTTCATTTGCTTAACATTTTTTTACAACGCTCTCGAAATAAAGGATAAAGCAACCGTAGAATCTCATTCACGGAAAAATTAGCTCGTTAATCTGTTCGAGACTTGTTTGATAAACTTGAGAGAGACTTTATTTGTTTTCCGGTCTTGAGCGAGCGGTATATATTTCGGGTTGCGGATTTATTTCATCTTCCAAAGTAATTTTAGTACCGATTCGTAATTTAATTCCGTAAGCCGGGGGCATGAATACGTTTTCGGTTAACCTAGAAAGTTTTACAAGAAATGATTTCGGTGGATTAACATTCTTTTGAAACCTCAAGTAACTTTACTAGAAAGTGCCGCATTTCTATGAGCTAGTCGAGCGGCAATGTTTGTCGCCGTACCCGGACCGAGCTTCTATTGTATGTAAGTTTTAAATATTAAATAAAGAAGTTTTCGAGTAAACTCCACCTCGCATACTCCGTAAGAGGCAATACAAAAAGGTCGTCGAAAGCGGTTGACTATTTTATGAGTGGGTGTGTTTCGGTATTGTTGGCCAGGCGAAAGGGGTGGAAAATATAGTATACTTTCACATTTATATTGTCCAGATTTCGTGAGGCATTAAATTGGGTTTGCGGATGGTCGCAGATGTCTTCACGGCAATATCTGGGGGTCGGAGAGAGGAAGTGGCGCAGCGGATACGTCCGGGTCCCGGCGGAATATTTGAATAGGCCTGCTCTACCCCTTGCGTCCCCTATCTCCACGTCATCGGTACACCCGAGCTCACAGAGACATTCTTGCTACTAGAACACGGCGCTCGTTAAAACAACATCAGATTCAATACAACACCCCCTAGCAATGTTTGCGTCTACAATAACAGTACAGTGAGACAATTCGATGAGAATACGTATTGTACTTACAGATATCAATCAACAGAATACGTAACGAGATAGCAAACAAAGTCTACTTGTTTTTTTTTTGTAACACACAGAAATTAACACACGTAAAATTGTATGAATGAGACACAAAAAACAACCCGTGTCAAGAAAGTCTGTGTGATAAAAACATATTTTTTTCTTCTGATTGTTAAAACGTTTTGTAATTAACCACAATTAATTATGCGTTTCTAGCATGAGCGTATATTTTACAGATATTTTTCTAGACTCATATAGGCATCGTATGATGTATGGCACGACGATACGCACCACGAAAGGAAACGGAAATAGCGGCGGTGACCCTGCCTGAACGCTTAATCGAATTGAGTATGATATTACCACAGCACTTTTTTTATTTGTGTATCTTGTGGTTTGTATGTGGGACATCTATCAATTCGACGCAGATACAGTTATTTATTACGGTTAAGTTCATTTGCTTTATTATTAAAAACCGACTTCTATTATGGTTGGCGCTGATAGAACTTTTTCGGTTAATGCGATTTAAATATCAAACCTCTGAACTGATTTTGATAAAATTCTACTAGAGAAGTATAAATCCTCAAACAAACAAAAAAGATTTTTTCAAATCAGGTAACAAACATTAAAAAAAACATACCAGAAGTCGGTAGAAAAATACTAAAAACCAAATTAAAATTTATGTTTTAAGGGACCAAGGGCTACCATGCACCAAACGTGATATTTTATAGCTTGATATTACTGGTAGAAACTTGAACTAATGTTGAATTGACAATGACACGGAAGCTTTCGAGGGCGCTTTCGACTCGCACTTGGCCAATTTTTTTTACTTTGTCTGTATTGAGCTGGTTACAAGTTACTATTATTACCTAGTTACTATTAGTGTGCAAATAAATTAAGTCTTCAAATTAGAAAAGTAAATAGTTTGTGAAATTAACAGTAAATAATTTTTTCAAAAACTTATAGAGTTGTGTATACATAAATTAACATATTTGTTGTATAAGCGTAGACGATGTCTTCGCCAGTATATTTTATGAATAAAAATATTTTAAAACCAAATAAATAGTAAAGTTTTTGGTTTGTGACAGAAAGCAGTAAACTAGAAAGTTAAATTTAGTTGTAAAGTTATTTTCTTTCTTTGTTTAAGAGGGTGTTAAAGTTTACTTTTTTTATTTGTAGTGTGGTATAGTGTTTTCTGTTCCAAATAAATTTTATCCTATTCTATTCTTAATTTGTATTTATTTATATGCAGAGTTGATTGCAGAATGCATAGACCAAGCAACGAATAAAATCCTCTACTTACTGTTGCTAGATTTCCCAAGCATAAAATTCTGTAATACACAGAAACAAAAGAACGCTAACAGCCCAGGGTGGTATTAATACAAGAGAAAGTGGCAAGTGGTAACTCTTTCTCCGTACGATAATTATTTTGCCTTGTTTAGGTTAGACAAATAGCTCTCGGAGTTCCTGCATCATGTTTACGGCCATCCCGCCGTATTTATTCGGGTTTCTTTTGTTGTTTCGCGTGAAAATGGCTTTTTTAATCGAAAAATGGTAAAATGTTGCGTTTGCCTTCCGTAATATACCGATCTTTGGTATTTATGGCGGCCGGCGCGCGGCGTTTGTTTTGCGAATGATAAAAGGGTAAATATTTTTGAAAGAATGTAGGATGGTATGATTATTTACGTGTAGTGTTTGCTTGCGATATTGAATTGGAAAAAAATGTAAACGTATACCTGATCTATGCAGAGAATATGTGTAAATAATGTAACTTTGGAAATAGATGTACTTACAGAATAAGTCAATAGGTACTCTTAAATCTTGATTGAGTTTTAAGATATTTGCAAACCGACATCGATTGTAATAAATCGATCCTTTTTTGTTTAGTACGATTTTATAAGGAGGAGGTCGTACAAACATTTCACAAATTTGTACTTTTATATCTTAAATCAAAATGACAAAAAAAATTAAGTTGGTGATCACTTATTCAACTCCCGACGCACAAACGACGGAGTGTTATAAAATTGACGTGTATGTTTGTATGTGTGAAGGTGTATGTATGTGTGTGTGTCTGTCTGTGGTATCATAGTTCTTAGGTATGCTTGAAGAAAATCCGTCCAAGATGGCCACATGACCACCACAAAATGGCGGATTACATATTTTTTCACAACTCCTAAACTCACAAAAATATAGGTAACATTTGAAAGGGCTTGACTAGTAGAATACTGTACACTATGACAAATTTCAAATCCAAGATAGCCGCCTAAACAAATTGGCCTAGTACATTTTTTTATACATTAGTGTAATAGTGTTTTTATTGAATCAAAAAATAAATACCTAGGTTTAAGACAATATTGGATTAAATTACGCTTAGAGAAGATGGGTCGGTTAAGTATTATATTAAGTAAATCTAAACATAATTATGTACGCAAATGTTACCTACAGTTAAATCGCTAACTGTCACGGTAGGATACCTTGAATTTTTTTGAACATTATCGGGGGGTTTTTAAATATTACTTGTACATATCAAAGTTTACACTATTGTATCATGTATGTAGAGTTATAACGTGAAACAAATACAAATAAACAATATTTTTACCTAATTCAACTAATGTACCTACTAATAAAACACTGTCCGTTGAACAGAGGTTCTAAGCGCCGAGCAAATGAAATCTGTCTAGAGCATGACTGTTGGGAACTATTGGCATAGTTCCTTTGTACCGAACTACGAGAAAGCTCTGTTCGAAGCGAGTTTCGAATACTTGCCACTGATTTATTGAGTCATGGTTTTGTGGGGTAGGTATAAAAAGTAGAAAATACGTTGAAAAGATACAGAGTTTTAAAAATAATAAAATATTGTATATTATTTTTCTGTTTCATGTAAATACCAAAGTCATGTATAGAAAAAGTAGAAGTAATATTGAGAATATGAATAAACTTTTAAATGAGCTCATAATAATGTTGGTTCATGTATCTACTATATAAATAATACTTCTTAAGCAGAATTTCAGTTGTTGTAGTTGCCAGTGAAAAATAAAATGGCAAAATTGTCTAAAGCAAGACGACAAGAAGTATTTAATAAGTATTTGGTAGAGTGCAATAACTACCGGTGTATAACTTTGTGTCAGAAATACGCTGTATCCCACCGAAGAGTTTCTCATACTTGCCCTGATTGATCTAGTAACTACAGCACCGGGGTTGTGAAAAGTCTAGCTTCTTAGAGCTTGTAGATTTGAAATTTAGATCATGTGATCTAAATTTCAAATCTACAAGCTTAACATTAACTTAACACTAAACTTATCTGTAGGTACCTTTTTTAAAAAATGTTGCGGTTGTCAAAACTATTTGTTCTGTGTCATGCAAACATTATTAGATTCACATTGTATGGCTTTTATAATAAAGACCCAATTAAAAGTTACAATTGCATACTTATAATAATGGCAGGTATGCGCGGAGGTATATATTTTTCTGATCCTGTCGCAGCAGTAACAATAAAATATTTTATCAACGCAGGTAGAAGAAGAACAAATGCAAACAAAGACCTAATAAAATGATAGGTTAAGAAAATAAACTTTTTTTCTTGTGTTGTTTTTGGGATTACGAATCCGTAGCGCTACGAGATAACCACAGTCCTCGTAGCACTCACTCTATGAGATTATCTACTAGGGCGGACGTAGCGCTGGTGAAATCAAGTCAAACAAGCTGGGCGCGCACACACATTGCCTGTTTGTGCTGAACATGCTACTTGGACTACACTAAATACCGACTACAATAGCTTGTAACAAGTTTAACTTAATTTTTGATAAGTATGTTTAACAATTGTACTTTAAAGTAGAATCACTGGCTATACCTGCTTTAATATTTTGAAAGTCCGTGGCTTTATAATCAAAGCTAGATATGAATATAGGAGAAAATGTTTAGTGTTTATTATGGTCATCCGTTGAGTCATTACGTTCGTATTACACTACTGATAATATTCGAGGTAAGAAGTTGTTTCCTAAATGTTTGTCATACTGATGTGACAATCTGGTGTGACTACGAATCGGTCTTGGTATTTATTATGTAATAGTTTTTGCCCGCGGCTCCGTTCGCGTTATACTGGGTTACCGGGATAAAAATAGCCTATGATACTCTCCGGGCCTCGAACTATCTCTGTGCAAAATCTATTAAACAAACTTTCGCATTTATAATACGTGTAGGGATAATATTAGTAGTACTTTTCAGTAGCTGAATCACTACAATATACTATATACTAAATAAATAATATACTACTCCGTTGTCATTTCTCTGAGAGCTCGCTTTGTAGAATTGCAAGGCGAAGCTTCTTGCTCCGATGTGAGTCCACATTCCACTCCGGAACAAGAATGTTTCACAACTATGGAACCGTTCGTGTAATAATGTTACTTGGACATGTAGTACACATCACAACACATACAAGAAGAAGACTTGTAGCGTAAATTCATCAGTGTGGATATACTAGATTGGAGCGTATGTAGGAATGCACCTAACACTAGTGTAGGTAGGTGAATTACTTTGTTTTAGTTTTGGATATCATATTAAAATACAGGTAAAATGCCTCTATCTATACATTCGTACAGGTATATAGGTTTTTTTATTACCTTTATTTTAATTGAATACTAATTCAATTAGAACTAAGGTAATTAAAAAACATCTACTCAACATGTGATAAAATAATACAGAGATATATTTATTCAAAATTACAAGTATATGCTTTATTTTCAAACTAAATATTTCGTATCATTTTTCCAAGAATAGACACAAATTATAATTAAAACTAAAAACTAGTGTGACATTACGTTAAATAACGTTACGTTATGTCCTTGTTTATATTCATGCTTTTTTCATGTTTTAAGCTTTGTTCAAATTTAAACTATATGCTATAAGGTAACCAATACGAAAATAAATACCCTCACCACTATGTTAGATAGCCACCTTTAAAATACATAAAACAATAGATTATTACAGGATACGCAAACTTTACGTAAAATTTTACAACTAGATCTAGGCTCTAGGGCGGATAAACAAACTAATGGATGGATAGACAGTCAGAAGGAGCGACAGACACGGAACCAAAAGAACTTATTAAAAACTTACAAAACAAATGATAAAGTATATTCCTGGAGACAAAGCATTGCCTTTTACGAATGAGGTTTTTTTATAGATTCTATGTTTTTGCAGAACTATTTCGCTATTTGATAGTCATGTAATCCTTACGTTATAATATGGTAAAATTTATAAGTATTTGTGTTGGTCTACTAGGTATATACTAAGATTTCACACATTTTTAAAACATGATTTATTCAAAATAAAACTAAAATTAAAACAATATAAATTAAATGGTAAAAACTTACATCAAATATTGAATACCGTTAGTATTTTGGACACTTGTAAATACAGGTTATAAAAAAAAATCAAGTAAGGGTAAGATGCCTTTGAATAGCTAAACTTATCCCTCAACGTATATTTTTACGAAAAAACGTATTATATTAAGTTTCATGTAATGCAATACTAATTAAGTATTAACTAATTAAAGACTTGCTACTATTTCATTTTATTCGTACTACCTGAAAACCTAATAAATATATAAAACAACACTACACAAGTTCCGAATTTTAATCTATAAATAATATCATCGTATCAAAATCCTAAAACAAATTAAATATTTTATAATTTACTCGGCTTTGAATTTATAGCATTCATTCTGGAATTCGTGGTATTTTGGTCAATCTATACGATATTATGAACTAAACTGTTCTGGAACTGTGCTAGGGTTAATACGAGCAACAGTTCTGTTTTTATTATTAGATGAACTTTGCCAAAAGATACGGTGCTCAAAGGTCGGGTCGCAAATTATTTTTAACATTGCGAAAATAAGTACACAGAGTTTAGCGCAAACAGCTAAAGGTTATTAAAATTTTGCTTGTGTCATATGTGACGTAGGTAAACAATTATTGAACGTACCATTAAATGTGATTTGAGGTATTTGCGCATGTTGTTTTCACAAGTACAAAGTTCAAACATCTCCTACAAAGTAGCTTCAAACTAACGAAGTCAAAAACAAGACCATTTTACGTTCACTGAATAAAAATTGCCAATCTATTCTGAGCTCATCGTAAGAATGAAATTCCCAGACGACTTAAAGAGGTCATAAGATTAGGTAAAGCCGTGATTTGTTTGATGTCACGTCATTATAGATTTTATTAGGCAAATCTCGCTACGGTGAGATCCGAGACAGGCTGAAATTATTCCGCTTATAAAACTGGCTGCGTCGTTAAAATTGAGATGGTGGAATGAAGGGCGGCTTCGGCGACTGTGTGCGTGAGTCGTAGCGCGCAATGCGGGCGTATTTTAATTGAGCTTAAAGTATGTTTGTCTTTGTATTGCGGTGAAGCATTGAAAGCGCCGCGGTGAGAGTCGGCGGCAGACAATGGCAGCTGCTCCCTTATCTTTGAGGCTCTTTGCATCTGTGTGAGTCGGTGACCGAAGGCAAGCCGAAGCTTTTTAATTTCATTCCACAGAACAGGCCCGCCCCATTGACGCGTTTTTTCGACAGGTTTTATGAAAAAATGTCGCCTGAATTTTTTGCGAAAACTTAATTCATTACCGGCTTCATTTTCAAACGTTGAATACTGAATGAACGCCATTAAGTTTTCGTGTATTGACTTATAATGTAGATTTCAATTCACGACCGGGTATCAAAATCTAAAATGGAATGAATATAATTACTATAAAGGATGTTAAAGATCTCACATGCAACAGCTATGCTTATAGATTTAAAATGGCTATATAATTATTTTAAACCATAGAAAATCTTAAAACATAACATCTTCATATTTATTTGCCGCAAGAATTATTTGTTTTATGTTTATTCCATTCCGCTCCAATTATATTAACGAGAAGGTTTTCCGAGAAAATGTTTGAACTATTTCGTAACGATACCTTTATTTAAATAATGGTATTAGTGTTATTGAAGAGGTGCTTGTTTCGTAGTGAAATATTATTTAAGTTTTAGCCTAAAAGGGGTCACGTTAGTAGGTCGAGCTTCAATAACTTAGATGGTAATGCATTAATACTTACCCCTAAGCAGGTATTCAAACTATAGTGGTTCGCTGTAAAGCATCATTTTCTTATATATAAGGTGTTACGTGTTTTAGCCCTTTTGAATTATTATTGTCATGAATAAAGCGATCTAGAGATTTTACTTATTTTTTTTTACGTCATAGGGTAACAGTGGTGAGACGCTATATGAGTAGATACGCCATACCTAGGCTAACTCTATATCTATATATATAAAAATGAATCCCTATATCCCTTGGTCACGCCATCACGCGAGAACGGCTGGACCGATTTCACTATTTTTTTTTGTTGTTTTTGCTATTGTCAGGAGAAGGTTCTTATGACAGAAAAAAAGAAACCGTTTGTTTCACTAAAACTCGAGAACGGCTGGGGCGATATTAGCTGATTTAAGTCTTGAAATGATTGTCGTACTCCGGGAAAGGTTTAAAAAGTGGGAAACATACACAACTGTTAGGCGGTACGAAGTTCGGCGGGTCAGCTAGTGCGAGATAAGTTTGGCGATAGCTGCTAGTGTTCTAGGTAGCTGTTTGCTGTTGTCATAGGAACTGATCAGTGGTTGCTCGGCTGCGATCGAGTTTGGCGCGTTTTAGGTAAATAAGAAACATTTTTTTTCGCGCTATTTTTATTATGAGAAGTACTTCTACCTATATGGCGTCACTAGAGTTGCCACCCCTTACAATAACCTGTTTTCGATGTACATTTCACTGAAGATTTTTAATGCTTTTAGGATTCCAAGAACATATGTAGGGTTCAAATATAGTCGTCAAAGAACAGTGTACACAAAAAGAACTTATTTTATTTGGACTCAAATCTAATCTTAAAAAAATCAAATCAGAAAAGATCTCAAAGACGCTATGGGATACCGGTACTACTTTATTCTGGCTTTCAGACCGGAAATATTACTAAATCTGGCTCAGGTCAACTGAGGAAGAGATATAATTCGAAATAAAAGCTCACTAAAATAAGCAATGTCGGCATGTGTGGTACCTCACTCACGAGTTGGTATCTCCCCTACACTGTGTAGGACAGATGGTTCTTTGCTCATAATAACTTTTTTTTATTGATTATTTCAACCTCCTTTTTAGTTCTAGAAGATTGATGACGCGCTAAAATAAACAAGAGGCTCTGTTCTCAGTAAACATTGCAAACAAAACCTGCATGTCATAGAAAGCTAGAACCGTTCAAAAATATAGATGTCTCCAACCCGTATTTGACCATCGTGTTCGAGGGGGGGTTCATGTAGAGGAGCCCAAACCTAGCGAGGCATAAAAATTACATTCATCAAATCTGGCAATTTATAAAAAATAGACTCCTTTACCTAAACTGAATTAATTTAGGCAAGGCTTATCTGACGGACTGTCTTGACATTTTATATAAGTACTAATAACTGGCACTCGCGGCGTTGCGAGTTACATAAAATGGAATACGAGTATAAAGTAACTTATACTTCGAACTCCTCATTCAAAGGGCATTCTCCTCTAATAGTTGAATTTACAAAAACCCTTTCTTAAATTTCCCTAAACCCTATAATGGATACACTCTCCAAATTTCATATCTCTTAGTTCAGCGGTGTAGGTTGATTTCCATATCAGTCAGTCAGAACTTACTCTATTATTAATTGAAGATAGATGAGATTCAAACTGTTACTAGTTCATTTTATGTAAGAACCTACAGAATGCATTTTGTAGTGAGTAACGAAGCTCGTAGGAGCGGCGAGTAAGTACCTAGTTTCAAACTATTATCACACGGTTGCAGCGCGACCGCGAAGGCGGCTGGATACATCCGCTAGAGATGAGGGTGTGAAATATCAACATCGATGTCGATGATCGATGTCATCTCTAGTGTAGTCAGTTCGCAGTAATAATAACCGAGGTTGTTCAAATATATCTGAAATAGCTGCACCGTACTAAAGGATAACAATTAGCCTATTTGTTATTTCAAGGTCTGAGCTATCTCCGTACCAAATTTCATCTAAATTGGTTTAGCAATTTTTGCGTGAAAGATTAACAAACATTAATTTATGTCAATGTCCAGAAATCCATATATCTTTACAAACTATCGCGTTTATAATATAAGTACTAATAGTACTTATAGGAAGTAGGACTACTGGGAAGTAGGATATACGACGTATGATTTAACCACGACAACTTTTGATTTGTTAGTGGTTAATATTACTTCTTGATTAATATTATCTACTCGTACATCTACAATAATATTATAAAGAAGAAAGGTTTGTATTTATGTATGTAACGAAAAACTATTAAACTACTTGACCGATTTCAAAAAATCTTTTGCCGTTAGAAACTTACATTATCACTAAATAACTTAGGCTACATATATTTATCATTAGGAAACATAAGAGACTAGCACAGCTAATATAAAAATATAACAAGATAAATATTTAGCTTGTCCCTGGCAAATACACATACCTTATGACGCCATATTTAACTTTAATTTTTGTTACTTATCTAAAGTATGTTTGTTATTCATAGCTTAACATTTACGCAAATACGTTTATCAGAGCTACATTAAGTATTTTCCTTTGTATAATAAACAGTTCTATCGTTAGTTGCACGTTTGATACTGACAAGTGCTTTACGGTTCCCATTTTGCGTCAGTCGTGTGTACAGATCTAGTGATGCGAAAATAAATGCTAAATTTAAAATATTTTAGGGAAACTGTGGTGATTTCCACTAAGTAAATTCGGAAGTAATTTTGTTATTGACCGACTTTAAAAAGAAGAAGATTCTCAATTCGTCGGATTTTCTTACCTGACTGCCCAAAAGGATGGTTACACTTTCGAGTTTATGTTTATATGTAAGTAATTAGGTACTTCTAACTCTTTGTGACACTCTACAGCCTAAATCGGCAGATTGTGATGAACGAGTCCTCATTGGATTCAAAGTCTGATCTCGCGAATTCACTCATTAAGATATAGTGGTTTGAAGTCTCTGCAGAAGGATTTTTTTTATATTACTTATAACTAATAGTCTATTTATGCTCTCAAATTTCTCAATGACGCCTAGAACGATTCCAAAAAGTCCTTCTTTGCTTCTAAGGACATTTACTGGGTGGTAGATAGGTGTACATTTTTCCTGATTTAGTGAAGTTAATTGACTTGTTAAACTACTATTATCACAATTCTTATAAAAATGTAAAGGCACCTGGTGAATTGAATTGCCTGCATAGCCGTCATCGTTGAGCAGTCGCGTGTCACTGCTATGATGAAGAGGCGATGGCAAGAAGAGGCGAAACGCGTCGAGAATTTAAGTAGTTCTTCGCGATAATGCACGTAAGCAGGTCGTAAAATTAATAGTTAAAAATATTAAACGCAGTTTAAATACGGTTGTTACTTTTTTAATATTACTTGTTTGCTACCAAAGCAACACATTGTGTGCATTATTTTTATGAATTGGTAGATTTTGTTAAAAAAACGTTGTCGATAACACGAACGCCTCATTATTATTCGAAGACTTTACTAAATGTGGATATTAGAATGCAAAATAGAAACGTCACTTATAAAATGTGTTAAATATGTCGAACGAATGTAATAAAATAAAACCACGGTTTATTACTTTTTGTATATTGGTTTGTTACCTGTAGGCACAGGAAAAAACCCTATATTATCAATACAATATCTCTGTCCTCCTACGGCTAATAAGGGGACAGGCAGGAACTACTTTTTTCCATTTGACCCCTTATTTTCCATGAGAAAAAGGAATTAATATTTCTAAAAAATCTTTTAGTCACTTGATGTTTTCTACAAAGTCGCTCAAAACATGCAAAAGTTCTATTTACTGTTTTGATCTGTATTGCACATCACTAGTTTGCAGGCCGCTTCATTAGCAGCATTTGTTCGACTCGTTACACGCCTGCCTGCGCTCTAGTTATGCACAAACTTAACTGCTCCCGACGGCGACGGCGCTTTACTTTGTTCACTTGCTACTAAATGGCAGACCAGCCGTTTACCCTTTGTTGATAATACGAGTATGCTGCAAAACAGATATTTGGCTCGAGTTATCGAGTTATTAAATAGAATCTATCTCTATCATGTCTCTGATCTATTATGACAAGTAACAGTTACTCTTAATCAGTTGTACATGAATGATTTGTTTACAACTAACATATAAATAATTTTAACCATATTCTTGCCTGTCTGTATAGAGTGTCATTGATTTTAAAAACGCAAATATCTGATAGTTATCTTAAATTTATAAACATTGGGCATAAGCACTACGAGAATATTCGTTTTATTCAACTGGATTTCAATATCAACAATGCCTGGATCGATTTGAAAAAATCTTTATTCGTTTGAAAGGTCAAGGTTTCAAGGTCTTTGACTTTGTCTTTTTTTTCTTTACATGTGGTCAAATCTTATTTTTAAATCGATCTTTCAGTTTGATTTTTAAATCAATAGAACTGTAAAAAATGTATCGGCGAATTGAAATCGGTAAATACTATTTCTGACTTCCCAAAAAGAAGAGTAGGTATTCTCAAGCTAAAGCGAATGTATTATGGACCGAATCGAAAATATATTTTTTTATTATTATACTTTACATATGGTACCAAATAAATTTTCATTGAAATCGGTCCAGTAGTTTGGATTTCAAATCTAAGTATCTGAAAAAAATGTATCAACGTGCCGTATTGAAGTAGGTAATCACTTTTTTTTAAAAGCTTTGTTCTGAATACATTATATACATTTCTGTTAAATTTTCTTATTTCAGATCCAAATAAAATCAAGTTCCGCTAACAAGAACACACTTTTACTCGTAGCATTGATTTTTAACCTGTTTACATACACTCGCTACAGTCGTAATAGTAGATTAGTAGCCAACGGCTGTAAGGCATCAATTGCAGCCCGAGATATGCAGCATCGAACTATAGGCGCCCTCGCTGCGCTCGTGCGCCTATAGTTCGAGGATACAATTGATGCTTACACCCGAGCTAACTACTCTGCTTTACATCTCGATTATAAGGTAAGTAGAAAAAAACCGGCATTACAATAATAAAATCTTGTTAATTGCTGATTCAGCTTCCATTTTCGTTGAATCGGGAGTGCAGCTTATATCTTCATCACTTGCAGAATTCATGGTTTTTTCCTAATTAGCACGTCATTATAAAAAAAATCCCAAAAACAAACAATATTTAAAGTAAAAGTTTTCTATTTCCGCCTTCTATCATCTTTTTTTTAAATTATTTTTTTCAAGAACAAAATTGAGCCTACGCCGTTCAATATTTAAAATTGATGACTATTATACTCATACGAAGACTGAATAGCGAAGCGACCACTTTTGTCATTGGGCTGAATGCATGATGTCTATTGCCAGAATGATGGTTACGCGAACTTTTTGAAAGAGTGAAGTTTTTTTTTAATTACTTACCGCCCTAGGGCTTTACTAGCTACATTAGAGCGCTAATTGGTCACCTACAAGCCCCATTTGGGGGTAACAAGGACCTACTTACCGAGTATGAGAGATGTAAAATCATGATATTGTTCATTCTTGCTAAAAGAACATATCTAAAAATACATAAAAATATTAGATACAAAGTTAAGCATAATTTATCCAAAACAATATTGCTAAAACGACATTATGAAGCAATAAGGCCGGGTACAAAAGGGACCTCTATCGCTAAAATTGCTGTAAATAAGCGTTTAGGGGTAAAAAGATTTACAACGTGCTTGCCGACGCACAATTATAGTCCCTGTTGACATTGTTAACCTTTTATTATAATGTAATCGTTATTTTAGCGCTCAACATATTTTAAAAGAGCTTTATAGAAGAGGTGAGGTTTTAAATATATTATGCAAAATATCAAATTGTATTATGAAGAAATGAGATATTGTTTAGGTACATTTATTTGATTGGACTGGGGGATTCTAGTGCTGATTAATGATAAGGTACTAAAATAATATGTCGATGTGAATGAACACTAATAGAATATAGATATGATGGTATAAAAAAGCAAACGCCTGATTATTCTTGCATAAAGTTCCAATTACTGCTGAAGTACTGTCAATTAAAATACTGTAAACATAAAAGACTTGCATCAAGCGCAGTCCTTTTTGGGGCCGTCTTCCATCAAAAGCTGAAAAATTACCTACAACTTTTATTTAATAACGATATTCTAGTACTGACATTTTACCTGGGTATAAAATGATGTTACTATTTTAATGAAATATTTGGACGTAGGCTTACCTTATCAGAGTCGTAGCGTTTCCGCACGTAGCAACAGCCTTAGCACGTAGCTCTTATCAAACGTCGCCGTAGACTATGCAAATGTTCAGAATATGAGTGTTCTGAAAACTTTACCGCAAGAATATTTATGATAAATTGTCAGTCCGCGGATAAGATGTCTTTTAGACTGTTTTCCGTCCTCTGCGGTATACTTTGCGGGACACCTCCTGAATGCAGCAAAATATGATACTTTTTAGCATAAAATATGTGTCTACTTTTATCTTGAGACTATATTACAGCAGTTATTATATCACTACTGCTGTAAAATGATCTAAAAATACGAGTACACAGGTATGATAATTTGACGTGTTACTAAAAAATTAAATCACAATGGCAGTGGATTTAATTTCTTTAAAATCTATTCTTCACGGTTCAACAATATCTTTTTTTAACACCTCTGATGATGTAACTGCCGATGAAATAGAAAATTATAGATATGATGCCGCAGAATTATTACATGAGGTTTTGCAGGTTTCATATCTTACATTAAGTGACTGCTAATGACAAAGTATGAATGAATGAATGAATGAATAAACACTTTATTGCAGACACACAAACATCAAATATACAGGGAACACCTTACATCTCGTGTCACAAGTGGCCACGAGTAGCCATTTCATTAAGTTTTTGAGTCCTGGATATTGTTATTTACTAATATCATTCATTCTATTGCGATTTTCAAACAGAAATTTAATAACGGTTTTTTCCAGATGTACTGCTTCTACTGAACGCGTATCTATTAAATATATATTGTCTTCTTACACATCTTAATTTATACGTGTGCTTTCTCACAGAATCATTTATTTAGTTTCGTGAAAGAACACCCTCATTTATTTAGTACGGCCTGTAAAGCTGCAAAGCAAACGGCGTAAACCTAAAGTTTTATTGTTGTTCAGTTTATAGTGGCCATAAAGAGGCCCAAGTCGGTGCTTCACAAATAAACACGACTAGTGTCGATGCTTCACTAGTAATTGCATATGTGGGTGCTCTAAATAAAGACGCCCAACTACCTAGCGCTGGAGCAAAAACGTTTATTTGCCTCAAAATAGCTTTCTTGAATTATAGCTAAGATTACTTTGTGTACTAGAAAAAGAATTGAACTTTCTTAAGCTATTTATACGGTTTCGTTTGGCTTAGAATACAAAATATAGAAAGTTACGCAATCCTCCCTGCTTTTATTATTTTTTGAGCGTATTAGTAGGTACTTCTTCATGTGTATCGTTTGATTTATATTTTATGTAATGTTTCTTTTGGAAATTACTATGTAAAAATGAAGAGATCATGGAAAACTTAGCTTAGTTTTATAATATTTAGCTTAGCTTAGTCTTTGCTGTATAATATTTTACTGTTAAACGACCAAACAAATTTGGTGACGTCACCACTTTTGCGGATTTTTAACCGACAAAGTCCGTTAAATTACGCTGAGTCATCAAATGCACCGACACAACAACAACGGTGACGCACAACACGTGACGTGACCGGCCGCTATATAAAGAGCTCGCAGAGGCGCAACAGCTCACTTTCGAGCGAGCGCTTGAAGAGTCAACATCTCCTGAGGATGCCTTGTGCTAATGCAAAACACGTGTCGAGGAAATCGGATACTGAGAGAAAGAGAAATAATAAAGTGAGGTGTGGCGGTGGTGAGGAGGAACCACACCATAAAAACAAAAATATTTTTCGATTTCTCACGCTGACATCAAGACGAGGCGGAAAAACACTAAATATTTTGTATATACCATCTTATTATAAATGGATTTCCGCAAAGTAACTCCTGACTCCATCAATTACAACTGATTCAGTTATGAATAATGCTCAAATCGTATCAAAGGTGTTAGATGCATGCAAATTCTCGTCAGCCCATGTCCCAGTATTGTAACTTTTGTAACAATTAAATCAAATCATGGTTTACATTATACACTAATTAATATATGTAAAGGCGCACCTTTATGTGAGGTTGTAAACCAATTCCATGTTTCTTAACTACGTTTTCTCCTAATGTTTAGTAACTGACTAAACTGACTATTTCGTCACCTATCTGCGATGTATGAATATATATAATCATAGGTCGAAAACAGTCAGGTCATGTCGTCGACCGGCCCCAGTTCCTTCCCTTCATAAAGGCTATGTATGTAACATTACGGTACCTTACGAAGCCATCACAACCTCATCACGGGCGATTTCACCGGCCTAACACGATCTCAAATTGACGGCAGTATAAGACAGAGATTAAGCCTACGCAACACTACTTGTGTAGTTATAAATATTAGTGTATAATATTGAAATAATGACACCTGTCGTTCGAAAATGATACAATATTTTTTGTACACTAGAAAAGTATTATTCATTCATTTATAATATTCATTTTTTAAGAGCGGTGGCATTAGTATTTAGTTGTAAGGGGTTAGCTCTTTCTTAGGATATTTTTGTACGTTTACCAGTTTTAATCTGCCTTGTCTATGGTTTTTTTCTAAAGGTTTTCTTTTTAATATGTATATCCAGGTAAGTAAACTTTGGTTAAATAGATCTGGTGTACTGTTATAATATTTTGAGGCAACTGTAGTACAACGCCTTTGGGATGCGCGTCATCCGATACATAGCCCGACATCCGGCGTCTGAGAGGGCATGTTTTCAGTACCCAACGTTCGACTAGACTACAAAATAGCCTGTCGAAATTTACCCTTGTCACTTTAACCAGCTATTGCTCTAGGGAGAGATTAAAAATGCTAGGTGCATACGACGGTGTCAGTCGGAGACCCTCTTTACCGCGAGAGTAGCCTTTTACGTGGTCTTTTAGCTCATTTGTGGGGACTTGAGCCGTTTGGGTTTTATTGTGGGTGACTAATCTGTTAGTAGAGTATTTAGTCGAGTTGGTAGTAGCTTTTGATCATCTTTCCTGGTTAGCAAAGGCTGAAACCATGCTTCATGACTACAGAAGTAAAACTGTTGTTGGAACATGTAGATTTGTATTTATTTATATCTACTATTCTTCACCATGTCTTACAAAGGTAAGCTGTTTTTTTGGTTTATGGTCTATTAAAATGTTTCCATTATTTTTTAATATTAGGTATATTTAAACTTACATAAGGTTTAACTAGGTGAGTATAGTAGTTGTAACTGTATGTAAATAAATAAGTATGTCGCGGACTAACACAAATCTACCTAGTTGCCTGTAGAGCATATCTCTAGCTTATTTCGCTTATTGTTCGTAAAGTATTGAGAAAGCGGAATATAAGCTACAGTTTTAACCTTGCATTTTAACTGACTTGAATAAGAAGGAGGTTTTTAATTTGTCGGAGCTTATTTAATTTATGTTTGCCAATTTCTCAGAGATGGCTCGACCGATTTGAATAGTCTGTCTGTGTTTGAAGTAGTATTTAATGTGTTTTTTGATAAATGTGACTTTAAATTTTCTTTGTGTATGATGATTGAAATGAAATTTTTGTATCGTAATTTTTGCGTGACGAATTGTAATCAGTTTTCACTTTTTTTATGTATTACTTGTATTATATCTGATCAGAACGTAAAAATATTTGCTCACATCGAAGGAAGTTTGGCACAGCATGTGACTATATCTGACTCATTTCCTGTTCTACTACAACATCTGATGCAACAGACGGGTGCAACTATCGTGCTAGCGCTTCAGGGCCGTGTTCTAATATTTTAGGGACTAGGATTCGCTTGCGTAGGATGGTAGAGATACGCACAAAACTAACAAGCGTAAGTGTTGGACTTCTCCTCCTTAGAGAATAAGTACATGATGTATAAATTATTTACATTATTAAGAATAACCTAACCTAATAAGAATCTTTCACCTATTACTATAACTTTAAATAAGAAAAAGAAAAATCATAAAACATGATGTGAACGTCGTATAAAGTATGAAATGTAAAATGTCGAAAATGTTCAGTTTTTAGCTCAGAAATTCACAATTAATTGTTAGTTAAAGTGTAATCTGGTCGTTTATTTGAAACTTTCTAGACTTTCATAAGTCTGTTTTTATTTACAAGCCGTTGAAAGCCAGTCATGCGATAGCAAAAAAGAAACAAATGTGCCTCCTATCCTAACGAAATTGAGTTACATTCCGAAAATTGTACTGAAATCTTTGACAAGGATCAGTGAAAACAGAACAACCATCTATATGTAAAGAGTAAATCCTGACTGACTGATATTTTATAGGAATTAACGTAGAGCCTAAACCACTAGAACTAGAGACATAAAATTAGTATTCACTCTAAGGTGTAGGGTGTACTAAGAAAGGATTTTTGGAACTTCTACCCTTAAGGGGTTCAAATAGGGATTCAAAGTTCTTAATTTAAAATATCCAAATTTGTCACAGCTACTAGTATTAAATAAAAGCTAAAATCTTATAATTTTTCTTTTTACCTAATATTATTTAACTATAGCTATTCAAATTAAGGCCATTCGAAAAAATGACACGAAAAACGAATTCTCAAACAAAACTGCAATTCCTTGTTTATTTTATTAATTATTACACTTAATTCCACAATACAATTTATTGAAAACTACAAACGGTACGTTTATACATAATAAAACCATATTAGCTAGACTTACAACACTCACGCTTTGGTCGTTTGAGCGGTACTAAGTAATTCAAAAAGTACTAGTATTAGAGCGCAGCCCAAAACTTACCAATATTAGCAATTTCACCATCGAAGACTTTCACTTTCTTTATAGAGTCTGTCTCTTTGCTAGTCTACACACTTTTAGCGGGATTTAAAGAAATTCTGAAGGTAGCTTACAGTCCACGATTACGTGCGATAGGTAAGAAAATCGTGTGTTCGTCTTCGAAGCAATATAAAATGGTTCTAATACGATACCTACTTAAAGCGAAGATACGAGAGAAGAGATGGTGCGATAAGAAAGACGATTTGTCTTTAAAAATGCATGTTCTATTTTGTTTTCAATTTATCGTGTTTAAGTCATTCATTTTTAAACAATTTCAACTACCTATATGAAGAAATGATGAACGGTAATCGATTTGAACAAAGTTACTATTACGGTTCCGTTACCGTACCCAATGAGTAAAAACATTACAGGACATTACTAAGAAATCGCTGTCCGTCCGTCCGTCTGTCTGTCACCAGGTTCTATCTCATTGACGGCGATAGCTAGAATGTTGAAGTTTTCACAGATAATGTGCCGCTACACACTCTGCCGTCATACACTATTGCCGCCATAACAAAAAATATTAAAACAGAATTTTTAGCCCAACATATCTCGTTGGCCATTCAGAGGGAGAACGCTGCTAGCCTGATGGGTACGTTTGGGCATGGGGACTCTTTAATGTTAACGTGACCTCATATGGATCAAAATAATTTGTGACTTGCATTTTGTAAGAATTGTATTTAATTAATAAATGATTTTAAGTAAAACAGAATAATATAAATATAATAAATAAAATAGAATAATATATAAGCTTAGATACAAATGTGATTTTTTGCCGTTATTAGCTCGATATTAATTACTACAATACATATAAACTTGAACTAATGTTGTTTAGATAATGTTATGGAACCCTTAGGCCTTGGCCGACTTTGATGAATAGTCTCACCAGGTAAATTCAAAATATTTACTTAATTGTCTCTAAGCAAAGGTTAAGCCGAAGAAATTTTAGCGATAACCCCACCACTGGCACTTGGCACAAGATGTATTTTTAAATGTTTTGTGTGTCTACTACTTTTTGTACGACTTAATCAAATCAAATCACTCGTATTAAACCTAAATCATTATTTAATAAGGTAATTGTAATTCTACAGTACATAGTCATAGATTGCTCAATATATTACTTGAGTGCATATTTTGTCAAAATTTTATATCAACAATTATTTCTCGATGACTCGAGAAGTTCTAGAACTTCTTGAGTCATTCTGAGTGAAGGCTGGCCTTCCAGGTAATATTGGTACTAATATTATATATCAAGTTCTAATAAAATTATCCTTGTTGTTTTATTGCGTGGAAATCTATTAGGTACCATATATTGTAAATCTTTAATCGCTATTCTAATATTTACTGACGAGATCGAAATTTGTTTGAATATTAAAAATATATTTATGAGTGTGCTCGTGGTATCTGGTAACAATAAATTGGGTAAATATTTAGCAGAGGTGCGAATATTTTAATTATAGCGGAAATTTCTTAACTTTACACATTAAAATTGCTCTCGCGTAGAAGAGACCGTAATGTTATTCTGAAGTTTTAGAGGCTTTGTACTTAATGGTTTTATTTTATGTAATACAAAAGGTAATTTGTTTTTCGTCATAAATCATCATATACTACATTGTTGATAGTTGTTCGTTTCGGATGTACTTACAACTTTTGTAAATATTATAAATCAAAATTAAAATTAATTACACTGTCAATATTTAATTATTTAATCCCTTTTTAATTAAAAAGCATGAATTATAATTAGATTTGGTGATATATTATTATTCTTTTTATGTATTTTAGCCATCAAAAAAAGAGAAAAATGTATATTAAACTATATTTGAATTAATTTCAATAAAGTGATTAGTGGCAAAGAGTGATAAACTTTCTTGTCGGTCTATTAAATAATCCAGAAAACCTTTTAATCCCGCATTAAATATTCCAGAAATTATGTAACTTTTCGTCAGATATATTTTTAAAATACAAAGTTATTCCATTTATATTTAGAGACGACGACTAGGGCATTTTTGAAGCCTAATTCCTTCTTTTACGAATATATACTTTGATCGTGTCTTAAATTTTGAATTAACAATCAATATTCCGAATAGGTATTGTACGGGCAGGTATGTTTGATTAGTTATGCTAATGTTTGATCAAAGCGCGTGTCAGGATTAAGTCGGTCAAGTTATCTGTGTAATAATAGGCAATAGATTTACTCAGCCATCATTAGAGGATTAATTTACCTGGTCATTGGTCTCTATGATTATTACTTGGAATGGAATTGTCATTGTTACAAGTTTTATTCGATATCTTTTTGTGCGAACTTGTGGTCAAATGCCTAGTACACAGCTAGGCATTTGACCACAAGTTCCATGACCACGGAAGTCAGCGATATTGTAGCCCTAGATGGAGCATGCCTAGTATACACTGGCTCTCAAGGAAGGCTTCTGGAACAAACCGTTTGGTGCTTGGCGACAAATTATAGAACTTGAGGTTTGATCCCACGAACCAGAGTTCGTGGGATACCTTTTGCACGGCAATCGACCCCACTAACCACTCGACCATCATCGCTACAATAGATTTACAACGATTTTTTTCGGTAAAATAATGTAACTATAAGACAATTATATAAAACAATTATGCCCAGCTTAGACCGCATCGTCGCCTAAATATATCAATCAAGGTGTAGTCAAAATTTATGTCAATTAAATTTATCTAGAAGAATAATACCTTCTAGAAAAAATTCAGTACCCTTTAATGTTGTGTGACATTAAAATTAATTTGAAGGCACAAAATATTTTCTAAGCCACTTTATGCATTTTTATCTAAAAATATCTTCTTTTTAGATGTCAAATAACTCCGATATCTGAAGCCAAACGTGACAAGTTTACAAAGTCTTTGTAGTTTCGGTAACTTAATAAAACGCTATCCAATTTAAATTGCTGTCATATTTTTTCAAGTAATCTAAACGTTACTTTGGAATGACTTGAGCAGTATGAAATATGAGCTCATAAATATGAAAGCGAGTGTCCAAAAGCATCTGATGTGGCAGGCTACGGTTCTTTTAGTCAATTTACATTTATATTAACAGAGTATGGCAGCAGAAGTGTTGCATGTGAGGCGAGACGTTACTCAACGGGAATTTAGCGGATTGGCGTTGAAATAATTAAATAGATATATCATAATTAAGGAAGCTTAGGCTTTCATCTAGCTGTATAGCTAATATAACACTTGTAGTATTTATATTACAAGTGTAAAATTAGCTATACTATCTATACTATAGAATATCGTAATCAAATTTTCGTTAGTTATCTTGTTATAATAGTTTAGTCCACAATTTGCAATAAGGCTAAACCAACTCTTTCAGTACAGTTTTCTAAGATAAATTTTATTGAAAGGTCAGCACGTCCGTTCAAGTGTCAATAGATTGCATTGACCATTTCTATCTTTATATCAGCCTCGGAGAACATTGTTCGACTCGCTTTACCTCACGACAAAGGGGCCTGGTGAATAATGTATGTATACCAGGAACACTGCTCAGAGACATCAATGTTGTAGGTGCTTTGTGATACAGACATTTAACATACAAACGTATACAAAGACCACGTATGTAATGTAATTGTAAATCAGAACAACAAAAAGAAACATATAACTCGTATAAGACTTATTAAACTTGTTTCTGTAGTTGCAAGGAGGCAAGCTTTTAATAATAGAAGTATCTAAAATAATATCTTTTATTGTTTTTTTAGTCATCTTTAGTATTACTAACAAAACGATATGAATAATCTTACAATGGAAAAAATACAGTCTCGGTCGAGGGAGAAAACTAATTATTATTTCATTGTGTTCTTTATTGACTTATCCGGACGGGGATGCGAAGTTCCTTATCATTGTGTTTCAAACAAACAATTTACCTTTAAGGCGTAGGATTTCTTGCGTAATATTATTTGTGTTGTTTTTCTGTAGAGTTTCACGCAATACCTGTGCCCTTCGTCTTTAGGGAGTAATTATGGTTTTATTCTTATTGTGATGGAGCGAAACGTAATGGGATACGAAAATGTTTTCTCTCAGGTTATAAAATAAAGATATGTTGTGCCTGTGAGTATCATGATAAAAAAATCTGTTCTCATCATAAAAAGTGACAAACGCAGTTCTTTACAGTGAAAGTAAGCATTTATACAAGTAGCAAGTTTCAAGTTTTCCATTTTGTAAACTGCGTGACCCAAAGAAAAAACTAAACGAGGACTAAAACAAATGAATTACGGTTTTCGAAATACAAATGTATGAATAAATAGCTGTATAAATTTGAAATTGGAATCCCTAACCAAAGAAGAGATATTTGAGATCAAAGTGGCCAGTACGGCAAAACGCCAATTTCATATGTAAGGACCTAATAATAATATAAAGTAAGTGTACCTATCTATATGTCAATAACGTTTGCCAAAAAACTTGAAAAAACTTCTATGTCTCACAAAAATCTAATTTTGAACATTATTCCGACAACGGAGGCAATTTTGAGCAATAAACGCCTACCTGTCACCCAACGGTTCGTTGACGAGCCAGCAAAAAGTTAAAAGGTCGTGTGAAGAGCAATTGAAAAGGGATCGGATGTGGACAGCACTCTCTCCGTTCCAAAACGGGCCCGCTATTTTGCTATCCATTTGACATCTCATCGATCATTTGACCAGGACCCGGGTAAATTACGTGAATTTTATATTGGCTCTTTTGAATACACTTGAACCTTCGCAATCAATGGTCGAGGACCACTTAGCATTGTCATCGGTAACGGTGATTTAGGTCTGAATATTCGAGTCCAGAATCATTTTTAAGAGTGGCATTTTCGTTATCCGTATAGGAGTTTTTTTAAAGCCCAAAGGCTTCTAACATGAGGTAATATTGTCTATGATCTAATAATAATAATATTATCTATAACTTCCCATTCGTGGCATAAACCGTATCTTTTTAGATTGGATGGATGTGCGGAAACCCATCCAAGAAAAGCTGTACGTTGAAGCAAGTTTTTAATGTGTTTAAGGTTTCGCTGGTTTTACTCATGTCCATAATACCAGTCACTGTATTTATAAATAATAACCTGCTATTCTTCTTGCATAACCACTACAACAAGTCGCTCTAAATAGATTTATGATTAAAAATATACTCTTGGATCTACAACCCGTGTTTTCTTTTTGATTTGATTCTTTATCCTTACATCTTTTCAAATAAATATATTTTTGATTACACACATCGATATAATATAATCATATTTTCTACTAGAGTTGTCGTTACTTGCTTATAAGAATAAGTGTATTTTGAAACATAATACATATAGCTAAATTCTCGTACCATAATAAACAAGTTTTATATTTATTTTCCGACAAAAACATACTTATTTCTAAGCAAGTGTATAAAAATCACGCTTCTATAAATAAATAAAACCTTTTGCCGGACCTTGTCATAAACTTTTAATACATTTAAACAGCTTTCCTTATGTTTTACCTCTTATCAGATTATCTTTCCTTAGTTCGTCACACCAGTTGAAGATATAAAAAGGCTATTTCTTCGCAGCCTCGAGTAGTTTAAGTGGATAAAAGTAGCGTTCAGGGATCGACTTTGCACCAACAAACATATTTCTTTGAATAAATCTTGAACCCTGCCGTGTAAATTCAGTTGTTTAGTTTACATTACTCTATGACAATAGAGTAAGATAAATCAAATAAGTTATTTATTCATTTACTTGCTCGTAGTGTGGAATTTCTTGTACTATCCTTAAGTTTATAATATCTCGTATTTCTCACACGCACCTTTTAGTTGTGTCACTTAGTATCACTGAACTAGTGCAAAACATACAACCTAGTTAGTATAAATCTAAAAATTAAATTTCATTCGGTATGCGACAATTGTGACATTTTTTTGTAAGCGAGTTAGAAATCTGTCATACTTTTAAAATCTAATATAAATCGATGGAAATATCTTAAAATGTGTAATTAGAAGTGTCTTTTAGGATCTAAAATATACTTAACTAATCTTAAATTCTAATTAAAACTATTTGGTTCTGGTCATTAGAAGAAATTATGAAACACCGTGTTTCACTAACGAGGAGAACTTTATGAAAAGTCAGAGTTCTCGTTACAGTCATTGAAACGATCCTCCTCGTTGAATGAATAGACGTTCTTAGGTTTGTATCATCAAATAAAAATATTGTGCATAAAGTACAAAACCAGGGAAGGTTTTGTAGGATACGTGGCAAAGTCAAAGGGGTAAGTTTTAAGGGGTAAGTGTAAGGCAATGCTTATTTTTACGACGTAAACTTATATATCCAAGGCATTTAAACAATAGCATTTTTATATAACAACTTCTTAGTCAATTTATTTAATGTCTCAATAAATAAGAGTGAATGTTTTTTTTTTCGAAAATAAACTTGTAAAAATATTCGCTTTATTTTTTCTTTTTTGTTACGAGCTTAACAATAAACCGTCGTTATTCTCGAAAAAATCTCTCGTTCACGAATTCATTTTCACTGATTTATTTCACTCCGAGTAATCCTCTTAAACCTTCACAATTCGTTAGCGAGAAAGCAAGGTAAACAAACAAAAATCCATTTAAAATTGTATACAAAACGATCCTTATTTGGAAACAATTAGGGTGGCCTTAACGACAATTACTGGGATGGAACTCTGACCAGCGACGAAGCTTTTCAAAATACTCTATTCATGTGACGATTTTGTGGAAAGCACCTTGATCGTACCGGGTGAGGTGGTAAACATTTGCAATATTATAGAGCACACAATGCTTAAATCTCGTTTTGCATTACATACGAGAAGGTTTCGTTTTTACTACCTTCATATTTTATGATCTTAATACAGGTATCCCAAAAAGGTTTTTATTAGGTCTTTACATATGAAATTGGCGTTTTGTCGAACTGGCCACTTTGATCTCAAATATCTCTTCTTTGGTTAGGGATTCCAATTTCAAATTTATACAGCTATTTATTCATACATTTGAATTTCGAAAACCGTAACTCATTTGTTTTGTCCTCGTTTGGTTTTTGCTGGCTCGTCAACGAACCGTTGGGTGACAGGTAGGCGTTTATTGCTCAAAATTGCCTCCGTTGTCGGAATAATGTTCAAAATTAGATTTTTGTAAGACATAGAAGTTTTTTCAAGTTTTTTGGCAAACGTTATTGACATATAGGTAGGTACACTTACTTTATATTATTATTAGGTCCTTACATATGAAATTGGCGTTTTGTCGTACTGGCCACTTTGATCTCAAATATCTCTTCTTTGGTTAGGGATTCCAATTTCAAATTTATACAGCTATTTATTCATACATTTGTATTTCGAAAACCGTAATTCATTTGTTTTAGTCCTCGTTTGGTTTTTTCTTTGCGTCACGCAGTTTACAAAATGGAAAACTTGAAATATCGCGTTAGTTCCACCGTGGTACCAGTGCTGCAGAAACGTAATTTTATATGTAAGGACCTAATATTATAGTTTGAGCAAGTAATAAAAAAAAAAAAAACTCCTTGTAGACACCGAATCGAAACGACGGCGATGCATACGCAACTGAGAGTCAAGTGGTTTCCCAACAAGGCTAATACTCATTTCAGTGAGCAAATTAGTTTACCACTGTAAATAATAATATTAAATATTAATATTAAATATTATTATTTATAGCCGGAATAATTCAACACATTGGTAGTAAACTAATTTGTTTAATTTCGCTTGAGTTAATTAAACTGCCACGATCACAGGCAGGAATATTTCTGGCTTAAATCCAAAGCCTGGAAAATTCCCAAGGTTAAAATGATACAAATTCGTTAGATAGAACCAAGTCTGTATTTAGCGATGTTTTAAGTTATTAAATGTTATAAATATAATAATGAATGTTAAACTATCCATCATATTGACAGTTACTGTTATCGTCTGAATAAAAAATGCAGTTGAATTAATTGAAACTCATGTAGCAAAATTCAACAAAACGAGATCAACATTTAGTTTTGGAAACAATAATCTGAAATCACGTTTGTACAGAACCGAATAGCGTTAAAAATGCTTAAAATTTGGTGGTGAAAGCTTCATTTAGCTGCGTTTCGGGCGCTCTCTTAATGCTTTGCATGTGCTTTTGAACCAAATTAAAGTTTCAAGCCGGATGCTCTACATTTGGCGAGCTGGCTGGGTTCACTTGCATTTAATCAGACGTATTTGTGTGCAAACAAAGCTTTCAGACTGCCTTCGACAAAGAGTTTGAATTGGTTTCTAAAAGAAGATTGATCTTTAAATTTTATATTCTCTACCTGATCTATAGTTTTTTAAAGATTTGTATAAATTTGCAAGTGAGAAGTAGTCGCAAAAATCATATTACCTGTAGAAGTAGTGGTAGAAAATAACATACATGATTGGTTCGTTTATTACAGATGTCCAAAAATATTTTTAAATATTTTTCGACGTCTGTAATAAACTTTTAAAATGAGTTTTTGTTATCTGATTTCTCCAAAAAGCTAAACCAATTTGATTTTTTCGAATTACTGAAAAAATTGTATCGACGCCTGCCGAATGAAGTTGATAACTACATTTAAATAAAAAAAACATGGAGGTTTTACAGTAAATCAATTTTATAATACACTAGCTGAGCTCCGCGGTGCTCCGGGGTATTTCTATTTCTTAATAGTTTATGGTACTAATGTAGCTTTCTAATGGGGCAAGAAATTTTGAAATTGGTTTAATGGTATTTAAGATTTATTCCTGTTTGTCAGGCGACAAACAGGAATAAAAAATATTTTCTGTCCCATTTTAGCCGTGAGGGGACAGTCAAGAACTTTTTTTTAGATTGTCCCCGTGCAATATTTAGAGGGGGGACAAACAAGAATTTTCGTTATATACAAAAACAAAAATCTTTTTTGCGTGTATTGTGTACAAAGTTTATCATTACAGCAGAGGCGGTATTATTAGGCGGCGATTTGGAAGGAGAGGCTGTAATGATAAATGCACACGACGTTTTTCAACACACTTACGAGTAATAAAATAAACATTTATTATCGTTATATTAGGTCATTACATATGAAATTGGCGTTTCGTAAGGGAGGAGCATAAAGTCTTTTTTTTATAATAATATATTTATTTAATCAAAGTATGTACCATTGCTATCTATGCACTTTTGCCATCTCATAGGTAGTTCATTGATCCCTTTACTAAAAAACCATTAGGACGAGAATCAATTAAATCTTTGAAGGTGCTTTGGACTGCCCCATCGGAGTTGAATTTTTTCCCTTACAAGAAGTTATCCAAATTTCAAAAAAAAATGGTAATCTGTTGGAGCCAGGTCCGGGGAGTACGGTGGATGTCTTAGACATTCCAATTGAAGGTCCTCTAATTTGGCAGCCGTTTGTTGTGCAGTGTGTGGTCTAGCGTTGTCCTGAAGCAGCAGTGGCCTAGAGCGATTGACCAACCTCGGTTGTTTAGCAGCTAGCTTTTCCATCATGGTTTGCAGTTGCTGACAATAGATATCTGCTGTAATCGTCTGGCCAGATTTAAGAAAGCTGTAGTGAACGACACTGGCACTAGTCCACCAAACGCTCACAAGTAACTTTTTTTGAGTCAATTTTCGCTTGGGGCAGAGTTTGGCTGGTTCGCCAGGATTCAGCCATTGCCATGAGCGTTTCCGATTATCGTACAGGATCCACTTTTCATCACAGGTAATGATCCGATTTAAAATCCCTTCATTATTGTTGCCGGTTGAGTAATGTAACGGAGCAGTTGACGCGCGTTTGTCGGTTTGCTGCACTCAATTCATGAGGTACCCACCTTTCAAGCTTTTTCACCTTTCCAATTTGCTTCAAGTGGATTAAAACTGTTTTATTACTAACACCGCAGCCTGCAGCTAACTCGGACGTGGTTTGCGATGGATCTGCTTCCACAATAGCTTTCAATTCTTCATTAGCAACTTTAGTCTCCGGCCGTCCACGGGGCTTGTTCTGCAGGTCGAAATTTCCAGAACGAAAACGTTGGAACCAAAAACGCACTGTGTTTTCTTCTGCGACACCGCCGCCATACACATCATTAATCCTTCGAGCCGTTTCTGCAGCACTGGTACCACGGTGGAACTCGTACTCCTAAATAACGCGATATTTCAAGTTTTCCATTTTGTAAACTGCGTGACGCAAAGAAAAAACCAAACGGAATTACGGTTTTCGAATAACAAATGTATGAAAAAATAGCTGTATAAATTTGAAATTGGAATCCCTAACCAAAGAAGAGATATTTAAGATCAAATTGGCCAGTACGACAAAACGCCAATTTCATATGTAAGGACCTAATATTTAAATTGAGTTATGAAAAATCGAGTATATTATCCCGCGCGCGTAATTTTTTTTTACATCAGTCAGCCGTGCGTGCATATCAAAGAGGACGCGAACAAAAGAGTTCTGTTACCAACCTTAAGAATAAATCAATCGTATGTTTTTGTATTTCTTACTTTTGTGTAAATCCAATACGAGTAAGACGAAATGTCAAAATTATTTTTAGGGGCATACAAACTCATTAATGCAAGATGTGGTTGAAACTTATTTATTAAAAAAAAACTATACCTGTGCAATAATGGTAAAGTGAAAAAGGCGAATGTGCGTAATGAGATGCATTAGGTGACTAAAATATATACAATTAGAAGACGTTTACGAGAAAGTGTATTGAAAAAAAACATTGTCTCTGAAACACAAGGAAACAATTTTCAATACTTTAGGGACAATTATAATTTTCGGTGACCAAAATTGCCTAAAGTAACTCGGATGATTTGTGAAGTGTAAGTTTTTATGCACTAGCTAATACATCACTCCATGATGTTACCAATGCGCCAAAAATGCCATATTTCTATTGTATTTATGTACATAAAATACAGTAGTAAGCCTTTTTAAATGTAAAATATAAAATATAATCGAGCATATTAAAATTATCGTTTGTAATTATAATTAGGGCTACCTTCAGGCTTGACTATAATATTGAGGGACACTATATGCATAAACAGCACTCTGGCTCGCCGCCAAATGTCGATTGCACATGGTGCCCGTCATGCCCGTGCCAGGGCTTGGTCTTTGGAGACTTGTTTATTTATTAAACTATGAATTTTTCACTAATGATAAATTAAAAATATTATATCATATAAATCTACAAAAGAGAAAAGTTTGTCATTACTTAGTTTGGTAAATACGATATCAAACATTGTCTTTAGTCCCCAACCCGCAATTTGGCCAGCGTGGTAGACTATATGGCTTACACCCCTTTCTTATTTTTATTACATAACGTTGTCTGGAGATTGCTTTTTAGCGATAATACCGCCTTTTGTGACATTTTTAAAGTTTATTATATCTGTCATTTTAATTATTTTTTTATGTGGAGATAATAATAAATCTTTGTACGTTATTATAATAAAATACTACTATTATGTGTACTATTTCTATACAAGTATGTCATATCACTGCAGAGAACCTATATTCACAGGATAAAATAAGTCTTATTTCGTGATTTCAGCAAAGCTTTTGACTCAGTTAAATTTACAATTGAAAAGAATACTTGTCATATGACTGTCATAGTAACTCCGCTACTAATTCTACTGAGGTACTCATTTCTGTTTTGACCATTCGATACTACTCGTATTTTACTATGGTTATGGAGGAATCATTGCGTAATAAACTTTTTGTCAAATAAGTACGCACAGTTATTTTTTTTACAACATAAATTTCGGTCTACTACAATAAGCTGATTAATGAAACCCCATTTTAGTTCCAGATAAAAGTGCAGCTATTTTTTACACGTACAGGAAAACCTCAGACATTGATGTACATGTACTAGATGCGTACTAACCGCCTCAATGCATTGCTGCTTCACTTAAGGCCACAGCCTAGTGGCCTCAGCTCACTTCAAATCAGTGCAGTGTAAGGCCAAGCGAGAGAAAGCTCTTCAAACAATATTTCGAAATGGGTAAATGCGTCGTAAAAGTATGTGAATCAATCACTCAAAAAAATAACAAATCTAGCGAGGTTACTTTCCACAGGAAAGTTTATTGTTTATGTGTGCATATTAATGTAAATAAAGCAAAACTCAAAACCAAAAAATATTAATGTAATTCAGTATTTGGGGTTTATAGAGCCCTAATTTAGTCCAATAAGTGGAATTTGGTCTACACCTCCTTTGTAGGGAGACCCGTGCCCAGCAGATGGATGTCATGAATTATCACATAATTTATTTGGTTACAAGATAGAGATTCCGGATATCTCGTACTAAAATGCTTTGCGTCAACTTTAATTGTGCGATCTGCCAGATGGTGGAACTTGCTAACAGTTTCTCTATTTTCAGATGTCTATAATGTTTGGTGTTTTCAAGTCCAAAATTGAATTGTTTTAAATTGGTTTCTATACACGCGTACAAACATACTACAGCTATATCGTAGCGTAATACATCTTAGGCCAATTCGTCACTTTAAACCGGACGAGTTGCAGACAATCACAAACATAAAAAAACGTATAAAAATAAGTCTTTTTAATTTTCTTTTGGGGAAAATTTTTCTATGGTAGGCAATACACCAACCCGCAGCGTATGTTCAACTGCGCATCATCAAAATTGTTACACTTTTTTCGACGCGCGGTAAGGAGGTTTTCCTCTCTATATATATATGAAACTCTATGACCTCAGAGGTTTATAGCTTCCATATACTATTATAGCAATGTATTTACATTTTATCTAGAGTCATCACCTGTAACTTGATCCAGTTGTTGCTGTATTTAATATGAAATTTGCGTATATACGAGTATATATTTATATTTATTTTAAGCCTTGTTCTAAAAATAATTTGTGTTTCCTAAAATTGTAACTTTTCTGGCAATGTTTTCAGTATCATAATTGTTATTTATTCGTGAGTTTTTTCCTAGAGCTCAATATATTTTACTGAGTTTATTTAAAAAACCTCTCATTTCGTGTAAGAAGTTTGAAAATGTAAACATTTTCATATTAAATTTTATAACGCAATATGAAATTTCATTTGACAGGCTAAGGTGGTTTTCACGTTGCACTAGAAATAAAGCTACTTGTATCTGCTTTTAATTTTTTATGCAGCAAAACCTGAATGGTAATTTTATAACAGCACATGAATAAGCAATTTACAATCTTCTTTATTTTTTACCATTAAATTAAAAAATAAAGATATATATTATAATTAAAAAATAAAGATATATATTTAATTTTATACACAATTAATTCATTGCTAAACTTATTACATAATTTTTATATCGATTAGTCCGCCACAAAATAAGCAACCAGTAAATAAATAATTGAGTGTTTTGCAGTTCGGCAGTCTCATATACGAGCTCCACCTTGGCGTATTCAAGCATAAAATGAAAATGAACACAATTACTTAATTTATTAACTACGAGCTTCATTGAACGAGGTAAATGAGTAAATGGTCACAGCCGCTGATTTGCCGGTTCTTCAAAAAGGAAATTGTGAAGCGATGAATGAAAATAATTGAATGGAACATCGCGATCCTATTTTATATCAATGTAATTAAGTTCGTATTAAGAGGCTCGCTGTATTTATTTTATCGATACTTTGCTATATGAACGGCAGCGTAGAAATTTTGTAATAGTTTAAGCTGGCGCAGCTAGATTAGTTGAAACTGATTAGATGGATTAGAGACTTTTAATTTTCTTGAGTGCTATATGCTATATTCTATATTCTATAGAGTTGAGAAAGTACCTACATTATTTTAAAGTAGCTTAAGATAAGAAACGACTCAGTACAAACATCATCTTAAATATATTATTTTAATATTGCACGGATAGGATTGGATAAGATTTAGATAAATTATAATTTAAATTTACTACAAAAATTCATTTATTCTCATATTTTTTTTCCAAAGTACATTAATTTCAAGGAACATAATATATTGCAAAAATCTTTATTTCAAAATATTAAATAGTAATATTTAAATGTAAGAGAATTAAGTCTAGATATTGTGTACTTTGTTCAGAACAGAAACCTAGTTGAACTCAAAATGAAAGTAGCATAAACAAATAAATTATTCGTTATTATATCATGATATACCGTATATACTAATAATAATACATGTACAATATGATGTAATTTTCATCGACAGAATAATATGCTCATGAATGCACTTATCATTGGATATTTTAAAGCTTGTGATATTTGTCGGTAAGCGTTTGTTTATATTTAAATATAGGTTAAATATTAGTTGAACAATTTACCGACAGGTTGTCGTCAATTTAACTTCCTATCTTCTACTATTTTAATCTGCGGTTGGAACCCAGTTTTCCTATAATTGACTTTCCGTGTATTCTTTAAAAGGTTATTTCGACACCGCCGTGCTTCCTCGCTTACGGTCTTTGTTCGAAATCTTTGTACAGTGGCTTTGATTCAGATAAGAACATAGAGGTCAGCGTTTTCGTTAGATCTTATTGAAAAAGTATCTTATTTAGTCCATTTTATTTTAAGATATCTTCGTTATCTTTTAGAAATGATCCTTTATTTTATTTCCTAGAAGATAACTACTAAATATATTTAACATATTTCTGTATGCGATCTCTCCTCTTATATTTTTTTTACTTTGTCGCTTATCTTTATAAAAACGGATCCACGAATGTAATTTCATAAATAATGTTAAAATACGAATTTAGTAAAGTACTCAATAAATATATAGTAAAAAGAAAAAAAAAACAGTTTTAAGCTGCTAGGTAGTGTAGGTGTAAAAGACACGAAAATTAATAACAATTTAAATGTATTAGACTTAGCAGCTGATTCTGCCTGCGTCAAATATTAAAAGTGGTTTTAAATGAAATCAAAAACGCTTATTAGTTATTAAACAACAGACATTGTTCGTTGTGTTTCGGCCATACGAGTATACCACATTACGAAAATGCTGTTAAAAACTACAATAGTTGAATAAAAGTTTAAATGGCCAGATAAGATCTGACGCCAAATGAGTTTCATTAACGGCGTCGTAACAAAGGTCGAAGCTCCGCGAATGTTTTTGACGTTTAAATAAAAGTTTCACAGTATATCCGAGTTGATAAAGTCTCACAAATGGTAATTCAAGAGGGAGCAAATGGCGAGAGTTTACAACTCGGCCCGAGGCTGTATTAAATAGGAAAAGTTTGTGTTAATATGATATGTTTTTCTACCGCCTGTCTTTTTCGTGTCGGCAACCCGAAATTATGTTACTAGTCTGGATATATAACAACAGGTACTACAATTTTTACAGTGTTATTGATATCGGTTGCCAAAAATCATTCTCAAGGAAAATAATATATCTACCAACATAAAAATAAATATATACCTATTAAATCGTATATAAATATAATATACTTTCTTATTATTAGTTTTCAACAGACAATGGTAGGTAGACGCATTCCACCTTGAGATTAAAATTAAGCTCCGCACTAGTCAGTTTTTAACACTTTTTCTTATCTTACAGTATACTAAACAAATAACAGTTTGTCTTACTGTGACTATGAATGAAAGTTTTAAAATATTTACACATCAGTCTAGTTGTAAGCGATCAAAAAATGTACAAATACCTACCAAACGAGGACAAAAATCTAACGAATCGAATCTGAAATTTGATGTGTAAAAATAACTCTTGATACCTTAAATTAAGTTAAATCAAAGTAACAGATCTGAAATATTAAATAAAGTGTTATGTCTGCATAAACTGGTATAATTGTCGCATCGTATTAAGCTGATAGGGCATGCTCCCAGCAAGAAACAACCCGCAGTGACTCCGACACCAGCAAATTGCGAGCCCCGTTGTCGCCGCAGCATGCGAGGACCTGCGCTCATACCGACTCCTTCCGCGGCGACAGTGTGCACCAACTCTTCGCTTGCGCCCGCCAGCTAATCCGGTGTTGTCGCCGCAAGTCTGCAACCTGTACTACGACAGGCGCCGGTTACCACTGCCGATAACCACCAACTACGTGTGACGTCCTCGCGTGTAACCACATCAGCCGAATCCGACACTACTAGTGAAGGATGGGTGAAAGTGACGGACCGCCGAGCAAGTAGATGCGGTCTGCATCAGCGCACCGTCATCAGAGGAAGCGGATCAGAGGATGATGATCTCAGGACTGTAGAACGGGTGCGCAAGATTTACTCTTGCTTCTTCAAACCGGACACCACCGTAGAAACTATTGTGACATACATGAAGAAAAAGAAGCACAGCGATGGTTACCTTGTTGAAAAACTACAGCTAAATCACACAAATTACTCCTCGTTATCCATATTGGGACCTTCAATTTATAATCGCATACACTTGTCAGTACGAGATGCACCTTCCACAGCGCATTTTAAGACAAAGCTTAGAGCCTGGCTGCATGACAATTTTTTTTTATGATATTGATGTTCACACGAGATAATCATTCCAATACATAAAATGTATTGTAATTAATTATTCAATGATATTTGTTGCTTTTGCAAATAGATAAAATTATAAGATATTACTTGATATTATTTGCATATAGTAAACAGATGACCTGTAACTATGGAGTCATTAATAAAGAATTTGTATTTTGTATTTGTATTTGATTACTCAGATCAGCGAGCGTTCTGCAGTAATCGACCTCGGTTATCTAAACAGTGCATAATGTTAAGCAAAGTAAATCTTAACTAAATTTTCCATCTGACTGGATCTTTTAAAAATACAGCTTAGAGACTGAAAGCAGTAAGATAAGAGTTACGGCCCAACATCCAGTTACGCTCCGTTGAATGTGTTCCAAGGAGCTGTAGTAGTATTCTCGCGAATTATTGCCCGCCCAGACTCCCTCCGGCCGTTTAAATAATCTCGGCTGCAATAAAAGCTGCCCAAGCGATGTATTGCAAGTACACAGCCATTAGAGGGCGCAGTGCAAACACCCCACCGACTAATGGCCTGACCACGAGTAAATCCACTACCCGGACCAACCTCGCCCCTTCACTACACTTGTCAGCCTTTAAACCCTCTCCGGGATTTCCACGACTCTACAGTTACCCTGTTTAAAATAGATATTCATTTATTATATGCAAGCGAAATAATATTTCTCGACGTTTCATTTCACGACACTGCTCGCGGCTTTATAATACCGTTCTTTTAGAGCTTGCACTGAAAATCTCAGTTAAAATGTCTCCGCAAAAATATTCTGAGGATTTTAGCTGCGTTATGGGGACTGATTTTATTTAAATCGCTTTCTTGAAGGGTACTTAAGGGGGAATAAGTGTTCGATTTTCCTGTTAAGAAAGTAAAACGTTCGCTTGGTCAGGGTCAAGTAGAATCTCTGCAGAGTTAATGAGTGTACGTGATGGAACTTTAAACAATCGATTTGGTTTTGTGTTTGAAAATGCTATGATTTTTGTATAATTTGATATTTAAAACCCTCGACAGACTTACTTTCACAATTTTAATATTTGTGCTAGGATTGCGAGTTTGATGCTTAATGTATAATATACATACTACACCTAGCAAGTGTATTACGCAGAAAGTATAGTTTAGTTATGTAGTATAATGGTTTACTTATGTGTTCAACTACCGTCATAATATTGTATGGATATACCCTCACATATTATCTAAGATGAATAAATGTCAGTGTTCAACAGCATCGCGTGTGTTTCACTACAGTTCAGTTTACACCTATGTATTAAAAATTTGTATGAAATTGTACCATCAGGAGAAATATTTTATTGCTAAATGTATGAAAGCTTGAGCTCTCTGATAGACGTCAAGTTATTGAGTATTATTAATAATGAATAGTATTAACCCAATGCAGCAGAAAACCGAGCACACTATCATCAGATAGTGTGCTCGGTTTTCTTATAAATAATAATAATAAATAATAAATTGGATTAGGCTTAGGTATCAACCTAAGCCTAATCCAATTTATTTACAGCTACACAAATACATCAAAGCCTCCAAGACGCTATCAGCAGTCAATAGACACCACATCAATCGCGACTTGTAATCACGTGGGACGACTTACTTGGCCCATCAATTAGTCAAGGCCGTACCCTTCTTCAGCTCATTAAGCTACGCAATATCGTCTAGATCCCGGATCAAGATCGCAGCTTAACAGATTAACAGACCAGCATCAATACGGGGTTATGTGAAACCGACCGGATCAGTATAGTGCCTAGCAGATCAGAGCGGATCGTGCGATTGAATTGCGGCGAATTCGGTTATGATCCGCGTTGTCATGTGATATGTCTGGCACACGAATGCGAGACTAACAGAGTACCTACTGCTGAAATAGAACAATAATTTATGTCCCTTATGAATAAACTTATGGCTTTTTTAGTATAGTTATAAATGCCTCAATGTAGGATCCGTGTATTAGAGTTACGTAAGTTTTTGTGACATAACTTAAAAATAAATAATTTGGGCAGACGGGGTAATGTTAATAACTGACATCATTTCGACCGATACCTACTAACATATTTTTTGAGCGTTGCCAAGGTATAAAAAAAAATCTTTCGACAATTGAAGTAAATAAAAAACCTACACCATAGTGTAATCTAAAAGTTTTCTGAACAATATACTCGTACTGAAGAAAAACAAATTATAAATATCAATGGTTATCAGAGGCCATTCTGCCTCGACCTAGTTTTCCAGCAGGGCTGTCCAAAACGCTTGGAGTCCGCCTGGTGGTCTCAATAGTCTGTAATCCTAGATCATTGCCTCTCCACGGGTGCACTGTTATTATCCCTCCACAATGAGGGGTATTAGTGCTGCTATACGCTCTCTGATCTCAGTGCTACGGCTGTTTGCTGTTTAGCTACTTCCCGATGATCCGACGTAAGCGTCTCTAATGCGTTCTGTTGGATACGATATCCCCATATCATATAACCATCAATACTTAAGTACCGCGGTTTTATTTACTACGTTTTTACTTTTATGCATTTTTTACATTATAAATGACTAGTAGCATTCAGTCAGTACACAGTATAATGAATACACCCTCACAATTTCAAGTCTCTAGATTTAGGCTCAGCGTTAATTGTCACCTGTCAGTCAGTCAGTAAGTCAGTCGTTAAAAGTTGTAAGTAACTACCTAGGTACCTACCATTTTGCTTTCCTAGACGAATAAGATCATTAGGTATATTACTTTTGTAATAAATTTAGCATAAAATATACACCTAGAAGTAATAAAAAAAATAGTTATTATACAGTTATTATGTAAACAATGTGCACGCAATCTCCTTTTCAAAAGTAGCTTAGCCAAGAGTTTCCCGCTTTGACCCGGCAATTTTATCTCGCTTCCCTTGGAAATGCTTTTCAATAGAGGATAAAATATGAAACGTGTACGGAGCGCGATACCAGCAAATAACCTGTCCGGCCCCATATCTGCTTAGGGCGCGTTCGTGCAAAGGCCGACATGCACTCGCTGAAACCTTCGGAATATTCACTGCGTAAAACTTAGACGACGTAGTTTAAAGAAAGAAAAGGTGGGCGAAGTTTGTAGTTTGTAGTAGTTCTTCTTTTTTATGCAACTATTGCGGATTGGCTTGCCCTAAACAAACACAGGACTTGACCCAAACACATAAATGCCGTAGCGATACTTAGTTGGAAATACCATTCCACGTTCACCCATCCAAAACTAACTAATCCTCTTGTACCCTTAGATGCTTCTGAGCTGCTTGCTTTAGGTGTAGTTTATATGCACACTTAGGTCAGCAGTGCAACGAAAACTACTAAAGCTGGCAAGATCAAATAGCTTCTAAAAGCATATTTCGTTTAATTCTATAAAACATTACTTAAAATATTACTATTTCAAATGACAATCTAATCAGTATTCTCATTAAATTATAACATTTCTAAATTTACTCCATTACAAGTAAGTTTTGTGTACAAAGCACATTTTTTCACTATGACTGGAATTCTCGAAAATATCCACTGTGTGTTCAGCACAAAACGTGGCGATGTTTGCTTTGAATATGCTTGCTGAGAGGCGATGGAAATCGTTTGAGAGGACGCCGTAATGTGCTGTTGCATAACATTTGGGTTACTGAGGGGGCAGAGACTTGCTCATTTTTGGCAGAACATGTGAAACTGTAGGAACATACAAGTAAAAATATTTTGATGTGATTCTGAGAAATGGAGACGTATTCCTAAATTGCACATAGAGCTTTTAGTTTTGTAATTAGTCGTATTAATGTACGTAGTCTTCGTAGGTCAGATAAGAATTTAAATTCATTTTGCTGTATATATTACAAGTTTTCTCACGTTCTTGCCTAAGGTCCTACTACAGTTTTGTTCATATTCAGTGAACTTCATCAGGCATATAATTAAGTGTTCACCCCCATAAACAGAACGTCTCGCATTATGTTTGTGAATGAAACTATAATAGATCTTTCCAACTTTCTGGTACATGTTATTTATAGCAAAATAAATCAGACACACGTTCAATTACTTAGTTTTTTGGATTTCTGGATTTTTTGGATTTTTCCAAATTTGATTTCTGGATTTTTGGATGCCTGGAAGAGATCGCTTAAAGCGATAAGGCCAGCATTAGAAAAATGATTTTTGTTCTGTTTGTTTTTAAATAGTGTTATAAGCTGTTTTTTTTATAAAGAGTTGTTTTATCTTATCATATCTTAAATAAGACTTTTAAATAATCGGATATTTTACTTATAATATTAATAACATACGAGTGACTAAAAACTCGCAATCTAAAGCATGGCACCTATACGAAGAAAAAATACATTTATACGCTATTATATTTCATCTGTCAAACGTTGTTGGTGCTGGTACCAGCACCAACAACGTTTGAGCTTATTTATTAGACTAAATTGACCGCTTTTAGTGGTGTAAAGGTGTTGACTGTTGACGCGACTGTTGTGTACAAGGAATAATAAGCAACATTTCTGACGATTGTTTTGATTTATTTAAAACTCTGATAATAAAATGTTACTAGAAATTTAAAGTATCTTTAAATTCAGGATTCACGCTTTACACAATGCACCTTAACAGAGAGTATTGATGCTATTGATCTCAGTCTAGACAGGAAGCGCCTCGGTACAAAAGTCACATCGCCCGAGATACAGAACTGTAGACGTCTAACAAACGATTGCTGTAGGTTTCAATGATTTCTATAGACGACGATGTGTTGCATAGAATTTGCAAGGTATTGGACGTTCTTTGAATGAAACTATTGTATACTGTAGATATAATAAACTAAAATTACCATAACAATTCCATGGCATGGTTATATGTAAAATAAAATATTCATAAATTATGGTTCTCACATCCAATCAGCTTAAAAAGCTGAAAGTTTGCATGAGTCTGTATGTTTGCTTTAATATGATAACATCATAAGAACACTTATACTCCGCGGACTGCAGCTAATGTACCGATGTGAAGTAATTTAAGTAATAGGTTTCTTGTAATACGTAATACTACTTGCTTTTTAGTGTCTTGAGTGTCACTTACTTATTATTGTTATGTAAAAATTTGAAAACAATTGGAAAACAATAAAATTATATAATTACAATGTTGTGACCAAATCCTCTTGCCAATTTTAAGGCAACTTATTTTTCAAAAGATAAAGCTTTTTATTCGGTGTTAAACAGACAAATCGGATTTAGTATGGATTAGCTTGTCCCCATAAATCTTATTACGAGACAGTGTAAGCTTATTTGCATGGCTTTTCTCGGCCACTGGCGAATAAGAGATGAACATTTGGGGCGAAATTTTAATTCGGGCCAAATTAGCTCTACAAACTTTGTAATTTTACCGGAGTAACCGCACCCATTACTGCTTTATTACAAACTGACGGATTTAATTTGTTTCATTTATTAGGGACTGTCATGTTAAGATAGAAAAATATACCTACCTGCGTTATTAAGTTTGCTGGTCTGCTGCATATTTGGTTATTATTCATGTTGTTTCTGTCTTTGTTGTTTCAACAATAGAATTCTAACCCATAATAGGTTTAAACGTACTCAGAGCAGGAGACGATTCCTGCATTAAATAATATCGACTGATTGTTACGTTACTAATTAATTAACTACTATATCAATTAGCCTGGCAGAACTTTAAGTGACAAGGCCGACATTAAAAACCCTACTATAAATTTGTAAACTTTCTTTGTTATAATTATGTATTGTAAAACTGATTAAAAAAAACAAAGTAAACATTATTGCAGGACGTAGCCATCTTCTTTATTACTCTGTTTCTTACTGCAAAATATGCATTTTTATTCGTTACAAGTACTCGTTTAATCCTAACATCTCTTGCATTTACCTAATTTATTTATAAATGCCTCCATGATCTTTTGTTGATTGTTACATGTCATATTCCTATTTCGGACGTCTCATTTTTGCTGCCTATTAATTACCTACTTTGGATTTTCCACGCTATTTGTACCTCACGAGTAAGTAGTATTAAGAATTGGTAGTTTGTCTTAAAACTTAGGACCGCTGCAACCGAAGATTTGCACCAATACGAGCCAAATTTTCCTACTATGAGTTATGGTCATGATAGATGTCGATATGCAAACTGCAAATCTCATGGCAGGGGTGGGGTACCTACTGAACAAAATATCCGCCCTCGGACTTTTATACTAAATAACAGATTGCATTACAGTTAATTTATTAAAAATATGTAACCTTACTTCAAAATTGATAAAGCGTCTGTGTTAGAAAAGAAAGTATTTCTAACAAAGACAAGGTCATTTAATTTAGTTATTTCTATGATATCTCTTTTAAGAAGGTTTCTTCAATTCTTTCGCATCTTCTTTGTGTTTGACATCACAGCAATTTTTACAGCATTTGAATTTTGGACTACCCACTCTGAAAATAAATATAGCTTAATAATTAATGTACAGCCCTAAAACAAATGAATAAGTGATGTCTCCAACCCGTAATTTGCCAGCGTGGTCGACTGTGTCCTACAACTCCTTTTTATGGGAGACTAAAAACTATTATTTGTTATATACATTATGAAGTCTCTGATTACGCTATCAGTTATTCTAATAAGCATACATATAACTAAAACAAATTAATTAATACCTATCTCAATTACAGTCTTAAAAAAAATAATCGACAGTTTATTGCAAGCACTGTTGTGTAAAATGGAACAAAATGCCTGTTGTTTTAAAAAATAATAGCTCTACGAGATGCAGCAGTCTGTGAACAAAACAGCTAGTAATTGACGGCGTCACACTGATAAGCTGCGGGATTATTCTGAAGGTTTTCCGCTTTCAAATTGTCTGTAATGAGACTTCGGAAAACCTGCTCTCAATTTTCCTTAAATTTCTTCCCGTGGATTGTAATGAACAAGGAAAAACTGAGTTGTACTGTCGATGTAACCTTATAAATGTTTATTGCTGTCGTTAAAAATAAGTCATGTAATTTGTCTAAATTTTGTTAGTTATAATATTCCACGTGCATAAATAAAGTTCATTAATTAACTTTATCTATTTTGAAAGCCAAATTAATTTTAAAGAACAAACGCGTACTATAAAAATATGCATTTAAATCATTGAACATCTATCTATATCCCCTAGCTGTGTCGATCGATAAAATGTAGGTTGGAAACGATATAATTATTCTTTCTATTTAATCGGCTATAAAAGTATAATATACCGAGCGAGCATCTCTACTTCGGGTTTGACAAAGTTTACTTTCGTCTGTCAGTTACTAAGTTTCTATGTTTGTGCGTTCCGTACTCGCGCAGAGGTCGTTGTTTCCAACCAATCTTGACGAAACTTAGTGTATGGGTTCTACGGATTTTTAGAATATTTAGTTGTCGGGGAAATGTGTCTCCCATAAGAGGGCAAAGTTTGTTACGGTACCATTTACTGACCGATTTTAATAATATTTGATACAGACATGCGGAACACAATATGGGTCAGGTGGTTATATATAATATATAAAATGTCCTGGTCGCGGCGAGGTCGACAGAACTACTAGTTCAGCGTAGATAAGATATACAACGAATCTTGTACAGATCAGCGATGAGTAGTTAAAGATCAAGAGGAGTGGTTTGTATTGGAAGAAACCTACTCCTTGATCTGAATGTGTAGCCGACGACGGTAATTATTAAATTTTGAAACAAAGTCTAGAATAGGCGTGGATCCCGGATTGGCGTTAGTCAGGGCGGGCATATCGATTTATCCGTCCTGTCACGGGGAATCCGGAGCTCGCCCGTGTCCCGTGTCACTGCATGAATGTTTCCGACGAAAATCAGCACAGCGACAAAAATGAACCTTGTAACACACGTGATTCATTGCTCAATCATTTCAATGAATTCTACCATATGACAACTACCGTACAAACTACCGTCCAAATTGTAAAAACTTTACAGAAAAGAAGCTTTTCAGTACCGCAACTATTAAATATACATTCATAGAGAAAGAGACCTGGAACTTCGAGGTGACTCTTTTTTTACTTTAGTTTTGATTAACGTTAAAGAGTGATTATATTTCATATATTTATATTTCAAATCTTACAACCTCACGAACTAAATAGAAAAAAAAGCTTCTAAACACAATATAAGTAAACTGCTCTAGAAAAGTAATCAATGCCACAAAATATCTCTTTTGCTTAGATCAATTATTTAAAAATTAATTAATATTCTTTAATAGCCTTCACGTTAGGTGGCATAGGTCGTAGCAAAATTACGTCGCGATTTGAATTAAAAGATACCACCTAATTTTTTTTACAGCTTTCAGATTTTATTTCATGATCTTGAATGTTTGTTTTGTTTCTTTTGTCTCAAATGTTTAAGGTTCTAATAGAAAACACAGTTACGGTGAAAATATTGATTAAATATTCTGTACGAGTACTTACTAAATGAGAATTGATACTCGTAATCTAAATACAACTGATTGATATCATTTCGTTTTTAATTAACCTTACGTACGTATGCGTACATACGTACGTACGTATCAGCGTATAGCGTCGAACTGCTGGGCACGGGTCTCTCCAATGAAGGCGGTGTAGACCCTAGTCCACCACGCTGGCCGAATTGCGGGTTGAGGATTTATGTTTTTACTTTCACTTATGATTGAGAGTTATTAACCATCTCCGACAAGTAGGTTTTCTCACGGCGTTTCCTTCACCGTTTAAGCATGTGTTAATTAATTTTAATATGCATATGAGTGAAAAACTCAAAGGTGCATGCCTGAACCTGCGCGGCCTTTCGCTTGTGAGGCAACGGGATTACCGACAAGGCTACCACTAACTCTCACTTAATTAACCTAACTCGATGACATTTATCATCTATTCATCTTGGAAACAATTTTTATTATATTACACCTTCTAATTTTATTGTAACAATCGTCTAAAACACAAGTAGTTTGATTTATAAAACTGCTGTCTACTCTAAGTAAACAAGTAAGAACTCACGGCAGATTATCTGATATCCAGCTACAGTAGCAGTTCATCTTCATGCCTACGGCAATGTGGTCACCATCACACTCGGCGCCGCCTACCGTCACGGCTACGAGCTGTCCTTGGCGCACCGCTGGCGCACCGGAGTCATTCTGGAGATTGCCAATCATAGACATGTATGATTGTATGACCAGTTGATTGAGGTTTTTTTATATACAGGAGGCCTCAGACAGGCTTTACAATGTCAACTTTTTGATTGATTAAGGCGTAATCTGACTAACTTCAAAGAGGAAATAGGATTATTAGCTGTACTAAGCCAGGCAGATACAGTGACCCCGCAAAATTTGATTATTGATGCTCAGGCGTTCCATTCATTCTCCGAGTATGTTTTCCTTCAGGTTGTGGTGCAATTTATACTTACTGTGCTATCTTTGCCAATTCTCAGACTGTGGATTCTCTTGGCACGTAGGTATCCCCTTTTTCTAACGTCTGAGGTGTTGAACATGTATTCAATTCGAATGCAGCATGGAGAATATTGTATTTAAGTTATGCAAATTATGGCTATGTGATGTTTATATAATCAGGTTAAGTTTAGTTTTTTTTTAAATCCCACGCATAAATATACTTACTTCATCAAGGCATCTCTTGATACTATTATAACAAATAGCGTCATTACTTTTCCCTAAAAAAAATTAAAAATGCATGCAAAACTTTTGAATAGTTATTAATAAATATGATTATCACACAACTTACCAATCTCATATTTGGTCGGCATTGCCTTCTCTACTAATAATTTACAAGTTTGAATATTTACATAGTCAAAATTTGCGACAAATAATCGATTTCGCTGAAAGAAAAATTAAAAAGATTTATTTTTTTCATATGGCAGGTATTTTATGGCTTTGAAAGTGAGTATTACATAAATACATATAAGTTGAACTCTTTATAAAATCCATTGACATGCCTTAAATCATTTATTTGGAAAAATACTACTTTGCAGCAGTTATGTGCGTACCTATAAATATATAAAGGTTTTTTTCGGTGGGTTTATGGCGCCAATGAGAAGCAAACTTATTTTATAATTATGTTTACGGGATATAAGATCACTTTTTCCGCGGTAACACACAACGTAGCGCGAGCTAATATATCGTACTCAGGCGACTATGAGTTTCGCTCTGCCTACTCGATATTATTGTACTAAAGGGGGTCAAAAAATGGGTACTTTTTTCAATTTTCTTTAAATTTTAAGCAAAGTATGAAAAATTTCGAAATTATAGATAGAGACCGTGAATGAAATGGAAAGTATGTTTTAATTCACTATTGAAGCCTGCATCATGACTTTTACCTTGCGTGCAGATCAGAATTTATTGTCATGTGCGAAGAAATCATCGTGAAAAAACTGTTTGTAGGTTATACTTGGATTGACTATTTTTATAGGGAAGACACGTGCCCAACAACGGGAAATTATACGTATAGAGATTTCTAGAAATAAACAAATAATATTACCAGCGGTCCCATATTTCTTCTCCAAGAATGGTGAGATCCGAAGCGGATGAATGGAATTTTCTTTCTTTCTTTTTCTACTTGCTGTGCACGTTCAGTTGTTTAAAAATAAAAAAGCAAAACAAATTATTTGATGCAATGTGTTTACTTTACTGTGGCAAGATTATGTCTTTAGAGAGATATATATATAAAAAGGTATACATCGACTTACAGTTGTTAGTTACTTCAGTATTTATAATATTATGACAATGTCAGCGTCTAGTAGTGACTAGTTTTTTTTTACTTACTGATATTTTTCCTTTAGTGTATCGTGTTTTTATATGGCTGTATTGTTTATATCGAGATTTTTTTGTGCCTTGTTGTATATAGTCTTGTTCTACATAGCTTTCATATGATTCGCCAAATTGGTAGGTACTAATGGTAGTATTTACCTAAAATTATGAACTGTTGCAATGCGATATTGAATATTCAATGTAAAAATAATATGATACGTACTACTAGCAATCTTTAACACTTTTTTATTTATAATTGTATGATATAAATATTGATTACAATGGAACCTGCATTCTAAACTTTACAATAGGTACTGACAATTACTACTATAAATGACGTAAGTAAAATTTGTAGGGTAACGAGCATTTTAATTATTAGCTTATTTATTTTTTCAGTTTCAATTTTGATTTTAAATTCTTTATTTAGGAAAACACACTTATTATACGTAGATATCCTGTTATTTTAGGATTACGTAAAGTTTTGTTTTCCTTAGTGTTCTACTCGTATTGAATTCTATAAATGGCCTAACACAGCTATGTAACTAAATTATAACTACTTACATTACCATCTCTAATAGATTTGAATTTGGTCAAGTAACGGCTGATCCTTTTAGTCCCTTGGTTAATGGATTTATCCGCGTATTTTTCTCGAGAAATTACATAGGTTTTATGTTTAGACTGGTAAATACTCGTGTCCTTTGCTTCTTCACTGGAAACTCGAAGACGAAGGGATTTAGAGTGATGAGTTTTATGTAGATTCGATTTATATGCTGCAGTAGGCTGTACAAAAATAACATATTAAAATTAGATATAAGTAGGTATAGCAAGCACATATAAGTGGTGAATATAGCAGTAAAATTATAATTATCATTGATACTTACACCTGAATAAGAATTCTGGAAGTCATCGTTCTTTGCAGTTTTTTCTTCCTGCGTATTAACAACAATGAATGTTTGAATAAATTAAACCATAATATGTTCAAAGTACATGAATACCATTGTACCTCGTCGTCGTCGTGATATTAGAGCAATAGTAATTATAAAAAATAGCCGTAATTTTAGTATGTCTGCTGTTTTATGTATATAGTAAAGTACGTTGTTAAATTAGTATTACAAGACCTCGGAACAGGACTCGGAGGTTTCTTTTTTCTTCTTCTCGGAACTTTCCCAACTGCTGGCTTCCTTTAAAAATAATAAAAATGGAGATAATATCAATACAATGAATGAAATTTGTAAACATAATTATGAATTTCCTGGTACAACCACAGTTCATATCATTTATCTATATACATAAAAAAAAATCCTTACTGACTGAGAGACATTTAATTTTAAGGGTGTATTAATCATAGCATGTAGGGGTGTACTAAGCAAGGATTTTTGGAAATTGAACCAAACAGAGGTACAAAGTTTAAAACCTCTTTATATTTAATTTCACGTCGTGGAAAACGCCGCGGGTGATAGATACTGGTTAATATATATAATTATATAAGTAAATGAATCCTGTTTATATTATTAAGTCTTACAAAACAGTTGGACGCAATTTAAATGCTTAGGACTAGTTCAAATCAAGATAACGTATTCCTGCGTTAGGCAATAGATATAATATAATACCATGTCTGTTCTATATCTATTGAATATAAACGGCTGCCATGGCATAATGGTTAACATATTCGCTTTGAAAGCCTGTCGACATAAGAGTTCAACTTTCAGCCGTCGTAAACCCGAATGATAAGTTTCAATCAAGTTCCAATTCAAGGATCTGGAAGGATCTTTAATGCAAAATAAACACAATATAATATATTTTATAGACCCGGCAAAACTAATAAGAAGTTAATTTATTTTAATGAATGCTACTTACATTTTCTTTAGCTTCACCCCAGCTCAGCACTGTAACATTGGAGTCTAAATGCGTTGACATCAACTCTCCGGCTAAAGGTATCACAGTCCCTGGTTTATTCGAGGTCATGCCTGCAAACGTGTAGACAAGTGCCAAGTCTGCGGTCCAACCCATGTGCTTAGGATGGGACAAGACTTTCTCTATAGGCAGATATTGTTCGTAGCCCGTTTCAAACATAATTTTGGTACCGATTACTACGAATGATGCGGTTAATTCAGGCTTTGCTGTTGAGAATCGATCTTTTCCCGTGCTGAAATAGGAATTGGAAGCTTATTTTAGTCTAGCTACTCATACGGTATTCATTATTTTACCTTTTAAAATTGAGTAATTTTTAATTTTTTTTTAGTGTCTAAATTTACACATTTCATATTTTTTTAATTTAATACTACTATCAGGCATACCTAGGTACTATTTCTACGTATCTAATATACATAAAATTAATTGCATTTGCATTAACGTGTTAACTGTGAGTCTCATTGCAAAAGTTAGATGGTGAAAGTTTAAACGATGCACTGTTGAGTTGAGGTTGTCTCACAAGCTTTATGTTTTACTGCAACATTTACCCGACCCGAGAATATGAGAGTGGTAATGGTACAAACACAAAGATATGGCCGGCGGAGTGACCGAAGAAACTTGAAACTAAACTACCCATATTTTCTAGTTGGCCAGCTTTCCTAACTTCTTGACAAAGGTTTGCTTGCGTGCTGTGCTAGAGAACAAACTTTAATTGGAATTTATACTTCGTGTAAATTTTCATTTGGAGGTTTTCACCATAGTTTGCTTTCTTGAAAAACTGCTAGTTAAAATGCTGCTGTAGTTTTTATTTGTTTAAAATCCTAGCTCAAATATGCGGCTATTAAAATGAAACATATATACTCACAAATAAATTCAAGTTAAAAAAAAGTCTTTGTGTACCGTATATTTTTTAAGGATTTTAATAAGACTTTTTGATGTCCTACTTTATCACCATATATTTTACTGTGTGGGTTGCTCAGAATAATGATGAACAGACCCAGGTTTAAAAGAATACGTTCCAAATTAAAAATATATAATAATAATATATTATAGTGTAGAACAGTCAATATTAAAAACCCAACGGTGTTAGTCTATATCTATATTATTCATTAGAAAAAAGAACAAGGAAATATGCACTCACAAGCAATGTGCAGCTGTGATGACAATATTATCGTGTACGATGGCACCCGTGCATGTTCTTTTGG